>CM067847.1:522237432-523487432 GCA_034509565.1 Triticum monococcum
GATAACCCAATTCCATTCGACCAGTATATTATCACTCGACCGAACAAGAAACCACTCGGAGTACAGAAGATCTAAAGTCACTCAGGATAGCAACGGTCAGGCGTTCACTCCGTAGTGTTAATGGTCATTTATATTTCTTTATTGCTGGTGTTACCAGTAACGTCTCACCTTAATGTACATTGAACCATGTGTAACGTGGGACGGCTGGGGTCGTGGCGCACTCTATATAAGCCACCCCTCCTCTGGCACAAGCGTTCGCGCCCCCTGTAACTTCATGCATAATCTAGCCGGCCGCCTTAGGGCACCAAGACGTAGGGCTGTTACTTCCTCCGAGAAGGGCCTGAACTCGTAAATCTTGCGTGCACAACCTCATCGTATATAGGATCTTGCCTCCTCCTACGTACCCCCCTTTCTACTGTCAGACTTGGAACCACGACAGTACGTTCCCTATCGAAACCATCATGCTTGTTGTGAGAAGCTCTAGTTTGTGAGAAGCTTATACCCGAACCTACCCCAAATGGGACAAAATTTTCACCACGGCATGTTGATGCAGCTCCATGATAGCATGCCAAGTTTCATGAATTTCAGACGAGTTTTGGGTTTACTAGAATTTAAAAACCAGGCATCTCAACATTTTGCCGGCAATCAACAGTGCCATGGTGTTTGAATTTCATTCCCATCTCTTGCATGGGACCTAGAAATTCACCCAAGGACACACATGTGATTTTTCAACCAACTTTGGTGCATTGGAGCATGTGCTTGTACTTCAAATTTGAATTATGCACATAAAATGCCTAGAAAACCCAGTTAGTGTATAAAAAGGCCAAATGAACCCCGAAAAAATCCAAGATTGAACATACCACTCATGTTGTTCTATGTTGACACTAGAATTTTTTTGAAAGAAATAAGAGGCAACGGATATTGTCCCGTCCCCAAAGGTGGTACGTTCCCTATTGAAACCATCATGCTTGTTGTGAGAAGCTCTGGTTTGTGAGAAGCTTATACCCAAACCTGCCCCAAATGGGACAAAATTTTCACCACGGCATGTTGATGCCGCTCCACGATAGCATGCCAAGTTTCATGAATTTCAGATGAGTTTTGGATTTACTAGAATTTGAAAACCAGGTATCTCAACGTTTTGCCGGCAATCAACAGTGCCCTGGTGTTTGAAATTCATTCCCATCTCTTGCATGGGACCTACAAATTCACCCAAGGACACACATGTGATTTTTCAACCAACTTTAGTGCATTGGAGCATGTGCTTGTAGTTCAAATTTGAATTATGCACATAAAATGCCTAGAAAACCCAGTTAATATATAAAAAAGGCCAAACGAACCCTGAAAAATTCATTCCCATTTCCTCCATGGGACCTAAGCATGCACTGAAGGACACATATTTTATTTTTCAACCAATTTGTATGCACCGAAGCATGTGCATGTAGTTTAATTTTGAATTGTGCACCTGAAATGGCTAGAAAACAAGTTTAAGTTATGAAATGTCCAAACAAACCCTGAATAATTCCAATTCTTTTACGACACACATACATTTGCATGTTCACTTCACATAAAAGGTCTAGCAATTCAAACACCGTCCATTGCCGCTGTGACCCCATTTTGTAATTCAAATCAAGTAGATCCCACACAATTTATTCTCATCAACCATGTGAGATGTAGTACAAAATATCTTGGAGCACCGTCGGTCTATAGTACGCCTATGGCTTATGCGAGAAGGTGCGTCGGCTACAGTCCATAGCCGGCGTGTCAAGCACACTAGCTCGCTCCCCCAAAACTCCCGCCTCTGCATCCCACGCAATCTCGAAAATATCTACTGCCTAGAAGGTTTTAATGTTTGATAGCACACGATTAGTATGTGCGGACCATGTGCGATGTCTGTTACTCCCACTCTGCTTCAGTCCCTTGATTCAAATTTTCAGTAGCCTCGTCATTTTAATCCCGCCTCTGCATCCCTCGCAATCTCAAAAATATCTGCTCGCCCTTGATCCAATTTTTAGTAGCCCCGCCTTGTTACTCCTGCCTAGTAAAATTTTCAGTTGCCGCAGTATTTCCTCAAGCACAACCTCCGCTCACACAGACACACACAACCCTCGAAACCATTGGTAGGTCGCCGCCATCGCCAGCACCTCCATCCTCAACCTCTGCATGTGTGTCGGGGAGCTCGAGTAGCCAATGGCCATAAAGAGGTTTATCGCAGCCTTTTCGCCCGACGTCAGCGAGGTGGCCGCTGAGGTGTCCCTGTCGTCCTCCGCGGGCCTGATCCGCCATCGCCAGTCTCCCGATCTGCCTGCCGCCGCGCCCCTACGTCGGTTCGAGGACTTCCCCGTCCTCCCCCGGACCCGGCAGCCGACTAAGTCCTACCTCAGGGTCCGGCAGCGGCGGTGGGGGACGTGGGTCACCGAGATTACAGATCGAGAGACGCACACCCACCGGTGGCTCGGTAGCTTCCACACGGCCGAACTCACGACCATGGAGTACGACCGCTGGCAGGTCCGCTACCACGGCGTGATGGCTAAGCTCAATTTCCCCTTCGGCACACGTCCGATCCACCTCGTTCCGAGCTAGGGGTGGTGAGCTCGGCTATGGCCCGGGAGGACCGCGAGGCGTGGGAGCGTTTAGAGGCCGAGGCTGCCGACGAGGCCTACATGCAAGAGCTCCGCCTGCAGCACACGGAGCTCGTGGAGGCGGAGCGGGCGATCTTTGCCGGCGCGGAGGGCGGTGAGGTTATCGTGCTCTCCTCCGATGACGATAAGGATTGCCTAGAGATGTCCTTATGACTTGTTTATTTCAGTTCTTCACAATGTGATGTTCTATATGTGCAACTATTTGCTGTGCAGTTCAATTCATCAATAAAAGTTTCAACAATACCACTATGAATTACGATATTTGGTTGTTGTTAAGGATATTGCAGTTAACATGCCTTTTCATTTTTCAATCATTGTTTAGCAACATGCATTGTACTGAATGACTAAATATGCAATCCCAGGATACATAGCAACAAGGAAGAGTGTTACCTTAATGTTCTGATGATGTCTAGATATACATGTAATAAAATCTTATATAATGGGATGGATGGAGTGTTGTACTACATCATTTTTCAATTGTTGTTTAGCTTCTAATATTAACTTGGTGCTTTTAGGTACATATATCATTGCCAAAGATCCACACTTCGACCCTTTCTGCGTATGGGGCAATGAGATATTCATGAACTAGCATCAAGTGAGGAAACTGATAAAGATTATCACTAAAATGGGTCAAAACATGTCAATCGAACTATTTGTTTACACTTTATGCAAGACAACAGTGAACTGCAGGATGGTAAGTAAGAACCATGTAGCCTTCTTTTTACTGCCCGTAATGAGTTGTGTTAGATGACAATATCTGAATATTTTTTCTTTTGCAGTGGATCCTGAAGCAGTTTACTCCAGATTTCCTCTCAAACTACATGATTAGCGGCCGGCCATCACAAGGGGTTGGACTAGAGTCCTGCATGCCTTCCGCATCCAAGAGAGCACAATAGGACCATTCCACTTCACCTTGTTCAGCAACTGGAATGTCTGTCGCCTCTTTCTTTACCATCTGTAATAGTAGAAGTATAGAACCCTGGTACATCATTCTTTATTTGGTGCTTCGGTAATTCTTAAACATATGTACTCGTGAATCGAATAATGCATTGGTTGTTTAAAGTTGATGGATATGAATAAAGCTATAGCCTACTTTCAAGTTTAAATTAGGTACAATTTTAAATTTCAGCAATTAAATTAGGGCGAAATTATGTTGTGCAGGTCATTACGGCACACACGGTTGGTAAAACACAAACATTTGCGATATACACCATAATCCAAGACGGTTCACAGAGAGGAAACGTGTGCAAGCTGAAGGAAATATGCCCTAGAGGCAATAATAAAGTTATTATTTAGTTCCTTATATCATGATAAATGTTAATTATTCATGCTAGAACAGTATTAACCGGAAACTTAGTACATGTGTGAATACATAGACAAACTAAGTGTCACTAGTATGCCTCTAATTGACTAGCTCGTTGAATCAAAGATGGTTAAGTTTCCTAGCCATAGACATGAGTTGTCATTTGATTAATAGGACCACATCATTAGAGAATGATGTGATTGACTTGACCCATCCGATAGCTTAGCACGATGATCGTTCAGTTTGTTGCTATTGCTTTCTCCATAACTATACATGTTCCTATGACTATGAGATCATGCAACTCCCGAATATCGGAGGAACACTTTGTGTGCTACCAAACGTCACAACGTAATTGGGTGATTATAAAGGCGCTCTACAGGTGTCTCCGATGGTGTTTGTTCAATTGGCATGGATCAAGATTAGGATTTGTCACTCCGATTATCGGAGAGGTATCTCTGGGCCCTCTCGGTAATGTACATCACAATAAGCCTTGCAAGCAATGTAGCTAATGAGTTAGTTACGGGATGTACCATTACAAAGCGAGTAAAGAGACTTTCTGGTAACGAGATTGAACTAGGTATGATGATACCGATGATCGAATCTCGGGCAAGTAACATACCGATGACAAAGGGAACAAAGTATGTTGTTATAAGGTTTGACCGATAAAGATCTTCGTAGAATATGTAGGAACCAATATGAGCATCTAGGTTCCGCCATTGGTTGTTGATCGGAGATGAGTCTCGGTCATGTCTACATAGTTCTCGAACCCGTAGGGTCCGCACGCTTAACGTTTGGTGACGATCAGTATTACGAGTTTATGTGTTTTGATGTACCGAAGGTAGTTCGAAGTCCCAGATTTGACCACGGACATGATGAGGAGTCTTGAACTGGTCGAGACGTAAAGATCGATATATTGGGAGCCTATGTTTGGAAATCTGAATGGTTCCGGGTGAAATCGGGAGTATACCGGAGCACCGGGAGGTTACCGGAACCCCCCGGGAGGTATATGGGCCTTACTAGTCCTTAGTGGGAGAGAGGGGAAAGGAGCAAAGGAGGGGGGACCCCAAGCCCAATCCGAATTGGGAGGGGGGCCAGCTCCCCCTTTCCTTCCTCCTCCCTCCTCCTCCCTTCTCTCCTAAAACCAACAAGGCAAGGGGGGAATCCTACTCCCGGTGGGGGTAGGACTCCCCTTGGGGCGCGCCTAGGAGGTCGGCCCCCTCCCCCTCCTTCACTCCTTTATATACGGGGGAGGGGCACCCCATAGACACACAAGTTGATTGTTCCAAGCCATGTGCGGTGCCCCCCTCCACCATATTCCACCTCGGTCATATCATTGCAGTGTTTAGGCGAAGCCCTGCGCCGGTAACTTCATCATCATTATCATCACGTCATCATGCTGACGAAGCTCTCTCTCGAAGCTCTACTGGATCGTGAGTTCATGGGACGTCACCGAGCCGAACGTGTGTAGATCGCGGAGGTGTTGTATGTTCGGTACTAGGATCGGTCGATCGTTAAGACGTACGACTACATCAACCGCGTTGTCATAACGCTTCCGCTTATGGTCTACGAGGGTACATGGACATCTCTCTCCCCTCTTGTTGCTATGCATCACCATGATCTTGCATGTGCGTAGGATTTTTTTTGAAATTACTGCGTTCCCCAATAGTGGTATCCGAGCCAGGTTTATGCGTAGATGTTATATGCACGAGTAGAACACAAAGGAGTTGAGGGCGTGGCTATATCCATATTGCTTGCCATCACTAGTTGATTCTTGATTCAGCGGCATTGTTGGATGAAGCGGTCCAGACCGACATTACGCGTACGCTTACGCGAGACTGGTTCTACCGACGTGCTTCACACACAGGTGTCTAGTGGGTGTCTGTTTCTCCAGCTTTAGTTGAATCGGATTCTATGAACAGGGTTTCTTCTGAAGATCAAAAAGCAATCACTATACCACGTTGTGGTTTTTGATGCATACGTAAGAATAGTTCTTGCTCAACCCATAGCAGCCACGTAAAACTTGCAACAACAAAGTAGAGGACGTGTAACTTGTTTTTGCAGGGCATGTTGTGATGTGATATGGTCAAGACATGATGCTAAATTTTATTGTATGAGATGATCATGTTTTGTAACACAGTTATCGGCAACTGGCAGGAGCCATATGGTTGTCGCTTTATTGTATGAAATGCAATCGCCATGTAATTGCTTTACTTTATCACTAAGCAGTAGCGATAGTCGTAGAAGCAATAGTTGGCGAGACAACAACGATGCTTCGATGGAGATCAAGGTGTCAAGCCGGTGATGATGGTGATCATGACGGTGCTTTGGAGATGGAGATCAAAGGCACAAGATGATGATGGCCATATCGTATCACTTATATTGATTGCATGTGATGTTTATCCTTTATGCATCTTATTTTGCTTAGTTCGGCAGTAGCATTATAAGATGATCTCTCACTAAATTTCAAGGGATAAGTGTTCTCCCTGAGTATGCACCGTTGCTACAGTTCGTCGTGCCGAGAGACCACGTGATGATCGGGTGTGATAAGCTCTACGTTCACATACAACGGGTGCAAGCCAGTTTTGCACACGTGGAATACTCAGGTTAAACTTGACGAGCCTAGCATATGCAGATATGGCCTCGGAACACTGGAGACTGAAAGGTCGAGTGTGAATCATATAGTAGATATGATCAACATAGTGATGTTCACCATTGAAAACTACTCCATCTCACGTGATGATCGGACATGGTTTAGTTGATTTGGATCATGTGGTCATTTAGATGACTAGAGGGATGTCTATCTAAGTGGGAGTTCTTAAGTAATATGATTAATTGAACTTAAATTTATCATGAACATAGTCCTTATAGTATTTGGATATCTATGTTGTAGATCAATTGCTCGCATATAGCTTCCCTGTTTTATTTTTGATATGTCCCTACAGAAAAATAAGTTGAAAGATGATAGTAGCAATGATGCGGACTAGGTCCATGTGTGAGGATTATCCTCATTGCTGCACAGAAGAATTATGTCCTTGATGCACCGCTAGGTAACGGACCTATTGCAGGAGTAGATGCAGACGTTATGCACGTTTGGCAAAGCTCGGTATGATGACTACTTGATAGTTTAGTGCACTATGCTTTACGGCTCAGAACCAGGACTTCAAAAACATTTTGAATGACAAAGAACATATAAGATGTTCCAAGAGTTGAAATTGGTATCTGATACTCATGCCTGTGTCAAGAGGTATGAGACCTCTGACAGTACTTTGCCTACAAGATGGAGGATAATAGCTCAACGAGTGAGCATGTGCTCAGAATGTCTGAGTACTACAATCACTTAAATCAAGTGGGAGTTAATCTTCCCGATAAAATAGTGATTGACAGAGTTCTCTAGTCACTATCACCAAGTTACTGGAACTTCGTGATGAACTATAATATGCAAGGGATAATGGAAACGATTCCGAAAGCTCTTCGCGATGCTGAAATCGCCGAAGGTCGAAATCAAGAAAAAGCATCAAGTGTTGATGGTTGACAAGACCACTGGTTTCAAGTAAAAGGGCAAGGTAAAGAAAGGGAACTTCAAGAAGAATGGCAAGCAAGTTGCTACTCCCATGAAGAAGCCCAAATCTAGACCCAAGCCTCAAACTGAGTGCTTCTACTGTAAAGGAAATGGTCACTGGAAGTGGAACTGCCCTAGATACTTGGCGGATAAGAAGTATGGCATACTGAACAAAGGTATATTGGATATACATGTTATTGATGTGTACTTTACTAGTGTTTATATCAACCCCTCGGTATTTGATACTGGTTGAGTTGCTAAGAGTAGTAACTCGAAACGGGAGTTGCAAAAATAAACAGAGACTAGTTAAGGACGAGGTGATGATGTGTGTTGGAAGTGATTCCAAGGTTGATAAGGTCACCATCGCACACTCCCTTTACCTTCGAGATTAGTGTTGAACCTAAAATAAATGTTATTTGGTGTTTGCGTAGAGCATAGTATGATTGAATCATGTTTATTGCAATACGCTTATTCATTTAAATCAAGGATAGTTGTTATTCTGTTTACATGAATAAAACCTTCTGAGGTCATACACCCAAGGTGAATGGTTTATTGAATCTCGATTATAGTAATACACATATTCATAATATTGAAGCCAAAAGATGCAAAGTTAATAATGATAGTGCAACTTATATGTGGCACTGTCGTTTAGGTCATATTGGTGTAAAGCGCATGAAGAAACTCCATGCTGATGGGCTTTTGGAATCACTTGATTATGAATCATATGATGCTTGCGAACCATGCCTCATGGGCAAGATGACTAAAAATCCATTCTTCGGAATAATGGAGAAAGCAACTGACTTATTGGGAATAATACATATTGATGTATGCAATCTGATGAGTGTTGAGGCTCGCGGCAGGTATCGTTATTTTCTGATCTTCACAGATGATTTGAGCAGATATGGGTATACCTACTTGATGAAAAATAAGTCTAAAACATTTGAAAAGTTCAAAGACTTTCAGAGTGAAGTGGAAAATCATCGTAACAAGAAAATAAAGTGTCTGCGATCTGATCGTGGAGGAGAATATTTGAGTTACGAGTTTGGTATTCATTTGAAACAATACACAATAGTTTAGCAACTCACGCCACCTGGAACACCACAGCGTAATGGTGAGTCCGAACGTCATAACCGGACTTTATTAGATATGGTGCGATCTATGATGTCTCTTACTGATTTATCACTATTGTTTTGAGGTTATGCATTAGAGACAGCTACATTCACGTTAAATAGGGCACCGTCTAATCCGTTGAGACGACACTGTATGAACTATTGTTTGTCTAGAAACCTAAGCTGTCATTTCTTAAAGTTTGGGGTTGTGATGCTTATGTGAAAAAGTTTCAGCCTGGTAAGCTCAAACCGAAATCGGAAAAGTGTGTCTTCATAGGATACCCAAAAGAAACTGTTGGGTACACCTTCTATCACAGATCCAAAAGGCAAGATCTTTTGTTGCTAAGAGTGGATCCTTTCTAGAGAAGAAGTTTCTCTCGGAAGAAGTGAGTGGGAGGAAAGTAGAACTTGATGAGGTAATTGTACCTTCTCCCGAATTGGAAAGTACTTCATCACAGAAATCAGTTCCAGTTGATTCCTGCACCAATTAGTGAGGAAGCTAATGATGATGATCATCAAGTTACTACCAAACCTCGTAGGTCAACCAGAGTACGGTCCGCACCAGAGTGGTACAGTAATCCTGTTCTGGAAGTCATGTTACTAGACCATGACGAACCTACGAACTATGAGGAAGCGATGATGAGCCCAGATTCCACAATATGGCTTGAGGCCATGAAATCTGAGATGGGATCCATGTATGAGAACAAAGTATGGACTTTGATTGACTTGCCCGTTGATCGATGAGTCATTGAGAATAAATGGATCTTCAAGAGTAAGACGGATGATGATAGTAGTGTTACTATCTACAAAGCTCGAATTGTCGCAAAACGTTTTCGACAAGATCAAGGTGTTGACTACGATGAGATTTTCTCACTTGTATCGATGCTTAAAAGTATGTCCGAATCATGTTAGTAGTTGTCGCATTTTATGAAATCTGGCAAATGGATGTCAAAACTGCATTCCTTAATGGATTTCTTATAGAAGAGTTGTATATGATGCAACCAGAAGGTTTTGTCAATCCTAAAGGTGCTGACAAAGTGAGAAAGCTCCAGCAATCCATTTATGGATTGGTGCAAGCCTCTCGGAGTTGGAATATATGCTTTGATAGTGTGATCGAAGCATATAGTTTTATACAGACTTGCGGTGAAGCCCGTATTTACAAGAAAGTGAGTGGGAGCACTACAACATTTCTGATAAGTATATATATGTGAATGACATATTATTGATTGGAAATAATGTAGAATTTTCTGGAAAGCATAGAGGGGTGTTTGAAAGGAGTTTTTCAAAAGAAAGACCTCGGTGAAGCTGCTTACATATTGAGCATCAAGATCTATAGAAATAGATCAAGACGCTTGATATATTTTTCAATGAGTACATACCTTGACAGGATTTTCAAATAGTTCAAAATGGAATAGTCAAAGAAGGAGTTCTTGCCTGTGTTGCAAGGTGTAAAGTTGAGTAAAGACTCAAAACCTGACCACGACAGAAAATAGAAAGAGAATGAAAAGTCATTCCCTATGCCTCAGTCATAGGTTCTATAAAGTACGTTATGCTGTGTACCAGACCTATTGTATACCTTAGCATGATTTTGACAAGGGAGTACAATAGTGATCTAGGAGTAGTGTAACGACCAAACCTCGAAGGATTTGAGTCTCTGTGCTTACCGTGCTAGTCCCTGGATCGAACTCGCTAGCACACACAGTATAGATGAATACCAGAATAGCAAGTGCATCATTTATTACATCGTATGATCCAGAATATATAAAATAAAACAATCTGCATAGCACTTGGCTAGCTTTATTCAATCAAACATCGGAAAGTAGCAGAAAATAACGATGAGTCCCATCATAGCCCATTGGCGATGCTGAGTGCAGACTCGTGACCCTAACGGTACCTTACTCTTCGTCTGAATATCCTGCAACATGAGGCGTTGCAGCCATATAGGTCAATACTTGGAATGTATTGGCAAGTTACACAGGAGTAATAATAAAGCAGACCTATATGTATATGCATAGTATATCAAAAGGAAGGCTTGAGGGTTTATTTTTGCAGAAAGCTAATTTTGTCCTCATAACTACCTAATAGTCAAATTTTTATTTAGTTCTTTTATTACTATAATTAAATACACAAGGTTGAGTTGGCAAAATCAACTCCAACCTACCCTTTATTAAGTTTTCCCACAAATATTATTAAGTGTCACATCTGTCAAGATCATCCAACAACTGTAATGGCATAGTCGCTCAAAGTTGCCCATAACCGGGGGCACGGCTAATCATGATTAGTTTTTAATACTCTGCAGAGTTTAGTATGCTTTACCCACTGGACCCAACCCGAAGATTGAGACGAAGTCTTTTAGAAGCAGTCCCCTAGTCCCAACAGAAGGCCCATCCCAACTATTATATCTACATCTGCTGGCACATCCGGGTAAGTGTTCCACAACTGATAAACTAAGCCAGAGCCCACTTAGCCAGTGGTCGCACATGGAAGCTACTAGTCACTAAGTCTGTCTGATCTTTTTGAGCCTGGGCGGCTGTCCACTTACATTCAGAGGGTATAAACCCATGATGTTCTTGAAACCACCCTAGCAATACCAATTCCGCCCAGAGGTGAATTAAATTCTGAGTTACTACTCAAATTATTATATATATATATATATATATATATAATCCTCACATAAGCTCAATGAATACACGAACCAATCCCCATCTACAAAGCATAGCAACTACAACTACCACGATCTGCAGTGACGGGAGATAGCTCAACAATATAGCAAAGTAATATAGTAATCCTATACATGCATATATTCATAGTGTGATATAACTACATGAATAGAAAACAATAGGTAAAGGATGATCACCATGTAACTTGCCTTGGTTTTGGTTCAGAAAGTCACACTCTTGACAATAGTTTGCGTCGCACTCCGGACAATCTACACGTTTCACACAATTCAACGAATCAATCACTGGAACACGAACAGAACCAAAACAAAACCAACAGCACGAAAACCATTTTTAAAACTCAACAACAGCAACATAACAGCACCTAAATTGCACTATGGTAACAATGCAAAAAGAATCAATCGAATTCGATAAGCTGTTTGAAAGATACGGCCTCCGGAAGGTTTAATTTGAATTCAAACGAATTCAAATTTGAACAGTGCAAACATGTGCAAGGTCGGTACTGTGACAATGTGCTGATTTTTGTGAGTGCACAGGAAAAAGAATTACCTGAATTGGATATGTAGACTAAAAGATATAGCTAGTTGAAGTTTTAGCTCAAATCTGAAAAAGAAAACAAAAAACTCCTGCACTGTAGCAACTCCTGTGCGGCACTGTAGCGGAGCGCCACGTGTCGATTCTTGATTGACCGGGCACGTGTGCTCACCCAAAACAGAGGAAAACGACAGCGGCGGCTCGGGCGTCGGCTGTGGCGGCTCTCCGGTGGGTCTCCGGTGAAGATGAAGGTACGGGCGGGTGCGACGGTGAATGGCGGAGGCGGTGGTGGTGTTCAACGGCAGCGGGGCATCCTCTGTGGGCGTCGGTGACGACGTGAACGCGGAGTGCTCCGGCGGCGGCGGACGAGCTTGAGTTGCTCGCTCCGGTGGCTCTCTGCCCATGAAAATAAGTCAGAGAGGTGAGTCTTCGAGGGGGAAAGCGAAGGGTGCATGCGGAGCTGCTGTGGGTGATCTTAGGGCGGCGCAAACTTCCGGCGAACTGCGGAGCTCCGGCGAGATCGGTTCCGCCGTAGCGGCGCGTGCAGGTGGCGAGGGGCGGGGAAAAGGCTGCGGTAGGTTCCGCTAGGGCTTTCTCCTCGCGCGTGACATCTCCGGGGTGCACGGGGTCGAACCAGGCACTGGATCGATCCGGGTCGGCCTCGGCGTGCGCGTGGCGCGGCTGCGTCCGGCTCGGGGTGGAAGATGGGTGCGGGGCCCACTGGCAGAGAGAGAGACAGCGGGTCGGGCGCTGGTGCGGGTCGTATCGGGTGCGTACCGCTTCGCGTGGGCTGCGGTGGCTGTGGGCTGCAGCGGTGTGGTGCTGGGCCGCGGGCGTTCGGCTGCGTAGTGCGTTGCGCTGCGGTGTTGCGTGTTGTGTTTTTTTAACAAAAACTACAGCAGCAAAAACTAAAAATAAAACAACAGTATAAAAACTAAATAAAAATACGTAGACACACAGTAAAATCTATACTGCTAATATAAACTACAGGAACACTAGTTCCTCACCTAATTCAATTTTAGAAATTCATTTTGATGCAAAAGGCCACACAAACAGTAAAATAACACACAATTAAAATATTTTGGAGATTGCAAAAATTACCAGAACATATTAGATGAATTGGAAATAATATTCTGCACATTATGAACATTTTTAAAACAGGGGAGAAGTCATGTTATCTCCACTCCAATAAATTGCCTTTAGTTGCATAATGAAGAGAATATTTCAGAAAAGCAAATAATGCATGGAAAAGTATGAGATGCATATGAATGATCTATTAACATCCAAATTGGGATGTTATAAGTGGATCACTGGACAGCGGTCAAAATTATCCTTAAAGGACTAAGGAAATATTTCTCGGATATGGAGGTGATAAAAGAGTTTGTCGTAAAGAGTTACGTCGATGCAAGCTTTTGACACCGATCTAGATGACTCTAAGTCTCGATCTAGATACATATTGAAAGTGGGAGCAATTAGCTAGAGTAGCTCTGTGCAAAGCATTGTAGACATAGAAAATTTACAAAATACATACGGCTGCGAATGTGGCAAACCCATTGACTAAATTTCTCTCACAAGAAAAACATGATCACTCTTTCGGTGTTAATCACATAGCAATGTGAACTAGATTATTGACTCTAGTAAACCGTTTGGGTGTTAGTCACATGGAGATGTGAACTAATCACATAAAGATGTGAACTATTGATGTTAAATCACATGACGATGTGAACTAGATTATTGACTCTAGTGCAAGTGGGAGACTGAAGGAAATATGCCCTAGAGGCAATGATAAAGTTATTATTTATTTCCTTATATCATGATAAATGCTTATTATTCATGCTAGAATTGTATTAACCGGAAACTTAGTACATGTGTGAATATATATACAAACTAACTGTCACTAGTATGCCTCTACTTAACTAGCTCGTTGAATCAAAGATGGTTAAGTTTCCTAGCAATAGACACGAGTTGTCATTTGATTAATGGGATCACATCATTAGAGAATGATGTGATTGACTTGACCCATCCATTAGCTTAGCACGATGATCGTTTAGTTTGTTGCTATTGCTTTTTCCATAACTATACATGTTCCTATGACTATGAGATCATGCAACTCCCGAATATCGGAGGAAGTGTGCTACCAAACGTCACAATGTAACTGGGTGATTATAAAGGTGCTCTACAGGTGTCTCCTATGGTGTTTGTTGAGTTGGCATGGATCAAGATTAGGATTTGTCACTCCGATTGTCGGAGAGGTATCTCTGGGCCCTCTCAGTAATGTACATCACAATAACCCTTGCAAGCAATGTAGCTAATGAGTTAGTTACGGGATGTACCATTACAGAACGAGTAAAGAGACTTGTCAGTAATGATATTGAACTAGGTATGATGATACCGACGATTGAATCTCAGGCAAGTAACATACTGATGACAAAGGCAATAGAGTATGTTGTTATGCGCTTTGACCGATAAAGATCTTCGTAGAATATGTAGGAACCAATATGAGCATCCAGGTTCCGCTATTGGTTATTTACCGGAGATGAGTCTCGGTCATGTCTACATAGTTCTCGAACCCGTAGGGTCCGCACGCTTAAAGTTTGGTGACGATCAGTATTACGATTTTATGTGTTTTGATGTACCGAAGGTAGTTTGGAGTCCCGGATTTGATCACGGACATGACGAGGAGTCTCGAAATGGTCGAGACGTAAAGATCGATATATTGGAAGCCTATGTTTGGATATAGGAATGGTTCTGGGTGAAATCGGGAGTATACCGGAGCACCAAGAGGTTACCGGAACCCCCCGGGAGGTATATGGGCCTTATTGGGCCTTAGTGGGAGAGGGGGGGAAGGAGCAAAGGAGGGCCCCCCAAGCCCAATCCGAATTGGGAGGGGTCCGGGCCCCCTTTCCTTCCTCCTCCCTCCTCCTTCCTTCTCTCCTAAAACCAACAAGGCAAGGGGGGAATCCTACTCCCGATGGGAGTAGGACTCCCCTTGGGGCGCGCCTAGGAGGCTGGCCCCCTCCCCCTCCTCCACTCCTTTATATACGGGGGAGGGGGCACCCCATAGACACACAAGTTGATTGTTCCAAGCCGTGTGCGGTGCCCCCCTCCACCATATTCCACTTCGGTCATATCATTGCAGTGTTTAGGCGAATCCCTGCGCCGGTAACTTCATCAATACCGTCATCACGCCGTCGTACTGACGAAGCTCTCCCTCGAATATCTACTGGATCATGAGTTCGTGGGACATCACCGAGCCAAACATGTGCAGATCGCGGAGGTGTCGTACGTTCGGTACTAGGATTGGTCGATCGTGAAGACGTACGACTACATCAACCGCGTTATCATAACGCTTCCATTTACGGTCTACGAGGGTACGTGGACATCTCTCTCCCCTCTCATTGCTATGCATCACCATGATCTTGCGTGTGTGTAGGAATTTTTTTGAAATTACTGCGTTCCCCAACACAAGCATGCACACAGTTGCCATTTGCAAACCATGTGCGATGTCAGACAATATCACAACGGTGCGGGAAAACTAAATGTGTGTGATTGTCTACCTATCATACACGGTTTATAATCATGAACTGCTTTTGATGTGCCAGGCATCGTAAAACTCCCGTGCCTAGAATTTGCCTAGAAAACTCTCATGCCTGGAATCTGCCTGGTTTTAGGCAGAACCACAAAATTCCGACTGTGATGGCAATGCGAGCACAAACGAGTGGCAAGGATGAAGCATTTGGGATATTCGAGATATCGGAAACGGTTATACAGGGACAACTATATGCATCAAGGCTACCTATCCCCGATGGTTTCTGGGTCATGTGGGAAGGACCCCCCCTATCGCCCACACTCACTTGGAGACGGTTCCATATGCCGTCGCGGAAAGGGGTTAAAAACCGTTTGTTTAGGACCGACGCGCACCAGTGTTTGCCTCTCGTTTTCCTCTCCCTCACTTCACAAAAATTTGCTGTTTTATTCGCACCTCTTTTATGTTCGCCGTTTTCTTGCCGGATCTATTTTCGTATATGATCGTACACATTTGCGTGTATAATTAGTGTATGATTAAATCGAGGGCGTCACAAGGAAGTTGGAGGAGGAGCAGAGGAAGCAGGAAGCAGACCGCCTTGAAGGCCTAGAATCAAGGCACGTAGAGTTGGCACTCGCTTTCCAGCAGCAGTGGCAGCAGATCGACTCACTTAGCCAAGAAAGGGGGTCTCAGCAGCGGCAGCAGCTAGCGCATCCAGCATTGGATAGCATCGTCCCATCCATGCCGAGAAGCAGCGTGGATTCCGCCCTGGGCGATGATGCACTACTGGATAGATACCCTGTGGATGACAGCATAGACACGAAAAATTGTGAGCTACACTTTAAAATGAACAACGTATCCATGAAGGTGGCGGACAATGTTGCTTATACAAATCCCACTGAAGCAACCTTCCATTGCAATCTGATTCCAGCTGGCTATGCTCGTGTCGCGGTTGATGAAGTGGTGGCACAATATTCGGGGCTAGAGCTTGACATTCCTGGAGGTGACGACGAGCGCACACTGGGAGAGGCCATACATCGTATCATTATATGGAGAAAGGATTGCATCATCTTTCCAAGGTCACCGACACCGCGTCAGCCGGCTCCTCCTCCAAGTCCGCCACCGTGTCAGCAGACTCCCGCTCCTCCAAGTCAGCCAGCTCCTCCTCCAAGTACTCCACCACGTCAGCAGACTCCCGCTCCTCCAAGTCAGCCACCGTCTTAGCAGACTCCTGCTCCTCCAAGTCCACCAACGCGTCAGCCCACTCCTCCTCTAAGTCTGTCACCGCATCAGCCCACTCCTCCTCCTCCAAGTCTGGCATAGCGTCAGCCCAGTCCTCCTCCTCCAAGTCAGGCACCGCGTCATCCGTCTCCACCGCCTAAGCAACAACGGAAGAGAGGCGCCGCAGCTACGACGGCCAGCGGTACAACAGGAGGCAAGAATACAGATTTGGTCCAAGCCTCAAGCCTCTTCCGAGGTTGCCTTATGACCTGACCAAGGAGGAAAATGAAGCCAAATGCAGGTCCCAAGTGAAGGCCCATTTTGGACCAAAACCGCCACCGCCACCAAAGGAGATAGTACCTGAACATGTCATTGACCACTTTATTCGTATGGCTCAACCACCAGGTACCAAGCATATTGACTCAGACTATGAGCGCCAAATCAAGAAGTCATATCAAGCACAAAAAAAGGAGTCGAGCTCGAGCTCCAGCCAAGCAGCTGCCAAAAAAAGCGAGAAAATTGTTCCCCAGCTGGGAGAACATACGGTGCAATCGATCCCCCGCTTATTGTACCAACACATGTGAGTACCGGCGCCGATCAGCTAGTAATAACTGACGATCTTAGAAGGATGGCTGAAGAGGCCGGTGTCACTATTTATCAACTCCTAGAGATCGAGCCCATGGAAACGTGTAAAGAGGAGCAACTAAAACGGAAATTTGCCCGCGGCCAACCTCTGGTCAAGCTTGAGGAGATCAAGCTTCTATCAATGAGAATGTATGAATTGTATGAATGGTACATGAAAGAAGCCAAGACTACCGATCGAGAGTCCCTCATGGTGAGAGTCAAGAGAGAGCATTACTACCATGAAAATGCTCTGTATGTTGAGTTTCAAGAACTGTTTTAGTTATTCAATCAAGACGCACTCGACAAATTTATCGTCGGTTGCTATTGTCTATAAGGGATTTCTTTCTGTAATTTAATTAAGTCTCTAGCAAGCTGTAGTTCTCGTTGATCATTACCTGTAATTATCCTCACTATATTCTTTTCTGTGGTATTATGCAGAATGAAGATCTATGAAATGAAAAAAGCTGGATGCTATGGCATTGGGTTCATTGACCCAAATACCATTAATCAAGAGACATGGACACGTGAATGGCATCGAAAAGCCACAGAGAAAAGCTTGCTAGAGTTCTTGAAGCTCCTAAATACCTTTCCAGAAATACTACTTCCTTACAACTTCGGGTGAGTCACACTGTCTTGTACTATAAATTCTGTTTTTTCTTACTAGCTAGATGTTAATAAGTGTATAGGATTTAGGGTAGTTGATGAGTTATGCACATGCCCGCTTAATTATACATGCAAACTTATGTGCATGCAGTTTCCACTGGATCTTGTTAATCATTGAAGTTGACAAGGGAAAAGTTCAAGTACTGGACTCACTATTTAAAGACGTTAATGACTACTCAATCATGAGGGGGATGGTCGATAGGTAATTTCAATCATTATCGAACTATATGTCGGCCTCTTTAGTTCATCATTTCCTGATATCAACCAATTAATAACTCCTTTATTCATTTTCTTTGCCGACGGGCAGGGCTTGGGAAAAGTTCATCAAACAGGTTAATGGCCCATGGAAACAACAGTGGAAATGGTGTCGACCCAAGGTAATTAATTAAGTAGCTAGTACTAGCTAGCTATCATCTCTTTAATTCTAGTTTCAATACCATTATCATACTTGATTAATTATTATCTGATTGAATTATATTCTTGTAAAGGCCCTGAAGCAGGCGCCGGGGACTGATTTATGTGCATACTACGTTTGCGAGAACATTCACATGATGACGTCCGAAAGGATCGGAACTGATAGAGAGCAATGGGTACGTTTGTCAGAACACTATTCACAATTTTTTACATCATTATCTAATATATATACACACAACTAATACATGCATATTGATCTCTTTCTTTAAAGATGAAGGAGATGCAGGGTAAGCTCCTACCAGCGAATTGCGTACGAGCAATCTAAGAGGAAATAATTGGATTTTTCCTCGACCAGGTCATAGATCCCAAAGAAGAATACTATTACAAGTTGTAATGCCTTCATGTAATGATCTGCATATTGTAGGAGAAATTGTATATACCAAATTGTATATATATACATGTGTTATACTGTGAATGGTCGTGCGAGACATTCGATGATATATATGATCGGTTCTATGAGAAATTACATATATATATATATATATATATATATATATATATATATATATATATATATATATATATATGCATAACGTGTACAATATGTAGTATCGTGAAATATGTTTTAGGAGTTTTGGGTTTATGGTTTATTTTTCCTTTTAGTTTTGTGTTTTCCATTTAATTCTTTTTCATTTCAAACATATTTTAGTCCCGGACGAAAGTCCCCAGCCCCCTGCCGCTGGTCTCCGTCTACTTGTCGGCTGCAATGGCGGCGATCTGCTTCTTATGCACGTACGAGAGGCTATCCCAAATGGCTTTGGAGCTTGAGGAGGCCATGGCGGGCGTGGTGCCGAGAGGAGAAATGGAGCAAAGGAGGGTTGAATGCGGCTATGGCCAGGGCTGGAGTTTAAATAGCGGGCGAATGGCAGGGCAACAAGTGAGGTGGTTAATGATGGGCGGCAGGCGAACGAACGGGTGGCGCCGAAGCAGGTTCCTCAGCATCCGCACAAGTTTAATGTAGGTAAGTGAATGGACGGACTGTCGTTTAAACACGGAGCGGTTGCATTGCACCAGGGCCGAGAGCGCCGCTTCAATGCCGGAGTGGCGTGAGAGGTCACGTCCACTCTGATCCGGCATAAATGTGGCATTGGAGCAGCGCTGACCGCTTCGAGCGGGAAAGGGCGCGGGCGAGGGAGAGGGGTTTGGGTGAACCAGGTTTGCCGGACGCTTGTGTGGCAATGGTCTCGACGCCCGCAAAGCAACCCCCCCCCCCCCACCCCCCAAAGAATAGCAAATCCCATTCCACCCAAACTTTACGAATGCCCCCCCCCCCTCCCCCCACAAACGAATTGGTTCTGGTTTGCAAAAAAATGATATTTTATTTATTGAGAGGAGGCTATTTTTTATTATAAATAGGATGACATTTTCAAATGTTTGAGAGGATGGCATTTTAAAAAAATAATGGCATGACAGTTTTATTTTTTGGGGCCTATGCAAATAAAAAATATCTAGAGGATGGCATTTTTTAATGTTTGAGAGGATGGCATTTTTAAATTTGTAATGAGATGACAATTTTATTTCTGGGGTGTATCCAAGTAAAAAACTTATCTAGAGGATGGCATTTTTTAATGTTTGAGAGGATGACATTTAAATAATAATAATGGCATGACAGTCTTATTGTTGGGGCGTATCCAAATAAAAACTTTATCTAGAAGATGACATTTTTAAATTTGTAATGGCATGAAAATTTATTTTTGCCGTATCTAGATTAAAAAAATATCTAGAGGATGATAGTTTTATAAAGTAGTGCGGCATTTTTTTAGCATTGCATTTTCTCGATTTATAGTTTTGTGTTTTTTTGTTCATGGCATTTTTATCTTGAGGATGACAGTTTTAATGTTTTAGTATGGCAATTTTTATTTGTATAATTTTTTTGTTTTTTTGTTCATGGCATTTTTATCCTGAGGATGGCATTTTTTTAAGTAGCTTGAAAAAGAAAGCCTAGAATAGGCCTCTGGACCAAACCGAGGGTTGCTACGCAGATTTTTTAGCAAACAAGTCCAAACCTTGTATATGGTGTGATATACTCCCTCCGTTCTAAATTACGTACACAGGATCCGACCCGACAAAGTACCCTGGAAATCAAATCCGAGTCGCACGTAGCCCCCCGAACCCGATCTGATTTGGAACGGGAAACTGGACGCCGCCTACCGCTGGAAACCTTCATCAATAACATATAAATAGCAACAACGTGCCATACAGAAAAATCGCACAAACAAGGGTCGACAACCGATCGACCAGACGAGACGCATCGATGGCAGATCAAGCGATCACAGCGATGTCCGCTGAGGCGAAGCGAGCGGAATTCGAGTCTGGCACGGCGGCGGACCCGGGGAACGGCGAGCTGTGGCTCCGCTTCGTCAAGTTCGAGCTGGAGGAGGGCGGCGGAATCGAGGCCGCCCGCGCGGTCTACGAGCGACTTCTCGCCGCACTTCCCGATGGAGAGACATACATGTGGGACTGGTTCTGGAGGGAGCGCGAGTTCGGCGACGTCGACAGCCAGCGGCGCGCGCTCCAGCGGTGGGCGCGGTGGGCACAGGCCCAGGGAGGCGGCTTCCCCAGGTCCAAGTCAGGCTGGAGTACTTACCTGGGGTTCGAGATCAACAACGGCGGGGGGGTCGAGCGCGTCCGGGCCGTCGGGGAGGCGCTCCTCGCGACCTTTCCCATGAATCCGCATGCCTACGCGATCTACATCAGGGCTCTGGCCGCTCTGTCCCGGCATGTTGAAGCCAACGCCCTGGCACGCCGTGGCATCAAGGAGCTGTCCGCCTTCTGTCGCGGGCATGATGAGTTCATTTGGAGGTTTATGGCTGGGTATCTGAAGAGGCTCAGGGAGAGGCGGAGCACCGCGTGGGACGAGGATATGTTCAGTGATTAGCTTCTTTTTTTGTTGAGATATGTTGAATGGTTCTTTTGTATGTTGAATGATGGTTAGTCTTTTTTTTAGGGTGAATTATTAATATATATGCACAAGTAATAGATTATCGCCGTGTTTACTGTTCGTTGCTTTTTTTCTCCTTCCCGATCTCAGTGTATCATCTCTATTGACAGACCGAAGCTAACGGGGTCTAAGAAACATTTTTTTCCTTAACCTTTCACACAATGAAACGTAACTCGATTTGATGCCATGTGTTTAGTTGCCCATGTTTTGATCAATATTGGCAAGCAAACTTAACTGACGCTGTATAAAGAGCATAGGCATGGCCAACCCAAGCAAGACTAATGTTTGGGTCATGAGAATAAAACAATAGCATTCGTTTTGGTCATCAACCGAACATACGCTTTGCCATCACTTGTTCACCTCTTCACCCCCACCATAAGAAGAATAATGAAGTAGTACTTGTTTCCAGCAGAAGTTTTGGCAGCAATTTGCCTAAATTTACTACATAAATTTCAACAACGATTAAATAGCATACAAAGCAGAATTATCACAACATCAGAACGGCATCAGACTGACATAATTAGTTTCCTGCAAGAGTTGGCTAGCACAATGTGCTGAGAACAAATGGAACTGCTTTTTGGGAATATTAGAGAACTGAGTGGCATTTTGGAAAGAGGTCATATTCTAGTGATATTTTTAGAGAATAGCCAAAATACAGTGGCATTTTGGAAAGTGGTCACAATGCAATTTCCTGTAGTTCTTCACCTCACATATATATGGAAGGAAAACAGTAATAGTGCATATGTGCAGCTGATGTACACAACAAGAGTACAGTATATCGCAACGCGGCCAGCAACTCTCCCGTGACATGTCATATGATATCTGTTACTACAGTCTACAGCTATGGCTTCTCGTAGATGATATCATAATGCCCTGGTCTATACAGTAGTGTCACAGTAGGAACCGAGGAATCTGGTGACTCGTAGATGATGTGGATGTTAGGCTCCTCAATCGGTGAAACGTCAATGTTAACAACTCGGAGTGGCACCTGTAGGACATTGGTGAGCGCAGTGAGATTCACTTGTTGTGCATCTTTCTTCACTGGGAGAACCTCCTCCAGGCAGTACTGCAGTTCAAAAACACATAAGGCATCTGACAGTGAGGATTTCACATCATTTCTTTTACATAAAATTCCAGTTGCTGGTACAAGTATTATGATGAAATTTTGCTCCTACTATGCAGTTCCATCACACAGACAGATCATAACTAGCAGACAAGAAAGGCAATACCATTTGCTTCTAATGTACTCCTACATATGACACTTAATCATGCATAGAAGATTACTGCACCATCTAAAGGAAATACTCACCCCTATTGCATCAGGCATTCCTTGACCAAGTTCGGTTATGTATGACTTAAAAGTTTCAACCTCAGTGCATATCTCAATAGCTGTCACAAGTCGAAGATACAAAAGTACTAAACACAAAACAAAAATAGTTGGAGTCAGAAAATTAGAGTAAGTTGGCAAGATAACTAAGAAAATTGTTGTATATTCTCACTGTTCGCAAACTTCTGCTCATTTTGACTCTCCTGGAAAAGCCACTCTTGATAGCCACTGCAACAAAATTTATAACATAAGTACGCAACGCAGTTTATTGTTGCGACAATGTTAATGCAAACTCACCTTACTGACAGTTTTTGTTTTTGTTCCATACATTCCAGTATGAAGCCCACAAAAGCCTGGACGAATTACAATATAATTAATATATAACTTAAGTGCACTTGGCGGTTCAAAACTAAAAAATTGGTGGATGAAACAATGCAGGAAGCCTTACATCATGAAGATCTGAATATGAACCAGGCAAATGAAGCCTTTGGAATTTCTCCCACATAGGTTCAAGTGCACCAAGTAAACGTAGCTCCTCCTCGTGAGATACTTTCACAAGCTGCTCCTATAGACCCAAAGGACAAAATGTAAGCATCACCAAGCACCAAGAACTTTAAGGTGCAGAACTGGAAGAAATTTAGCAACAAGATACTAGTGTACCAGGTATGAGTATATGAATGATCTGTAAAAGCAACTCCCGTCTCCAGGTACTTTCTGATATTCAGAGTAATTAGCCGAAAGCTTCTGCAGAATCGCACACAATAGATGAGAATATATAACAAACAAGTGAGGACACTAGTCAAGTGGAAATATAACAGCTCACAAGTCATATTACTTTTGCCTTATCTTTCATAATTTCATTTTCAAACTCATGCGGTAGAGATGATAAAGGTTCCTGCACCGAAACAAGATTTCAATTAGTAAAACCAATGTTATTTCCCAAATTGAAATCTCTAGCCTCAATGATAAAATCAGAGAATATCCTATTAAAGTTAACCTTTTGAAGAATTTTTTTGCAGCCATTTTGTGATGTCTGCAAAACCATAGAAAACTGAAGGTGCAGAGAGGTTAAGAAAGGAATGTTGAAGCATAGTTAATTAAACCAAGCATTTGAAAAGAAACCCTTACATCATCACAAGCCTCGTACTCGTCTCTCCAAGAAGCCCTCACAGCATCAGATGCCTCGTGACTCCAGAAAGGAGCTTCCAGAATCTGAAAACAAAACAAACGTAAACTTTTGTTTTATTTACAGAAGAATTGTGAACAGTTTGCAGGATGCCTAGTTTCAATCTGAGTTGGATTGTAGTCACTGTTTACATTTGCGGCCTTGGCTGTAGGAGACCCAACACTTTTATAAGAAAAGCGGAAACTTGAGAAAGCGAAGAACTGTAAATATTGGTGTGCTACAAACTTATGTTTGAGCAAAGCGAAACTATTCATTAATAACACACAACTCGACAGATAGAAGTACACACATTTGAATATGGAATATACAGGGGTGCAGAAGCAAGACAATTTTTTTTAATATTTTTCCACCTTATGCCTGAAAGAGGCGATCATGTGGGACTTTAACAGCCCTAAGATTTTACAAGCCTTGAAGTTGAAGAAAAGAAGACTGGTCATGTAAATGAAGAAGCACCATTGACATTCCCAATGGACTAAGCAAGAAATTACAGAAACCACCAAGCGTAGCTGATCTTATAATATCTGGTGTGGACTCACATTTTGTTTTGACATCTACGAGATGGTGAATTTTATACAACCAACAAAAAATTTCACCTTATACCTAAAAGAGCCAAGCATACGGGACTTCAAGAGCATTAAGTATTTCAAGCATAGAAGAGGGTTCACGAAGAAAGTAAGCAAACCATTGTAGAGTAGCTTATCTGATAACAGTATCTGTTATTGATAACTAAGACTCGATTGTAAACATCGGCTTTGTAAAAATGCAACAACAAAAAAGTAGCCATTGCATAACTGGGCAACAAATGTAATATTTAACAAAGAAATTGGTGGTACGATTCATATTAAGTTTATATGGAATTCTAAAAAGTTGGGATAATAAATATCTGACATCTAAATTAGCAAGATTTGTGACAAACAAAATTCTCAGCTAGACCTTCACAGGTACAGACATTTTCATAGGGCCGGGGAATTGCCCCCTTTTTGAAAAGAAAAGGGTGCAGACTATTCATGTTTCTGTTACTGCCTATCTATGCCAATATTCTATTCTTCTACACTTGGCTAATTTATAATGCTAAAATTCATATAAAGACAAAAGATAACATGGACTGCTAAATGTGAAATCCATAAGAAGTGACTATGAACAAATGCCATTTAGCATTAGTACAATTGCTACACTTTAAAGACGACCCGCGCTATGCAGTGGCGAATCTAGCAGGACATTGGAGGGTAGGCTTAAAACATAAATTTCCTAAGTCTAATTTGCAAATGCAGTGCAATTGTTGCATGTAAAGCATCAGAATATATTTGTCAAGCGGTATGTTTAGCTTAAATATGATTTTGAAGGATAGGCTTAAGCCTATTGAAGCCTCCCTAGTGGAATCGCCACTGGCGCTATGTACACTTCCAAGAAAAAGGATGCAGAGATAGAAGTCATGGGTTTGCTCGAGCAAAGCCAAAACTTTTCATCGATAACACAACTCCACACACAGAAGCACGCAAATTTTAATATGGATTTTTTTGTGGGAAATTTCAATATGGAATATAAAGAGGCACAGAAGCAAGATATACTCCCTCCGCCCCACAATATAAGATCGTTTTCCAAGCTAGGGAGTAAATTTTAATTTATTTTCCAGCTTATGTCTGAAAGAGGCAATCATATAGGACTTTAACAGTGCTATGATTTTACAAGCCTTGCAGAAGACCGACCATGTAAATCATTGGCATCCCCAACAGAGTTAACAAGAAAGTAGGGAAAGCATAATGTTTGCAGGGTATTAGACAAGTATACGACGATGCAGAAAATCAAAATTGACGAATCTTTCTAAGCATGGATACCTACAAGAACCTAAATCCGTGAATCTTTCCAAGCCAGTGCACTGTTAAAATTGCAACCATAATCAAAGATTCAAACACACAAGTCCAAGATCAATCTTTCTTGGTCAAAACATCCACAGAAATGATTCCCAAATCGAGAACGTACTAGGTTTCTTGCAAATTCCCAAATCAAGAACGCATTGGATTTCTTGCAATACCTGATTATACATCCACTCAGAGGGTGGATCCCTGTAGAGATCCCTGTAGTTGGAGGCGTCCAGAGAGCTGGAGGTCGAGGCGCCGCCGCACGTACGGTCGCTGCCGATCCAGCTGTCCGAGGAGAAGGAGGAGAAGGAGGAGGCGGAGGAGGACGCTCCCATGGTGCTGCTCGACGGTCCCGAGAGGAAGGAAGCGGCGGCGGGGTTCTTGTACCTGCCTGCGGGCTCGTCTTCGTCATCAGATCCCCAGGCGGAGGACGAGGCGGAGCCCTCGTTGGCGACGACCGAAGTCCCCGGGAGCTGACCGGATGGGCGAGTGCTGAGAGGGGAGCCGGGCGCGGAGTAGCGGTCGTCGGATTCTTGAGGAGTCCTGGAGGGCTCAGCCCCAGCTCCGCCGCAATTGGGATCGTCGGCGTCGGGAGAGCCGCCGGAGCCGGCCATTCTATGCGGTTGGGGGAGGCGGGAAACGGAAAGGGCAAGGGGACGGGAAGGTAGGTGAACGGGAAGACAGCGCGAGATTTTGCGAGGGTGGCAAGGGGAGGCCCTATATGACGCTCTCCCAACAGAGAGCCCCAACGCACCAACGGCTGGGCCGGCCCATTTACAAAGGACTGTACCAACGGGGTCCGTTCTGTAGCAACGATTCACTGTAGCGTTTTGCGCTTGATGTACCAGTGTACACTAAAAAACAAAGAGCTTGCTGTACCAGCGGTTTTCCAAAAAAAAAACGTTCTTTTCTTGAAGTAACATCGAAATTTTTTATTCGATTTTTTATGAAAAAATAAAATCAGCTTTAGAAAAAATGAGAACATTTTCAAAACATCAACTTTTTTAAGAAACAGGGAGAATTTTTCAAAACATAAACATTTTTTGAAATTCTTGAACGTTTTTCAAAAAATGAGATTATTTTTTATTTGTGAACAAAATTTGATAATGAAACCAAATTTTGAAATTCCAAACAATGTTTTAAAGACACGAACATTTTTTAAATTCCCAGACATTTTTTTGGAAACATGAACATATTTTTAACGTGTGAAAAAAAATAAAAACAGAACATTTTTTGACATCTGAACATTTTTTTTTTGAAAAACAACTTCTCTGCACCGTCACATCGTCAAGCTAATGTCAACCACGTTGAATCATCACCTCTGCTGGCCGGCTTGAAACTCGACATCATCATGTCAACTATTGGGGATACACATAACAAGTAGGCGCATGAAGTGATGAGGACACCACGACCATCGACAAGTCTCCAACAATTATAGGTCTATTCATTAGAAGTCGCGCCAAACTAATAAGTGACCAGATGAACGCTAACTTAAGTTTACCTTATAACCTTGATGACACAGCTATGCTTTCATCCCCATTGTTGTTGGTTGAAGTTAGGTGTCACATGGAAGATGTAACATCCTAAAATTCTAAATTTTGGAATGTTATAATAAATAGATAGATTTGATTGATTAATTGTCTGAAAGTGAGTGAATTCGAAGCTTTTTGAACATTAAATGAGAGGGAATAAAAGGACTTTGACAAACTTTCATATTTGCTTTTTGATCTCCGTGAATTCAAATTCTTTTCACCACAAAACCTTGGAGAGAAGTTGACATGACTTCTTCCATTTATTTAAATGACAAGGGGTGTTGAAAATATTTGAATTTCATTTGGAACTATTTTCCAATTCTGAAACTTTATGCAACTCAATGATTTTCACGAGCGAAGATAAAATGACTTCTTCAAATTATATGAAATATGAGTTGGGAGTTTCAAAGAATTAAATTCAAAGCCCCTTCTGAATTTATTTTCAATTTAGAGTTATTTGAGTTTTATTCAAATTATTTTTCTCTAAAAATAAAATATATGAAAATTAGGGTAACATGATTCCCTACAATAGAAAATTAGAGAAAAATTAATTTGAAATCATTTTGGTATTTAAAAAATGATCTTTGTTGGATTTAAATAGACCAGTAGCACTCTTTGATTTATCTGAATTTGTGTGGATTTTATTTGAAGTTATAAAAATGTTCATGTTGTAGATATTCTTTTTCTGAAAATTTTGATATATTATATGCCTATATAATATATTCTTTTATTTTTTATTTTCAATTGTCTAGAAAATGTTTATTTAAAAAAATCCCGTCGCCAACTGGGCCGGCCCAGCGCCCGAGCCAGGCCGTGGCCCAGCGCCCGCCGCCTTCCTCCGCCATACGGGAATCCGTCGTGAGCACGAGCCGCCGCCGCCTCTCGCCGTGTCTGCCCCGTACTCTGCGCCGCCCCTTGCCCCTCGCCCACGCCTCTCGCCTCCCCCTCCTCTTAAATACCCCGTCCCCTCGCCCCGCGCCGCTCCTCGCAGCAACCGCCGCCGCCCCGACGAGATCCGCCGTCGCACCCTCGCACCGCCGTCTCCGCTGCCTTGCGCCGCTCCGCCGTTGCCGTCGTGCCGCTCCGCCGCTGCAGTCGCGCCACTGCTGTCGCCCTCTGCCGCATCCGCCCCGCGCCGCCACCGCCGTTGCTGCACCCCGCCGGAGCTGCTGCAGCGCCGTCCCGCCTCGCCGTTGCCATCGCCGAAGAACGCCACCACCGTCGCCGTTGGTTTTTTTTCTCGCCACGGTTGAATCCGCGAGAACCGGTACAAAAACCCCTCGGTTTCCTACGGTTTTTTTGGGTTTTAGATTAGAGTGGTTTATTATTTTGTTAGTTTATTTAATGAATGTTTTCTGTTTAGGTAGTTATAGTGAACATATTCATTAGTTGACGTTCGGCAGCGAACGTTCGTTCGGTAGCGTTTCTCTTTTTCTTTTTATTTTAAAATTTCGGCTAGGGACCTAGATATGAATACTTTATTTATAGATTAGTCCCTGTACTTCAAACAACCACCTCTTTTCGCTCGTTTGTCCAAATCCAACGAAACCAATGCCCACGTCTTCATTATGATCTCCTCTATCCGGATAAACAACTTAAACATGTTTTTGAAAAGTTTAAAATTTGAATTAGGTCAGATTTGAATTCAAACTTCGTTTGATCATAACTTGAGTTTCGTAACTCCGTTTGAGTTGATTCTTTTTGCAAATCGAAGCTCTTGACCTAAACATTCTAATAAGGCCAAATTCACATAATTTTGGTATTGTTAGAAATTGTTTTATGTTGCAAGAGTTATTTGCTTGGTTTTGAAGTTTTTCGAATCGTCTTCTTCGTTCTTTCTGATATTTTGAGTGACTGCTTATGTGTGGTTACTATTGTTTGCTTACGATAGATTGACCGGAGTGTGACGAGTAGATCTATCAAGAGTTTTGAGTGCGAATCATCTTCATCAACATTGCAGGCAAGTTCACACTTTGATCATACTCTTTATCACCCAATTTTTATGCATTAGTTCCAATCCTCAAACATTGCATGATTAGGATGTCATTAACTTATGGGTTGGGAAGTAGTTGTTGAGGTAGGAACCTATTACCTGTTTATTATCAAACCCTTGGGAGTTACTATTACGTTATACTTATATTGCCATGCTATGCTCGTAGACGTGGATTGGGTTTGAGAGTATTTCATGACAGATGTGAGAGATTATTGTTAACTAAGGTTTAACTTAAGGTGGCTACTATAATACACATCTGGGTGGATTGGTTGGGGCACCCTGGGGATATACCAGTGGACTTGCCCGGACACTTGGGCATATACCAGTGTTGTCCTAGGAGATCCCGGGGTTACCGTGTGATCCTCCTGTGGTTCGCCACCCAGGCTCAAAGGGATCATTAGATTATTCATACTAGAAACTTCCGTGTGCAGCCACAAGCTATTATGGGCTCTAGCATAGTTGATTAAGACGTGTGAACTCTTATAGTGGTAGACTAGCAGATGTAGGGGTTGTAGGTGGTACGGTCTACACATCGTAAGGTGCAAACGCTTCTGAAAGACTATGTCTCCACCATCTACCCGAAGGACTGTCAGGAGTTAATGATGTGTTTCACGTTTCCCAGTTGAAGAAGTGCCATGCAGAGATGGCCAATATTACCCTGTAAGGACGCTTGACCCTGGAAAGGATAATGATGTTCCATGAAGTGGAATATGGACTCCATAAGTATAAGTTCTTTATCTCGGTATGTGGGATATCCCATGAGGATGAAGAGATAAATTACTATTGGATATAAAAGAGGTATGATGTCGGAATTATGGATCAATGGAAACTCCATGATGAGTCTGAGTAATCATGTCCTAGTTTGGTGCAAATAGAAGGAAGGGAGTGTTGGGGAACGTAGCAGAAATTCAAAATTTTCCTACGTGTCACCAAGATCTATCTATGGAGAGACTAGCAACGAGGGGAAGGAGAGTGCATCTACATACCCTTGTAGATCGCTATGCGGAAGCGTTCAAGTGAACGGGGTTGATGGAGTCGTACTCGTCGTGATCCAAATCACCGATGATCCTAGTGCCGAACGGACGGCACCTCCGCGTTCAACACACGTACAGCCCGATGATGTCTCCCACGCCTTGATCCCGCAAGGAGAGAGGGAGAGGTTGAGGAAGACTCCATCCAGCAGCAGCACAACGGCATGGTGGTGGTGGAGGAGCATGGCAATCCTGCAGGGCTTCGCCAAGCACCACGGGATATGAGGAGAATGAGAGGGAGGGCTGCACCAACAGGCAGAGATCAGATCACGTGTTATGGGCAGCCCCTAGGCCTCACTATATATAGGGGAGAGGGAGGGGGTGCGCCCCCTCTAGGGTTCCCACCCCTAGGGGGGCGGCAGCCCTAGATGGGAAAGGGGGGCGGCCAAGAGGGGGAGAGGGGAGGCGCCCCCTAGGGTGGGCCTTAAGGCCCATCTGGACCTAGGGTTTGCCCCCTCCCACTCTCCCATGTGCCTTGGGCCCTTGTGGGGGGGCGCACCAGCCCACTTGGGGCTGGTCCCCTCCCACACTTAGCCCACGCAAGCCTCCGGGGTTGGTGGCCCCACTTGGTGGACCCCCGGGACCCTCCCGGTGGTCCCGATACGTTACCGATAAAACCCGAAACTTTTCCGGTGACCAAAACAGGACTTCCCATATATAAATCTTTACCTCCGGACCATTCCGAAACTCCTCGTGACGTCCGGGATCTCATCCGGGACTCCGAACAACATTCGGTAACCACATACGAGCTTCCTTTATAACCCTAGCGTCATCGAACCTTAAGTGTGTAGACCCTACGGGTTCGGGAGACATGCAGACATGACCGAGACGTTCTCCGGTCAATAACCAACAGCGGGATCTGGATACCCATGTTGGCTCCCACATGTTCCACGATGATCTCATCGGGTGAACCACGATGTCAAGGACTTAATCAATCTCGTATACAATTCCCTTTGTCTATCGATACGATACTTGCCCGAGATTCGATCGTCGGTATCCCGATACCTTGTTCAATCTCGTTACCGGCAAGTCTCTTTACTCGTTCTGTAACACATCATCCCATGATCAACTCCTTGATCACATTGTGCACATTATGATGATGTCCTACCGAGTGGGCCCAGAGATACCTCTCCGCTTACACGGAGTGACAAATCCCAGTCTCGATTCGTGCCAACCCAACAGACACTTTCAGAGATACCTGTAGTGCACCTTTATAGTCACCCAGTTACGTTGTGACGTTTGGTACACCCAAAGCATTCCTACGGTATCCGGGAGTTGCACAATCTCATGGTCTAAGGAAATGATACTTGACATTAGAAAAGCTTTAGCATACGAACTACACGATCTAGTGCTATGCTTAGGATTGGGTCTTGTCCATCACATCATTCTCCTAATGATGAGATCCCGTTATCAACGACATCCAATGTCCATGGTCAGGAAACCGTAACCATCTATTGATCAACGAGCTAGTCAACTAGAGGCTTACTAGGGACATGGTGTTGTCTATGTATCCACACATGTATCTGAGTTTCCTATCAATACAATTCTAGCATGGATAATAAACGATTATCATGAACAAGGAAATATAATGATAACCAATTTATTATTGCCTCTAGGGCATATTTCCAACAGTCTCCCACTTGCACTAGAGTCAATAATCTAGTTCACATCGCCATGTGATTAACACTCATAGGTCACATCGCCATGTGACTAACACCCAAGAGTTTACTAGAGTCAGTAGTCTAGTTCACATCACTATGTGATTAACACTCAATGAGTTCTAGGTTTGATCATGTTGCTTGTGAGAGAGGTTTTAGTCAACGGGTCTGCAACATTCAGATCCGTATGTACTTTGCAAATTTCTATGTCATCTTGTAGATGCAACTACTACGCTACATTTGGAGCCATTTCAAATAACTGTTCTACTATACGAATCCAGTTTACTACTCAGAATAATCTGGATTAGTGTCAAAGTTCGCATCGGCGTAACCCTTTACGACGAACTCTTTTACCACCTCCATAATCGAGAAAATTCCTTAGTCCACTAGTTACTAAGGATAACTTTGACCGCTGTCCTGTGATCCATTCTTGGATCACTCTTGTACCCCTTGACTGACTCATGGCAAGGCACACTTCAGGTGCGGTACACAGCATAGCATACTGTGGAGCCTATGTCTAAGCATAGGGGACGACCTTCGTCCTTTCTCTCTGTTCTGCCGTGGTCGAGCTTTAAGTCTTAACTTCGTACCTTACAACTCAGGCAAGAACTCCTTCTTTGACTGATCCATCTTGAACACCTTCAAGATCATGTCAAGGTATGTGCTCATTTGAAAGTACCATTAAGTGTTTTGATCTATCTTTATAGATCTTGATGCTCAATGTTCAAGTAGCTTAATCCAGGATTTCCATTGAAAAAACACTTTCCAAATAACCCTATATGCTTTCCAGAAATTCTACGTCATTTCTGATCAACAATATGTCAACTACATATACTCATCAGAAATTCTATAGTGCTCCCACTCACTTCTTTGGAAATATAAGTTTCTCATAAATTTTGTATACACCAAAATCTTTGATCATCTCATCAAAGCATACATTCCAACTCCGAGATGCTTACTCCAGTCCTTAGAAGGATTGCTGGAGCTTTGCATACTTGTTAGCATCTTTCAGTATTGACAAAACCTTCCGTTTGTATCACATACAACTTTTCCCCAAGAAAATCGTCGAGGAAACAATGTTTTGACATCCTATCTGCAAGATTTCATAAATAATGCAGTAATTGCTAATATAATTCCAACAGACTCTTAGCATCGCTACGAGTGAGAAAGTCTCATCGCAGTCAACTCCTTGAACTCGTCGGAAAACATCTTAACGACAAGTCGAGCTTTCTTAATGGTGATACTTACCATCATTGTCCGTCTTCCTTTTAAAATCCATATGTACCTAACGGCCTTACGACCATCAAGTAGTTCTTCCAAAGTCTACACTTTGTTTTCATACATGGATCCTCTCTCGGATTTTATGGTCTCAAGCCATTTATCGGAATCCGGGCCCACCATCGCTTCTCCATAGCTCCTAGGCTCATTGTTGTCTACCAACATGACTTCCAAGAAAGGATTACGTACCACTCTGAAGTAGTACGCATCCTTGCCATCCCACGAGGTTTGGTAGTGACTTGATCCGAAGTTTCATGATCAATATCATAAGCTTCCACTTCAATTGGTGTAGGTGCCACAGGAACAACTCTTTGTGCCCTGCTATACACTAGTTGAAGTGACGGTTCAATAACCTCATCAAGTCTCCCCCATCCTCCCACTCAATTCTTTCGAGAGAAACTTTTCCTCGAGAAAGGACCCGATTCTAGAAACAATCTCTTATTGCTTTCGGATCTGAGACAAGAGGTATACCCAACTGTTTGGGTGTACTATGAAGATGCATTTATCCGCTTTGGGTTCGAGCTTATCAGCCTGAAACTTTTTTCATATAAGTGTCGCAGCCCCAAACTTTTAACAAATGACAGCTTAGGTTTCTCTAAACCATAGTTCATACGGTGTCATCTCATCGGAATTACGTGGTGCCCTATTTAAAGTGAATGTGCTTGTCTCCAATGCCTAACGCATAAACTATCGTGGTAATTCGATAAGAGACGTCATGGTATGCATCATATCCAATAGGGTGCAATTATGATGTTCGGACACACCATCATACTATGGTGTTCCAGGCTGTATTAGTTGTGAAACAATTCCCACAATGTCTTAATTCTGTGCCAAACTCGTAATTCAGATATTTATCTCTATGATCATATCATAGATATTTTATCCTCTTGTCACAACGATCTTTCAACTTCACCCTGGAATTACTTGAACCTTTCAATAATTCAGACTCCTAATTCATCAAGTAAATATACTCAACATCTACTCAAATCATCTGTGAAGTAAGAACATAACGATATCCACTACACGCCTCAGCACTCATTGGACTGCACACATCAAAATGTATTACTTCCAGCAAGTTGCTTTCTGGTTCCATTTTACTGAAAACGAGGCTTTCAGTCATCTTGCCCATGTGGTATGATTTGTATGTCTCAAGTGATTCAAAATCAAGTGAGTCCATATGGTCCATTTGCATGGAGTTTCTTCATGCATATACACCAATAGACATGGTTCGCATGTCTCAAACTTTTCAAAAACGAGTGAGTCCAAAGATCCATCAACATGGAGCTTTTACATGCATTTTATACCGATATGACTTACGTGGCAGTGCCACAAGTAGGTGCTACTATCTTACTATCTTATATCTTTTGGCATGAACATGTGTATCACTACGATCGAGATTCAATGAACCATTCATTTTAGGTGCAAGACCATTGAAGGTATTATTCAAATAAACAGAGTAACCATTATTCTCCTTAAATGAATAACCATATTGCGATAGACATAATCCAATCATGTCTATGCTCAACGCAAACACCAAATAACAATTATTTAGGTTTAACACCAATCTCGATGGTAGAGGGAGCGTGCGATGCTTGATCATATCAACATTGGAAACACTTCCAACACATATCGTCTGCTCACCTTTAGCTAGTCTCCGTTCATTCCACAGCTTTTATTTCGAGTTACTAACACTTAGCAACCGAACCGGTATCTAATACCCTGGTGCTACTAGGAGTACTAGTAAAGTACACATCAACACAATGTATATCCAATATACTTCTATCGACCTTGCCAGCCTTCTCATCTACCAAGTATCTAGGGTAATCCCGCTCCAGTGGTTGTTCCCCTTATTACAGAAGCACTTAGTCTCGGGTTGGGGTTCAACTTTGGGTTTCTTCATTAGAGCAGCAGCTGATTTGCCGTTTCATGAAGTATCCCTTCTTGCCCTTGCCCTTCTTGAAACTAGTGGTTTCACTAACCATCAACAATTGATGCTCCTTCTTGACTTCTACTTTCGCGGTGTCAAACATCGTAAATATTTCAAGGATCATCATATCTATCCTTGATATGTTATAGTTCATCACGAAGCTCTAGCTGCTTGGTGGCAATGACTTTGGAAAAACATCACTATCTCATCTGGAAGATTAACTCCCACTCGATTCAAGCGATTGTTGTACTCAGACAATCTGTGCACAAGCTCAACGATTGAGCTTTTCTCCCTTAGTTTGTAGGCTAAGAAACTCGTTGGAGGTCTTATACCTCTTGACGTGGGCACGAGCCTGAAATCCCAATTTCAGCCCTCGAAACATCTCATATGTTCCGCGACGTTTCGAAACCGTCTATGGTGCCTCAACTCTAAACCGTTTAACTGAACTATCACGTAGTCATCAAAACGTGTATGTTAGATGTTCGCAACACCCACAGACGACGTTCGAGGTTGAGCACACTGAGCGGTGCATTAAGGACATAAGCCTTCTACGAAGCAACGAGGACAATCCTCGGTTTACGGACCTAGTCCACATAATTGCAACTATCAACTTTCAACTAAATTTTCTCCAGGAATGTATCTAAACAGTAGAACTGAAGCGCGAGATATAATTTGCAAAGCCCTTTTTGACTATGTTCAGGATAATTAAGTTCATCTTATGAACTCCCACTCAGATAGACATCCCTCTAGTCATCTAAGTGATTACATGATCCGAGTCAACTAGGCCGTGTCCGATCATCACATGAGACGGACTAGTCATCGTCGGTGAAGATCTTCATGTTGATCGTATCTACCATACGACTCATGCTCGACCTTTCGGTCTCTTGTGTTCCGAGGCCATGTCTATACATGCTAGGCTCGTCAAGTTAACCCTAAGTGTTTTGCATGTGTAAAACTGTCTTACACCCGTTGTATGTGAACGTAAGGATCTATCACACCCGATCATCACGTGGTGCTTCGAAACGACGAACTTTAGCAATGGTGCACAGTTAGGGGAGAACACATTCTTGAAATTGTTTATGAGGGATCATCTTATTTACTACCGTCGTTCTAAGTAAACAAGATGCAAAAACATGATAAACATCACATGCAATCAAAAGGTGACATGATATGGCCATCATCACTTTGCTCCTTTTGATCTCCATCTTCGGGGCTCCATGATCATCATCGTCACCGGCATGACACCATGATCTCCATCATCGTGTCTTCTTGAAGTTGTCACGTCATCTATTACTTCTACTACTACAGCTAACGGTTAGCAATAAAGTAAAGTAATTACATGACGTTTATGTTGACACGCAGGTCATAAATAAATTAAGACAACTCCTATGGCTCCTGCCGGTTGTCATACTCATCGACATGCAAGTCGTGATTCCTATTACAAGAACATGATCAATCTCATACATCACATATATCATTCATCACATCCTTTTGGACATATCACATCACATAGCATACCCTGCAAAAACAAGTTAGACGTCCTCTAATTGTTGTTTGCATGTTTTACGTGGCTGCTATGGGTTTCTAGCAAGAACGTTTCTTACCTACGCAAAAACCACAACGTGATATGCCAATTGCTATTTACCTTTCATAAGGACCCTTTTCATCGAATCCGTTCCGGCTAAAGTGGAAGAGACAGACACCCGCCAGCCACCTTATGCAACTAGTGCATGTCAGTTGGTGGAACCGGTCTCACGTAAGAGTACGTGTAAGGTTGGTCCGGGCCGCTTCATCCCACAATACCGTCGAAACAAGATTGGACTAGTAACGGTAAGCATATTGAACAAGATCAACGCCCACAACTACTTTGTGTTCTACTCGTGCATAGAATCTACGCAATAGACCTAGCTCATGATGCCACTGTTGGGGAACGTAGCAGAAATTCAAAATTTTCCTACGTGTCACCAAGATCTATCTATGGAGAGACTAGCAACGAGGGGAAGGAGAGTGCATCTACATACCCTTGTAGATCGCTAAGCGGAAGCGTTCAAGTGAATGGGGTTGATGGAGTCGTACTCGTCGTGATCCAAATCACCGATGATCCTAGTGCCGAACGGACGGCACCTCCGCGTTCAACACACGTACATCCCGATGATGTCTCCCACGCCTTGATCCAGCAAGGAGAGAGGGAGAGGTTGAGGAAGACTCCATCCAGTAGCAGCACAACGGCGTGGTGGTGGTGGAGGAGCATGGCAATCCTGCAGGGCTTCGCCAAGCACCACGGGATATGAGGAGAATGAGAGGGAGGGCTGCACCAACAGGCAGAGATCAGATCACGTGTTATGGGCAGCCCCTAGGCCTCACTATATATAGGGGAGAGGGAGGAGGGTGCGCCCCCTCTAGGGTTCCCACCCCTAGGGGGGGCGGCAGCCCTAGATGGGAAAGGGGGGGCGGCCAAGAGGGGGAGAGGGGAGGCGCCCCCTAGGGTGGGCCTTAAGGCCCATCTGGACCTAGGGTTTGCCCCCTCCCACTCTCCCATGTGCCTTGGGCCCTTGTGGGGGGGCGCACCAGCCCACCTGGGGCTGGTCCCCTCCCACACTTAGCCCACGCAAGCCTCTGGGGTTGGTGGCCCCACTTGGTGGACCCCCGGGACCCTCCGGGTGGTCCCGGTACGTTACCGATAAAACCCGAAACTTTTCTGGTGACCAAAATAGGACTTCCCATATATAAATCTTTACCTCCGGACCATTCCGAAACTCCTCGTGACGTCCGGGATCTCATCCGGGACTCCGAACAACATTCGGTAACCACATACAAGCTTCCTTTATAACCCTAGCGTCATCGAACCTTAAGTGTGTAGACCCTACGGGTTCGGGAGACATGCAGACATGACCGAGACGTTCTCCGGTCAATAACCAACAGCGGGATCTGGATACCCATGTTGGCTCCCACATGTTCCACGATGATCTCATCGGATGAACCACGATGTCAAGGACTTAATCAATCCCGTATACAATTCCCTTTGTCTATCGGTACGATACTTGCCCGAGATTCGATCGTCGGTATCCCGATACCTTGTTCAATCTCATTACCGGCAAGTCTCTTTACTCGTTCTGTAACACATCATCCCGTGATCAACTCCTTGATCACATTGTGCACATTATGATGATGTCCTACCGAGTGGGCCCAGAGATACCTCTCCGCTTACACGGAGTGACAAATCCCAGTCTCGATTCGTGCCAACCCAACAGACACTTTCGGAGATACCTGTAGTGCACCTTTATAGTCACCCAATTACATTGTGACGTTTGGTACACCCAAAGCATTCCTACAGTATCCGGGAGTTGCACAATCTCATGGTCTAAGGAAATGATACTTGACATTAGAAAAGCTTTAGCATATGAACTACACGATCTAGTGCTATGCTTAGGATTGTGTCTTGTCCATCACATCATTCTCCTAATGATGTGATCCCTTATCAACGACATCCAATGTCCATGGTCAGGAAACCATAACCATCTATTGATCAACGAGCCAGTCAACTAGAGGCTTACTAGGGACATGGTGTTGTCTATGTATCCACACATGTATCTGAGTTTCCTATCAATACAATTCTAGCATGGATAATAAACGATTATCATGAACAAGGAAATATAATAATAACCAATTTATTATTGCCTCTAGGGCATATTTCCAACAGGGAGACAGTACAATTGGATGGATTTTAGTATACTAGGAAAGCTGGAAGTTGGATGTTGGATTAGAGATCCGTTGCCCCAATGAAGAGTTCAGGGTTTGCAAGTGATGAGATGGGCCATAACCCGCAGGCCCCAGGACCTGCCAGGAAGCAAGCACATTCTTGCTGAAGGAAAACCCTGGAAGAAGTTACGATTTTATCGATAGACTATTTTATAGGAGTAACACAAAACCTGAGAGTTGTGAAGGAACGATAGATGTTTGTTTGGCTTGCAGAATCCATGGAATTATTCGAACTTAGTTCGTCGACAAGAGAAATTCTGCAATGCTTGTGAGGATAACTGAGTGTTAGAATGTGGGATTCGCTAAACCGTATACAAGGTAATGATTTGGGTGCGGGATGGATTCATCACCATACCGACTTACTCTTATTATTCGCCTTGCTATGTGGGATGGTAAATCTGAGTGACTTACCTATAACAGAGAGATGACGGTATTAAACCTTGTTTGAACCTTAGAATGGTATAGCAATTTTCCCCTTGTACAAGGAACCTTTTGCCAACCGTAGGTTATACGGCGAGGATCAACCCAGACCCATTTCCTGCAGGAGAAACCATTAATTGTTGACCACCATGAGAGATATCGATAGTTGATTAGTATTGGCGCCAGACCCGTCAGCTAAGAAGACCCATTCTCGAAAGAACCTTACCTAGATGAAAGACAGAAGAATTGAGAAAAAGGTTATGCCACTACCGGAAGAGCTCAGAGAAGGAATTTTCTCGAGGATCTGAGAAGACCGACACTTTCAAAAAATAAAAATGGAGTATATGAGTTTTGATGGAACCATAACCATGCTTCTAAGGGTGGTAGCACCCCAGACCCCGGTGATGATTGATGGACTTTGAAGAGACCCCAAACCTAACCCATTTCTTGCTAGCCTCTCCGAATCTCGAGGACGAGATTCCTTTTAAGGGTGGTAGGTTTGTAACATCCCAAAATTCTAAATTTTGGAATGTTATAATAAATAGATAGATTTGATTGATTGTTTGATTGATTGTCTGAAAGTGAGTGAATTCGAAGCTTTTTGAAAGTTAAATGAGAGGGAATAAAAGGACTTTCCCAAACTTTCATATTTTCTTTCTGATCTCTGTGAATTCAAATTCTTTTCACCACAATACCCTGGAGAGAAGATGACATGACTTCTTCCATTTATTTAAATGACAAGGGGTGTTGAAAATATTTGAATTTCATTTGGAACTATTTTCCAATTCTGAAACTTTATGCAACTCAATGATTTTCACGAGCGAAGATAAAATGACTTCTTCAAATTATATGAAATATGAGTTGGGAGTTTCAAAGAATTAAATTCAAAGCCCCTTCTAAATTTATTTTCAATTTGGAGTTATTTGAGTTTTATTCAAATTATTTTTCTCCAAAAATAAAATATATGGAAATTAGGGTAACATGATTCCCTACGATAGAAAATTGGAGAAAAATTAATTTGAAATCATTTTGGTATTTTAAAAATGATTTTTGTTGGATTTAAATAGACCAGTAGCACTCTTTGATTTATCTGAATTTGTCTGGATTTTATTTGAAGTTATAAAAATGTTCATGTTGTAGATATTCTTTTTCTGAAAATTTTGATATATTATATGGCTATATAATATATTTATTTAATTTTTTATTTTCAATTGTCTGGAAAATGTTTATTTTAAAAAAATCCCGTCGCCAACTGGGCCGGCCCAGCGCCCGAGCCAGGCCGTGGCCGAGCGCCCACCGCCTTCCTCCTCCCGACGGGAGTCCGGCGTGAGCACGAGCCGCCGCCGCCTCTCGCCGTGTCCGCCCCGGACTCTGCGCCGCCCCTTGCCCCTCGCCCACGCCTCTCGCCTCCCCCTCCTCTTAAATACTCCGTCCCCTCGCCCCGCGCCGCTCCTCGCAGCAACCGCCGTCGCACCCTCGCACCACCGTATCCGCCGCCTTGCGCCGCTCCGCCATTGCCGTCGCGCCGCTGTCGTCGCCCTCTGCCGCATTCGCCCCGCACCGCCACCGCCGTTGCTGCACCCCGCCGGAGCCGCTGCAGCACCGTCCCACCTCGCCGTTGCCATCGCCGGAGAACGCCACCACCGCCGCCGTTGTTTTTTCTCTCTCACCACGGTTGAATCCGCGAGAACCGGTACAAAACCCCCTCGGTTTCCTATGGTTTTTTTGGTTTTAGATTAGAGCGGTTTATTATTTTGTTAGTTTATTTAACGAACATTTTCTGTTTAGGTAGTTCTAGTGAACATATTCATTAGTTGACATTCGGCAGCGAACGTTCGTTCGGTAGCGTTTCTCTTTTTCTTTTTATTTTAAAATTTCAACCAGGGACCTAGATGTGAATACTTTATTTATAGATTAGTCCCTGTACTTCAAACAACCACCTCTTTTCGCTCGTTTGTCCAAATCCAACGAAACCAAGGCCTACGTCTTCGTTATGATCTCCTCTATCCGGATAAACAACTTAAACATGTTTTTGAAAAGCTTAAAATTTGAATTAGGTCAGATTTGAATTCAAACTTCGTTTGATCATAACTTGAGTTTCGTAACTCCGTTTGAGTTGATTCTTTTTGCAAATCGAAGCTCTTGACCTAAACATTCTAATAAGGCCAAATTCACATAATTTTGGTACTATTAGAAATTGTTTTATGTTGTAAGAGTTATTTGCTTGGTTTTGAAGTTTTCCGAATCGTCTTCTTCGTTCTTTCTGATCTTTTGAGTGATTGCTTATGTGTGGTTACTATTGTTTGCTTACGATAGATTGACCGGAGTGTGACGAGTAGATATATCAAGAGTTTTGAGTGCGAATCATCTTCATCAACATTGCAGGCAAGTTCACACTTTAATCATACTCTTTATCACCCAATTTTTATGCATTAGTTCCAATCCTCAAACATTGCATGATTAGGATGTCATTAACTTATGGGTTGGGAAGTAGTTGATGAGGTAGGAACCTATTACCTGTTTATTATCAAATCCTTCGGAGTTACTATTACGTTATGCTTATATTGCCATGCTATGATCGTAGACGTGGATTGTGTTTGAGAGTATTTCATGACAGATGTGAGAGATTATTGTTAACTAAGGTTTAACTTAAGGTGGCTACTTTAATACACATCTGGGTGGATTGGTTGGGGCACCCTGGGGATATACCAGTGGACTTGCTCGGACACCTGGGGATATACCAGTGTTGTCCTAGGAGATCCCGGGGTTACCGTGTGATCCTCCTATGGTTCGCCACCCAGGCTCAAAGGGATCATAAGATTATTCATACTAGAAACTTCTGTGTGCAGCCACAAGCTATTATGGGCTCTAGCATAGTTGATTAAGACATGTGAACTCTTACAGTGGTAGACTAGCAGATGTAGGGGTTGTAGGTGGTACGGTCTACCCATCGTAAGGTGTAAACGCTTCTGAAAGACTATGTCTCGGTCATCCGTTTCTCAAACACCATGTAGTGCAAGAAATCCAATGGAGGAGATCGAGTCTTGTGGGGAAAAGTGCGCAAACCTCTGCAGAGTGTATAAACTAATCATGGTTAGCCGTGTCCCCGGTTATGGACGTCTTGAGTATCTAGTTCTTGGATTATCCTATTGATCTCATCACGTTACTTTAAATAAATATTGTTGGGTTTTAATGATGTTACTTAATTGGGATTGAGAATGCTGTCAACCATTCTCAATGTTTAACAACCACCATGATAGTTAAATAAAATTTATTCCTTTGCACTAGGGAAAAATTGGCTTTTCGCAAAAGAAATTATAACCATAGAGCTTTTCCACCAGCCATATATGCATGTAGTGATAGCCATTTGTTCATCATTTTCTCTATGGTGTGAATTTGCCAGTACATTCAATGTACTGACCCTTTGTGGCTGCAATGTCTCATGTTGCAGGATATCTTACGACGAGTAAGTGATACGTTAGGGTTATAATTTCTACACTCAACTTTGCCGTGGTGTTGATGGGAATCCACAACCTTGTTGCTTCCGCTATATGGATTGAGGTAATGGTATTTACGTTACTTTATACATGTGATTTACCTCTGTTATAAATCCTTCGAGTATTGTGTGTGTCAGCATACTGATCCAGGGATGACACTTAAGCACAGAGACTTGATCCATTCGGGTCGGGTCGCTACATAAGAAATCCAACAACATATCACTACAGGAATCAGACACTTTGCCATCTGCCATGGCTGACGGCAAAAGCATGCCTGGCGGACGGCAAAGGCCTTTGCCGTCAGCCAACAGACGGCAACAGATCTAGCTAAATAAGCTACGACAAGTGGCTCTTTGCTGTCGGCTGGCGGACGGCAAAGATGAAATAGTGTTTGCCTGGCGGACGGCAAATGGCGGACAGCAAAGATGCAAAGAGCCTGGACGACACATGTGGCAGGTTAGGTCTGTTAGGGGGTTGCTGGCAGACGGCAAATATGCAAAGGTCTTTGTCGTCTGCCAGCAGACGGCAAAGCAACCATATAGGCCAGCCCAGTGCCCCCCAAGTTGCACAGGTAGCTGCCATGTGGCAGCTTTGCCGTCTGCTGGCAGACCGCAAAGAGCCTGTATAGCCCCTATTTTTTCTGTTTTTCTTAAATTCATTCAATTTCACAGAAATTCACAGATACATACATATATATATATATATATATATATAGACACACATACATAAACACACACACATTTGAAGATATATACAAGCATACCAACACATATCCAACACATCCAACAACAAGTTTGCAACAACACATATCCAACAACAAGTTTGCAACAAGTTTCGAAGAACATAAAAGAAGCACAAGGAGAAGAGTAGACTCCATGAATGCAAGCTCCTCATGTAAAGCAAATCTGTAAATTAGGAAAGATGAAAGTTAGAAGAAGAAGAAGACTGACTAGAAGAAAAGGAAGAAAAATAAGAAGAAGAATTTATCTTCTATTTCTTAGTCTCCTCTCCTCTTCTTTATCTTCTTCTACTAACTAAGGTAGGAAAAATGACATTTTTTAGCTAAGCTAGGTAAAAATGCTAAGTGTGTAGGTCATTTTAGAGCTAAGCTAGTTAAATAGGTCATTTGGAGCTAACCTAGGTAAAATGTATCATATTGGAGCTAACCTAGGTAAACTTGGTCATTTTTAAGTTAACTAAGCATATTATGCCATTTTTGGCATAAGTAAGCTAATTATAGGTCTTTATTGAGTTAACCCAGGTAACTAAGCATATTAGAGCCAATTTAGCATTTTAGAGCTAACTTAGGTCACTTTGGAGCTAACTTAGGTAAAATTGATCATTTTGAAGCTAATTAGGCTTATTATGTCATTTTCGAGAAAAATAATCTAATTATATGACATATATGATGTTAGCAAGATTGTTATGCCATTTCAAACCTAAGTAAGCTAATTATGTCATTTTTTACATATGTAAGCTAAGTGTGTGTCATTATTGAGCAAACTTAGCTAACTAAGCATATTAGAGCTAACTTAGGTCATTTCGGAGGAAACAAAGCTAAGTATAGATCATTTTGGAGCTAAGTAGGCTAATTATGTCATTTTGGAGGAAGATTAGCTAAGTCTAGGTCATTATGGTAAGCATTTTGGAGGAAATAAAGCTAAGTCTAGGTCTTTATGCATTTGGTAAGAAAAACACTACAGAAAACTTACCATCATCACGGAGGTGAAGGACCGGTCGGGTTTGCGCCAGTGCCAGACGGAGAAGGACCGATCGGGGTCGGGGTTACGCCAGTGCGAGACGGAGAAGGATCGGTCGATGCTTGCCGGGAGGCATGCTGCACCAAAGACCATTTGCAATGTATCGTTAGCATGATGCAATTGAAATGTGAATACTAGTAACTAATGACCATTCAAATGAAACACACCATGTCCGCTATAGCAATCTGGGGCATCGACGAAGGTATGACCATTTTTCTCGCACACGGACTGCACATTTTGTTTTCACGAGTTAGTCATATTACTTAGTAATGAAACAAACATTACGTGCATGATTTGGCTAATATGCAGGAGAAACTTACCACGAGGAGCTCATATAAGACCCGGTGAGACGCGTCATTCCGGTTCCTCTCCGCCTCCAACAGACTAGCTGTCCTCTCCTCCAGCTTGATCTCCCTCTGCTTAGCCTACCTGTTTGCCTCCGCCAGAAGCTCCTAGGCCCTAGCCTCGATGGTGAGCTCCACTGGCCGTGGTCGAGGCGGTATCTCAAGAAGAGACCTCGCATGGAGCTTCTTGATCTCCGGGAGACTTCTAGTACAACGTATTAGTCCATCCCCAATGGCTACCGAGCCATGTTTCCTCCCGTCACCAGATAGCATCACAAGCTCTGGATTAAAAGGACTCCAGCTCGGGTTGAAGTCATCCCCTTTCATCGCCTTCCCAAAGTCTTTGTACCTCACGAGCTTGTTGTGGGAGGAGATGTTGGTGAAGCTCTCTGGATGATCGAGGTCATCCTCAGAGAATGCATTGGCCTTCTTGAACGGGGCAGTACGGGCCATGGCATAGAGGTCGTACAATGGTGGCACGTCCTTCTTGTTATGTTTCGCCTAAAAGAGAAGAACAACATATTAGTTAAGGGCTCAAGCTAGCATGAAGAATGAAATTGCATGAATCGTTAAGGGCTCAAACCACATACTGATAACCCACAAGTATAGGGGATCGCAACAGTTTTCGAGGGTAGAGTATTCAACCCAAATTTATTGATTTGACACAAGGGGAGCCAAAGAATATTCTCAAGTATTAGCAGCTGAGTTGTCAATTCAACCACACCTGGAAACTTAATATCTGCAGCAAAGTGTTTAGTAGCAAAGTAATATGATAGTAGTGGTAACGGTAGCAAAACATAACGATAGCAAAAGTAATTTTTTTGGTGTTTTGTAGTGATTGTAACAATAGCAACGGAAAAGTAAATAAGCAAAGAACAATATATGGAAAGCTCGTAGGCAATGGATCGATGATAGAGAATTATGCCGGATGTGGTTCATCATGTAACAGTCATAACCTGGGGTGACACAGAACTAGCTCCAATTCATCAATGTAATGTTGGCATGTATTCCGAATATAGTCATACGTGCTTATGGAAAAGAAATTGCATGACATCTTTTGACCTACCCTCCCGTGGCAGCGGGATCCTAATGGAAACTAAGGGATATTAAGGCCTCCTTTTAATAGAGTACGGGACCAAAGCATTAACACATAGTGAATAAATGAACTCCTCAAACGACGGTCATCACCGGGAGTGCTCCCGATTATTATCACTTCGGGGTTGCTGGATCATAACACATAGTAGGTGACTATAGACTTGCAAGATAGGATCAAGAACTCTCATATATTGATGAAAACATAATAGGTTCAGATCTGAAATCATGGCACTCGGGCCCTTGTGACAAGCATTAAGCATAGCAAAGTCATAGCAACATCATCTCAGAACATAGTGGATACTAGGGATCAAACCCTAACAAGAATAACTCGATTACATGATAAATCTCATCCAACCCATCACCGTCCAGCAAGCCTATGATGGAATTACTCACGCACGACGGTGAGCATCATGAAATTGGTGATGGAGTAAGGTTGATGAGGACGATGGCGACGGATTCCCCTCTCTGGAGCCCCGAACGGACTCCAGATCAGCCATCCCGAGAGGTTTTAGGGCTTGGCGGCGGCTCCGTATCGTAAAACGCGATGAATCCTTCTCTCTGATTTTTCCCCGAAAGCAAATATATAGAGTTGGAGTTGAGGCCGGAGGAGCTCCAGGGGGCCCACGAGGTAGGGGGCGCGCCCCGGGGGTCAGGCGCGCCCCCACCCTCGTGGCTAGGGTGTGGCCCCCTGGTCTTCATCTTTTGCAAGGATTTTTTATTATTTCCAAAAAGACGTTCCGTGAAGTTTCAGGTCATTCCGAGAACTTTTATTTCTGCACATAAATAACACCATGGTAATTCTGCTGAAAACAGCATCAGTCCGGGTTAGTTCCATTCAAATCATGTAAGTTAGAGTCCAAAACAAGGGCAAAAGTGTTTGGAAAAGTAGATACGATGGAGACGTACCAACTCCCCCAAGCTTAAACCTTTGCTTGTCCTCAAGCAATTCAGTTGACAAACTGAAAGTGATAAAGAAAAACTTTTACAAACTCTATTTGCTCTTGTTGTTGTAAATATGGAAAGCCAGCATTCAAATTTTCAGCAAAGATTATGAACTAACCATATTCACAATAACACATAGGTCTCATGTTTACTCATATCAATGGCATATTTAACTAGCGAGCAGTAATAATAAATCTCGTATGACAACACTTTCTCAAAACAATCATAATATGATATAACAAGATGGTATCTCGCTAGCCCTTTCCGAGACCGCAAAACATAAATGCAAAGCACCTTTAAAGATCAAGGACTGACTAGACATTGTAATTCATGGTAAAAGAGATCCAGTCAAGTCGTACTCAATGTAAACTAACAGTAATGAATGCAAATGACAGCGGTGCTCTCCAACTGGTGCTTTTTAATAAGAGGACGATGACTCAACATAAAAGTAAATAGATAGGCCCTTCATAGAGGGAAGTAGGGATTTCTAGAGGTGCCAGAGCTCGGTTTTGAAATAGAGACGAATAATATTTTGAGCAGTATACTTTCATTGTCAACATAACAACCAAGAGATGGCGATATCTTCCATGCTACACACATTATAGGTGGTTCCCAAACAGAATGGTAAAGTTTATACTCCCCCTCCACCAACAAGCATCAATACATGGCTTGCTCGAAACAACGAGTGCCTCCAACTAACAAGAGTCCCAGAGGGAGTTTTGTTTGCAATTATTTTGATTTAGTTTGCATAAAGCATGGGACTGGGCATCCCGGTGACCAGCCATTTTCTCATGAGTGAGGAGCGGAGTCCACTCCTCTTGAGAATAACCCGCCTAACATGGAAGATACGGACAACCCTAGTTGATACATGAGCTATTTGAGCTTACAAAACAGGATATTTATTTGAAGGTTTGGTGTTTGGCACATACAAATTTACTTGGAACGACAGGTAGATACCATATATAGGTAGGTATGGTGGACTCATATGGAACAACTTTGGGGTTTATGGGATTGGATGCACAAGCAATATTCCTGCTTAGTACAGGTGAAGGCTAGCAAAAGACTGGGAAGCGACCAGCTAGAGAGCGACAACAGTCATGAACATGCATTAAAATTAATCAACACCGAATGCAAGCTTGAGTAGGATATAATGCACCATGAACATAAATATCGTAGAGGCTATGTTGATTTTGTTTCAACTACATGCGTGAACATGTGCCAAGTCAAGACACTCGAATCGTTCAAAAGAGGATACCACCCTATCATACCACATCACAACCATTTTAATAGCATGTTGGCACACAAGGTAAACCATTATAAGCTCCTAGATAATTAAGCATGACACAAGAAACTATGATCTCTAGTTGTCATTGCAAACATGTTTATTCATGATAGGCTGAATCAGGAACGATGAATTAATCATATTTACAAAAACAAGAGAGGTCGAGTTCATACCAGCTTTTCTCATCTCAGTCAGTCCATCATATATCATCATAATTGCGTTTCACTTGCACGACCGAACGATGTGGATAATAATAATAGTGCGTGTGCATTGGACTAAGCTGGAATCTGCAAGCATTCAATAAACAGAAGAAGACAAGGCAATATGGGCTCTTTTGTCAGATCGACAATAATGCATATAAGAGCCACTGCAACAATTTAATCATGGTCTTCTCCTATCGACCCCCAAAGAAAAGAAAACAAATAAAACTATTTACACGAGAAAGCTCCCAACAAGCAAAAGAAGAACATGCAATCTTTTTGGGTTTTCTTTTTAATTACTACTACAAGCATGGAAATTAAAAGTAGCTAAAAGCTACAACTAATTTTTTGGTTTTTCTTAAGGCTTATTAAACACACATGAAGAATGCATAAAAAGGAAAATAAACTAGCATGGATGATACAATGAAAAAGTATGAGCACCGACATCTAGCAATGAGTGTGTGAACATGAATGTAATGTCAGTAGGAAATACGTACTCCCCCAAGATTAGGCTTTTGGCCTAAGTTGGTCTATGGCCACGGCTGGCCTGGCGGATATCCATAATAATAGTTGGGGTCGTACTGCGATGCAGCGGCTATTGCCTCCTGAGCTGCAGCGTGGCGGCGAGCTGCCTCCGCCCTCCTCTCGTACTCATCTGCCTCCTCTCTGGTAATAAAATGTCTTCCTTTTGCCTGATAATCAAAGAAGGCAGGAGCAGGGAGAGTAATATGGACAGCACGACGTCTGTCAAAGATTAAGCGATAGAGGAGAGGTGATTCATTCCTCTCGACAAACAGGTGGTGAACCATTGCATTAAAGTCTAGGTAAGTAGGAGGCAATTCAATATCATCATTACGTATGGTTACACCAAGAAAATCAGCTAAGCGGGTTGCATAAATTCCTCCAAATAAATCTCCATTAAATCTATTATGATGCAACCTACGTGCAACAATGGCTCCCAAATTATAAGATTTGTCTCCTAACACAACACTCCTAAGAATACTGAGGTCAGGGACACACATATGACATGCTTCATCTTTACCGTTTATGCACCTACCTATGAAGAGAGCAAAATAATGTATAGCAGGAAAATGAATGCTCCCTATGGTAGCTTATGCTATATCTCTAGATTCCCCCACAGTTATACTAGCAAGAAAATTTCTAAATTCAGATTTACGGGGTTCACTAGCACTACCCCGTTGTGGAAGTTTGCAAGCAGCGGTAAAATCCTCTAAGTCCATAGTATAAGATTTTTCATAAAGATCAAACAGGACAGTTGGAGAATGACGTGAAGATGAAAATTCAAACCTCCTCACAAAGGAACTAGTGAGATAGTGGTACTAGCGGCATTTTTCTGCCTCGAAGCTCACAAGATCAGAGTTACGCAAATATGCGTTAAATTCTTCCTTGATTCCCACTCGATCCATAAAGTTTTCTGAAGGCCATTCACAGGGCCGCACTGGAGCATCCCTTGGTGGCTCATCGTCAGCATCACGCATTGCAAGCCTGGGTCCTTGCTTCCTTGAAGAACCACCTTGGTACATTTTCCTAAGCATATTTCTTCCTCTGAAAAATTTCTGAAATTTTTAGTAACTTCAAACAAAAGTGAACCAATCTTAATAATATTGATAGCAACTACTCCTACAAGTGCCTAGAGCCTATATCATGCATCAAAACTACTTTTGACCATATAAGTTTGACATGCAAGCTCAAGAACAGGGTCACCTAAGCAGCAAAAAATTGCAATGAATAGAACACTAGAACAAAAACTAATTGGACCAATGGAGAAGTCACATACCAAGGAACAATCTCCCCAAGCAGTTTTGTGAGAGGTGCTTTGAGAAAGGAGATCGAAAATCGCAACAAAATGGGCTAGAACTCATGCTTGAGCTGGATATTGGTGTTTGTGGGAGGAAGAAGAAGTGTGTGGGTGCACGAATAAGTGGAGGGGAGCAACCGTGGGCCCACGAGGCAGGGGGTGATACGTCTCCAACGTATCTATAATTTTTGATTGCTCCATGTTATATTATCTACTGTTTTGGACATTATTGGGCTTTATTATCCACTTCTATATTATTTTTGGGACTAACCTATTAACCGGAGGCCTAGCCCAGAATTGCTGTTTTTTGCCTATTTTAGGGTTTCGAAGAAAAGGAATATCAAACGGAGTTCAAACGGAATGAAACCTTCGGGAACGTGATTTTCTCACCAAACATGATCCAGGAGACTTGGACCCTACGTCAAGAAACAAAGGAGGAGGCCACGAGGTAGGGGGGCGCCTACCCCCCAGGCGCGCCCTCCACCCTTGTGGGCCCCCTGTTGCTCCACCGACGTACTCCTTCCTCCTATATATACCTACGTAACCCCAAACGATCAGATACGGAGCCAAAACCCTAATTCCACCGCCGTAACTTTCTGTATCCACGAGATCCCATCTTGGGGCCTGTTCCGGAGCTCCGTCGGAGGGGGCATCCATCATGGAGGGCTTCTACATCAACACCATAGCCCCTCCGATGAAGTGTGAGTAGTTTACCTCAGACCTTCGGGTCCATAGTTATTCGCTAGATGGCTTCTTCTCTCTTTTTGGATCTCAATACAATGTTCTCCCCCTCTCTTGTGGAGATCTATTCGATGCAATCTTCTTTTTAGGGTGTGTTTGTTGAGACCGATGAATTGTGGGGTTATGATCAAGATTATCTATGAAAAATATTTGAATCTTCTCTGAATTCTTTTATGTATGATTGGTTATCTTTGCAAGTCTCTTCGAATTATCAGTTTGGTTTGGCCTACTAGATTGATCTTTCTTGCAACGGGAGAAGTGCTTAGCTTTGGGTTCAATCTTGCAGTGTCCTTTCCTAGTGACAGTAGGGGCAGCAAGGCACATATTGTATTGTTGCCATCGAGGATAACAAGATGGTTTTTTTATCATATTGCATGAATTTATCCCTCTACATCATGTCATCTTGCTTAAGGAGTTACTCTGTTTTCATGAACTTAATACTCTAGATGCATGCTGGATAGCGGTCGATGAGTGGAGTAATAGTAGTAGATGCAGGCAGGAGTCGGTCTACTTGTCTCAGACGTGATGCCTATATACATGATCATACCTAGATATTCTCATAACTATGCTCAATTATGTCAATTGATCAACAGTAATTCGTTCACCCACCGTAAAATACTTATGCTCTTGAGAGAAGCCACTAGTGAAACCTATGGCCCCCGGGTCTATCTTCGTCATATTAATCTTCCAATACTTAGTTATTTCCTTGCTTTTTTACTTTGCTTTTATTTTACTTTGCATCTTTATCAAAAAATACCAAAAATATTATTTTATCATATCTATCAGATTTCACTCTCGTAAGTGATCGTGAACGGATTGACAACCCCTTATCGCGTTGGTTGCGAGGAGTTATTTGCTTTGTGCAGGTACGAGGGACTCGCGCGTAGCCTCCTACTAGATTGATACCTTGGTTCTCAAAAACTGAGGGAAATACTTACGCTACTTTGCTACATCACCCTTTCCTCTTCAAGGGAAAACCAACGCAGTGCTCAAGAGGTAGCAGGGGGCGCGCCTAGGGGGTAGGGCGCACCCTCAATCCTCGTGGCCAGGTGCTTGCTCCTCCTGCTGTGTTCTTAATGCCAGATATTCTCAAATATTCCAGAAAAAATCATATTTAAATTTCAGGGCATTTGGAGAACTTTTATTTTTGGGGTATTTTTATATTGCACGGGTAAATCAGATAACAGACGGAAAATACTTATTTTTATTTTATTTAATATAAATAACAGAAAGTAAAAGGAGGTTACAGAGAGTTGTGCCTTCTAGTTTCATCCATCTCATGCTCATCAAAAGGAATCCACTAACAAGGTTGATCAAGTCTTGTTAACGAACTCATCCGAATAACATGGAACTGGAGAAATTTCGAATAACACTATGTTACCTCAACGGGGATATGCACATCCCCAATAATAAGAATATCATATTTCTGTTTTACAGTAGGTAGAGGAAATTCAAAACCTCCAATAATAATCGATGAAAATTTTCCAATAGAGTTGATACTATGAACTTGAGGTTGTTTCCTCGGAAAGTGTACCGTATGCTCATTACCATTAACATGAAAAGTGACATTGCCTTTGTTGCAATCAATAACAGCCCCTGCAGTATTTAAAAAGGGTCTTCCAAGAATAATAGACATACTATCGTCCTCGGGAATATCAAGAATAACAAAGTCTGTTAGAATAGTAACATTTGCAACCACAACAGGCACATCCTCACAAATACCGACAGGTATAGCAGTTGATTTATCAGCCATTTGCAAAGATATTTCAGTAGGTGTCAACTTATTCAAATCAAGTCTACGATATAAAGAGAGAGGCATAACACTAACACCGGCTCCAAGATCACATAAAGGAGTTTTAACATAGTTTCTTTTGATGGAGCATGGTATAGTGGGTACTCCTGGATCTCCAAGTTTCTTTGGTATTCCACCTTTAAAAGTATAATTAGCAAGCATGGTGGAAATTTCAGCTTCCGGTATCTTTCTTTTATTTGTAACAATATCTTTCATGTACTTAGAATAAGGATTCATTTTAAGCATATCAGTTAATCACATACGCAAAAAGATAGGTCTAATCATTTCAGCAAAGCGCTCAAAATGCTCATCGTCCTTTTTCTTGGATGGTTTGGGAGGAAAAGGCATGGGTTTCTGAACCCAAGGCTCTCTTTCCTTTCCGTGTTTCCTAGCAACAAAGTCTTTCTTATCATAACGTTGATTCTTCGATTGTGGGTTATCAAGATCAACAACAGGTTCAATTTCTATATCATTATCATTACTAGGTTGAGCATCATCATGAACATTATCATTAACATTATCACTAGTTCCAGGTACATTACCAGATTGTATTTCAGCATCAGAAATAGAAATATCATTTGGATTCTTACGTGTTTCAGCAATAGGTTCACTAGAAGCATGCAAAGTCCTATCATTTTTCTTTTTCTTCCTTTTAGAAGGACTAGGTGCATCTATATTATTTCTCTGAGAATCTTGCTCAACTCTCTTAGGGTGGCCTTCATGATACAAAGGTTCCTGACTCATTCTACCAGTTCTAGTAGCCACTCTAACAGCAAAATCATTATTCTTACTATTCAATTCATTGAGAAAATCATTTTGAGCTTTAAGTACTTGTTCTACTTGAGTGGTAACCATAGAAGCATGTTTACTAATAAGTTTAAGTTCACCTTTGGCATTAGCCATATAATCACCCAAGTGTTCAAGCATATCAGCACTGCGTTTTAATTCTCTACCAAAATAAGCATTGAAGTCTTCTTGCTTAACCATAAATTTATCAAACTCATCTAAGCATGGGCTAGCAAACTTAGTAAATGGGATTTCAACTTTATCATATCTATAGAGAGAATTTACCTTTACTACCTATGTCGGGTTATCAAGACCATGCATTCCTTCAATATGAGATGGATTAAAATTATGCATTTCTTCGACAGGCGGTAAATTAAGACCATGCATTTCTTCAATAGGAGGTAAATTCTTAACATCTTCAACTTTAATACCCTTTTCTTTCACGGATTTCTTTGCCTCTTGCATATCCTCAGGGCTGAGAAGTAGAACACCTCTCTTCTTTGGAGTTGGTTTAGGAATAGGCTCAGGAGCTGGCTCAGGAAGTGTCCAATTATTTTCATTTGTCAACATATTATTCAATAGAATTTCAGTTTCATCCGGTGTTCTTTCCCTGAAAACAGAACCAGCACAACTATCCACGTAATCTCTGGAAGCATCGGTTAGTCCATTATAAAAGATATCAAGTATTTCATTTTTCTTAAGAGGATGATCAGGCAAAGCATTAAGTAATTGGAGAAGCCTCCCCCAAGCTTGTGGGAGACTCTCTTCTTCAATTTGCACAAAATTATATATATCCCTCAAAGCAGCTTGTTTCTTATGAGCAGGGAAATATTTAGCAGAGAAGTAATAAATCATATCCCGGGGACTACGCACACAACCAAGATCAAGAGAATTAAACCATATCTTAGCATCACCCTTTAATGTGAACAGAAATATTTTAAGGATATAAAAGTAGCGAGATTTCTCATCATTAGTGAACAGGGTGGCTATATCATTTAATTTAGTAAGATGTGCCACAACAGTTTCAGATTCATAGCCATGAAAAGGATCAGATTCAATCAAAGTAATTATATCATGATCAGCAGAGAATTCATAATCCTTATCAGTAACATATATAGATAGGTGAAGTAGCAAAAGCAGGGTCAGGTTTCATTCTAGCATTAAGAGATTGCTGCTTCCATTTAGCTAATTACGTCTTTAGATCATATCTATCATTGCAAGCTAAAATAGCTAGAGCAGCTTCTTTTTCCAAAACATAACCCTCAGGTATAACAGGTGATTCATATTTATTAGGGGTGAGTCTTCATCATCACTTTCGTAAATATTATCAGTTTCAATAATTTCATTCTCTCTAACCCTAGCAAGTTGTTCATCAAGAAATTCACCAAGTGGCACAGTAGTATCAAGCATAGAAGTAGTTTCATCATAAGTATCATGCATAGCAGAAGTGGCATCATCAATAACATGCGACATATCAGAATGAATAGCAGAAGCAGGTTTAGGTGTCGCAAGCTTACTCAAAACAGAAGGTGAATCAAGTGCAGAGCTAGATGGCAGTTCCTTACCTCCCCTCATAGTTGAGGGATAAATCTTGGTTTTTGGATCTCTCAAGTTCTTCATAATGATAAGTAGATATAAATCCCAAGTGACTCAAAGAATAGAGCTATGCTCTCCGGCAACGGTGCCAGAAAATAGTCTTGATAACCCACAAGTATGGGGGATCGCAACAGTTTTCGAGGATAGAGTATTCAACCCAAATTTATTGTTTCGACACAAGGGGAGCCAAAGAATATTCTCAAGGATTAGCAGCTGAGTTGTCAATTCAACCACACCTGGAAACTTAATATCTGCAGCAAAGTGTTTAGTAACAAAGTAATATGATAGTAGTGGTAACGGTAGCAAAAGGTAACGATAGCAAAAGTAATATTTTTGGTGTTTTGTAGTGATTGTAACAATAGCAACGGAAAAGTAAATAAGCGAAGAACAATATATGGAAAGCTTGTAGGCAATGGATCGGTGATAGAGAATTATGCCGGATGTGGTTCATCATGTAACAGTCATAACCTAGGGTGACACAGAACTAGCTCCAATTCATCAATGTAATGTAGGCATGCATTCCAAATATAGTCATACGTGCTTATGGAAAAGAACTTGCATGACATATTTTGTCCTACCCTCCCGTGGCAGTGGGGTCCTAATGGAAACTAAGGGATATTAAGGCCTCCTTTTAATAGAGTACCGGACCAAAGCATTAACACATAGTGAATACATGAACTCCTCAAACTACGGTCATCACTGGGAGTGGTACCGATTATTGTCACTTCGGGGTTGCCGGATCATAACACATAGTAGGTGACTATAGACTTGCAAGATAGGATCAAGAACTCTCATATATTGATGAAAACATAATATGTTCAGATCTGAAATCATGGCACTCAGGCCCTAGTGACAAGCATTAAGCATAGCAAAGTCATAGCAACATCAATCTCAGAACATAGTGGATACTAGGGATCAAACCCTAACAAAACTAACTCGATTACATGATAAATCTCATCCAACCCATCACCGTCTAGCAAGCCTACGACGGAATTACTCATGCACGGCGGTGAGCATCATGAAATTGGTGATGGAGTAAGGTTGATGAGGATGATGGCGATGGATTCCCCTCTCCGGAGCCCCGAACAGACTCCAGATCAGCCCTCCCGAGAGGTTTTAGGGCTTGGCGGCGGCTCCGTATCGTAAAACGCGATGAATCCTTCTCTCTGATTTTTTTCTTCCCAAAAGAAAATATATAGAGTTGGAGTTGAGGTCGGAGGAGCTCCAGGGGCCCCCCTGGTCTTCATCTTTTGCAAGGATTTTTTATTATTTCCAAAAAGACGTTCCGTGAAGTTTCAGGTCATTCCGAGAACTTTTATTTCTGCACATAAATAACACCATGGTAATTCTGCTGAAAACAGCGTCAGTCCGGGTTAGTTCCATTCAAATCATGCAAGTTAGAGTCCAAAGGGCAAAAGTGTTTGGAAAAGTAGATAGGACGGAGACGTATTTCATACCCAGCGATCCCCGTACTCAAACAGGTTTGAGCTCCCTCGATGGTGTGGCACACCTCGCATTTGGGCACACTTATCCCTAGCCTTATTGTGTTCGGCTAGCCATTCGGGAGAGCACCACTCATCCACCAAAGCCTCCCAATAGTCCATCATATCCGCACACCATCTCGGGGGCACCTAAGTTTGGCAAAGAGAAATTTCAGCGCTACACCTAGAATGAAATCAAGGAAACTAAGTACAAGGCCTTAAGAATAGGTAATTACCTTCATGTACTTCTCCTTACTCAGATACTTGCCGCGACACTTCTTCTTGGCCCTCCTAATGTTAGTCGAGGCGTAGTAGTCTCGAATAGCCTGCACCCTAGCCTCATGTCGTAAGTTCCGAAGTAGGCGCTTGCACTCGGCTTCAAGAACCCTAGACGCCTCTGCCTCGTGTTCCTCAGAACACCTGTAGATGGTCTGCAATCGAACAAGACAACACCTATTAGTACAATCACTAGGTAATGTTGATTTTGAAGGAAATATGCCCTAGAGGCAATAATAAAGTTGTTATTTATTTCCTTATATCATGATAAATGTTTATTATTCATGCTAGAATTGTATTAACCAGAAACTTAGTACATGTGTGAATACATAGAACAACAGAGTGTCACTAGTTTGCCTCTACTTGACTAGCTTGTTGAATCAATGATGGTTATGTTTCCTAACCATAGACATGAGTTGTCATTTGATTAACAGGATCACATCATTAGAGGATGATGTGATTGACTTTACCTATCCGTTAGCATAGCATGATGATCGTTTAGTTTATTGCTATTGCTTTCTCCATAACTATACATCTTCCTATGACTATGAGATCATGCAACTCCCGAATACCGGAGGAACACTTTGTGTGCTACCAAACATCACAACGTAACTTGGTGATTATAAAGGTGCTCTGCAGGTGTCTCCGATGGTGTTTGTTGAGTTGGCATGGATCAAGATTAGGATTTGTCACTCCGATTGTCGGAGAGGTATCTCTGGGCCCTCTCGGTAATGTACATCACTATAAGCCTTGCAAGCAATGTAGCTAATGAGTTAGTTACGGGATGTAGCATTACGGAACGAGGAAAGAGACTTGCCGGTAACGAGATTGAACTAGGTATTGGGATACCGACGATCGAATCTCGGGCAAGTAACAAACCGATGACAAAGGGAACAACATATACCATTATGCGGTTTGACCGATAAAGATCTTCGTAGAATATGTAGGAGCCAATATGAGCATCCAGGTTTCGCTATTGGTTATTGACCAGAGACATGTCTCGGTCATGTCTACATAGTTCTCGAACCCATAGGGTCCACGCGCTTAACGTTCGGTGACAATCAGTATTACGAGTTTATGTGTTTTGATGTACTGAAGGTAGTTCGAAGTCCCGGGTTTCATCACGGACATGACGAGGAGTCTCGAAATGGTTAAGACGTAAAGATCAATATATTGGAAGCCTATGTTTGGACATCGGAATGGTTCCGGATGAAATCAGGAGTATATCGGAGCACCGGGAGGTTACCGGAACCCCCCGAGGGGTGTATGGGCCTTATTGGGCCTTAGTGGAAGAGAGGGAGAAGAAGCAAAGGAAAGGGGCACCCCCCCAAGACCAATCCGAATTGGGAGGGGGCCGGCCCCCCTTTCCTTCCTTCTTCCTCCTCCTTCCTTCTCTCCTAAAACCAAACAAGGGCAGGGGTGAATCCTACTCCCGGTGGGAGTAGGACTCCCTTGGGCGCGCCTAGAGAGGCCGGCCCCCTCCCCCTCCTCCACTCCTTTATATACGGGGAGGGAGGCACCCCATATGGACACACAAGTTGATCATTGATCTTTTAGCCGTGTGCGGTGCCCCGATCCACCATAATCCACCTCGGTAATATCGTGCGGTGCTTAGGCGAAGCCCTATTTCGGTAGCAACATCATCACTGTCATCACACCGTCATGTTGACGAAGCTCTCCCTCGAAGCTCTACTGGATCGTGAGTTCGCGGGACGTCACCGAGCCGAACGTGTGCAGATTGCGGAGGTGTCGTACCTTCGGTGCTGGATTGGTCGATCGTGAAGACGTACGACTACATCAACCGCGTTGTCATAATGCTTCCGCTTACGGTCTACGAGGGTACGTAGATGATGTCGGATCACGGGTTCCGGCAGACCCTTAAGGTTCGAACATTGGGGTGCGCGCGGAGATCACGCCTTCTACCTCCCCGTCTCGCAAAGATCTAAACTACTTAAAGAACTGCACAAGAGACACAAGGTTTATACTGGTTCGGGCCACCGTTGTGGTGTAATACCCTACTCCAGTGTGTGGTTGGTGGATTGCCTCTTGGGGCTGATGATGATGAACAGTACAAGGAAGAACAGCCTCGCGAGGGTCTGTTCTTGGCTGGGGCGATGAACTGCAAGGAGGAGTTCAGTCACCCTTCTCTCTCTCTCTCTCTCTGATTTCGATCCTGGCTAGTTTCTGGGTTGGCCGATTCTGGATCCCTCTACCCTGTGGGTGGCTAGTCCTATTTATTGGCAAAGGCCCTCGGCCTCTTCCCAAATATTGAGTGGGAAGGGCGCCAACAATTGGCCAATTTGAAGGGGAACATCTAGTACACTTATCCTGACTAAAGTTGGTCTTCGCCTGCCAAAGGCTCTATGGTGACGCCGTGCTGGGCTCCATGGTGACCTCCGTCTCGTAGTCCGCTTGGTCTTGGTCTCGTTGCACTGAAATGGCAACCTTTGCCTGATGCCTCGGTACTCCGCGGCTGCGCTTGCCCCCTTTGCACCAAAGAGGAAAGAAGGACGCTGCGCGCGCTGGCGCCCACCTGGCACCCTCGATCGTCATGGCTTGCGTCATGGGCACCTCGCGAGGTACCCCGCCTTGATCTCTCCGCCTCCTCGTGAGCCAGCCTGATGAGGCTGCACCTGAGGATGCGCCGTGTCGTCCGCTCCGCGAGGCTTGGCCCCTCGCGAGGGTCTTGAGCCTTGTGTTGATGAAGATGGGCCACACTGGGCCCCCTTTGAGCCACGCCGCAGGCCGCAGGCAGGCAAGTCTGGGGACCCCCGTTCCGAGAACGCCGACAGTAGCCCCCGGGCCCAAGGCGCGCATGGACTTGGCTGTGCCGAGAGGCGAAAGGGCAAGGGCAAAGCGCCGCGGGCCCTAACAGCCTGCGGCCTTGGGCGCCGCGTGGCGGTTGATGGGACGTGGGCGTCTCCACTTCCCCATGATGCCTCGGTGATCGCGCGAGTTGGACAAGTCCCTGCATGCAAATCGTGTCATGATTACCTGTGATCGTGGAGGCCGGTGGTTGGTCTTCGCCGGCTATAAGTACGGCACCGCGCCCGCCCTTCCAGTCCATCTCTTCTTGGCTTCTCCTTCTTCCTGATCCTTGCTCCGTCTTGTTGCGATGGCTCCGATCTGCCGGTTCTCGGCAGCGGAGAAGGGAAAGGCTCCTCGAGAGGGGCCAGACCCGCTCCCGCCGAAGAAACGGCTCGCCCTTTGCAGCCGGGGCGAGGAAGACCGTCAGGCGGTGCCGAGGCCCTGGTGCGAGCGGGCTCTGCCGGGGTTCCCACTTCCCTTGTATGCCCACGTCGAGGGCCCCGAAGGTGTCGATGCCGATCTCCGCGGTTGGCGCCATCGTAGGCGCCGTCGGGTCACGAAGGCGTGGGTTGTTCCTCCTGGAGTCCATGCCGAGGGCTCCTCCCAAGAGTTCATGCTCCACATCGCCATTCCTCTCCAGTCCTGGGTCCGTCTGCCTCCCTTCTTTGCCTCCATCATCCCTCCAGGAGGGCCCCTGGAGCTCTGGCTACAGCATGCCGGCTGCAGCGCCCTCGCGACCGAGGCAGAGGTCGTGGTCGCTGCCCCGGGCGAGGTCTACATGTCCCGCGGCTGGAGAGATATCGCCCGGGTTTGCAGGGAAAGGGACGTCTTCGCGGTCCACTTGGAGTACGATGGCGCTGCGGTGATGTTCTTCAAGGTCTTCGACGCGAACGGGCGCCGGCTGGAGTGTTGCCCCGGGAGAGGTGGCCAGGACCTTGCCCTGGTGAGGGCTAGGCCCGTCGACCGCTCCCTTGGCGGAGGTGCCGGAGGGTCCAGTGACTCCAGCGAAATCTTTGCGACTCCGGAGACGAGCGACGACAGCTACGAGCCCCCGAGTCGGCGCCGCTCCCGGAGCAGGGCGGGCTCGTCTGGCCGTCGCCGACCCTAATTTGGATGGGGTTGGCGCCGGCGCCTGACGGCCCACTATTGATGATGGCGTCTTTTGCAGGAGCTCATGTAGTTAGTATCCCTTAGGATCCGTTCCCTGGGAGGAACCAAAATGCGCCCCACGGGGGCTTGTAAGGTGCCTGTAGTCCCGATTGTTAATACATAACCTTTGCTGCAGAGCTGTGTGAGTTGCTGTTTCCGTCATAGCTCAGTTCTCCCTTTCGAACCTCGCGAGGGCTTGGTGCTCTGCGTCGACAGGTCCCAGTCCCAAGGCGGCGTCAGCCGTCGCTGGTATGCCAGGTCGTGATGCCGTGGTCAAGGCCAGGAGGTGAGCGACCCGGGGTCCGGTAAGAGCCCCTGAGTCACGATGCTCAGGAGGTCCCCTTTGGCGCCCAAGCAGCCGTCGCTTGGTGAGAAAGGGAAGCAACATCGCTAGTACGGAATTGCTTTAGGTGCGGGGATAGCGCCACGGTAGCCAGTGCTTTGGGTGGTGACTTATCTTGAGGATCGGGGATCGCCCCCAGCGCATCATCGGGTCCGTGGGGTAGTTGGGACGGAGTTGCTCGGCGAGGTCCTCACGCACCCCTTCTCCCTCGCCTCTGCTCCCCTTTCTGCTCTACGTCCTCGGGTCCCGGCCCTCGAGCTGGTCTTAGCCGTCGCTGGTATGCCAGGTCGCGATGCCGTGGACAAGGCCAGAGGGTGAGGGCTGGAGAGCTAGTAAGAGCCCTGAGTCGCGATGCTCAGGCACCCCCCTTTAACGTGCAAGCGGTTCGCGCGAGCGAGGGTGAAGGGAACTCCGTGAGGGCCTTGGCTAGCACAGTTCCCTCCAAGGATCCTGCAGATTCATCACAGAAAGAAGATGGGGTTGCCATGGCAGTCATCAGTCGATCGTTAGTCGCTTAAGAGCTCGCCGGTTGGAGCAGGTGAGGTATATCAGGGCACCCGTGAGCCAGCGCGGGACTCACGAGGCCCTACCTCTAGGCGGGCTACGCCTGGCACTGGGCCGTATCTTGAGATGTGTCCCTGCAAAATTTGTTAGATGCCGGTACTCTACATCCTTGGGTCCCGGCCCTCGAGCTTGTCTCAGCCGTCGCTGGTATGCCAGGTCGCGATGCCGTGGACAAGGCCAGAGGGTGAGGGCTGGAGAGCCAGTAAGAGCCCTGAGCCGCGATGCTCAGGCACCCCCCCTTTAACGTGCAAGTGGCCGACATGGAGAAGAAGGGATGCCGCAGACGGGCATCAAGCAATCAAGCGTGATAGGTGAATGCATAGTTGGAAATAAACGCGAGGGAGATACATGCCGCTGGGCCTAGCCTGAGCGGCTTGGGGATGATGCAGCCTGAGGAGCACCCCCAACAAGGCAAACTAACGACCGAAAAATAAAAGGGGATACATGCCGCAGGGACAGACCCACGCGGCCTGGGAGTGATGCAACCCTGGGAGGGCGCTCCCAGCTGGGAATGAAGCTTGAAAGATGTCACCTGAGGATGTCGTCGGCAAAGTGGCGTTGGTGCAGCAGACTCGGTGGGCTGCGGAAGCCGATCCTCACGAGCCCCCAGGCCCCGGGGCCTCGGGAGGCTCCGGAGGCACTAGTGGCTCCTCGCGAGCTGTCTTCATCTCCGCCAGGGCCGCGGAACGCCTGTCTTCCTGAGCCTCCATGGATGTGGGGCCACAGCTGGTAGACGGCGGCAACCTCTCATGATCCTTGACTCCTGTAGTTCTTGAATGGCCTTGTTAACAAACTCCAGCTGGTCTGACCTTCCTTGCCTGGCTCCTTCTCGAGGGAAACGTGCTTCGAAGCACGCCTCCACATGGTGCCCAAGCGCCTCCCTCGTGACCTCGGCTAGGTCGGTGGCCCTCCAGGTGAGAGCCCCCGAGCCCTGCCTGAGGAGGGCGCCAGGCGCGCTTTCCTATGCGATGGAAGGGAGGTCCCCCTGGGCAGACACGGGCCCTGAAGGGCCTGCCTCCTGAGGGGCTGAGCCTGACGATGTCTTCTTCTTCTTGGGGGTGGTCTTAGGAAGCCTCCTACTTCCGCAATCTGGGTCTTCTAGTGGTGCGGCCTGATAGGCTTGCTCCAGGGAACACACTGCATCCTTCTCTTCACAGGGCACTGTGATGACGCCGCCACTTCCTAGCATCTTGAGGACGTTGTAACCGTGGTGAGTCACGACCATGAACTTGGCCAGTGCTGGGTACCCGAGGATGGCATTGTACGACAGGCGGATGTGGGCGACGTCGAAGTCGATGAGCTCGGTGCGGTAGTTGCTGCGGGCCCCGAAGGTGACAGGGAGGCAGACCTGCCCGATCGGGACTGTGGAACCGTCGGTGACTCCGGAGAAAGGCTTGGTTGGCTGAAGCTGGTCATAGGGCACTTGGAGGTTGTTGAATGTTTCCACGGACAGGATGTTGAGCCCTGCCCCTCCGTCGACGAGGGTCCTGGTGACCAGCACATTGCTGATGACTGGGGAGCAAATCATCGGGAGGACTCCGGCCGTGGCCGCGCACTTGAGCTGGTCTGCTGAGCTGAACGTGATGGCGCACGCCGACCACCTGAGGGGGCGCGTTGCTTCGAGATTGGGGAGAACTGCATTCACTTCGCGGGCAAACTGCTTGAAGATACGTTGAGAGGCTGGGGCTTGAGCTCCGCCCAGGATGCAGGCGATTGCGCGCGGCTCTTGGAAGCCCCCAGCCCCCTCGTCTTGATGGCGGTCTTCGTTCCTCCTTGGCTGAAGCGGCAGCGGAGGTAGGCCTGCGTTGCCATGAGGGCGATCCTCACGAGGCTGATCCCTCCAGTCCCCCTCGCGAGGCAGGTCCCGCCAGCGGTCCTCGCGAGGTTGGTCGCGCCACCCCTAGCGCGGGCCGCGATCTTCCCAGCGTCCTGGGTTTCTTCCTCCTCCTCGGCCGTAGCCCCGGTCAGCACAGTCAGTGCAACGGCCGATCCTTCCTCCTTGCACGGCGCGGAGTTCTTGACATTCGTTGGTGTTGTGGGTGTGGAGGTCGTGGTACACACAGTACCGGCTGCCCCTGGAGGGTTCAGGCAGATCCTTGCCCCGCTTGGTGTCTGGTTCTGGTGCGAGTACGGCAGCCCCCTTGCGCTTCACGTCCTTGGCCTTGGGCTTCTTCTCTTCTGGGTCCGCGGCAGGCAGCTCGAGGAGGGAGAGACGTCCCTCCTCAGCCCTGGCGCACTTGGTCGCCAAGTTGAACAGCTCTAGGGAGGTGCAGAGGTCTTCATGCATCGCCAGCTCCTCCTTCATCTTGACGTCGCGCACGCCATCGGAGAAGGCCGAGATGATGGCTTCCTCGGACACCTTGGGGATCTTGAGGCACGCACTGTTGAAGCGCTGGATGTACTTTTGCAGGGTCTCCCCAGGTTGTTGCTTGATGCGGCGCATGTCACTCACGGCGGGTGGCCGGTCGCGAGTACCTTGGAAGTTGGCGATGAAGCGGGTGCGCATCTGGTCCCAGGAAGAGATCGTGCCTGGAGCCAGATTCAGGAGCCAGGTGCGAGCTCCTTCCTTGAGCTCCATGGGGAACCAGTTCGCCATGACCTTTTCATCCCCGCTGGCAGCTTCGACGCCCAGCTCATAGAGCTGGAGGAACTCTGCGGGATCAGTTGTGCCGTCGTAGCGAGGAGGCAGGTCTGGCTTGAACTTGCCGGGCCACACGACGCTGCGCAGCTCGGTGGTGTAGGCGCGGCAGCCTGCGGTGGCTATGGGAGGCTTCGGCTGGTGGAGAGCTTGGTCTTGAGGGTCCCTACGCGCTGCAGCTAGGAGCAACGCGGGGTCTTGGCGTGCCGGAGCTGGAGCAGGGTGGTGGCGTGCCGGAGCAGGGAGCGCCCTGGCAGCTCCTTGCGGGCGAGGGACTTCTTGGCAGCTCCGTTCTTGCTGTGCTGGCATCTGGCGGAGTAGGTTCCCCCCAGGGGCCACGCGCCTTGGAGCCATGGCGTCTTCTTGGAAAGGAGGCGGCTGGTACGCCCCCGGAGCTTCATTGCCCGCGCGGGGCGGGGTGCGGCGCAGCGGAGCGGACGGCGCAGGAGAGCCCCCTGCGGCGCGGACGAGCTCGGCGACGCGGTCGAGCCACTCCTCGTAGACGTCGTCGACGGGGCGGTAGCGCAGGAGTTCATTTGCCGCGATGAGCGCAGCTCGAGCCTCCAAGGGTGCGCGGAGCGCGCGGGACGAAGAGCCGGCTGGGGTGAGCGATGGAGTGGCGGTGCGGCCGTTTTGCCGCACGGATGGATGCTGAGACGACGCTTGTTGCTCGCCCCCCGCCGGGCCGATGGCAGCGTTGACGGCGGGCGACGGGGAACGACGAGGACGCCCAACAACGGGGGCCGTCTGGGCGACGCGAGAAGCGATGGCGGCCCGGCGCTCGGCGCGGGCCAGCCGAGCGTCGGACATGGATGCGACGGTCGGAGGAGAGCGGAGTGGTGGAAGACAGATTCCGGCGCACCCCTACCTGGTGCGCCAAATGTCGGATCACGGGTTCCGGCAGACCCTTAAGGTTCGAACACTGGGGTGCGCGCGGAGATCACGCCTTCTACCTCCCCGTCTCGCAAAGATCTAAACTACTTAAAGAACTGCACAAGAGACACAAGGTTTATACTGGTTCGGGCCACCGTTGTGGTGTAATACCCTACTCCAGTGTGTGGTTGGTGGATTGCCTCTTGGGGCTGATGATGATGAACAGTACAAGGAAGAACAGCCTCGCGAGGGTCTGTTCTTGGCTGGGGCGATGAACTGCAAGGAGGAGTTCAGTCACCCTTCTCTCTCTCTCTGATTTCGATCCTGGGTTGGCCGATTCTGGATCCCTCTACCCTGTGGGTGGCTAGTCCTATTTATTGGCAAAGGGCCTCTTCCCAAATATTGAGCGGGAAGGGCGCCAACAATTGGCCAATTCGAAGGGGAACATCTAGTACACGTATCCTAACTAAAGTTGGTCTTCGCCTGCCAAAGGCTCTGTGGTGATGCCGTGCTGGGCTCCATGGCGACCTCCGTCTCGTAGTCCGCTTGGTCTTGGTCTCGTTGCACCGAAATGGCAACCTTCGCCTGATGCCTCGGTACTCCGCAGCTGCGCTTGCCCCCTTTGCACCAAAGAGGAAAGAAGGACGCTGCGCGCGCTGGCGCCTGCCTGGCACCCTCGATCGTCATGGCTTGCGTCATGGGCACCTCGCGAGGTACCCCGCCTTGATCTCTCCGCCTCCTCGCGAGCCAGCCTGATGAGGCTGCGCCTGAGGATGCACCGTGTTGTCCGCCTCGCGAGGCTTGGCCCCTCGCGAGGGTCTTGAGCCTTGTGTTGATGAAGATGGGCCGCACTGGGCCCCCTTTGAGCCACGCTGCAGGCCGCAGGCAGACAAGTCTGGGGACCCCCGTTCCCAGAACGCCGACAGATGATACTCTCCCCTCTCGTTGCTATGCATCACCATGATCTTGCATGTGCATAGGATTTTTTTTGAAATTACTGCGTTCCCCAATAGTGGCATCCGAGCTAGGTTTATGCGTAGATGTTATATGCACGAGTAGAACACAAAGGAGTTGTGGGCGTGGGTATATACTTATTGCTTGCCGTCACTAGTTGATTCTTGATTCAGCGCCATTGTTGGATGAAGCGGCCCAGGCCAACATTACGCGTACGCTTACGCGAGACTAGTTCTACCGACGTGCTTCGCACACAGGTGGCTAGTGGCTGTCTGTTTCTCTAGCTTTAGTTGAATCAGATTCAATGAACATGGTTCTTTCTAAAGATCAAAAAGCAATCACTATACCACGTTCTGGTTTTTGATGCGTAGGTAAGAATGGTTCTTGCTCAGCCCGTAGCAGCCACGTAAAACTTGCAACAACAAACTAGAGGACGTCTAACTTGTTTTTGCAGGGCATGTTGTGATGTGATATGGTCAAGACATGATGCTAAATTTTATTGTATGAGATGATCATGTTTTGTAACATAGTTATCGGCAACTGGCAGGAGCCATATGGTTGTCGCTTTATTGTATGAAATGCAATCGCCATGTAATTGCTTTACTTTATCACTAAGCGGTAGCGATAGTCGTAGAAGCAATAGTTGGCGAGACAAGAATGATGCTTCGATGGAGATCAAGGCGTCAAGCCGGCGACGATGGTGATCATGATGGTGCTTTGGAGATGGAGATCAAAGTCACAAGATGATGATGGCCACATCATATCACTTATATTGATTGCATGTGATGTTTATCCTTTATGCATGTTATTTTTCTTAGTTCGGCGGTAGCATTATAAGATGATCTCTCACTAAATTTCAAGGTATAAGTGTTCTCCCTGAGTATGCACCGTTGCTACAGTTCGTCGTGCCGAGACACCACGTGATGATCGGGTGTGATAAGCTCTACGTTCACATACAACATGTGCAAGCCAGTTTTGCACACGCGGAATACTCGGGTTAAACTTGACGAGCCTAGCATATGCAGATATGGCCTCGGAACACTGGAGACCGAAAGGTCGAGCTTGAATCATATAGTAGATATGATCAACATAGTGATGTTCACCATTGAAAACTACTCCATCTCACGTGATGATCGGACATGGTTTAGTTGATATGGATCACGTGATCACTTAGATGATTAGAGAGATGTCTATCTAAGTGGGAGTTCTTAAGTAATTTGATTAATTGAACTTTAATTTATCATGAACTTAGTACCTGATAGTATTTTGCATCTCTATGTTGTTGTAGATAGATGGCCCATGTTGGTGTTTCGTTGAATTTTAATGCGTTCCTAGAGAAGGCTAAGTTTAAAGATGATGGTAGCAACTACACGGACTGGGTCCGTAACTTGAGGATTATCCTCATTGCTGCACAGAAGAATTACGCCCTGGAAGCACCACTAGGTGACAAACTCGCTGCAGGAATAACACCAGATGTTATGAACACCTGGCAGAGCAAAGCTGATGACTACTCAATAGTTCAGTGTGCCATCCTTTACGACTTAGAACCGGGACTTCAACGATGTTTTGAACGTCATGGAGCATATGAGATGTTTCAGGAGTTGAAGTTAATATTTCAAGCAAATGCCCGGATTGAGAGATATGAAGTCTCCAATAAGTTCTACAGCTGCAAGATGGAGGAGAATAGTTCTGTCAGTGAACATATACTCAGAATGTTTGGGTACCACAACCACTTGACTCAACTAGGAGTTAATCTTCCTGATGATAGTGTCATTGACAGAGTTCTTCAATCACTGCCAAGAAGCTACATGAGCTTCGTGATGAACTATAATATGCAAGGGATGGATAAGACGATTCCCAAGCTCTTCGCAATGCTAAAGGATGTGGAGGTAGAAATCAAGAAGGAGCATCAAGTGTTGATGGTCAACAAGACCACCAGTTTCAATAAAAAGGGTAAAGGGAAGAAGGGGAACTTCAAGAAGAACAGTAAGCCAGTTGTTGTTCAAGTGAATAAACCCAAGTCTGGACCTAAGCCTGAGACTGAGTGCTTCTACTACAAAGGAACTGATCACTGGAAGCGAAACTTCCCCAAGTATTTGGCGGAGAAGAAGGATGGCAAAGTGAAAGGTATATTTGATATACATGTTATTGATGTGTACCTTACTAATGCTCACAGTAGTGCTTGGGTATTTGATACTCGTTCAGTTGCTAACATTTGCAACTCGAAACAGGGCTACAGATTAAGTGAAGATTGGCTAAGGACGAGGTGACGATGCGCGTGGGAAATGGTTCCAAAGTCGATGTGATCACCGTCGGCACGCTACCTCTACATCTACCTTCGGGATTAGTATTAGACCCGAATAATTGTTATTTGGTGCCAGCGTAGAGCATGAACATTATATCTGGATCTTGTTTGATGCGAGACGGTTATTCATTTAAATCAGATAATAATGGTTGTTCTATTTATATGAGTAATATCTTTTATGGTCATGCACCCCTGATGAGTGGTCTATTTTTACTAAATCTTGACAGTAGTGATACACATGTTCATAGTATTCAAGCCAAAAGATGCAGAGTTGATAATGATAGTGCAATTTATTTGTGGCACTGCCATTTAGGTCATATTTGTGTAAAGCGCATGAAGAAACTCCATTCCGATGGACTTCTGGAATCACTTGATTATGAATCACTTGGTACTTGCGAACCATGCCTCATGGGCAAGATGACTAAAACTCCGTTCTCCGGAACAATGGAGCGAGCAACAGAGTTATTGGAAATCATACATACTGATGTATGTGGTCCAATGAACATTGAAGCTCGCGGCGGATATCGTTATTTTCTCACCTTCACATATGATTTGAGCAGATATGGGTATATCTACTTAATGAAACATAAGTCTGAAACATTTTAAAAGTTCAAAGAATTTCAGAGTGAAGTGGAAAATCATCGTAATAAGAAAATCAAGTTTCTACGATCTGATCGTGGAGGCAAATATTTGAGTTATGAGTTTGGACTTCATTTGAAACAATGCGGAATAGTTTCGCAACTCATGCCACCTGGAACACCACAGTGTAATGGTGGGTCCGAACGTCGTAATCACACTTTACTAGATATGGTGCGATCTATGATGTCTCTCACTGATTTACCACTATCGTTTTGGGGTTACGCTTGAGAGACAGCTACATTCATGTTAAATAGGGTACCATCTAAAACCATCGAGATCACACCTTATGAACTGTGGTTTGGCAAGAAACCCAAGTTGTCGTTTCTTAAAATTTGGGGCTGCGATGCTTATGTGAAAAAGCTTCAACCTGATAAGCTCGAATCCAAATCGGAGAAATATGTCTTCATAGGATACCCAAAGGAGACTGTTGGGTACACCTTCTATCACAGATCCGAAGGCAAGATATTCGTTGCTAAGAATGGATCCTTTCTAGAGAAGGAGTTTCTCTCGAAAGAAGTGAGTGGGAGGAAAGTAGAACTAGAAGAGGTAATTGTACCTTCTCCCTTATTGGAAAGTAGTTCATCACTGAAATCAGTTCCAGTGATTCCCACACCAGTAAGTGAGGAAGCTAATGATGATGATCATGAAACTTCTGATCAAGTTACTACCGAACCTCGTAGGTTAACCAGATTAAGATCCGCACCAGAGTGGTATGGTAATCCTGTTCTGGAAGTCATGTTACTTGACCATGACGAACCTACAAACTATGAGGAAGCAATGATGAGCCCAGATTCCGCAAAATGGCTTGAAGCCATGAAATCTGAGATGGGATCCATGTATGAGAGAAAAGTATGGACTTTGGTTGACTTGCCCAATGATCGGCAGGCCATAGAGAATAAATGGATCTTCAAGAAGAAGACTGACGCTGACGGTACTGTTACTGTCTACAAAGCTCGACTTGTTGCGAAAGGTTTTCGACAAGTTCAAGGAGTTAACTACAATGAGACCTTCTCACCCGTAGCAATGCTTAAGTTCGTCCGAATCATGTTAGCAATTGCCGCATTTTATGATTATGAAATTTGGAAAATGGATGTCAAAACTGCATTCCTTAATGGATATCTTAAAGAAGAGTCGTATATGATGCAACCAGAAGGTTTTGTCGATCCAAAAGGTGCTAACAAAGTGTGCAAGCTCCAGCGATCCATTTATGGACTGGTGCAAGCCTCTCGGAGTTGGAATATACGCTTTGATAGTGTGATCAAAGCATATGGTTTTATACATACTTTTGGAGAAGCCTGTATTTACAAGAAAGTGAGTGGGAGCTCTGTAGCATTTCTAATAGTATATGTAGATGACATATTGTTAATTGGAAATGATACTGAATTTCCGAATAGCATAAGATACTTGAATAAGAATTTTTCAATGAAAGACCTCGGTGAAGCTGCTTATATATTGGGCATCAAGATCTATAGAGATAGATCAAGACGCTTAATTGGACTTTCACAAAGCACATACCTTGATAATGTTTTGAAGAAGTTCAAAATAGATCGGGCAAAGAAAGGGTTCTTGCCTGTATTACAAGGTGTGAAGTTGAGTCAGACTCAATGCCCGACCACTGCAGAAGATAGAGAGAAAATGAAAGGTGTTCCCTATGCTTAAGCCATAGGCTCTATCATGTATGCAATGCTGTGTACCAGACTTGATGTGTGCCTTGCTATAAGTTTAGCAGGGAGGTACCAAAGTAATCCAGGAGTGGATCACTGGACAGTGGTCAAGAACATCCTGAAATACCTGAAAGGGACTAAGGATATGTTTCTCGTATATGGAGGTGACAAAGAGCTCGTCGTAAACGGTTACATCGATGCAAGCTTTGACACTGATCCGGATGAATCTAAGTCACAAACCGGATACGTGTTTTTATAAAATGGTGGAGCTGTCAGTTGGTGCAGTTCCAAGCAGAGTGTCGTGGCGGGATCTACATGTGAAAGGAATACATAACCGCTTCGAAAGCAGCAAATGAAGGAGTCTGGATGAAGGAGTTCATATCCAATCTAGGTGTCATACCTAGTGCATTGGGTCCAATGAAAATCTTTTGTGAAAATACTGGAGCAATTGCCTTGGCAAAGGAATCCAAATTTCACAAGAGAACCAAGCACATCAAGAGACGCTTCAATTCCATCCGCGATTAAGTCAAGGAGGGAGACATAGAGATTTTCAAGATACATACGGATCAGAATGTTGCAGACCGGTTGACTAAGCCTCTCTCACGAGCAAAACATGATCAGCACAAAGACTCCATGGGTGTTAGAATCATTACAATGCAATCTAGATTATTGACTCTAGTGCAAGTGGGAGACTGAAGGAAATATGCCCTAGAGGCAATAATAAACTTGTTATTCATTTCCTTATATCATGATAAATGTTTATTATTCATGCTAGAATTATATTAACTGGAAACTTAGTACATGTGTGAATACATAGACAAACAGAGTGTCACTAGTTTGCCTCTACTTAACTAGCTCGTTGAATCAATGATGGTTATGTTTCCTAACCATAGACATGAGTTGTCATTTGATTAACGGGATCACATCATTGGAGAATGATGTGATTGACTTGACCCATCTGTTAGCATACCACGATGATCGTTTCGTTTGTTGCTATTACTTTCTCCATAACTATACATGTTCCTATGACTATGAGATCATGCAACTCCCGAATACCGAAGGAACACTTTGTGTGCTACCAAACGTCACAACGTAACTGGGTGATTATAAAGGTGCTCTACAGGTGTCTCCGATGGTGTTTGTAGAGTTGGCATGGATGAAGATTAGGATTTGTCACTCCGATTGTCAGAGAGGTATCTCTGGGCCCTCTCGGTAATGTACATCACTATAAGCCTTGCAAGAAATATAGCTAATGAGTTAGTTACGGGATGTAGCATTACGGAATGAGTAAAGAGACTTGCCGATAACGAGATTGAACTAGGTATTTGATATGTCTCCAACGTATCTATAATTTTTGATTGCTCCATGCTATATTATCTACTGTTTTGGACTATATTGGGCTTTATTTTCCACATTTATATTATTTTTGGGACTAACCTATTAACCGGAGGCCCAGCCCAGAATTGCTATTTTTTTTCCTATTTCAGTGTTTCGAAGAAACAGAATATCAAATGGAGTCCAAACGGAATAAAATCTTCGGGAACGTGATTTTCTCACCGAACGTGATCCAGGAGACTTGGACCCTGCTCCAAGGAACAAAAGAGGCGGTCACGAGGTGGGGGGCGCCCCCCTAGGGCGCGCCCCCTACCTCGTGGGCCCCTCGGTGCTCCTCCGGCGTACTCCTTCCTCCTACATATACACACGTACCCCCAAACGATCAGAACAGGAGCCAAAAACCTAATTCCACCGCCGCAACTTTTTGTATCCACGAGATCCCATCTTGGGGCCTATTCCGGAGCTCCGCCGGAAGAGGGCCGTCATCACGGAGGGCTTCTACATCATCCAAGCCTCTCCGATGAAGTGTGAGTAGTTTACCTCAGACCTTCGGGTCCATAGTTAGTAGCTAGATGGCTTCTTCTCTCTCTTTGAATCTCAATACAAAGTTCTCCCCCTCTCTTGTGGAGATCTATTCGATGTAATCTTCTTTTTGCGGTGTGTTTGTTGAGACTGATGAATTGTGGGTTTATGATCAAGTCTATCTATGAATAATATTTGAATCTTCTCTGAATTCTTTTATGTATGATTGGTTATCTTTGCAAGTCTCTTTGAATTATCCGTTTGGTTTGGCCAACTAGATTGGTAGTTCTTGCAATGGGAGAAGTGCTTAGCTTTGGGTTCGATCTTGTGGTGTCCTTTCCCAGTGACAGAAGGGGCAGCAAGGCACGTATTGCATCGTTGCCATCAAGGATAACAAGATGGGGTTTATATCATATTGCATGAATTTATCTCTCTACATCATGTCATCTTGCTTAAGGCGTTACTTTGTTTTAACTTAATACTCTAGATACATGCTGGATAGCGGTCGATGAGTGGAGTAATAGTAGTAGATGCAGAATCGTTTTGATCTACTTGTCACGGACGTGATGCCTATATACATGATCATGCCTAGATATTCTCATAACTATGCTCAAATCTGTCAATTGCTCAACAGTAATTTTTTCACCCACCGTAGAATACTTATGCTCTTGAGAGAAGCCACTAGTGAAACCTATGGCCCCCGGGTCTATTATCATCATATCAATCTCCATTACTTTAATCTTGCTTTGCATTTTACTTTGCTTTTACTTTTTTACTTTGCATCTTTATACCAAAAATATTATATTTATCAGATCTCACTCTTGTAAGTGACCGTGAAGGGATTGACAACCCCTAATCGCGTTGGTTGCGAGTAGCTATCGTTTTGTGCAGGTACGAGGGACTTGAGCATGGCCTCCTACTGGATTGATACCTTGGTTCTCAAAAACTGAGGGAAATACTTACGCTACTCTGCTGCATCATCCCTTTCTCTTTGGGGAAAACCAACGCAAGCTCAAGACGTAGCAAGAAGGATTTCTGGCGCCGTTGCCGGGGAGTCTACGCAAAAAGTTAACATACCAAGTACCCATCACAATCCCTATCTCTCGCATTACATTATTTTCCATTTGCCTCTCGTTTTCCTCTCCCCCAATTCACCCTTGCCGTTTTATTCGCCCTCTCTCTCTATCCTCCCTCTCTATTTGCCTCTTTTGCCCGTTTTCCTCTTGTTTGCTCGTGTGTTAGATTGCTTGTTTGTCACGATGGCTCAAGATAATACCAAATTGTGTGACTTCACCAATACCAATAATAATGATTTCCTTAGCACTCCGATTGCTCCTCTTACCGATGCTGAATCTTGTGAAATTAATACTGCTTTGTTGAATCTTCTTATGAAAGATCAATTCACCGGCCTTCCTAGTGAAGATGCCGCTACTCATCTGAATAGCTTCGTTGATTTATGTGATATGCAAAAGAAAAAAGATGTCGATAATGATGTTGTTAAATTGAAGCTATTTCCTTTTTCTCTTAGAGATCATGCTAAAGCTTGGTTTTCGTCTTTGCCTAAAAATAGTATTGATTCATGGAACAAGTGCAAAGATGCTTTTATCTCTAAGTATTTTCCTCCCGCTAAGATCATCTCTCTTAGAAACAATATTATGAATTTTAAACAACTTGATCATGAACATGTTGCACAAGCTTGGGAGAGAATGAAATTAATGATACGTAATTGCCCTACTCATGGTTTGAATTTGTGGATGATTATACAATTTTTTTATGCTGGATTGAATTTTGCTTCAAGAAATCTTTTAGATTCGGCCGCGGGAGGCACTTTTATGGAAATCACTTTAGGAGATGCTACTAAACTCCTAGATAATATTATGGTTAATTATTCTCAATGGCATACTGAAAGATCTTCTAATAAAAAAGTGCATGCGATAGAAGAAATTAATGTGTTGAGTGGAAAGATGGATGAACTTATGAAATTATTTGCTACTAAGAGTGTTTCTTCCGATCCTAATGATATGCCTTTGTCTACTTTGATTGAGAATAACAATGAATCTATGGATGTGAATTTTGTTGGTAGGAATAATTTTGGTAACAATGCTTATAGAGGGAATTTTAATCCTAGGCCATGTCCTAGTAATCCTTCTAATAATTATGGGAATTCCTACAACAACTCTTATGGAAATTATAATAAGATGCCCTCTGAATTTGAGAATAGTGTTAAAGAGTTTATGAATTCACAAAAGAATTTTAATGCTTTGCTTGAAGAGAAATTGCTTAAAGTTGATGATCTGGCTAGGAACGTTGATAGAGTTTCTCTTGAGATTGATTCTTTAAAGCTTAGATCTATTCCTCCTAAGCATGATATCAATGAGTCTCTCAAAGCCATGAGAATTTCCATTGATGAGTGCAAGGAAAGAACCGCTAGGATGCGTGCTTCCAAAGATGCCTTTATTAAAGCGTGTTCCTCCAATTCCTATGAAAATCAAGATGAAGATCTAAAAGTTATTGATGTGTCCCCTATTAAATCTTTGTTTTGCAATATGAATCTTGATGAAACTGAATATGATCTTCCTTTACCTAGAAGGCGTTGTAAAAATTCAGAGTATTTAGATCTTAATGATGAAATTGATGAAAGTGGGATTGAAAGAAATAAAAATCTAGATGTTGCTAAACCCACTATATTGGATTTCAAGGAATTTAATTATGAAAGTTACTCTTTAATTGATTGTATTTCCTTGTTGCAATCCGTGCTAAATTCTCCACATGCTTATAGTCAAAATAAAGCCTTCACCGAACATATTGTTGATGCCTTGATGCAATCTTATGAAGAAAAACTTGAGTTGAAAGTTTCGATCTCTAGAAAACTCTATGGTGAGTGGGAACCAAATATTAAAATTAAAATTAAAGATCATGAGTTTTATGCTTTGTGTGATTTGGGTGCTAGTGTCTCTACTATTCCCAAGACTTTGTGTGATTTACTAGATTTCCGCGATTTTGATGATTGCTCTCTAAACTTGCATCTTGCGGATTCCACTATTAAGAAACCTATGGGAAGAATTAATGATGTTCTTATTGTTGCAAATAGGAATTATGTGCCCATAGATTTCATTGTTCTTGATATAGACTGCAATCCTTCTTGCCCTATTATTCTTGGTAGACCTTTCCTTAGAATGGTTGGTGCGATTATTGATATGAAGGAAGGGAATATTAGATTTCAATTTCCATTAAAAAAGGGCATGGAACACTTTCCAAGAAATAAAATAAAATTACCATATGAAACTATCATGAGAGCCACTTATGGATTGCCTACCAAAGATGGCAATACTTAGATCTATCCTCGCTTTTATGCCTAGCTAGGGGCGTTAAACGATAGCGCTTGTTGGGAGGCAACCCAATTTTATTTTTATTACTTGCTTTTTTCTCCTGATTAGTAATAAATAAATTATTTAGCCTCTTTTTTGGTTGTGTTTTTTGTGTTTAATTAGTGTTTGTGCCAAGTAGAACCGTTGGGAAGACTTGGGGAAAGTCTTGTTGAACTTGCTGTAAAAAACAGAAACTTTAGCGGTCACAAGAACTGCTGTAATTTTTATTTGAAGAGTGATATTTAGTTAATTCTTTTTTCAGATGATTAATAGATAAATTCCTCACGTTCAGAAATTTATTTTAGAATTTTTGGGGTTCCAGATCTTGCGCTAGCTACATATTACTACAGACTGTTCTGTTTTTGACAGATTCTGTTTTTCGTGTGTTGTTTGCTTATTTTGATGAATCTATGGTTAGAAAAATAGTTTATAATCCATAGAGAAGTTGCAACACAGTAGGTTTAACACCAATATAAATAAAGAATGAGTTCATTACAGTACCTTGAAGTGGTCTTTTGTTTTCTTTCGCTAACGGAGCTCACGAGTTTTCTATTTTGAGTTTTGTGTTGTGAAGTTTTGAAGTTTTGGGTGAATTCTTTTGATGGATCATGGAACAAGGAGTGGAAAGAGCCTAAGCTTGGGGATACCCATGGCACCCCCAAGATAATCCAAGGTCACCAAAAAGTCAAAGCTTGGGAATGCCCCGGAAGGCATCCCCTCTTTCGTCCACTTCCATCGGTAATTTACTTGGAGCTATATTTTTATTCACCAACATGATATGTGTTTTGCTTGGAGCGTCTTGTATTATTTGTGTCTTTGTGTCTTAGTATACCACAATCATCCTTGCTGTACACACCTTTTTAGAGAGCCATACATGAATTAAAATTTGATAGAATACTCTATGTGCTTCACTTATATCTTTTGAGCTAAGTAGTTTTGCTCTATGTGCTTCACTTATATCTTTTGAGCGTTATAATTTTGCTCTATGTGCTTCACTTAGATCTTTTAGAGCACAGTGGTGGATTTGTTTTAAAGAAACTATTGATCTCTCATGCTTCACTTAAATTATTTTGAGAGTCTCTTAATAGCATGGTAATTTGCTTAATAATAATATGCTTGGTATTCAAGATTTGTGAAACTTTCTTTTGAGTGTGTTGAATACTAAGAAAAGATTGAAGCATGATAATTGTTTTGAGATATGGAGGTGATAATATTAAAGTCATGCTAGTTGAGTAGTTGTGAATTTAAATAATACTCGTGTTAAAGTTTGTGATTCTCGTAGCATGCACGTATGGTGAACCATTATGTGATGAAGTCGGAGCATGATTTATTTATCGATTGTCTTCCTTATGAGTGGTGGTCGGGGACGAGCGATGGTCTTTTCCTACCAATCTATCCCCCTAGGAGCATGCGTGTAATACTTTGCTTTGATAACTTCTAGATTTTTGCAATAAGTATATGAGTTCTTTATGACTAATGTTGAGTCCATGGATTATACGCACTCTCACCCTTTCACCTTTGCTAGCCTCTCTAATACCGCATGCCTTTCACCGGTATCATACACCTACCATATACCTTCCTCAAAACAGCCACCGTACCTACCTATTATGGCATTTCCATAGCCATTCCGAGATATATTGCCATGCAACTTTCCACCATCTAGTTCATCATGACACATTCATCATTGTCATATTGCATATCCCGGTACACCTCCGGATGCATTCACATAGTCATATTTTGTTCTAAGTATCGAGTTGTAATTGTTGAGTTGTAAGAAAAATAAAAGTGTGATGATCATCATTATTAGAGCATTGTCCCAGTGAGGAAAGAATAATGGAGACTATGATTCCCTCATAAGTCGGGATGAGACTCAGGACGAAAAATAAATAAAAGAGGCCAAAGAAGCCCAAATAAAAAGAGGCCATAAAAAAAGAGAAAAGGCCCAAATAAAAAGAATGAGAGAAAAAGAGAGAAGGGACAATGTTACTATCCTCTTACCACACTTGTGCTTCAAAGTAGCACCATGATTTTCATAGTAGAGAGTCTCTCATGTTATCACTTTCATATACTAGTGGGAATTTTACATTATAGAACTGGGCTTGTATATTCCAATGATGGGCTTCCTCAAATTTCCCTAGGTCTTCATGAGCAAGCAAGTTGGATGCACACCCACTTAGTTTCTTTTTGAGCTTTCATATACTTATAGCTCTAGTGCATCCGTCGCATGGCAATCCCTACTCACTCGCATTGATATCTATTGATGGGCATCTCCATAGCCCACTGATACGCCTAGTTGATGTGAGACTATCTTCTCCTTTTTGTCTTCTCCACAACCACCATTCTATTCCGCCTATAGTGCTATATCCACGGCTCACGCTCATGTATTGCGTGAAGATTGAAAAAGTTTTGAAAAATTTAGAGTATGAAACAATTGCTTGGCTTGTCATCGGGGTTGTGCATGATTTAGATACTTTGTGTGGTGAAGATAGAGCATAGCCAGACTATATGATTTTGTAGGGATAACTTTCTTTGGCCATGTTATTTTGAGAAGACATAATTGCTTTACTAGTATGCTTGAAGTATTATTATTTTTATGTCAATATAAACTTTTGTCTTGAATCTTTTGAATCTGAATATTCATACCACAATTAAGAAGATTTGCATCGAAATTATGCCAAGTAGCACTCCGCATCAAAAATTCTCTCTTTATCATTTACCTACTCGAGGACGAGCAGGAATTAAGCTTGGGAATGCCTGATACGTCTACAACGTATCTATAATTTTTGATTGCTCCATGCTATATTATCTACTGTTTTGGACTATATTGGGCTTTATTTTCCACTTTTATATTATTTTTGGGACTAACCTATTAACCGGAGGCCCAGCCCAGAATTGCTGTTTTTTTGCCTATTTCAGTGTTTCGAAGAAACGGAATATCAAACAGAGTCCAAACGGAATAAAATCTTCGGGAACGTGATTTTCTCACCAAACGTGATCCAGGAGACTTGGACCTTGCTCCAAGGAACAAAAGAGGCGGTCACGAGGGTGGGGGGTGCCCCCCCTAGGGCGCGCCCCCTGCCTCATGGGCCCCTCGGTGCTCCTCCGGCATACTCCTTCCTCCTATATATACACACGTACCCCAAACGATCAAAACAGGAGCCAAAAACCTAATTCCACTGCTGCAACTTTCTGTATCCACAAGATCCCATCTTGAGGCCTGTTCCGGAGCTCCGCCGGAAGAGGGCCGTCATCACGGAGGGCTTCTACATCATCCTAGCCTCTCCGATGAAGTGTGAGTAGTTTACCTCAGACCTTTGGGTCCATAGTTAGTAGCTAGATGGCTTCTTCTCTCTCTTTGAATCGCAATACAAAGTTCTCCCCCTCTCTTGTGGAGATCTATTCGATGTAATCTTCTTTTTGTGGTGTGTTTGTTGAGACCGATGAATTGTGGGTTTATGATCAAGTCTATCTATGAATAATATTTGAATCTTCTCTGAATTCTTTTATGTATGATTGGTTATATTTGCAAGTCTCTTCGAATTATCCGTTTGGTTTGGCCAACTAGATTGGTAGTTCTTGCCATGGGAGAAGTGCTTAGCTTTGGGTTCGATCTTGCGGTGTCCTTTCCCAGTGACAGAAGGGGCAGCAAGGCACGTATTACATCGTTGCCATCGAGGATAACAAGATGGGGTTTATTTCGTATTGCATGAATTTATCTCTCTACATCATGTCATCTTGCTTAAGGCGTTTCTCTGTTTTAACTTAATACTCCAGATGCATGCTGGATAGCGGTCGATGAGTGGAGTAATAGTAGTAGATGTAGAATCGTTTCGATCTACTTGTCACGGACGTGAAGCCCATATACATGATCATGCCTAGATATTATCATAACTATGCTCAATTCTATCAATTGCTCAATAGTAATTTGTTCACCTACCGTAGAATACTTTGCTCTTGAGAGAAGCCACTAGTGAAACCTATGGCCCCCAGGTCTATTCTCATCATATCAATCTCCATTACTTTAATCTTGCTTTGTCTTTTACTTTGCTTTTACTTTTTACTTTGCATCTTTATACCAAAAATACCAAAAATATTATATCTATCAGATCTCACTCTCGTAAGTGACCGTGAAGGGATTGACAACCCCTAATCGCGTTGGTTGCGAGTAGCTATCGTTTTGTGCAGGTACGAGGGACTTGAGCGTGGCCTCCTACTGGATTGATACCTTGGTTCTCAAAAACTGAGGGAAATACTTACGCTACTCTGCTGCATCATCCCTTCCTCTTCGGGGAAAACCAACGCAAGCTCAAGACGTAGCTGTATTGGGATACCGACGATCGAATCTCGGGCAATTAACATACAAATGACAAAGGGAACAACGTATACCATTATGCGGTTTGACCGATAAAGATCTTTGTAGAATATGTAGGAGCCAATATGAGGATCCAGGTTCTGCTATTGGCTATTGACCGGAGACATGTCTTGATCATGTCTACATAGTTCTTGAACCCATGGGGTCCGCACGCTTGACGTTCGGTGACGATCGGTATTATGATTTTATGTGTTTTGATGTATCGAAGGTAGTTCGGAGTCCCGGATTTGATCACAGACATGACAAGGAGCATCGAAATGGTCGAGACGTAAAGATCGATATATTGGAAGCCTATGTTTGGACATCGGAATGGTTCCGGGTGAAATCGGGAGTATACCAGAGCACCAGGAGGTTACCGAAACCCCCCGGGAGGTGTATGGGCCTTATTGGGCCTTAGTGGAAGAGAGGGAGAAGAAGCAAAGGAAGGGGCGCGCCCCCAAGCCAAATCCTAACTGGCAGGGGGGGCGGCCCCCCTTTCCTTCCTTCTTCCTCCTCCTTCCTTCTCTCCTAAAACCAAACAAGGGAAGGGGGAATCCTACTCCCGGTGGGAGTAGGACTCCCTTGGGCGTGCCTAGAGAGGCCGGCCCCCTCGCCCTCCTCCACTCCTTTATATATGGGGAGGGGGGCACCCCATGGACACAAAAGTTGATCATTAATCTTTTAGCCGTGCGTGGTGCCCCCCTCCACCATAATCCACCTCGGTAATATTGTAGCGGTGCTTAGGTGAAGCCCTGTTCCAGTAGCAACATCATCACCGTCATCACGCCGTCGTGTTGATGAAACTCTTCCTCGAAGTTCTACTGGATGGTGAGTTTGCGGGACGTCACCGAGTCGAATGTGCGCAGATCGCGGAGGTGCCGTACCTTCGGTGCTGGATCGGTCGATCGTGAAGACGTACGACTACATCAACCGCGTTGTCATAACGCTTCCGCTTACGGTCTACGAGGGTACGTAGACGACACTCTCCCCTCTTGTTGCTATGCATCACCATGATCTTGCGTGTGCGTAGGAATTTTTTTGAAATTACTGTGTTCCCCAACAGATTTTTAATTCTATAAAGGAGAAATTACCCAAAACCGCCGCCTCACAATGTTGGCCACCGTCTCGCACAAGACACCGTCGACCGTCTCCTCCGGCGGGGCCGAGGCAGCCACGTACAACTCCCAGCTTAGTGCTAGCTGTGGAACCCGACCCTCACTGGGCAACGTGACTCACCCCAGGAAGTGGTGCCGGCAAAGCACACCATGGACCTGGTTGGGCCTGCGGACACCATCGGCGTGTATCCAACCCCTGCAGTATGACAAGGCCAACACATTAGATATTAATTTGAAGAAACATGAAGGACAAAGGTTTAAAAAGACTAAATGCACTTTCTTCTCCCTGTTAGGCTGAATCAACCACCTCTGATCGCGGGTCGCCGGCACGGCCGGGAGCTTCCTACCACCACACTGGTAGACCCTCTTGCCTTGCTCAATTAGCTCGCCCTCGCTAAAACTATCGTCAGACCAGGTCTCCTCGCCATCAGCATGGCCACTAGTCTCTAGAGTCATGTGGGACGAAGACTCTGGGGCCCGACTCTCATGGGACAAACACTTTGGGCCCAAGTCTCGTGGGACGAAGGCTCGGCAACCCGAGGCTCGTGGACCGAAGTCCGAGACGGGTCCAAGTCTAACGGGTCCACCTGAGACAGAGCACTCTAGTAGTCCGGAGAATCAACTAGGGTGGCGGTGTGGAAGGCACAACAGCCTTCCTACCTCTCCCGCCGCCACGTCCACATCTAGCTGCACCCCTCTTCGTCTTCCCCCGACCTCTCCCAGCCGAAGAAGAAGCGCCCGCTGGTGTGTGCATGATGTCTACCAGCGCTCTCCGAAGGTGCTGGGGTGGAATAACAGCACCCCTCCCAGCACGCGCCGAGGAAGAAGGAGGCTTGGAGCGCTCTCGACCTGCGCCCACCATCTGTCAACACCTGCAATGACAAAGAGTAAACGAAATTAGTACAACATAAACATAATAAAATATTTGGTGGGTGAAAACAACACCTAAAAAACTTAACTAACTAATTAACTAAGTAAGTAATTAACCTAAAAAATAACTAAGTAACTAATTAAAGGCTTTTTCTTAAGGCCAAAAGTGGTCTTTAATAGGTTAAAATTATTTTAGTGTTTCAAAAATATTTGAGAAAATTTAGGGAAGCTCATTGGACATATATTGTCCATATATAAGAGTTTCAACACACGGTCATGTTCAAAATATTGGTCAAATCCATCAAAAACATTTTCTGATATTTCAAGCTTTTGGAATATTTACAAATGAAATATTCTCTATAAATTTCAAGAAAATTCTAGCATGTCAAAAATGCGATATTTGGTTATCTTGCCAAGTATCATCTCTTGGAGAACAAGATGACATCACCAGAACCCCTCAAAACCATTTATGTCTATTGCCAAACATGTCCAAATGCTCTCAAACTAGGTGGTAAACCTTAGATCTATCTACTATTTGACCCTGTTAAATCTCATGGCAAGGAGTTTTCATTTACTTGCCGAAAACATCATCAAACACCTTCTGTAATTTTACCAAAACCACTGTTTTTACCCCTTCCACTGTTCTCCATGAGCTCAAATTTTTACCATAGCTGACCCCGATCATCTTTTTTTTGACTATGGCAATTATGGAATCTTGAAAGTGCATGTGCTCAAGTGCCAATAGGCACTTTTTGGCACCATGTTTCAGTCTATTGTCATTCAGATATCTTGGAAGATTAGGCCTCCCATAGGGAGGAACTAGACTTTTTTGATCATACCAACTCTTCAGTTAAGCCAAGCAAGCCTAAAGCACTTGTTAGGGCAGTCTAAACTACTAGTATTTGCATAGACAAGCTATGAAAGAGTTTAAAAAGTTTTAACTGATTAGACCAAGATATTAGCCACGTTCTCTAATTAATTATAGGACATTTATTTCTTATGATGATATACTCATTTTGGGTGTACTTCAGATACCGTTGCATGTTGTTCTGAGGAAACAAATTAAAGTAAAGGGATTCTTTCATTGTGTGAAGTCAAATTGAAATAAGAATGTTTTTTCTTCAGAAAGATAAATATCGCAACATTGTCAGGTCCCAACAAGCAGGAGCTAGGTGCTTAAGATCGCCCTGCCACTAATTATTAGCCATTAGCTATATTTGAGTGGAGTGAAATTCCGTGTTAGTGGGACGCACCCTTTGGGTCCCTCCATTGCACTGCCTCACTTTTATGGGTTTAATCACCACCTCCCCTTTATGCAAAATTCTACCTTTCCTAGTTGCTACCTGTCCATGCCCATGGCCAAATAATTCTAGAAACCATTAGCCAACTAATTGACAAATGATGAATAAACCTGCCTTTTCTTTTTCTTTTCTGATTTTCAAGAAACAAAAGAAAAGGGATGCATATGCATCCTAATCCTAATCATTTACATGGTTGTTTTCTAGGAGTAGTAATTAGTAAAACTAAAACTAGATATGGTAATTATATACTTCTATTCTACTAGGACTAGGAGAGCAACCCGATAACAATTGTGTCCATCCTAGCACACGTTTTCAAGAGTTGTTACTCGACACGACACTCCAAGTAGCATGCAAGAAAATTGCCCGGAAAAATAAAGCCTTCTCTGAACCGAACTATCTATATCATCCAGTACAACAGGAATTACAGAGGGACTCGTTATTTTTAGTTTTTTCATCACTGGTTAACCGAACTAACCTACAAACTAATTAACCTAACTAACCTAGTCTAAATATAACTAACCTAGAAAATCAAACTAACCTAGAAAATCAAAATAACCTAACTAACAGTACTAACTAACCTAATTAGTAGCAGTAGAAAAAAAGAAACTAACAGTACTAACTAACCTAATTACTAGCAGTAGAAAAAAAAAGAAAAAACAGGAGGGAGCTCACCGGAGTGGGTTGGCGGGGCACCAGGGCGGCTAGGGCGTGGGGACAGCGGAGCGCCAGGCCAGTGGGGGCAGCGGGGCGGCAAGGGCGTCGGGGCGGTGGGGTGGCGCGGGCGTCAGGGCGGGAGGGGGGGTCGGGGCGGCGGGGGCGTCGGGGTGGCACGGGCGGCGAGGGCATCGAGCTGCATGGGTGGCGAGGGTGTCGAGGTGGCGGGGGGTCGGGAGCGTCGGGGGCGCGGGCCGGTGGGGGGTCGCGGGCGTCAAGGTGGCGCGGGTGAGGTAAGGGAGAGAGAGAGGGCTGGGGCGCGGGGCCACCCGTTTTTAGTTAGGTTTAATTTCTTTGCTGTCTGCTAGCAGACGGTGAAGAGTGTAGATAGTGGGGTGTGGCCGGGGGGAAACTGCCGTTAGGTTGGCTAGCAGACGGCAAAGCTTCTATGCCGTCTGCTAGCAGATGACAAAGAGCTGGCTGACGACAAACACGCTCTTTGGCGTCAGCTTTCTGTATGCTGATGGCAAAGACCTCCTTTGTCGTCAGCTAGCAGACGTCAAAGAACTGGCTGACGGCAAAGATCCTGATTCCAGTAGTGTATGAGCTCTTTAAGCAACCGGTTTGGAGGAACAAGTTTGAAGAAAACAAGTTTCAAGTGAAGCTGATGCTATCAATTTTTACCTCTGATGTTTCGTGGTGCCACACCCATATGGTGGAGAGACGGGGCCATAGGGGTACATCAACAGAAGCTAAATCAAATTTTCTTTCCAATGCAAAAAACCTCACATCATTTGGAGTTGTGAGTCAAAAGTACTTGTCGGGGGTGTCTGATCCCTCGCACACCTATGGGGATCGGCGGGCCGAGCCCCTTTTGGTTCGGCAGGGGGCGTTGGATGCACAAAGAGAAGATCGAGGCGAAACACACGAGCGAGACTATCGGTTTACCCAGGTTCGGGCCGCACGGATGCGTAAAACCCTACTCCTGCTTTGGTGGTTGTATTGAGTTCTTGCTCGGGAGCGGCGAGTGCCACAGTACACTCAAGCAGCTTGCGAGACCGAGCGTGAGAATGGCTGTCCCCCCCCCCTCTCTGTTGCGCATGGGCCTCCTTTTATATGTCTAAGGGGTCACCGACACGTGGCAACAGAGGTGAGGGCAAAAATGTAAAAGGGGTGGTAGTTGGCGCCACCGCCTGCTACAGTCGTATCCTACCTAACTCTGACGGCAGGGGACAAGGGCATTAAATGCCCGTCTATGTCACCTAGACGGCAGAGAGAGGGACCGCTAGGAACGCCACCTTTTGCCACGATGGCTACTTGTCAGCGTCTGCTTGCCACCGCATGCCCCCGTCTGCACAACCTCCCGCCACGTACGCCAGGAATGGTCCCAGGGCGACACGTTGGTGGGTGAGCTGGAGCGCGGGCTGCGGGGTAGTAGCATGCCGCGGCAAGTGCCTTGCCGCGGATGTTGTCTTGTCATGTCCGGGAGCTTGTCGCTCACCGGGCCTTGTCGGGGCGCGCAGTGCGCCGCAACGAGCTTCTTGGGATGCTTTGGTTGTCTTCCCGGCAAGCTCCTCTTGCCGGGGTCTCGTCTCCTTCCCGGCAAGCTCCTCTTGCCGGGGTCTCGTCTCCTTCCCGGCAAGCTCCTCTTGCCGGGGTCTTGTCTCCTTCCCGGCAGGCTCCTCTTGCCGGGGCCTTGTTTTGCTCTTTGGATACTTTGTTCTTGAATGGCTCCTAAAGGAACCATGGAGGGTCTTGGCGGTCACCCGGCAAGCCTTGTCGCGGGTCGCTGCGACTGCCCATGCAAAAGTTCGGGATACTAAGGTACCCCTACTTTAGTACACCGACAGGAGCCCCCGGGCCTGGGCCATACACGGTGCCGAGCGCTGTTGGGCCAGGCCCAAAACAGTGCACGGGCACGCGCGGCCTAGGTTACGCCATAACTGATTCCGCACCCACCGCGCTCTCCCCTAACGGCACGCGTCAAACACGGCATCATGGGAGAGATCGTGGGCGGTTTTCGAGGTGCCCACTCCCCACGATCACGGGGTGGGGAGCGGCCGCCCCATTCGTCACCTTGGTTCTGCACGCTTGCCACGCGGCTCCCATGCACTTGGGGTCGCGGACGGCGGAGGCGGGAAACGGAGCCGTCGTGGGTCGAGGCAGCGGGTCGGCCCCAGCTCCCCGCATCTTGATTCGCTGAGCGGGGCGGCCGAGCCCCCACCTCGCTCCTTTATAAAGAGCGGGAGGGGAGGACGGGAGCCCGCATCCTCCCACCCTCTCCTTCCTTCAGCTTCTGCTCCCCTTCCTCCCATTCGCCATGGAGAAAGGGAACCCTGGTCCTTCATCAGTGGCGGCGAGGGTTGCCGCCAGACAGCGCATCCCTCCCTCTCCCGCACCCGTGGTGGCGGAGCTAGCCGTAAGGGGAAGAGGGAGGGGGCGAGGTCGTGGACGAGGCCGTGGCGCTCGGGGAAGAGGTGGACGAGGCGGCGCGTCGGCTTCGCCTCCGCCGGCGGCTCTTCGTCCCGCGGTGGCCCATGCTGGGGACGACCCTTGCGAGTTCTTCGTCAGGCTGCGCCGGGCGCCTCGTCGTCGCCTCCGACCCCCGGATCCGTTTGCGGAAGTGGTGGAGTTGGACCCGCCCGAGACGCTGAGACTACACATGAGGGGCTGTGGGATCAGCGGCACGCGAGTCCGCGCCGAATTCCCAGCCCCCGGTGTGATGTATCTTGGTCGAGGGTGGAAGACATTCGCCCGCATCCACAGCTTGACGCCGGGGCTCACCCTCCACTTTAAGTTGGTGGAGGGCGATCTCCTCTCCGTCAAGGTCTTCGGGTGCTTCGGCGTCCGGGCCCGGTGCTGCGTGGAAAGCTCCTCCGACAGCGAAGGATCCTCCTCGAGCGAGAGTGACGAGGAGGGGAGCGACAGCGACGACGAGGGGAGCGGGCGGCAGGACGGCGGGTCCGACTAGGTGTCGGGCGCCGCTGCGTGCGGCACCGGTGACCCCATCATCCGTGTAGCCGGTTCCATGAACTCCCCAGGGGCGTCTCCTTGGGCGGCTGGCGTAGGGAGGCTGCGGAAGAGGAAGAGGGCTGGCGGCAAGGCCGTCAAGCCGGAGTACGAGGGCGTGGTGCCCTCGACAGAGTGCTGACGTCCTGCCGCCTCATCTTCGAGCCCTGCTTCTGGCGCCGCCATCACCGTCCAGCCTTGACGGCCCCTGGGATGTTCTCTTGGTGTCTTCTGGCACCCGTAGTTCGCCTAGGCGCTCCTTTTGCCCTTCTCGCCTCCTTGACATACCTCCTGAAAAGAGGGACAGGAAAAGGATTACGGACATCTTATCTTTTTAATTTGTAAGCCTTCGGGCCTTAGTTGCACTTAAAAACTGTAATCCTCTCTTTCATGTTTTTCATCCTCTATGAACTGTACCTGTGTGGAATGTTTTAATGAAAAGGGGATGTTTGCCGGGTCATTTGTCTCGCGGGTAGAACCCACGTCAAGGAGCAAATCCTTGGCATCTTACAGATAGACACTCTTTCCCCGGCAACAGGCCCTGCCGGCTTCCCACGTCGCTCGACCTTTCTCACGCTCTTGACGGAGGCAGGGACGAGGCGGGTGTGGCCCCTCGTTTCTTCCCTTTCCTGCCGCGACTACGACCAAAACTTGGCCCTGGGGCCCCAGGGACCAGAGCTAAGGGAGCACGGTGGCTTTCGGGAAGAAACGAGGCTTCGTATTCCCAGTCCAAAAGAGAATGCATGAATAGGGATGAAAGACTTATCTGAGACTGCAGCCCCCGGCAACTCTGGCTTGCCGTGGGGTGAACTTTGGTACTTGCAGCCCCCGGCAACACTGGCTTGCCGGGGTCTAGATGCCGGCGCGTCCTTCCGCTCCTTTTCGTCCCCAGGCGGTCCGGCAAGGGTATGCAAGCCCTGCGAATCAAAGGAAATGAAAGACAGGCAAAGGGACGCACACTCGACCTCTAAGTTAGGGGTTAGCTACTGTTAGGCACTATCAACCCTAACCGAGGACTCGACTCGACCTAGCATGCATGCTATAACTCTGGGCGCCAGTGCTTCATTATCTTGTGCTCAGGGTCTGCGCCTGGCTTTGTACAAAGGATTACATGAAACAGTGGCAAGACTTGTACAAAAGGGCGGTTGCCGGACAGGGTCCGACAACCGCGCCTTACGGGTAAAACTTACGAAGAAGCTCGATATTCCAGGAGTTGCTCATTGGTACGCCATCTTCGGTCTCCAGGCGGATAGCGCCAGGCCTGGTGACTCGTTTCACCCGGTAAGGGCCTTCCCACTTCGGCGTCAACTTGTTGGAATTCTTGGCGGACTGAACGCGCCGAAGAACAAGGTCACCTTCCTCGAGACTTCTGGCGTTAACTTTGCGGCTATGATAGCGGCGCAAAGCTTGCTGGTAGCGAGCGGCTCGCACAGCAGCCTGAAGACGATCTTCCTCAAGGAGCAGCGCGTCATCTTGCCGCAGCCGCTCTTGCTCAAGCTCATCATAAGCGAGCACTCGAGGTGACCCGTATACGAGTTCCGTGGGGATAACTGCCTCCGCTCCATAGACTAGAGTGAAGGGTGTCTGTCCAGTGGCTCGATTTGGCGTCGTCCTGATCGACCAAAGAACCACTGGCAGCTCCTCGATCCAGTTGCGTCCGCGCTTGTGCAGCCTGTCGAAGGTTCGGGTCTTGAGCCCGCGCAGCACTTCAGCATTTGCCCTCTCAGCTTGGCCATTGCTTCTCGGGTGAGAGACAAAAGCAAAGCAGACCTTGGCGCCGAGATCTTGGACGTACTGCATGAAGGTGCGGCTCGTAAATTGTGTACCGTTGTTGGTGATTACCCTGTTAGGGATTCCGAAACGGCAAACAATCGACCTGAAGAACTTGACTGCGGACTGCGCCATCACCTTCCTCACTGGTTCCACTTCCGGCCACTTTGTGAACTTGTCGATTGCAACGTACAAGTACTCAAAGCCCCCGACTGCTCGGGGGAAGGGGCCGAGGATATCGAGCCCCCAGACCGAAAATGGCCAGGATAAAGGGATCGTCTGGAGAGCTTGAGCTGGCTGGTGTATCTTCTTGGAATGGAACTGGCACGCTTCACACTTGGTTACTTGTGCAGTTGCATCCTGGAGGGCTGTTGGCCAGAAGAAGCCTTGCCGGAATGCTTTTCCGACAAGAGCTCTCGCGCCAATGTGGTGACCACATATGCCTCCATGTATCTCTGCCAACAGCTTCTGTCCATCTTCCCGAGGAATACACTTCAATTTCACACCGTTGAGTCTTCTTCTGCATAGTGTGTTGTCGACAAACTGGTACATACTAGACTGCCGGGCTACTCTTTCCGCTTCTTCTGGTTCCTTGGGAAGCTCTCCTGTCTGAAGGAAATGGACAATCTGCTGCGCCCATGTCGAAGCCTGTGGCTCGATGACAAGGACTAAAGGCACATCTGCTGCTGCGGGAACGCCCGCTTCTACGGCTAGAGCCTGTGGCTCTGCCGGAGCTTGACATCCCCCGACAAGCTTGCTGGAGCAGAGCTTGCCGGGAGTGTCTGCTGCAACGGAACAAACCCTGGGGTTTGCCGGAGTAGACTGCTCCTCAGCATTCTTGGCGTCGATCTTGGGGACCTTCTTGGCGGCGGCTTCGGGAAGCTCTGCCGGAAGATAGTCACCAGAGATCAACTTCCTCTTCTTGCTCTGTCCAGTTGACGGTGTTACGGATGGCTGAGTCAGCTTGAGCACAAAGGTCCCTGGTTCCACAGGTAACTTAAGCGCTGCGCACTTTGACAGGCCATCGGCAATGTTGTTCTCAGCTCTTGGAACATGTTCCATTTGCAGGCCGTCAAAGCGCTCTTCCAGCTTCCTCACTTCATCAACGTAAGCTTCCATCAACGGACTCTGGTAATCCTTGTTCACTTGGCGGACGACAAGCTGCGAGTCACCCCTGACAATGAGCTTCTTAATCGCAAGTTCTGCCGCGATCCTGAGACCGGCAAGCAAGCCTTCATATTCTGCGATATTGTTTGTCGCGTGCTCCTTGGGGAAGTGCATCTAGACTATGTACTTGAGGTGCTCTCCGGTGGGTGCGACAAGCAGTACACCAACACCGGCGCCTTGCAGCGAGAAAGCACCGTCAAAGTACATGAGCCACTCTTTGCTTGCTTCCTTGGCGGGGATGCTCGTCTCCGGAATTTCTTCGTCTGGAGTTGGCGTCCACTCTGCTACGAACTCTGCCAATGCTCTGCTCTGGATTGTTGATGTACTCTCAAACTTGAGACCAAAGCTTGACAGTTCCAGTGCCCACTCGACAATCCTACCTGTTGCTTCTGGATTTTGCAATATCCTCTTCAGCGGAAAGCGAGTGACGACTGTGATCTCATGTGCTTGGAAGTAATGGCGCAGCTTTCTCGAGGCCATGAGAAGGCCAAAAAGCAGCTTCTGCACACCAGAGTACCTTGACCTAGCCCCCTGTAAAAGGGAGCTGACAAGGTAAACTGGGCGCTGCACCATTTTCTTCCGTATCTCCTCTTGCATCTGCGCAGACCCTTGCTTGTCGGGACCAGAGCTTGTCGGGGAAGCCCCCTGCTTGCCGCTGGATGTGCTTGCCACGGTCGCTGGCTCGTCGTCTGCCTCCCTCTCCACCACTAACACAGCACTAACCACAAGAGAAGTTGCTGCTGTGCCAAAGATGTCGGGGGTGGTGGGCGGCGGCAGCGAACGGTGCGAGGAGCGAGATATGCTCGGACTCCTAACTGCGTTAGAAGGAGCAACATCCCATCCAAGCGACCGCGCTGCGCTCGCGCCAGCATGTTCGCGTGCGTGCTGATCCTGAGCACTCCGGGATCCGCCAGCTTGATCTTGGCCCAGCAGACGTATGGTACCGTGGGTACCATGACGCTGCTGGTCCCGTGCCTCCTGGGATGGGCGTGGTGCGTGTACAGACGCCGAGGTCTTGGAGTGGGCGCGGTCGTTGTGGGAGGCGACTGCGCCGCTGACGTGCGGCGCAGCCTGGTCCTTGGACCTGGCAGCGCCACGAGTCTCCCCATCGGCGCCCGCTCTTCCGCCGGCGCCTGCTCCACCAGCCGTCCGCTCTGGCGACGGCGGGCTTGGCGCAGACGGAGCAGCTGCCTCCGAAATCTTCTTCTTCGGCGGCATGTTGATGAAGACGATGAAGATTTGGCTCGCGCGAACGCCGGATCAGGTTCGCACAACCTCGACGCACCCCCTACCTGGCGCGCCAAAGATGTCGGGGGTGTCTGATCCCTCGCACACCTATGGGGATCGGCGGGCCGAGCCCCTTTTGGTTCGGCAGGGGGCGGTGGATGCACAAAGAGCAGATCGAGGCGAAACACACGAGCGAGACGATCGGTTTACCCAGGTTCGGGCCGCACGGATGCGTAAAACCCTACTCCTGCTTTGGTGGTTGTATTGAGTTCTTGCTCGGGAGCGGCGAGTGCTATAGTACACTCAAGCAGCTGGCGAGACCGAGCGTGAGAATGGCTGCCCCCCCTCTCTGTTGCGCATGGGCCTCCTTTTATATGTCTAAGGGGTCACCGACACGTGGCAACAGAGGTGAGGGAAAAAATGTAAAAGGGGTGGTAGTTGGCGCCACCGCCTGCTACAGTCGTATCCTACCTAACTCTGACGGCAGGGGACAAGGGCATTAAATGCCCGTTTATGTCACCTAGACGGCACAGAGAGGGACCGCTAGGAACGCCACCGTTTGCCATGATGGCTACTTGTCAGCGCTTGCTTGCCACCGCATGCCCCCGGCTGCACAACCTCCCGCCACGTATGCCAGGAATGGTCCCAGGGCGACACGTTGGTGGGTGAGCTGGAGCGCGGGCTGTGGGGTAGTAGCTTGCCGCGGCAAGTGCCTTGCCGCGGATGTTGTCTTGTCGCGTCCGGGAGCTTGTCGCTCACCGGGCCTTGTCGGGGCGCGCAGTGCGCCGCAGCGAGCTTCTTGGGATGCTTTGGTTGTCTTCCCGGCAAGCTCCTCTTGCCAGGGTCTCGTCTCCTTCCCGACAAGCTCCTCTTGCCGGGGTCTCGTCTCCTTCCCGGCAAGCTCCTCTTGCCGGGGTCTTGTCTCCTTCCCGGCAAGCTCCTCTTGCCGGGGCCTTGTTTTGCTCTTTGGATACTTTGTTCTTGAATGGCTCCTAAAGGAACCATGGAGGGTCTTGGCGGTCACCCAGCAAGACTTGCCGCGGGTCGCTGCGACTGCCCGTGCACAAGTTCGGGATACTAAGGTACCCCTACTTTAGTACACCGACATTACTAGTCATTCTCGTGGAAGGTGTCCAGACTATCAGGACTTCACGAATTTTCGAGGAGCTCTCCAACAACTCCCAAAGTTGACTGCTTATTCCCCCAAGGAAGCCATGCAAACATGCTTACTTTTGAAACCATTTTCACACCTAGCTAAGGTGGTTGTCCCTACTATAAGACCCCATCTCCCCCATCCTCTTAGGAACCTTTTGTCAAACCATTCAGCTACAAGCTTATGCAGCAAGACTGCTAGAGAGATCTGAGAGATCTTGCTACCTTTGCTCTTGTGAGTTCATTCGGATTCATGAGAAGGAGCCTCTGGTTCCCCCTAGTTCGTGCTCTACGGTTCTGGCCGTTTTGTGTGGATTAGTCCCGGTTTGTGGTTCTGCGATTGTTTAGACAGCGGGTTGGAGTTCTTGTAGCTTCTGTCAGCCATCCCCAACGTACGGGTTGCATCCAACCTTAACAGATATAAAGCTAGTTATCCCGGCTGGTTGCAGCTAGTTATCCCTCCCGATTCGATCCTACGACATGAAGATCAGGCCACCCTCGGGCGTGAACTCGTTCATTGGGTTCCCACATATCATCTGGCATGAGAGCCTTTGTTGACACGGTAGGATCTATTATCCAAGTTTATCTTGCTATCATCCCTTTAGATATAGTGTTTTTCATGCTATATTTTCTGTCCTAGAAGTCCAAAGCCCCACAAAAAAATACAAGCCTTGTTGGTGCTGAGATCTTGTTGTTGCATACCTTGCATGTTCTTCATCTTTTATATCTGCACCAAGTTCATCTTCATAGTTGCTTTCAGATTTGGTTGTTGTGCTTTGGTAAAAGAGAGAAAAAAGAGTGGAAAAAAATCAAAGAGAGAAAAAAGAGTGGCAAAAAAAGTCAAGAGAGAAAAAGAAAGTGTTGTGTAAGATCCAAAAGTTTCAGCTTGGTAGAAAAATTTCAGAAGCTTGTGTGTTGTTCAATCTTGGTGCAAAAGTTCAGTAGATCTATATGCATATTTTCTTGGTTTGCATCAACTTGACTTCAGCACAAGCCCCTTTTTGTTTACCCCACCAAGCTCCACCAAAAACCGAAGCTAGTTCTTTGATCCCTGTCTTTCAATCGCTTTAACACATCCGGAAGAAGCACAATATGATGTTAACTCATAGGAACTTTGGTCAGTAAGAGGTGAGGTTGTGTGATTCCACAAAATTATCCTATTCCACTTTTGGCCTTACTAACATGGCAGGATCTAGATCGAGTGTTCATGGAGAAAACCATGGGTAAGAAGATGCCCCGGTCACATGTGCTGATTTTCAGGAATTGGTTTGAAACCTTGGAAGGATGTTTCACGAGCGACCTCCAGCAGGTGGCGATAGGGTTCAACACCGACAACACCCTATTGACCCACTTGAGGAAGTTGGGGATGAGAATTCCGTGCATGTTGCTGTTGACAGTGTTTTGGAGGATGATAACAACAGCTATGGTGGACATGTGGCTGCTGCTTGTGAGCGTGGTGCTGCTGCTCATGGAGGGTAGCGAGGAGGACAACTTCTAGGGCGAGGCCATGCTCCTCGTGGGCACAACTATGACCCTCATGAGCGTGTTGTTCATGGTCATGGAGATGATTATGATGGTGTCCCATACCGTCATGTTGCTGAAGATGGGTGTCATGCAGAACATCGTGACCGAGTTGGTCGAGATGACATATCAAGAATCAAGTTGCACGTCCCCAAGTTCACAGCAAGGGAAGACCCCGATGCATATTTTGATTGGGAAGAGCAGTGTGATCAGATTTTTCTTATCCATAACCTTGTTGATCCGAAGAGAGTAAACCTTGCTTGTGTTGAGTTTTCTGGTTATGCACTCACTTGGTGGAATCAACTACAAGAAAATCAGCTGCTGCTAGGCCGTGACCACATTGACACTTGGGAAGAGATGAAACAAGCCATGAGGAGAAGGTTTGTTCCTTCACAATATCAAAGACATCTCCGAAACAGACTGCAGTGCCTCAGCCAAGGTACGTGCATGGTGGATGAGTACTATAAAGAGATGGAATTACTTCTTGTTTGTGCTCGTATTCATGAGGATGAGGAGTCAAAGATGGTGAGATTTCCACATGGTCTGAACAATGAAATTTCCGATTTTGTGAAGATGTTTCCCCATAACACTCTACAAGATATTTTGGAGCAAGCAAAGTGCACGAAGAGGAAGGTGCAGCGGAGTGGTCATGGACGGATATTTCATAACCGCACCACTACACCATGGTAAAGGTTGCTACCAAGTTCCTCTCATGGTGGTTCTCAGTTTTAGCATACTTCACACCCTACCACCACCCGGCGAACAACGGCTTCATTGGCATCATCACCAGCTCCTAGGAATGTTGACAAGCGTGCTCCTTCTAAAGGAAATATGCCCTAGAGGCAATAATAAAGTTGTTATTTTATATTTCCTTATATCATGATAAATGTTTATTATTCATGCTAGAATTGCATTCACCGGAAACTTGATACATGTGTGGATACATAGACAAAACACAGCGTCCCTAGTAAGCCTCTACTAGACTAGCTCGTTAATCAAAGCTGCACTACTGCAGGTTGCTGCTAATGCGACACTAAGATCAGAGACCCTTCGACGAAACTGTGTGCGATGCCATAATCACAAATGGTGGTGTAAAATAACCGTCAAAAAAAGTGCAAAATGTTTGCGATGGAGGATGCATCAAACATGATTCAGATTTTAGTTGCGTGTGCGATGCAGGGCACACGGTTCGGCTCAATTAACTATTTGCGATATACAGCATACGGTTCACTCGGATGAACTATTTGTGATGAGGCAACACAAAAGAAACGGGCAGCCAGATGAAGGTGTGTGCGATATACGGCATGCGGTTCACTCGGATGAACTTTTTGCGTTGAGACAAGAGAATAGAAACGGTTCAATATAGCAAGATGTGTGTGATACGTGGCAAACAGGTCTGTAATCAGAAATATGTGCAAAGACCGATAATAACACAAATGATTGCTTCTAATAAGACGTATGTGATATACTTTGTCTACACAACATCTATTGGCCATTGGGGGATGGGCGGTCATCCGGATACGCCATAAGGGCGAAGAGGCATCCTATCAGCAAGGACTAGCCGTTCCACCAGTAGCTCATGTAAGAAAACTCTCAAGTTAAGTGTGCTCAAGCTGGAGCGGCCATTAGATGGATGACTAGATGGGAAGTTGTGTTGATGTTAAATTAACTGATAGGATGGGTCATATCTGTCAAATTAAATGACTGATACGACCCATCCCACGAGTTAATTTAACCTTGAGGCCCTTGTTTTTTATTTTTTATTTTTAAACACATGTTAAAGAAGGTCTGCCACATTAATTTTTTACAATGTGCGATACGTGGCATACCGTTGATCCATCCGACCTGTTTGTGATGGAATAGGCCATGTGTGTTCTGGGAAAACGCTTGCCAGTATTCAACCATTTGAGATTGATGAATTCATCACCGACGAGTTCCCTAGTGTGGTCTGTGTTCATCTGATCATCATCTACTTCTTGTGCTAGCTCGATGTTCCTTCTATGCTAAGTTTCCATTAAGTGATGGCGTTTTATGAACACGCCACCGCTTCCTGCCATTTCCTCACCTGTTTCCTGCCACCCAACGATATTGCGCATAGGCGGCGCACGATGCAAGGAGGCGACAAGCGCAGCCTGTAGCATATCCACCTTTTCCAAGCATGCCAACCCACCAAAGCGCTGCCTCTACCATCAACCTCGTCGACGAGGAAAACAAGCAGGCACCACGGCCCGTCGAGGCCGAGGCCTCCCCGGCAACGTGATGGACGATGCCGTGATGCGCGTCATCGCGAGGGTTGACCGGACCTTTGGTGCATGGTGCTTGAGCGCCGTGGATCAAGATTGGCATGTTAGTGCCAACAGGCTGCAGCTCGCCGCATAACATGATCGATGGCGTGCCGCAGAGCAAGCTAGGTGCGTCCGCGCCGATAGGCGGTGGCTCGCCGGACGGCGAGACCGTTGGAGCACCACAGAGCGAGAGACATGGCACGCCGCACAGCAGGAGCGGATCCATCAACACTTGCCTACTATAGACACGACGTCGCAGCTGGGTACACGTCCCGTCAGTATCCCCATTCCTTGGTAGGAGTGGGCAGAGGCCCTCAGCGCCATACTTGCACCAAAGGCCGGCCGCGCCGTACTTGGACCGGACGCCCACCGCGCCGTTCGCATGGGTGCCACCATTCGCCTTGTCCGCGGCCCGCTGGATGCCAACGCGCTGGTCCGTAGGCTCGACCGCCTCCTTGGCCCAGGTGTCCACTGGGTGCAGTAGAGGAACATGGCCGCAACCTTGAGCTGGTCTATCTTCGATGAAATAGCCAACTTGGAGCTCGAGGTCGCGCTCCAGATGAACCGCGAGCGTGTCGACCACTTGGACGAATTCCTGCACGAGTTCAGGCAGAGCCAAGAGCTACCGTTGGAAAGGGCTGCTAGTCATGGTCTCATGGACGCATTTTATTTTGAAAAGTTGTTTTGACGTGGATAGCTATGTATTCACAACAATCATAGTATTGAACTGTTTCAATGTATGTACTCTGTTTTCCATTCTTATATGTTCTGTTTCAATGTGTGTATATATGCTTTTCATTCTGTATATGTGGATGATAACAGCTAGATTCAAATTAGTATACAAAAACAGATAGAAAATGGAATTCATAATATATATATATATATATATATTAATTGTTCATTAGTTCATCACAGAATATATATATAATATCATCACATATACGTGATGATACTTAACTACTAGGTACAATGCATAAAATTGAAAACGAACAATACTAAAACTAATAATCCCTCCCGGGGCTAGTATTCCGGCAGCCCCTCGCCAGCAGCTCCCTGGTGCGCGGCGTCTTCCCAGTGCGGAGGCAGTACTCCACCTCCTTCGCCTCGTAGCGCTTGACGTACCGATCTGCCTCTTGCTGACGGACGCACGCGGCCGATCTTGTCATTTCATTGGGACCCACCGGAGCTCCTCGTAGGTGGCACGCTTTAGCTTATCGGCCCACCTCCACACAGCAATGAGGCGCCCAACGCCTATGACCTTCCTCGCAAAGTAGCCATCTTTGTACACCTCCTCGGCACGACGACGCGCCCGCCCCCAAAGTTCCGCCGCCTCCTTTTTCCAGGCGGCATCACGGGCCTCACAGGCTGCCTGGTACCTGGCTTCCTCCTCCGCCATCTCCTGCTTGAATGCCACTTGCCTGGCTTTCTCAGCCGGTGGCAGCGACTTCCACAGACAAAGATTGTACTGGCCCCAAAACCAATCCAAAGTTGGGGGGTCCGGCACAACCTCGTCAGGCGGCACGTAGGGGTCCTCGTCGCTCCTAATTGAGTGAGCGTCCTCAAGGGGCAGCGACTCCTTGTCGGTGCGTGGGCAGACCAGCGACGCCATGGTTGAGATTTGTGTGAGAGAGCGAGGGCGAGCGAGGGGAGGATGTAGATGAGAATGCAAGCGGGACGACATGAGCAAGGTAGTATTTATTGGTGGCCGGAATCTAGATCGACGGGGACAGTACACACGCCAGTCGCCGGAATTTACGAGTACTGTAGTTTGAATTACACACAATTCCCACAACAAAATCCGTGTGATAGCTCACACTTTCCAATATAGAACCGTGTCTAATTAATGATCCCCGCCACTCACCTACCAAACCTCAAGCCGCGAGATAGAGTGCCAATCGTGTGGGGGCTGGTTGTCTTGTCACATCTTTACATTTTCTTTTTTGAACACCAGATATTTACATCGTCTGATGATTCTTTAACTTGCACACAAGTACACAAAAATATGATTTTTCAAACCATTATGGTTAGGCGTTGCATGTAGATGTAGTTTAAATTTTAATTACGGTCATTAAATGGTTAGAAAATCACTTAAATGTCTTTAAAAGGTGAAATGACCCCTGAAATTTCCAAATTTTCACATGACACTTGTATTAGTGCACGTTAAGCGTAAAAAAAAATTGAAGACCGTAAGAGGAAGCTATCTCCCGTTCGTCATCAAACATGCATTGTTCCCTCTTGGAACCACGAACCTTCTAGTGAGTTGCTCCGGTTTGTGAGGGGTGTGTGTCCAAACTTTCATCAAACAGGCCAATTTATTTACCACATCATCTTGGTGGCATGACATTAAATAAAGCAAAGTTTCATATTTTTATGATCATTTTTTAATTTTTTGGAATTAAAATGCCATGGCACTCCATGCATGTGCACATGCCTTGAGACCAATATGTTTGAAAATTCCTTCTAATTTACTGCACATGGAATTAACTCGCACACAAGTACACAAAATATGATTTTTCAAACCGTTTTGGTTAGGTGTTGCATGTAGATGTAGTTCAAATTTGAATTACAGTCATTAAAATGGTTAGAAAATCACTTATATATCTTTAAAAGGTCAAATGGTCTCTCAATTTTTCCAAATTTTCACATGACAGTTGTATTAGTGCACGTTAAACATAGAAAAAAGTTGAAGGTCGTAAGAGGAAGCTATCTCCCATTCGTCATCAAACATGCACTGTTCCCTCTCGGAACCACGAACCTTCTAGTGAGTTGCTCCGGTTTGTGAGGGGTGTGTGTCCAAACTTTCGTCAAACATTCCAATTTTTTACCACATCATCTTGGTGGCATGCCATTAAATCAAGCAAGGTTCATGTTTTTCTGATCATTTTTTATTTTTTTGGAAGTAAAATGCCACGACACTCCATGCATGTGCCCATGCCCTGAGACCAATATGTTCGAAAATTCCTTCTAATTTACTGCACATGGAATTAACTCGCACAAAAGTACACAAAATATGATTTTTCAATCCGTTTTGGTTAGGCGTTGCATGTAGATGTAGTTCAAATTTGAATTACGGTAATTAAATGTTTAGAAAATCACTTAAATGTCTTTAAAAGGTCAAATGACCCCTGAAAGTTTCCAAATTTTCACATGAAAGTTGTATTAGTGCATGTTAAACATAGAAAAAAAATTGAAGGCCGTAAGAGGAAGCTATCTCCCGTTCGTGATCAAACTTTCGTCAAACAGGCCAATTTCTAGTGAGTTGCTCCGGTTTCTGAGGGGTGTGTGTCCAAACTTTCGTCAAACAGGCCAATTTCTTTACCACATCATCTTGGTGGCATGACACGAAATCAAGCAAGGTTTCATGTTTTTCTGATCATTTTTTTATTTTTTTGGAATTAAAATGCCATGGCACTCCATGCATGTGCCCATGCCTTGAGACCAATATATTTGAAAATTCCTTCTAATTTACTACATATGGAATTAACTCGCACACAAGTACACAAAAATATGATTTTTCAAACCGTTTTGGTTAGGCGTTGCATGTAGATGTAGTTCAAATTTGCATTACGGTCATTAAATGGTTAGAAGATCACTTAAATGTCTTTAAAAGGTCAAATGACTCCTAGAATTTTCCAAAATTTCACATTACAGTTGTAGTAGTGCACGCTAGACATAGAAAAAAATTGAAGGCCGTAAGAGGAACCTATCTCCCGTTCGTCATCAAACATGCATCGTTCCCTCTCGGAACCACGAGCGTTCTAGTGAGTTGCTCCGGTTTGTGAGGGGTGTGTGTCCAAACTTTCGTCAAACATGCCAATTTTTTTACCACATCATCTTGGTGGCATGACATTACATCAACCAAGGTTTCATGTGTTTATGTTTTTTTGGAATTAAAATGCCATGTCACTCCATGCTTAATTGTGTCATAGTCGTTAGACCAATATGTTTGAAAATTCCTTCCAATTTATTGCACATGGAATTAAATTGCACACAAGTACACGAAATATGAGCTTTCAAACCATTATGGTTAGCTGTTGCATGTACATGTAGTTCAAATTTCAATTACAGTCATTAAATGGCTAGAAAATCACTTAACTGTCTTAAAAGGTCAAATGACCCCTGAAAGTTTCCAAAATTTGACAAGACAGTTGTATTAATACTACAAAATTTCTCGTTCATTTAAAACACCATCTGTTGCCACTTTACTCCAAATTCATCTTTCACAGCAAATAAAAAATATCTACAACATCACACACAGTTGTTTTCTAGGAACAGTTTGCGATGAAAATATCTGGCTCTATTTAAGTCTCCCTCCTTAAGCTTCGCCGGCTCGTCTGCTCCAGTGCCGGCAACCCCCAAATCCACGAATCCCGATCCCCATTCCCACACCCCTTACTTACAAAGATGACACCGTGGAAATGCTTCGTGAAGGCCCGTACGATGGCCGCGTCGCCCCCGAGTGCCACCGCCTGCGCCGAGAGCGCCGCTGCCTATGCCGAGAGTGCCTCCGCATCCGCATTGAGCGCGGCCGCTTCCGCTGACGGGGTAGCTGCAGCAGCCGAGACGGCTGCAGCTGCTGTTGCGACGTCGGCTGCAAACGCCGAGAGCGCTCGAGCTGCCATCCGTGTCACCGATGTTGCCCTAGCCTGGGTCGAGGCCATCCACGCCAAGATCGAGGATGCACACGCCAAGATATTCCAGGCCACTCAGACTCCAGCATGCAACCCATTTCTAAAAAGGCGGCGGTGGCCATGGAGCACCTGCTTCCTCACGAGGTCGACGAGCGGGAGTTGGAGATGCAGGAGGCGGCAGAGATCGAGGAGCGCCAGGAGGAGGAGTTGCGCGTGGCCGAGGTCGAGGTAGAGAAGAGTATGTCCATCGAGGAATCAACGGTGGAGTACCAACACGAGCTCTGGCGCAACCACTACTACGAGTACTACAACCTTGAGGGCGGCGCCGATGACGAGGACGAGGATGCGGTCGACTTCGGTAGGGGGGACGCGGAGTCCACCAACGGCGGCATGTCGCCAGGACAAGTCATCGACGTCTCATCTCACACTGGCGATGCATAGGCCGGCGCGTCGGCGGATTTGTTAAAATTATGCGTACTTAGGCTTTGTTTTTAATGCCGGTATTTTGTTAGAGCAATGTTTAGGTCAACTAGATCTGTTTAATTACTAAAATTGCTCGATTCAGTAAGTGTGGTCTGTCTGCTGTACACTCTTTTTTGTGCCCAAATTAGCAAGCGAAGTTAAATTATGCAATGACGTACACGAGGAAATTTCCACCAAAATTTGAATTATGAAACTCATCCCATGCGTGTAAAGTAGAAGAATCATTTGCAATGCACACAATCATTCAAAGTGAATGGTCCGGCGGCACCGCAAAGTTTCCCTGCACATTTCCAAAATTTTGGCCTACCACTAAAATATCTACCCCCGCCCCGCTTCCCCCTTCCCCACCCCCTTTTCTCCCCGACCACAAGTCAAATTTCCCCCGTTTCCTCCTTCCTTCCTTCCTTGCTAAGCTATAGCCGCTTCCTCGCTCTCGCCGTCTCGCATCCTATCACCAGGGTCGCCATGGTCTTATTCAAAGACCTCTCCAGCGGTTCCTCCTCAGGTGACGACTCCTTCACCACCCGGGTATACCTCTCTTCTCTCTCTCGGGCTATGACTTGGAATGATGGATTTTTACCCGGTGGTCAATTTGAGTCATTTCTTCCTCTTGTAGCTCCCTAGGACCATCAGTGGCAACGAATGGAGCGGGGTGGCTGAAGATCTATCTGCTCGTTGTCACCATCAATCTCCATGCATGAAGCTAGTTGCGTTTTATTCCGTGGACAGTGGGAGGAAGTTTCTGGCATGTGCAGAGAAGGTTAGACTCTCTTTCGTTGTTCCAAATCATTTTTTAGATGTGATTCAGACACTGTCACGGTCCCAACCCATTCACACACCTTTAGCCAAACGCATCCTAAGAGAGTGTCACAGTTTGTACCTAGTATCTTAAATTGTTGCCATCTCATCAACAGTGCCATTAGAAAATTATTTGGCACCGCTTCAGTAGTTTGTGCAACCAACTTTGGTCCACACATCCAAGCAGCCATGCAGATGTTTTTCTGGGATTCACCGTGTGGGATGTATATACCTATGGAAATGATTTTCTAGGATTACCGTGTGGGATGTACATACCTACAGAAATGATTGGGTTTTGATGCCTCACCTAATCACACACGACCCCAACCTATGTCCCAAGAGGACCTATCCCTGACGGTTTCTGGATCGTGTGGGAAGGACCCCCCTATCGCCCACACTCACTTGGCGACGGTTCCAAATGCCGTCCCGGAAAGGGGTTAAAACCGTTTGTTTAGGACCGATGCGCACCAGTGATGGTTAAGTTTCGTAACCATAGACATGTGTTTTCATTTGATGAACGAGATCACATCATTAGGAGATGATGTTATGGACAAGACCCATCCGTTAGCTTAGCATAATGATCGTTAAGTTTTATTGGTATTGCTTTCTTCATGACTTACACATATTCCTTTGACTATGTGATTATGCAACTCCCGGATATCGGAGGAATACCTTGTGTGCTATCAAACGTCACAACGTAATTGGGTGATTATAAAGATGCTCTATAAGTATCTCTGAAGGTATTTGTTGGGTTGGCATAGATCGAGATTATGATTTGTCACTCCGATTATCGGAGAGGTATCTCTGGGCCCTCTCAGTAATGCACATCATAATAAGCCTTGCAAGCAATGTAACTAATGAGTTAGTTATGGGATGATGCATTACGGAATGAGTAAAGAGACTTGCCGGTAACGAGATTGAACTAGGTATGAAGATATTGACGATCGAATCTCGGGCAAGTAACATACCGATGACAAAGGGAATAACGTATGTTGTCATAACGGTTCGACAAACAAAGATCTTCGTAGAATATGCGGGAGCCAATTTGAGCATCCAGGTTCCGCTATTGGTTATTAATCAGAGAGGTATCTCGGTCATGCCTACATAGTTCTCGAACCCATAGGGTCCGCACGCTTAATGTTTGATGATTATTTGTATTATATGAGTTATGTGATTTGGTGACCGAATGTTGTTTGGAGTCCCGAATGAGATTACGGACATGACGAGGAGTCTCAAAATGGTCGAGAGGTAAAGATTCATATATAGGACGATAGTATTCAGACATCGGAAGTGTATCGGGGGTACCGGGTACGTATCGGGTCACCGGAAGGGGTTCCGGGCTACCCCCGGCAAACTATATGAGCCTTATGGGCCAAGAGGATAAACACACCAGCCACAAAGGGGCTGGTGCACCCCCCATATGGGCTGGCCAAATTGGAGAAGGAAAGGGGTAGGAGGAAAGGAAAAAGGTAATAGGATTCCCCCTTCCCCCTCTTCCCTTCCTACTCCGAATAGGAATTGGAAAGGGGGAGGCCAAATTGGGAGGTGCCCAAGTAGGATTCCTCCTACTTGGGGCGCCCCTTGGCTTCCTCTCCTCCCCTCCAACCTATATATATGGGGGGTGGGCACCGCTAGAATGCACAACAAACATTGTTAGCCATGTGCGGCGCCCCCCTCCATAGTTTATGCCTCCAGTCATATTCACGTAGTGCTTAGGCGAAGCCTTACGCGGATCACTTCACCATCACCGTCACCACGCCGTCGTGCTGACGAAACTCTCCCTCGACACTTTTCCGGATCAAGAGTTCGAGGGACGTCATTGAGCTGAACGTGTGCAAAACTCGGAGGTGCCGTATGTTCCGTGCTTGATCGGTCGGTGTCGGTGTCAAAACCGGCCGATCTTGAGAAGGGGGTCTCGAACTGTGCGTCTGAGGATTGAAGGTAACAGGAGGCAGGGGACACGATGTTTACCCAGGTTCGGGCCCTCGTAATGGAGGTAATACCCTACTTCCTGCTTGATTGACTTTGATGAGTATACGGGTTACATGAGTTGATCTATCTCGAGATCGTAATGGCTAAACCCTAGATGTCTAGCCTGTATGATTATTATTGCCTCTACGGACTAAACCCTCCGGTTTATATAGACACCGGAGGGGTCAAGGGTTGTACAGAGTTGGTTTATAGATAAAGGAATCTTCACATCCGAACGCTAAACTTGCCATCCACGCAAAGGAGAGTCCCATCCGAACACGGGGGAAGGCCTTCTATCTTGTATCTTCACAGCCCATCAGTTCAGCCCATGTCACATAGCCCAGACGCCCGGGGACCCCCTAATCCAAGACTCCCTTAGTAGCCCCTGACCAGGCTTCAATGACTATCTGTCCGGCGCGCAGATTGCCTTTGGCATTGCAAGGCGGGTTCCTCCTCCGAATACGTCAAAGTAGCTGATCAAAGGAACTATATCCGGCTCTGTATAATAGTTACAACCCTGAACCACAAGGACAAAACACTTAAACAAAACAAAACAAGCATATTGGCAGCTTTTTCGGTGAGACATTATGTCCTAGCCTTATTATTATTTCGAACCGTTTTTCAGCCTCCTCCTTCGCGTTTCGAGGCACGGTCTTCATTGGCACGTCTTGTCAAAGCAGAGATCGTATCCCCTTATTACGGGATTCTCATCAATAGGGGTTTGGGTAATCCAACCGTGCCGTTTGCACGACCCCTTGGGAATAGGTGAGTTTTAAGGCTCGTGGGGGGACGCTCGATATTCACCGCCTTTATTAGAGGATAAGAATCGATCTTTTTACCCCACACCTTTCTCCTTTCTCAGCCCTTCTGATAACCCATAAGTATAGGGGATCTATTGTAGCCTCTTTAGATAAATAAGAGTGTCAAAACCAACGAGGAGCTAAAGGTAGAACAAATATTCCCTCAAGTTCTATCGACCACCGATACAACTCTACGCACGCTTAGCGTTCGCTTTACCTAGAACAAGTATGAAACTAGAAGTACTTTGTAGGTATTTTTGGATAGGTTTGCAAGATAATAAAGAGCACGTAAATAAAAAGTAGGGGCTGTTTAGATAAAGAAACAATAAAGTTAGTATAGCGAGTGTGGAAAAGTGGTGGTAGGAGTTGCGAAATTGTCCCTAAGCAATTGACTACTTTGCTAGACCGATAGCAAGTTTTATGTGGGAGAGGCCACTGCTAGCATGTCATCCGTGACTTGGAATTCCATGCACTTATGATTGGAACTATTAGCAAGCGTCCGCAACTACTAAGTACTAACGTTCATTAAGGTAAAACCCAACCATCTCATTAAGATATATTGGTCCCCCTTCAATCCCGTATGCATCAATTTCTTTGCTAGGTTGAAGCTTCTGTCACTCTTCCCCTCCAATACATAGTCCTATCAACATACAACTAACCCTATGGTGTGATCCATGCGTGCTCATATGATGTGAACCGAAGGACAACAACATAACCACAAGAAAATTAAATCAATCATAGCAATTCATCACCAACCGACAGGACAACGAAAATCTACTCAGACATCATAGGATGGCAACACATCATTGGATAATAATATGAAGCATAAAGCACCATGTTCAAGTAGAGGGTCCAGCGGGTTGCGGGAGAGTAGACCGCTGTAGATAGATGGGAGAAGGTGATGGAGATGATGGTGAAGTTAGCGGAGGTGTTGGTGTAGATCGCGGTGATGATGATGGTGGCCACGGCAGCGTTCCGGTGCCACCGGAAGAGAAGGGGAGAGGGGGACCCTTCTTCTTCTTCCTTGACCTCCTCCCTAGATGGGAGAAGGGTTTCCCCTCTGGTCCTTGGCCTCCATGGCATGGGAGGGGCGAGAGCCCCTCCGAGATTGGATCTGTCTCTCTGTCTCTCTCTGTTTCTGCGTTGTCAGATTCTGCCCTTTCACCGTTTCTTTTATATACAGAGATCCGTAACTCCGATTGGGCTGAAATTTTAACATGATCTCTTTGCGGAAATTAGCTTTCTTGCGGAGAAAGAAGGGCTCCAACCGCCTTACGGGGAGGCTACAAGGGTCCAGGGCGCGTCCCTTCCTCGTGGCCCCCTCGGGCATCGTATCGCGTTGATTCTTCTTCCCAAAAATCACATATATTCCAAAAAAATCTCCGTCAGTTTTTATCCCGTTTGAACTCTGTTTGATATGGATTTTGTAACACCCTCGATGCGACTATATCTCCCACGTGTCGAGGCACGACTTAGAAGCATAATCGCATTGAAGGCAATGTCGCAAGTGAGGTAATCTTCACACAACCCATGTAATACAATAGGGGAAAAGTTACATAGCTGGCTTACAATCGCCACTTCACACAATTACATGAATAAACATTACATCAATCAAATGCACTCACGGTCTGACTACGGAACCAAAATAATAGAAGAACCCCAAAAGCGACAAAGGTCCCCGATCGACCCCAACTGGGCTCCACTACTGATCTACTAGAACGAAACAACACAAATGAACAAGGTCTTCATCGAGCTCCTCCTGAGCTTGGTTGCGTCTTCTGCACGGAATCATCGGCACCTGCAAACTGGTTTTGGAAGTATCTGTGAGCCACGGGGACTCAGCAATCTCGCACCCTCGCGATCAAGACTATTTAAGCTTATGGGTAAGGTAAAGGTATGAGGTGGAGCTGCAGCAAGCGACTAGCATATATGGTGGCTAAAAAACGCAAATGAGAGCGAGAAGAGAAGGCAAAGCACGGTCGATAAAAGTATGATCAAGAAGTGATCCTGGACTACCTACGTCAAGCATAACTCCAACAACCGTGTTCACTTCCCGGACTCCGCCGGAAAGAGACCATCACGGTTACACACGCGGTTGATTCATTTTAATTAAGGTCAACTTCAGGTTTTCTACAACCGGACGTTAACAAATTCCCATATGCCCATAACCGCGGGCACGGCTTTCGAAAGTTCAATCCCTGCAGGGGTGTCCCAACTTAGCCCATCACAAGCTCTCACGGTCAACGAAGGAATAGACCTCCTCCCGAGATATTCCGATCAGACTCGGTATCCCGGTACTCCAAGACATCCTCGACAATGGTAAAACAAGTCCAGCAAGACCGCCCGATGCGCCGACATCCTGATAGGAGCTGCACATATCTCGTTCTCAAGGCAACACCGGATGAACACTACGTACAGCTAAAACTAGCCCTCAAGTTTCCCCAAGGTGGCGCCGCAAGTGGCTCTGTTTCGGACCAACACTTAGACAAGCACTGGCCCGGGGGGGGGGGGTTTAAAAATAAAGATGACCCTTGGGCTGGCCTAACCCAAGGGAAAAAAGGCTAGGTGGCGAATGGTAAAACCAAGGTTGGGCCTTGCTGGAGGAGTTTTATTCAAAGCGAACTGTCAAGGGGTTCCCATATACCCAACCGCGTAAGGGACGCAAAATCCGGGAACATAACACCGATATGACGGAAACTAGGGCGGCAAGAGTGGAACAAAACACTAGGCATAAGGCCGAGCCTTCCACCCTTTACCAAGTATATAGATGCACTAATTAAATAAGATATAGTATGATATCCCAACAAAAATATCCATGTTCCAACAAGGAACACGCTCCAATCTTCACCTGCAACTAACAACGCTAAAAGAGGGGCTGAGCAAAGCGGTAACATAGCCAATCAACGGTTTGCTAGGACAAAGGTGGGTTAGGGGCTGAACATGGCAATTTGGGAGGCTGGCAAGCAAGTGGTAGGCATCGTAGCAATGGCATAGCAAAAGAGCGAGCATCTAGCAAGCAAAGATAGAAATGATTTCGAGGGTATGATCATCTTGCCTGAAATACCGCAAGGAAGAAGAACAAGTCCATGAAGAAGACAAACGGACGTAGATGAGCGGGTCCTCACAAACTCGATGTTATCAGAACCAACCTGAAGAAGCAATCACCGGAAAAGAAGCACACAACATAGTAAACAACCAACACATCAACATGGCATGATGCACAAATGAGTATGATGCATGTCCGGTTTAATGAAGCATGGCATGGCAAAATGCACAAACAATCCTACAGATTAAGTGGAGCTCAATATGCATCGGGATGCATATTGACAAAACACCACATCAATTATTTAGTTCCCTCTCGTTTATGTACCCAACAATATTAAATGTTGATTAACACGGCAAGAGGTGAAGCAAACGAAAACTACCTATCTAGTCAAGGTTAAATGAGGCCGGAAGCAACGAACAACAATTCCGGTAAATCCTCATGTGCAAATATTAGGTTTGGTCCTGATCTGTCCTAAACACAATTTTAGAGTTATTTAACATGCAAATAAAGGTCACCAGGATAAACTAGGCAAAATTCTACCCCATTTACATATAAAGTTTATTTAATTCGGAGCTACGGTTGAATAGTTATGAATTAAATCATTTTAACATGGCATTTAAGCAAAATTTAAACAAACAACGTTGTAATCATTTTAATTGTTGTTATGATGATGCGGATGACATATGCAAGTTTTAAGCAATTTTATGAAAATGTTGACAAGAGCATTATGAACCATTTGTCCCTGTGGTGGAAGAAAGGGGTGCGACGGCAACGAATCCGAAAGTGATGCCACGACAACATATCGGTTCCGGTAACTCGATTGAGATCCCGGTGCAAACGAAAACGCGGCGAGAGCGTGACATGAGATGAACGGTGGGGTGCTTCCGGTTACTGGGTTCCCACATGACGTGTGACAAGGCGAAAGAGGGTAACGTGCGCCGACAAATCGAGCACGGTGCAAGCACGAGCATCTCATACATAGCAAGCATTCGTTTCACGGACGTCGTCTCAGGTTATACCTTCGGAGCGTGTCAACGGGACGGTTCGGGTTCGATGGGACGTAGGGGAAGTAGGCGTTCTCGGACATCGAGGGAAGTAGTGGTTCACGTTCGTTTTCGGAGAGGTACTTGACAAATCCAAGGTTCCGGGGGGGCGACGGTAGTTGTACTCGTATCAACATGGAAGTAGTCGTACTCGGCGATAGTGGTACTTGGCGTTTCGTTCGGTACTCGTTCAAGCATCCAAGGTCTTCGGCGCTACGGTAGTCGTACACACATTCGGAGAGAAAGCTCGGCGTATCCATGTACTTGGCGTTATCCGTGCGTAGAGGTACTTGACGTCGTGGTACTTGGCGACATCGTTGACCTGGTACTCGACATATTCCTTGTTCGGTGACAGTTGGGCTTGGCATCAACAACAACAGGGGCACGACGAGGGACTTGGTGCGATGCAGGGCGACGAGAGCTGGCGGGGCTCCTGCTGGGCGCAGAGGACGACGGCGGCAGGCGCATGTGCTCAAGGAGCTCCTCCTCGAGTGCTCGGCGACAGGGACTTCGCGAGGAGGAGGCGCGCAGGAGGCAGGAGTTGAGGCGAGCGGCAGCCTCCTGCTGGCCGCGGACGGCGGCGTCTAGGTGCGGCTCCACGCCGGCGGAGGCGCAGTAGAGGTAACAGGAGCAGAGGGGCGGCGGAGCCCTTGGTGGTGGAGGTCGGCGCCGGCGGCGCGCTTGCTGGAAGGAGGGGCGTACTTGGGGGCGCCGGCGGCGGCCCCGGGAAGGAGAAGGGGCAACGGTGGTTGCAGGCGTCTCGAACCAGGCGAGAGGGCGGCGGGGCGGCGGTTCCCGGCCTGATCCAGACGGCGGGGCTTGGTGGAGCTCGGCAACAGCGAGGTGGGTCGAGGGCGGCGGCCGCGGGCTCGCGCATGCTGGGGAGCGCCTCTCCTGGCGAAGCGAGGTGGCGACAGAAAAAAATGGAGGGGGTCGAGGGAGATGGGGCGCTGGATCTGGCCTTTGGCGGCGCGAGGGGAGAGGATGAGGGAGAGAACGAGGGGATGAGGTCGGGCTGCGCTGGGGACTGGGCTAGGGCTAGTGCTGGTGGGGCGGCTGGGCCTTAGAGGCCGCAGGGATGGGCCGGCTTGGAGGCTGGCTGGGCTGGCTAGGCCTCTCTCTCCTCCCTTCTCTTATTTTCTTTGCAGAAAACGATTAAAGAGAAAGAAAAGAAAGAGGAGGTTAGGGGAAGAAGGTGGACACGCGGATAATTTTCCCGGACTCACAAAAATGCACTTGTTCCGAGAAAAATGAAGTGGGCAAGATTGCAAGAATTAAATTCAAAGACATTTGAATTTAATTAAAAAGGTTTGCACAAGGACTAGGATTTAGAAGAGTCCAAAAAATGTTGAGAATTTAGGAGGAGCCTCGATAAATGGGAAAAGAAATGTTGGCAAAGTTTGGGGACCAAACTTGAAGTAGAAAGGGAGTGGGGATTTTTGCAAGTGTGTTTTGGTTAATACCGAAAGAATGGAATATTTTATAATAGCCCCACTAATATCGGGAGGATATGTTATAAAGAGAAGTCATCCTTCCCTCGATTTAAATGGATCGAAGATCCATACGAATTATTTAGTTGAGATGCAAAAGATTATGACATGATGACATGATGCAATGCACATGATGACGTGACATGATGCAACACGCAAGCACATGACAACGCAACAACATCGAATAACTGCACGACACCTGGCACATCGGTATCGGGGCGTTACAACACTCCACCACTACGAGAGGATCTCGTCCCGAGATCTAGAATGGCACCGGGGGAAAAAGGAAGAGAAAGAGAAGAGGTAAGCTAATTTGCTCCTTTGACAAACGAGTGAAACCAAAGAACCTTGCGAGGTTGAACAAATCGAGAAAAGAATACAACGAAGGTGAACAAAGTCGAAAACACTCCGTTAGAAAAGAGGGACAATGAGCATTGCGAAACCCTTGAGGTTAAAGGAAAAATATTTATTGAAACCACTCCGGTTAAGACAAGATAGAGAAGGAATAAGATTTATATAATTTGGACAGCACTCCGGTTGAGAAGGGATGCAAAAAAAATTGATAAGAAGAGAAAGCTCGAAAGAAAAACACGACACTCCGGTTGAGAAAGGGATGCAAGACTTGATAAGGCGAAAAGAACTTGAGCAGAATGGCACCACACTCCGGTTAAATGGATAGGCATGAAAAGAACATGATCTTTGACAAACGAGATGATGGTTGAAGAAAGCAACATCACAATGCCTCCGGAACGAAGGGAAAACAATATCTTGAGAGAGCATGGTTACAACAGAAGCTAGAACGGAGTTGTTGGAAAAACCCACAACGAAAAATAATAAGCTTGATATGGTCTTATGGAATAGCTCTCAAATTAAGAGATGAAAACCTGCCACTCATGGGAAAAAAAAGAATTGATAAGAACAAAGAGACGAGAAACTTATTTCACCGGGAGGGTATATGAAGAACTTGGATCATTTATAAGCACCATAATAGCAAACATCCTTAGAGAAGGCTTACGGTGAAATATAATCCAAGATAACTCCAAAGAAGAGATTGATGGATTTAAAATACCTCATTCTTGACAACATGTGAATCATGAAAAATGAACTCAAATTATCAAGAATGACACAATACCACCTCCAATGATACGGAAGAAAGAATAATTGCACTCCGGATTACGATATGAAGAATGCTTGAGCACCTCTGAAAAGAAACTTGATGAACACTTCGAGAAGGAATTAAATCCTTGGTGAACCATCATGTAGACCCTTCATGAAGGACTCCGGTAAACAAAAGATAACGAAAAGAGAAAGAAGTTGAAAACACAAGGTGAAGCCTTGCAATGATTGGATGAAGCTCTGCAACAAGATAAGTTGAAACTTGAAACTCCGGAAAAGAAAAGATGAAACAATTGAAACCAAGAATTTTGATGAACCTCCGGAATAAGAAATTAGACAATTGGATGAAGCAAGAATAAGAATTACATTATGCGTATCCTTCACCAATTTAAATTGATGACAATCAACGGATTTGGCATATTCCTTATTCTTGTAGAAAAGATTAAGAGAGATATAACATCAGCCTTGGGAAGGTATTGAACGAACCACCGGAAGGGTTGAAACAACGAATAAAATTGATATGATAAGAAAGGAAGAGAATTCTTGAACGAACCACCGTAAGAATTAAAATGAACGAAGAAAAGATAAAGGAACACCGGGAAGGATTATAAAATGAAGAAAGATGCTTGAGAGAATTTAGATACAAGAGAACGAAAAGATCACAAGCCGATTAAAGATCACTTGAACGAAGCACCGGTAAAATTGGAGAATGATAGCTGAAAGCTGAGAATGAATAATCCCGAAATGATTGCCTTCGGAGAATCAAACTGAAAAGACTCCTGAATTGCTCCAGATGGGTGAAAAGAATTCTCATGATCAAAACAATTACGAGAGGATGGCAACAAGCTAGAATCAAGAATGTCAGAGAGAACAGATAGATATGGAGGAAAAGTCTTCTTCGGTCTTCAAATGATGAGAATGGCAACAAGAAGCACCAGCAAGAATTATTTAGACACTCCGGAAGAATCAAAACGAAGAGGTTGAGTCAACGATGAAAAGAATTTGAAAGATCTTGGAGAAAACATTTGACTGGTGATAAATCATTCTTATGTCAAACTTCAAAAGGAATTTAGTATAACTCCGGGGAAATAAGAAGAGTTAGGTAAGATCCTGGGAAAGGACCTGTGGGTTAGGGCCCACTCAAAAGAAACACCGTTGAATGATTTGAAAGAGAGATTGCACCGGTTGAAATTAAATGGCTTAAAAGAGATAACATCCTCGAAATAGCTTGAATGAAAGAAGAGTGGATACACGAATCTTCGAAATATCTTGAGCACTCCGGAACAATTGAATAGCAAGCGGGGAAGATTAAGAGGTGCACCGGCATAAGAAAAGCATTGGACAAAAGAAAAGACAATGCCCAATACCGAAGTTTGAATTGAATCCACCGGAGAAGAAAAATAATGAAGAATGACGAACTAGAAACTCCGTTAGAATCTTCATGAGAATCACCGGATAAGAACAAGAAGGAAAAGAATGGAGAGACTTCACACCAATAAAAGGATACTCGAATAAGAAATATGGTTCCTCGAAGAAAACAAGGGTGGGAGGGAGGGAAAAACAAAGGCAACTTGGAGACGGATGGAACAAACACCGTTGAGAAGAAGTGATAACAGATCTTGCTGATATTGGAATGAACGGAATCAATAGAAGAGAAAACACGCCGGTGAAAAGGATTGACAAGACAATCTTGATGACCAAGAAGGATTGGTATTCACATCGGAATATGAGAACAATATTAGAGAAGGTATGGAATCAACATTTGACTTCGAAGCAACTCGAATACCACAACTCAAAACAAAAACAAAAGGATTGGCTTGCAAAATAAGCCGGAACAAACATATGATAGAGATTTCGTCCGAAGTTTTCGTGGTGGGACCTACACGGGCTCGATCGTACAACACCATCATGTACAAGGCAGTGCACATGACATACGAAGCGTCCCCGAGTCAGCATAGCCAAGGACTCTTTAAGACACAACGAGACCACTGTAAAATCGACCGTGAATAGGCGAACCACTAGACGTTGAACCCCAATTTCATATCACACATCTATCGGAAAGATATCCTAAGAGCTACTTGAATTCCCACCTATGAAACTCCCGAAACTTTCCGGTTATGCAATCAGGTGTTGGGGATACAGGGGAAGCATAATATCTCACCCAAGCTAGCAAATCCTACATCCAGCTGCATCCATCCTTCAACACATAACCAAGAAACCTTCGGAAACCATCTATCTCAACCTTCGAAAAGCATCCGTTATACAAGTTATGGCGATACTCCCGAACTCCCGCCCCAGTACTGGGTGGCGTCGAGGTTATCTCACCAACGAACTGCATAAAGGAGATTTTCGATGTCGGCGAACATATCTCAAGTACACCAGAATTGCAATGATAGAATTATGATGACAACACCTCAGAGCTCAACTCCCCGAGACACTTCCACTAAACCCCTGACAGGAGGCACCAAGACAGTGTTTTCATCATAAGCCATCGGAACAAAACCAAGATACTCGCGTGATCCTAAAATTTTTTTTTAGTGAAATTTGAGAAGAGAAGAGTCAAAACTCTACGTCAGGATGCCTCACCAGAGCGACGAAGGGACTAGGGAGTAAAAAGAATTCCTAAGCTCTCCGATATATATAATTCCTAAGGACTCAAAACATTTTTCTAAACACAACTCGGCTGCTAAAAACGATCAAGCAATGGGGGGCTCCTAAGGTCGGGGAAGGCTCTGATACCAACTTGTAACACCCTCGATGCGACTATATCTCCCACGTGTCGAGGCATGACTTAAAGGCACAATTGCATTGAAGGCAGTGTCGCAAGTGAGGTAATCTTCACACAACCCATGTAATACAATAGGGGAAAAGTTACATAGCTGGCTTACAATCGCCACTTCACACAATTACATGAATAAACATTACATCAATCAAATGCACTCATGGTCCGACTACGGAACCAAAATAAAAGAAGAACCCCAAAAGCGACAAAGGTCCCCGATCGACCCCAACTGGGCTCCACTACTGATCTACTAGAACGAAACAACACAAATGAACAAGGTCTTCATCGAGCTCCTCCTGAGCTTGGTTGCGTCTTCTGCACGGAATCATCGGCACCTGCAAACTGGTTTTGGAAGTATCTGTGAGCCACGGGGACTCAGCAATCTCGCACCCTCGCGATCAAGACTATTTAAGCTTATGGGTAAGGTAAAGGTATGAGGTGGAGCTGCAACAAGCGACTAGCATATATGGTGGCTAACAAACGCAAATGAGAGCGAGAAGAGAAGGCAAAGCACGGTCGATAAAAGTATGATCAAGAAGTGATCCTGGACTACCTACGTCAAGCATAACTCCAACAACCGTGTTCACTTCCCGGACTCCGCCGGAAAGAGACCATCACGGTTACACACGCGGTTGATTCATTTTAATTAAGGTCAACTTCAGGTTTTCTACAACCGGACGTTAACAAATTCCCATCTGCCCATAACCGCGGGCACGGCTTTCGAAAGTTCAATCCCTGCAGGGGTGTCCCAACTTAGCCCATCACAAGCTCTCACGGTCAACGAAGGAATAGACCTCCTCCCGAGATATTCCGATCAGACTCGGTATCCCGGTACTCCAAGACATCCTCGACAATGGTAAAACAAGTCCAGCAAGACCACCCGATGCGCCGACATCCTGATAGGAGCTGCACATATCTCGTTCTCAGGGCAACACCGGATGAACACTACATACAGCTAAAACCAGCCTCAAGTTTCCCCGAGGTGGCGCCGCAAGTGGCTCTATTTCGGACCAACACTTAGACAAGCACTGGCCCGGGGGGGGGGGTTTAAAAATAAAGATGACCCTTGGGTTGGCCTAACCCAAGGGAAAAAAGGCTAGGTGGCGAATGGTAAAACCAAGGTTGGGCCTTGCTGGAGGAGTTTTATTCAAAGCGAACTGTCAAGGGGTTCCCATATACCCAACCGCATAAGGGACGCAAAATCCGGCAACATAACACCGATATGACGGAAACTAGGGCGGCAAGAGTGGAACAAAACACCAGGCATAAGGCCGAGCCTTCCACCCTTTACCAAGTATATAGATGCACTAATTAAATAAGATATAGTATGATATCCCAACAAAAATATCCATGTTCCAACAAGGAACAAGCTCCAATCTTCACCTGCAACTAACAACGCTAAAAGAGGGGCTGAGCAAAGCGGTAACATAGCCAATCAACGGTTTGCTAGGACAAAGGTGGGTTAGGGGCTGAACATGGCAATTTGGGAGGCTGGCAAGCAAGTGGTAGGCATCGTAGCAATGGCATAGCAAAAGAGCGAGCATCTAGCAAGCAAAGATAGAAATGATTTCGAGGGTATGATCATCTTGCCTGAAATCCCGCAAGGAAGAAGAACAAGTCCATGAAGAAGACAAACGGACGTAGATGAGCGGGTCCTCACAAACTCGACGTTATCGGAACCAACCCGAAGAAGCAATCACCGAAAAAGAAGCACACAACATAGTAAACAACCAACACATCAACATGGCATGATGCACAAACGAGTATGATGCATGTCCGGTTTAATGAAGCATGGCATGGCAAAATGCACAAACAATCCTACAGATTAAGTGGAGCTCAATATGCATCGGGATGCATATTGACAAAACACCACATCAATTATTTAGTTCCCTCTCGTTTATGTACCCAACAATATTAAATGTTGATTAACACGGCAAGAGGTGAAGCAAATGAAAACTACCTATCTAGTCAAGGTTAAATGAGGCCGGAAGCAACGAACAACAATTCCGGTAAATCCTCATGTGCAAATATTAGGTTTGGTCCTGATCTTTCCTAAACACAATTTTAGAGTTATTTAACATGCAAATAAAGGTCACCACGATAAACTAGGCAAAATTCTACCCCATTTACATATAAAGTTTATTTAATTCGGAGCTACGGTTGAATAGTTATGAATTAAATCATTTTAACATGGCATTTAAGCAAAATTTAAACAAACAACGTTTTAATCATTTTAATTGTTGTTATGTTGATGCGGATGACATATGCAAGTTTTAAGCAATTTTATGAAAATGTTGACAAGAGCATTATGAAGCATTTGTCCCCGTGGTGGAAGAAAGGGGTGCCACGGCAACGAATCCAAAAGTGATGCCACGGCAACATATCGGTTCCGGTAACTCGATTGAGATCCCGGTGCAAACGAAAACATGGCGGGAGCGTGACATGAGATGAACGGTGGGGTGCTCCCGGTTACTGGGTTCCCACATGACGTGTGACAAGGTGAAAGAGGGCAACGTGCGCCAACAAATCGAGCACGGTGCAAGCACGAGCATCTCATACATAGCAAGCATTCGTTTCACGAACGTCATCTCAGGTTATACCTTCGGAGCGTGTCAACGGGACGGTTCGGGTTCGATGGGACGTAGGGGAAGTAGGCGTTCTCGGACATCGAGGGAAGTAGTGGTTCACGTTCGTTTTCGGAGAGGGACTTGACGAATCCAAGGTTCCGGGGGGGCGACGGTAGTTGTACTGGTATCAACGTGGAAGTAGTCGTACTCGGCAATAGTGGTACTTGGCGTTTCGTTCGGTACTCGTTCAAGCATCCAAGGTCTTCGGCGCTACGGTAGTCGTACACACATTCGGAGAGAAAGCTCGGCGTATCCATGTACTTGGCGTTATCCGTGCATAGAGGTACTTGACGTCGTGGTACTTGGCGACATCGTTGACCTGGTACTCGACATATTCCCTGTTCGGTGACAGTTGGGCTTGGCATCAACAACAACAGGGGCACGACGAGGGACTTGGTGCGATGCAGGGCGACGGGAGCTGGCGGGGCTCCTGCTGGGCGCAGAGGACGACGGCAGCAGGCGCAGGTGCTCGAGGAGCTCCTCCTCGAGTGCTCGGCGACAGGGACTTCGCAAGGAGGAGGCGCGCAGGAGGCAGGAGGTGAGGCGAGCAGCGGCCTCCTGCTGGTCGCGGACGGCGGCGTCTAGGTGCGGCTCCACGCCGGCGGAGGCGCAGTAGAGGTAACAGGAGCAGATGGGCGGCGAAGCCCTTGGTGGTGGAGGTCGGCGCCGGCGGCGCGCTTGCTGGAAGGAGGGGCGTACTTGGGGGCGCCGGCGGCGGCCCCAGGAAGGAGAAGGGGCAACGGTGGTTGCAGGCGTCTCGAACCGGACGAGAGGGCGGCGGGGCGGCGGTTCCCGGCCTGATCCGGACGGCGGGGCTTGGTGGAGCTCGGCGACAGCGAGGTGGGTCGAGGGCGGCGGCCGCGGGCTCGCGCATGCTGGGGAGCGCCTCTCCTGGCAAAGTGAGGTGGCGACAGAAAAAAATGGAGGGGGTCGAGGGAGATGGGGCGCTGGATCTGGCCTTTGGCGGCGCGAGGGGAGAGGATGAGGGAGAGAACGAGGGGATGAGGTCGGGCTGCGCTAGGGACTGGGCTAGGGTTAGTGCTGGTGGGGCGGCTGGGCCTTAGAGGCCGCAGGGATGGGCCGGCTTGGAGGCTGGCTGGGCTGGCTAGGCCTCTCTCTCCTCCCTTCTCTTATTTTCTTTGCAGAAAACGATTAAAGAGAAAGAAAAGAAAGAGGAGGTTAGGGGAAGAAGGTGGACACGCGGATAATTTTCCCGGACTCACAAAAATGCACTTGTTCCGAGAAAAATGAAGTGGGCAAGATTGCAAGAATTAAATTCAAAGACATTTGAATTTAATTAAAAAGGTTTGCACAAGGACTAGGATTTAGAAGAGTCCAAAAAATGTTGAGAATTTAGGAGGAGCCTCGATAAATGGGAAAAGAAATGTTGGCAAAGTTTGGGGACCAAACTTGAAGTAGAAAGGGAGTGGGGATTTTTGCAAGTGTGTTTTGGTTAATACCGAAAGAATGGAATATTTTATAATAGCCCCACTAGTATCGGGAGGATATGTTATAAAGAGAAGTCATCCTTCCCTCGATTTAAATGGATCGAAGATCCATACGAATTATTTAGTTGAGATGCAAAAGATTATGACATGATGACATGATGCAATGCACATGATGACGTGACATGATGCAACACGCAAGCACATGACAACGCAACAACGTCGAATAACTACACGACACCTGGCACATCGGTCTCGGGGCGTTACGGATTTTCTGTGAAACAAAAAACATGCAACAGACAGGAACTGGCACTGGGCAATGGATCAATATGTTAGTCCCAAAAATAGTATAAAAAGTTGCCAAAAATATATGAAAGTTGTAGAATATTGGCATGGAACAATAAAAAATTATAGATACGATGGAGACGTATCAGCATCCCCAAGCTTAATTCCTGCTCGTCCTCGAGTAGGTAAATGACAAAAAAATTAATTTTTGATGTGGAATGCTACCTAGCATAATCTTGATCATGTATCTAATCATGGCATGAATATTAAGACACGAGTGATTCAAAGCAATAGTCTATCATTTGACATTAAGACAATAATACTTCAAGCCTACTAATAAAGCAATCATGTCTTTTCAAAATAACAAGGCCAAAGAAAGTTATCCCTACGAAATCATATAGTATGGCTATGCTCCATCTTCACCACACAAAATATTCAAATCATGCACAACCCCGATGACAAGCCGAGCAATTGGTTCATACTTTTTAACGCGCTTCAGCCTTTTCAACCCTCACACAATACATGAGTGTGAGCCATGGACATAGCACTATAGGTGGAATAGAATATGATGGTTGAGGTTGTGTGGAGAAGACAAAAAGGAGAAAGTCTCACATCGACACGGCTAATCAATGGGCTATGGAGATGCCCGTCAATTGATGTCAATGTGAGGAGTAGGGATTGCCATGCAACGGATGCACTAGAGCTATAAGTATATGAAAGCTCAAACTGAAACTAAGTGGGTGTGCATCCAACTTGCTTGCTCATGAAGACCTAGGGCATTTGAGGAAGCCCATCGTTGGAATATACAAGCCAAGTTCTATAATGAAAATTCCCACTAGTATATGAAAGTGATAACTCAAGAGACTCTCTATATGGAGAACATGGTGCTACTATGAAGCACAAGTGTGGTAAAAGGATAGTAACATTGCCCCCTTCTTCTCTTTTTTTGGCAGGCTTCTTTGGCCCCCTTTTTTATTTAGGCTTCTTTGGCCTCTCTTTTTTTTGGCGGGCAATGCTCTAATAATGATGATCATCACACTTTTATTTACTTACAACTCAATATTACAACTCGATACTAGAACAAAGATATGACTCTATAAGAATGCCTCCGGCGATGTATCGGGATGTGCAATGATCTAGCGTAGCAATGACATCAAAAAACGGACATGCCATGAAAACATCATGCTAGCTGATACGTCTCCAACGTATCTATAATTTTTGATTGTTCCATGCTATTATATTATATGTTTTGGATGTTTATGGGATTTCTTATGCACTTTTATATTATTTTTGGGACTAACCTATTAACCTAGAGCCCAGTGCCAGTTTCTGTTTTTTCCTTGTTTTACAATATCACAGAAAACGAAAATCACACGACGTCCAATTGACCTGAAACTTCACGGAACTTATTTTTGGACCAGAAGAAGCCCACGGAGTATTGGAGATGGACGAGGAGAGTCTTGGGCTACCTACGAGGGTGGGGGCGCGCCCACCCCCCTGGGCGCCCCCCTGCCTTGTAGACAGCCCGAAGGTCCACCGACGTACTTCTTCCTCCCATATATACCCATATACCCTAAAAACTTCGAGGAGCACAATAGATTGGGAGTTCCGCTGCCAGAAGCCTCTGTAGCCACCGAAAACCAATCTAGACCTGTTCCGGCACCCTGCCGGAGGGGGCAACCCCTCTCCGGTGGCCATCTTCATCATCCCGGTGATCTCCATGACGAGGAGGGAGTAGTTCTCCCTCGGGGCTGAGGGTATGTACCCGTAGCTATGTGTTTGATCTCTCTCTCTCTCTCTCTCTCTCGTGTTCTTGAGGTGGTACGATCTTGATGTATCGTGAGCTTTGCTACTATAGTTGGGTCTTATGATGTTTCTCCCCCTCTACTCTCTTGTAATGGATTGAGTTTTCGCTTTGAAGTTATCTTATCGTATTGAGTCTTTAAGGATTTGAGAACACTTGATGCATGTATTGCGTGGGATACCCGTGGTGACAATGGGGTATTCTATTGATCCACTTGATGTATGTTTTGGTGATCAACTTGCGGGTTCCGCCCATGAACCTATGCATAGGGGTTGGCACACGTTTTCATCTTGACTCTCCGATAGAATCTTTGGGGCACTCTTTGAGGTCCTATGTGTTGGTTGAATAGATGAATCTTAGAATGTGTGATGCATATCGCATAATCATACCCACGGATACTTGAGGTGGCATTGGAGTATCTAGGTGACATTAGGGTTTTGGTTGATTTGTGTCTTAAGGTGTTGTTCTAGTATGAATTGTAGGGCTGTTTGTGACACTTATAGGAATAGCCCAACGGATTGATTGGAAAGAATAACTTTGAGGTGGTTTCGTACCCTACCATAATCTCTTCATTTGTTCTCCTCTATTAGTGACTTTGGAGTGACTCTTTGTTGCATGTTGAGGGATAGCTATGTGATCCAATTATGTTATTATTGTTGAGAGAACTTGCACTAGTGAAAGTATGAATCCTAGGCCTTGTTTCAACGCATTGCAATACCGTTTGTGCTCACTTTTATCATTAATTACCTTGCTGTTTTTATATTTTCAGATTACAAAAACCTATATCTACCATCCATATTGCACTTGTATCACCATCTGTTCACCAAACTAGTGCACCTATACAATTTACCATTGTATTGGGTGTGTTGGGGACACAAGAGACTCTTTGTTATTTGGTTGCAGGGTTGCTTGAGAGAGACCATCTTCAGCCTACGCCTCCTACGGATTGATAAACCTTAGGTCATCCACTTGAGGGAAATTTGCTACTGTCCTACAAACCTCTGCACTTGGAGGCCCAACAATTTCTACAAGAAGAAGGTTGTGTAGTAAACATGAAGCTCTTTTCTGGCACCGTTGCCGGGGAGGTTAGTGCTTGAAGGTATATCTTTAGGTCTTGCAATCAAGTCTTTTAGTTTCCTGTTTTATCACTAGTTTAGTTTATAAAAGAATATTACAAAAAAATGGAATTGAGTTTACCTCATACGCTTTATCTTTTTAATATCTTTCGTGAGTATGATGGGAAGGAAAATTGTGCCAAAGTGTTAGAAGAAGAATGCATTAAAATGTTTGGCACTAAATCTTTGAATGATGAGCATGATTGCAATGTTTTTAGTATGAACTACTTGAATATCCATAGTACTAATGATGATTGCACTAGTTATGATGAAAATGTCTCCTATAAACATGTCAATTTTTGTGGAGTGCATTGGGTTTGCAAGAACACACCAAATAGGGAAGATAGATATTTCAAGAGGCATAAGCATTTAGAAACTAAATGGTTGCAAGAAAGGCTAGATGTTTGTGCTGAAAATTTAAACTTTCTTAGCTGTACTTGTGAACTTTGCAATGAACGTGATCATTTCAGTACCCAATGCAAGTTGTTTCATGGTCGTATCATGTCCAAAATTGTGATGACTTTATTTCTCTTGCACATCATAATGAACTTAGTTTGCTCTTGGGTTATGAAGAAATGAAACGTATAACTAAGGTTATTCCAGAATTTTCCCTTTATAGAGTTCTTAATTTTGATCTAGAAGTAATTTATATGTATTGTGCGGTGAATTGCATTGAAATCCTTATATTGCCAATTACATAAAGAAAAGAAAACAGATAGAAGATGAAGAGAATACTAATGAAAGGGAAGAGACTTCCCCATATCCTCCTATTATTTCTTATGATGAATCAGGTAACAAGAAGGAGCGCTCTATTCAACCAATTAATAAGGAGCTCCAAAAAGAGGATTGAACCCACACATGATGTGGTGAAGAAGAAGAAAATAAAAAGGAAGAGAGGTAAAAAGATATCTCTCCCAAATAATGCTGCTCCTATTACTGCTGTGCCTCATGAAAATATTATTGTGGAAGATGATGCACTTGATGATGATCTCGTTATGCCTATTGCTTGTTGTGATGATTATGATTGGGAAGATAATGATACTTCTTATGATCTTGAAAATCTTTTTGGCACTTGCTTGAAAAAATATGATAATTGCTATACTATTGGTGCTATCCATACTATTGATGATGAGAGTGATTATGCTTATGATATGAAAAGGCCCAAGCTTGGGGATGCTATGTTTGATGAAGATAATGTTTTTGAGAATATATTTTCTGCAATTAATGTTTGTCCCAAGCTTGGGGATGCTACGTTTAATGAAGATGATATTTTTAGTCTCCCAAGTTTTGATATGCAAATTTATAATGATGATAGCAGGCCTCCTACTTATGATGATTATTGTGATGATACTTATGCTATAAAAAGTAGTGATTATATTTATAAAACTTTTCATTATTATGGTTACCCGTTTTCTGAACATTACTCTTTTAATGTGGAAACAATTTGTAGTATTCGAGTTTCTTATGATACTCCCACTATTCCGAATGAGAAGAATTTTGCTTATGTGGAGAGTAATAAAATTTATATGCTTGTAGATCATTAAAAGAATGCTTTAGGTGCTGGTTATATTGTTTAATTCATTCATGTTGCTACTAAAAATTATTATGAAGGAGGAATGTAAGCTTGTAGGAATTGCAATAATATCAACTTTCCTCTCTATGTGCTTAAAGTTTTGAAGTTATGCTTGTTTTACCTTCCTATGCAAGTTGATTCTTGTTTCCATAAGTTGTTTGCTCAGAAAATCCCTATGCATAGAAAGTGGGTTAGACTTAAATGTGCTAGTCATATTCTTCATCATGCTCTCTTTATGTTTCAATGCTTATCTTTTATGTGAGCATCATTGAAATCATCATGCCTAGCTAGGGGCGTTAAACGATAGCGCTTGTTGGGAGGTAACCCAACAATATTTTTGTTCCTTGCTTTTTTCTCCTGTTTAAAAATAAATAATTTATCTAGCCTCTGTTATGATTGAGTTTTTATGTTTAATTAGTGTTTGTGCCAAGTAGAACCTTTGGGAAGACTTGGGGAAAGTCTTGTTGATCATGCTGTAAAAAACAGAAACTTTAGCGCTCACGAGAATTGCTGCCATTTTTATTTGGAAAGTGCTACTTAGTTAATTATTTTTGAAGATGATTAATAGATAAATTCCTCCAGTCCAGCAATTTCTTTTAGATTTTTGGGGGTTCCAGAAGTTTGCGTTAGCTACAGATTACTACAGACTGTTCTGTTTTTGACAGATTCTGTTTTTCGTGCGTTGTTTGCTTATTTTTATAAATCTATGGCTAGTAAAAGAGTTTATAAACCATAGATAAGTTGGAATAAAGTAGGTTTAACACCAATATAAATAAATAATGAGTTCATTACAGTACCTTGAAGTGGTGTTTTGTTTTCTTTCGCTAACGGAGATTACGAGTTTTCTGTTAAGTTTTGTGTTGTGAAATTTTCAAGTTTTGGGTAAAGATTCGATGGACTATGGAATAAGGAGTGGTAAGAGCCTAAGCTTGGGGATGCCCAAGGTACCCCAAGGTAATATTCAAGGATGACAAAGAGCCTAAGCTTGGGGATGCCCCGGAAGGCATCCCCTCTTTCGTCTTCGTTCATCGGTAACTTTACTTGGAGCTATATTTTTATTTACCACATGATATGTGTTTTGCTTGGAGCGTCATTTTATTTTATTTAGTTTTGCTTGCTGTTTGAATAAAATAGCAAGATCTGAAATTATTAAATGTTAGAGTCTTCACATACTTGCATAATTATTTGACTACTCATTGATCTTCACTTATATCCTTCGGAGTAGTTTGTTGTTGCTCTAGTGCTTCACTTATATATTTTTAGAGCACGGTGGTGGTTTTATTTTACAGAAATAGATGAACTCCCATGCGTAACTTATATTATTTTGAGAGTCCTAAACATCATGGTAATTTTCTTTGGTTATGAATTTAGTCCTAATATGATAGGCATCCAAGAGGGATATAATAAAAACTTTCATATGAAGTGCATTGAATACTAAGAGAAGTTTGATACTTGGTAATTGTTTTGAGATATGGAGATGGTGATATTAGAGTCATGCTAGTTGAGTAGTTGTGAATTTTAGAAATACTTGTGTTGATGTTTGTGATTCCCATAGCATGCACGTATGGTGAACCATTATGTGACGAAGTCGGAGCATGATTTATTTATTGATTGTCTTCCTTATGAGTGGCAGTCGGGGACGAGCGATGATCTTTTCCTACCAATCTATCCCCCTTGGAGCATGCGTGTAGTACTTTGTTTCGATAACTAATAGATTTTTGCAATAAGTATGTGAGTTCTTTATGACTAATGTTGAGTCCATGGATTATACGCACTCTCACCCTTCCACCGTTGCTAGCCTCTCTAGTACCGCGCAACTTTCGCCGGTACCATAAAACCACCATATACCTTCCTCAAAACAGCCACGATACCTACCTATTATGGCATTTCCATAGCCATTCCGAGATATATTGCCATGCAACTTTCCACCGTTCCATTTATTATGACATACTTCATCATTGTCATATTGCTTTGCATGATCATGTAGTTGACATCGTATTTGTGGCAAAGCCACCATTCATAATTCTTTCATACATGTCACTCATGAGTCATTGCACATCCCGGTACACCGCCGGAGGCATTCATATAGAGTCATATCTTGTCTTAAGTATCGAGTCGTAATTCTTGAGTTGTAAGAAAATAAAAGTGTGATGATCATCATTATTAGAGCATTGTCCCAGTGAGGAAAGGATGATGGAGACTATGATTCCCCCACAAGTCGGGATGAGACTCCGGACGAAAATAAATAAATAAAAGAGGCCAAAGAAGCACAAATAAAAAAAGAGAAAAGAGGCCATAAAAAGAGAAGGCCCAATAAAAAAATAAAAAAAATGAGAGAAAAAGAGAGAAGGGGCAATGCTACTATCCTTTTACCACACTTGTGCTTCAAAGTAGCACCATGATCTTCATGATAGAGAGTCTCCTATGTTGTCACTTTCATATACTAGTGGGAATTTTACATTATAGAACTTGTGAAAGTGCGTTATATCGACTAGAGGGGGGTGAATAGGCGATTTTTATGAAAGTCTTCAAAACGTGGAAGTTTTGAAGACAAACGATAGAATTAAACCTATTACCATGCAGCGGAAGGTAGACTACACTAGGTAAACCATAGTCATGTATTCAATGAAGTGAAAGCAATATGACTAATAGCAGCTAGGTAGTAAGGATCAGGTAGGAAGATATTAAGAAGCCAAACAGATCACACAGTCACTCAGTGAAGACAAAAGATAGTGCAAACATACAATGACTTCACAAGGAGTAACAGTAAGTAAAGAGAAAGGAAGGAAGAAACCAGTGACTCGTTGAAGACAATGATTTGTTGGACCAGTTCCAGTTACTGTGACAACTATACGTCTGGTTAGGGCGGCTAGGTATTTAAACCTGAGGACACATGGTCCCAGACACCCAGTCCTGAACACGCAGCTCAGGACACCCAGTCCTCACCGTATTCCCCTTGAGCTAAGGTCACCCAGACCTTGCCCAATCACTCTGGTAAGTCTTCAAGGTAGACTCCCAAACCTTCACAGACTTCGTTCACCGGCGATCCACACATGTCTCTTGGATGCTCAGAACGCGACGCCTAACCGGCTGGAGGATTCACAGTCCTCAAGTGTAATAAGTCTTCAGATCACACAGACAAGAAGACTTAAGTGATGCCTAATTCTCTTCGGCTCTGGGTGGTTAGGGCTTTATCCTCGCAAGGAATTCTCTCTCAAAGGCTTTGAGGTGGGTTGCTCTCAAACGACAAAAGCCGTACTCCGAATCTAAGCAGCCAACCATTTATGGTTGTAGGGGGTGGGCTATTTATAGCCACTAGGCAACCTGACCTGATTTGTCCGAAATGACCCTGGGTCACTAAGGAACTGACACGTGTTCCAACGGTCAGATTTCAAACTCACACGGCAACTTTACTTGGGCTACAAGCAAAGCTGACTCGTCCCACTGTGGACAAGATTCGCTCTCATAGTCTTCACTCGAAGACATAGGTTTTGTTTAAGCATCACTTCAGTCATTCTGACTAGTTCTCTTGGACCCCACTTAACAGTACGGTGGTTCCTATGACTCAACAAAGAAGAAAAAGAACTACGAAAGATCTAAGTCTTCGAGCTCCATAGGCTTCATGCGGTGTCTTCTCTTGTCATAGTCTTCAATGTGAATATCTTCATATACCACCTTTGACATCAATGTCTTCATACATTTTTAGGGGTCATCTCTGGTAGGAAAACAGAATCAATGAGGGACTTCTACCTGTGTTATCCTGCAATTCTCACAAACACATTAGTCCCTCAACTAGGTTTGTCGTCAATACTCCAAAACCAACTAGGGGTGGCACTAGATGCACTTACAATCTCCCCCTTTTTGGTGATTGATGACAAACTAGTTGAAGTTTTCAACGGGGAATATAATATGTGAAATTGTAAAGGATAATGAATTGTCTTCATAAGTTGCAAGGGCTCCCCCTGAAGATGTGCATATAAGTAATTTGCTTTTGGAATGCAAATGCACATGGCAGGTTGTGCTTGTGGAGATTCTCTTCAACTTATGATGACAATCCACTATGCATGTGAAGGTATGTGAAGATAATGACATGCATAATGGAAAATGGACGTCTGCAAAAATGATCTAAGTGCGGAATTTATCGTCACACATGTGGAATTTATCATCGCACCACAAGGTGGCAAATAAGTAGCAGACGACCATCGAGTTTAAGTGTTACAACTCAAAGAACCAAATGTGTCGAAACGCGAGTTGTAAACACGAAGCAAAATATAAAGCACCCGCCCATATGGACCCATTTGAAGACTATCAAACTCATATGCTTCTCCCCCTTTTGTCAGTAAGGACCAAAAAGGTTCGAAGACATAGAGCATCTACTCGTTCACGGGAAGAGTAGGTGAAGCAGCAGGGTCGTCAGTGGTATTCGGCGGTGCAGAAGAACTTGGAGTAGTGTCGAAGCGTGCTGAAGGAGGTGGCGGTGAAGTAGCATCATCTTCATCCTCGATCACTCTGGCATTCACAGTTGCAGCAGAGGAAGAGAACTCAGAGTCTTCAAGAGATGGAGTTCGTCGCAGCACTGCCTATCGAGGAGGTGTGGAGTCAAACTTGAAACGTTCCGAGAAGCCATCCTCTTGAAGATCATCTTCAGAGCACATTAGCGTCAACCCTTTCCAAGTGCGTTGAGAGGTTTTGTGTGCAACAAATGAATTCTTGGTGGCAAGATTGTGAATGCGATTAACATCCACCAAGAGGCTTTGCATTTGACGCTTCAGCCAGTCATGATGCCTATCCTATTTCTGATGAAGAGCCACAAGAAGCTCTCGGTCATTGAGGACACGAGTGCGCTTCTTGGGTCGTTGGGCAATGGTGCTATCAGTGGCTTCAGTGAGAGCAGGATGCGGTGCATGTGTAGTGCCAACCAAAGGATACACACGAGTTACTGCTTCAATGCCTTCAACGTTCCGAGAAAAACTTTGATGCTCTGCATTCTGAAGACTTAGAGGTTCCTTGGCAAGCTCAGGATAGATGGCTTCAATAGACATATCCACATCAGGCAGAAAGATCCGATGATTGCGAGCAGATGGCTGATATGAGATAGCGGAGTGAAGTGTGATCAGCCGCATTACCCATGGGGCGTAGAACTTCAAGCCAAAAAGATCAGAGCCTGAGGCAGCAAGTTGGCAAATGAAGAAGTCCTGTGCATTGAAGCATTTTCCATGAAGAATATAGAAGACCAAAGTCTTCATTGCACCTTCCAGCTTGGCATGTGGAGAATGTCCTTTGATTGGCCAGAGAGTTCGCCTTATGATGTGATAAATAGTCCTTGGCAGATACTCAAGGTATTCAACGAAGAACTCCGTGGGATATGCAGCATCTTGGGGCAATGGCTTCATCATACTGAGCATCTGGCTCATGTTAGGTTCAGGCTTCTGAAAGATGCTCTCAACAGCTTCACTATGAAGCTGACAGCCATGTTCGTAGAGATCGCCAGGAGTGGGCAAACCAGTGAGCTCAATGATGTCAAAGGCTTTGGCTTCGTGATGAACATTTCCTGTCATCCACTCCAGGACCCAAGTCTTCGGATCTCTGTTGTACCCACGGATGTGAAGTGTGGCATAAAATTGGAGCAGTAACTCTTCATTCCAATGCTCTTGGTCGGTGACAAACGGCAGCAATCCATAGCTTCTTCCAGACAGGGCAGACCAGCTATTGCTTCAATGTCAAGACACTTGTGTGGGAAGATGCGACCTTGATTGTAAAGAATGCAGGAGTAATAGCTTCGCTGCGGATAGCTCCAGAACCGATCAGATGATATTCTTTCCCTTGAGTAGGGGTTCTTGGAGCTGTTGAAGAAAGTGTTGTCTGCTTTGAAGCCATTGATATTGAAGGATCCAGGTGCTGATGCAGGACCTGGGAACCTGGGCAATCTTGGGATTGGCTTCTGTACCTGAGGCCTGTGCTCAACATGATAGTCGAATTGAGGACCGGCAGCAGGTGCAGGAACAGAAGCAGTGGGATCAGTGGCTTCGCTGACTTCTGGTGCTTTTGTTGGTGAGGGCTCCACATTAGCTTCAGCCATGACAACGTCAGGGGCTTCATTGGTGTTGGTGGTGGCGGCCTCAAGATTTTCAACCTCCACTTGACGAGCTGGAGGGTCGGTCACAGTCACGTTCTCCTCGAGAACCGCTTCTTGGTGGGACAGGGGAGTAGCAGCTTGTGGGGCTTCTTCTTCATCGGCTGATCCAGCCGGAATGTCTTCAGCAGTTTTAGCTTCAGACGCAGAGACTGGAGGCCTTGGACCTTTGCGAAGCCTGCGCAACACGGGCGATGCCTGTGGAGTTGGTGTTGGCTGGGACTCAAAGTCTTCTTCCTCTTGTGGGCGATCAGCCCATGAAGCATCCTGAGAAATTGGCGTCAGAGGACGACCAATGCTGAGGAGTTCACTGTGCGTTAGCATAGGCGATGATACCTGTTGATGCTCGAGCTGAGGAAGGACTGCATCATCTTCAACATGGTCATGGTGACCAATGTCTTCAACAGCGATGGGATCAGCTGCTGGAATGTCTTCAGCTTCATGATCCCCTGTGAAAGGAGGCTCATGGACAGTTAGTTGGCGCTCTTGAGGTTCAGCTTCAGGGTGAATCATGGAGATGGGTTCAACAATCAAGGGCTCTGTGGGAGCAGCCCGTTCCTTCTTGGTCTTTCTCTTCTTCTTGGAGGGGGCAGTAGCAGAGGCTTTAGGATGTTTCCTCTTCCTTACTTCAGCCTCAGCAGTCCTTGTCTTCTTCAGTTCTGAAGCAGTAGACCTGGCTTTTGGCTTCGAGCCAGTCATGCTAGTTGGGAAGACAATGGGAACTGCTTCCTGCCTTGGTGCGTCGGGTTCAGCCATAGCGGGCTTCTTCTTCTTCTTTGTAGCCATCCTGGGGTCGATGCCAGGACGCCCAAGGGCCTTGCACTTCTCAGCCTCATTGTAGGCTTGCACACACCTGTCAGCCAGGATCTTCATGCACTCACGAGAACCCTGAGCTTCTGCACGTTTCTTGAGAAAGGCTTCCTTGAGCTCGTGTAGCATAATCTTGAAGTTCTTCACCTCTTGCACGCTGAGCTTGGCCATATGCTTCTTGAACTGAGATTTCTCAAAGTCAATCTTCTGCTTCAGTTCAACAATGCTCTTGGCGATAGCTAACTCTGAAGCAATGGCGCCATGGAAGGCGACACTGAGGCCAATGGGAAGTTGCAGATCTTTGAAGCTGATGTTGGGCGTGTCAAACCATTCATCAATGAAGTTGTGGATGATTGCCACGTCAAAGAGAGGCATATTATTGAAGATTTCTGCTTCTTCTTTGCTCTTGATCAGTTGCTCAAGAGCGTCATCTGCAAGATCTTCATCACTTGACAGATCAATGGCATCATTACGCAGAACAAGAGCATCTGTCAGTTCTTGGCTGGTGTGTGGCAGAGGCATCTTGACCTTCTGGGGCTTGGAGATGCGTGACAAATCTTTAGACTGCACACTATCTTCAGGAGGTGCAGTTGGCAGTGGCTTCGCCAGTGAGATTTTTGGAGCAGAGGCAGGCTTTGAAGCTTTAGGCTGCTTCTTTGGCTTCAGCGCTACAGGCGCTTCATCTGATTCAGCGTCATCTGCAGGCTCATTCACGGCTGTCCCTTGAACCAAGATATGGGTGATGAGACCTTCAAGGTTGTAGAAAGGACCGACGACATTGGGTTCTGCATCTCGTGTGCCGTCAGCCCTTGGAGCAGAAGGACCAGGGTTGAAGTCTAGTCCCAATGTCTTCTTGTTCTTCTTTGCTGAGTTCTGGGCAAACTGAAAGTTGCACTTGAACAGAATGTCGTCACGACACCATAGCAGTGACGATGGGTCAGCATCCACAGGATGTGGTCCACGGACCATGCAGGGATAGAAGCCTTGTTCAATGGCTTCATCTCTGGTCCTGGGTTGAAGATTTTTGTAGAGGATGTCTCCCCATGGTCGCTTGATGGCATTCTTTTCAACATATTCCTTTGTCACAAATCTGTACTTGAACCACTATTCTGCCCAATAGCGTCGAATCCATTGGATTCGTGTCTTGCGCTGATTGTAATCCTCTTCAGGATCTATCTTGTACAGTTCTGAGAGGTCATCCGGCAGATCTCTTGATGTTTCTCCACGACGCTTTCTGCCACCCTTCCTTGGTGATTTCTCTGAAGCCATGAACTTTAAACTGAAAGGCTTCAATACGTTCAAAGGCTTCAAAGGCTTTTGCTTGCTGGACAGACAGGAACTGGCTTCGGGAGAATTTATGTGATACTATAAGAATTCTGCAAATGAATGCAGACTATGAGAACCAAGGGATTCTCCCACGGACATGTACCTGTGACAGCATTAAGGTGCGAGGGAAGGGGAAGAGGTCATATGCATTCTCAGATGATTTTGAAGATAAATCAGTTTAGAAGACATTGACCTCATCGTGCGAAGACATTCACTCATAGATAAGGAGTTGGTTCCAGATTTGTACAAATCCATAGATTAGTACAAGTCAGGAATTTACTACTTTGTGAAGCATAAGTGAATATACTAGGCATGTAATGAGATGCAGTATGAAAGAGATCCAACTTGTGTGAATAGAAACTGCTTGTGGTAGAAAGTGATAAAGCTATAGGATCAAAGGGGCCGTAAAAAGGAATTTTTATTTACCACACGAAGAACTACTAGATGGAGTGGAAGAGGAGGCCGAGCAGTTCGATCTTCCGTGCCCTAACTTGGCGACGGAGGACACCTACGGCCACGGCGGAGAGAACGATGTCCGCGGTCGGTGTGAAGACGCCGTCAGAGAGGTTGCGGCAGCGAAGCGCTTCGTCGCCGGCGTCGTCGAGGGCTAGCAGTGGCGCTAGGGTTCGTGCGAGAGTGGAAGAAGAGATAATGACTGTGGTGAGGCATGTATTTATAGGTACAGGGGCAGCACTGCGTTATTACACAGGTGCCCCTGGCGATTCACATCTGAGGGACACATGGCCGTCATGCAGCATATCGGGGGTTGTTCCACGTCCCACGCACGCCTGAATTGTCGGGTGGTCATTACCACTTCTCCGGGTTTCAGGTGAAGGAATGAGCATTGAAAACAGACTTAATGTTTGTCTCTATATCTTCTGCTGACAAGGACGCAGAGAAGACATTCGACACTTTCAATAGAATGCATATAATTTGGAGAGATAGAGTTTGAGATAGAAAGCATAGAGAGGTTAGGGTCCGATCACATTCACTTAGTTCAAAAGATTCAACAAGAAGACATAGCTATAAGTGAATGCTGTAGAGGACAGAACACTAGTATATATATATATATATATATAATCAACATAGTGAAGATAATCATGAAGACATGTTGAGATTGAAGCCAAATCAAATGTGAAGACATAGCAAATGTAACGCCATGAGTAAAACACTTCAAACAGAACATTTGGTGGTGGCGTTACCCACCGTATAGGAAGTATTAGACCCAGACACGACGCACAATTATCGTGGCGCTCCAAAGTCAAATTACACATTAATGTATTCACACTTAGAATGTATGTCTTCATTTATGGGAGATATACTTTACTTCGTGTGTTGCACATCTAAGTCATCAATATGCATAAGTGTTAGGATGTGTGCCTGATCATAGGACATTTGAGGATTCCAAGATATTTAGCTCACACCATAACTTGCAAAATCTCTTCTCATCCAAGGGCTTGGTGAAGATATCTGCCAATTGCTCTTCAGTGTTGATGTGTATGATATCAATATCTTCCTTCACAACATGATCTCTGAGAAAGTGATGACGAATTTCAATGTGCTTTGTCTTCGAGTGCTGAACTGGGTTGTTGGCAATCTTGATGGCGCTTTCGTTGTCGCCGTAGACTGGCACTTGATTCAGATGAATGCCATAGTCCTTGAGTGTTTGCTTCATCCACAGAAGCTGAATGCAGCAAGATCTAGCAGCAATGTATTCAGATTCAGCTGTGGAGAGAGATACACAGTTCTGTTTCTTTGAAGACCAACATACAAGTGATCGCCCCAGAAAATGACATGTGCCTGATGTAGACTTGCGATCCACTTTGTCACCAGCATAATCAGCATCCGAGAATCCAACCAGATCAAACTCTGAGCCCTTTGGATACCATAATCCTAGAGTTGGGGTGTGAGCCAAATATCGAAGAATTCGCTTCACAGCTAAGTGATGTGACTCCTTTGGTGCCGCTTGAAATCGAGCACACATGCAAACACTAAGCATAATATCTGGCCTAGATGCACATAGATAAAGCAAAGAACCAATCATGGAGCGGTATACCTTTTGATCGAACTCTTTACCACTGTCGTCAGGACCCAGATGATACTTGGCTGGCATTCGCGTCATGAAGCCTTTGCAGTCTTGCATACCGAACTTCTTCAGGCAATCTTTGAGATACTTCTCTTGAGATATGGAGATGCCATTGCGTTGCTGTCGTATTTGAAGACCGAGAAAGAACTTCAGCTCTCCCATCATGGACATCTGATATTTCTCTTGCATCATATATCCAAACTCTTCACTGTACTTCTGATTGGTGCATCCGAAGATAATGTCATCCACATATATTTGGCACACAAATAGTTCACCATCATATGTCTTCGTGAAGAGAGTGGGGTCGAGGGAACCAGGTATGAAGCCTTTGCTCTTCAGGAAGTATTTGAGTGTGTCACACCAGGCCCGAGGGGCTTGTTTGAGGCCATACAGTGCCTTGTTGAGCTTGTATACCATGTCAGGATGTTTTGGATCTTCAAAGCCAAGCGGTTGTGCAACATACACTTCTTCTTCAATCTTGCCATTGAGAAAGGCGCTCTTCACATCCATTTGGTATAGAAGTATGTTATGATGATTTGCATAGGCCAGCAGTATGCGTATGGCTTCAAGTCTAGCCACAGGAGAAAATGTTTCATCGAAGTCAATGCCTTCCACTTGAGTATATCCTTGAGCAACGAGACGAGCTTTGTTTCGGACAACTTGATCATGCTCATCTTGCTTGTTGCGGTATATCCATTTGATGCCTATTATGTTGTGCTTCCGAGGATCAGGACGCTTAACCAGTTCCCATACATTATTCAACTCAAACTGTCGAAGCTCTTCTTGCATAGCTTGAATCCATTCAGGTTCCATGAAGGCTTCTTCAACTTTCTTGAGTTCTGTTATTGAGACGAATGCGAAGTGCCCACATAAATTTGCTAGCTGAGCTGCCCTTGAACGAGTGAGCGGACCGGGTGCATTGATGCTATCAATTATTCTTTCAATCTGCACTTCATTGGCAACACAAGGATGTACATGGCGAAGATTTTGCTCTTGCTGATCATTGTCGTTGTTAGAGGGAATGTCTTCAGGCTGAGCATTGTCTTCAGGTTGATCAGGTGCGGAGATGATAAGTTCTTCTTCAGGATGAGCTTCAGAAGGTATGATTTCTCCAGTTCCCATTAGCTTGATTGATTCACTGGATGGAACTTCATCTAGCACATTTGGCAGGTGTTCTCTTTGTGAACCGTTAGTCTCATCGAACCGCACATCCACTATTTCAACCACTTTATAATGAAAGAGATTGAAGACTCTGTAGGAGTGCGAATCCTTTCCATATCCAAGCATAAAACCCTCATGTGCTTTTGGTGCAAATTTTGAAGTGTGATGTGGATCCTTGATCGAGCACCTGGCGCCAAATACTGTGATGTTCAGAAGCTTGTGAAGATAAACACGATTGATTGTATGGCATGCAGTATCAATGGCTTCAGGCCAGAATTTTCTTGGAGTCTTGTATTCATCAAGCATCGTTTGGGCCATCTCAATGAGTGTTCTATTCTTGCGTTCGACTACGCCATTTTGCTGTGGTGTGTAAGGGGCTGAGAATTCATGTGTGTTGCCCAAGGTATCAAGATATGTATCAAGGCCAGTGTTCTTGAATTCAGTGCCATTGTCACTTCTGATGTGCTTTATCTTGGCGCCATAGTTGTTCATTGCTCGATTGACGAAGCATCTGAAGACATCCTGCACCTCAGTCTTGTAGAGGATTATGTGCACCCAAGTATATCTAGAATAATCATCAACAATGACAAAGCCATAGAGACAAGCAGTAGTAGTAAGAATTGAGTAATGAGTGGGACCAAAAAGATCCATGTGGAGCAGTTCGAAGGGTCGAGTAGTAGTCATGATCGTCTTCGAGTGATGTTTGGCCCTCGTCATCTTTCCTGCTTCATAGGCACCGCATAAGTGATCTTTCTTGAACTTGACGCCCTCGATGCCTATGACATGCTTCTTCTTTGCAAGGGTGTGGAGGTTCCTCATGCCAGCATGCCCTAGCCTTCGATGCCAGAGCCAACATTCTGAAGCTTTTGCTAGAAGACATACAGCAAGCTGTGGTCCTGCTGAGAAATCTACCCCATACAAATCATCTTTCCGATACCCTTCAAACACTAGAGACTTGTCAGATTCCATTAGAACAAGGCAGCGATATTTTCCAAATATTACGATCATGTTCAAATCGCAAAGCATTGAGACAGACATTAAGTTGAAGCCAAGGGATTCAACAAGCATGACTTTATCCATGTGTTGATCCTTTGAGATTGCAACTCTACCTAGACCCAGTACCTTACTTTTACCAGTGTCGGCAAATGTGATGTGACTCTTGTCAGATGGACGTAAGGTTGAGTCCATAAGAAGGCTTCTTTTGCCAGTCATGTGATTTGTACACCCACTATCAATAATCCATTCTGAAGACGCTGGTGTCGTACCCTACAGTGCAGTTAGGGGGATAGGCTTCACGAAGAGAATTGTGAAGCAAAAACATTTGACGAACCAGTGGGTTATGAAAGCTTAAATCCAGATTAGGACTAATAGGGAGAGTAGCAAGCGATTCAGGAACGAAGTACATAGTAAGACCATTCGGGCATTTGATCTTGCGCCCTACAAGCTGTTTAAGGTCCCCAGCAATAGCGTCAGAAGATTTTGGTTTTCTGCTGGAGACCTTTCACTGCAAAAGAGAGTTAAGCCTTCTTAGCCACCCACATCTTCAAGGGTGGCTTAGAAGCGATAAGTCTAAGTGCAGCGCCTGAGAACTTTGGCTTTGGAGCCCTAGCAAAAAGTCTTGCAGGCGGACAATAATACTCATAAGAATAAGCAGAATAGTTTTTGGCCTTATGAACATGGCGGTTCGATGAACCGCACTCATATTCATAGGCCTGAGTATGGTTTCCCTGCAAAACATTTGCGTTAGTGTGACTCAGGTGAGTCCTCTGTCTGTATGAAGCCTTTGGACCATATGAAGCTTGTGGTCTGGGGTTTGTCTTCTTCAACTGTGGTGTCTTGATGACATTCACAGGAAGATTTTCCAAACACTTTTTCGGCACCCAAATCTTCTTCATAGGCTGCCCATTCCTGCAGTTAGTACCAATATACTTAGCAAACACTTCACCATTCTGATTCTTAAACAGTTTATAGTTTGCATGAAAGGACTCATCAATGACAATGGGGTTAGCACAAGTGAAGCCAGATAGATTGGATGGATCTGCTGAAGGTTCCTTTGCAGCAACCCATGTGGTTTTGGGATACTGCTCAGGTTTCCAGTAAGAGCCGTCAACATTCATTTTCCTTACGAACCCAACACCCTCTTTCCTCGGGTTTCGGTTCAGAATCTGCCTTTTGAGGACATCACATAGTGTCTGATGCCCTTTAAGACTTTTGTACATCCCTATTTCAAGCAATGTCTTCAACCTAGCATTCTCATCAGCAATAGCAGTGGTATCCTCAGTAGAGGGGTTAGTTACCACATCAACAGTTGAAGATATTGCAACAGTAGCAGCAGTAGAACATTCAGCAACAGAAGTAGCATTATCACGCTCAATGCATTTAATACATGGTGGTTCAAATCCTTCCTGAGCGGAACTGATCTGTTCGGCGCGAAGTGACTCGTTTTCCTTTTGAAGATCTTCATGAGCCGCTCTCAATTTCTCAAGATCTTGCTTCCTTTGAAGATAATCATAGGAAAGCTTTTCATGAGTTGTTGAGAGCGTTTCATGATGACTTTCAAGTTCCTCATACTTAACGTGAAGATTTTTTATGTTTTCAATTAAGGACTCAGATCGAGTCATTTCAGCGCCTAACAAATCATTGCTTTTGTCTAACAGTTTTTGAATATGTTCCATAGCTTTCTGTTGTTCAGTTGCAAATTTAGCAAGTGTTTTGTAGCTGGGTCTGGAACCACAATCAGAGTCATCTTCACTAGATGTTTGATAGTGAGTAGTGCGTGTGTTTACCTTGGCACCGCGTGCCATGAAGCAGTAGGTAGGAGCGGAGTAGTTCTTGTCATTTGCATCGGTGTCGGTGATGAAGTCATTGTCTTCAGTGTTGAAGATGGACTTGGCAACGTATGTTGTAGCCAGACTTGCAACGCCAGAATCGGACTCCTCCTCAGACTCCACCTCCACCTCCTCAAAAGCGGACTCCTCCTCTGAATCCATTTCCTTGCCAACAAACGCACGTGCCTTGCCAGATGAGCTCTTCTTGTGTGACGAAGACTTTGAGGAAGACTTGGAAGAAGACTTTGAGTATGTCTTCTTCTTCTTGTCATCAGAGTCATATTCCTTTCTCTTCTTGAAATCAGGACGTTCTTGAATCATCAGGGCTAGGGTGTCAAACGAGCTGTCAAGTGATCTCAGTAGTGTCTTGAAGCTCATTTGTGATGTCAGTGGCGCCGAGGGCTTGAAGCTCATTTGTGATGTCAGTGAGTCGATCAAACGTGAGCTAAACATTCTCATTGTCATTTCGCTTGAAGCGGTTGAAGAGGTTGCGAAGGACACTGATTCTCTGATCTCTCTGGGTTGAGACACCTTCGTTGACCTTGGAGAGCCAGTCCCAGACTAGCTTAGATGTTTCCAAAGCACTCACACGGCCATACTCTCCTTTGGTCAGATGACCACCGATGATATTCTTGGCAGTAGAGTCCAGTTGAACGAACTTCTTGACATCAGCAGCAGTGACACCTTCTCCAGCCTTGGGAATGCCGTTCTTGACGACATACCATAGGTCGACATCAATGGCTTCAAGATGCATGCGCATCTTATTCTTCCAGTAGGGATATTCCGTTCCATCGAAGACGGGGCACGCAGCGGAGACTTTGATTATCCCTGCAGTCGACATAGCTAAAACTCCAGGTGGTTAAACCGAATCACACAGAACAAGGGAGTGCCTTGCTCTGATACCAACTAAAAGTGCGTTATATCAAATAGAGGGGGGGTGAATAGGCAATTTTTATGGAAGTCTTCAAAACGTGGAAGTTTTGAAGACAAACGATAGAATTAAACCTATTACCATGCAGCGGAAGGTAGACTACACTAGGTAAACCATAGTCATGTATTCAATGAAGTGAAAGCACAAAGACTAATAGCAGCTAGGTAGTAAGGATCAGGTAGGAAGATATTAAGAAGCCAAACAGATCACACAGTCACTCAGTGAAGACAAAAGATAGTGCAAACATACAATGACTTCACAAGGAGTAACAGTAAGTAAAGAGAAAGGAAGGAAGAAACCAGTGACTCGTTGAAGACAATGATTTGTTGGACCAGTTCGAGTTGTTGTGACAACTGTACGTATGGTTAGGGCGGCTAGGTATTTAAACCTGAGGACACACAGTCCTGGACACCCAGTCCTAAACACGCAGCTCAGGACACCCAGTCCTCACCGTATTCCCCTTGAGCTAAGGTCACATAGACCTTGCCCAATCACTCTGGTAAGTCTTCAAGGTAGACTCCCAAACCTTCACAGACTTCATTCACCGGCGATCCACAATGTCTCTTGGATGCTCAGAACACGACGCCTAACCGGCTGGAGGATTCACATTCCTCAAGTGTAATAAGTCTTCAGATCACACAGACAAGAAGACTTAAGTGATGCCTAATTCTCTTTGGCTCTGGGTGGTTAGGGCTTTATCCTCGCAAGGAATTCTCTCTCAAAGGCTTCAAGGTGGGTTTCTCTCAAACGACAAAAGTCGTACTCTGAATCTGAGCAGCCAACCGTTTATGGTTGTAGGGGGTGGGCTATTTATAGCCACTAGGCAACCCGACCTGATTTGTCCGTAATGACCCTGGGTCACTAAGGAACTGAGACGTGTTCCAATGGTCAGATTTCAAACTCACACGGCAACTTTACTTGGGCTACAAGCAAAGCTAACTCGTCCCACTCTGGACAAGATTCGCTCTCATAGTCTTCACTCGAAGACATAGGTTTTGTTTAAGCATCACTTCAGTCATTCTGACTGGTTCTCTTGGACCCCACTTAACAGTACGGTGGTTCCTATGACTCAACAAAGAAGAAAAAGAACTATGAAAGATCTAAGTCTTCGAGCTCCATAGGCTTCATGCGGTGTCTTCTCTTGTCATAGTCTTCAATGTGAATATCTTCATATACCACCTTTGACATCAATGTCTTCATACATTTTTAGGGGTCATCTCTGGTAGGAAAACCGAATCAATGAGGGACTTCTACCTATGTTATCCTGCAATTCTCACAAACACATTAGTCCCTCAACTAGGTTTGTCGTCAATACTCCAAAACCAACTAGGGGTGGCACTAGATGCACTTACAACTTGGCTTGTATATTCCAATGATGGGCTTCCTCAAAATGCCCTAGCACTACGAAAAAAAGACACATCCGTGACATTTTGGGCCGCACGAATTTTTTTCCTGTCATACATATGACACTTCTATGACGATAATTGTGACAAAACCCGGTATCATCATAGATGTGGTGGGCTCCTACTTCTATGACAAAAAATCATGACAGAAAATGGGCTTTTCATCCTAGGTGGGCTGGAGACGCAGGTGCATGACATTCTTTGGGCCATCCATGATGAAAAAAATGTGGTAGAAGCTAGGGGGAGGAAAATTTCGAGGAGTTCCCGATTGCGATGGGAGGTCGGGGGCCGAGCGATGTGCATTTCTCTCGTATACGTACGCGCGTGTGTGCGAGGCGTTGGCTCTAACTGAACCCGAGCAAGGCGTTGGGCTCTAACTGAACCTGAGTGATTGCACTGCAGGCTACGCGTTACTGAACCCGAGCGATCGATCGATGGCTGTTAACTGAACCCGATCGAGCGATTCCTTCACTACTGCCGCTAACTGAACCCGATCGATGCTGCCTCTGGGATGACCAGTGAGCATTGCGCACGCGGGAGGGGGGGTGGATGAACAGTGAGTGGTGGCGTTGCCTCTGGATGAACAGGACCCCGTGGTGTGGAGGGCTGGATGAACAGTAGACATTGGAGGGGTGCCCGTGGAGGGGTGTTTGAATAGGACCCCGTGGTGTGGAGGGCTGGATGAACAGTAGATGGTGGAGGGGTGGTTGAACAGTAGCCGGTGGAGTAGCGTGCGGTGGAGGCTGGATGAACATGAGCCCGTGGAGGCTGGAGGAGGTCGACGGTAGCCATTGGAGGCTGGAGGAGGTCGACGGTGGAGATGAACAGTATCCCGTGGAGTCCCGTTTTGTGGTACGCCACACCCCTCCCGATGAACATGACCTCCATTTTGACCGTAGGAGGTCCATTTCATCCGTTTTGCGATACGCCACACCCCTCCCGATCAACAGGACCCCCGTTTCGACCGTAGGTGGTCTGTTTTGTCCGTTTTGTGGTACGCCACACCCTCCCGATCAACAGGACCCCCGTTTCAACCGTAGGAGGTCCGTTTCCTCCGTTTTGCGGTATGCCAGACCCTCCCGATCAACAGGACCCCGTTCAGGCCTTGTTTCCATCGCCTGTTCCGTCCAAGCCCTCCCAATGAACACGACCACGCATTCCGTTCTGACCCAGCCGGTTGGCTCCCACGCGTTCTGTTGCCTCCCGATGAACACGACGCATTCCGTTGCCTCCCGATGAACACGACGCATTCCGTTGCCTCCCGATGAACACGACGCATTCCGTTGCCTACCCATGAACACGATGACGACGTTGTTTCTCCGTTCCGACCCAGCCATGTACATGAGCCCTGGCCGTACGTATGCGCGAGTAGGCGTTCGAGACCCTGCCCGATGTACACATACGTGGCTGTATTTTCTTTCTTGCACCCTGGCCGCTGTACGTATGTGTACATGCTATGTGCGCGCCTCTACTACGACACGTACGCACATCTACTACGACACGTACATGCCTCTACTACGACACGTACATGCCTCTACTACGACACATGCGCGCCTCTACATCCACCAATATATATGTACGTGCACGTTCGTGACCAGAATTGTCAGGACCCCGATCCTAAGTCACACCGATCTAGCGTGTAACACATCATATCACTTTGCGGCATCACACACAGTATTCCCACGGGTGCCACCTTACCTGGCCCGGGACCGTTTGCGCCTTTTGGCTCACGTATATGATAGTGTCGCTAGCATCCATATGACAAAGAACCCGGGCCGACATGGCTAGTCGTGAACCCAAAACGGCACTAACCCATGGGGACAGGCATACATGAATCAACCTCGAGCATGTCGGTCAACAGCGTGTGAATCCGGGCTGTAGCACTGGGCTAACAGGACTCCGGATGTCACCGCGTGACATTTCCCCGAAGGGACAGACACAGGAATGAAGTGAAACACATGCCGCCCAGTCAAGTGTCCTGAGCAGTAGTGCTGGGCTAGCAGGACTCCGGTGAACCGGGCTGTAGCGGACTACTATGGCTCAAGGAAGCACTATACTACATTTCCCCATACGAGAGGCTGTCGAGGATAAACAACTAGATTGTCGGATCCCACACATACCAAGCATTTCAATCATACACACAATATGCTCGATATGTGTACATACAACATGGCATCACAACAAGACTCTACGACTCAAGTATTTATTCGTTAGGCTCCGAAGAGCGAGATATTACAAACATGGGTCTCATGACCCAACATACAGAACATACAAGCAACAAGCACATGCAGAAGCTTAACTTGTCTGAGTACAGACAACTACAAATGAAGAAGGCTCAGAAACCTGACTATCTACAAGACCCTCCCAAGGGTAGAAGATCGTAGCTGAGGTAACAAGCTAAACGTCGAAGTCCACACGGAACTACTAGCGAGACTGGAGTCTCTCTGCAAAACATAAATTTAGCAAACGTGAGTACAAATGTACCCAGCAAGACTTACATCAGAACTACCTACATATGTATTAGTATCAACAAAAGGGTGGTGGAGTTTAACTGCAGCAAGCTAGCTTTGACTCGATGGCTATCCTGAACTACGACTGCAAGTAACTCTTTTGAGGTGGCGCACACAAGCCCACAAATTCACCATACCAATACACCACTATGGATCCGCTCCCGTCTCCCTGCGAGAACACCATCCATAGCACTCATGCTTATCTTGCGAGTTTTAGAGTATCCACGACCTGACTAACCAACAAGTCTCTCGTCCAGGTTTATCGCCTATTCGAGTTCCATCCGCAAGGAGATCCGGCCAGGGTGTCGCTCACGGCCCCAAACGATGTGTGCAGGGTTCCCAAGCCCACCATCCGGGTACCACTTGGTACATCGTGCCACTGTGCCTAGTTTGTCCCAAGCCCACCTGTATCGGGTGCCACTTGGTAGACTACTAACACTACCTACAAACACCAGAAACTAGTTGCAACTCCTGGACAGAGATCGAGTTGATTAATAAGCCGAGAGGCGCCGAGTTACCGGAACCCAATGTGTGGTAGTAACTGTTCATGGATCACAAACACAGGACTCAGTTCCTGAGGATGGCTGCAATGAGACAACCCACCATGTACTCCTACATGGCCTCTCACCGCTACCTTTACCAAATCGTGTTCACACACTTAGCTCTCAACGGTAGGACATGTTCACCACGTTCCAATTCATTCCCGATGAATCAGACCAGACTCAACTCTAAGCAGTAGCAGGCATGACAAACAAGCATGAATGAGTAGGCACATTAGGGCTCAAACAACTCCTACTCATGCTAGTGGGTTTCATCTATTTACTGTGGCAATGACAGGTCATGCAGAGGAAAGGGTTCAACTACCACAGCATGTAACAGTTGAATCGGTGTTGCCCTAATGTAGTAAAAGAGAGCAGGAGCGAGAGAGTGGGATTGTATCGGAATGAACAAGGGGGTTTTGCTTGCCTGGCACTTCTGAAGATAGTATAGTTCTTCATCGGTGTCATCGATCACATCATCGAAACCACGTCTACTGAGAGGGGACAAACACCGGCAAACAAGGAAGAAACACAATCAATGTAATGCAACAATATGATGTATGATCATGACATGGCAACATGCTGGTGTTTGGGCTAATGCAACAGAAAGTCATTTTAATTGAAGTGGAATTCAAAACTACATCAAATTCCAACTCCAAACATATTATGAAATTTTCCCTAATCATGTTTCACCCTAAAAGTGAGGATAACTTTCTCAAACATGCATGAAAATGGTACAGATGGATTCCTTGAATGTTTCAGATAATTTTTCATATATAATTTGTTTGATTTGGAGTTACGGTTGAATTACTATGAATTTTGAAGTTTGGGGTATTTTCTGAAATTTATAAATCATTTCTGATTTATTTTAATTCCAGAAAAAGATTTATGACATCAGAGTGACATCAGCACCACGTCAGCAAGTCAACTGGTCGGTCCAGGTCAAACCTGACCAGCGGGGCCCGCTGGTTAGTGACCCGTTGCCAGTTTGTCTCACAGATAGGTGGGGCTAGGTCAACGGTGACGTCAGCCGGTCAACTGACGTGTGGGGTCCACTGTGTTTAGGTTAGAACTAATCAGAAACTAAACTACTGCTAATTAAGGGCATGGGGCCCATTTGTAAGTGGGTCAGTGGGTTAATTTGCGGTGTCATTAGCGTTTAGTGATGGTGCCACGTCAGAACCGCCGACGGTTACACGATGGCGACGAACCAGAGCGGCGGTGGCTCGCCGGAGTGGCGCTAGGGGCAGCGACGTGGTGCGCTAAGGGCACTGGGGAGGAGCTCTTGCTCGTCCGCATCTAAAGGACCGGACGAGAGGCTGCGGGGTGGCCAGGAGCAGTGTCGGCGGCGAGCGAGGCGGTGGCCGGAGCTACGGCTCCACGGGCGCGAGGACGGCAGCGCGCTAGCGAGCGAGCTGATGGCCGCGTTGAGCTCCTGGGAGCTCCCTGAGCACGCCTGTGTGCTCGGGTTAGCCAGGCAGGGCTGCTACCGTCGGTGATAAGGGACGCAGCGCCGGCGAGCTTTGGTGACGGCGGGGAATGGCACTACGGCATGGGGGCGAGCAAATGGAGAGAGGGGAGATGCGGCGGAGCTCACGGCGCATCCGATGGCGTCGTCGGTGAGGTCGGGGACGATCGGGTTGCTGCGAATCGACGAGGACGGCCGTTGGTGCAGAGGACGAAGACGGCGCCGATGGCGGCCATGTTGTGCTCCTCTGGTTGCTGTCGACAATGGGGACACGTACGAGGTCGGCGCAGAGCTCCCGGGCATGGTAGCGCGACAAGGGGATGGTGATGGCCACACGAGCGGCAGCGGTGGCCGGCGGGGCTCTCGGGTGGTCGCGGGGAGCAGGGGCTAGAGGGGGAAAGAGGCACCAGAGAGATGGGGGGAGTGAGGGAGTGAGCCAGGGTGCTGCGTGGCGACTCTGAGGCGCCGGGGAGGCCAGCAGGGGGCAGGAGGTGGCCACAGGTGGCTGTGCGCGCCACACGCAGCTACTTCTCCTCCTGGCAGGAGGAAGAAGACATCGCTGCCCTTGGTGGACTGGGCCTCCAGGTGGGCTACTGCTACAGGTAGGTGGCCAGGTAGTCCTTCTCTCTCTCTCTCTCTTTTATTTTTGTTTCTGTTTTCTATTTATGTTATTTTGTTTTGATTTAGTTTATAACCCAAATCATTTTAATAAATCCTGAAAATAATTGTGGGCATTAAATGAATTATTACAGAGGCCCTTAACTATTTTCAGAATTATTGGAGCATTTAAAAATATTAATAGCATTTAAATGCCCAAATCCAAATACAATATGAGTTATTCAAAAATCCAGAATGGCCTAAAAATATGTGCATCATTTTTGGCAGAGGTTTTCACCTTTATCAAAAATAATGAACTTTTCTAAAGGGCATTCTGGGTTCATTCAAAATATTTTTATTTTGATCCTAATTGCATTTCATTTAGTGCTAGGGCTTGTCATCCCCATTTCAAATTTCAAACAAATATAGACATGATGCATGGATGCTTATGAAACTAATTGCAATCAAATTCTAGGGCTGTGACAAGAATGGCAACGCTACATACGCTTCGACCAGCTGGGTCCCGACTATCAGGCACTTCCTTGCGTGCGAAGATGTAGTTGGTGGGTCCCAGCAGTCAGGGGGCAAATCGTTTATTTTGCCTGGACGCACTTCCTTGCGTGCGAAGATGTAGCTTGTGGGTCCCAGCAGTCATGGGGGCGAATCGTTTTTTTGCCCGGGCACACTTCCTTGTGTGCGAAGATGTAGCTGGTGGGTCCCAGCAGTCAGGGGAAACGTTTTCTTCGCGAAATACGGTGGCCCATCATGTGGGTCTCCGCTGTCAGGTGGAGGAATCATTATTTTGCGCGTAATAAGGAGGCACTTCCTTGCTGCGGCCGTGGATCCAACTGTCAGCCTCTCCACGTACAGTCCATGTCTGATGGAAGTCGTTCCTTGACCATGTTGACCATGCCGCGCTGAGAGCACCACGGCGGTGGACGATGGCGAGGACTAGGAAGGGGACGACTCGGAGCCGGGGAAGACACAGCAGTGGATGCCCACGCGAAGAGGAGTACGAGGGTTCACTGGTTCGGCTGCGGTGTGAGGCTGTTGTCTCCGCAGAATAACAGGGGGTGTGGGTGAGTAGAGGGATGGCCTGGCCAGCGGTGGGAGTAGTAGGGGCGGTGAGGCCTCCGCGGCATCACAGCCGGCCACGGGAGGCAGGAGCACGCGGCACGACCGGCGGTGGTTTGGGCAGCTGGAGCAAGAAGACCAGAGGTTGAAGAAGCACTACAGCCGTTGGATGAACATCGTACGGTAACAGGAGCTAGAATCGTTCATATTGACTAAGTTGACAAAGCCCTCCGTCCCCGTCAACTTGGTAGGCCCACAAGTCAGCCTCCCACTATGCTGGGTTCCAGCTGGCAGGGGGAATATTCATTTTTTGTGCGTAATAAGGAGGCACTTCCTTGTGTGCGAAGATAGCTGGTGGGTCCGACATGTCGGCGGGGGGCACGTTATTTTCGCAAAATACAGAGGCCCTTCCAGTGGGTCCCAGATGTCAGGTGGAGGAATCATTATTTTGCGCGTAATAAGGAGGCATTTCCTTGTGTGCGGCCGTGGACCCAGTTGTCAGCCTCTCCACGCACAGTCTACATCCGATGGTGTCGTTCGTTGACCACGTTGACCACGCCGCGCCAAGCGCATCCAATGTGGTGGACAACGGCGAGACCCCGAACAGCAACGAGCCGGAGATGGGAAGACGCGGGAGTAGAGTCGCAGACGGAGAGGTGTACGAGGGTTAACTTGTTCTAGTGCGGTGTGGTTCGGCAGTCGGTGGAGAAGAACAGGAGGTGTGGAGGGGTGGAGGGATGGCCTGGTCAACGGTGGAGTAGCGCATCATAGCGAAGCGTGCTAAGTAGAGCTGCTAGCAGCAGGAGGCGGGAGGTGGTCCCGGCAGCGCTGGAGGAAGAAGACGAGAGATTGAACATGGATGTCAGCCGTTGGATGTAAATCCAACGGCTAACATGTCAGAATCATTTGTTGACTAAATTGACAACAAGTTGCGTTGGCTTCGACCTATTGGCCCACATTTTAGCCTCCAAAAATGTGGCACGTAGTCAACCCATTTTTTCAGAATTTACAGTCTTTTTTTGCACGGTAGAATTTACAGTCAATTTGATCTTTTTTGAATTACAGCCATTAGCTGGGCTGGGTGAACAAATAATGTAGCGTCCATGCGGCCCATTTATTTTATTTCCTAAAAAATTACAAGCCATTTGCACTTTCTTGAAATACACGATTTTGCTGGGCTGATTCTAATTATAATGTTGGGTTGGGCCAGCAATGTTATTAAAAAATAAAAGGGGCTGAGCATTTTGTTATAAATATATTTAAATAATAAGTGATATTATTACATTCGTGCTTAAATCTTACCAAGCTTTTGTACACAATCACTAGGATTTTCGTGCCAAAATAATCCAGGATTTTATTTGTTAAGAAATTATTTTTATAAGTTAATAAGATGTGGGATATTGTTTTCTTACATATGTAAGTATCTGTTAAATATATGATGACAATAAAAATAATATATAATAACATATAAAATATATTTTTAGGAAAACAGGGAGCATCTCCCCAGTTCCATTGCTGAGAACGAAACCACAACATATTCTGATACAGCAGCTCAAAGAGCAGTTCGAAAGCAAAGGTAGAAAAGCTACAAACTAGGGGGGTGGATGAACAAGTTCTCTGAATAACACAAATCACTCGAGCGGTGCGAAAGGCAGAGCGGATAGAGCACTCAAATGACACAAGGAGGGTCCAGCGAAGCATTCATGGTCTTCAGCCGAGGGGCTGTGTCAGCCTGGGACGACCAATAAGCAAGCGGAGACACCGGGCTGGAAGGTGTAGCATGGTGGATGTCCCTCTTTTTCGGTGCCAGGTTCCCATCATCTTCATCAGAGATCTTGAGACGAGCGCACGGGTCCAGCCCCAGAGCAGGTCGAGCCTTGTTCAGCCACAAGTGATCACCAACGGTTTCTGGAGGGATCTTGTTAGGGTTTCCATGAAGCTCATCAACTTGTCCTTGTCCGATCCAGAGGAGAGAATCGCCTAGTTCTTCACCATGTTCCTGATCAACCTCAAGACCTGCGGAATGGAAATCCAGGTGGTGTTACTGAAAATCATAGCATTTCTATATTTCCAGAGGCACCAAAGGACAGATGAGCTAACAGTATTTAAAACTGAGCACTTTTTGGTAGCAATCCAGAATCTGGCGATAGATTCGAAGGATGAGCCAATCTGACTAGAGAAATATTCCCCAATGTGGGCCCAGAGATGTTTAGCAACTATACATTCAAAAAATAGGTGAGAACAAGACTCTTGTTCCAAGCAGTAAACACAATCAAGGGGTTTGATGATGTGTCTCTTCCTAAGGTTATCCCTAGTCATCAATTTGTTTTTGGAGAGAAGCCAGAGAAATACATGAATTTTAGGGGGACTCTCAATTTCCAGACAGCAGGGATAAACACGGGTTGAACCCCTCTAAAGTTGATAACATGATAGAGGGAGCTGGAGGAATACTTCCCCTTATTGTCTAGCTGCCAAATCAGGGCATCCGACTCGGCAGTAAAGGTAATGCTTTTGGCAATTTCCTCCAACTGGAACCATTGTTCCATGAGACTATCACTAAAGTTCCTCCTAAAAGAGAGTTTTAGGCATTGACCGTCCCAAACTTCATTGACACTTTTGTTAAGCTCATTGCAGACAGAGTAAATATGCCAAAATTGGACTGCTAGGGGGGATGTGCCAAACCAAGTATCGTCACAGAACCTGGTTCTGCTCCCATCCCCTATGTTCCATCTGTAGCCAAATTCCATAGCACACATAATAGATTTTAATCCTTTCCAGAATCTAGAGGTCTTAGGGTTGGAGGAAGGGACAAAAATATTAGGTTTATTTCCTAGGTATTTATGGGCAATAAGAAGCTTCCAGGGTTTCAGATCTTCCTCATAGAATCTTTTAATCCAAGACCCTAGAAGAAAGATGTTAATTTCTTGGAGGTTAGGTATGCCTAGGCCTCCAAAATCTTTTTTCATAGAGACTAGGGCCCAATTAGCAAGGTGTAGCTTCCTATTTCCCTCAAAATCATTCCACAAGCAATGACACATCTGAGAATTGATGAGGTTCACTGCCCATTTAGGGAACTTGAAGAAGGAGAGGAGATACACTGTGTCGGCGTTCTGGGCGGGTGGCAGCCCGCGCAGCGTCCTCCTTTCCTCTTTGGTGCAAAGGGGGCAAGCGCAGCCGCGGAGTACCGAGGCATCAGGCAAAGGTTGCCATTTCGGTGCAACGAACCAAGACCAGGAGGACTACGAGACGGAGGTCACCGTGGAGCCCAAGACGGCGTCATCACCAGAGCTTTGCGCAGGCGAAGACTGCTTTTGTCAGGATAGTTGATACTTGTTGTCCCCCTTCAAATTAGCCCGCCATTGTTGGCTCCCTTCCCGCTCGATATTTGGGAAGAGGACCAGGGCCTCTATAAATAGGACCAGCCACCCACATAGAAAGGGGGTCGAAAAAAAAGGGGTTGGACTGGCGAGTAAGAGTAAGGCAGTGAGTGAGAGAGAGAGAGAGAGAGAGAAAGAGAAAGGCGGCTGAACTCCTCCCAGCAGTTCATCGCCCCAGCCAAGAACAGACCCTCGCGAGGCTGTTCTTCCTTGTATCATTCATCATCATCAGCCCCAAGAGGCAATCCACCCACCACACACTGGAGTAGGGTATTACACCACAACGGTGGCCCGAACCAGTATAAACCTTGTGTCTCTTGTGCAGTTCTTTCAGTAGTCTAGATCTTTGCGAGACGGAGTGGTAGAAGACATAATCTCCGCGTGCACCCCAGTGTTCGAACCTTAAGGGTCTGCCGAAACCCGAAATCTGACACTTGGCGCGCCAGGTAGGGGTGCACCGGAATTCATCTTCCACCGCCCCGTTCTCCTCCGACCGTCGCATCCATGTCCGACGCTCGTCGGGCCCGCGCCGAGCGTCGGGCCGCCATCGCTTCCCGCGTCACCCAGACGGCGCCCATCGGTGGACGTCCTTGTCATTCCCCGTCACCCACCATCAACGCCACCACCGGCCTGGCGGGGGGCGAGCAGCAAGCGTCGTCTCAACATCCATCCGTGCGGCAAGACGGCCGCACCGCTACTCCATTGCTCGCACCAGCTGGTTCTTCGTCCCGCGCGCTCCGCGCCCCCCTTGGAGGCTCGAGCTGCGCTCCTCGCGGCAAACGAGCTCCTGCGCTACCATCCCGTCGACGACGTCTACGAAGAGTGGCTCGACCGCGTCGCCGAGCTTGTCCGCGCCGCAGGGGGCTCTCCCGCGCCGTCTGTTCCGCTGCACCACACCCCGCCCCGCGCGGGCAACGAAGCTCCGGAGGCGTACCAGCCGCCTCCTCTCCAAGAAGACGCCATGGCTCCAAGGCGCGTGGCCCCTGGGCGGAACCCGCTCCGTCAGGTGCCAGCGCAGCAAGAACGGAGCTGCCAAGAAGTCCCTCGCCCGCAAGGAGCTGCCCGGGCGCTCCCTGCTCCGGCATGCCGCGACCCTCCTCCAGCTCCGGCACGCCAAGACCTCGTGCTGCTCCTAGCTGCAGCGCGTGGGGACCCTCAAGACCAAGCTCTCCACCAGCCGAAGCCTTTCATGGCCACCGCAGGGTGCCGTGCCTACACCACCGAGCTGCGTAGCGTCGCGTGGCCCGGCATGTTTAAGCCAGACCTGCCTCCTCGTTATGATGGCATGACTGACCCTGCAGAGTTCCTCCAGCTCTATAAGCTAGGCATCAAAGCTGCCAGCAGGGACGAAAAGGTCATGGCGAACTGGTTCCCCATGGCGCTCAAGGAAGGAGCTCGCACCTGGCTCCAGGCACGATCTCTTCCTGGGACCAGATGCGCACCTGCTTCATCGCCAACTTCCAAGGTACTTGCGACCGGCCACCCGCCGTGAGCGACATGCGCCGCATCAAGCAACAACCTAGAGAGACCCTGCAAAAGTACATCCAGCGCTTCAATAGTGCGCGCCTCAAGATCCCCAAGGTGTCCGAGGAGGCCATCATCTCGGCCTTCTCCGATGGTGTGCGCGACGTCAAGATGAAGGAGGAGCTGGCGATGCATGAAGACCTGTGCACCTCCCTGGAGCTGTTCAACTTGGCGACCAAGTGCGCCAGGGCTGAGGAGGGACGCCTCTCCCTCCTCGAGCTGCCTGCCGCAGACCCAAAGGAGAAGAAGCCCAAGGCCAAGGATGTGAAGCGCAAGGGGGCTGCCGTGCTCGCGGCAAAACCGGACACCAAGCGGGGCAAAGATCTGCCTGAGTCCTCCAGGGGCAGCCGGTACTGTGTGTACCACGACCTCCACACCCACAACACCAACGAATGCCAAGAACTCCGCGCCGTGCGAGAAGGAAGGATCGACCGTCGTCCCGACCGCACCGATCGGGGCTACGGCCGAGGAGGAGGAAGAAACGCAGGACGCTGGGAAGACCGCGGCCCGCGCCAAGGGTGGCGCGATCAACCTCGTGAGGATCGCTGGCGAGACCTGCCTCGCGAGGGGGACTGGAGGGATCAGCCTCGTGAGGATCGCCCACAGGGCAACACAGGCCTCCCTCCACTGCCGTCTCAGCCAAGGAGAAACGAGGACCGCCATCAAGACGAAGGGGCTGGGGGCTTCCAGGAGCCACGCGCAATCGCCTGCATCCTGGGCGGAGCTCAAGCCCCAGCCGCCCAACGCATCTTCAAGCAGTTTGCCCGCGAGTTGAATGCAGTCCTCCCCAGGCTTGAAGCAACGCGCCCTCTCAGGTGGTCGGCATGAGCCATCACATTCAGCTCAGCGGATCAACTCAAGTGTGCGGCCACAGCCCGGAGTCCTCCCGATGCTTTGCTCCCCAGTCATCAGCAATGTACTGGTCACCAGGACCCTCATCGATGGTGGGGCAGGGCTCAACGTCCTGTCCGTGGAAACGTTCAACAATCTCCAAGTGCCCTACAACCAGCTTTAGCCAACCAAGCCCTTCTCCGGAGTCACCGACGGCTCCACGGTCCTGATTGGGCAGGTCCGCCTCCCTGTCACCTTCGGGGCATGCGACAACTACCACACCGAGCTCATCAACTTCGACGTCGCCCACATCCGCCTGCCGTACAACGCCATCCTTGGGTACCCAGCGCTGGCCAAGTTCATGGCCGTGACTCACCATGGCTACAACGTCCTCAAGATGCCAGGAAGTGGCGGAGTCATCACGGTGCCCTGTGAAGAGAAGGATGCAGTGTGTTCCCTGGAGCGAGCCTTTCAGGCCGCGTCACTGGAAGACCCGGATCGCGGAAGCAGGATGCTTCCCGAGACCACCCCCAAGAAGAAGAAGACATCGTCCAAACACGGCCCCTCGGGAGGCAGGCCCCTCAGGGCCCGCATCTGCCTAGGGGGAACCTCCTTCCATCGCATAGGAAAGCATGCCCAGCGCCCTCCTCAGGCCGGGCTCGGGGGCTCTCCCCTGGAGGGCCACCGACCTGGCCAGGGTCATGAGGGAGGTGCTTGGGCACCACATGGAGGCGTGTTTCGAAGCACATTTCCCTCAAGAAGGAGCAAGGCAAGGAAGGTCAGACCCGCAGGAGTTCGTCGACAAGGCCATTCAAGAACTACAGGAATCAAGAATCATGAGAGGTTGCCGCCGTCTACCGGCTGTGGCTCCCCATACAGGCGAGGATGGTGGGCTACGTGTCTGCATCAACATACGAGGGCTCAACCAAGTCGCCTCCCTGGAGCGCCTCTGGCTCTCGCGAGTGGGGCGCTGCGGGGGTCCGCCCCACAGCTACGTTCGCATGCCTTACGGCTTGCTGAGCGTGGTTGCTACGCGCCAGCGCCTCATGAGGGGCATCATGGAGACTCAAGAAGACAGGCGTTCCGCAGCCTTGGCGGAGATGGAGATGATTCGCGAAGAGCTACCAGAGCCTCCCGAGGCCCTTGGGCCTGAGGGCTCGTGAGGATCGACTTCCGCGGCCCATCGAGTCTGCTGCACCAACACCCCTTCGCCCTCGACACCCTCAGGTGACATCTTACAAGTTTCATTTCCAGCTGGGAGCACCCTCCCAGGGCTGCATCGTTCCTAGGCCGCGTGGGTCCGTCCCTGCGGTATCCCTTTTATTCCATGTCGTTAGCTTGCTTTGATGGGGGCGCCCCTCGGGCTGCATCATCCCCAAGTCGCTCGGGCCCGACCCAGCGATGTCTACCTTCCCAGCATCTGTTTGAATGAATCCCCTCCTTCGCGGCTAACGTGTTTGATCTAGTTGCCTGCTCAACTGACACCAACTGACGGAATTGCTCCCACAACGGCACGACGCTTGCGCATGGGTCCGTCCCTGCAACGCCGACAAACCTGAATGGCTGAGCTCTGGCTGCGGCAGCCCCGCATGGGGCCACCTCGTCAAGCCTCCAGTGCCTCACCTCCCCTCGGAAGCAACTAACGGCAGACTGATAGTTGTCATGGCAACCTTTTCTTCCTTCTATGATGAGTTTACAGGATCCACTAAGAGAGATGCACCAGGCAAGGCCCTCGCGGCGTTCCTTTCACTCTCGTCCGCGCGAACCGCTTGCACGTTAAAGGGGGGGTGCCTGAGCATCGCGACTCAGGGCTCATACTGGCTCTCCAGCCCTCACCCTCTAGCCTTGACCACGGCATCGCGACCTGGCATACCAGCGACGGCTGAGACTAGCTCGAGGGCCGGGACCCGAGGACGTAGAGCAGAAAGGGGAGCAAAGGCGGGGGAGAAGGGGCACGCGAGGACCTCGCCGAGCGATTCTGCTCCTGCCGACGCGCGGACCCGACGACACACCAGGGATAATCCCCGACTCTCGAGATAAGTCACCGCCCGAAAGCACCGGCTATCGTAGCACTACCCCCGCACCTAATGCAATTCCGTGTCAGCGACGCTGCTCTCCTTTCTCGCCGAGCGACGGCTGCTTGGGCGCCAAAGGGGACCTCCTGAGCATCGCGACTCAGGGGATCTTACCGGACCCCGGGTCACTCACCTCCTGGCCTTGACCACGGCATCGCGACCTGGCATACTAGCGACGGCTGACGCCGCCTTGGGACTGGGACCTGTCGGTGCAGAGCAACAAGCCCTCGCGAGGTTCGAAAGGGAGAACTGAGCTAAGACGGAATCAGCAACTCGCACAGCTCTACAGCAAGGGTTATGTATTAACAAACAGGACTGCAGGCACCTTACAAGGCCTCGTGCGGCGCATTTTGATTCCTCGCAGGGAACGGGCCCTAAGGATGCTAACTTCACGCGCTCCTGCAAGAGATGCCATCATCAACAGTGGGCCGTCAAACGCCGGCGCCAACCCCATCCAGATCAGAGTCGGTGATGGATAGACGAGCCCGCCCTGCTCCAGGAGCGGCACCGGCTTGAGGGCTCGTAGCTGTCGTCACTCGTCTCCGGAGTCACGAAGATCTCGCCGGAGTCGCTGGATCCTCCGTCGCCTGTAGAGCCGCCAGGGGAGCGATCGAAGGGCCTAGCCCTCACCATGGCGAGGTCCTGGCCACCTCTCCCGGGGCAACACTCCAGCCGCCGCCCGTTCGCGTCGAAGACCTTGAAGAACATCACCGAAGCGCCATCATACTCCAAGTGTACCGCGAAGACGCCCCTTTCCCTGCAAACCCGGGCGATCTCTCTCTAGCCACGAGTCATGTAGACCTCGCCCGGGGCAACGACCGCGACCTCTGCCTTGGTCGCGAGGGTGCTGCAGCTGGCGTGCTGCAGCTAGAGCTCCAGGGGCTCCCCCGGCGAGATGATGGAGGCGAAGAAGGGAGGCAGACGGATCCGAGACTGGAGAGGAATGGCCACATGGAGCACGAACTCTTGGGAGGAGCCCTCGGCGTGGACCCTAGGAGGAACAACCCACACCTTCGTGACCCGACGGCGCCGATGATGGCGCTGACCGCGGGGATCCGCATCGACCCCTTCGAGGCCCTCGACGTGGGCATACAAGGGAAGCGGGAACCCCGGCGGAGCCTGCTCGCACCGAGGCCTCGACACCACCTGACGGTCCTCCTCGTCCCGGCCGCAAAGGGCGAGCCGTTTCTTCGGCGGGAGCGGGTCTGGTCCCTCTCGAGGGGCCTTTCCCTTCTCCGCTGCAGAGAACCGGCAGATTGGAGCCATCGCGGCAAGACGGAGCAAGGATCGGGAAGAAGGAGAAGCAAGGAGGGATGGACTAGAAGGGCACGCGCAGTTCCGTACTTATAGCCGGCGAAGGCCAACCGTCGGCCTCCACGATCACAGGTAATCATGACACGATTTGCATGCAGGGACTTCTCCAACTCGCGCGATCACCAAGGCGTCGTGGGGAAGCGGAGACGCCCACGTCCCATCAACCGCCACACAGCGCCCAAGGCCACAGGTTGTTAGGGCCCACGGTGCTTTGCCCTTGCCCTTTCGCCTCTCGGCACGGCCAAGTCCGAGCGCGCCTTGGGCCCAGGGGCTACTGTCGGTGTTCTGGGAATGGGGGTCCCCAGACTTGCCTGCCTGCGGCGTGGCTCAAAGGGGGCCCAGCACGGCCCATCTTCATCAACACAAGACTCAAGACCCTCGCGAGGGGCCAAGCCTCATGGGGCGGATGACACGGAGCTTCCTCAGGCACGGCCTCGTCAGGCTGGCTCGCGAGGAGGTGGAGAGATCAAGGAGGGGTACCTCGCAAGGTGCCTGTGACGCAAGCCATGACGACTCAGGGCGCCAGGCGGGTGCCAGCCCGCGCAGCGTCCTCCTTTCCTCTTTGGTGCAAAGGGGGCAAGCGCAGCCGCGGAGTACCGAGGCATCAGGCCAAGGTTGCCATTTCGGTGCAACAAGACCAAGACCAGGAGGACTACGAGACGGAGGTCACCGTGGTGCCCAAGATGGCGTCATCACCAGAGCTTTGCGCAGGCGAAGACTGCTTTTGTCAGGATAGTTGATACTTGCTGTCCCCCTTCAGATTCGCCCGCCATTGTTGGCTCCCTTCCCGCTCGATATTTGGATAGAGGACCAGGGCCTCTATAAATAGGACCAGCCGCCCACATAGCAAGGGGGTCGAAAAAAGGGGTTGAATGGGCGAGTAAGAGTAAGGCAGTGAACTCCTCCCAGCAGTTCATCGCCCTAGCCAAGAACAGACCCTCGCGAGGCTGTTCTTCCTTGTATCGTTCATCATCATCAGCCCCAAGAGGCAATCCACCCACCACACACTGGAGTAGGGTATTACACCACAACGGTGGCCCGAACCAGTATAAACCTTGTGTCTCTTGTGCAGTTCTTTCAGTAGTCTAGATCTTTGCGAGACGGAGAGGTAGAAGACGTAATCTCCGCGCGCACCCCAGTGTTCAAACCTTAAGGGTCTGCCGGAAAGCGAAATCCGACACACTGGAATGCTAGCCAAACAAGCTTGTATGAGGATCAATCTACCTCTGTAAGAGAGAAGTTTGCCCCTCCACCCAGCAATCCTTTTAATGATTTTATCCAGAAGGGGTTGGATATCCTCTCTGCTCAGTTTATCATAGTGGAGAGGGATACCTAGGTACTTAATGGGGAAGTTACCTTTATTACAGACTAGAATAGAGAGGAAATCAGCTAACTCCTGATCATCCATGTTGATAGGGATGAGTTCACTTTTAGAGTAGTTGATTCTCATGCCCGAGACTTGTTCAAAACAGGTTAGAACAGTTTTCAGATTGCTAGCATGTGTGGAGTCATTGTCTAAGAAAAGGATGGTATCATCTGCATATTGAAGGCAGATGATTCCACCAGGGCAGACCTTAGGATAGAGCCCTGCAATCAAACTATGATCAGCAGCTTTGCTCAGCATTTTAGTAAGAACATCCACTACTAAATTAAACAAAAGCGGGGAGATGGGGTCACCTTGCCTAAGGCCTTTACCAGCAAGGAAAAAATCACTTTCACAGTTATTTAACTAGACCCCAACAGACCCCCCATTAGGGCCCCCAGAACAGTATGAAGGGTTCGCACCCCTGTCATTTACACACGCGTAATTCAATCGACCGCCTCCGGGCACCGAGACGTAGGGTTGTTACTTCCTCCGAGGAGGGCCTGAACTCGTAAACCTTGCGTGCTTACAACTTCCCAATAGCTAAGGTCTAGCCTCTTCATACACACCCCCTACCTCACTGTCAGACTTAGAACCACGACAGTTGGCGCCCACCGTGGGGCATTAGTCTTAGCGCCTAATTGGAGAAGTTGCAATTTTTCCAATCCATTTGATCATGTTTTCCTGCGGAGCTTTGGCAGAGGGCCGCGAGATCCGTCTCGGCGCGCTCACCTTCATCGCCGACGACTCCGCCTGGCTCCAGGAGGCGCCGCTCGACATTGACGCGCTCCCCGTCCGCGGTGCGACGCACTTCCGCGCGTGCGTTCATGGCGTCCTCCTGCGGCAGCCGTCGACCCCATATCGGTCGACTCCCGTGTCATCTCCCCGCCCCGTCTCCCACCAGCGCAAGCGCTCAGGTTGGTCGAGACTCCAGCGGTGGGTGAGGCACGCCGTAGCCCGCCAGTCGGCGGCCCCACAAGTCGCGGCAATCGAGCCCGACGAATCCCTCTGCGGCCTGTTCAATCTGTCGACTGGCTCCGCGGAGACCGCATCCGAGTGCGATAGCAGCGACCCTTTGGCGGAGGTTCTGGCGGTCGAGGGGACACACAGTCCTCCTGGATTCAATCGCTCTGATAGTGGTGCGGATAGAGGCGATCCCTCGCATCCCCACGACGAATACCTCCCCGAACCTCTTACGTCATTACAGCGAGAGGAGCTTCGCCGCCGGAACATGGACGCGCTCCACACTCCTATTGTTGGAGAAACCCCCAAGGCCCGGGCCTTGGAGGACGCGCGCTTGGCTAATCTGGCCGAGCGCACTCGACTGGAGAATCTACAGTGAGCACTCGACGAGCGAGCGCGTCAGCGGGCTCCCGAGTCCAGTCGATGACAACAAGCTCCCGAATCAAGTCGATGTCAGCTCTTCCCACCGCCGCAGGTATACCGAACTCCAGTTCAGAATTTGGCTGCCGCGGCCCGCATAGCAGAGTCAATCCAGCCCTCCCAGTCAGAGGCTGGCAGAGGATTGTTGCAGATCAGAGCATTGCTCCGAGCGGCGGGAAATCAGAATTCCGCCGTCTCTCAGTCGCGGGACAGGATCCAGAGTCGATCCGTTGCAACAGAAACAGTCCAGTCGGCTCACAGCCCGAGATCGCCCCAGAGGCGTGAGGGACGTGGGGACCGGCACGATCAGTACGGGAAGAATGAACAGTATGATCATCGACCCGACCGTGACGATAGACGTCGAGTGCCATCCCCTCCCCCGAGGAGTGGATCATATGCACCTCGACATCGAGATGACAGGCGCCCCCATAATGTTGGGCAGAGGATCCCAGTCGGCCCCAGAGACCCAGGCTTTGACGCGAGATCCATCCTCGTTCAAGGTTTGGTGGACAGGAACAGGGCTCATCGAGAGGGCCACAACAGAGATACGCCCACCGGCAGCAGAGCACATGCTTCGGGGCCTGAATGTTTCAGTCGAGCCATCAGGGCCGCGGTGATCCCTCCCAACTTCAGGCTGGTGACTGGAGTCAGCAAGTTCACCGGCGAATCCAAGCCCGACACATGGCTCGAAGATTACCGAGTGGCTGTGCAGATTGGCGGTGGCAATGATGAGGTGGCCATGAAGCATTTGCCTCTTATGTTGGAAGGCTCAGCTAGAGCGTGGCTGAATCAGTTGGCGCCCAGCAGCATTTACACTTGGGAGGATCTCGCCCGAGTGTTTATCACAACCTTCGAAGGGACGTGCAAGCGCCCTGCAGGCCTTACGGAGTTGCGGTCTTGCGTGCAGAAGCTGAATGAAACACTGAGAGAATACATCCAGAGGTGGATCACACTGCACCACTCGGTCGAGAACGTGCCAGACCATCAAGCAGTTTGCGCTTTCAAAGAAGGCGTCAAATACAGAGAGTTGAATCTGAAGTTCGGTCGAACTGGAGAAATGTCTCTGAATCGAATGATGGAGATTGCCACCAAGTACGCTAATGGTGAAGACGAGGACCGACTCCGAAGTGGCAAACTCAAATCAGTCGCCCAAGAAACCAAAGGAAATTCCAGTCGGAAGCAGAAGCGGAAGGCCGAGCCAGCCGCCCCTGGGGAGGCCCTGGGGCGGCCCTGGCTGTGGCTCAGGGAAACTTCAAGGGGAAACCCAAGGGCACATGGAAGCCCAAGAAAGTTAAAATCAGGATGGGAATGATGTTTTGGACCTGCCATGCCACATCCACACCAAGAAAGATGAAGAGGGTAATTTTATTTCCCCAAAGCATACCACTCGACAGTGCCGGCTCCTGATCCAGCAGTTTCAGGGCAAGCAGCCTAAAGATAAGGAAAAGGAACCAGACAGAGTTGAGGACAAGGAGGATAGTGACGATGGATACCCCCAAGTCAATTCCACCTTGATGATTTTTGCTGATGTCGAAAGCAAAAGTCGACTGAAAGTCATTAACCGTGAGGTGAACATGGTTGCTCCGGCAACACCTAGTTACCTCAAATGGTCTCAGACCGCCATCACATTCGACCAGTCTGATCACCCGACGCACATTGCCACCCCAGGGAGGCAAGCTTTGGTGGTCGACCCAGTCGTCGAAGGCACTCGACTGACCAAAGTCCTGATGGATGGCGGCAGTGGCCTGAACATACTGTATGCTGAAACCTTGAAAGGAATGGGCATTCCGATGTCCAGACTCAGCACCAGTAACATGAGCTTCCACGGAGTCATTCCTGGGAAGAAAGCCGAGTCACTCGGCCAGATTGCTCTCGATGTGGTTTTTGGTGATTCAAAGAATTACCGCAAGGAAAAGTTGACATTTGAAGTTGTGGACTTCCAGAGTGCTTATCACGCCATTTTGGGCAGGCCAGCTTACACACGCTCCATGGCTCGACCATGTTACATGTATCTTAAATTAAAGATGCCTGGCCCCAAAGGTGTGATCACTGTTACGGGCAACCGGAAGAAAGCAGAAGAGTGTTTTCAGAAGGGATCAAAGATCGCCGACGCTCAGATGGCAGTGGTCGAGCTGAAAGAGTACCAAAAGACTGCCGACCCGAGTGAATTGCTGCGAGCTAAGAAGCCCGCCTCCGAGTCAGCTTTTCAGTCGGCTGGTGAAACAAAGACAGTCCACATTAACTCGACAAACCCCGACGCTGCTCCGACTCACATCTCCACGACGCTTGACTCCAAATAGGAAGAAGCGCTCATCCAGCTCCTCCGTGAGAACTGGGACATCTTCGCATGGAAACCCTCTGACATGCCTGGAGTTCCCAGGGGGCTGGCTGAGCACCGTCTGCGAGTCGACCCAAAGTTCAAGCCCGTGAAGGAACATCTTCGACGGTCTGCCGTCCAGAAGAAACAAGCCATTGGCAAGGAAGTGGCTCGGCTCTTAGCAGCTGAGTTCATCCGACAGATTTACCACTCCGAGTGGCTCGCCAATGTCGTCATGGTCCCCAAGAAGGACAAGTCACTCCGTATGTGCATTGATTTCAAACATATCAATCGGGCCTGCCCGAAAGATCATTTTCCTCTCCTTCGCATCGACCAAATTGTCGACTCAACTGCGGGATGCGAGAGATTGTCTTTTCTAGATGCCTATTCCGGGTACCATCAGATCCGTCTGTATGGGCCCGACGAAATCAAAACAGCTTTCATCACTCCATTCGGATGCTTCTGTTACGTCACCATGCCATTCGGCCTCAAGAACGCCGGAGCCACATTCATGAGAATGATCCAGAAGTGTTTACTCACTCAACTCAGTCGGAATGTGGAGGCGTACATGGATGATATCGTGGTCAAGTCCCGGAAAGGTTCCGACCTGCGGGCTGACCTTGCTGAAACCTTTGCCAACCTCAGGAGGTACCATATCAAGCTCAATCCGTCAAAGTGCACTTTCGGGGTTCCAGGTGGAAAGCTACTCGGTTTTCTCATTTCCGAACGGGGAATCGACACAAATCCTGAAAAAATTGGCACCATACTCCGGATGAAGCGTCATGTACGCGTGCATGATGTCCAAAAGCTTACAGGCTGCTTGGCCGCCTTAAGTTGATTCATTTCTCGACTCGGTGAAAAGGCGTTGCCTCTTTACCGACTGATGAAGAAGTCTGACAAGTTCGAGTGGACTCCAGAAGCTGATGCAGCGTTTGCAGAGCTCAAAGCTCTGCTCTCCACCCAGCCGGTGCTAGCTGCCCCAATCAGCAAAGAGCCTATGCTGCTTTACATTGCAGCCACAGGACAAGTTGTCAGTACAGTACTTACGGTCGAGCGGGAAGAGGAAGGAAAGGCCTTCAAAGTTCAACGCCCTGTATATTATGTGTCTGAAGTTTTGACCCCTTCAAAACAAAGATACCCCCACTACCAGAAGCTTGTATATGGGATTTATATGACCACGAAGAAAGTTGCACATTATTTCTCTGACCACTCCATTACAGTCGTCAGCGATGCCCCACTATCAGAGATCCTGCATAACAGAGACGCAACTGGTCGAGTGGCCAAGTGGGCGATTGAACTCCTTCCTTTAGATATCAAGTTTGAAGCAAAGAAGGCTATCAAGTCCCAAGCAATCGCCGATTTCATCGCCGAGTGGATTGAACAGCAACTTCCGACTCAAGTTCACTCGGAGCACTGGACCATGTTCTTCGATGGATCCAAGATGTTGAATGGTTCGGGCGCAGGAGTAGTCTTAGTCTCCCCCCGAGGGGATAAGCTCAGATATGTTCTCCAGATTCACTTCGATTCCTCCAATAACGAAGCAGAGTATGAGGCACTTTTGTATGGGTTGCGCATGGCCATTTCACTCGGCGTCCGTCGCCTCATGGTCTATGGAGACTCAGATTTGGTGGTTAATCAAGTGATGAAGGAGTGGGACGTCAGGAGTCCGGCAATGACTGGGTATTGCAATGCAGTGCGAAAGCTAGAAAAGAAGTTCGAGGGGTTAGAGCTCCACCACATCCCCCGACTGAAAAATCAGGCAGCTGACGACTTGGCAAAGATAGGCTCCAAGAGAGAAGCCATTCCAAGCAACGTGTTCTTGGAACACATTCACTCACCGTCAGTCCAAGAGGATCCTTTCACAGAAGAAGCCCCGCAGCCGAAAAGTGCCACAGATCCGACTGAAGTTGAAGTGCCTGCAGTGGTCCACCTAATCATGAAAGTCTTGGCAATCACCCCTGACTAGACAATACCGTACATCGCGTATATCCTAAGGAAAGAACTCCCGGAGGATGAGGAGGAGGCTCGACAGATCGTCCGCCGATCCAAGGCCTTCACAGTCATAAGGGGGCAGCTGTACAGAGAGAGCGCGACCGGAGTCGGCCAGAAATGCATAACACCAGAAGAGGGTCAGATAATCCTTAATGATATCCACTCAGGGACCTGTGGTCACCATGCGTCCTCTCGGACTATTGTGGCTAAAGCATACCGAGCTGGATTTTACTAGCCAAGAGCAAATGAGATGGCAAAAGAGATAGTCGACAAGTGTGAAGGGTGCCAGTTCTACTCCAACATGTCGCACAAGCCTGCATCAGCCCTGAAGACCATTCCGCTCGTCTGGCCCTTTGCCGTTTGGGGATTGGACATGGTTGGTCCCCTAAGAACAGGCAGGAGTGGATTCACTCATGTGCTTGTGGCAGTCGACAAATTTACCAAATGGATCGAAGCTAAGCCCATCAAGAACCTCGATGCTGGCACTGCTATCAGTTTCGTCAGAGGGTTAACATTCAGATATGGAGTCCCGCATAGCATCATCACTGATAACGAGTCAAACTTTGATTCGGACGAGTTCAGAGCCTTTTGCGCCTCTCAAGGCACACGAGTCGACTACGCTTCGGTCGCTCATCCCCAGTCGAATGGACAGGCTGAGAGAGCAAATGGTCTGATTCTCAAAGGGCTAAAGCCTCGACTGATGCACGATCTCAAGCACGCGGCAGGCGCTTGGGTCGACGAGCTCCCGTTAGTTCTGTGGGGATTAAGGACCACCCCTAACCGGTCGACTGGAAGGACTCCATTCTTTCTGGTTTATGGAGCCGAAGCAGTCCTGCCGAGTGATCTCCTTCATAATGCACCCCGAGTTGAACTTTACACCGAAGATGAAGCAGAACAGGCCCGGCAAGAAGCAGTCGACCTCTTAGAATAAGAAAGGGAGATGGCCATGATCAGATCGACCATTTATTAGCAAGACTTGCGCCGTTTTCACGCCCGGAATGTGAAAAGTCGAGCCTTCCAAGAAGGAGATCTGGTCCTCCGAGTGGATCAACAAAAGCCACACAAACTTTCTCCTACTTGGGAAGGCCCCTTCATAGTCACCAGAGTCCTCCACAATGGAGCATACCACCTCTACAATGTCGATCGCCAGATCGACGAGCCACGAGCTTGGAACGCGGAACTGCCCCGCCCCTTTTACACCTGAGTTCTCCCTTAGATGAGATGTAATAAGAAAAAATAATTTCTACAGTTCATTTTTATCAAAGACAAGAGTGTTCCAATAATGGCTGTCACTTTGTTTGCATACAAAATCCCCCAGTGGGTGACTTGGCTGCGAATCCGTTTCGCCTAAGTTTGAAAAAATCCTACCGAGTGGAGAGAAATCCTCCCACTCGGGGGCTTAGCTGCAGTCCAGTACTCGCCTAAGTTCTCCCACTCGGAAACTTAGCTGCAGTCAAGCACTCGCCTAAGTTTGAAAAAATCCTACCGAGTGGAGAGCAATCCTCCCACTCGGGGGCTTAGCTGCAGTCCAGTACTCGCCTAAGTTCTCCCACTCGGAAACTTAGCTGCAGTCAAGCACTCGCCTAAGTTTGAAAAAATCCTACCGAGTGGAGAGCAATCCTCCCACTCGGGGGCTTAGCTGCAGTCCAGTACTCGCCTAAGTTCTCCCGCTTGGAAACTTAGCTGCAGTCAAGCACTCGCCTAAGTTTGAAAAAATCCTACCGAGTGGAGAGCAATCCTCCCACTCGGGGGCTTAGCTGCAGTCCAGTACTCGCCTAAGTTCTCCCACTCGGAAACTTAGCTGCAGTCAAGCACTCGCCTAAGTTTGAAAAAATCCTACCGAGTGGAGAGCAATCCTCCCACTCGGGGGCTTAGCTGCAGTCCAGTACTCGCCTAAGTTCTCCCACTCGGAAACTTAGCTGCAGTCAAGCACTCGCCTAAGTTTGAAAAAATCCTACCGAGTGGAGAGCAATCCCCCCACTCGGGGGCTTAGCTGCAGTCCAGTACTCGCCTAAGTTCTCCCACTCGGAAACTTAGCTGCAGTCAAGCACTCGCCTAAGTTTGAAAAAATCCTACCGAGTGGAGAGCAATCCTCCCACTCGGGGGCTTAGCCGCAGTCCAGTACTCGCCTAAGTTCTCCCGCTCGGAAACTTAGCTGTAGTCAAGCACTCGCCTAAGTTTGAAAAAATCCTACCGAGTGGAGAGCAATCCTCCCACTCGGGGGCTTAGATGCAGTCCAGTACTCGCCTAAGTTCTCCCACTCGGAAACTTAGCTGCAGTCAAGCACTCGCCTAAGTTTGAAAAATTCCTACCGGGGGGAGAGCAATCCTCCCACTCGGGGGCTTAGCTGCAGTCCAGTACTCGCCTAAGTTCTCCCACTCGGAAACTTAGCTGCAGTCAAGCACTCGCCTAAGTTTTAAGAAAAACCCTACCGAGTGGAGAGCCAACCTCGCACTCGGGAACTTAGCTGCAGTCCAGCACTCGTCTGAATACAAGACCAAAGTCCCACACGACAGATCAAAACCACGAAGATATTCAGCAAGAAATTAAGTTCGGATAAATCTTAAAAGGCCCCAGGCCCCGAATCAAAGTACTCGAGCCCTCGACTCAGCAAAGTTTAACGGTTACAAATCCACTCGGCATCCCGAGGCAAATTTAAGGAAAAGCATAAAAGTTTTCATTCTTCAGGTGGAGGACTGGCAGGGGCGACGAACTCATCCAGGTCGATTCCGTCCGCAATACGAGTGGCAGCAGCAATGAAGGTCTCCATGAAGTCTTTAAAGCTGTGCCTCTTGGTATTAGCGACTTGGATGGCGGCCAACTTCTCTTCTCGCGCCTCCTTGCAATGAACGTGGACTAAAGATAGAGCCACATCAGCGCCGCACCGAGCAGAAGATTTCTTCCACTCCTGCACTCGGTCAGGGATTTTGTCAAGTCGAGTAATCAGAGACTCGAGATCATTCTGGAGCGTAGACTCTGGCCAAAGTGTCGGGTCGATCCGCGACATAGCAACCTTCAGCTGAGCCAAGTAATCCACGGCGCCATCGATACGAGATTCCAGTCGGAGCAGGTTCATGGCAGCGTCATCATTCACCGGAGAATTGATTGGGTCCAAACCCGTTTCAATCCACCCGGTCTCCTCTTCAAAGTTCTGGCAAAACTCTGCAGACACGACCCAAGGATAAGTCAATTCTCACAAACTGAGTCGACTCAAAAGAAAAACAAGTCAGAATTGAATGCGCACCTTCGAGCTTGGTGTACAACTTCTTGGCGAGGCTCCTCAAGTAGCTCTCCAGGTCATCCCTCCTGCGAGCAATGCCTTCCATCTGCTCGCTCAGGGAGAGGTGCTCCTTCTTCCAACGCGAGCACTCCCTGTTGGCTTCATTCAGAGTGGTCTTCAGCTTAGTATTCTCATCTTCTATTTTGCTGACCAAAGCCAGCTTCTGTTCAGCCAGAGCAACCTTGTCGTCAGCCTCCTTGTGGGCAGCAGCCAAGTCCCGATCCTTCTTCGCCAGGGCCTCGCTCAGTTCCCCTGCAAAAGAAACGATGATTGGTTCAGAAACAGCAAAAGGGTACCCAAGCCTAAAACAAAACCAGTCGACAAGGTCGTCTTACCAGCAACGCCATCTCTGACCTTCTGCAGCTCCGTTCTGGCCAGCTCCAGATCGAGGGTCAGTTGAATCCGCTGCTTCTCCAACTCAGTATAGCGAGACGCAAGTTCAAAAGATCTCTGCAAAAGGAAAAATCAGTCGACAAACATCCAAGATAAGTTGCTTCCGAGTAACTGAGGGAAAAGGTGACATTTCTAAGACTACAGCCGAATCAAAAACATTCGACAGTAGTCTCGGGGACTACACCCAGTGGATGCACTCAGCGTGCCCCCACTGGTTTAAAAAAAAAGTCGACTGTCCGCAGTCGACCGAATACAGAACCATTCGACATGGCTCGACCAGACCAAGAAAAGGAATACAGATACAGAAACACAATGTAAAGACTATAGTCGACTGCCAGCAGTCCACCGTAGTCTCGGGGACTACACCCAGTGGGTGCACTCAGTGTGCCCCCACTAGTCCAAGAAGGGGAAAACACACCCAGTGGGTGTACAGATGCAAAGATCTTCAAAAAAGGGAGGAGAAAGACTCTTCAAATGATCAAGTATCAAGTCGACTGACCTGGACGTTTCTCTGAAGCACCGAACTTGCGTCATAGGCTGCCTGGCTGGCCTCCCGAGCCTTCTTCACCTGCTCCATCATGACCCCCGCCTGGCGTATAGCCTCCTTCGCAGCACTCACTTCGTCCTCAGGGACAGGGTATGCGACAAAAAGCGAAGTTGGATCTGTCGACGCCGAAGGCTGCACACTCGACAGGGGATTAGCAAAGGTTACAGAAGCCCGAGGGGTGTCGCCACCATCCCGAGCCATGGTCTCAGGCGCCCGAGTAGGCTGGGGAGTCCTGTCAGCCGACGACCTCTTGGTCCTCCTCATCCTTAGCGGTTCATTGTCGTTGTCATCCAGGAGGTCGATAACATGAGGAGGGGCTGCAAGGGAAACTTTCAATCGACCAAAATCGCAAGAAATGACCACTCGACTCGAAAACAGGACGTCAGTAAACGTACCTGGGTTGGAGGTAACTGCGTCCCCCATCTCTTGGTCGTCGTCCTTGGCAGAGACTTCAGAGGTAGCAGCGCTGCAAATTTCGAAAAGACAGTTGACTGGCTCAATGAATCGACCAAAGATCCACCCACGGTCGACGAAGGAAAAACAAGATTTATTACCCGGAAATAATAGGGATAGCTATCTTCATCTTGGGCAGTGTCTTGGGCGGCTTGGACAGCGTCGTGCGTGGTTGCTTGGGGACCTTCCCAGTCGGTGTTGGAGAAGAAGTCCGAGGGCGTTTTGACGACGGCCCAACGGAGGCAGTCGCCTTGCCACGTTCCTGCGTCGGGTCGTGTGCGAGCTTGGATCGCCTCTCCGGGCGGGGGGGGGGGGGGGTCGACCTCCTCCTCCTCCTCTTCGCTGGAGAAGACGTCATCGCCCCCCTCTCCTTCACCATCAGACTCCCACTCACCTTGGTCGTCCCCGCTCTCGCCTCCACTCCCTTCTCCTTCCTCAGTCGACCCCTGTGCCCCATTGGGCGTCGAGTACATCTCGGTGGTCGCCTGGAAAACAGCAGGCAAAACGAAAGTCAATCGACCTACTCAAAAGAATACCAACGCAGAAAACGAAGATTTCAGTCGAGAGCTTAAAGACACACCTGGTCGACCTCATACGAACTGTCGAGTGGAATGACCCTCCTGGCTCCTCGGGGGTTGTCCTTGTTCCCCGTGATGCTTGACAGCCACCCCTCCAACATCTCGTCGGTGACCTCCTCTGGGTGGATCCGAGTGGTGTCCTCGAGGCCAGAGTACAGCCACATCGGGTGGTCACGAGCCTGGAGCGGTTGGATTCGCCTCTTGAGGAAGACTTCCAGCAGATCCATCCCCGTCACGCCCTCGCGGACAAGTTCAACCACTCGACCCGCCAGTACCTTGACCTGGGCCTTTTCTTCAGGCGTCACCTTCAGAGAAGCAGGCTTTTCGGCTCGGTCGAGAGAAAAAGGTGGGAGTCTAGTCGACTGCCCAGGAGTCGCCTGGTCCTGGCAGTAGAACCAAGTCGCCTGGTCCTGGCAGTAGAACCAAGTCGCCTGCCAGCCTCGGACTGACTCCGGGAAAGTAATGGATGGGAAGCAGCTCTTCCCTCTCGTCTGGATCGCCAATCCCCCACACAACTGGATCACTTTCGTCTTCTCATCACTCGACTTGGCCTTCTTGACCGACTGAGAGCGACAAGTGAAAATGTGCTTGAAAAGCCCCCAGTGTGGGCGGCAACCCAGGAACACCTCACACATAGAGATGAAAGCGGCAAGATAGACTATGGAGTTTGGGGTAAAGTGATGGAGCTGCGCTCCAAATAAGTTCAAGAAGTTTCGGAAGAAAGAATGGGGCGGCAGAGAAAACCCTCGGTCGATGTGAGTGGCCAGAAGCACGCACTCACCGTCGCGAGGTTGGGGCTCAATCTCTCCCCCCGGAAGACGCGCGGCTTTGTGAGGAATGGCTCCCCCCTCAACCATGTCGTCGAGGTCCTCCTACCGGAGCACCGATGGCATCCAGTCGCCCTGGATCCAACCCTTGGGCAGGGCCGTCCTGGAGGAAGATCCGCCGCGCGCAGACTTCTTCCCCTTCCCCGCCACCGCCGCCTTCTTCGCGCGCTCCAGAGCGGTTGTCTTGCCCTTCATCATCGTCGCCGGCGAGATTTCAAACTGGTTTGCGGTGGTTGGGCGAGAGCGAAGGCAGCGGAGGAGATTGCGAAGAAAGAGAGGAAGAAGGAGAAGAGGGGAGCACGCGCACTGTTGGGAGACTCCGAGCCGGCAACTTATAAGGGGCCACTTCCGAGTGACTGACCAGTAGGCCCAGGCTATCCAGTCAAATCCCGCGGCAGGCGCGCGCGCGGTACGTGGCGAAAAAGGCGACGCGGAGATCGAGGAGCCTTCGCATTGTCACTTCCGATTACTGCGGCCGCCCCCGTTCCGCGCGCTTCCCAAAAAATCCGAATCCCGTGATATCCGCTGGCTGCAGAACGATTCGTCAAAACAGAAAATCCCGCGTGCACCGGCGCTCGGTACGTCACGGGTAAAGGAATCCACTCGACGAAAGGCCTAGAACGGATCAAGGCGACTGAAAGAAGTTGATGACGTCATCCGTGACAGTCGACCCAGAACGAAGCACTCATATAACCTGAAGAATCAGTCGGAAAGGTCACTAACCCTTTTTTCACTCTAGCCTCGATCCGTTCGGGGGCTAATGATGAAGCTATGTACCTAGGGTAGGGGCACGGACCCGTCCTAAAGAGCCCTACCCTAGGACATCCCTAGAAGGAGTCACCTTTCAATCAACTTGAAGGTATTCCACTCGACGGGTTCAAGACACTCGACCAAGGAGCTATCACTCGACCATGAAGCCATCACTCGACTGACCAGAAGACCTAAAGTCACTCCGCATGCAAACGGTCGGCTATTAAGTAGTCTTTATGGTCATTATAACACTTTATTAGGGGCGTTACCAGTAACGCCCCACCTTTAATGTACCTTAAACCCTGCATTACTGAGGGCAGGAGAGGGCCGGCGAACTCTATATAAGCCACCCCCCTCCTCAGTATGAAGGGTTCGCACCCCTGTCATTTACACACGCGTAATTCAATCGACCGCCTCCGGGCACCGAGACGTAGGGTTGTTACTTCCTCCGAGGAGGGCCTGAACTCGTAAACCTTGCGTGCTTACAACTTCCCAATAGCTAAGGTCCAGCCTCTTCATACACACCCCTACCTCACTGTCAGACTTAGAACCACAGGATTGTTTCAACAAGTACCTCTTGATCCTCTTGTAGATCTACAGAACCTTCTAATTCCATCAGATCATCATCTTCCAAGAGCTCCATTTCCCTAAGGAGGTTGAATCCATCAGTTTCATCAAGCACAGGATTCAAGATCTTTTCCTGGATGTTGTCTTGAGGAGTGTATGGAGAATCAGGGAGGTGTGTCTTGAGGACTGAAGTGGGTGTAGTTTCTCCAAGCATCTGATTGTGGCCAAAAGACTGTCCTGTGATGTTAGGGGCCCCAGAATTGGCAGCAGGCCCTTTATCTGATTCAGATCGAGAGCTCCTGTTGGATTCGGCATCTTCAGTAAGATTAGTACCAGTTTCAGCTGCAGAGACATATGTACCAGCGGAGAGGTTGGTGGAAGTGCCAGTTTCAGTAGGGGTTAAGGACTCCACCTCAATGAGTAGCCTGTAGATTTTGTTCTCAACTCCAAAAAGCCTTCCAGCAGGGATTTTGGAGGGATCTTTACATAAGATTTTGACCCTAACAGTTTCTTTGAATGACTTGAAATTATGCTGCCAATCCACATCCAGTAAGACCCCCAGAGTGGAAGTGATTTGATCCAGCATAGTCCAGTCACACCACTTGGGGGTCCAATTTCCTGATCTTGATCCAAGTTTCCTGGAGGTCCTCTTCAGCCTCAATCCTTCCTTTCCAGACTTCAACATTGACTACAACATTGTCTTTCTTGAGACCAAAACAGGGGTATCCAGCAACTTGAACTACATCTATTTCAGGAGGGAATTTGACCAAGAATGTCCACTCATCTAGGGCATTGATTGGCCAGGGCCAGTTGGTTTTGTAAATGTCTGCAAACGCAGTGGCAAGTTCCTGCTTAGTCACTTCACCAGCTTCTACCAGAACAATCCCCACATTCTTCAGGGAGCCATGATACTGAGCATTTTCATCAGGTGGGTCTATGTGGTAGAACCCTAAGTCTGGAGCAACACTTCCAACATATCTAGCAGAACTGTGGGTTTTCCTTCTGCCAGGGTAATTCTCAACTTTATGGGTAACCATTTTGCAGATAAAACAACTCTTCGGGTTGACACATTTATCCAAATGATGCCCTGGTTCCCCACAGCTGTAGCAGATCACCTCAGAGTATGCCATAAGGCACGAAGCAGGGGCAGGAGCAGTTTTCTGGATGTCTTGTCTCTTCTTTTGCTGATTCTTGCCTTGAGATTTCCCACTGATCTGAGAGTCAGAACCACCAGCAGATTGATCTTGGGCAATTACAGGAGCCTGCCCAGATTGTGTCCCCATTTGGGGCGGAGGTGGGCCGTACCACTGCCCAACCGGCGCTCCCCCCATTGTGATAGGGGAAATTCAACGGAGTTCCTGGTTCCTTCTCATCCTCCAGCCAGATGTTGTCTCTCAGGAAGCAGAAACAACCACCAGACATCTCAATTGAAGCAGATTGCAACCCTAATTTCAATCTTCTGCAGGCTTGGGGGAGAGGTAAGGTAGGGGATCCACCTGCTCCAGCTCCGGTGGCATGCTGGTGGGCATGAGTCCAGTCAAGCATTTCCATCTCGCAGCACGGCGTGGATCTCCTGAATTCACTTCTCCTTTCGCCCATCGAACGAATGCAATCGGTGGCTCCCTGGGGTGGGGCATCCTGTGCTTCTCCGAGAAATCTCCTTCGAAGTAGACCCGCAGGGCTAGATTCAGTAGCTCCCCATCCACATGATCCTTGCACATCCGAGCATACCTGCGCGAGTGAGAGAATGGATTCGTTCCCTCCTCGGCTTCCTCCCTTGCAGCTTCCTCCTCTGCTTCCCTCCATTCGCGCGTGCACTGGGTCCAGGAGAGAGCGTTGTCGTGGATCCGCATCGCCCGCTCCCTCCATCTCCTCCCTCGAGTCTCCCACAGCACCGCCGGCGCGACGAAGTTGAGCGGCTGGAGCATCCGCGGGAAGGCTTTGTAGACATGTGGGAGATGCATCTTGTACATCTGCCTGTCTTCCAGCCATTCCCCCGTGGATATGGTCAGCGACTCCATGGGGCACGTGAGCGGACTTGCTGAGGGGGGCAGGCGCGCCCGGAGTCAGGAGGCGGGGGGTGGCGGCGAGATCTATGGCGGCGGCGAGGGTGGAGGTAGTGGCGGGGGCGGCGGTGAGGGTGGAGGTGGTGGCGGGGGCGAAGGGGATCGCGAGAGCGGACATCTATTTGCCAATTATGTTAACTACACAGTCAACGTATAAAATAATTTAAATATATATAATATATTTAGAAGGGAAACATAAGTTGGACCTAGCGTTCCTATTCTTATATAGAAAAATAGAACAGACCTTTGTGTTTTCTTCAAAAAAATACATAAATTGGGCTGCCAAAAATAAAACCTCCGATGGGAGGTCCATAGGCCGGTCGATACATGATGGCCCTAAGAAAATACAAACAGGCCTATGGACCTCCCATCCGAGCTGGTGGGTTGCGCATGTTAAAACTGAAAGCCTAGACGGGGCAGCCCAATACCACGTCCAACACTTGCCAGAACTTCGTCCCTTGTTTTCTCTGTGTTTCGCACACTCGACATTGTGTGGGCATTTTGACTGTGCATCAAATGAAGATGTGCTATGCACGAATGTTTATCAACATGATGTTAACTGGCTGGTAGTTCCATTTTCGACCATGAATAAAACTTCCAACATGATGTTAACCATGTTTGAAAAGGCCGTGTTAATATAAATGCTCTGCCTCTGAAAGTTGCAGTTTCTTATCTGAAACTGAACTTGCAGTTTCTTATCTGAAACTGAAACTTGCAGTTTCTTCTCTGAGAATCACATTGTCTGCACTTTTATACTCCTATGAAACTACATTTTTAAGTGCTAAAAATAGATATCTAGAATTCATAAAATACTTCATATGCTCAATACTGCAAATCTGAAATTCAAAAGACATTCATATATGAAAGTACTCTCAAAATACACAACACAAAAATACAATTCACAACCTGCAAATACTGACAACCCTAAGCTCCTCCTGACAATTCACAACCTGCCCGACTATTGGGCTGGGGGGGCAGCCCCCTCCTATTCATCGGTGGAAGACAGCCGCCCCATGAGACGATGTGAACGGCGAGGGAGACGATGGCTGGGAAGCGTCGTCGGGCCAACTGCTTTTCTCCTCTTGCAGCTGGGTTCGATCGACGAAGACTCCACCGGCTCGCTCTGGCAGGACACCCTCACAAACGGCACCCTGTAGATGCCCGATCCTTCAATCTCTGGTGGATGCTCCATCTGGGATCGATACTCCCACCACCGCTCCCTCACGATCATATTCGGTGAATCTGTTTGCTCCATGGCCCAGAGGAGCAGCTCTATGTACTCCGGCGCGACTCCATCCGGGAGTATCGCCGCCTTTTTGCTCTGTTGTAGATATTTGGCCATGGATGTCACCGTCGCCGCTAGTTGGTCCTTGTTGTCAAACCAAGACTGTATCTCCAACATCCTAGCTAGCTTCACAGGGTCGCCGTCTGCGATCCTCACGTATCGGTTGTACTCCTCCATCGATCGACTTCTCCACAACACCTTCACTCGCTGGCGGTGGTTTTTGAATGGAAGAGGAGAGGAGCAGCGCTGGTTTTGGATTAGAACGGGAGAGGAGCGACGCTGGTTTTGGACTGGAACAGGAGAGGAGGGGCGGTGGTTTTGAAATGGAAGAGGAGAGGAGCTGCGCTACATTTAGAATAGAACAGGAGAGGAGCGGCGGTGGTTTAAGAGGAGAAGAACGGAAGAGCGGCGCTGGTCTTGGAAGTATTTTTTTGTTGTTTTGCGTATTTTGGGTCAAAGTTTGACCAAGTACTATATTTGACAAGCAAAATGTGAATGCATGTCACCAAAAATTGTATCGTTTGGTTCGTATCTGAATGTACTTTCAAATTATATTATTTTTGCAATGTATAACATATATTTTATATGCGAAAATCATGGTCAATTATGACCCAGAGTAAAAGGGAGACTAGTTAAAGTGGGGTCGCTTTCTTAATTGAAGGGTAAATTGATTTTGATTTTGATCCAGTCACAGCACGCCGGCCCTCTCGTCCAATCCTAAATCGCTGCCACATGCTCCTCTCCCTCTTCTCCATTGCAAAACCACCTCCTCTCCTCTCCATCACCTGCATTCCAAAACCACTGTCTCGCCTCTCCCTCTTCTGATCTTCTCCATTGCAAAACCACCTCCTCTCCTCTCCATCATCTCCATTCCAAAACCACCGTCTCGCCTCTCCCTCTTCTCTATTGCAAGACCACCGTCTCTCCTCCCTTTTCTAGACGCTTTGCTCCATGGCGCGGGCGCAATCCATGGATACAAAATTAGTATATTGTATACTATTTAAAAGTCGAGGGCGGGGCTTTTCCTGTGCGGTAGGCGGCGGGGCAATTCTTCCTAGTCGGTGCGACAGAGACGCGAGAAGACGAGGGAGTAGGCTGCTGCAAACATAGGGCTATGTGATTTGATAGCGAGTTACTGATGGACAGGTGGGGCCCCATGATTTGACTTGCCATCATCATTTTAACTGCGGCGCTACGACCGACGTGGGTCTCCCGATTCCTGACCACCTCCATACAGGTGCCTCTCCCAATGCTCCACCATGTAGTAAAGGCTGGCTCTTGCATGAGAGCCCACTTCTCCACTTTTTCCTTGCCTCTCTTTCCTCCACATATGCAAAAATGCCATGTAAAGCGCACTATTGTACTTACTTTTACTTGCTCCTACAGGTGCTTAAGCTTGCCACATAGGCATAAAGTCTGATGTGGCAAGTTAATCAAGAAGAGAGAGACTAGTTTGGTGACCCAAGGAAGAAACGGTGCTAAGCGCGTGTACCTAGGTGAAAAGACAATTTTGAGTCTATAGCTAATTAAATGAAGCAAACTTAGCAACACCATTTCATTGGAAGAGGTCACTCCTTGGCAAATGCAATAAATACTAGTACTCCCTGTGTCCCATAATATAAGAACGTTTTTGGCACTACACTAGTGTCAAAAACATTCTTATATTATGGGACGGAGGGAGTACGAAGAAAGAGATAGAGAGGAGTAAAAAAATACACTTATAGCCAACCTTGTTGTAGTATGAGTGACTAAGTGATGACTATGTATGACATGCCAACATCAGATAGCCTAACACACCGTGTTAAATCTCCAAGGTCGCGACCATGCGAGCGACGCGATGGTCATGGTAGGCGCACCATGATACGGGCTGCTGACAGCCCTTGGATCTGAGATCAAATGGTCGCATGCTAAGTTGCTAAAAATTTGCAGAATAACCCTCCAGGATAGGATATTCACCCATAGGTCTAGAATCACGCCATGCAACCGTTCGATCTCAGATCCAAGGGCTCTCGGAAGCCCATGTCATGGGAGAATGGAAAGCCACTACCCTGCCGTTCGCACGCTGGCAGTTCGCTCCTACTCGTCCCCGCACGTCCTTCAATACTACAGTGGTTCGCTCCTAGTTGTCCCGTCCGTTCACATTACGGTAGTTCCACTAATCCTAACCCTCCTCCCACATCCATGGCGTCCCAAATCTCCACGATCGGCGGTGAGTACAAGGTTAGAACCATCACCGGCGATGAGTTCGACGTCATCTACACCCGTTTTTCCGCGACGGTGAAAGGATGCCTTTCTCGCTTCAGACGCATGTTCAAAAACTCAAATGATGAGTGGGTCGCTAGGCTAGATGTTGAGTACACCACAGTCCTGGGACCAGACAAGGATATAAAGGACGAAGAGAGGAAGAAGCCCGCCGTGATCCAGGTTTGCGTACATAACGCTTGCTTGGTCTACCACATATGCCATGCCGACGTTGAGTGCCAGGATTTTAAGAACTTCCTCAAGGACAAAACAGTGAAATTCGTTACTGTAGACTTTAAGAACGACAGGGATGTCCTGCGTCGGATAGGTCTCATTGTAGGCAACCCCCTCGACCTCCAAAATAATCGGCTGGTGTCCTCTCGTCATCCTTAAATGCAAACCCTGGCAGGAGCCATGGTTCATCCTTCATACGGTAAACTGGAGAAACCTCCATACACGTTTCATCGTCATGCATGGCAGCGGAATGTACTAGATATAGACACATCCACTATGCTGCAATGGATGGCTACCTTTGCTTCAATATCTACAAGGGTTGGATGAAGAGCAACAGCCAAGTGTGCGGTTCAAGCAAAGAAGTATCGGCCAAGAGGAAGAGGGACAAGGACGAAGTCGAGGACGTGGACGAGGACTCCGAGTAAGGTGGCAGTGTCGTTGCTCATGGTGGTTCTAATGCAGTGTCTACCGGAATAGTTGCAAAGTTTAATTTCAGGTGTGCTTAATTTAATTTGAGGGGTGTGTTGTGTTGAGCCCCCAGCAGAACTATGTTATGTTTCTTCTCGTTACTTTAAGTCTTCAGTACGCACATACTAGTATTTCTTACATTTCATCTTTTAGTTGGTATAGTACTACCATTCGTTTCTTCACATTATATACATACAATATATATGGGCAACATCATATAGCTAGCAGTTTAGTTGTCAAAGATTTTCAGGGTGCTTAGTTTTGTCAAAGAATTCCAGGATGCTTAGAGGGTGCTTGGATCCAAGGGACTTATTTTAGTCTGACTAAAAATAGTAGCTTTAAGAGGCTAAAGTTCCAAGCACCCCTGACTAAAGAGGGGCTAAAACTAGTCTTGAGACTAAATTTTTTTAGTTAGGAGTACCCCTACTAAAATGTGGATTAGTCCTCTCTCTACTCATTTAACTCCTCTCCTTTAACACAGGCGAGTTCTGGATTGGAGGGTTTCGAGGATAATAAATGCTCATTAACTTGATTTTAGCCTTTTTAGTATTTGGATCCAAGCATGGGTGATGCTAGCATGTTTTAGTCCCACTACTTTTAGTCATGGGACTAAAACGTATCCAAGCACCCTCTTAGTTTTATTTCAGGGGTGGGTTGTGCTAGACACCATTATTGTGACTAGCCTTTTTAATAGTACTATATGCATAATTTGGCGACAAGCGCTCTCTATATGTACCACCTTTTTTTAATTTCAAGTTTTGCTCCATGGCACAATCCATCGATACTACTGCTGTACAAAAGTATACATTTTTAAAAGGCTAGAGGGCAGGGCAGTCTAGCTTGGTCGGTTTCACGAGAGGTGAGGGCCTTTGTGATTTCACGGCTCATTACTGCTGGAAGGCGGGGCCTTGTGATTTGACTACTCATATAAATGTGTCGACGGCCTGATCGAGGAGGAGCAAAGAACAGTGCGGTATACTCAACTTTTCCACTGGAGTAGTACTGCGACGGAGGAGCACGAAACACGGCAGCCCAGTGCCATATGGCGATAAAAATGATCTAATTTGCTAGTCATCTCATTGTTAGCATTGTTCTATTCATTCCCTCAAAAAAAACCATTGTTCTATTCATGCCTCGCAGAGAACATGACACGTGCGGCGAAACACCCGAAGCAAAAGATGAAACACAGGAGAAAAAGAAGAAGGAAGATTATCACCCCAAATGATCTAATTCGCCGTAGAGTCGTAACTGCTTCTTCATCTCCTCCACGACCTCCATCTCCTTGCGTGTCTCCTCCACCATCTTCTTCATTCTGTCCATGACGCAGGATTTCTCGACACGAGCCTTCATCATCTATTCCACGGCAGCATTACGTACCTTGATAGCAGCCGAGTGCTCGATGCAGAGCTTCACCAACTCCTCCTTCTGTTCCATGACGAGGGCCTGCAGCATATTCATCGAGGAACTACTATTCTCATGCAGCTTCTTCCAGCCGGTGTTCTTCTCCTCCAACAGGTCGATCCCGTGGCAGAGCTTCGCCTTGTCCTCCTAAAGTCGTGGATTTCGCCGGCCGCCTTCTTCTCCGAGGCAATGCTCTTCTTCAGCAGCATCACCAAGCCAGCGGTCAACTCCCCCTGCTGATTGAGCTCCGCGAGCATGTCGTTGATGCTCTCCTTCAGCAACTCCATCAAGCCTTGGATGAACTCCTTCTTCTTATTGAGGTGCTTATTGAGCTGATCGGGAATGCCGTAGAGGGATAACGACTCCAGCTCTGCCAGCTCGGCATGTTCGCCTCCGTGGCTAGGGCGCTCCTGGGAGCCATCGCCTGCCCGTGAGAGATCTTTCGAGGTCTCTACGTGGCGGTGAGCCCTCTTTTTTTCTGCAGCCTTGGTTGCCGCTCCCTTGTTACGAGTAGTTCTCGACCTAGAGCTCTGCTCACCGGCCATGGCAACGAAGGACGAAGAAGAAGCACTTATGAGGAGGAAAGGTAGAGTAATTTTTGGTTAGGTAGTTCCCCTTTTTATAACCTAAGTACTAGCACTAGTACTAATACCTGCATAGTGGGAACACGTTCAGGTTTGGTACGTACTAGTAGGTGTGAGCAGACTTTCGAATGTGATGGGAACAAGGTAAAGATTAATTAATGGTTTTCATTTCGAGGCCCGAAACGTCTCCCGATGAGTTTAGCGGAACATAAATTTCAAGTACTACACTGCTCAAATGCGTAAATATTATGTTACTGTCAAAAATTGGCACAAAATACGAAGGAGACCAATGGAAGTACTACTAGCAACCCATGATTTAACTACTCGCATGCGCGCAATGGAGTAATAATGTCTTTCTTGCACCCTCATGTCCACTCAATTTGCATGTGTTGTATTAATTGACCATCAATGAAGTGAACGACTTTACACGCATAAAATTATCACTGGATCTTGGTACAAAATTGCATCCGCCCGTGTACCCGCGTGTGCGCGCGAGGGAATGAGTGCGTGTGTGGCGTGCGTGCACATCTTCGCTTCGTGCATGTACCGCCAGTATGGCTCAGGGAGGACGAGTACATTCTTATGGAACCAGCAGCACGTCACTGTGATCAATCCATGCAAGGAGGTCGCGACAACGCCTCCACATGCGCCACGTGGCTTCATGAACTGTAAGAGAGACACTGTGTAGCGTGCCATTGTATTCTAATTTACTTGTTTTGCACATACTCGAAGTACTAGTAAGGTACACGTGCATTGCACACATCAGATTTTGCAACCACATTATGAATAAATACCACACTATAGCATGTAAGCTCTGAGTCTTATATGCCTGATGTAGCCCTTCATTTAATTCTTATAGTTCATCTGTAGGCGTTCTGGGAACGGGGGTCCCCAGACTTGCCTGCCTGCGGCCTGCGGCGTGGCTCAAGTGGGGGCCCAGCGTGGCCCATCTTCATCAACACGAGGCTCAAGACCCTCGCGAGGGGCCAAGCCTCGCAAGGCGGACGACACAGCGCATCCTCAGGCACAGCCTCGTCAGGCTGGCTCGCGAGGAGGCGGAGAGTTCAAGGCGGGGTACCTCGCGAGGTGCTCATGACGCAAGCCATGACGACACGGGGCACCAGGCGGGTGCCAGCGCGCGCAGCATCCCTCTTTCCTCTTTGGTGCAAAGGGGGCAAGCGTATCCGTGGAGTACCGAGGCATCAGGCAAAGGTTGCCACTTCAGTGCAACGAGACCAAGGCCAGGAGGACTACGAGACGGAGGTCACCATGGAGCCCAGCGCGACATCATCACCAGAGCCTTTGGCAGGCGAAGACTGCTTTTGTCAGGATAGATGTACTCATTGTCCCCCTTCAAATTAGCCCGCCATTGTTGGATCCCTTCCCTCTCAATATTTGAGGAGAGGACCAGGGCCTCTATAAATAGGACTAGCCACCCACATAGCGAGGGGTGGGTTCGTTCGGTTCGCAAGTAGAGAGAGAGAGAGAGAGGGTGACTGAACTCTTCATAGCAGTTCATCACCACAGCCAAGAACAGACCCTCGCGAGGCTGTTCTTCCTTGTATTGTTCATCCACACCAGCCCCAGGAGGCAATCCATCCACCACACATTGGAGTAGGGTATTACACCACATCGGTGGCCCGAACCAGTATAAATCTTGTGTCTTTCGTGCAGTTCTTTTAGTAGTTTAGATCCCATCGAGACGGAGAGGTTGAAGGCGAGATTTCCGCGCACACCCCAGTGTTCGAACCTTAAGGGTCTGCCGGAACCCGAAATCCGACATTTGGCGCGCCAGGTAGGGGTGCTCCGGGATCCGTCTTCCACCGCTTTGCCCTCCTTCGGCCGCCGCAACCATGCGCGGAGCCAGCCGGGCTCGCGCCGCCCCGGCGGCCCTCGCCGGTGGGCGCTCTCGTCGTCCCCCACCGCCCGCCGTCAACACCGCCACCGGCTCGGTGGGAAACAAGCTACGAGCACCACCCCAGCGTCCGCCTACGTGACAGAGCAACTGCACCACAGCACCGACGCCTCCGGTCGTTGCGGCCCTCCTGGGTGGCTCGCAGGCGCCGCCCACAAGTCGCCACATCAAGCCTTTTTCCCGCCGGGTTAGCACCGCTGCCGCGCGGTAGGGGGCTCCCCCGGACCGGGCGGCGAGCGAGGTCGATCTGACCTTCAGCTCGGAGGACCACCCCACCAACCCGGTCGGCTCAGGCGCGCTCCCCTTGTTGTGCACCCCCACCATCTGCCAGGTGGCCGTCACCCGGACCCTCGTCGATGGCGGCGCGGGCCTCAGCTTGCTTTCGGTCGAGACTTTCGACCTCTTCCGCATACCCCGGGAGCGGCTGCGACCCAGCCGATCCTTCTCGGGCGTCGGGGGCGGATCATCCGACTCCCTGGGGCAGATCCGGCTCCCGGTGACCTCCGGCACCTACGACAACTTCCGCACGGAGATGGTCGACTTCGACATCGCCCCCATCGGCCTTCCTTACAATGCCATCCTCGGCTACCCGGCACTGGCCCAGTTCATGGCCGCCACGCACCCGGCGTACAACCTCATGAAGATGCCCGGGAGCAATGGTACCCTCACTGTGCACGGGGACACCGGGGACGCCCTGCGAGTACTCGGGCTCGCCTTCAAGACAGCAGCGTCGGCACGGCCCGCCAACGCGGAGGCCCCAGAGCCCAAGGGGGCTGCGCCCGCCAAGAAGAAGCAGTTGTTCACCCAGGACAAAGCAGAAACCAAGCAGATCCCCGTCGACGAGGACGGGTCCTCCAGCGCCACTTTCACCATAGGCGCCAACCTAGAGCCCGAGCAGGAGGAGGCCTTGGTCAAGTTCCTGCGCTCGAATAAGAAGGTATTTGCTTGGGAGCCGGATCAGCTGGCGGGGATCCCCAGAAGTGTCATCGAGCACCACCTCAACGTATGCCCAAATGTACGCCCCGTGAAGCAAAAGGCCAGGCGGCAGTCCACGGAGGAGCAGGCTTTCATCACCCAAGAGACCCGCAAGCTAGAGGCTGCAGGGGTCATTCGCGAGGTCCGATACCCGGACTGGTTGGCCAACCCTGTCGTTGTGCCCAAGAAGGGGGGGAAGAACGCATGTGTGTCGACTTCACCAACCTCAACAAGGCATGCCCGCAAGATCCGTTCCCGCTCCCCCGTATCGACCAGATTGTCGATTCCACTGCGGAGTGCGACCTGCTATGCTTCCTGGACGCCTTCTCCGGGTATCACCAGATCAAGATGGCAGTGGAAGACGTTGAGAAGACCGCCTTCTTGACCCCATGCGGGGTATACTGCTATACATGCAAGCTGTTCGGGCTGTGTAACACAGGGGCAACCTTTCAGCGACTGATGCACATCACCTTGGGTCAGCAACTCGGAAGGAATGTCGAGGCCTACGTCGATGACATTGTAGTAAAATCTCGGGAGGCCAAGACCCTGATACAAGACCTGGAGGAGACCTTCGCGAGCCTCGACGCAGTAAACCTGCGGCTCAACCCGGAGAAATGTGTGTTTGGCGTCCCCTCGGGCAAGCTCTTGGGATTCCTCGTGTCCCATCGTGGCATTGAGGCCAACCCCGAGAAGGTCAAGGCGGTCAAAGACATGAGTCCACCAAAGACCCTCAGAGAAATGCAGAAGCTCACTGGGCGCGTGACCGCGCTAGGGCGCTTCATCTCCAAACTGGGGGAGCGAGCGCTGCCTTTCTTCCAGCTGATGAAGAAGAAAGGGACCTTTGAGTGGACTGAAGAAGCAGATAAGGCGTTTCAAGATCTCAAGAGGTACCTGACCAGTCCCCCAGTCATGGTGGCGCCACACCCTCAGGAGCCCCTGCTACTGTACCTCGCTGCCACGCCCTACTCCGCCAGCGCATCCCTGGTGGCGATTAGGGAGGAACACAAAGTCAAGGCCGCAGCGGCAGCCCGGGCAGGGCAAAACAGGAACAAGGAAAGCCTGCGGGAGCCACAACCACAGCTGAGGAGGGTCAGCAGCCGGGAAATGCACCGGGGGCAGGAGAGGCCACCCGACCGTGTAGTCCACCTCCCGAGGCCGCGACGCCTCGCGAGGCGCCCCCACCTCCCGAGGGCGCGGCAACCCCAGATGCTCCCAGCCTTGTCGAGCACCCAGTTTACTTTGTTAGCACGGTGCTACGGGACGCGAGGGCCCGGTACCCAATGCCTCAGAAGCTCCTCCTTGCGCTACTGGTAGCCTCGCGCAAGCTGCGTCACTACTTCCAGGCTCACCCCATCAAAGGCGTCTCGTCATACCCCCTGGAGAGGGTGCTCAGGAGCCCTAACTCGGTCGGAAGGGTCGCTGAGTGGAACATAGAGCTGCAGGCGTTTCAGCTCGAATTTGGCACAACCTGGGTCATCAAAGGAGCAGCATTGGCGGATTTTGTGGCAGAATGGACAGAGGCACCAGGCCTCAAGGCCGACGAGGATCGGTCCCTCTTCCCGGGGAGCGAGGCGCCAGAAGGCTGGGTCATGCACTTTGACGGGGCGTTCTCTAGACATGGCGCTGGGGCTGGAGCGGTGCTTATATCGCCCACTCAGGACAAGCTCTACTACGCCGTACAGCTTTGCTTCCAACAAGGTGAAAAGGTCTCCAACAACATAGCAGAATACGAGGGTCTAATAGCGGGCCTGAAGGCCGCGGCAGCCCTGAGTGTGAAGCGCCTTACCATTAAGGGCGATTCAGAGCTCCTCGTGAACTTCTCCAACAAGGTGTACGAGCCGAAAGATGAGCACATGGAAGCTTACCTTGCGGAGGTCCGCAGGATGGAGAAGCAGTTTTGGGGGTTGGAGTTGCAGCATGTGCCCCGTGGCACCAATCAGGAGGCCGACGACATCGCCAAGCGGGCATCCAGGCGGCTGCCTCAGGAGCCTAGTGTCTTCGAGGAGAGGCTCTTCAAGCCCTCAGCCTTGCCGTCACTATCAAACACGGCTCAGCCTCGGGAGGAGCTCCCCCAGCCACCTGCCTCAGGAGCCCCGATCTGTGGCCCGGCCTCAGGAGCATGTCTTCTCCTGACGATGGAACCTCAGGAGGAGTGCTGGATCACGGAGCTCCGGAGTTACTTGACGCAAGGGACCATGCCGGAGAAGGAGGAGGAAGCGGAGCGGGTGGCGCGGCAGGCCACTGCGTACTGCATCAGAGACGGAGAACTCTACCGAAAGTGACCAAACGATGTACTCCTGCGTTGCATTTCCAGGGAGCAAGGAAAGGAACTACTGGAGGACATACATGGCGGAGACTGCGGGCACCACTCATCATCGCGGACCCTCATCGGCAAGGCGTTCTGCAGTGGGTTTTATTGGCCTACCGCACTCAATGACGCCGTAGAGCTGGTGAAAGCTTATGAGGCCTGCCAGTTCCACGCCAAGCAAATCCATCAGCCGGCCGGAGGCCTGCAGACTATACCCCTTTCATGGCCATTCTCAGTCTGGGGGCTGGACATCCTGGGCCTATTTCCTCGGGCGCCAGGGGGCTACCGCTACCTCTACATCGCCGTGGACAAGTTCACCAAGTGGGCTGAAGTGGAGGCCGTCCGCACCATCCCTGCGGGCTCCGCGGTCAAGTTCATCAAGGGCATCATGAGCCGGTTTGGGGTGCCGAACCGCACCATCACAGACAACGGTTCGCAGTTCACCAGTAACCTCTTCAAAACATACTGTGCTAACCTTGGAACGCAGATATGCTACGCTTTAGTGGCGCACCCTCGAAGCAACGGCCAGGCCGAACGAGCCAACGCAGAGGTCCCGAGAGGCCTCAAGACCAGGATGTTCAAGAAAAAGCTGGAGGCCTGTGGCCGAGGTTGGTACAACGAGCTTCAATCCGTGCTATGGTCCATCCGCACCACCGCGACCAAGCCGACTGGAGAGACCCCATTCTTCCTGGTCTATGGAGCGGAGGCAGTCCTCCCTCACGAGGTCAGATGTCGCTCCGCGCGGGTCCTGGCATTCGACGAGGCGCAGCAGGACGCCATTCGGGGGACGGACATCGTGTTGGGGGATGAACGACGACGGGAAGCCGCGCTGCGAGCGGCGAGGTATCAGCAGGCGCTACAGCGATATCACTGCCGCAACATCCGCCCCAGGACTCTCGAGATAGGAGACCTCGTGCTCAGGCGGGTTCTCTCCAGGGAGGGGTTGCACAAGCTCTCTCCCATGTGGGAGGGCCCGTTCAAGGTTGTTCATGTTTCCAGGCCCGACTCCACGCGCTTGGAGACTCAGGAGGGAGTGCCAATCCAGAATGCGTGGAACATCCAGCACCTCCGGAGGTTCTATCCCTGAAAAGGCCCAAACCCTATGAAGCAAGGCGAGTGCCTGTGAAGATCATCTCTTTTGGAAAGGCCCCGAGCCTGTGAAGCAAGGCGAGTGCCTGTGAAGCTATCGCGTTTTGGAAAGGCCCGGAGCCTGTGAAGCAAGGCGAGTGCCTATGAAGATCATCTCTTTTGGAAAGGCCTGGAGCCTATGAAGCAAGGCGAGTGCCTATGAAGCTATCGCGTTTTGGAAAGGCCCGGAGCCTGTGAAGCAAGGCGAGTGCCTGTGAAGATCATCTCTTTTTGAAAGGCCCAGAGCCTGTGAAGCAAGGCGAGTGCCTGTGAAGATCATCTCTTTTGGAAAGGCTCGGAGCCTGTGAAGCAAGGCGAGTGCCTGTGAAGCCCTCGCGCTCAAGGAAAAGGCCCAGAGCCTGTGAAGCAAGGCCAACGCCTGTGAAGCTCGCTGCCCCGTGACACTCTCACGTAATAATGAGTGGGGCTGTACACGCCCCGGAGTCTCAGGAGCGCCGGCCTCAGGCCCTGGGGCTCCCTCCCACGCCCAGTGGCAGCACTTAGCTCCGCGCTAGTGAGAAGACGTCGAAGACTAGATTAGGTGCCGGACGCGGCTTTTCCATTTGCTTTCCGTAGTTGACGTGTTCGTTTGCATTTGGAGTCTTATTGGAGTTATCGCTGTTGCTGATTTATGGTTCGTCGATTTTCACCCCTCGCTTTGGTTTCTCTCGTGAACAACCTCGCGAGGGATGGTGCTCAGGCACCCTCGCGAGGGTTTCTGCCCTAGCCACAGGAGGGTTTCACGGCCCTGGCACATTACAAGAGCACCCCTCCTAGTCCGTGCCCCTCGGGTACCACGACGCGCACATAGGGCCTGGGTTGGTCGCCCCACTCCCCGGCAGGGGTCGAAAGCTATCTACGCACAGGCAGGAAATCAGGATGTACAAAAATGAGATCAAGGTAATAGCTGAAGCGGCAACATTTCCCAACACGCCCCAAGGGGGCTCCATGCATCTGTTCTGTTTTACACAGGGAACAAAAGAGAAAGGAAAAAGACGAGCCTGGTGCCGCCCCTCCTGCATCGGCCCACGGCGACGACACAGGCTGCCTCAGGGCCTCAGGTGGACCCCCTCTCGCGCTGCGCCGGGGCACGACGGCGGGCGGATGAACCAGCACCTCCTAGGCAAACCCGACGACGCGGGGGAGGACTGCTGCCACCACTGGAGGAGTCGCTTGAGGAAGAGCTGACGAGGCTGGGGGAGTCGCTGATGCCGCCGCCCGCTCGGGCGCTATCTCCCCCATCACCATCGGAGCGGGGCCCGCGGACGCGGTCATCGTCCTTAGGGCAGCACCCCGCGCGGCGACCATCTTCCCCAAACACCCTCACGTAGAGGGTGGCATCGCCATCGAACCTGAAGTGCAGAGTGCACCGACGCTCCAGGCCGCGAGCGCGGGCGAATGCCTGCTAGCCGTGAGTGAAGGCCAAGCCCCCGCTGGCGGAGACCTCCAGCGCGACCCACGAGGACCTGCTGCAGCAGCCCTCCGCCTGGAGCCGGAGGCCGCCAGGAGCGCCGGCCGGGAGTTCGCCAAGGAGGAAGCGAGGGAGCGGGAGCCAGGCGCGAGCCGGCTCCGCCGACCAAACGACGAATTCCGGCGGCGCCTGCCCGGTGCGAAAGCGCGGCCTGGGGGAGCGCGCAACCTAGGCGCACCCTCCAGCTGTAGCGGCTTGCGCGCCGCAACGCTGGGAGCCCCCCCCCCCAGCCGCTGGGAGCTGCCGGGGCGGCCACCGGGTGCTTCCGAGGGCGCCCGCGACCATGCTTGGATGGGGGAGAGGCAGGACTGACCTGGAGGGCCTTCCCCATCTCTGCGGCCGAGTACCTCCTCGATGGAGCCATCACACCAAGAAGGAGCAAGAACTGAGGCGCAGGAGAGAGCAAGAGGAGATGGACTGGACGGGCACGAGCGGTGTCGTACTTATAGCCGGCGAAGGCCAACCGCCGGTCTTCACGATCACAGGTAATCATAACACGTTCTGCACGCAGGGACTTGTCCAACTCGCACGATCACCAAGGCGTCGTGGGGAAGCGGAGGCGCCACGTCTAATCAACCGCCACGCGGCGTCCAAGGCCCAGGCTGTTAGGGCCCGCGGCGCTTCGCCCTTGCCCTTTCGCCTCTCGGCACGGCCAAGTCCATGCGCGCCTTGGGCCCGGGGGCTACTGTCGGTGTTCTGGGAACGGGGGTCCCCAGACTTGCCTGCCTGCAGCCTGCGGCGTGGCTCAAGTGGGGGCCCAGTGCGGCCCATCTTTGTCGGGTGGTAAGTGCGACATATGCCAACGGGTGGCTTATCATTGTGGGAGCCAATAAGACGTCGCTGGTGCCTAGAAACGGGATGAGGCGAAGACAAGCTCGCCGACGTACTTTACCCAGCTTCAGGGCTCTCCGTGGAGATAACACCCCTACTGCTGCTCTGCGGGGTCTCCGCATGATCACTAAATGAACAAGTTGCTATTCAATGCTCCTTGAGCTGTTTTGGTGGAAGGAGGAAGAAGGGCACGACTAGCCTGCTTCCTCTCCTTGTATGGTGTCTAAGACTAGCTTGGGGGTCAAACCCTTTGCATGGGTGCACCGGGGGGTTTATATAGGCCTACCCCCGGGGGTACAATGGTAATCCGGCTGGGCGTGGGGCCCAGCTGTCTATGACTATGCTCGCCGGCTTCTGCGCCGGCTGCTGGGGCCCGCCAACTGGTGGGTCCCGCCGGCTGCCGACACCCTGGTCGACAGGCAGGCCCCACTGTCTAGGGCCTGGTCGGTGGCTGGTTACTGTTGCTCTGTGCTGATGACGTGCGCTTGGTCGGGGTAAGCGTGGCTACAGTACCGCCGCCCTGGCGGGCGATTACTGTAGCCCCGCCGTGTCTTGTCTTCTTAATGGGCGTCTCCATCAAGGAGGATGGCAGGCCGGCTATGGGGGGCCGGCCCTCCATGTGGCCGACTTGGGAGGAGGTGCGGCCGCCTTCGGTATCTCTCTGCCCAAAGGGGCCCACCGCCTCGGGGGCCATGCTGGTGGCCCGTCGTGGACGGCATCAAGGCCGCCGTGGCAACAGTGCCGCGCCGGACGGGTCGTAGCCACCCATACGGCGCACTGTGCTGGGCGTGCTCCGGGTTTTGGGGGTGGCAGGCTTTACTGTAGCCACGCCCCGTTTCATCATTGCTGGGTGGACGCGGACTTCGCGGGTACGATCTTGACTGCTTTATGGGAGTCGGCCTACTTGTCGCCGACTTCTCGAAGTCGGCCCTCCCACGGCCTCCTTCATGAGGGCTAAAGGCGGGCCGCCCCCCGAAGCCGGCCTAGAAGATAGCCGGCAGGGGGAAGGCGGCCCCAGGTCTTGAGTTCTTTGAGAGCCGGACGGGCTCGTAATTTTTTCAGAAGGGCCAGGGGAAGCCGGCTAGGCTACCCATGGCTATTTACTCCGACAGTAGTCCCCGAAGCTGGGCGAGCTTCGAGGCGGACAGAGGGACGAGAAGCTTGATCAGCTTCTTATCCCGAGGAGCCGGCTTCGCTGGCGTAGGTCGTTTTCAGAGAGTTCTCGTATCTTGCGGCCAGGATGGTGGGCGACTTGCATGCCGATCGTGGGCCCCCCGTGGGCCATGTGGCGGCGGAATCCAGCCCACGCACGCGCGCGACGGGACGCCGCCGCAGGCCCGGGCCCGCCACTCCCTGGCCTCGGCCCGAGCGCTGATCTTCTGCGGCCCAGGGAGACGGCTCGCCTTCCTGTGGCACCTTGAATTCGCCAGTAGGGTGCAATAAACGCGGGTCGTGGGGGAAGTGGGCATGATCGATCCCCATGTTCCCGCGCACCGCGCCTCCTCGGCTCCGCCACCCGAGCCTACAAGTAGGGGGAGGAGGGGGAGAGGCAGAGGTTCGCTCGCTCTCTCGCACTTCGTCCCTCCTCGTCTTCTTTCTTCTTGTTCTTCCTCTCGCTGTCGTCGCAGCTTCTCACCGCAGCACCCCCACCGCGCCCTGCCCCATGGCGTTATCAAGCTCATGGGACGGCTCCAATGTCGACAACGAGCAAGTGGAGTTCCTCCGCCAGACGCGGCGCCTGCCCGGCGCCAATCTTGTGCAAGTTCGCCTGGCGCCCGTGATGGAGGTCTCGTCGGAGCCGGAGGAAGGCAAGCGGGTTGTCTTCCGCTCACATTTCCTGCGCGGCTTCGGCCTGCCGGTGAGCGGGTTTCTGCGCTCCTTCTTGGAGTTCTACAATTTGCAGCCGCACCATCTCACGCCCAACGCGGTGATGCTCGTGTCGGCCTTCGTCTCCCTCTGCGAAGGCTTCTTGGGCGTGCTCCCCACGCTGGAGCTCTGGGGGGAGTTCTTCCAGAGCAAGCTCGGCACCGTCACCGCCGGCGTGCCTGCCCCCTGCGGAGCCTACATCGCCATGAGGAGGTCAGGCGATAACAATCTGTTCCCCTCCATCCCTCTAATCCAGTCGGTGAAGATCTGGCAGAAGTCATATTTCTACATGAAGAACGCCGGCTCGCCCCCGAGAGGAGACAACGTCAATCTGCCGGCCTACGTAGCCGGCCCGCCGGCTGGAAGGCAGCCGTCATGGAGTTACCGGTCCAAGTCCCTGTCTCCGGCTGGGAATGCCGCCATCTCCCGGCTTCGGGTGATGATCCAGTCGGAGGGTCTGCGCGGATCCGATCTGGTGGCCGCCTTCGTGGAGCGCCGGATTCTCCCTCTTCAAAGTCGGCCCCACATGATGTGCCAGATGAGCGGCCGCTTTGACCCAAGCCAGCTGAGCACGCGGAGGTGGCGCTCATGGTCAACTACATCGCCAACTGCAAGCTCGCTGGGGACTGGCGATACGGCAAGGCGCCGTACTCCCGCGCCAATCCTCCGCATGCGGTAAGCTCTTCTCTCTATCTTCTTTTTGTTGTCAGCCGGTTCCATCGTGGCTAGCTTCTGATCAGCCGGTTTTTGTTAGCAGAACCCCCTTCTTCCGCCGCCGGCTGGGGCGGCAGGGATCAAGCGTCAGTACGCCCGCGATCGCACGATGGACGATGTTGAGGACCCGGACTTGGGAGCAGCCGCCATGGAGGAGGCCGTCGTGGGGGACAACATTGAGCCCGAAGGCACCGGGCTTTCCACCAGCTTCGAGGACTGGCCGGACGACGCCGATGCTGAAGAAGTCCCACGTCGCCAGCCGGCGCCCGACCGCCGAAGCGCGAGCTTGTCTGCCGCGCCGGCCGCAGCCGGCGGCGCTCCGAAGTGCTGGGCTGCGTCAGCTCTCTTCGGCAGTCGGCCGAAGAAGCCCAAAACCTCCGCCGCAGCGACGAAGCGAGACGAGGCGGCTGCAAAGGCGGCCCGCTTCCGGAAAGCGGTGAAGCAGCCCCAGACGGTCTCGGCGCAAGCATCCAATTGTTTGCATGCTTGTTTTGCTGTGTTCTTCTCTTTGAATCATTCTTCCTGACTTTTCTCCGTTTTCTGAGCAGGGCGCTGCTTTCTCTGGATCGGGGCCCAGGCGGCTCCGTCGTCGGGCAGGCTGGAGGGTCTTCGGGCTCCCGCCACGTGGATCCCCGCGCCGATCTCATGGATGCCACAGAGCGGAATGCTCGTGAGGCGCGGGAGGAGATGGAGGCGGCGGATCGGGAGGCAGCTCAGGCGGCGAAGGAGCGGGCCGAGGCGGCGGCCAGGGCTCAGGCGGAGCGGGCGACTGCGGAGACAAAGGCAGAGGGCTCGCGCGACCAACCCCCGCTGCTCGCCATCCCACTCCGATCCGTAGCCCCGGACACCCCATTGCCCCTGGCGGAGGAGATCATCCAAGACCCGCCGTCGGTGCAAAGGGAGGAGCTCTTCGAGGTTTTTGCGGGGAGGACGCCGCCGGCCGCGCCAGTCGGCGCGGGCGAAGGCGGCTAGTCATCGACGGTGCCAATGGAGCTGGCCAGGGGCGCGCCTGAAGTCGGAGCCGGCCTTGAGATACAGCCGGTGACGCGTCAGCGCGCAGGGGGAAGCGCCGCTCCGCCGGAGTCGTGCCAAGCCGCAGGCGCCGTCCAGTCGGCGGAGGCCTTGGAGGCGGCCAGCTTCGGTACGTCCGGGTGGACTCCCAGCGCGTGGATCGGCGAGCTGAATGTGGCGGCCCAAGAGATCCAGAGTCGGCTACGAGCTCAGGCCGCCCTCCTGCAGCAATACACGCAGGAGTTCCTGTCGACGCGAGCTGCCATCCGGGTAAGTTTTTTGCTCTTGACCGCTCTGGTTTCTTGATTTCTTCCATGGGGGCGCGTCAGCGCACCCACTGGGTGCAGTCCCTGAAATTCGGGTCGACTGCTGCGCAGTCGTGTCGAATCTTTCTTGGCGACCGTCTCACCTTTGCTTTCTATCTTAACTTCCAGGAATATCATAATTCCCGTGCCGCCGCCTTCAACTCCCAGGCTCAGGAGTTGGGTCGGAAGGTCGACGACCTGGCCAACAACCGAAGTAAGTGCTTGTTTTTATCTGTTTCCTGTGGGGGCGCGTCAGCGCACCCACTGGGTGTAGTCCCCGAGATTCGAGCCGACTGCTGAGCAGTCGGGTCGGATCTTCCTTGATGACCTTTCCCTCATTGGTTTTTCTTTTTTGTCTTTTGCTCTTTGCAGGAGCCAACGCCGACTTGCGGAGAGAGCTTGGCGAGGCGCAGACCGCCCTTCGTACCGGGGACGCCGAGTACGCCACCTTGGCCCAGGAGCGCGACCGCCTGGCCAAGAAGCTGGCTGATCAGGAAGAAAGCCACAAGGCGGCCCTGCAGAAGGCGCAGGAGAGCGAGGCCGCCTTGAAGGCGGAGTTTGAGACCGAGGCGGCGAGCTGGGCTGAGACTCGTCAAGCACTAGATGCGGGCTTCGGCCGCATCGAAGACTTGATCGATGGTAAGCTGCTTTTCTCGCCCTTCTTCTGCCTGCTGGCCGCCTGGGGTCATGGGCTGACTTGTGGTGCCGCCCATTTTCTTGTGCAGATTACTTTCCCGGCAAATCCACCCTCGCTGCCCAAGCCATCGAGGCTCATCGTGAGGCGCGTCGTCAGGATGGCGTCAACGTCGCGCCGGATGCAAATCGGACGCTGGAGGAGCAGCTCGTGGCCTTCCAAGCGCGGCTGCAGCCGGCTCACCGGATGCTTCGCCGGCTTCAACGTGCCGGGGCGCAGGTGCTGGCCGCCCTCTGGCCCGGCCAGACGATCCCCCGCACCCCAAGCCGGACCGCCGACTGGCTGGAGGTCGCAGTCGGCCTCTTCGAAGCTTGGAAGGCGTCGGCGGCCTGTCTCGGAGCCGGGCGGGCGTTGGAGTTCGTCCGTGCCTGGTACCCAGGGCTCAGCCTAGACCAGCTGCGTACTTGGAGGCTGGAAGCCGACGCGGAGCTGGAGGAAGTGCGGCCGGCAATCGCCCAGCGCGCCTCGACGATCGCCGAGTGTACCGACATCAGTGTCTTTGCGCCCGAGATCAATGATGATGGCGTTGCCCAGCCGGAGGACTGGTTCAGCCTAGACTCGGTGGTGGGCGAGGACTCGGCCGAGGAGATTGCCTCCAGCGATGAGGGCGAGGATGACGAGGACGATGACAGCAAAGACGTCGAGCCGGCTAGCGGAACAACCGGCCAGCCTCAAGCTGATCGTGCCTCCGGCAACGAGGTGCGCGGAACCCCGCCCTCTGCAGGAGGCGTTGATCAAGCCGAAGTTCACCAGCCGGCCGCTCCCTCAGCCGACGCAACCGTCTCCACCGACCAGCCCAGCTCGTCAACCGCTCCGCTAGCTTGACCTGCCATCTTTATTTTTCCTTCTTGTCGTCTTTTGGAACAATCTTTTAGGCTTTTGCAATTCCACCCGCTGGGGGTGTATCAAACTATGTTGGATGTCGGCCTCTTAGAGGTCTTTTTATGTAAACATTATGGTGTGCATGTTTGGTTTCCATGCACGTACGCTTTTTATCCTTAGGCTTTTTCCTTTGCCGCCTTCCCACTTTGGGGAGGCAAGTACTCAAGCTTTCTTGGATTGAAGTGAAGTGAATGGAAACCGGCCGGCCGGCTACTCTGGTAGTCGGTCGGCGGCAGGCGGCAAACCGGCTCCTGTTATATTAGTCCGCTGGTCCCTAGCCATTTTTCGTGTGCGCACCCTTTCCTGCTTTTGACTCTTGCCAGCCGAACAGCCGATTCTTCGAACTGCGGCTTTGGCAAGAGCTAAGCCTGGGTGTCGGCACACTACTTGCCTGACCACGGGTAAGACTTCTAATATAACTTTAGTCGGTTAGTCCCCGGGCCGACTGGTCGAACCCGGTGCCGGACAGGATAAGTAAATGAAATGACAAGGTCATAAGCATGATATTGTTCATTCATAGATAAAAGATGGCAGTCCTCGAGTCCTCCTCGGGTGGCCTATTGTCTCGTACTTAATACAAAAGTTAATGTGATACATACTGCATTTCAACTGTAAAATCTTCGAAGGAGATTGGCGTTCCATGGACGTTCCGACTCCTTGCCCGAGTCGTCTCTCTTGCGTGCCTTGGGTTTCTGTGCGACGATTAAGTAGTAGGAGTCGTTGCCTAGAGCTCTGCTGATGACGAAGGGGCCTTCCCAGGGGGCCGAGAGCTTGTGCTAGTCGGCTGTTCGCTGGATCAGCCGGAGCACAAGGTCGCCCTCCTGGAAGGATTTTGGCCTGACCTTGCGACTGTGGTAGTGGCGCAACCCCTGCTGGTAGATGGCAGACCGGCTGAGGGCTAACAGCCGGCCTTCTTCCAGCAGGTCGACACCGTCTTCTCGTGCTTCCTTGGCCTCCGCCTCCGTGTACATGGTCACCCAAGGTGAGTCGAACTCGATGTCGGTTGGGATGATTGCTTCGGCACCGTACACGAGGAAAAAAGGAGTGAAGCCGGTTGACTTGTTTGGGGTGGTGCGCAGACTCCAGAGGACAGCCGGCAGCTCATCGAGCCAACAGCCGGCTGAATGCTCCAGAGGTACGACCAGTCGGGGCTTGATGCCGGAGAGGATGAGGCCGTTGGCTTGCTCGACCTGGCCGTTTGACTGCGGGTGGGCGACGGACGCTAAGTCTAGCCGGATACCTTGTGCAGCGCAGAAGCGTGCCAAGGCTCCTTTGGCAAAATTTGTGCCATTGTCGGTGATGATGCTGTGTGGCACGCCGTACCGAGTTGTTATGTCTGCGATGAATGTCACGGCAGTCGGCCCATTCACCTTCTTGATCGGCTTTGCCTCGATCCACTTGGTGAATTTATCTACGGCGACGAGCAAATGTGTCATGCCGCCGCGCGCCGTCTTGAATGGGCCCACCATGTCTAATCCCCAAACGGCGAAGGGCCAAGTGATGGGGATGGTCTTGAGTGCCGAAGCCGGCATGTGTTGCTTGGAGCTGAAAAGTTGGCAGCCTTTGCAATGCTTAACTAATTCTTTGGCGTTATCCAAAGCAGTCGGCCAGAAAAAGCCGTGGCGGAAAGCTTTGGCAACAAGTGATCTTGAGGCGACATGGTGGCCGCATTCTCCTTGGTGTATATCTCTGAGGATTGCAATGCCCTTCTCTTGCTCGACGCACCGTTGGAGGACTCCAGTGACACTGCGCTTGACCAGTTCTCTGTTGATGATCGTGTATGCTCCGGCTCAACGTTGGACCTGTCTCACTTATGTTTCGTCAGCCGGCAGATCTTGGTTTACTAGGAAGTTGAGGATGGATTGAGCCCATGACAGAGCTGTGACTTCCCCTACCGCCAATGTGGCTACTGCCACCAGGGTGGGCGGGTTGGGTGATGAAGTCCTGGAGTTGGCCGCCAACTGCTGCGTTGAAGTAGTCCCCGGGCCGGCTACTGTAGTCCCGGGGCCGGCTACCGCAGTCCCCGGGTCGGGTGCGGCAGTCCCCGGGCCGGCTACTGCAGTCCCCGGGCCGGCTACTGCAGTCCCCGGGCCGAGTACTGAAGTCCCCGGGTCGCCTGCTTGGTTCTTGGAGCCGGACCCGGCCCCGTCGGGGTTGGGCGGCACGAAGATGGAGTCGGATTCTGGAGACGGCTTGATGGACGGCTTGACAAGGCGTTGTAGAGCGACGCCGGTTGGTATTGCTTGCCGAGTGGAGCCTATTCGGGCCAGGGCATCGGCTGGCTCGTTGTCGGCTCGTGGTACGTGGAGAAACTTGCATCCTTCAAAGTATCCACTGATTTGCTGCACCAGGAAGCGGTAGCTTGCCATGTTTGCGTCCTTGGCGTCCCAGTCGCCGGATGATTGTTGAACCACCAAATCCGAGTCGTCATAACATAGGATCCGGCGGATGCCGAGTTCCTTGGCAAGCCGGAGCCCATGTATGAGCGCCTCGTATTCGGCTACATTGTTGGAGGCGGCGAAGTGGATCTGCAGCGTGTATCTAAGCTTGTCGCCCTTGGGAGAGGTAAGGACGACGCCGGCTCCCAAGCCGGTGTGCATCTTGGACCCGTCAAAGTGCATGCGCCAATGGGTTGAGTCAGCAGCCGGCGGCAGGTACTGGGTCTCGGCCCAGTCGACGTGGAAGTCGGCCAGTGCTTGGGACTTGATGGCGGTGCGGGGCTGGTAGAAGATTGTGTAAGGGGCCAGCTCGATGGCCCACTTCGCCACCCGACCGGATGCATCCCGGCTGCCTATGATCTCGGCCAGCGGGGCAGTGCATACGACCGTGATGGGATGCTCTTGAAAGTAGGGCTTCAGCTTCTTGGCGGTGAAGTACACGTCGTAGCACATCTTCTGGTAGTGCGGGTAGTTCTGTTTTGAGGCGGACAGCACCTCGCTCAAGTAATACACCGGCCTCTGGACCGGCTGGGCTCGGCCTTCTTCTGGGCGTTGGACCACGATGACGGTGTTGACCACCCGGCTGGTTGCAGCAATGTAAAGGAGCATGGGCTCTTTCTCAGTCAGCGCCGCCAGGACAGGCGGCGTGGCCAGCATCTTCTTCAGCTCGTGAAAGGCTTGGTCGGCCTGGTCGTTCCACTCGAAGTGAGTGCTTTTCTTCATGAGGCGATAGAGAGGGAGGGCTTTCTCTCCGAGCCGGCTGATGAAGCGGTTTAAAGAGGCCAAGCACCCGGTGAACTTCTAGATTTCTCGAAGCTTGGTGGGGATCGCCATTCTCTCGATGGCCTTGATCTTCACCGGGTTGCACTCAATGCCACATTCGGAGACCAGGAAGCCTAGGAGCTGGCCGGTTGGCACTCCAAACACGCATTTCTCGGGGTTGAGCTTGATTCGGAACCGACGCAAGTTCTCGAACGTTTCTTTCAGTTCTTCCAGCAAGGTGCCGCGCTTCTCCGTCTTCACCATGATATCGTCCACGTAGACGTGAGCGTTTTTGCCGAGTTGCATGAGGAGGCACTTCTGCATGCAACGCTGAAAAGTGGCACCGGCATTCCTCAAGCCAAATGTCATGGTCAGGTAGCAGAAGGCTCCAAATGGCGTGATGAAGGCGGTCTTCAGGCGGTCATCCGGGTTCAGTTTTATCTGGTGGTATCCTGAATAAGCATCCAAAAAACTCAACAGCTCGTATCCGGCTGCGGAGTCTATCACTTGGTCGATTCTTGGCAGGGCGAAGGGATCTTTGGGGCAGGCTTTGTTGAGGCTTGTGTAGTCTATACACATGCGCCACTTGTTATTCTTCTTCAGCACGAGAACCGGGTTGGCAAGCCACTCTGGAAAGAAAACTTCCATAATGAAGCCGGCTGCCAGAAGCCGGGCTATCTCCTCCCCTACAATCCTTCTCTTCTCCTCTGACAGTCGGCGGAGAGGCTGCTTGACTGGTTTTGCGTCTTCTCGCACGTGTAGCTTGTGCTCGGCGAAATCCTTCGGAACACCCGGCATGTCCTTGGGGGACCATGCAAAGATATCCCGATTCTCACGGAGGAAATCGGCGAGCTCGCCTTCCTATTTGCTGTTCAGGCTTGCCCCAATGACGGCAAACCTTTTGGGGTGCTCGGGGTCAAGAGGTATCTTCTCGGTTTCCTTAGCCGGCTGGAAAGATCCTTGGGCATCATGCTCCTTGGAGTCGGTGGGCTGGCTCAGCTGCTTGCGGGCCAGGGCCATGACCCGGTCCAGCGTCTTCTTTTCTTCGGCAATCACAAGGGACTCGGCCAGCCGGCTGCTGGCCGCAGCGCACTCGGCACACTTCTTGTAATCGCCGGCTATGGTGATGATGCCCTTGGAGCTTGGTATCTTCATCTTAAGGTATGCGTAGTGGGGGACCGCCATGAACTTGGCCAAGGCTGGTCGGCCAAGCAATGCATGGTAAGGGCTCTCCAGGTCCACCACTTCGAACCAGATCGCTTCTCGGCGGAAATGCTCCTTATCCCCAAAGAGTACGTCGATCTTGATCTTGCCAATGGAGGCGCAGGACAAGCCGGGCACGATGCCGTGAAACACTGTCCGAGTCGGCACAAGCTGCTTCGTCTTGACACTTAACTTCTCCAGGGTGTCACGGTACAGGATGTTGATGCTGCTTCCGCCATCTATCAGCACGCGGGAGAAGCGGGCGGCGCGTCTGTCCGTCGCGAGGGTGGCCTCTAGGACCAAAGCATAGGAGCCGGGAGACGGCATCACCTCTGGGTGGTCGGCCCGGCTCCAGCTAATGGGTTTCTCCGACCAATGCATGTGTCCGGCTAGGCTAGCAGCGACCACACTGACTTCCTGATGCTCTCGGCGCTTGCTGTGTCAGTCTTCGGGCTGGCTCGTAAAGATGACGCAGGATGCTTGCTCGTCGGGGAACTCGTCCTGCACGGCGCCGACTGCGGGCCGGGCGTCCTGAGGCGGCGGGCCGGCAGGAGGAGTCGGCGTGAGTCCTTCGCCCTTGGAGATTCGGGCGAGACGGTTACACTTCCGGGTTGTGTGGTTGGACGGCTTCGCGCCGCTATGGAACTTGCACGGGGCGTCAAGAGTTTGCTCGTAGGAGAAGGCCGGCTGCCAAGCCGGCCGGCCGCCCTTGGGCTTCTTGGCTGCGGGCCGCCCTTCAGGCGGCGTGTCTTCGACCGTGGCCACCTGCCGGTTAACGGGAGGCGGCGCAGGGCCTTTACGCTTCTGGTCGTTCGGGTGCTGGCGTCGGCCGGAATCTCCTGCCGGCGGCTTGGGCGCCGGGTTAAGAACTTTCCCGGACGCGTCTACCCGGAGCTCGGTCTTCATTGAAGAGTCAGCGGTGGCGTATCTGTCGGCGATGTTCAGAAGCTCGTCAAGGGTAGTCGGCTCGTCGCAGAGAAGCTTGTGCTTAAGGAGGGTGCCTTCTCGGCACCCGGCAGGGAAGTATTCGATGGCCTGCACCGCGTGCACCCCTTCACAAGAATTGTGAAGCTCGGCCCAACGCGTGAGGTAGTCGCGAGTGGACTCGGCTGGGCCCTGTACGCACAGGGAGAGCTGCCTTGGCTTGGGAGCCCGCTTGTAGGTGCTGGTGAAATTGCGAACGAAGGCTTCAGTGAAATCCACCCAGCTGTTGATGCTGAGAGGCTTGAGGCTATTAAGCCAAGTCCGTGCCGTGCCTTGCAGCATGAGGAGCACGTACTTCACGGCAACCCGCCGGTTGCCGTTGGCTATGCTGACTGTCGTGGAGTAGTCGATCAGCCAGTCTTCCGGCTTCACAGAGCTGTTGTATTTGGGCGTGTCTCTTGGGAGCGAGAACCCTTTGGGGAAGGGCTCGTCGCGGATGCGGGGGCCAAAATAGGGTGGGCCGACATCGTCTTCTTCTTCTAGCACCAGGGATCTGGCCAGGCGGTCGATCCGATGGCGGGCGTTGTTCTCGCCGACTCCTTTGCGGCGACCTAGTCGGCCGCTGAGAGTCGGATGCGCCACTGGCGGTGGAGTTGGGTATCTTTCTCCACGAGCCCGGGGCGGAGGCGGGCTGCCCCGCCATTCCATGGCTCGGGGACAGCCGTCCACGTCGCGCTCGATGGAGATTCGGGTCCGGCTGCGGCTGGAAGCCGGCTCTTTCTCGCGCCGCGCATGGGTGTTACTCTTAGTCGGCGTCCGGGACGTCGCGCCGTGATCCTGACGCGGGGGTGGGCTTCCCGCGCGGGCGTCGGCCTCATGCCGCTGAGCGGCCGCGTCAACCAGTTGCTGTATGCGTCGGGTCATGTGGGGGAGGTTTTCGGCCTCCAAGCCGTCCAACTCGTCCACGACCGCCTGGGCGGCGCGCAGGTTCTCAAGCGGAGTGGCATAGACCGGGCGGTCGACTCCCAGCGTGTCGGCGATGACGGCACCGCGTTGCCTGACAGCACCAGCCTGGCTTGGACCAGCCGGGGCCGGCGTGCCAAAGGCGGCACGGTCAGCTTCGTGCTGGTAAGCCTCAGTGAGGTGTCTCACGGAAGCTAGCCTCCGGCCCTCCGCGAGGAGGGCGAGACGGCGTGCCTCCAGTGCTTCGTCGTCGGCATCAGCCGGGAGGGGGACGGACAAGTCGTGGGCCGCCGCGCGCGGGGCGTCGTGGGCGCTCTCGTCGGCCGGATCACCGTGGCCAATAACCATCACCTCAGTGGTGACAGTATCGCGATCGTCGGTCCGAGGGAGCGGGTCGTTGTAGATCGTGACATTGGTGGGGAAGGTGTCGTAGGAGGCCGTGTCGGAGTCGACAGGCATCGGGTCGGTGGAGCCAACCGACTCCAGATCCGCAGTAGGCTCGCTGGATACATGGAGCTGGCCGAGGAGGATGGCGAGGTGGTCGGTGCCTGCATCGAAGGCAAGCTCGTCGGAGATGCGGGCCTCGTCGAGGAGATCAGCGAGGCTGCTTGCCGCGCAGATGCTGGTGACGCCTTGCAGCGCGTCGTGGCAAGCGCCATCGGGCGTGCCGGGCTGGCTACGCTCGCTAGGGAGGAAGAGGGTTCCCGTCCAGAACAGATCTCCGGACGACGGTGCACCAGGCCCCACGGTGGGCGCCAAATGTCGGGTGGTAGGTGCGACATATGCCAACGGGTGGCTTATCATTGTGGGAGCCAATAAGACGTCGCCGGTGCCTGGAAATGGGATGAGGCGAAGACAAGCTCACCGACGTACTTTACCCAGCTTCAGGGCTCTCCGTGGAGATAGCACCCCTACTGCTGCTCTGTGGGGTCTCCGCATGATCACTAAATGAACAAGTAGCTACACAATGCTCCTTGAGCTGTTTTGGTGGAAGGAGGAAGAAGGGCACGGCTAGCCTGCTTCCTCTCCTTGTATGGTGTCTAAGACTAGCTTGGGGGTCAAACCCTTTGCATGGGTGCACCGGGGGGTTTATATAGGCCTACCCCCCGGGGGTACAATGGTAATCCGGCTAGGCGTGGGGCCCAGCTATCTGTGACTATGCTCGCCGGCTTCTGCGCCGGCTGCTGGGGCCCGCCGACTGGTGGGTCCCGCCGGCTGCCGGCACCCTGGTCGACACGCAGGCCCCACTGTCCAGGGCCTGGTCGGTGGCTGGTTACTGTTGCTCTGTGCTGATGACGCGGGCTTGGTCGGGGTAAGCGTGGCTACAGTACCGCCGCCCTGGCGGGCGATTACTGTAGCCCCACCGTGTCTTGTCTCCTTAATGGGCGTCTCCTTCGAGGAGGATGGCAGGCCGGCTATGGGGGGCCGGCCCTCCATCTGGCCGACTTGGGAGGAGGTGCGGCCGCCTTCGGTATCTCTCTGCCTGAAGGGGCCCACCGCCTCGGGGGCCACGCTGGTGGCCCGTCGTGGACGGCGTCAAGGCCGTCGTGGCAACAGTGCCGCGCCGGACGGGTCGCGGCCACCCGTACGGCGCACTGTGCTGGGCGTGCTCCGGGTTTTTGGGGTGGCAGGCTTTACTGTAGCCACGCCCCATTCCATCATTGCTGGGTGGACGCGGACTTCGCAGGTACGATCTTGACTGCTTTATGGGAGCCGGCTCCTTGGAGTCGGCCTACTTGTCGCCGACTTCTCGAAGTCGGCCCTCCCACGGCCTCCTTCATGAGGGCTAAAGGCGGGCCGCCCCCCGAAGCCGGCCTAGAAGATAGCCGGCAGGGGGAAGGCGGCCCCAGGTCTTGAGTTCTTTGAGAGCCGGACGGGCTCGTAATTTTTTCAGAAGGGCCAGGGGAAGCCGGCTAGGCTACCCATGGCTATTTACTCCGACAATCTTCATCAACACGAGGCTCAAGACCCTCGCGAGGGGCCAAGCCTCGCGAGGCGGACGACATGGCGCATCCTCAGGCACAGCCTCGTCAGGCTGGCTCGCGAGGAGGCTGAGAGTTCAAGGCGGGGTACCTCACGACGTGCCCATGACGCAAGCCATGACGACACGGGGCACCAGGCGGGTGCCAGCGCGCGCAGTGTCCCTCTTTCCTCTTTGGTGCAAAGGGGGCAAGCGTATCCGTGGAGTACCGAGGCATCAGGCAAAGGTTGCCACTTCGGTGCAACGAGACCAAGGCCAGGAGGACTACGAGACGGAGGTCACCATGGAGCCCAGTGCGGCGTCATCACCAGAGCCTTTGGCAGGCGAAGACTGCTTTTGTCAGGATAGATGTACTTGTTGTCCCCCTTCAAATTAGCCCACATAGCGAGGGGTGGGTTCGTTCGGTTCGCAAGTAGAGAGAGAGAGAGAGGGTGACTGAACTCTTCATAGCAGTTCATCACCACAGCCAAGAACAGACCCTCGCGAGGCTGTTCTTCCTTGTATTGTTCATCCACACCAGCCCCAGGAGGCAAGCCATCCACCACACACTGGAGTAGGGTATTACACCACATCGGTGGCCCGAACCAGTATAAATCTTGTGTCTTTCGTGAAGTTCTTTTAGTAGTTTAGATCCCATCGAGACGGAGAGGTTGAAGGCGAGATTTCCGCGCGCACCCCAGTGTTCGAACCTTAAGGGTCTGCCGGAACCCGAAATCCGACATCATCTCATTCAAAATCAATTAGTTTTTATAAAAAAGCTAAGAACGCGGGAATAGGAAAAACATGGGATTATAGTGGAATGTCGTCTTGAATCCTACAGGATTGTATGAGTGTTTGATAGTGCATAGAAAAAATGCAGAATTCTTTCAAAGAGGTTTGAGTGGACGGGATGTTTCCTATGAAATCTAGTGCAAATGAATCATATGGAAAAATTCCTATGGTTTACAATCCTACGAATCAAACAACCAAGATAGGAAAAATTCCTAATGATTAGAATCCTCCAAAATTCCATTGAGAATCCTTTGAATCAAAGAAGCCATTAATCTATTTTATGATTCATGGAATTGTGCGTTGTAAAGCATAAAGTAAAAACAAATAATGGCAATTCAACTAGAAAAAAGTTTGGGCAGTTATGATACGGAAGATTCTAGAACAAAAGAGAACCACTGTTGTTTTGAGGTTTGTGCATTATGCTTAAGTTCAACTATGGAGTCTGCTAGATTGTACATGTGGCAAAATCCGGTGGGGGCTAGAAGATGGTGCGAGGGGCCGACTAGAGGGAGACTATGAAGGAATGCACAAGTGCGAGATTGATATTTAGAGAGGGGGGCGAACACGTGCGCTTTTGCGCACAGTGGCGGAGCCATGAAAAATAAATGACCTAGGGGGCCAAGCATTGCTAATCCTTTACGAGGAGGCTCAATTCATGAACTTAAACCATTTTTAGTAGCAATTGTCTAATGATCACATTCTTATTAGCCTCGATATATAGTGATGTTAGGGGGGAGGGGGCATGGCCCTTACTGCCCCTGTCTTCGCCATTGTGCACACGTTTGAGAGATGAAGCGAAAGGCATGGATGATGAGAGGGGGACGTTGGATATATAATTAATGTGGGTGTTTTATCTATATGTGTTAATCCTATATAGTGAGGTATAGATTGATCGATGTGGACATGGGAAAGAGGGTGAGACCTCACTGGATATATCGATTGATCGGTTTGTGTGGAAAACTATGAAAGATCTAGCTATATACACACATACATAGAGGAACATCGATCGTTGCGCATGCACGCGTGAGAGATAAAGAATTCTCGATATGATGGAGAGGGGGATGTGTGTGAGTGTGTGCCTTCATGGGAGACCGACCTGAAGAAAAAGATTGCAAGCGTGCGATGGATAATGCCGACTGGTAGTGTGTGTGCACGCATGCACGAGAGAAAGTTAGTGGTACAATTATAAAGAGAAGACTACTGTGTGGGTGTAAAAGAATAGGTGAGGTCATAATCAATGTAAAGTTGAATTCAAATATTTGAATAAGAGATCCTGATGTTTGAAACCCATGCATGCATGAATATAACGGAGATCTGCGCGGTGTGGTTTGGAAACGAGCATGTTGTAATGTATACGCATTGAACAAGGTCACACTGATTTGAATTTGAGATACCGATGGCAGACATCATTTGGCCACGTCGCATCCGTGCATGGACACACTATTCTAATTGGAGATGATGGGTGGCTTTCGCATCACATATCTATATCTATACCCATATATATATACATATTTTTATATTGTGTGCGGGTAACTTTAACTTTGAAAGATGGTCATTGGATGAGGCGAATCCGATGGTCCAAAGATGGCAAATTTGAGCACTACTGGCCGTTGGATATCATCTAGATTCCACCGGATTTCGCCACATGTATAATCTAGAAGACTCCATGGTTGAACTTAAGCATAATGCACAAACATCAAAACACAAGCACTTCTTATTTGTTCTAGAATCTTCCGTATCAGAATTACCCAAATGTTTTTCTACATGATTTGCCATTATTTGTTTTTACTTTATGTCTTACACGCACAATTCCATGAAGCTTAAAATAGATTAGCTTTCTTATAAAACTAGATGATTTTGAATGAAATGAACAATAAGAATTAAACGAACATCTACATCATGCATATATGACTCAAAGCTTGCATGCTATAATGTGGTATTTATTCATAATTTGGTTGCCAAATCTCATGCGTGCAATGCACGTGTACCTTACTCTAGTCTAAATGGTGTTTGTGTGTGTGTTGTGCGTGTTGAGGCGCAAATTGTCTTTTTTGGGTACACGTTAAGCTTGTTCTTCCGAAATTTCAAGCCGCGCCTTGTTATGCCGAAAATTCAAGCTAGTGTCTCTGTCTATCGTGCTGCAAAACTCCCGCCTCTTCAACCCGCGCCTTGTTAGCCCGAAATATTTAAGATATATCTTTGTCTCGTTGTGCTCCAACAAATCCCTCCATCTCAACCCGTGCCTTGCTATTCCGAAATTACAACGCGCGCTAGAACTCCCACCTCCTGTGAAATCCCGACACGTGAAATGCCCGTGGTACCCCTGAACCGAAAGAACCGCCTCAAATTGGTAGGGGTACTTTCGTAACTTACCCCACATTTCGGACAAGCGCGTCTCTAAGCCATGGTTGCCCACTTCAAATGATATAAGTGAAGCACATGAAGCATTCTATAAAGCCATACTCAAAGGATATAAGTGAAGTGCATAGAGCATTCTATAAAGAAACCAAGTACTATCTCATACTAGCATGGTGCATAAAAGAAAAATGAAAACTAAATGCAAAAGACACTCCAAGATTGCACATATCGCATGAACGAAACGAATCCGAAAACATACCGATACTTGTTGAAGAAAGAGGGGATGCCTTCTGGGGCATCCCCAAGCTTAGATGCTTGAGTATCCTTGAATATTTACTTGGGGTGCCTTGGGCATCCCCAAGCTTGAGCTCTTGCTTCTCCTTCTTCTCCTCACATCGAGACCTTCTCGATCATCGAACACTTCATCCACACAGAACTTCAACAGAAAACTCGGTAAGATCCTTTAGTATAATAAAGCAAATCACTACTCTAAGTATTGTTGCAAACCAATTCATATTTTGTTTTTGCATTATAGCTACTGTAATATAACTTTTCCATGGCTTAATCCACTGATAGAAATTGATAGTTTCATCAAAACAAGCAAACTATGCATCAAAAACAGAATCTGTCTAAAACAGAACAGTCTGTAATAATCTAAACATTCACGGTACCTGTGGTACTCCAGAAATTCTACCAAAATTATTAAAAATAAACAATTTGTATATAAAGACAGTGCAAAATGTTTTAGAACCGTTTTACGTTCCAGTAAAAAAATTGTAAAATCACGCACTACAGCCAAAGTTTCTGTCCTACAGCGTACAAACCAACAAACATCTAAAACATCCTAAAGGAAAACCTTGGCACATTACTTTTATTTTTAAACCTTATAAAAGAACACAACAGAAATAAATGACTCTCTAAAACTTTCGAGTTGTCTCCCTGGCAGCGCTTTCCTTAAAGCCATTAAGCTAGGCATATAATGCTCAAGTAATGGATCCACTCGGATCCCAAGGTATATCAAAGCCAATTTTAATTAACAATGATTTGGCATTTAGTAGTGAGCACAAAGTAACATAAATCATGCAAAAACGAAGTCTAACTCTCCTCCTATGCATCGGCATGTCATAAAAGAACAATTCATGCACACAAAGTAAAGGCCAATGCATAGTATAAACAGTTTCTTGCAATTTTATCATATTGGAAACATAGAGAGGTGGAGATATAGTTCCTCTCTCATAATAATTGCAAGTAGGAGAAGCAACCACATGCATATTATATTCATCAAAATGATCATGTGCAACGGTAAAAGGCAACCCATCAATATAATCCTTAATAAGGGCAAACTTCTCCGATATAGTGTAGTCGGGAGAATTCAAAAAGATAATAAGACTATCATGCGTGGGTGCAATAGCAACAATTTCATGTTTAACATAAGGAACTATAGCAAGTTCATCTCCATAAGCATAATTCATATTGGCATCTTGGCCACAAGCATAGCAAGCATCATCAAAAAGGGATATTTCAAGAGAATCAACAGGATCATAACAATCATCATAGCAATCATCCTTCGGTAAGCACGAAGGGAAATTAAACAATGTATGAGTTGAAGAGTTACTCTCATTAGAAGGTGGCCACGGGTAGCTAATCCGCTCTTCCTCCTTTTGTTCTTCGCTCTCCTCCTCATCTTTTTCATCCAATGAGCTCACAGTTTCATCAATTTCTTCTTCCATAGACTCCTGCAAAATATTAGTCTCTTCTTAGACAGTGGAGACTTTGTCAATAAATGCATCAATATCGGAATTGAATTCATAATTGGCATAGCAATATTTAAGGACAGCTAAATTTTCAGGTCTATAAACAACATCATAAAGATTTTCAAACTCTTTGAACATAGATTCAATTTCATAAGCACCCATAAAAGAAACGAATTCTTCTGTTTGTTCGACATCATAGTAATCATATATACCATTAGCATAAGAAGCTAAGGTTTATTATCATTAAATTTGCATGAAAAGGGAAGGTGTGGAGCCTTCATCCTAGAGCAACAAGTATAATCATATCTCAAGCACACTTGCCGAGCATACCATTTCAACATATAAATTTGATCCCATAATAGTTTCCCTTTTTGAGTCAAGCGATAATCCCTAAAGTATTCACGTTGGTCCAACGTGTCTCCCATTACATAATTGAATGAGGTTTTCCCAGGATTATCAAAGTGGTACAAAATATTTTTCACATAATGATCATCGAGGGTTTTAGGAGATTCCCCATCTCCATGAGCAGCAATTACACCTAATTTTTTTTCTATTTTGTTTTCCATATCCATAACTAAAGATAGAGAACAACTTAGAACAGCAAATAAAAATTACTTAGTGATAAAGCAAACAAGCACACACGAGAATATTCAACCCCACATTATTGCTCCCCGGCAACTGTGCCAGAAAAAGGTCTTGATGACCCACAAGTATAGGGGATCAATTGTAGCCTCTTTCGATAAGTAAGTGTGTCGAACCCAACGAGGAGCTAAAGGTAGAACAAATATTCCCTCAAGTTCTATCGACCACCGATACAACTCTACGCACGCTTAGCATTCGCTTTACCTAGAACAAGTATGAAACTAGAAGTACTTTGTAGGTGTTTTTGGATAGGTTTGCAAGATAATAAAGAGCATGTAAATAAAAAGTAAGGGCTGTTTAGATAAAGAAACAATAAAGTTAGTATTGCGAGTGTGGAAAAGTGGTGGTAGGAGTTGCAAAATTGTCCCTAAGCAATTGACTACTTTACTAGACCGATATCAAGTTTTATGTGGGAGAGGCCACTGCTAGCATGTCATCCCTGACTTGGAATTCTATGCACTTATGATTGGAACTAATAGCAAGCATCCGAAACTACTAACATTCATTAAGGTAAAACCCAACCATAGCATTAAGATATATTGGTCCCCCTTCAATCCCGTATGCATCAATTTCTATGCTAGGTTGAAGCTTTTGTCACTCTTCCCCTCCAATACATAGTCCTATCAACATACAACTAACCCTATGGTGTGATCCACGGGCGCGCTCATATGATGGGCACCAAAGGACAGCAACATAACCACAAGCAAATTAAATCAATCATAGCAATTCATCAACCACCGACAGGACAACGAAAATCTACTTAGACATCATAGGATGGCAACGCATCATTGGATAATAATATGAAGCATAAAGCACCATGTTCAAGTAGAGGGTACACCGGGTTGCGGGAGAGTGGACCGTTGTAGATAGATGGGGGAAGGTGATGGAGATGATGGTGAAGATGGCGGAGGTGTTGGTGTAGATCACGGTGATGATGATGGTGGCCACGGCAGCGTTCCGGCGCCACCGGAAGAGAAGGGGAGAGGGGGACCCTTATTCTTCTTCCTTGACCTCCTCCCTATATGGGAGAAGGGTTTCCCCTCTGGTCCTTGGCCTCCATGGCATGGGAGGGGCGAGAGCCCCTCCGAGATTGGATCTGTCTCTCTGTCTCTCTCTGTTTCTGCGTTCTCAGATTCTGCCCTTTCACCGTTTCTTTTATATACGGAGATCCGTAACTCCGATTGGGCTGAAATTTTAACACGGTCTCTATCCGGAAATTAGCTTTCTTGCAGCTAAAGAAGGGCTCCAACCGCCTTAAGGGGAGGCCGCAAGGGTCCAGGGCCCGCCCCTTGCCTCGTGGCCCCCTCGGGCATCGTATCGCGTTGATTCTTCTTCCCAAAAATCACATATATTCCAGAAAAAATCTCCGTCAGTTTTTATCCCGTTTGAACTCCGTTTGATATGGATTTTCTGTGAAACAAAAAACATGCAACAAATAGGAACTGGCACTGGGCACTGGATCAATATGTTAGTCCCAAAAATAGTATAAAAAGTTGCCAAAAATATATGAAAGTTGTAGAATATTGGCATGGAACAATCAATAATTGTAGATACGACGGAGACGTGTCACCTTCCGTCTCCGAGCTCCAACGCCTAGGTCTCGATCTTTTCTATCGCCACCAAACACTCTAGCCATGTCCGGATCTGGAGCACAGGGCAAGTGGATGGCTTCCTCCGTCATAGAGGAGAACGTCAAGGAACTCCGGGAAGTGGGGTCCTTGGCCGTGGATATAGCCCACCGGCTCCCTTCCCAAAAGCAGATCATTCCCACCCCGGAGCCTAATGAGAGGGTAGTGTTCATCCCCCATTTCCTTCGAGGACTAGGGTTTCCCCTTCATCCTTTCATCCGCGGCCTCTTGTTTTATTACGGGCTAGATTTCCACGATATAGCCCCAAATTCATTCCTCAACATTTCAGCGTTCATCGTCGTATGCGATGCATTCCTCACATCCCCCCCACTTCGGCCTATGGCTCAAGGTCTTCAATGTGAAGCCAAAAGTGGTTGATGGTCAACATGCAGAGTGTGGCGGCGCCATGGTGAGCAAGCTCCCCAACGTCACCTGGCCCAAGGGGACCTTCGTGGAGACCGTGAAGGGATGGCAACAAGGGTGGTTCTACCTCACAGAACCCTGCGATGCCAGATGGGCCGCCACTCCCGAGTTCAAATCTGGGCCTCCAATGCAGCTTGCACCATGGATTAACAAGGGCCTGGACTGGGCGTCGTTCGACAAGGTGATGATGCTGCAGAAGCACGTCCAAGGCATGATAGAGAAGAACACCAGTCTTGCCGACGTGATCCAGGTGATGCTTTTTCGCCGGATTCTCCCTTGCCAACGCTGGACTCTCTACACGTGGGAGTTCGATCCGGCCAGTCCTCGGACCCTGCAGCGGTTCTTCGGCATGACGCACGAAGACATATGGAAGCTGCTTTTCAAGGCCCATAAGTCGTGGCCGGAAATGACTAAAGACCCCGGCCTCGACTGCGCTCATTCATCCACTCCCGTAAGTTTTCTGTGAACTTTAATAATTTGTAAATCCAAGGAACATACTGAGCTTTCCATTCTTCCCACAAGGCGGGTATAAGAAGGCGGAGCGGATCCAATGTCCGGCCCCTCTACCAGAAGACCCAGTCATTCCTCTGTTAATGAGGATGCTGGTTCCGGCGCCGTATCAGGCGCCGGAGAAGAAGGCCAAAGGAGGCTAGAGATGGCCTCCGCCATAAGGGTGCTTCGGACGTTGTGTCCGAAGATATTGAAGCTCTCTCCTCCCATGACGAAGATGAAGGGGAGGAGGAACATAGCAATTCTCCCCTTAAGGGGGAAAGAAGAAAAGGGCGGCCTTCGTGGACCTAGAGGTGGAGGCGTCCAAGAAGGGGAAAGTCTCCCTGTCAGACGATTCTGAATCGGACGCCGACGCCATCCCCGAGTGGCATCCCAAGCCGAAGCCCCTGGCCGAATCGTAAGTATCCACTGACACTGTACATATATCTGGTTTTATGCCTTGTGGTTCTAACACATTGAATTATGTGTTGTAGTTCGGCCTGCGATATCCCCCAACGATCATCGTCTTCTGGGGGTTCGCTGGGTCCGAACAAGATGAAGAGCGAGACACCTCCACCAGCCTCTCCGCCCACTACTAGCGACACGTAGGATGGGGGCCCCGCTGCTACCTCTTGAGCATGTGTTGGTTTTCCCTTGAAGAGGAAAGGGTGATGCAGCAAAGCAGCGTAAGTATTCCCCTCAGTTTTTAAGAACCAAGGTATCAATCCAGTAGGAGACCACGCGCGAGTCACCTCGTACCTACACAAACAAATAAGAACCTCGCAACCAACGCGATAAATGGGTTGTCAATCCCTTCACGGCCACTTGCAAGAGTGAGATCTGATAGAGATAATGATAATAAGATCAATATTTTTGGTATTTTTATGATATAGATTGAAAGTAAAGATTGCAAAATAAAATAGATTGGAAACTTGTATGATGGAAAATAGACCCAGGGGCCATAGGTTTCACTAGGGGCTTCTCTCAAGATCGCATAAGTATTTCGGTGGGTGAACAAATTATTGTCGAGCAATTGATAGAAAAGAGAATAATTATGAGAATATCTAGGTATGATCATGTATATAGGCATCACGTCCATGACAAGTAGACCGACTCCTGCCTGCATCTACTACTATTACTCCACACATCGACCGCTATCCAGCATGCATCTAGAGTATTAAGTTCATAAGAACGGAGTAACGCCTTAAGCAAGATGACATGATGTAGAGGGATAAACTCATGCAATATGATATAAACCCCATCTTTTTATCCTCGATGGCAACAATACAATAGATGCAGTTTCCCTTTCTGTCACTGGGATCGAGCACCACAAGATTGAACCCAAAGCTAAGCACTTCTCCCATTGCAAGAAAGATCAATCTAGTAGGCCAAACCAAACTGAAAATTCGAAGAGACTTGGAAAGATAACCAATTATACATAAAAGAATTCAGAGAAGATTCAAATATTGTTCATAGATAATCTTGATTGTAAACCCACAATTCATCAGATCTCGACAAACACACCGCAAAAGAAGATTACATCGAATAGATCTCCAAGAGAATCGAGGAGAACTTTGTATTGAGATCCAAAGAGAGAGAAGAAGCCATCTAGCTAATAACTATGGAACCGAAGGTCTGAGGTAAAATACTCACACATCATCGGAGAAGCTATGGTGTTGATGTAGAAGCCCTCCGTGATCAATGCCCCCTCCGACGGAGTGCCGGAAAAGGCCCCAAGATGGGATCTCACGGGTACAGAAGGTTGCGGCGGTGGAATTAGGTTTTCGTGGTGCTCCTCGATGTTTTCAGGGTACGTAGGTATATATAGGAGGAAGAAGTAGGTCGGTGGAGCAACGAGGGGCCCACGAGGGTGGAGGGCGTGCCCAGGGGGTAGGCGCGCCCCCTGCCTCGTGGCCTCCTCGTTGATTTCTTGACGTCCACTCCAAGTCCTCTGGATCATGTTTGTTCCAAAAACCACGCTCCCGAAGGTTTCATTCCTTTTGCACTCCATTTGATATTATTTTTCGGCGAAACACTGAAATAGGCAAAAAAACAACAATTTGGGTTGGCCCTCCGGTTAATAGGTTAGTCCCAAAAATAATATAAAAGTGTATAAATAACCCATTAAACATCCAAAATAGAATATATAATAGCATGGAACAATCAAAAATTATAGATACGTTGGAGACGTATCAAGCATCCCCAAGCTTAATTCATGCTCGTCCTCGAGTAGGTAAATGATAAAAACATACTTTTTGATGTGGAATGCTTTCTAACATATTTCTCAATGTAATTTTCTTTATTGAGGCATGAATGTTCAGATCCAAAAGATTCAAGATAAAAGTTCAATATTGACATAAAAATAATAATCCTTCAAGCATACTAAATAAGCAATCATGTCTTCTCAAAATAACATGGCCAAAGAAAGTTCATCCCTACAAAATCATATAGTTTTGTCATGCTCCATTTTCGTCACACAAGAATGCTCTCATCATGCACAACCCCGATGACAAGCCAAGCAATTGTTTCATACTTTAGTAATCTCAAACTTTTTTCAACTTTCACGCAATACATGAGCGTGAGCCATGGATATAGCACTATGGGTGGAGTAGAATATAATGAAGGGGGTTATGTGGAGAAGACAAAAAGGAGAAACTCTCACATTGATGCGGCTAATCAATGGGCTAGGGAGATGCCCATCAATTGATGTCAATGCAAGGAGTAGGGATTGCCATGCACCAGATGCACTAGAGCTATAAATGTATGAATGCTCAACAAAAGAAACTAAGTGGGTGTGCATCCAACTTGCTTGCTCACGAAGATCTAGGGCACTTGAAGAGGCCCATTCTTGGAATATACAAGCCAAGTTCTATAATGAAAAATTCCCACTAGTATATGAAAATGACAAAAACAAGAGACTCTCTATCATAAAGATCATGGTGCTACTTTGAAGCACAAGTGTGGAAAAAAGGATAGTAGCATTGCCCCTTTTTATTTTTTATTTTTTTGGTCCTCCTTTTTTTATTTGGCCTTTCTCTTTTCCTTTTTTTGGGACAATGCTCTATTAATGATGATCATCACACTTGTATTTATTTATAACTCAATGATTACAACTCGATACTAGAACAAATTATGACTCTATATGAATGCCTCCGGCTGTGTACCGAGATGTGCAATGACTCCTGAGTGACATGTATGAAAGAATTATGAACGATGGCTTTGCCAAAAATATGATGTCAACTACATGATCATGCAACTCAATATGACAATGATGATGCGTGTCATAATAAACGGAACGGTGGAAAGTTGCATGGCAATATATCTCGGAATGGCTATGGAAATGCCATAATAGGTAGGTATGGTGGCTGTTTTGAGGAAGATATAAGGAGGTTTATGTGTGATAGAGCGTAGTATCACGGGGTTTGGATGCACCGGCGAAGTTTGCACCAACTCTCAAGGAGAGAAAGGGCAATGCATGGTACCGAAGAGGCTAGCAATGATGGAGGGGGTGAGAGTGCGTATAATCCATGGACTCAACATTAGTCATAAAGAACTCACATACTTATTGCAAAAATCTACAAGTCATCAAAAACCAAGTATTACGTGCATGCTCCTAGGGGGATAGATTGGTAGGAAAAGACCATCGCTCGTCCCCGACCGCCACTCATAAGGAAGACAATCAAATAACACCTCATGTTTCAAATTTGTTACACAACGTTTACCATACGTGCATCCTACGGGACTTGCAAACTTCAACACAAGTATTTCTAAAATTCACAACTACTCAACTAGCACAACTTTAATATCACTACCTCCATATCTCAAAACAATCATCAAGTATCAAACTTCTCTTAGTATTCAATGCACTTATATGAAAGTTTTTATTATACCTAAAAGAAAATTGCCATGTTGTTCTAAAGAACTCTCAAAATAATATAAGTGAAGCATGAGAGATCAATTATTTCTATAAAACTAAACCACCACCGTGCTCTAAAAGATATAAGTGAAGCACTAGAGCAAAAACTATTTAGCTCAAAAGATATAGGTGAAGCACATAGAGTATTCTAATAAATTCCGATTCATGTGTGTCTCTCTCAAAAGGTGTGTACAGAAAGGATGATTGTGGTAAACTAAAAAGCAAAGAATCAAATCATACAAAACGCTCCAAGCAAAACACATATCATGTGGTGAATAAAAATATAGCTCCAAGTAAAGTTACCGATGAACGAAGACAAAAAAGGGGATGCCTTTCGGGGCATCCCCTAGCTTAGGATTTTTGGTGTCCTTGGATTTTACCTTGGGGTGCCTTGGGAATCCCCAAGATTAGGCTCTTGCCACTCCTTGTTCCATAATCCATCAAATCCTTACCCAAAACTTGAAAACTTCACAACACAAAACTTAACAGAAAATCTCGTGAGCTCCGTTAGCAAAAGAAAACAAAACACCACTTCAAGGTACTGTAGTGAACTCATTCTTTATTTATATTGGTGTTAAACCTACTGTATTCCAACTTCTCTATGGTTTATAAACTCTATTACTAGCCATAGATTCATAAAAATAAGCAAACAACACACGAAAAACAGAATCTGTCAAAAACAGAACAGTCTGTAGTAATATGTAACTAACGCAAACTTCTGGAACCCCAAAAATTCTAAAATAAATTTCTAGACGTGAGGAATTTATCTATTAATCATCTTCAAAAAGAATTAACTAAATAGTGCTCTCCAATAAAAAAATGTCAGCAATTCTCGCGAGCGCTAAAGTTTCTGTTTTTTACAGCCAGATCAAAAAGACTTTCACCAAGTCTTCCCAACGGTTCTACTTGGCACAAACACTGGTTAAACACAAAAAACACAACCAAAACAAAGGCTAGATAAATTATTTACTACTAAACAGGAGCAAAAAGCAAGGAATAAAAATAAAATTGGGTTGCCTCCCAACAAGCGCTATCGTTTAACGCCCCTAGCAAGGCATAAAAGCGAAGATAGATCTAGGTATTGCCATGATAATGATAAGGTAAATCGCGAAAACTCATCTCATACTCCCTACGTTCAGCAGCAAGTTTTCTTCATGGCAAGAAAAAGTAATCAAAAGGCCTAAATTTAATGGGACAAAAGTCCCCAAGATCAAGCTCGGGAGGTATTGGTTCCTCCTTTGGCCCCTCATATTGCACAACCAATTCATCAATATAAGCATTCTTTTGGCAAAAAGTCATGAGTCTTTTTTCAAGGGAAAAATCCAACCCATTATTCTGGATAGCAAAATTATCATTAAATCAGAGATCCTATCAACAAGGACATCGGTAGGAACCTTTTTTCTAAGGTTTTCATTAAAAGCAACATGATCTAAGGATCGTAAACGCATAATGTCTTCTTGCTAAAAAAGGATTGCTTCTATGGGAGGACGGCCGGCATCCACCCTATAATGCGCAAAAATTTCATTGGCCTCTTTTATTATAAATCTGATCTCATGAGCTAAAAAGATGGTCGCTGCTCGCTTAACAGAAGAATGCTCACTATTAGAAAATTCTAGGAAAATCCTTTATATGGAAGGATGCATATGTAAAAATTGTCTTTCAAGTTCAACTATGAGCAAAGATATAGCATCCGCGAGACTACTAGTTTTATGAAGAATAGACCCGCTCATGGTGGGCAAAGCACTGGCACAAGTAAGGAAATCTTGAATAACTCCCTTCCCAATAATATTACCGCTACCAATCTGAAACCTTTTAGTGTGTAAAATAGTAGGATTTTCAAGAGGATCATCAATAGCATCAAAGTTTTCCAAATTATTATCCTTATCAATGATAACCTCCCCAGTTTCAGACATGAGGGCAACAAATTGAAAAAATAAGGAGCACACAGAAGGCAGGAAGGGAAAAAGAGGGCGAAAGGAAAAGAGGGCGAATAAAACGGCAGGGGTGAAGTGGGGGAGACGAAAATGAGAGGCAAATGGCAAATAATGTAATGCGAAGGATAAGAGTTGTGATGGGTACTTGGTATGTCCTGACTTGGCGTAGATCTCCCCGGCAACGGCGCCAGAAATCCTTCTTGCTACCTCTTGAGCATGCGTTGGTTTTCTCTTGAAGAGGAAAGGGTGATGCAGCAAAGCTGCGTAAGTATTTTCCTCGGTTTTTTAGAACCAATGTATCAATCCAGTAGGAGACCATGCGCGAGTCACCTCGTACCTACACAAACAAATAAGAACCTCGCAACCAACGCGATAAAGGGGTTGTCAATCCCTTCACGGCCACTTGCAAGTGTGAGATCTGAAAGAGATAATGGTAATAAGATAAATATTTTTGATATTTTTATGATATAGATTGAAAGTAAAGATTTCAAAATAAAATAGATTGGAAACTTGTATGATGGAAAATAGACCCGGGGGCCATAGGTTTCACTAGTGGCTTCTGTCAAGATAGCATAAGTATTACGGTGGGTGAACAAATTACTGTCGAGCAATTGATAGAAAAGCAAATAATTATGAGAATATCTAGGTATGATCATGTATATAGGCATTACGTCTGTGACAAGTAGACCGACTCCTGCATGCATCTAGAGTATTAAGTTCATAAGAACGGAGTAACGCCTAAAGCAAGATGACATGATGTAGAGGGATAAACTCATGCAATATGATATAAACCCCATCTTTTTATCCTCGATGGCAACAATACAATACGTGCCGTTTCCCTTTCTGTCACTGGGATCGAGCACCGCAAGATTGAACCCAAAGCTAAGCACTTCTCCCATTGCAAGAAAGATCAATATAGTAGGCCTAACCAAACTGAAAATTCGAAGAGACTTGCAAACATAACCAATCACACATAAAAGAATTCAGAGAAGATTCAAATATTGTTCTTAGATAATCTTGATCATAAACCTACAATTCATCGGATCTCGACAAACACACCGCAAAATAAGATTACATCGAATAGATCTCCAAGAGAATCAAGGAGAAATTTGTATTGAGATCCAAAGAGAGAGAAGAATCCATCTAGCTAATAACTATGGACCTGAAGGTCTGAGGTAAACTACTCACACATCATTGGAGAGGCTATAGTGTTGATGTAGAAGCCCTCCGTGATCAATGCCCCTCCGGTGGAGCACCGGAAAAGGCCCCAAGATGGGATCTCACGGGTACAGAAGGTTGCGGCGGTGGAATTAGGTTTTCATGGTGCTCCTCGATGTTTTTAGGGTATGTAGGTATATATAGGAGGAAGAAGTAGGTCAGTGGAGCCACGAGGGGCACACGAGGGTGGAGGGCACGCCCAGGGGGGTAGGCGCGCCCCCTGTCTCGTGGCCTCCTCGTTGGTTGCTTGACGTCCACTCCAAGTCCTCTGGATCACGTTTGTTCCAAAAATCACGCTCCCGAAAGTTCCATTCCGTTTGGACTCCGTTTGATATTCTTTTTCTGCGAAACACTGAAATAGGCAAAAAAACAGCAATTTGGGTTGGGCCTCCGGTTAATAGGTTAGTCCCAAAATAATATAAATGTGTATAAATAAGCCCATTAAACATCCAAAACAGAATATATAATAGCATGGAACAATCAAAAATTATAGATACATTGGAGACGTATCACCCGCCCACGTGTGTCTTCTTCCTCCTTTTTCTCTTCTCTGGTCGCTCGTCTCCGCCTCTCCTTTCTCTGCCTCCTTCTCAGGCCCCGCTGCCATGGTCAACTAGCGCCGCTCGAAGGCCTCCAAGGACGCCGTCGCCACAGGAATCGACCGATCCTGCCGCCCTTGGCCAGATCCGCTTCTGATTCACGCCACCGGAGCTCTGCCTCGGAGCTGCAACCGTCCATGATGGAGACTACACCCCTCGGCGCAATTTTACTGGAACAGACAGACGTCGAGGTTACAACCATGGTGATTTTTTGCTACAACCAATGAGCCTCGGTGCTACAACCTCTCGACGCAATATTGCTGGAACCAGTGGACGTCGAGGTTGCGACCATGGAATTTTTTTGCTACAACCGACGAGCATCGGTGCAACAACTTGCATCTCTTTTTGCTACAAACAGTCATGGAGAAACGATAGACGATGATTTTTTGTTACAACCGTTGTTGATTTTGCTACTACCGGCGATCATTTTTGCTACATCGGTGACGGCGGATGACACGGTCGCTGGCATGGCGTGCTACAACTAGGCAAGAGGAGCTGCAACCATGGCCACAAGAGCAGGAACCGCAGTCCAGCAGAGTTGCAACGGCGGTCCGGTAGAGCTGCGTCTTTTGCTTCAACCGGTAGCAGGAAAGCTACAACCGGCATTCATTTTTGCTACAACCACGACAATGAAGTGTGGTTGGCGGGGATGACGCATGATTTGTTTTTGCTGCAACTAGGCACCGGTGAGGGTCACCACGACGACGGCGAGGGTCACGGCGACAATGATGCACGTTTTTTGGTGCAACATGCAACCCTGGAAGCTTCCACTAGCGTGGGATTTTTTGCTGCAACCATGGGCGGGCTCCTAGAACTGCGGCTTTTCAGGAACGAGGATGATGAGCGGCGGCGAGCCGGCGAGGTCATCGGTGTTGGGGGTGTTCGGGTGGGGGGAGGCGGTTCTATGGCCCGCGCTGTTCGTGCGGATCTGGTGCACTAGCGGGTGGGAAACGAAGGAAGAGATCGAGGGAGGTATGAACAAGATGACTAAGAGCAGAACTGACGGTCTACTATAGGTGTATTAGACGGCTGCGGGCCGACCAGCCAAAATTTGGGCCGGTGCGCTGGTGCAGATTACTCCCGAATTCCCCTTCCTGGTTTTCTTCCGGTTTGCAGAAAAAATGACGCATGGACCGCAGAACAGATCGATATAAAACTTTATTGGATCTTAAAATATGTCTGGACGCACGGCACAAATGATTGCGGCAGTTTGAGAATCGGGCGTTGGAACTCTAGTACTAGTAATTTTATTTTCTTATTACCCAACAAACCCTCGTAAAAAAGAACCGCATACTATGTCGTATGAGTGTAAGACACTAGCATCTGACTCGACAAAGGACGTGGAAATAAAATCCGAGTCGCACATGGCCCCTCGAACCCGACCTGGTTTGGAATTGGACGCCGCCTGCCGATGGAAACCATCAACATATAAATAGCAATGATGTGCCATACAAAAAATAGCACAAACAAGGGTCGACAGCCAATCGACTAGACGAGACACACCAAACCAATGGCTGATCAAACGATCACAACAATGTCCGGTGAGGTGAAGCAAGCGGAATTCGAGGTTGGCACGGCGGCGGACCCGGGGAACGGCGAGCTGGAGGAGGGCGGCGGAATCGAGGCCGCCCTCGCGGTCTATGAGCAACTTCTCGCCGCACTTCCTGATGGAGAGACATACATGTGGGACTGGTTCTAGAGGGAGCGCGAGTTCGGCGATGTCGACAGCCAGCGGCGCGTGCTCCAGCGGTGGGTGCGGTGGGCACAGGCCCAGGGAGGCGGCTTCCTCTGGTCCAAGTCAGGCTGGAGTACTTACCCGGGGTTCGAGAACAATGGGGGGGGTGTCCGGATCATCGGGGAGGCGCTCCTCGCGACCTTTCCCATGAATCCGCGCGCATGCGTACGCAATCTACATCAGGGCTCTGTCCGCTCTGTCCCGGCATGTTGAAGCCAACGTCGTGGCATCAAGGAGCTGTCCTCCTTCTGTCGCGGGCATGATGAGTTCATTTGGAGGTTTATGGTCGTGTATCTGAAGAGACTCAGGGAGAGGCGGAGCACCGCGTGGGACGAAAATATGTTCAACGATTAGCTGTTTTTATTGAGATATGTTGAATGATTAGTCTTTTTTAGGAAACTCTTGAATGATTAGCGGTTACGAGTATATATATATTGACAGAAGCTAACGAGTCAAGAGAACATTTTATTTTCCTCAACCTTTCACACCATGAAACATAACTCGATTTGATGCCATGTTTTGATCAATATTGGCAAGCAAACTTAACTCTTGAATAATAAGTTGTATAAAGAAAAATGATGTTGTACCTACTTGCTGCTCATTCCAGCAGAAGTTTTGGCAGCATTTTCCCAATATTTATGACATATTCAACAACGGTTAATCGGCAAGATAACAAAGCAGAATTACCGCTACAATTAGTTTGCTACAAGGATCAGACTTCCATAACTGGCTCAAACAACCCATGGATTGTGGATCCATGTCCAGAGTTTACTAGCACAATGTGTTGAAAACAAATGGAAGTGTTTTTTTTGGGGGGGGGGGGAGGGGGATATTAGAGAACTAAGTGGCATTCTCGGAAGAGGTCATATGCTAGTGATATTTTTAGAGAATATCAAAAAAATCGTACCAATGCATATGTGCAACTGATGTAACATTTTTTCACCACACATATACAAGTTAGGAAAACAGTAATAGTGCATATGTGCAGCTGGTGTACACAACAAGAGTTATTTACATGTATAGAGTATATCGCAATGCGGCCAGCAACTCTCCGGCGACATGTCATATGATATCTGTTACTACAATCTATAGCTATGACTTCTCGTAGATGATATCACAATGCCCTGGTCTATACAGTAGTGTCACAGTAGGAACCGAGGAATCTGGTGACTCGTAGATGATGTGGATGTTAGGCTCCTCAATCGATGAAACTTCAATGTTAACAACTCGGAGTGGCACTTTGATAACCGACAAGTATAGGGGATCGCAACAGTTTTCGAGGGTAGAGTATTCAACCCAAATTTATTGATTCGACACAAGGGGAGCCAAAGAATACTCTCAAGTATTAGCAGCTGAGTTGTCAATTCAAGCACACCTGGAAACTTAATATCTGCAGCAAAGTATTTAGTAGCAAAGTAATATGATAGTAGTGGTAACGGTAATAAATGGTAACGGTAGTAAAAGTAATGTTTTTGGTATTTTGTAGTGATGATAGCAATAGCAACGGGAAAGTAAATAAGCGAAGAACAATATATGGAAAGCTCGTAGGCAATGGATCGGTGATGGAGAATTATGCCGGATATGGTTCATCATGTAACAGTCATAACCTAGGGTGACACAGAACTAGCTCCAGTTCATCAATGTAATGTAGGCATGTATTCCGAATATAGTCATACGTGCTTATGGAAAAGAACTTGCCTGACATCTTTTGTCCTACCCTCCTGTGGCAGCGGGGTCCTTACGGAAACTAAGGGATATTAAGGCCTCCTTTTAATAGAGAACTGGAACAAAGCATTAACGCATAGTGAATACATGAACTCCTCAAACTACGGTCATCACCGGTAAGTATCCCGATTATTGTCACTTCGGGGTTAACGGATCATAACACATAATAGGTGACTATAGACTCGCAAGATAGGATCAAGAACACTCATATATTGATGAAAACATAATAGTTTCAGATCTGAAATCATGGCACTCGGGCCCTAGTGACAAGCATTAAGCATAGCAAAGTCATAGCAACATCAATCTCAAAACATAGTGGACACTAGGGATCAAACCCTAACAAAACTAACTCGATTACATGATAGATCCCATCCAACCCATCACCGTCCAGCAAGCCTACGATGGAATTACTCACACACGTCAGTGAGCATCATGAAATTGGTGATGGAGGATGGTTGATGATGACGATGGCGACGGATTCCCCTCTCCGGAGCCCCGAACGGACTCCAGATCAGGCCTCCCGAGAGGTTTTAGGGCTTGGCGGCATCTCTGTATCGTAAAACGCGATGATTTCTTCTCTCTGATTTTTTTCTCCCCAAAACTCAATATATGGAGGTGGAGTTGGAGTCAGAGAGGCAACAGGGGGCCCACGAGGTAGGGGGCAGCCCTAGGGGGGCAGGCGCGCCTCCCACCCTCGTGGAGAGACGGTGGGCCCCCTGGCCTTCATCTTTGGCAGGTATTTTTCTTATTTTCTGAAAAGTGGCTTCGTGAAGTTTCAGGTCATTCCGAGAACGTTTGCTCCTGCACATAAATAACACCATGGTAATTCTGCTAAAAACAACGCCAGTCCGGGTTAGTTCCATTCAAATCATGCAAGTTAGTGTCCAGAACAAGGGCAAAAGTGTTTGCAAAAGTAGATACGTTGGAGACGTATCAACTCCCCCAAGTTTAAACCTTTGCTTGTCCTCAAGCAATTCAGTTGACAAACTGAAAGTGATAAAGAAAAACTTTTACAAACTCTGTTTGCTCTTGTTGTTGTAAATATGTAAAGCCAGCATTTAAGTTTTCAGCAAAGATTATAACTAACCACATTTGCAATAACGCATAGGTCTCAAGTTTACTCATATCAATAGCATAATCAACTAGCGAGCCATAATAATAAATCTCGGATGACAACACTTTCTCAAAACAATCATAATATGATATAACAAGATGGTATCTCGCTAGCCCTTTCTGAGACCGCAAAACATAAATGCAAAGCACCTTTAAAGACCAAGGACAGACTAGACATTGTAATTAATGGTAAAAAAAGATCCAGTCAAGTCATACTCAATGTAAATTAACAGTAATGAATGCAAATGACAGCGGTGCTCTCCAACTGGTGCTTTTTAATAAGAGGATGATGACTCAGCATAAAACTAAATAGATAGGCCCTTCGCAGAGGGAAGCAGGGATTTGTAGAGGACCTAGAGCTTGGTTTTGAAACATAGGTGAATAGTATTTTGAGCGGTATACTTTCATTGTCAACATAACAACCAAGATATGGCGATATCTTCCATGCTACACACATTATAGGAGGTTCCCAAACAGAATGGTAAAGTTTATACTCCCCCTTCCACCAACAAGCATCAATCCATGGCTTGCTCGAAACAACGAGTGCCTCCAACTAACAAGAGTCCTAGGGGGAGTTTTGTTTGCAATTATTTTGATTTAGTTTGCATAAAGCATGGGACTGGGCATCCCGGTGACCAGCCATTTATCTCGTGAGTGAGGAGCGGAGTCCACTCCTCTTGAGAATAACCCGCCTAACATGGAAGATACAGACAGCCCTAGTTGATACATGAGCTATTCGAGCATACAAAACAGGATATTTATTTGAAGGTTTAGAGTTGGCACCTACAAATTTACTTGGAATGGCAGGTAGATACCATATATAGGTAGGTATAGTGGACTCATGTGGTATAACTTTGGGGTTTAAGGGATTTGATGCACAAGTAGTATTCCCACTTAGTACAGGTGAAGGCTAGCAAAAGACTGGGAAGCGACCAGCTAGAGAGCGACAACAGTCATGAACATGCATTAAAATTAATCAACATCGAATGCAAGCATAAGTAGGATATAATCCACCATGAACATAAATATCGTGAAGGCTATGTTGATTTTGTTTCAACTACATGCGTGAACATGCACCAAGTCAAGTCACTTAAATCATTCATAGGAGGATGTGACCCTATCATACCACATCATAACCATTTTAATAGCATGTTGGCACGCAAGGTAAACCATTATAACTCACATCTAATCAAGCATGGCATAAGAAACTATGATATCTAATTGTCATTGCAAACATGTTTATTCATAAATAGGCTAAATCAGGAACGATGAACTAATCATATTTACAAAAACAAAAGAGGTCGAGTTCATACCAGCTTTTCTCATCTCAGTCAGTCCATCATATATCATCATAATTGCCTTTCACTTGCACGACCGAACGATGTGAATAATAATAATAGTGCACGTGCATTGGACTAAGCTGGAATCTGCAGGCATTCAATAAACAGGAGAAGACAAGGCAATATGGGCTCTTTGTCAGATAAACAATAATGCATATAAGAGCCACTTCAACAATTTAATTATGGTCTTCTCCTATCGACCCCCAAAGAAAAGAAAAGAAATAAAACTATTTACACGGGAAAGCTCCCAACAAGCAAAAAGAAGAACATGAAATCTTTTTGGGTTTCTTTTTAATTACTACTACAAGCATGGAAATTAAATTGATTAAAAGCTACAACTATTTTTTTTGGCTTTTCTTAAGGTTTATTAAACACGCAAGAAGAAAGCATAGAAAGGAAAGTAAACTAGCATGGATGATACAGTGAAAAAGTATGAGCACCGACATCTAGCAATGAGTGTGTGAACATAAATGTAATGTCGGTGGGAAATATGTACTCCCCCAAGATTAGGCTTTTGGCCTAAGTTGGTCTATGGCCATGGCTGGCCTGGCGGATATCCATAATAATAGTTGGGGTTGTACTGCGATGAAGAAGAGGAAGACTCCGCTTGCCACTGGCTGACAATCATCTCCGGATCCCACTGATAATTAGACTGTCGTGAAGGATCAATTTGTGGTTCCGGCTCTGGCTCCTCAGCTAGTGCAGGGTTCCGGTAGGCGTGCATAGCCTTCAACGGAACAAGGTACGTGCCTATAGATAAATCAAACAAAGAAGGAGCAGGCAGGGTAATAGTCTCAGGATGATGTTTATTAAAGAACAATTGATATTTAAGCTCTCCTTCCCTATTCTTAACAATAAAATCATGTGCCACCATACTTTTATAATCTAGATAAACACGAGGCAGCACCTTTTCTTCCTTCTCAGCATGCCTAATAGGTATGTTAAAATGTGCAGCTAGGCGTGAAGCATAGATGCCTCCAAAGATGGGGCCCTTTGTACGGTTCAGACTTAATCATTTAGCAATAATGCCTCCCATACTAAAAGTGTTATCACTGTATAAACCTTGGAGCAAAATAATAATATCAGGGATACTAAGGTTTCCACAGTTTCCGCGACCAATTAAGCAACGACTAGCAAATAATGCAAAGTAATGTAAAACAGGAAAATGTATGCTAGTGATTCGTGCATCGAAACCTTCCTTGTTTCCCCTACAGTGATAGTATCAATAAATCCCTCCACATCATCACGATGTGGTTCTTCTATCTTGCCCTCAAAAGGGACTAAACAAATCCGACAAAAATCATAAAGTGACATCTCCTTATGCTCATCATATAAATGAAACTCCGCCATAGGTGGTGATTTCCTAGAATAAAAATGGAAGTTTTGCACAAAAGTATTTGTGAGTAAGAGATACTGATCGCATTGGTCGTGGAGGAAAGCGGTGCGGCCTGCATTTTTAGCCGATTCATGAAAATCTTCATAAATCTCGGCTGCTCTCAAGAAATTATCGGAAGGCCATTCACACGCCCGGATCTCCGCGGTGCGAGGCAGATTATACTTAGGCTTCGGTGCCTTTTCCTTCGAGCTTTGGCTCGATGAGCCCCTCAAAAGTCTCCTCATCATTTTCTGAAAAATTCAGAAATTTTTAGTAACTTCAAAATAAAAGTAAACAAAACTCAATAATATTGATAGCAACTACTCCTAAAAGTGCCTAGAGCCTATAGCATGCATCAAAACTACTTGGAACCATATAAATTTGACATGCAAGCTCAAGAACGGGGTCACCTAAGCAGCAAAAATTTGCAATGAATAAAGCACTAGAACAAAAACTAATTGGACCAATGGAGGAGTTACATACCAAGGAACAATCTCCCCAAGCAGTTTTGTGAGAGGTGCTTTGAGCAAGGAGATCGAAAAAGGCAGCAAAACGAGCTTGGACTCGGGTTTGAGCTGGTTATTCGTGTTTGGGGGAGGAAGAAGGAGTGTATGGGTGAAAGTATAAGTGGAGGGGGCCACCATGGGCCCACGAGGCAGGGGGCACGCCCAGGGGGGTAGGGTGCGCCCTCCACCCTCGTGGGCAGGTAGTTGACCCCCCTGCTGTGTTCTTTGTGCCAAATATTCTCAAATATTCTGGAAAAATCATATTTAAATTTCAGGGCATTTGGAGAACTTTTATTTTCGAGGTATTTTTATATTGCACGGATAATCAGATAACAGACAGAAAAATATTTATTTTATTTTATTTAATATAAATAACATAAAGTAAAAGTGGGGTACAGAAGTTTGTGCCTTCTAGTTTCATCCATCTCATGATCATCAAAAGGAATCCACTAACAAGGTTGATCAAGTCTTGTTAACGAACTCATTCTGAATAACATGGAACCGGAGAAATTTTGAATAACACTATGTTACCTCAACGGGGATATGCACATCCCCAATAATAAGAATATCATATTTGTTCTTGACAGTAGGAAGAGAAAATTCAAAACCTCCAAATATAATCGATGAAATTTTTCCAACAGAATTGATACTGTGAACTTGAGGTTGTTTCCTCGGAAAGTGTACCGTATGCTCATTACCATTAACATGAAAAGTGACATTGCCTTTAGTGCAATCAATAACAGCCCCTGCAGTATTCAAAAAGGGTCTTCCAAGAATAATAGACATACTATCGTCCTCGGGAATATCAAGAATAACAAAGTCTGTTAAAATAGTAATGTTTGCAACTACAACAGGCACATCCTCACAAATACCGACAGGTATAGCAGTTGATTTATCAGCCATTTGCAAAGATATTTCAGTAGGTGTCAACTTATTCAAATCAAGTCTACGATATAAAGAGAGAGGCATAACACTAACACCGGCTCCAAGATCACATAAAGCAGTTTTAACATAGTTTCTTTTAATGGAGCATGGTTGTCACATCCCTATTCTGGTATGACCTAGGCTAGCCCTTCATGCTTGCATCATGTTTAAACTCCATTTAAATTTGAAATGGGGATTTGTGAACCCTCAGAAATCATTTTTGAAAATGACCCAGATAAAAAGTGCTCCAAAAGGGTCCAAGAAAATGTTCATGTCTCTCTCTGAAAATATTGGTGAGAGGTAAAATTCAAACCAATATTTTTAGGAGCTCATAAATATTTATTTTGGCCATTTGGAATTAATGCATAATTATTTGTATTGGATTTATATTTGTTATATATTCTAATATACCCAATAATTCTGATTTTTAATGTGGGGCTTTGGAATAAGCTAATTAGTTCCTACAATAATTTTCAGAAGCATATAAAATGGTTTAGTATTTTATCTAAATCAAAACAAATGTCAGAAAATTAGAAAAGAAAACAGAAAAGGGAGAGAGACTTACCTGGGCTTCTTACCTGGCGCCTCTGGTCGGCCCATTTCTGCTCTGGCCCAGCCCACCAGGGGCATAGCCGTCTTCCTCCTCTTGCCAGTAGGCAGAGGGGAAGCCGTGCCCGACGCAGTGCGCGCCGGCACGCAGCTACCTGCCTGGCGTCCTCCTCGTCGCCCTGGAATGCCCGGACGTCGCCACGACGCCCCGTACCCATCTCACTCTCCCTCGGTCCTCTCCTCTCCTCTCCCTCGCTTTCTCTCTCACGTCCGAGCGCTGCTATCGCCGCCGTTTGCCATTGCCGCGGCCACTGCCTCCCCCTCGCCCTCTCTTCGAGTCCAGGAGCTCCGCCTCCTCCCTCTGAAGCTCTCCGCCGAGCCACGCACCGCCGGACGCCCTGCTGCTTCGCCATCGACCCGTCTTCTCCGTGCACGGCCGCCGGATCGCCATTGCCGTTACGCCGCCGTCTGGTCCTCCCCGGGCTTGCTGAGCCTCCCTACCGACTCCATGTGAGCCCCTGCTTCCTTTACCCCTAACCCCATGCCCGTTTTCGAGCTCTAGCTGCCTCCTCCACCGGAGCCGAGACGCACCGCCGCACGAGCTCGACGCCGGCGACATTCCGGTGACCTTTTGGTCCCGAGCATGCGTCCAACGTGTTCGCCGCACCGCATAGAAGCCATAGGCGCTAACCCCGCTTCGCCATGGCCCTTGTAGCCTCGACCCCGAGCTCACCTGAGCTCCGGCCGCCGCCTCGAGCCCTGCTCCGGCGAGCTCCGGTGCCCCCGCAGCCTCCCACCAGCTCCCCTGGATGCGGACAACGACGGGCTACGCCCCGGTGGTCTTCGCGCGTCCAGACGCAGCTTGTAGCGCCATTCCGGTGAGTCGCCGCCGCGCTATTGGTCGCCGCCGGCCAGAACTCCGGCGGGCTGACATGGCATCGTAGTTAGGCACTAACTACCCCCCCTAGAGACACTGACAGTGGGCCCTAGAGCCACTAATCTAAATTAGATTAGGCATAACTCCTCTGTTAACTAACTAAGTCACTGACGTGTGGACCCCACACGTCAGGTTTGACCTGGTCAGCTCCGTTGACCTGCTGACATAGGCATGACGTCATGCTGACGCAATATCTCATTTTCTGGTTTAAAATTAATCAGGAAATTCCAGAATATATTATAAACTTCAAAAATTCATAGAAATTCAACCGTAGCTCAGATTGAAATAATTTATATATGAAAAATTATCAGAAAAATTCAATCTATCCATCTGTACCATTTTCATGCATGACAAACCAACCTATACATGCTGTATATGTGAAAACACACTTATGGCATATAAAAAGAGCTTATTTGGAGATGCATTTGAATCTTGGTTCAAATGGACTTCATGCAATTGAATACTAGTTGCATTAGCTCAAACAGCATCACATCTTCATGCCATGTTCATGCATCAGATTGTTGCATTGCTTGTGTATTGATTGTTGGCACCGTTCCTTCTCGATAGGTCCTGCTCCGGAAGTGTTCGAGAGTACCTATCAGTGAAGCAGTGCCCCCCCCCCTGTTGAACTACCAGGCAAGCAACCCCCCCTTGTTCATTCCAATACAATCCCACTCTCTCGCTCCTGCTCTCTTTTATTGCATTAGGACAACAACGATTCAACTGCTACTTTATGCTGCGGTAGTTGAACCCATTCCTCTGCATGACCTGTCATTGCCACAGTAAATAGTTGAAACCCACTAGCATGTGTAGGGATTGATTGAGCCATGTTGTGTTCCTACCATGCCATGCCTGCTATTGCTTAGAGTTGTGTCAGGTCTGATTCATCGGGAATGAATTGGAGTGTTATGATATGTTCTGGTGCTGAGAGTTAAACGTGTGAACACGATTTGGTAAAGGTAGCGGTGAGAGGCCATGTAGGAGTACATGGTGGGTTGTCTCATTGGGACCGTCCTTAAGAACTGAGTTCTGTGTAAGTTGTCCAATGACTAGTTACTACCACACATTGGGCTCCGGGCGCTCCAAGCTCTCTCGACTTATTAACCGCCTTGAGCTCTGCCCAGGAGTTGCAAATAGTTTCTGGTGTTTGTAGGTAGTGCTATTTTTCTACCGAGTGGCACCCGGCAGGGTGGACTTGGGACAGACTAGGCACACGTGGCCCGGTGTACCGAGTGGCACCTGGATGGTGGGCTCGGGAACCCTGTACACATCGTTTGGGGCCGTGAGCGAAACCTCGGTCGGATCTCCTTGCGGATGGAACCCGAATAGGCGATAAACCTGGACTAGAGTCTTGCGTGGTTAGTCAGGTCATGGCCGACACCCTCGCCAGGCTTCCGCTTGAAGGTTGCCGAGATACATGACGTGTACATGGCGGTAAGTGGCGAGAGCGTGTGTGATGAAGTACACCCCTGCAGGGTTATCATGATCTATTCAAATAGCCGTGTCCTCGGTTATGGACTTCTTGGATGCTTACGTGGTACATAGACAACTTAAAGTGGATACTCTAAAATGCTCAAGACAAGTGTGAGTGCTATGGATGGCCTCCTCGTAGGGAGACAAGGATGGATCCTTAGTGGTGTATTGATGTGGTGATTAGTGGACTCGTGTGCGCTGCCTCATCTCAAAGAAGTTTCTCGTTGTCGTAGAACAGGATAGCCACTGAGTCAAAGCTGGCTTGCTGCAACTAAACCCCACATTACCTTCTTGATACTAATGCATATATGATAGGATCTGATGTAAGTCTTGCTGAGTACCTTTGTACTCACGTTTGCTTTATTTTTGTTTTGCAGATGAGACATCTATCTTACTAGTAGTTCCGCTTGGACTTCGACGAGTAGCTTGTTACCTCAGCTACGATCTTGTACCCTTGGGAGGGTCTTGTAGATAGTCAGGCTTTCCAGCTCTTTTCTTTTGTAGTTGTCTGTACTCAGACATGTAATGCTTCCGCTTGTTGCTTGTATGCTCTGAATGATGGGTCATGTGACCCCTGCTTGTATTTATGCTATGTGGCTCTTCTGAGCCTTTATCTATATGAGTTTGCGTTATGTTGTGATGCCATGTTGTACAGCACATACTTGCATGGTATGCGTACGTGTAGCGTGTATTGCTATGTGTGGGATCCGACAAACTGGTTGTTTATCCTTGGCAGCCTATCATATGGGGAAATGTAGTCTAGTGTTTTCTGAGCGATAGTAGTCCGCTACAGCCCGGTCCACCGGAGTCCTGCTAGCCCAGCACTACTGCTCGGAACACTTGACTGGCCGGCATGTGTTTCACTTCGTTCCTGTGTCTGTCCCTTCGGGGAAATGTCACGCGGTGACGACCGGAGTCCTGCCTAGCCTGCTACAGCCCGGGTTCCCCGGAGTCCTGTTAGCCCGGTGCTACAGCCCGGATTCACACGCTGCTGACCGACACGCTCGATGTGAATCATGTATGCCTGTTCCCATAGGTTAGGGTCGCTTTGGGTTCACGACTAGCCATGTCGGCCCGGGTTCTCTGTCATATGGATGCTAGCGACACAATCATATACGCGAGCCAAAAGACGCAAACGGTCCCAGGCCATGGTAAGGCGACACCCGTGGGGATACCGTGCGTGAGGCCGCAAGGTGATATGAGGTGTTACATGCTAGATTGGTGTGACTTAGAATCAGGGTACCGACAGCCTTGGTATTAGAGCCTGACTGCCTGTAGGATTTCCAAGCCAACCTGGTCGAAGTTGTGTCTAGAAATTCTTTAGTTATGTAAGGGAATTGATTGTGGAAGGGAACGTAAGGCTCTTTTTACTCCTTATACCTCATGCCTTCTGATTTGAGTCATCCTATCTTTCCTATGGGGTTAAGGAACTAGGCTTCCTCTTCTGTCTATTAGGATCACGTGTTACTACTCCGTAGTCTCTTAGGATTGGTTGATCAGAGTCATATCCCAGTTTGAGTACCTCTGGTGTAGCCTGTTTAGTAACATCTCAGAACCCAGAGTAATGATGATGAGCATGGTGCTACCCCATCTTTTGTAGAATGTCTCATTTTGAGAAGTTTACTGCCGTTATGCTGCCGGATTTGTCCTAGGAGTTCAAGAGATAGTATTTTTCTCGTACTATAATCTGCATCCTTATGGTGATGCTGAATCCATCCTTGTTTCCTTGGTTGGCTCTTCAGGATGTTGCCGGTTAACCAAAGTTCTGTTGTTCATATCCGGAACCATGGAGATGGTAGGGATGAGGATCCTCCTGACCAGTCTTCATTGGCAGAGTTCATGTTAGAGATGGAGAAGAACAAGCGAGAGTCTAACCGCTTGCTAGCACGTATTGAGGAGAACACCTCCCGCCAGCACAAAGAGTTTGTGTCCATCCATGACTTCATCGGTCTGAAACCACCCACCTTCCATCATTCCATTGAGCCACTTGATGCAGATGACTAGCTCCGTAGTATTACACACAAGATGCGTTCTGCGAACGTAGCTGAAAGTGACAAGGTCACCTATGCTGCTTATCACCTGGAAGGTCCTGCCAGTATTTGGTGGCAGAACTACGAGGCTATGCTTCCAGCTGGCCAGATAATCACCTGGAGAGTTTTCACTGAGGCTTTCCGCGAGCATCACATTCCTCAGGCTCTCATTGATCGCAAGAGAGAAGAGTTTTGTAGTTTCACCCAGAGTAAGATGGCTGTAGATGCTTACAGTAGAGAGTTTGAGAACCTCGCCCGCTATGCTACAGAAGAAGTGTCCACAGACGCCAAGAAGCAAGCTCGATTCCGGAAGGGTCTCAACGCCAAGTTGCGTCGTGATCTCCACCTGCACCATTGCAATACATTCCAGGCTCTTGTGAATAAGGCCATTAATGCGGAGACAGCTCAGCTCACTTACGAGGAGTCTCGTAAGCACACCCGTGATTTGGTTTCTTCCTCCGGCTCTACCCTGCAGAAGCGCCGGTTTTGGATTCCGAACTCCGCTCTTCCACCCGGTTACTCACCGAGGCCCTCTTATGTGGCACCTCACCCAGTTCAGTTACATGCTCCACCCAGGCCTATTGGTAGACTGCTTGTCAAAGCGGGTCCACGCCCTACCTCAGGGACTTTCTTCACATGCGGAGAGCCAGGACACTATGCACGTGACTGCTCTCAAACCAGCTTTGCTCCACCCCAGCCTGAGAAGTCTGTTGGCCATGATAAGCCATCACGCAAGATGATTAGTGTCAAGTCAGCTCCCACTGAACGTGGATGTGTGCATCACGTCTCAGCTAAAGACACTCGTGATGATCCGGATGTCGTTCTTGGTACCCTCCTTGTCAATTGCCATCCAGCTTCGGTTTTGTTCGATACCGGAGCATCTCACTCCTTCATTTCTGAAGGCTATGCTCGTTTGCACGACATGTCATTTTGTGATATGCCAACTCCACTTGAAATCCAAACTCCAGGGTCTAGATGGCAAACTACCAGAATAAGCCATGGTAATGAAATCCTTGTTGACAGACTTGTATTCCTTGCATCACTTATAGCCCTCAGGTCTACAGACATTAACATCATCTTGGGTATGGACTGGATGAAAGCTCATCATGCCAAGATTGATTGTTACACAAGGTCTGTTCACCTTACACACCCATCTGGCAAGATAGTCACCGTCTCCACTAGAGTTGCAAAGCGTCAACTCTATTCTCTTAATGCCAACCCTCTTCCAGACCCTGAAGATATCCCGGTAGTCCGTGACTTTCCGGATGTCTTTCCAGAGGAACTGCCAGGTATTCCACCTGACAGAGATGTAGAATTTGTCATAGATCTTATCCCAGGAACCGCTCCAATCTCTAGGAGACCTTACAAGATGGCACCCTTAGAACTAGCTGAGCTTAAGAAACAACTCGATGAATCCTTGCAAAAGGGTTTCATCCGTCCTAGTTCTTCTCCCTGGGCTTGCCCCGTTCTCTTCGTCAAGAAGAAGGATGGTACGGACCGGATGGTTGTAGATTATCGTCCCGTTAACTTGGTCACGATAAAGAACAAGTATCCGCTTCCCAGGATCAACGACCTATATGATCAGCTCGCTGGATCCTCAGTCTTTTCCAAGATGGATTTGAGGTTAGGCTACCACCAAATCAAGATCAGAAACGGGGACATTCCTAAGACGGCTTTCGTCACTCGTTATGGCCAGTACGAGTACACCGTCATGTCCTTCGGTCTAACCAATGCTCCAGCTACATTCTCCCGTTTGATGAACTCGATCTTCATGGAGTACCTAGATAAGTTCGTCGTGGTTTACCTAGATGATATCCTTATTTACTCGAAGAACGAGGAAGAGCATGCCGAACATCTTAGACTTGTGCTAGAAAAACTCAGAGAGCACCGCCTTTATGCCAAGTTCTCCAAGTGTGAATTTTGGTTGCCAGAAGTGACCTATCTCGGCCACGTAATCTCTGGTAAGGGCATTGCTGTCAATCCCGAAAGAGTTCAGGCCGTTCTTGATTGGACTTCGCCTGAAACAGTTAAGCAAGTTAGGAGTTTCCTTGGTCTAGCCAGTTATTATCGCCGCTTCGTTGAGAACTTCTCCAAAGTGGCCAAACCTCTCACGGAACTTCTCAAGAAAGATAAAAAGTTTGAGTGGTCCCCACAGTGTGAACACAGTTTTCAGGAACTGAAAAGATGTCTTACTTCTGCTCCCATACTTGTGCCACCGGACTTCACTAAAGACTTTGTTATCTACTGCGACACCTCAGGGACTAGGTTGCATTCTTATGCAAGATCGCCATGTGATTGCCTATGCATCTCGACAGTTGCATCCACATGAGGAGAATTATCCTACACATGATCTAGAGCTTGCAGCCGTAGTCTATGCACTTAAGACCTGGCGACATTACCTTCTCGATAAACGTTGCGAGATATACACCGACCACCAGAGTCTCAAGTACATCTTCACCCAACCAGATTTGAACCTTAGGCAAAGACGTTTGTTGGAGTTGATCTCAGATTACGACTTAGGAATTACCTACACGCCAGGCAAGGGGAATGTCATGGCTGATGCGCTAAGTCGTAAGTCCTATTGCAACAATCTCATGTTGCAACAGGGCCAACCACTTCTCCATGAGGAATTATGTAAGCTTAACCTTCACATTGCTCCTCACGGATTCCTTTCTACCTTGGTGGCGAAACCTACTCTTGTGGATCAGATCATCTCTGCTCAGAAGCAGGATACGGGAATTTCCCGGATCAAGAGAAACATTAACAAGGGAGTTGGTGGTAGTTTTTCTATAGATGGTCGCAGTGTTGTTTTCTTTGAGAGTCGCTTGGTGGTTCCCAAGAATCAACATCTTCGACAATTAATCCTTAAGGAGGCGCATGAATCTCCTCTCATGATTCATCCCGGTAGTACTAAGATGTATCAGGACCTACGCCAGAGGTTCTGGTGGACTAGGATGAAGAGAGAAATTGCTCAGTTTATTGCTAACTGTGACGTTTGTCGTCGCGTTAAGGCAGAGCATCAAAGACCTGCTGGCACCCTTCAACCTTTAGCTATTCCCGAATGGAAATGGGATAAAGTTGGTATGGACTTCATCACCGGCTTTCCCAGGACCAAGAGAGGGAATAATGCTATCTTCGTAGTCATTGATCGTCTTTCCAAAGTGGCTCACTTCCTACCTGTTCGAGAGAGTATCACCGCTAGTCAGCTCGCTGACTTATATATTTCTCAAATAGTGTCACTTCATGGTGTTCCACTAGAGATCAATTCAGACCGTGGTAGTCTTTTCACTTCTCATTTCTGGGAGAGTTTCCAAACTGCCATGGGCACCCATCTTTCTTTCAGTACCGCTTTCCACCCTCAATCAAGTGGTCAGGTGGAAAGGGTCAACCAGATTCTTGAAGACATGCTTAGAGCTTGTGTTATCTCATTTGGTATGGATTGGGAGAAGTGTCTTCCTTTTGCCGAGTTTGCTTATAACAATAGCTATCAATCCAGCCTCAAGAAAGCTCCTTTTGAGGTTCTGTATGGACGAAGATGTCGAACACCTTTGAACTGGTCAGAAACCGGTGAACGGCAATTCTTTGGACCGGATATGATCCAGGAAGCAGAAGAGCAAGTTCGCATCATTCGTGAGAATTTGAAAACAGCCCAATCTCGTCAAAAGAGCCAGTATGACCGTAGTCATAAGGAAGTGGCTTATGAAGTTGGCGATAAGGCTTATCTTCGGGTTACTCCTCTAAAGGGTACCCATCGATTCGGTATCAAGGGCAAGTTGGCTCCTCGTTACATTGGGCCCTTTCTCATTCTCGCGAAACGAGGAGAGGTTGCCTACCAGTTGGAACTACCACCACATCTTTCTCGAGTTCATGATGTCTTCCACATCTCTCAACTCAGGCGTTGCTTCTCGGATCCCATCCGCGAAGTGGACCACGAAATGCTTGATCTCCAAGATAACCTCACCTATCGAGAGTACCCTGTATGCATCCTTGATCAAGCAGAGCGTGTCACCCAATGTCATAACATCAAGTTCCTCAAGGTTCAGTGGTCTCATCATTCTGAGAGAGAAGCCACTTGGGAGCGCGAAGATCGTCTTCAACTTGAGTACCCCGCTTTCTTCCCGCCGACTCCTGAATCTCGGGATGAGATTTCTTCGAGTGGGGGCGAGTTGTCACATCCCTAGTTCTGGTATGACCTAGGCTAGCCCTTCATGCTTGCATCATGTTTAAACTCCATTTAAATTCGAAATGGGGATTCGTGAACCCTCAGAAATCATTTTTGAAAATGACCTAGATAAAAAGTGCTCCAAAAGGGTCCAAGAAAATGTTCATGTCTCTCTCTGAAAATATTGGTGAGAGGTAAAATTCGAACCAATATTTTTAGGAGCTCATAAATATTTATTTTGGCCATTTGGAATTAATGCATAATTATTTGTATTGGATTTATATTTGTTATATATTCAAATATACTCCAATAATTCTGATTTTTAATGTGGGGCTTTGGAATAAGCCAATTAGTTCCTACAATAATTTTCAGAAGCATATAAAATGGTTTAGTATTTTATCTAAATCAAAACAAATGTTAGAAAATTAGAAAAGAAAACAGAAAAGGGAGAGAGACTTACCTGGGCTTCTTACCTGGCGCCTCTGGCCGGCCCATTTCTGCTCTGGCCCAGCCCACCAGGGGCATAGCCGTCTTCCTCCTCTTGCCAGTAGGCAGAGGGGAAGCCGTGCCCGACGCAGTGCGCGCCGGCACGCAGCTGCCTGCCTGGCGTCCTCCTTGTCGCCCTGGAATGCCCGGACGTCGCCACAACGCCCCGTACCCCTCTCACTCTCCCCCGGTCCTCTCCTCTCCCTTGCTTTCTCTCTCGTCCGAGCGCTGCTGTCGCCGCCGTTTGCCATTGCCGTGGCCACTGCCTCCCCCTCGCCCTCTCTTCGAGTCCAGGAGCTCCGCCTCCTCCCTCTGAAGCTCTCCGCCGAGCCACGCACCGCCGGACGCCCTGCTGCTTCGCCATCGACCCGTCTTCTCCGCGCACGGCCGCCGGATCGCCATCGCCGTTATGCCGCCGTCTGGTCCTCCCCGGGCTTGCTGAGCCTCCCTACCGACTCCATGTGAGCCCCTGCTTCCTTTACCCCTAACCCCATGCCCGTTTTCGAGCTCTAGTTGCCTCCTCCACCGGAGCCGAGACGCACCGCCGCACGAGCTCGACGCCGGCGACATTCCGGTGACCTTTTGGTCCCGAGCATGCGTCCAACGTGTTCGCTGCACCACGTAGAAGCCATAGGCGCTAACCCCGCTTCGCCATGGCCCTTGTAGCCTCGACCCCGAGCTCACCCGAGCTCCGGCCGCCGCCTCGAGCCCTGCTCCGGTGAGCTCCGGTGACCCCGCAGCCTCCCACCAGCTCCCCTGGATGCGGACGACGATGGGCTACGCCCCGGTGGTCTTCACGCGTCCAGACGCAGCTTGTAGCGCCATTCCGGCGAGTCGCCGCCGCGCTATTGGTCGCCGCCGGCCAGAACTCCGGCGGGCTGACGTGGCATCGTAGTTAGGCACTAACTACCCCCCTAGAGACACTGACAGTGAGCCCCAGAGCCACTAACCTAAATTAGATTAGGCATAACTCCTCTGTTAACTAACTAAGTCACTGACGTGTGGACCCCACACGTCAGGTTTGACCTGGTCAGCTCCGTTGACCTGCTGACGCAGGCATGACATCATGCTGACGCAATATCTCAGTTTCTGATTTAAAATTAATCAGGAAATTCCAGAATATATTATAAACTTCAAAAATTCATAGAAATTCAACCATAGCTCAAATTCAAATAATTTATATATGAAAAATTATCAGAAAAATTCAATCTATCCATCTGTACCATTTTCATGCATGACAAACCAACCTATACATGCTGTATATGTGAAAACACACTTATGGCATATATAAAGAGCTTATTTGGAGATGCATTTGAATCTTGGTTCAAATGGACTTCATGCAGTTGAATACTAGTTGCATTAGCTCAAACAGCATCACATCTTCATGCCATGTTCATGCATCAGATTGTTGCATTGCTTGTGTATTGATTATTGGCACCGGTCCGTCTCGATAGGTCCTACTCCGGAAGTGTTCGAGAGTACCTATGAGTGAAGTAGTGCCCCCCTGTTGAACTACCAGGAAAGCAACCCCCCCCCCTTGTTCATTCCGATACAATCCCACTCTCTCGCTCCTGCTCTTTTTTATTGCATTAGGACAACAACGATTCAACTGCTACTTTATGCTGCGGTAGTTGAACCCATTCCTCTGCATGACCTGTCATTGCCACAGTAAATAGTTGAAACCCACTAGCATGTGTAGGGAATGATTGAGCCATGTTGTATTCCTACCATGCCATGCCTGCTATTGCTTAGAGTTGTGTCAGGTCTGATTCATCGGGAATGAATTGGAGTGTTATGATATGTTCTGGTGCTGAGAGTTAAACGTGTGAACACGATTTGGTAAAGGTAGCGGTGAGAGGCCATGTAGGAGTACATGGTAGGTTGTCTCATTGGGACCGTCCTTAAGAACTCAGTTCTGTGTAAGTTGTCCAATGACTAGCTACTACACATTGGGCTCCGGGCGCTCCAAGCTCTCTCGACTTATTAACCGCCTTGAGCTCTGTCCAGGAGTTGCAAATAGTTTCTGGTGTTTGTAGGTAGTGCTATTTTTCTACCGAGTGGCACCCGGCAGGGTGGACTTGGGACAGACTAGGCACACGTGGCCCGGTGTACCGAGTGGCACCCGGATGGTGGGCTCGGGAACCCTGTACACATCGTTTGGGGCCGTGAGCGAAACCTCAGCCGGATCTCCTTGCGGATGGAACCCGAATAGGCGATAAACCTGGACTAGAGTCTTGCGTGGTTAGTCAGGTCGTGGCCGACACCCTCGCCAGGCTTCCGCTTGAAGGTTGCCGAGATACATGACGTGTACATGGCGGTAAGTGGCGAGAGCGTGTGTGATGAAGTACACCCCTGCAGGGTTATCATGATCTATTCGAATAGCCGTGTCCTCGGTTATGGACTTTTTGGATGCCTACGTGGTACATAGACAACTTAAAGTGGATACTCTAAAATGCTCAAGACAAGTGTGAGTGCTATGGATGGCCTCCTCGTAGGGAGACGAGGATGAATCCTTAGTGGTGTATTGATGTGGTGATTAGTGGACTCGTGTGCGCTGCCTCATCTCAAAGAAGTTTCTCGTTGTCGTAGAACAGGATAGCCACTGAGTCAAAGCTGGCTTGCTGCAACTAAACCCCACATTACCTTCTTGATACTAATGCATATATGATAGGATCTGATGTAAGTCTTGCTGAGTATCTGTCTTACTAGTAGTTCCGCTTGGACTTCGATGAGTAGCTTGTTACCTCAGCTACGATCTTGTACCCTTGGGAGGGTCTTGTGGATAGTCAGGCTTTCCAGCTCTTTTCTTTTGTAGTTGTCTGTACTCAGACATGTAATGCTTCTGCTTGTTGCTTGTATGCTCTGAATGATGGGTCATGTGACCCGTGCTTGTATTTATGCTATGTGGCTCTTCTGAGCCTTTATCTATATGAGTTTGCGTTATGTTGTGATGCCATGTTGTACAACACGTACTTGCATGGTATGCGTACGTGTAGCGTGTATTGCTATGTGTGGGATCCGACAAACTGGTTGTTTATCCTTGGCAGCCTATCATATGGGGAAATGTAGTCTAGGGTCTTCTAAGCGATAGTAGTCCGCTACAGCCCGGTCCACCGGAGTCCTGCTAGCCCAGCACTACTGCTCGGAACACTTGACTGGCCGGCATGTGTTTCACTTCGTTCCTGTGTCTGTCCCTTCGGGGAAATGTCATGCGGTGACGACCGGAGTCCTGCCTAGCCTGCTACAGCCCGGGTTCCCTGGAGTCCTGTTAGCCCGGTGCTACAGCCCGGATTCACACGCTGCTGACCGACACGCTCGATGTGAATCATGTATGCCTGTTCCCATAGGTTAGGGTCGCTTTGGGTTCACGACTAGCCATGTCGGCCCGGGTTCTCTGTCATATGGATGCTAGCGACACAATCATATACGCGAGCCAAAAGACGCAAACGGTCCCGGGCCATGGTAAGGCGACACCCATGGGGATACCGTGCGTGAGGCCGCAAGGTGATATGAGGTGTTACATGCTAGATTGGTGTGACTTAGAATCGGGGTCCCGACAATGGTATAGTTGGTACACCGGGATCTCCAAGTTTCTTTGGTATTCCACCCTTAAAAGTATAATTAGCAAGCATGGTGGAAATTTCAGCTTCCGGTATCTTTCTTTTATTTGTAATTATATCTTTCATGTACTTAGCATAAGGATTGGTTTTGAGCATATCAGTTAATCGCATACGCAAAAAGATAGGTCTAATCATTTCGGCAAAGCGCTCAAAATCCTCATCATCCTTTTTCTTGGATGGTTTGGGAGGAAAAGGCATGGATTTCTGAACCCATGGTTCTCTTTCTTTACCATGTTTCCTAGCAACAAAGTCTTTCTTATCATCGCATTGATTCTTTGATTGTGGGTTATCAAGATAAAACAGCAGGTTCAATTTCTATGTCATTATCATTACTAGGTTGAGCATCATTATGAACATTATCATTAACATTATCACTGGTTTCAGGTTCATTACCAGATTGAGTTTCAGCATTAGAAATAGAAATATCATTTGGAATCTCAGGTGTTTCAACAATAGGATCACTAGAAGCGTGCAAAGTCTTATCATTTTTCTTTTTCTTCGTTTTAGAAGAACTAGGTGCATCTATATTATTTCTCTAAGAATCTTGCTCAATTCTCTTAGGATGGCCTTTAGGATACAAAGGTTCCTGAGTCATCTTACCACCTCTAGTCATAACTCTAACAGCATTATCATTATCTTTACTATTCAATTCATTGAGCAAATCATTTTGAGCTTTAAGTACTTGTTCTACTTGAGTGGTAACCATAGAAGCATGTTTACTAATAAGTTTAATTTCACCTTTAACATTAGCCATATAATCACCCAAGTGTTCAAGCATATTTGAATTTTATTTCAATTGTCGAACAAAATAAGCATTAAAATCTTCTTGCTTAGCCATAAATTTATCAAACTCATCTAAGCATGGCTAGCAAATTTAGTAAATGGGATTACAGCTTTATCATACCTATAGAGAGAATTTACTTTTACTACCTGTGTCGGGTTATCAAGACCATGAGTTTCTTCAATAGGTAATGGATTAAGATTATATGTTTCTTCAACAGGCGGTAAATTAAGACCATGTATTTCTTCAATTGGAGGTAAATTCTTAACATCTTCAGCTTTAATACCTTTTTCTTTCATAGATTTCTTTGCCTCTTGCATATCTTCAGGATTGAGAAATAGAATACCTCTCTTCTTCGGAGTTGGTTTAGGAATAGGCTCAGGAATTTGCTCCGGAGGTGTCTAATTATTTTCATTTGTCAACATATTATTCAATAGAATTTCAGCTTCATCCGGTGTTCTTTCCCTGAAACCAGAACCAGCACAACTATCCAGGTAATCTCTGGAGGCATCGGTTAGTCCATTATAAAATATATCAAGTATTTCATTTTTCTTAAGAGGATGACCAGGCAAAGCATTAAGTAATTGGAGAAGCCTCCCCCAAGTGTAACGACCAAACCTCGAAGGATTTGAGTCACTGTGCTTACCGTGCTAGTCCCTGGATTGAACTCGCTAGCACACACAGTATAGATGAATACCAGAATAGCAAGTGCATCATTTATTACAACGTATGATCCAGAGTATATAAAATAAAACAATCTGCATAGCACTTGGCTAGCTTTATTCAACCAAACAGCGGAATAACGATGAGTCCCATCATAGCCCACTGGCGATGCTGAGTGCAGACTCGCGACCCTAATGGTACCTTACTCTTCGTCAGAATATCCTGCAACATGAGACGTTGCAGCCATATAGGTCAATACTTGGAACGTATTGGCAAGTTACACAGGAGTAATAATAAAACAGACCTACATGTATATGCATAGTACAACAAAGGAAGGCTTGGGGGTTTATTTTGCAAAAAGCTGATTTTATCCTAATAACTACCTAATAGTCAAATTTTTATTTAGTTCTTTTATTACTACAATTAAATGCACAAGGTTGAGTTGGCAAAATCAACTCCAACCTACCCTTTATTAAGTTGCCCAACTAATTTATTAAGTGTCACATCTGTCAAGATCATCCAACAACTGTAATGGCATAGTGGCTCAAAGTTGCCCATAACCGGGGGCACGGCTAATCATGATTAGTTTTAATACTCTGCAGAGTTTTGTACGCTTTACCCACTGGACCCAATCCGAAGATTGAGACGAAGTCTTTCAGAAGAGGTTCCCTTAACCACCTGACGGCCACATCCCACCTACATATGCTACATCTGTCGACACAGTCTGGGCAAGGGTTCCAACAACTGATCAACTAAGCCAAAGCCCATATAGCCAGTGGCCGCACATGGAAGCTACTAGTCACTAAGTCCGTCTGATCTTTTTGAGCCTAGGCGGCATTCCACTTAGGGTGCACTCTCATGAGCGCATGGCCTTAGAAAAGGTGCAAGACCCCATGATGCCTTCCCTCAACACCAAGCAATACCACTTCCGCCCAGAGGTGAGTTAATTCCTGAGTTACTACTCAATTTTCTAAATATATATAATCCTCACATAACTCAATGAATACACGAACCACCCCCGTCTACAAAGCATAGCAACCTACCACTACCACGATTTGCAAATACGGGAAGATAGCTCATCAGCATAGCAAAAATAATATAGTATTCCTATACATGCATATATTCATAGTGTGATATAACTACATGCATAGAAAAAAATTGGTAAAGGATGATCAACATGTAACTTGCCTTGGTTCTGGTTCAGAAAGTCACACTCCTGACAATAGCTCGCGTCGCTCTCCGGACAATCTACACGTTTCACACAATTCAACAATCAATCACCAGAACACGAAAAGAACCAAAACAAAACCAACAGCAAGAAAATCATTTTTAAAACTCAACAACAGAATCTTAACATCACCTAAATTGCACTACGGTCACCATGCAAAAAGAATCAGTCGATTCTGATAAACGGTTTGAGAGTTATGGCCTCCAGAAGGTTTAATTCAAATTCAAACGAATACAAATTTGAACAGAGAAAACATGTGCAAAGTTGGTGCTGTGATATTGTGCCGATTTTTGTGAGTGCATAGGAAAAAGAATTACCTAACTTGGACATATAGGTTAAAAGATATAGCTAGTTGAAGTTAGAGGAAGAATCTTGAAATAAAATAAAACAGCAACAGAAAACTCCTGAGCACTGTAGCGAACTCCTGTGCGTGTCCTGTAGCAAGGTGCCAAGTGGGGGCGTCCGATTGGCTGGGCGCGTGTGCTCACCCAAAACAGAGGAAAACGATGGCGGTCTCGGGCGTTGGCAGCGGCGCTCCTCCGGTGGGTCTCCGGCGAAGGTGAGGTGACGGATGGGTGCGGCGGTGAGTGGCGAAGGCGGTGGTGGTGCTCAACGGCGGCGGGGCGTCCTCGAGCGGCGGTGGCGAAGACGTGAACTCCGGCGAACTCAGGTGAAGTCGCCCGGTTTGTTCCTCTCCCTCTGCTGCGTTTTTGGCAACACAAAGACGTCAGGCGAGAGAGGCTTCGAGAGGGGATTCGAACGGTGACAAGTGGAGCGGCCGGGGCGTCCTTACGGCGGCGGAAACATCGGCAAACAGCGGTGGTCGGTGGACCTCCTCTGCGAGATCCAAAACGCCTGACAGGTGCGTGTGGACGAGGGGCGATGGGGAACGGGCTTCAGAAGGTTTCCCCTAGGGCTTTTCCTCGCGTGCGGTGTCCCTGGGGAGCACGGGGTCGGACAGAGGCGCAGATCGACTCGGGCTCGGGCGCGGCTGCGCGCGCGGTGTGGCACAGCGGTCTCCGGCTCGGGGAAGAGGACGAACAGGCGCGGGGTCCACCCGTCAGCGAGTGAGGCGACTAGCGGATCGGATACGGGCGAGTGATGCGGTTGGGGCGGCGTGTACCACTTCGACAGCAGCTAGGTGGGCTGCGGCGGCGCTGGCGCTGCTGGGCCGGCTGGCTGGCCGGCTCGCTGCCTTTCTCTTTTTTTAAACACAACAGTAGAAAACAAAATAAATAAAATAACCTACACAAAATAAAATCTAAATAAAAATACCTAGACACACAGTAAAATCTATACTACTAATATAAACTACAGGAACACTAGTTCCAATACTGATGCAATTTTGTAAAATCCTTTTGATGCAATAGGTCACTCAAACAGCAATAAAACCACAAATAAAATACTTTGAAGATTGCAAAAATTACCAGAACATATCAGATGAACTGGACACAATATTCTGCACATTATGAACATTTTTAAAATAGGGGAGAAGTCATGTTATCTCCACTCCAAATAAATTGCCTTTTGTTGCATAATGATTTCAATATTCTGAAAAAGCAAATAATACAATAAAAAATATGATATGCATATGAATGATCTATTAACATCCTAATTTAGGAAAATTTGGGATGTTACAAACCTACCCCCCTTAAGATGAATCTCGCCCTCGAGATTCGGGCTGGCTAGCAAATAGGTGTGGGTGATCCTGCTTGAGATCTTCCTCTCGTTCCCAGGTAGCTTCTTCCTCTGTGTGATGATCCCACTGAACCTTGCATAACTTGATTGTCTTGGTGCGAGTAACTCTCTCTGTTGTCTCCAGAATCTTAACGGGCTTCTCCTCATATGTCAAATCACTCTCTAACTGAATTGCCTCAAGTGGCACCATGTCCCTCAATGGAACATCCATCATCTCTGCATGGCACTTCTTCAACTTAGATACATGAAACACATTATGAACTCCTGACAAGGATTCTGGCAACTCCAGCTGATAAGCTACCTCTCCTCTACGCTCCAAGATCTTGTAAGGCCCCACAAAACGTGGTGCTAACTTACCCTTAATTCCAAACCTCTTAATTCCACGAAGTGGTGAAACTCTAAGGTATGCACGGTATCCTACCTCATATGTCACCTCCTTATGTTTTGCATCTGCATAACTCTTCTGTCTGGACTGTGTTATCTTCAGCCTGTCACAAATCAACTTGACCTTCTCCTCAGCATCTCTGATCAAGTCTGGTCCAAAGAATTGACGCTCTCCAACCTCATCCCACATCAATGGTGTCCTGCACTTCCTACCATACAATACCTCAAATGGTTCCATCTTCAGACTAGCCTGGTAACTGTTATTATATGAGAACTCTGCATAAGGTAAATTATCATCCCAACTAGACCCATAGTTCAAAGCACAAGCTCTCAACATATCCTCCAAAATCTGATTTACCGTCTCTGTCTGCCCATCTGTCTGTGGATGGAAAGCTATACTGAACTCCAGCCTGGTGCCCAAGGATTCATGCAACTGACGCCAAAATTTAGATGTGAACTGAGTACCTCTATCAGACACTACCTTCCTTGGAACTCCATGCAGACAAACAATCTTAGACATATAAATCTTTGCTAGCTGAGCACTGGTATAAGTAGTCTTTACCGGGATGAAGTGAGCAACTTTAGTCAAACGATCAACAACTACCCAAATAGAATCATAACCTGATCGAGTCTTGGGTAAACCTATAATGAAGTCCATACCAATCTCATCCCACTTCCAATCAGGTATAGGCAATGGCTGTAACAAACCTGCTGGTCTCTGATGTTCTGCTTTAACCCTCTGGCACACATCACATGTTACAATATATCCAGCAATTTCCCTCTTCAGGCTAGGCCACCAAAATCTTTCCCTCAAATCCAAATACATCTTAGTATTACCTGGGTGAATAGAATAAGGTGAATCATGTGCCTCCTAAAGAATCAACTTCCTGATATCTGCATCTTGAGGTACACAAATACGCTTCTCAAACCATATGGCTCCATGTTCATCCTCACGGAAACCTTCTGCCTTACCTTTAACCATATTCTCCTTTATCTCAGCAATCTCCTTATCATTCTTTTGAGCTTCTCTGATCCTGTCAAGCAAAGTAGGCTTTACCTCAAGTGTTGCTAAATATCCCTTAGGAACCATCTCCAACCTGAGATTCCTGAACTGTTCACATAACTCGGGTGGCATATTATCAATATTAACTGCATTAGCATGGCTCCTACGACTCAACACATCAGCAACAACATTAGCCTTAACAGGATGATACTGCACATTCAAATCATAATCCTTAATAAGCTCCAACCATCTCCTCTGCCTGAGGTTCAAATCCTTCTGAGTAAAAATATACTTCAAGCTCTTATGATCAGTAAATATATCACAATGATTACCAATAAGATATGGCCTCCAAGTTTTCCATGCATGCACAACTGAGGCTAACTCCAAATCATGTGTAGGATAATTGTTCTCGTGATTCTTAAGCTGACGTGAAGCATAAGAAACAACTTTACCTTCCTGCATCAAAACACTCCCAAGTCCTTGACAAGAAGCATCACAATATATCTGGAAGTCCTTATGTATATCCGACAGAGTTAAGACTGGTGTTGTAACCAAACGCTGCTTCAATTCCTGAAAGCTGGCTTCACATTCATTAGTCCAAACAAACTTCTTCTCCTTCTTCAATAATTCAGTCATAGGCTTTGCAATCTTGGAAAAGTTCTCAATAAACCTCCTGTAATAACCTGCAAGGCCCAAAAAGCTGTGAATCTCTCCAACTGTCGTGGGTGTCTCCCACTCTGTAACTGCAGCAACCTTAGATGGATCAACTGCAACTCCATTACCTGACACAACATGTCCAAGGAATGCTACCTCATCCAGCCAAAACTCACATTTGCTGAACTTGGCATACAGCTGATGTTCCCTTAGTTTCTCCATTACCAAACGCAAATGCACCTCATGCTCTTGCTTATTCTTGGAGAACACCAATATATCATCAATGAAAACAACCACAAATTTATCCAAGAACTCCATAAACACCTTGTTCATCATATTCATGAAGTATGCAGGGGCGTTAGTCAATCCAAATGACATAACAGTATATTCATACAACCCATACCTCGTAGTAAAAGCAGTCTTTGGAATATCTTGCTCACGAATCTTCAATTGATGATAACCAGAATGAAGGTCAATCTTAGAAAACACAGTAGCTCCCTCCAACTGGTCAAATAGATCATTTATCATAGGCAAAGGATACTTATTCTTAATGGTTACCTCATTCAGAGAATGATAATCAACACACATCCTCAAGGTCCCATCCTTCTTCTCCACAAACAAAACTGGAGCTCCCCAAGGTGATGAACTTGGGAAAATAAATCCTTGTGCCTGCAATTCTCTTATCTGCTTCTTCAATTCTTCCAACTCTTTACGAGGCATTATATACGGTCTCTTTGCAATAGGTCCAGTGCCTGGTATTAAATCAATCAGAAACTCAATATCTCTATTTGGTGGCATACCTGGCAACTCCTCTGGAAACACATCTGGATAATCCCTCACGTCTGGCACCTCTTCCAGGCTACCCCCCTTAAGAGAGTTCACATGTACCTGATCACGCTTATACTTACATAGATATTTGATCCTCTTCCCTCCTGGTGCACTGAGAGTAATAGATCGACTGGCACAATCAATACGACCTTTATATAACTGCAACCAATCCATACCCAAAATAATATCCAGACCTTGTGACTTCAATATAATCAAATCCGTAGGAAAATCATGCTTTCCAATAAACAAAGTCAACTGATGGCAACCAACACCTGTTATCATCTCAGCTCCTGGGGAACTCACTCTAATAGGCATACTAAGTGTTTTGGTTGGCAATCCATGTTTATCAATAAATACCGCACCAGTATCAAAAAGAACAAGTGCAGGTACTGAATTAATCAAGAACTTACCAATCACTGCATCAGGTTCATTGTAAACCTCCTCCACATTAACATGATTTACATGACCCTTTTGGAAGGGGTTTGGCTTGCTGGATCCTGAGTTCTTCGCCCCCGGGCAATCTGTGGCATAGGGCCCCATAGCCTTACACCTGAAGCACTGCAGCTGACTCAAATCCCTTGGCGCACGTGTAACCTGGTGGTTCTGGTTATTGTTCCCTCCATTGCCATTACCATTACCATTACCTCTGCCATTGCCATTGTTACTCTTGTGCCCATTATGATGATGGTGGCCATTATGGTTGTGGCCATTCCCTCCATGATGATTATGATCATTACCTCCATGATGATTATGTCCATTACCTCCATGATGATTATGTCCATTACCTCCATTACCATGATATGAAGTGCGTGGTTTCTGCTGTGGTCCTGAATTATACCTATTATTGTTGTGGTACTTCCTCTTGTGATTCTCTATGGCATGTTGCTTTCCCTCCAACACAATGGCCTTATCAATTAGGTCCTGACAATTCCTAAAAGTGGCCACCGTCAACTGAAGGCTCAAGTCATCATTTAGGCCCTCCAAAAATTTCTCCTGCCTAGCTGCATCAGTGTTAACATCATTAGGAGCATAGCATGCAAGATTATTAAATTCCTCCACATAAGCATTAATTGTGCGACCCCCCTGGCGCAAACTGCGAAACTCCTTTTTCAGACTCATAGCACCAGCAGACACATGTGCAGCATGAAAAGCATCCTAAAACTAAGGCCATGTGATAGTAGCAATGGGATAAGTGACCAAGTAATTGTCCCACCAAGCTGCAGCAGGACCCTCCAACAAATGTGAGGCAAACCTCACCCTCTCTGCATCAGTGCATCCAACCGTCTCCGGGTTCCTATTGACTGCATGGAGCCAGTCATCAGCCACAATAGGTTCAGGGGAACTGGAGAACCTCTGAGGATTCAACCTCAAACCTGGTAAGCATATCCACTGGTGGAGGTGGCGGTGGATTGTTGTTGTTATTGTGTTTGTTCTGGTTCTGAGTAAGCAACTGGATCAACTGGGTCTGTCCCTCAATAACCTGTTGTATGTATGGTGGTACTCCATTGCCATTATTGTCTCCTCCTGCAGTATTGCGTCTAGTATCACGCCTCGGCGGCATCTGGTGGGCAAGCATAGATGAGTTATAGATATAATAGGGCCAAAAGCTATGTATATATAAATATATTCTACCCATATGCATAATATGATCAAGCCAACAAAACACAACAAGAAATAACACCAACAAACAAACAACAAACAATATGGTAATATTATATATATAGTCGAATAATTTTGACACTAAGCAATTTAACAAACAACTATCAATCAAGCAAACAATCTAGTATCTTCATACCACGAAAGTGGGCATAATCAGATACGCTAACACGATAACGTGGCAATATAAAACAAACATGAATGGTGGTCTCAGCACTAGTTCCTACTTAACTGTTCAAGATACTTGAGGGGTTTACTAATAAACAGTAAAAAGTATACCTAGTTTATAAAATAATTTTCACTCCTATGGCTTTTCTAATCCATTTTCTAGGGTCACGTCCTACAGTCAACACACTGCTCTGATACCATCTGTAACGACCAAACCTCGAAGGATTTGAGTCACTGTGCTTACCGTGCTAGTCCCTGGATCGAACTCGCTAGCACACACAGTATAGATGAATACCAAAATAACAAGTGCATCATTTATTACAACGTATGATCCAGAGTATATAAAATAAAACAATCTGCATAGCACTTGGCTAGCTTTATTCAACCAAGCAGCGGAAAGTAGCAGAAAATAACGATGAGTCCCATCATAGCCCACTGGCGATGCTGAGTGCAGACTCGCGACCCTAACGGTACCTTACTCTTCGTCAGAATATCCTACAACATGAGACGTTGCAGCCATATAGGTCAATACTTGGAATGTATTGGCAAGTTACACAGGAGTAATAATAAAACAGACCTACATGTATATGCATAGTACAACAAAGGAAGGGTTGGGGGTTTATTTTGCAAAAAGCTGATTTTATCCTAATAACTACCTAATAGTCAAATTTTTATTTAGTTCTTTTATTACTACAATTAAATGCACAAGGTTGAGTTGGCAAAATCAACTCCAACCTACCCTTTATTAAGTTGCCCAACAAATTTATTAAGTGTCACATCTGTCAAGATCATCCAACAATTGTAATGGCATAGTGGCTCAAAGTTACCCATAACCGGGGGCACGGCTAATCATGATTAGTTTTAATACTCTGCAGAGTTTTGTACGCTTTACCCACTGGACCCAATCCGAAGATTGAGACGAAGTCTTTCAGAAGAGGTTCCCTTAACCACCTGACGGCCACATCCCACCTACATATGCTACATCTGTCGACACAGTCTGGGCAAGGGTTCCAACAACTGATCAACTAAGCCAGAGCCCATATAGCCAGTGGCGCACATGGAAGCTACTAGTCACTAAGTCCGTCTGATCTTTTTGAGCCTGGGCAGCATTCCACTTAGGGTGCACTCTCATGAGCGCATGGCCTTAGAAAGGTGCAAGACCCCATGATGCCTTCCCTCAACACCAAGCAATACCACTTCCGCCCAGAGGTGAGTTAATTCCTGAGTTACTACTCAATTTGTTAAAAATATATAATCCTCACATAACTCAATGAATACACGAACCACCCCCATCTACAAAGCATAGCAGCCTACCACTACCACGATTTGCAAAGACGGGAAGATAGCTCATCAGCATAGCAAAAATAATATAGTATTCCTATACATGCATATATTCATAGTGTGATATAAATACATGCATAGAAAACAATAGGTAAAGGATGATCAACATGTAACTTGGCTTGGTTCTGGTTCAGAAAGTCACACTCCTGACAATAGCTCGCGTCGCACTCCGAACAATCTACACGTTTCACACAATTCAACAATCAATCACGGGAACACGAAAAGAACCAAAACAAAACCAACAGCAAGAAAATCATTTTTAAAACTCAAAAACAGAATCTTAACAACACCTAAATTGCACTACGGTCACCATGCAAAAAGAATCACTCGATTCCGATAAACGGTTTGAGAGTTATGGCCTCCGGAAGGTTTAATTCAAATTCAAACAAATTCAAATTTGAACAGAGCAAACATGTGCAAAGTTGGTACTGTGATAGTGTGCAGATTTTTGTGAGTGCATAGGAAAAAGAATTACCTAATTTGGACATATAGGTTAAAAGATATAGCTAGTTGAAGTTAGAGGAAGAATCTGAAAAAAAATAAAACAGCAATAGAAAACTCCTAAGCGCTGTAGCGAAGTCCTGTGTGTGTCCTGTAGCAAGGTGCCAAGTGGCGGCATCCGATTGGCTGGGCGCATGTGCTCACCCAAAACAGAGGAAAACGACGGCGGTCTCGGGCGTTGGCGGCGGCGCTCCTCCGGTGGGTCTCCGGCGAAGGCGAGGTGACGGACGGGTGCGGCGCTGAGTGGCGAAGGCGGTGGTGGTGCTCAACGGCGGCGGGGCGTCCTTGAGCAGCGGTGGCGAAGACGTGAACTCCGGCGAACTCAGGTGAAGTCGGCCGGTTTGTTCCTCTTCCTCTGCTGCGTTTTCGGCAACACAAAGACGTCAGGCGAGAGAGGCTTCGAGAGGGGATTGGAACGGTGACAAGTGGAGCGGCCGGGGCGTCCTTACGGCGGCGGAAACGTCGGCGAACAGCGGTGGTCGGCGGACCTCCTCTACGAGATCCAAAACGCCCGACAGGCGCGTGTTGACGAGGGGCGATGAGGAACGGGCTTCGGAAGGTTTCCCCTAGGGCTTTTCCTCGCGTGCGGTGTCCCTGGGGAGCACGGGGTCGGACAGAGGCGCAGATCGACTCGGGCTCGGGCGCGGCTGCGCGCGCGATATGGCACAGCGGTATCTGGCTCGGGGAAGAGGACGAATAGGCGCGGGGTCCACCCATCAGCGAGTGTGGTGACTAGCGGATCGGGTACGGGCGAGCGATGCGGTTGGGGCGGCGTGTACCGCTTCGGCAGCAGCTAGGTGGGCTGCGGCGGCGCTGGCGCTGCTGGGCCGGCTGGCTGGCTGGCCGGCTCGCTGCCTTTCTCTCTCTTTTTTAAACACAGTAGTAGAAAACAAAATAAATAAAATAACCTACACAAAATAAAATCTAAATAAAAATACCTAGACACACAGTAAAATCTATACTGCTAATATAAACTACAGGAACACTAGTTCCAATACTCATGCAATTTTGTAAAATCCTTTTGATGCAATAGGTCACTCAAACAACAATAAAAACCACAAATAAAATACTTTGAAGATTGCAAAAATTACCAGAACATATCAGAAGAACTGGACACAATATTCTGCACATTATGAACATTTTTAAAATAGGGGAGAAGTCATGTTATCTCCACTCCAAATAAATTGCCTTTTGTTGCATAATGATTTTGAATATTCTGAAAAAGCAAATGATGCAATAAAAAAATGATATGCATATGAATGATCTATTAACATCCTAATTTCGGAAAAATTGGGATGTTACACCAAGCTTGTGGGAGACTCTCTTCTTCAATTTGCACAAAATTATATATACCCCTTAAATCAGCTTGTTTCTTCTGAGCAGGGAAATATTAGCAGCGAAGTAATAAATCATATCCTGGGGACTACGCACACAACCAGGATCAAGAGAATTAAACCATATCTTAGCATCACCATTTAATGAGAACGGAAATATTTTAAGGATGTAAAAGTAACGAGTTCTCTCATCTTTAGTAAACAGGGTAGCTATATCATTCAATTTAGTAAGATGTGCCACAACAGTTTCAGATTCATAACCATGAAAAGGATCAGATTCAACCAAAGTAATTATATCAGGATCAACAGAGAATTCATAATCCTTATCAGTAACAAAGATAGGTGAAGTAGCAAAAGCAGGGTCAGGTTTCATTCTAGCATTTAGAGATTGCTTACTCCATTTAGCTAATAACCTTTTGAGTTCATTTCTATTTTGGCAAGCTAAAATAGCTAAAGAAGCTTCTTGATCAAAAACATAACCCTTAGGAATAACAAGTGATTCTTCGTCATCACTTTCATCAGTATCATGAGATTCAATATTTTCAATTTCTCTAGCCCTAGCAAGTTGTTCATCAGGAAAATCACTAAGTGGCATAGTAGTATCAGGCATAGAGGTAGTTTCATCATAAGTATCATGTATAGCAGAAGTGGCATCATCAATAACATGCGACATATCAGAACGAATAGAAGAAGCAGGTGTAGGTGTCGCAAACTTACTCATAACAGAAGGTGAATCAAGTGCAGAGCTAGATGGCAGTATCTTACCTCCCCTCGTAGTTAAGTGATAGATCTTGGTTTTTGGAACTCTCAAGTTCTTCATAATGATAAGAAGATATAAATCCCAAGTGACTCAAAGAATAGAGCTATACTCCCCGGCAACGGCGCCAGAAAATATTCTTGATAACCCACAAGTATAGGGGATCGCAACAGTTTTCGAGGGTAGAGTATTCAACCCAAACTTATTGATTCGACACAAGGGGAGCCAAAGAATACTCTCAAGTATTAGCAGCTGAGTTGTCAATTCAACCACACCTGGAAACTTAATACCTGCAACAAAGTATTTAGTAGCAAAGTAATATGATAGTAGTGGTAACGGTAGTAAAAGTGATGTTTTTGGTATTTTGTAGTGATGATAGCAATAGCAACGGGAAAGTAAATAAGTGAAGAACAATATATGGAAAGCTCGTAGGCAATGGATCGGTGATGGAGAATTATGCCGGGTGCGGTTCATCATGTAACAGTCATAACCTAGGGTGACACAGAACTAGCTCTAGTTCATCAATGTAATGTAGGCATGTATTCCGAATATAGTCATACGTGCTTATGGAAAAGAACTTGCATGACATCTTTTGTCCTACCCTCCCGTGGCAGCGGGGTCCTTAGGGAAACTAAGGGATATTAAGGCCTCCTTTTAATAGAGAACTGGAACAAAGCATTAACACATAGTGAATACATGAACTCCTCAAACTACGGTCATTGATGAAGCTATGTACCTAGGGTAGGGTCATGGACCTGTCCTAACTGCCCTACCCAAGGACACCTCTAGAATAAATCACCTTTCAATCGACTTGGAGGTGTTCCACTCGACAGACTCGAAGACACTCGGCCAAGAAGCAATCACTCGACCAAGATCCAACCACTCGACGGCCAGGAGACCTAAGGACACTCCGCATGCTAAGGGCCAGTCATTAAGTAGCTTTTATGGTCATCATAGCACTTTATTACTAGTGTTATCAGTAATGCCCTGCCTTAATGTACATTGAACCCTTCGTAACATGGGCTGGCCGGGGTCCTGGCGCACTCTATATAAGCCACCCCCTCCTCCGAGATAAGGGTTCGCACCTCTGTAACTCATACTCACATAATCCAGTTGACCGCCTCCGGGCTCCGAGACGTAGGGCTTTTACTTCCTCCGAGAAGGGCTTGAACTCGTAAGCCTTGCGTCCTTACAACTTCTCCATAGCTAAGATCTCGCCTCTCCATACTTACCCCCCTACATTACTGTCAGACTTAGAACCACGACAGTTGGTGCCCACCGTGGGGCCGGTGTTTTAGCGTTTTGTTGGAGGAGTTACGATCTTTTCCAACTCGAATCATCATGGTTTTCAACGGAGTTTTGGTGGAGGGCCGCGAGATCTGTCTCGGCGCGCTCACGTTCATCGCCAACGACTCCGTCTGGCTTCAGGAGGCTCCGCTCGACGTGGACGCACTCCCTGTCCGCGGGGCAACGCACTTTAGCGCGTGCGTCCACGGCGTTCTCCTGCGGCAACCGTCGACCCCCTACCGTTCGGCTCCTGTGTTGTCCTCCCCCCCCCCCCCGTTTCCCGCCGGCGCAAGTGCTCCGGTCGGTCAAGACTTCAGCGGTGGGTGAGACACGCGGTGGCCCGTCAGTCGGCCACCCCTCAAGTCGCGGCGATCGAGCCCGGTGAATCCCTCTACGGCATGTTCGACCTATCGACTGCCTCCGAAAAGACTGCATCCGAGTGCGACAGTAGCGATCCAGCGGCGGAGGTTTTGATGGTTGATGGACCGCCCAGTCCTCCCGGTTTTACCCGCACCGATGGAGGCGCGGGAGGATGCGACCCGTTGCGTCCCCATGAGGAGTATCTTCCCGAGCCTCTCACGTCGCTGCAGAGAGAAGAACTTCGCCGCTGGAATGTGGATGCGCTGCACACTCCTATCGTTGGAGAAAACCCCGAGGCTCACGCCTTGGAGGATGCGCGCCTTGCAAACTTGGCCGAGCGCACTCAACTAGAGAACCTCCAGCGAGCACTCGACGAGCGTGCGCGACAACGGGTTCCCGAATCCAGTCGACGTCAGCTCTTCCCGCCCCCACAGGTCGTCAGCTCTTCCCGCCCCCACAGGTATATCGAACTCCGATTCAGAATTTAGCAGCTGTGGCCAGTATAGCGGAGTCGATTCAGCCTTCCCAGTCAAAGGATGGCAGAGGCTTGCTGCATATCAGAGCGTTACTCCGGGCAGCAAGAGATCAGAATTCCGCTATTTCTCAGTCGCGGAACAGAATTCACAGCAGATCCGTTGCCGCGGACACAGCCCGAGATCGCCCCCGAGGCATGAGGGACGTGGAGACCGGCGTGACCAGTATGGGAACCATGAGCAGTATGATCACCGAGTCGATCTTGACGGCCGACGTCGAGTGCCCACGCCTCCCCCGAGGAGCGGGTCGTATGTGCCTCGCCAGCAGGATGACAGGCGCCCTCATAGTGGTGGGCGAAGGATTCCAGTCGACCCCAGAGGGCCAGGCTTTGACGCGAGATCCATCCTCGTCCAAGGTCTGGTCGACAAGAACAGGGCTCACCGAGAAGGCCACGACAGAGACGCACCTGCCAGCAGCAGAGTACATGTTTCGAGGCCAGAGTGCTTTAGTAGAGCCATCAGGGCTGCTGTGATTCCTCCCAATTTCAGGTTGGCGACTGGAGTCAGTAAGTTCACTGGCGAGTCCAAGCCTGATACTTGGCTTGAGGACTACCGAGTGGCCGTCCAAATTGGCGGCGGCAATGATGAAGTGGCCATGAAGCACCTGCCTCTCATGTTGGAGGGCTCGGCCAGAGCGTGGCTAAACCAGTTAGCGCCTAGCAGCATTTACACTTGGGAAGATCTCTCCCGAGTGTTCGTCACCACATTTGAAGGCACATGCAAGCGACCGGCAGGACTGACGGAATTGCGGTCTTGTGTGCAAAAGCCGAATGAAACTTTGAGGGATTACATCCAGAGATGGATCACGTTACATCACTCGGTGGAGAATGTGCCTGACCACCAAGCAGTTTGTGCCTTCAAGGAAGGCGTCAAATACAGAGAACTGAATTTGAAATTCGGTCGAACCAGAGATGTGTCCCTGAATCGGATGATGGAGATTGCCACCAAGTACGCTAATGGTGAAGATGAGGATCGACTCAGGAGTGGCAAGCTCAAGTCAGTCGCCCAAGAAACCGGAGGCAATTCCAATCGGAAACAGAAACGGAAAGCCGAGCCAGTGGCTCCCGGGGGAAGCCTTAGCTTTGGCCCAAGGAAAGTCTAAAGGGAAACCTAAAGGGCCTTCGAACCCCAAAAAGGTTAAAGACTAGGAGGGAAATGATGTGTTGGACTTACCATGTCTCGTCCACACAAAGAAAGATGAAGAGGGTAATTTTATTTACCCGAAACATACCACTCGGCAGTGTCGACTCTTGATCCAACAGTTCCAGGGCAAGCAGCCCAAGGGTAAGGAAAAGGAGTCAGACAAGGTCGAGGACAAATAAGACAGTGATAACGGATACCCTCGAGTCAATTCCACCCTGATGATTTTTGCTGATGTTGAGAGCAAAAGTCGACTGAAAGTTATTAACCGAGAGGTGAATATGGTCGCCCCGGCGACACCTAGTTACCTGAAATGGTCTCAGACTACCATAACATTCGACTAGTCCGACCACCCAACGCACATCACCACCCCTGGGAGGCAAGCTTTGGTGGTCGACCCAGTTGTTGAAGGCACTCAACTGACCAAAGTCCTGATGGATGGCGGCAGTGGTTTGAACATATTATACGCTGAGACGTTGAAAGGGATGGGCATTCCGATGTCCAGACTTAGTGCCAGCAACATGAGTTTCCATGGAGTCATTCCTGGGAAGAAGGCTGAATCACTCGGCTAGATTGCTCTTGATGTGGTTTTCGGTGATTCCAAGAATTACCGCAAAGAAAAGTTGACATTTGAAGTTGTGGACTTCCAGAGTGCCTATCATGCTATTTTGGGCAGGCCGGCTTATGCACGCTTCATGGCCCGACCATGTTACGTGTATCTCAAATTGAAGATGCCTGGCCCCAAAGGTGTGATCACCATTATGGGCAATCGGAAGAAAGCGGAAGAATGTTTTTAGAAAGGTTCGAAGATCGCTGACGCACAGATGGCAGTGGTGGAGTTGCAGGAATACCAGAAGACTGCAGACCCGAGTGATCTGTTGCGAGCCAAGAAGCCCACTACAGAGTCAGCTTTCCAGTCGACTGGCGATACGAAGACAGCTCACATCCACCCGACCGACCCCAGCGCCGCTCCGACTCATATCTCGACAACACTCGACTCCAAATAGGAAGAAGCGCTCATCCAGTTCCTCCGTGGGAACTGGGACATTTTCGCATGGAAGCCTTCTAACATGCCAGGTGTTCCCAGGGAGCTGGCTGAGCATCGCCTGAGAGTCGACTCAAAAGGAAAACCTGTCAAGGAACATCTCCGATGGTCCGCCGTCCAAAAGAGAAAGGCTATTGGCGAGGAGGTGGCTCGGCTCTTAGCAGCGGAGTTCATCCGAGAAATCTACCACTCCGAGCGGCTCGCCAACGTTGTCATGGTCCCCAAGAAGGACAAGTCACTTCGCATGTGCATTGACTTTAAACATATCAATCGGGCCTGCCCAAAAGATCATTTTCCTCTCCCCCGCATCGACCAGATAGTCGACTCGACTGCGGGATGTGAGCGACTGTCTTTCTTGGACGCCTATTCCGGGTACCATCAGATCCGTCTATATGGACCTGACGAGATCAAGACAGCTTTCATCACTCCATTCGGGTGCTTCTGTTATGTTACCGTGCCGTTCGGCCTCAAGAATGCCGGAGCCACATTCATGAGGATGATTCAGAAGTGTTTACTCACTCAAATCAGTCGGAACGTGGAAGCATACATGGATGATATTGTGGTCAAGTCACGGAAGGGTTCCGACCTGCTGACTGACCTTGCTGAAACCTTTGCCAACCTCAGGAGGTATGATATCAAGATTAATCCATAAAAGTGCACATTCAAAGTCCCTGGCAGAAAGTTACTCGGTTTTCTCGTTTCCGAACAGGGAATCGACGCCAATCCAGAAAAAGTTGGCACTATACTCCGAATGAAAAGCCCTGTGCGAGTACACGACGTCCAGAAGCTTACTGGTTGCTTGGCCGCCCTAAGTCGATTCATATCTCGTCTCGGTGAAAAGGCATTGCCTCTTTACCGATTGATGAAGAAGTCTGACAAGTTCGAGTGGACTCCTGAAGCTGATGCAGCATTTGCAGAGCTCAAAGCTCTGCTCTCCACCCAGCCGGTGCTTGCTGCCCCAATCAGCAAGGAGCCTTTGCTGCTTTACATTGCAGCCACAGGACAAGTCGTCAGTACGGTACTTACGGTCGAGTGGAAAGAGGAAGGGAAAACCTTCAAAGTTCAGCGCCCAGTATATTATATTTCTGAAGTCTTGACCCCATCAAAGCAAAGATATCCTCACTATCAGAAGCTTGTATATGGGATTTATATGACCACAAAGAAAGTTGCTCACTACTTCTCTGATCATTCCATTACAGTCGTCAGCGATGCTCCATTGTCAGAGATCCTGCATAACAGGGATGCAACTGGTCGAGTGGCAAAATGGGCGATTGAACTCCTTCCCCTAGATATCAAGTTTGAGGCAAAGAAAGCTATCAAGTCCCAGGCAATCGCAGATTTCGTCGCCGAGTGGATTGAACAGCAGCGGCCGACTCAGATCCACTCGGAGCATTGGACTATGTTCTTCGACGGCTCCAAGATGCTGAGTGGTTCCGGTGCCGGAGTGGTGTTGGTCTCCCCTAGAGGAGATAAACTCAGATATGTTCTTCAAATCCACTTTGATTCCTCCAATAACGAGTCAGAATACGAAGCACTTTTATATGGGTTGCGCATGGCCATCTCACTCGGCGTCCGTCGCCTCATGGTCTATGGCGACTTAGATTTGGTGGTTAATCAGGTGATGAAGGAATGGGATGTCAGAAGTCCAGCCATGACTGGTTATTGCAATGCAGTGAGAAAGCTGGAGAAGAAATTTGAGGGGTTAGAGCTTCATCACATACCCCGACTGAAAAATCAAGCAGCTGATGATTTGGCAAAAATAGGTTCCAAAAGAGAAGCCATTCCAAGCAATGTGTTTTTGGAGCACATCCACACACCATCAGTCCAGGAGGATCCCTTCACGGAAGAGGCCCCGCAGCCAAAAAGCGCCACGGATCCGACTGAAGTTAAAGTTCCAGCTGTGGTCGATCTGATCATGGAAGTTTTGGTTATCACTCCCGTCTGGACAGAACCGTACATCGCGTACATCCTAAGGAAAGAACTCCCAGAAGACGAAGAAGAGGCTCGACAGATCGTCCGTCGATCCAAGGCCTTTACAGTCATAAAGGGACAGTTATATAGAGAAAGCGCGACTGGGGTCGGCCAGAAGTGTATCACACCAGAAGAAGGTCAGCTGATCCTTAACGATATCCACTCGGGGACCTGTGGTCATCATGCGTCCTCTCGAACCATTGTGGCTAAAGCATACCGAGCGGGGTTCTACTGGCCGAGAGCCAATGAGATGGCAAAAGAGATAGTCGACAAATGTGAAGGATGTTAGTATTACTCCAATATGCCGCACAAGCCCGCGTCAGCCCTGAAAACCATTCCACTCGTCTGGCCCTTCGCTGTTTGGGGGCTGGACATGGTTGGGCCACTGAGAACAGGCAGGAGCAGCTTCACTCATGTGCTGGTAGCAGTCGACAAGTTCACCAAATGGATTGAAGCCAAGCCTATCAAGAATCTCGATGCTTGCACCGCTATTAGTTTCATCAGAGAGTTGATATTCAGATTTGGAGTTCCGCACAGTATCATCACGGACAATGGGTCAAACTTCGATTCCGACAAGTTTAGGGCCTTTTGCGCCTCTCAGGGCACTCGGGTCGACTATGCTTCGGTCGCTCACCCCCAGTCGAATGGGCAAGCAGAAAGGGCAAATGGCCTAATTCTCAAAGGACTGAAACCCCGGTTGATGCGCGATCTCAAGCACGCAGCAGGTGCATGGGTCGACGAGCTCCCATCAGTCCTTTGGGGATTGAGGACAACCCCGAATCGATCGACCGGAAGAACCCCATTCTTTCTGGTCTACGGAGCCGAGGCGGTCTTACCGAGTGACCTGCTTCACAACGCTCCCAGAGTCGAGCTCTACTTAGAAGATGAAGCAGAACAAGCCCGGCAGGACGCAGTCGACCTCCTATAAGAAGAAAGAGAAATGGCCTTGATTCGATCGACCATCTATCAGCAAGACTTGCGTCGATTCCATGCCAGAAATGTGAAGAGCCGAGCCTTCCAAGAAGGAGACTTAGTCCCCCGAGTGGATCTGCAGAAACCACACAAGCTCGCTCCTACTTGGGAAGGCCCCTTCATAGTCACCAGAGTCCTCCACAATGGAGCATACCACCTCTAAAATGTCGATCACCAGATTGATGAGCCACGAGCCTGGAATGCGGAACTACTCCGCCCCTTTTATACTTGAATTCTCACTCGGATGAGATGTAATAAGAAAAACTCCTGTAGTTTATTTATCAAAGACAAGAGCATTATAATTTTCCCAGTGATTATTATTGTTTTTGTTTGCGTAAGAAATCCCCCAGGGGGTGGCTTAGCTGCGAATCCGCTTTGCCTAAGTTTGTAAAAACAGTTTCCTACCGAGTGGCGAGCCGGCCTCCCACTCGGAGGCTTAGCTGCGAATCCGTTTCGCCTAAGTTTGAAAAATCCTACCGAGTGGAGAGCAATCCTCCCACTCGGATACTTAGCTGCAGTCTAGTGCTCACCTAAGTTCTCCCACTTAGAGACTTAGCTGCAGTCAGGCACTCGCCTAAGTTTGAAAAATCCTACCGAGTGGAGAGCAATCCTCCCACTCAGAGGCTTAGCTGCAGTCCAGTACTCGCCTAAGTTCTCCCACTTAGAGACTTAGCTGCAGTCAGGCACTCGCCTAAGTTTGAAAAATCCTACCGAGTGGAGAGCGATCCTCCCACTCGGGGGCTTAGCTGCAGTCCAGTACTCGCCTAAGTTCTCTCACTAGAAGACTTAGCTGCAGTTCGGCACTCGCCTAAGTTTGAAAAAATCCTACGGAGTGGAGAGCAACCCTCCCACTCGGGGGCTTAATGCAGTCCAGTACTCGCCTAAGTTCTCTCACTAGAAGACTTAGCTGCAGTCCGGCACTCGCCTAAGTTTGAAAAATCCTACCGAGTGGAGAGCTATCCTCCCACTCGGGGGCTTAGCTGCAGTCCAGTACTCGCCTAAGTTCTCTCACTAGAAGACTTAGCTGCAGTCCGGCACTTGCCTAAGTTTGAAAAATCCTACCGAGTGGAGAGCAATCCTCCCACTCGGGGGCTTAGCTGCAGTCCAGTACTCGCCTAAGTTCTCTCACTAGAAGACTTAGCTGCAGTCCGGCACCCGCCTAAGTTTGAAAAAATCCTACCGAGTGGAGAGCAACCCTCCCACTCGGGGGCTTAGCTGCAGTCCAGTACTCGCCTAAGTTCTCTCACTAAAAGACTTAGCTGCAGTCCGGCACTCACCTAAGTTTGAAAAATCCTACCGAGTGGAGAGCTATCCTCCCACTCGGGGACTTAGCTGCAGTCCAGTACCCGCCTAAGTTCTCTCACTAGAAGACTTAGCTGCAGTCTAGCACTCGCCTAAGTTTTAAAAAATCCTACCGAGTGGGGAGCAACCCTCCCACTCGGGGGCTTAGCTGCAGTCCAGTACTCGCCTAAGTTCTCTCACTAGAAGACTTAGCTGCAGTCCGGCACTCGCCTAAGTTTGAAAAAATCCTACCAAGTGGAGAGCAATCCTCCCACTCGGGGGCTTAGCTGCAGTCCAGTACTCGCCTAAGTATGAAACACATCTCAATCCTCAAGGACGACGAGGGGCAGGTCGACCGCCACCTTCTCCTGGAGAGCTTCGCCACAAATACAATGTGCGCTCCGTCCCACTCTGCAGTAACAGGTTGTGGGTCGACCGCCGCCTTCCCCTGGAGAGCTTCGCCACAAATACAAGACATGAGTCGTCTGCTTCCCTCTCCTTCGGGGCTGCGCTGCGAATACAGAAAGTTGTCTCGGATGAAGAATGGTTTCACTCAGCAGGAGATTCATAAAGATATTCAACGGTAAACCAAGTTCAGATAAAATTCTAAAGGTTCTAGATCACAGATCGAGGTACTCGGGCATGCAGCCTGAAAAAGTTTAATGGTTACAAAAACCACTCGGCATTCCGAGGCAAATTTAAGGTAGGACATAAGAGTTTGTTCACTCCGCGGGAGGAGGGCTGGCAGGCTCGACGAACTCATCCAGGTCGACGCCATCGGCAATCCGACTGGCAGCAGCTATGAAGGTCTCCATAAAAGTTTGGAAGTCGTGCTTCTGGGTGTTGGCGACCTTGATTGTGGCCAGCTTGTCTTGTCGCACCTCCTTGCAGTGGACACGAACCAAGGACAGAGCCACATCGGCGCCACAACGAGCAGAAGACTTCTTCCACTCCTGCACTCGGTCAGGGATTCCGTTAAGTCGAGTCATCAGAGACTCAAGATCGTTTTGGAGCATAGCCTCTGGCCAAAGTGCCGGGTCGATCCGTGACATGGCGACCTTCAGTCGAGCCAAGTAGTCCACAGTATCGTCGATGCGAGATTCCAGTCAGAGCAGGTTCATGGCAGTTTCATCTTTCACGGGAGAGTTGATTGGATCCAAACCTGGTTCGATCTGCCCAGTCTCTTCTTCAAAGTTCTGGCAAAACTCTACATTCACGATCCAAGGATAAGTCAATTTTCATACACTGAGTCGACACAAAAAATCAGTCGGAACTAAATGTGCACCTTCAAGCTTGATATACAACTTCTTGGCAAGGCTCCTCAGGTAGCTCTCCAGGTCGTCCCTCCTGCGAGCGATGCCTTCCATCTTTTTGCTCGGGTTCAGGTTATCCTTCTTCCAGCGTGTGCACTCCCTGTTGGCTTCATTCAGAGCGGTCTTCAGCCTAGTATTCTCTTCTTCCAACTGGCCGACTGAAGCCAGCTTCTGTTCGGCCAGAGCGGTCATGTCGTCAGCCTCCTTCTGGGCAGCAGCCAAATCCTGATCCTTTTTCGCGAAAGCTTCCCTTAGTTTTTCTGCAAAGCCCACCGGTTCTGATTCCACTCGACCAGCCCGCCGAAGTCGAGTCCAAAAAAAGGGGGAAGAAAGTGGAACTCAGACCACAGTCGACTGCCAGTAGTCGACCGCGGTCTCGGGGACTACACCCACTGGGTGCACTTTGCGTGCCACCACCGGTTCTGATTCCACTCGACCAGATTGAGCGGAAGAAACAAACTACCAGTTCGGTTTTACTCGACAAAATACAAAGACTATGGTCGACTGCCAGCAGTCCACCGTAGCCTCGGGGACTACACCCAGTGGGTGCACTCAGCGTGCCCCCACTAGTCCAAAACTTCAATCGACACACCCAGTGGGTGTACAGATGCAAAGATTTTCGGAAAGAATCTTCAGATAGCCGACTAACCTGAACGTTGCTCTAGAGAGCCGAGCTGGCATCATAGGCGGCTTGGCTGGCGTCCCGCACCGTCTTCATCTTCTCCATCATAATGCCCGCCTGGCGTATGGCTTCCCTAGCAGCATTCACCTCATCCTCTGGGACATGATGGGTCGCAAAAACTGAAGGCGGGTCGACAGGGGCCTGAGCAGTCGAAGAAGAAGGCAAGGCACTCGACAGGGGCTCCGCGAAGGTAACGGAACCCCGATTGACGTCACCAGTGTCCTGAACGACTGGTTCCGCCCTCGGCGTCGACCGTAGCGCCTTGCTTGCAGGAGTTCGCCTATTCTTCCTCGTCAAAGGCCTCTCGGGCTCTTCATCATCATCAGGGAGGTCAATAATGTTGGGTGATGTGCAAAGTTCAATTGCCAAAATCACGTCACCCAGTGATGCACGTTGCAGTTGAATCGACCGAAGAAAGATAGTATGGCAGGAATCATACCCGGATTAGAAGTGACCGCATCTTCCATCACCTCATCATCATCCCTGTAAGCTGAGGTCCCGGAAGTGGCAGCGCTGACAATTCCAAAGTTCGTCCAGTGAAAACAAGAAAAACAAACAGCGCGGAGCGTCGATTGAATACAAGGAGAGACACTCACGCGGAGGCGACAGGGATATCGATCTTGATCTTCGGCAGCGCCTTCCGAGTCTTCGGTTCTGCAACTTTGGGGTGCTTTGGTGCCTTCTCAGTCATGGTTGGTGAAGAGATCCGAGGACGCTTCAAAGACTGACCAGCCTGGGCAGTTGCCTTGTCGCGGGCACTCGGCCATTCTTGGTCAAGCTTGGGTCGTCTCTCTATGCGAGGAGGCGACTCGATTTCTTCCCCGTCACTTGAGTCGTCGCTTCCTCCATCCCCTTCACCATTGTCGCTGACGAGACGCGTGTGGTGCGATGGCGCTGGGGCGAGAGCGAGCGCAGCGAAGAGGCGTGAGGAGGAGAAGAGGTAATGGGGCGCACTGTTCGGGAGACTCCGGTCCAACACCTTATATGAGGCCGCTTCCGAGTGGCTCACAGGTAGGCCCAGATGGCTCTGTCAAATCCCATAACGACTGCACGAGCGATACGTGGTGAAAAAGGTGGCGCGGGGATCGAGACGGCTCCACTCTATCCCATCAGATTACTGTGGCCTCCCCCGTCCCGCTCGCTTCCCAAAATTCGGATCCCACTAAATCCGCGGGCAGCAAACAACTTGTCAGACAAACGATCTCCTCTGCACCGTCACTCGGAGCCTTACAAGTAAAGAAACTCACTCGACGAAGAATTAAGAATGGATCAAGGCGACTGAAAAGGAAGTTGCTGTCATCACTCAGGTCCGTTGATCCGAAACAAGATATGCTCACGGCATGGAAAACGAGTCGGAGAAGTCCTCAACTCCTTCCCCACTCAAACCTCGGTCCATTCGGGGGCTAATGATGAAGCTATGTACCTAGGGTAGGGTCACGGACCTGTCCTAACTGCCCTACCCAAGGACACCTCTAGAATAAATCACCTTTCAATCGACTTGGAGGTGTTCCACTCGACAGACTCGAAGACACTCGGCCAAGAAGCAATCACTCGACCAAGATCCAACCACTCGACGGCCAGGAGACCTAAGGTCACTCCGCATGCTAACGGCCGGTCATTAAGTAGCTTTTATGGTCATCATAGCACTTTATTACTAGCGTTATCAGTAACGCCCTGCCTTAATGTACATTGAACCCTTTGTAACATGGGCTGGCCGGGGTCCTGGCGCACTCTATATAAGCTACCCCCCCTCCTTTGAGACAAGGGTTCGCACCTCTGTAACTCATACTCACATAATCCAATCGACCGCCTCCGGGCTCCGAGACGTAGGGCTTTTACTTCCTCCGAGAAGGGCCTGAACTCGTAAACCTTGCGTCCTTACAACTTCTCCATAGCTAAGATCTCGCCTCTCCATACTTACCCCCCTACATTACTGTCAGACTTAGAACCACGACAGTCATCACCGGTAAGTATCCCGATTATTGTCACTTCGGGGTTAACGGATCATAACACATAATAGGTGACTATAGACTTGCAAGATAGGATCAAGAACACTCATATATTGATGAAAACATAATAGGTTCAGATCTGAAATCATGGCACTTGGGCCCTAGTGACAAGCATTAAGCATAGCAAAGTCATAGCAACATCAATCTCAGAACATAGTGGACACTAGGGATCAAACCCTAACAAAACTAACTCGATCACATGATAGATCCCATCCAACCTATCACTGTCCAGCAAGCCTACGATGGAATTACTTACACACGGCAGTGAGCATCATCAAATTGGTGATGGAGGATGGTTGATGATGATGATCGCGGCGGATTCCCCTCTCCGGAGCCCCGAACGGACTCCAGATCAGCCCTCCCGAGAGGTTTTAGGGCTTGGCAGCATCTCCGTATCATAAAACGCGATGATTTCTTCTCTCTGATTTTTTTCTCCCCGAAACTCAATATATGGAGGTGGAGTTGGAGTCGTAGAGGCAACAGGGGGCCCACGAGGTAGGGGGTGTCGTGGTTCTAAGTCTGACAGTAATGTAGGGGGTAGGTATGGAGAGGCAAGATCTTAGCTATGGAGTAGTTGTAAGCACACGAGGTTTACGAGTTCAGGCCCTTCTCGGAGGAAGTAATAGCCCTACGTCTCGGAGCCCGGAGGCGGTCGACTGGATTATGTGTGTATGAATCACAGGGGTGCGAACCCTTTACACTGAGGACGGGGTGGCTTATATAGAGTTCGCCAGACCCCTCCGGCCCTCAGTTATGCAGGGTTTTAAGTACATTAAGGTCGGGCGTTACTGGTAACGCCCCTAATAAAGTGCTATGATGACTATAAAAGCTACTTAATGACTGACCGTTAGCGTGTAGAGTGACTTTGAAGGAAATATGCCCTAGAGGCAATAATAAAGTTATTATTTATTTCCTTATATCATGATAAATGTTTATTATTCATGCTAGAATTGTATTAACCGGAAACATAATACATGTGTGAATACATAGACCAACAGAGTGTCACTAGTATGCCTCTACTAGACTAGCTCGTTAATCAAAGATGGTTATGTTTCCTAACCATGAACAAAGAGTTGTTATTTGATTAACAAGGTCACATCATTAGTTGAATGATCTGATTGACATGACCCATTCCATTAGCTTAGCACCCGATCGTTTAGTATGTTGCTATTGCTTTCTTCATGACTTATACATGTTCCTATAACTATGAGATTATGCAACTCCCGTTTACCGGAGGAACACTTTGGGTACTACCAAACGTCACAACGTAACTGGGTGATTATAAAGGAGTACTACAGGTGTCTCCAATGGTAGATGTTGGGTTGGCGTATTTCAAGATTAGGGTTTGTCACTCCGATTGTCGGAGAGGTATCTCTGGGCCCTCTCGGTAATGCACATCACATAAGCCTTGCAAGCACTGCAACTAATATGTTAGTTGTGAGATGATGTATTACAGAACGAGTAAAGAGACTTGCCGGTAACGAGATTGAACTAGGTATTGGATACCGACGATCGAATCTCGGGCAAGTAACATACCGATGACAAAGGGAACAACGTATGTTGTTATGCGGTCTGACCGATAAAGATCTTCGTAGAATATGTAGGAGCCAATATGGGCATCCAGGTCCCTCTATTGGTTATTGACCGGAGACGTGTCTCGGTCATGTCTACATTGTTCTCGAACCGTAGGGTCCGCACGCTTAACGTTACGATGACAGTTATTATGAGTTTATGCATTTTGATGTACCGAAGGTTGTTCAGAGTCCCGGATGAGATCACGGACATGAAGAGGAGTCTCGAAATGGTCGAGACGTAAAGATTGATATATTGGAAGTCTATGTTTGGACATCGGAAGTGTTCCGGGTGAAATCGGGATTTTACCGGATTACCGGGAGGGTTACCGGAACCCCCCGGGAGCCAAATGGGCCTACATGGGCCATTGTGGAAAGGTGAAAGGGGCTGCCAAGGAGGGCTGCGCACCTCCCCCCCTCCCCTAGTCCTATTAGGACTAGGAGAGGTGGCCGGCCACCTCTCTCTCTTTCCCTCTCCCTTTTTCCCAAGGAGTCCTAGTTGGAATAGGATTGGAGGGGGGAGTCCTACTCCCGGTGGGAGTAGGACTCCTCCTGCGCCTACACCTCTTGGCCGGCCAGCCCTCCTCCCTCCAACCTTTATATACGGAGGCAGGGGGCACCCCAAGACACACAAGTTGATCCTTGAGATCGTTCCTTAGCCGTGTGCGGTGCCCCCTGCCACCAAATTCCACCTCGATCATACCATTGTAGTGCTTAGGCGAAGCCCTGCGTCGGTAGTACATCAAGATCGTCACCACGCCGTCGTGCTGACAAAACTCTTCCTCGACGCTTTGCTGGATCGGAGCCCGAGGATCGTCATCGAGCTGAACGTGTGCTAAGAACTCGGAGGTGCCGGAGTAACGGTGCTTGGATCGGTCGGATCGGGAAGAAGACGTACGACTACTTCCTCTACGTTGTGTGATCGCTTCCGCAGTCGGTCTGCGTTGGTACGTAGACAACACTCTCCCCTCTCGTTGCTGTGCATCACCATGATCTTGCGTGTGCGTAGGAAAATTTTCGAAATTACTGCGTTCCCCAACAGTGGCATCCGAGCCTAGGTTTTTATGGTTTGATGTTATATGCACGAGTAGAACACAAGTGAGTTGTGGGCGATACAAGTCATACTGCCTACCAGCATGTCATACTTTGGTTCGGCGGTATTGTTGGACGAGACGATCCGGACCAACCTTACGCGTACTCTTACGCGAGACCGGTTCCCTCGACGTGCTTTGCACATAGATGGCTTGTGGAAGACTGCCTCTCCAACTTTAGTTGAACCAAGTGTGACTACGCCCGGTCCTTGAGAAGGTTAAAACGGAGTCTATTTGACGAACTATCGTTGTGGTTTTGATGCGTAGGTGAGATGAGTTCTTACTTAAGCCGGTAGCAGCCACGTAAAACTTGCAACAACAAAGTAGAGGACGTCTAACTTGTTTTTGCAGGGCATGTTGTGATGTGATATGGTCAAGGCATGATGCTGATTTTATTGTATGAGATGATCATGTTTTGTAACCGAGTTATCGGCAACTGGCAGGAGCCATATGGTTGTCGCTTTATTGTATGCAATGCAATCGCGATGTAATGCTTTACTAGATTACTAAACGGTAGTAATAGTCGTGGAAGCATAAGATTGGCAAGACGACAACGTTGCTACGATGGAGATCAAGGTGGCGCGCCGGTGACGATGGTGATCATGACGGTGCTTCGGAGATGGAGATCACAAAGCACAAGATGATGATGGCCATATCATATCACTTATATTGATTGCATGTGATGTTTATCCTTTTATGCATCTTATCTTGCTTTGATTGACGGTAGCATTATAAGATGATCTCTCATTAAATTATCAAGAAGTGTTCTCCCTGAGTATGCACCGTTGCAAAAGTTCTTCGTGCTGAGACACCACGTGATGATCGGGTGTGATAGGCTCTACGTTCAAATACAACGGGTGCAAAACAGTTGCACACGCGGAATACTCAGGTTATACTTGACGAGCCAAGCATATACAGATATGGCCTCGGAACACGGAGACCGAAAGGTCGAGCGTGAATCATATAGTAGATATGATCAACATATTGATGTTCACCATTGAAAACTACTCCATCTCACGTGATGATCAGTTATGGTTTAGTTGATTTGGATCACGTGATCACTTAGAGGATTAGAGGGATGTCTATCTAAGTGGGAGTTCTTAAGTAAATTAACTGAACTTAAAAAATTATCATGAACTTAGTACCTGATAGTATCTTGCTTGTTTATGTTGATTGTAGATAGATGGCTCGTGCTGTTGTTCCGTTGAATTTTAATGCGTTCCTTGAGAAAGCAAAGTTGAAAGATGATGGTAGCAATTACACGGACTGGGTCCGTAATCTGAGGATTATCCTCATTGCTGCACAGAAGAATTACGTCCTGGAAGCACCGCTGAGTGACAGGCCTGCTGCAAGAGCAACACTAGAAGTTATGAATGTCTGGCAGAGCAAAGCTGATGACTACTCAATAGTTCAGTGTGCCATGCTTTACGGCTTAGAACCGGGACTTCAACGACGTTTTGAACGTCATGGAGCATATGAGATGTTCCAGGAGTTGAAGTTAATATTTCAAGCAAATGCCCGGATTGAGAGATATGAAGTCTCCAATAAGTTCTATAGCTGCAAGATGGAGGAGAACAGTTCTGTCAGTGAGCATATACTCAAAATGTCTGGGTATAATAATCACTTGATTCAATTGGGAGTTACACTTCCGGATGATTGCGTCATTGACAGAATTCTCCAATCACTGCCACCAAGCTACAAGAGCTTTGTGATGAACTATAATATGCAAGGGATGAACAAGACTATTCCCGAGCTCTTCGCTATGCTGAAAGCTGCGGAGGTAGAAATCAAGAAGGAGCATCAAGTGTTGATGGTTAACAAAACCACTAGTTTCAAGAAAAAGGGCAAAGGGAAGAAGAAAGGGAACTTCAAGAAGAACGGCAAGAAAGTTGCTGCTCAAGAGAAGAAACCCAAGTCTGGACCTAAGCCTGAAACTGAGTGCTTCTACTGCAAGCAGACTGGTCACTGGAAGCGGAACTGCCCCAAGTATTTGGCGGATAAGAAGGATGGCAAGGTGAACAAAGGTATATGTGATATACATGTTATTGATGTGTACCTTACTAATGCTCGCAGTAGCACCTGGGTATTTGATACTGGTTCTGTTGCTAATATTTGCAACTCGAAACAGGGACTACGGAATAAGCGGACGCTAGCAAAGGACGAGGTGACGATGCGCGTGGGAAACGGTTCCAAAGTCGATGTGATCGCGGTCGGCACGCTACCTCTACATCTACCTTCGGGATTAATATTAGACCTAAATAATTGTTATTTGGTGCCAGCGTTGAGCATGAACATTATATCTGGATCTTGTTTGATGCGAGACGGTTATTCATTTAAATCAGAGAATAATGGTTATTCTATTTATATGAGTAATATCTTTTATGGTCATGCACCTTTGAAGAGTGGTCTATTCTTGTTGAATCTCGATGATAGTGATACACATATTCATGATGTAGAAGCCAAAAGATGCAAAGTTAATAATGATAGTGCAACTTATTTGTGGCACTGCCGTTTAGGTCATATCGGTGTAAAGCGCATGAAGAAACTCCATACTGATGGGTTTTTTGGAACCACTTGATTATGAATCACTTGGTACTTGCGAACCGTGCCTCATGGGCAAGATGACTAAAACACCGTTCTCCGGTGCTATGGAGAGAGCAACAGATTTATTGGAAATCATACATACCGATGTATGTGGTCCGATGAATATTGAGGCTCGTGGCGGATATCGTTATTTTCTCACCTTCACAGATAATTTAAGCAGATATGGGTATATCTACTTAATGAAACATAAGTCTGAAACATTTGAAAAGTTCAAATAATTTCAGAGTGAAGTTGAAAATCATCGTAACAAGAAAATAAAGTTTCTACGATCTGATCGTGGAGGAGAATATTTGAGTTACGAGTTTGGTGTACATTTGAAAAATTGTGGAATAGTTTCGCAACTCACGCCACCCGGAACACCACAGCGCAATGGTGTGTCCGAACGTCGTAATCGTACTTTACTAGATATGGTGCGATCTATGATGTCTCTTACTGATTTACCGCTATCGTTTTGGGGTTATGCTTTAGAGACGGCCGCATTCACGTTAAATAGGGCACCATCAAAATCCGTTGAGACGACACCTTATGAACTATGGTTTGGCAAGAAACCAAAGTTGTCGTTTCTTAAAGTTTGGGGCTGCGATGCTTATGTGAAAAAGCTTCAACTTGATAAGCTCGAACCCAAATCGGAGAAATGTGTCTTCATAGGATATCCAAAGGAGACTATTGGATACACCTTCTATCACAAATCCGAAGGCAAGACTTTTGTTGCTAAATTCGAAAACTTTCTAGAGAAGGAGTTTCTCTCGAAAGAAGTGAGTGGGAGGAAAGTAGAACTTGACGAGGTAACTGTACCTACTCCGTTATTGGGAAATAGTACATCACAGAAAACTGTTTCTGTGAGACCTACACCAATAAGAGAGGAAGTTAATGATGATGATCATGAAACTTTAGATCAAGATACTACTGTACCTCGTAGATCAACCAGAGTAAGATCCGCACCAGAGTGGTACGGTAATCCTGTTCTGGAAGTCATGCTACTAGATCATGATGAACCTACGAACTATGAAGAAGCGATGGTGAGCCCAGATTCCGCAAAGTGGCTTGAGGCCATGAAATCTGAGATGGGATCCATGTATGAAAACAAAGTATGGACTTTGGTTGACTTGCCCGATGATCGGAAAGCAATTGAGAATAAATGGATCTTCAAGAAAAAGACTGACGCTGACGGTAATATTACTGTCTATAAAGCTCGACTTGTCACGAAAGGTTTTCGACAAGTTCAAGGGATTGACTACGATGAGACCTTCTCACCCGTAGCGATGCTTAAGTCCGTCAGAATTATGTTAGCAATTGCCGCATTTTATGATTATGAAATATGGCAGATGGATGTCAAAACTGCATTCCTGAATGGATTTCTGGAAGAAGAGTTGTATATGATACAACCAGAAGGTTTTGTCGATCCAAAGGGAGCTAACAAAGTATGCAAACTCCAGCGATCCATTTATGGACTGGTGCAAGCATCTCGGAGTTGGAATAAACGCTTTGATAGTGTGATCAAAGCATTTGGCTTTATACAGACTTTTGGAGAAGCCTATATTTACAAGAAAGTGAGTGGGAGCTCTGTAGCATTTCTAATATTATATGTGGATGACATATTGCTGATTGGAAATGATATAGAATTTCTGGATAGCATAAAGGGATACTTGAATAAAAGTTTTTCGATGAAAGACCTCGGGGAAGCTGCTTACATATTAGGCATAAAGATCTATAGAGATAGATCAAAACGCTTAATTGGACTTTCACAGAGCACATACCTTGACAAAATTTTGAAAAAGTTCAAAATGGATCAAGCAAAGAAAGGGTTCTTGCCTGTGTTACAAGGTGTGAAGTTGAGTCAGACTCAATGCCCGACCACTGCAGAAGATAGAGAGAAAATGAAAGACGTTCCCTATGCTTCAGCCATAGGCTCTATCATGTATGCAATGCTGTGTACCAGACCTGATCTATGCCTTGCTATAAGTTTAGCAGGGAGGTACCAAAGTAATCCAGGAGTGGATCACTGGACAGCGGTCAAGAACATCCTGAAATACCTGAAAAGGACTAAGGATATGTTTCTCGTATATGGAGGTGACAAAGAGCTCACCGTAAGAGGTTAGGTTGATGCAAGCTTTGACACTGATCCGGACGATTCTAAATCGCAAACCGGATACGTGTTTACTTTAAACGGTGGAGCTGTCAGTTGGTGCAGTTCTAAACAAAGCGTCGTAGCGGGATCTACATGTGAAGCGGAGTACATAGCTGCTTCGGAAGCAGCGAACGAAGGAGTCTGGATGAAGGAGTTCATATCCGATCTAGGTGTCATACCTAGTGCATCGGGTCCAATGAAAATCTTCTGTGACAATACTGGTGCAATTGCCTTGGCAAAGGAATCCAGATTTCACAAAAGAACCAAACACATCAAGAGACGCTTCAACTCCATCCGGGATTTAGTCCAGGTGGGAGACATAGAGATTTGCAAGATACATACGGATCTGAATGTTGCAGACCCGTTGACTAAGCCTCTTCCACGAGCAAAACATGATCAGCACCAAGACTCCATGGGTGTTAGAATCATTACTGTGTAATCTAGATTATTGACTCTAGTGCAAGTGGGAGACTGAAGGAAATATGCCCTAGAGGCAATAATAAAGTTATTATTTATTTCCTTATATCATGATAAATGTTTATTATTCATGCTAGAATTGTATTAACCGGAAACATAATACATGTGTGAATACATAGACCAACAGAGTGTCACTAGTATGCCTCTACTAGACTAGCTCGTTAATCAAAGATGGTTATGTTTCCTAACCATGAACAAAGAGTTGTTATTTGATTAACGAGGTCACATCATTAGTTGAATGATCTGATTGACATGACCCATTCCATTAGCTTAGCACCCGATCGTTTAGTATGTTGCTATTGCTTTCTTCATGACTTATACATGTTCCTATAACTATGAGATCACGGACATGACGAGGAGTCTCGAAATGGTCAAGACGTAAAGATTGATATATTGGAAGTCTATGTTTGGACATCGGAAGTGTTCCGGGTGAAATCGGGATTTTACCGGATTACCGGGAGGGTTACCGGAACCCCCCGGGAGCCAAATGGGCCTACATGGGCCATTGTGGAAAGGTGAAAGGGGCTGCCAAGGAGGGCTGCGCACCTCCCCCCCTCCCCTAGTCCTATTAGGACTAGGAGAGGTGGCCGGCCACCTCTCTCTCTTTCCCTCTCCCTTTTTCCCAAGGAGTCCTAGTTGGAATAGGATTGGAGGGGGGAGTCCTACTCCCGGTGGGAGTAGGACTCCTCCTGCGCCTACACCTCTTGGCCGGCCAGCCCTCCTCCCTCCAACCTTTATATACGGAGGCAGGGGGCACCCCAAGACACACAAGTTGATCCTTGAGATCGTTCCTTAGCCGTGTGCGGTGCCCCCTGCCACCAAATTCCACCTCGATCATACCGTTGTAGTGCTTAGGCGAAGCCCTGCGTCGGTAGTACATCAAGATCGTCACCACGCCGTCGTGCTGACGAAACTCTTCCTCGACGCTTTGCTGGATCGGAGCCCGAGGATCGTCATCGAGCTGAACGTGTGCTAAGAACTCGGAGGTGCCGGAGTAACGGTGCTTGGATCGGTCGGATCGGGAAGAAGACGTACGACTACTTCCTCTACGTTGTGTGATCGCTTCCGCAGTCGGTCTGCGTTGGTACGTAGACAACACTCTCCCCTCTCGTTGCTGTGCATCACCATGATCTTGCGTGTGCGTAGGAAAATTTTCGAAATTACTGCGTTCCCCAACAGACTTTAGGTCTCCTGGCCGTCGAGTGGTTGGATCTTGGTCGAGTGATTGCTTCTTGGTCGGGTGTCTTCGAGTCTGTCGAGTGGAACACCTCCAAGTCGATTGAAAGGTGATTTCTTCTAGAGATGTCCTTGGGTAGGGCAGTTAGGACAGGTCCATGACCCCACCCTAGGTACATAGCTTCACCATTAGCCCCCGAATGGATCGAGGTTTGAGTGGGGAAGGAGTTGAGAACTTCTCCGACTCATTTTTCATGCCATGAGCATATCTTGTTTCGGATCAATGAACCTGGGTGACGACAGCAACTTCCTTTTCATTCGCCTTGATCCATTCTTAGTTTTTTGTCGAGTGAATTTCTTTACTTGAAAAGCTCCGAGTGACGGTGTGGAGGAGATCTTCCGTCTGACAAGTTGTTCTGCTGCCCGCGGATTTCGCGGGATTCGAATTTTGGGAAGCGCGCGGGACGGGGGAGGCCGCAGTAATCGGATGGGATAGGGCGGAGCTGCCTCGATCTCCGCGCCACCTTTTTCGCCACGTATCGCGCGCGCGACTGGTGCGGGATTTTACAGGATCGTCCGGGCCTACCAGTCAGCCACTCGGAAGTAACCTCATATAAGGCGTCGGACTGGGGTTTCTTGAACAATGCGTTCTCATTTCCTCTTCTCCTCTTCGGGCTTCTTCGTCGCGCCTGCTCTCGCCCCAGCATCGCAGCTCCGTACATGTCTCGCCGGCGATGATGGGGAAGGAGAAGACGGCGGCTCTGGAGCGGGCGAAGAAGGCGACGGCAAAGGCGAAGGGGAAGGCGACCAGTCGGGGTGGATCTTTCTCACGAGCCGGCCTGCCGAAGGGCTGGATCCAGGGCGACTAGATCCGCTCAACGATCCGCCAAGAAGACCTCGACGACCTAGCCGACGAAGGACTGATCCCCCATGGATAGGCGCGGCTTTCGGGGAAGGAATCCGAGCCGCAGCCTCGGGAGGGTGAGCGCGTTCTCCTTGCCACCCGCGTCGACCGTGAGTTTTCCTTGCCTCCTCACCCTTTCTTTCGGGGATTTCTGAATTTCTTTGGGACACAACTCCACCACTACACTCCCAACACAATCGTGTATCTCGCTGCTTTTGTGTCTTTGTGCGAGAATTTCTTGGGTTGTCGGCCTCACTTGGGTCTTTTCAAGCACATTTTCACCTGTCGTTCTCAGACGATGAAAAAGGACAATCCGAGTGATGAGAGAACACAAGTGATTTGTATGTGTGGGGGTCTTGGTGTTCAAATGAGAGGGAAAAGTTCCTTTCCGGCCATGATTCTTCCCGACTCGGTCCGCGGATGGCAATCGACCTGGTTTTACTGCAAAGACCAGCCGACGCTAGGGCACTCGACTGGCCTCCCTCCTTTTACCATGGACCGAGTGAGGAAACCCTCCTCTTTGAAGGTGATCCCGCAGGATAAGGTGCAAGTTAAGGTGTTGGTCGAACGAGTCGTCCAGCTTATCCGTGACGGGGTCACTGGTATGGATCTCTTGGAGGTTTTCCTTCGGCGGCGCATCCAGCCTCTTCAAGCTCGAGACCATCCGATGTGGATGTATTTGGGTCTTGACGACACCACTCGGATTCACCCGGAGGAGGTCGATGATGACACACTGGAGGGGTGGCTGTCGGGCATCACCGGAAACAAGGACAACCCCAGGGGAGCCAGGAGAGTTCCTCCATTCGACCAGTCCCATGAACCAGAAAAGGTCCGATTCTGAGTTTTTGATTATAATCTGAATTCACTTGTGCAGCTGTCTATACTGCGTCGACTGACTTTATTCTTCCTGCTTTCTTTCAGGCCCTTATCGAAATGTACTCAGTGCCCAACGGAGAGCAAGAGCAAGACCCGGAAGGAGAGGCGAGCGGCGGGACAGTGGCGAATGGCATTCTGATGGAGAAGGGGACGAAGAAAGCGACGACTCAAGTGACAAAGAAGAAGTCGAGTCGCCTCCTCACAGGGAGAGGCGATCCAAGCTCGACCAAGAGCTACATGTCAAAATATTTGAAGTGATTTTAACTTAGATAATTTAAATTGCAGAGAACCAACTTAAATCATTTAAATTTCAGGAAATCATCTAAAACTAATAAATGACATCTAAAATCCCTACAAAACATGTTAAATGCAGAGAAATGCATGGAAAAAATAAAACTCACCTTTAATGTGTCCCCTTTTTGGTAGTCTTCTTAAGGTGTGCATTCTTCTTCTTGCCTCTCTCTGGGTTTTGCTTGCAACCTATTTTGTTGTGTCCAGCAGTGCCACACATTGAGCAAATAATTATAGTGCCATGCTTGGTCATTTTTTTGCTAGGCTTAGGTTTCTCACTTTCTTCTCTACTTCTATCATTATTCTTAGGCCTGCCTGGCATGCTATCTGGTATGGTTGCATATGCTGGAGCTTGAGGCCTAGCTTTCTCAGAAACTGGCCACATTTCCTCACCTTCCACGAGCATCAAACAATGTTCATAAATTTTGTTGAAAACATCAACAAAATAGCAAGGGGCAATGAAATCTTCCACTTTTTTCCACACTTGTAGATAGTTGTTATTGCATGAGAACAAGGTAGACCTGGTAGCTAGAAGTAGCCACATGAACATGTCCAGTTGTCAAGACTCACTGTGTACTGCCTTTTTTCCCAGTGACAAGTTTCACTTCAAATTCATCTTTGCCATTCCAAAGTATTTCCATGAATTGGGTCCTTGCTATGCTGCTCTTCAATTTCTTGAATGCACTTGGACATATTTTTCCATGGAAGTTCTGACATTTTTCCCTTTGTTCCTAAATTCTAACCATAACCTTTTTCCTTATTTTTTTCTTGCATTGAAATTATTGGATAAAACCTTGCTTCAACAATTGCATGATTGAAGGATTCACACAAATTATTATCAACTGACTCACAATGGATCCCACTGGAAAAAAGCCCTTACCCAGTGCACTGGTCCTGTTCTCATGATGTCTTTTGCACCTTCTGGAGTTTCTTGGGCAAGCTTTGCTTTATAGTAGTTGAAGTCCTGCTTGTTTGCTGCTTTGGCAACTGCCCAAAACTTCTTCTACCACTGATGTTCCCTATGCTTCTTCCTCCAGTTGGCATAGATATGCCTAGCACACATTCTGTGCTCTGCATTTGGCAAATAATCCTTCATTGCATTTATCAGTCCCTTTTGCTGATCTGAAATGAACACCCAGCCAGCTCCATTGTCATTAATCTCAAGATCTTTAATAAGCAGAGCAATGAACCACTTCCATGTATCATTAGTTTCCCTCTCAACAACTGCCCATGCCACTGGATACATTTGATTGTTTGCATCTCTTGCAACAGCACACGATAGCTCTCCTTTGACAACACCTTTAAAAAACAACCATCTAAACCAATCACTTTCCTGCAACCAGCCTTAAACCCAACTTCAGTGCATTAAAGCAGACATAGAAACTCTGAAATATGTTCTGTTCTATGTTTGTTGGATCCAAATAGACTGCAACAGTGCTTCCAGGATTACTTCTAAGTAGCTCCAGCTAATAATCAAAAACCCTAGTGTATTCATTCTTCATTCCAGCCCTTAACTTGTCCATGAGAAGCTTCTTTGCATGCTTGCACTTAGAAGTTGATACATCAGCAAACATGTCCTGAAGAACTATTGCTTTCATGCTCTCAATTTTCCACATTGGATTAGCTAAAATGAAGTGCTCATATCTTTCAGCAATAACCTTAGCTGTCACAAGTCTGTTCTCCCTGTTTTGTGCACAGTGGTGCTCATCATTAAATGTTATGATTTGAAACATGCTTGTTCTTCAGGTTTTGGCTCCATAAATAAGCCAAGGGCAGCCAGGCCATCCACACTTAGCCCTAACTCTGTTACTCTCTGACTTCAAGAACACAATGCTTTTTTGTCACAATTCCCTATTTCTTTGATGCTTTCACAAGATGATTCTTGCTCCTGAATACCATTATCAATGCGAAGTGTGGAATTTCTGAGTCATTATTGTATCTTGGATACTGGCTCTTCCTCCTCACCATGTGCCCATCAGAATCTTCGTCATAAGAATAATCCTCATCAGATGAGTCATAGCCCCACTGTTTCTCCTCTCCCTATAATTGATCTTCCATATTTGCAATTAAGTCAATAGAAATAGGAGTTGTTGAATCACCTGCAAGCCAACTCTTTGTATCTCTCATCCTCTTCTTAAATTTTCTAGCATGCCTTCTGAGCTCAACAACCTCTGACTTTTCTCCACTGTCCTCACTGTGTGGTATGTACTCTGTATCTTCTTCAGAATCACTAGTTGAAACTCCATTATTGCTCTCAACATTCACTTGATCTGGTGGATTGTTGCTCTGATCCTTCACTTCCTCTGTCCTCACATTCCTCTGAAAGTTCACTGCATCTGTCCTCAAATTGCTCTGAAAATGCACTGCATCTGGCACTTCATCTAGACTGCATATTTGAGAAAATACCAACTGAGTTCCTGCCACTTCATCAACCTCATTTGCCACTGTGGTTTTGCTTGCCCTAGGCTGCTCAAATTGGATGTTGTTCATTTGAGTGAGCACACCATTATCATCTGGTTCTGCAGTAATGACCATGTCAGGTTCTTCAGCTTCATCATCATCCATATCAACATCAACAATCTCATTCTCATAGTCACTAGCACTGCTTCTACTCTCACTGTCCCGCTCCCCATGGTATTCCACATAAATATCAGCTACATCTCCAACACCAATGTAGTCTGACATGCTAGCACAACCACTGTCATCAAACAAAAACCTCAAACCATCAGCTAGTTCTTTCCTAGGCACATGAAAATACAACTTCATCGATTCCTTGAACTTAATATGGTCTTTCAAATGCCCTTGAACTTCAAACAATGACAACTTGTCCCTCTCAATCAATGAAATTGCTTCATCTCCCCCCCCCCCCCACATAATCCAAAACAGGACCAATGTGGATGAACTGGCCCCCAAAATGAAATCTGACATTCAAAATCTCACTAGGGTCCATGATTGAGTTGCAACAAACAAGAGTATATCACTACATTGTGCTAATCCGAGCAATTGGACTGACAAAAACGAACAGAAAATCACCGAAAACCCTAACTCTGTAATCACAGAAAAGCCCCAATTTTTCTCTCTGAAACCCTAACAGTAACAATGCAGTCAGAGCTTCAATTGCAGCCATAGGAGGAGGAGGAGGTCGGAGACCGTACCTTTGACGCCGCTTGTCGTCAAGCCGTCACGATCGCTGTCGCCAGAGCCGATCACCCGCCCGTCACCATTGCCGCCGCTCCAGCAGGGGAATTTCAGGGGACGTCGCGAGTGGGGATGGACTGCCCCTTGCGTGGGCTAGCTCTGATTAAGAGCAGGGATGCGCTCTGGGCCTTATGGGCCGGCCCAACTTCTCTCCGCAACGCGCCCAACACCCACCGATCCCAGTTTTGGTCTGCCACCTCATCAATCCCTGTTTGGAAGTGGGCTCAGGGTTCATTTTGGACCGTGATTAGAGAGTTGAGAGTGTTGATTATCGGGATTAGGAGTTGAGGGTTCGATTTAGCTAGGGTCTATGAGTTCAGGGTTTATTTTGAACTTTTTCCTCTGTCGGGACGCTGTGGCCTGGTCGGTTCCACCCGCGCGAGATCCACCGGATCGCATGGCTGAGTCACATGCGCTTGCGATCGCAAAATCGTGCAGCTACACGATTGAACATTCGGGTTTTTTATTTTATTTTTTGTTCATGGCATTTTTATCCCGGGGATGACATATTTTAAAGTAGCTCGGAAAAAACCCGACTAGAATACTGCTCCGCGAGATACATGCGTACCTAGCAATCACAACCAGCGCTCCCACCCACCCCATCGACAACAGCTAGCCTGCGCGTACGTGTGCATGGCAAAGTTGCTGGTGCGTTGATGTCTAGCACTTGCATGTGCTAGCTTGCTGTTTTTTGCTTTGCTATGCCTTCTTGAACGTGTGTGATTGCTCGTGATTCCGTACCTTGTTGTGTCGCCGCCCGTCGCCAATACCTCATCGACCTAATCGTCCTCATAAAGTATCGAGCGCTATCTCGTCGTCCAATCTGTCTGCATGCCACCTAGCATACTGCTCATTGGCACCATTGGCCTGGAGCCGGAACGACCGATCTGACGGCCCCGACGCAGGACTATGTCTATCATGTCCGTTTTTTTCGGGCGTGTATTGAATCACGTTCATCGCGACCTCCTCTACAATGAACACTACCTAAGCCTTGCATCCCTCTCACACATGTGTCCCTTCTCCCAACGTCGAGCACACCGGTTTAAAGCAACTATCATGTGTGCTATAAGCAAGCAACTTTGCCTATGCAAAAAATATAAGAATCTTGTTCAATGCAAAATATGAACAAACTTTGTCCACACAAACTTACGAACCGTTTTTGTTTTACAAAAAAATGTAAAGAAAATGATTATGTCCTACCACTTTAAAATAAGCAACTTCCTTCTAGTTTCATTGGGTGCACGTGATCCCGATGATATGATTAGCGGGCAACTCTGTGGAGTTTTCTAAAAGACTCTAATGTTTTCCTCGGACGACTAGGTAGTGGTATAGAAGAAAACACACACAGTAAAGGCAGCCAAGCCCCCCTCCCCAGTTTTGCTTATGCATGTGATCCCGATGATGTGATTTAGCGGGCAACTCTATGGAGTATTCTGAACAACTCCATTGTTTTTCTTGGGCAACTACCACATATCTCCAACTATGACACCTGGAAAAGGAATAAAGAATATGCACATGTACATTTTTGGAGGGGTTCAGAGAAAAAATTAACCCACTAAATCATTCGCCCGTAGATTTAGCTACGCCCTCTTCCCCTTCTACGATCATTTGCCAAGTATTTATGATCACAACAAGGGATCCCACCCGAGGAGAATAAATTATTGACGCGTCCCTATGACACAAGCCCTGATCGAAAGGTATCTAAAACCTTTAGGTATTGACCGAAATATGGTATTGGTAATGTTTCTGCTCATGTTTTAGACAACCGGATACATGTTTTTAGGCAACTATGTGGTTGATTGTGAGCAACTATGACACCTAAAATGGGATAAAGAACATATACATGTTCATTTCTGGAGGGGTTGAAAAAAAATTAATCCCCTAAAAACACTTTGTGGTTTTAGTTATATCCCCATGTCTAGCTCCACCCCTCCCCCTCTACGATCATTCACCAAGTATTTACGATCGCACCAAGGATCCCATCACGAGGAAAATAAATTCTTGGCACATCTCTATGACACAAACCTAATTGAAAGATATCTAAACCTTTATATATTTGCCAAAAGATGGTCATGGTAATGTTTCTGCTCATGAGGATCGGGCAACATGATACATGGTTTTAGGCAAATGCATGGTTGATTGCGGGCAACTATGACACCTAAAAAAAAGGGATAACGAACATACACATGTTCGTTTTTTGAGGGGTTCAAAAAAAACTTAATCCCCTAAAACCACTTTGTGGCTTTTGTTATGCCCCCATTTCTAGCTCCACCCCCTCCCCACTACGATCATTCGCCAAGTATTTACGATCGCACCAAGGATCCCAGGCCTGGGAAAATAAATTCTTGGCACATCTCTATGACACAAACCTAATTGAAAGATACTAAAACCTTTAGATATTTGCAAAATATGGTCTTGTAATGTTTCTGCTCATGAGGATCGGGCAACTGGATACATGGTTTTAGGCACCTGTATGGTTGATTGTGGGCAACTATGACACCTGAAAAAAAAGGATAAAGAACATACACATGTTCATTTTTGGAGAGGTTCATAGAAAAACTTAATCCCCTAAAATACTTCCTGATTTTAGTTATGTCCCCATGACCAACTCCACCCCTCCCCCTTTACAATCATTCACCAAGTATTTACGACCGCACCAAGGGATCATAACCCATGGAGAAGAAATTCCGTACACACCTTACCTGATTGAAAGGTATCCCAAGGAGAAGAAATTACGTACGCACCTCTACTATTATCTAAATCCTCATAAACAGAAACATTACAAGGCCAAAATATGGTCTTGTAATGTTTCTGTTCATGAGGATTAGGAAACTGGATACATGGTTCTAGGCAAATGTATAGCTGATTATGGTCAACTGGATACATGGTTTTAGACAATAGTACGGTTGATTGTGGGCAACTGGATGCATGATTTTAGGCAACACTATGGTTGATTGTAGGCAACTATGACACCTAAAAAGGATAAAGAACATACACATATTCATTGTTGGAGGGGGTCAGAAATAAACTTAATCCCCTAAACACAATTCATGGTTTTAGTTATGTCCCCATGAACAGCTCCACACCACTCTCCCTCTATGATCATTCACCTAGTATTTACGACCATTCCAAGGGATCCAACTCCAAGGAAATGAAATTCTTGATGCATCTCTATGACACAATATTAATTGAAAGGTATCTAAAACCTTTACATATAATTCAAATTACGGTCTTGGTAATGTTTCTGTTCATGAGGGTTGGGCAACTAGATACATGGTTCTAGGCAAATGTATAGCTAATTATGCGCAACTGATGCATGGTTTTAGACAACAGTAGGTTGATTGTGGGCAACTGGATACATGGTTTTAGGCAACATTATGGTTGATTGTAGGCAACTATGACACCTAAAGGGATAAAGAACATACACATGTTTGCTCTTTAGGGGTTCATAGATAAACTTAACCTCACAATAAACTTCATGCTTTTAGTTATGTCCCCATGACGAGCTCTACCCCGCCACCCTCTATGATCATTCGCCAAGTGTTTACTAATATACCAAGGGATCCCACCCAAAGAGAAGAAATTCTTGACACACCACTATGGCACAAACTTAATTGAAAGGGTATTTAAAAACTTTAGATGTTGGCCAAATCATCGTCTTGGTAATGTTTTTGTTCATGAGGATTGGGCAAAATGGGATACATGGTTTTAGGCAACTTTATGGTTAATTATGGACAACTATGTTATCTTTCATGTATTGTGCATAAAAAAAGATGCAAACTATGTAGGGCAATTATGGTATCTTTTTCTGTGTGTTTTTGTTGGCTGATAGTTCTGCCGAATTCACACAATGTTCTATGTATTCCATCACAATATTGAAATCAGCATGCAATTCCATCAAAAACAGTTTCTGTGTGTGCGTGTGTGCGTGTGTGTGTTGAGAAGATCTAAATTACAAGTTCAAATGATAATCTACTGAACTTGCGTTTCAGCAATGTTAGCTGACCAAAGGAGGCAACTATTACACCAAGTAATCCACTATATGACGAATTTCTGCAAGAAATATGAAAGAGTGAACTCTTAGCTTCAACCAGCACTAACACTTATGACACTAATTAGCGTAGACTAACTAGCTGACCAAAGGAAGCATCTTACATCAACCAACCCACGGGAAGGAACTGAACTCGTAGCTTCAGCCACCACTACCAGGGGCAAATTTTCAGGTTTTAACCCTTTTCTGAAACCTATTCGAGATTTGACCTTAGTTTGAAAAAAAAATCAAGATCTAACCCTTTTGCTATCGCCAGAGTCCATGGCGGTAGGGTCTAACAGCCTACCGCCAGGGACTTTGGCGGTAGGAAACATCGCTACCGCTAACCGGGCTGGCGGTAGCCTGCACAACCCTACCGCCAACGTGCTTGGCGGTAGGCATGAGCACGCACTGTGTTCAATACTTATGAGGTTTTTGACGGTAGGGCATGCAACCCTACCGCCAGGGACCTTGGCGGTAGGCTGTTATACCCTACCGCCATGGTCCCTAGCGGTAGCAAAAGGGTCAGATATCGATTTTTTTTTAAAAGATGGCCAAATCTTGAATAGGTTTCAGAAAAGAATCAAAACATGAAATTTAGCCACTACCAGGTACTCTGGCACAAAATCGTCTGAGAGTCGTAACTCAGCAGCAGTTCTGCTACTCTATCTCGTCGGCTCTTGAGGAAAATGGATCGGGATATTCGGGAGAGACATAATGAAGCGATGGTTAGGGATCTGAGTTTTCCTGTCGTATCGTTTAGCGCATGCGCTCAGCACGATCAAATTGTGCATGTTAGAGTTGTGTTGAATATTGTGTACAACGTAGGTTACAGTTGGACTAGGAGTTGTATTGTGTTTACATAGGATGTGGAGTTGTGTCCTAATAGGACACTTGTATCCTAGGCCTCTCATATATAGCGGAGGTAGACACACGATGTAACCTATGCCAACATAATAGCACCGGAACGCAGGGGAAGCCGGCGGCATGTGCCGGTGTCCAAGGCGACCGGGTGCGGTATTGTAGCGGTGTCATGGGGAGGAGCGCCCATAGTTTACCGACCCCGGGGATGTAGCCATATTGGTGAACCTCGTTAACAAATCTCGGTGTCATGTTTGTATGATTGATTGGTCTTCGAATGATCGACGGTATGTCTCGGATTTATTCTAACAGTGCAGCTGCACGATGTAGAATTCGGGTTTAAAGTAGCTTGAAAAAAAGAAATTGAATAGGCCTCTGGACCAAACCCAGGGTCGCTAGGCAGATTTAGGCGTGTTGTTGCAGCCTTTATTTTAGCAAACAAGTCTAGACCTTTTGTTTTTACCTAATTGGACGTCGCACGTAGGATATTTTGGATATGGTATATGGTCTGATACACTAAGGATCCGACCCGACTAAGGACGCGGAAATCAGCTCCGAGTCGCACGTGGCCCCCCGAATCCGATCTGAAGTGGAATTGGACGCACCTGCCTAGCGATGGAAAGGAAACATCACCAACATATAAATAGCAACGACGTGCCATACAAAAAAAGTCGCACAAACAAGGCTCGACGACTGATCGACCAGACGAGACACGTTGATGGCAGGTGAAGCGATCACAGCGATGTCCGCTGAGGCGAAGCGAGCGGAATTCGAGTCTGGCACGGCGGCCGACCCGGGGAACGGCGAGCTGTGGCGCCGCTTCGTCAGGTTCGAGCTGGAGGAGGGCGGCGGAATCGAGGCCGCTCGTGCTGTCTACGAGCGACTTCTCGCCGCAATTCCCGATGGAGAGGCATACATGTGGGACTGGTTCTGGAGGGAGCGCGAGTTCGGCGACGTCGACAGCCAGCGGCGTGCGCTCCAGCGATGGGCGCGGTGGGCGCAGGCCCAAGGAGGCGGCTTCCTCAGGTCCAAGTCAGGCTGGAGTACTTACTTGAAGTTCGAGATCAACAACGGCGGCGGGGTGGAGCGCGTCCGGGCCGTCGGCGAGGCGCTCCTCGCGACCTTTTCCATGGATCCACATGCGTACGCGATCTACATCAGGGCTCTGGCCGCTCTGTCCCGGCACGTTGAAGCCCAAGCCCTGGCACGCCGTGGCGTCAAGGAGCTGTCCGCATTCTGTCGCGGGCATGATGAATTCATTTGGAGGTTTATGGCCGTGTATCTGAAGAGGCTCAGGGAGAGGCGGAGCACCGCGTGGGACGAAAATATGTTCAACGATTAGCTGTTTTTTGTTGAGATATGTTGAATGATTCTTTTTTTAGAAAACTCTTGAATAATTAGCTGTTACGAGTATATTTATACTAGTAGAAAGCCCGTGCGTCGCTACGGGCTATAATCCATTTAAATGGGATAATTAATGTGGTTTTCACTGTCGAATCTCATTTCTTCGTCATACGTTTGACGTGTTTGAACATTAATGGGCTCCTCAAAATCCAACCGTTTGAACGGACTGTGCTCACTAAATCAAGCCTATATAAAAGGGAAAAATGTGCTTGTCCAGACTATCCGGCATGTTATCTCCAACACTTTGTGCAAACACAAAACCCGTCACCCCATGAAATTTTACTAAAGCCTTTCAATATTGCCATCTACAATACATTGTGGATAGCTGGATAAGATACTTGTGATTTTACACATCCATATTTATATCAAAATAGAAATCAGAACAAGAAAGCAAAACAAACTAAATACGCATGACAGTCCAATGTGTACCTTATATTTTGCAAAAGAGGAGCATAACTGGCTCCTACTGCCCCGTAGCAAACTATAATGGTTAAACTTTTGTTACAAAAATAATAAACAAAAGGCACATAACTTTCGTTCCATTGAGTTTTTCTTTTGCATATCATTATCATTATTGTAAAAAAAAATAAGTGACCACTAAAAAATTACCTTGAGATGCCAGCAAAAGAAAATGGCACAACGAGATCTCCATGAAGTCATCAGCGAGCTCATCGGACCGGGGCAGAGTGCTTTCCTTCGCGGTCGACATATCCAAGAAAACTTCCTGTTCGTGCGTGGGCTGGCCAGACATTTTCACCGGACGAAGAGACCAATGCTCCTGGTTAAACTTGACATCACAAAAGCTTTCGACACTGTGTCCTGGACCTACCTGTTGGACATGCTTCGTGCTCGGGGTTTTGGGCCGCGTTGGCATGAGTTGGATGGCCATGCTCCTGTCAACGGCCACCTCCAAAGTGCTCATAAATGGCATGCCTGGCACTGCGATCCTGCACTGTTGCGGTCTACGCCAGGGCGATCCAATCTCGCCTTTCCTCTTCATCTTGGCCATGGAGCCTCTACAGCAAATGTTCAGCAAGGTGGTGCAGGCTGGGGCCCTCTCCTCTCTCCGAGGCCGCATCCCCAGCTTGTGCTCGACCATTTATGCTGACCACGTGGCTTTCTTCGTCAACCCGGTCCGCACAGAAATGGCAGTCGTCCGATCTCTGCTGAGCGCTTTTGGCCATGTCTCAGGCCTGAAAGTTAATTTCGTGAAGAGTGCGGTCATTCCCATCGGCTGCGAAGGCCTTGATGTGGCGGAGATCGTTCGCCCGCTGGGCGCGACCATCTCCAGCCTCCCATGCAAATTCCTGGGACTCCCGCTATCCCTACGAAATCTACGGAAGATCAACGTCCAGCCGCTTATCGACAAGCTCAGGGCTAGGCTGGGTTTCTGGAAGATCAGGCTGTTCACGGCAGCTGGCCGCCTTGTCCTACTTAACGCAGTTCTGTCAGCCTTCACAACCTACTGGCTATCTATCTTCGAGCTGCCAGCATGGGCTCGCGCCAAAATCGATCGTTTGCGCCACGCCTGGCTCTGGAGGGCCAATGAGACTTGTCATGGTGGCCACTGCAAGGTTGCTTGGGGTAAAATCTGTAGGCCCAAGGAGCTGGGCGGGCCGGGCATCATCGATCTACAAAAATTTGGGACCTCTCTCCGGCTTCGTTGGCTCTGGCTTGAGCGCACCTCACCATCTAGGTTGTGGCTTGGGCTCCCGGTGCCGTGCTCAATCGCTGACAGACGCATCTTTGCGGCCGCCACGATGGCCTCGGTGGGAGGGGGCACCCGTGCAAGCTTCTGGTTCGACAGTTGGTTAGAGGGTCGTGCTCCTTTCCTTCTAGCGCCGGCGGTGTTCGCGGTGTCGTGGCAAAAGTTCCGCACTGTGAATGAAGCTTTGACAAACAACAGATGAGTTCTCGACGTCAGGGGCCGCATTATGGTAGCTGCCCTGCCCGAATTCATGGCGCTCTGGGCTGCACTACAAGAAACTTGTTAATCCATGACGGATTTGTGGTGACGTTCTTGGAATCCGTCATAGAGACCGTCACAGATTAGCAAGATGAGAATGCCCCCCAAAACGGCGGCCCCTTTATGACGGGCACAGAGTAACCGTCACGGAAACCGTCACATATCGAGTATTTGTTTTTCTTTATACAACATCTGGTCGGATGGCTCATTCTTTGAACCGGAGACGTCCTGTTAATTGACCTTACGACCTAGCCAACCAATCAAATCATTCATTCTGTTCAAGTATGAGCTATAAACCAATATAGACCAATTCTACCTTCATTATGGCCCACCTTGAAGAGTTAAATATTTAGTTGTTTCTCAATTTACGTAAGTGTACTAAAATTATTGTTCAAAATTTTTATCTTCATTCGGGACCAAAATCACACAATTATTGTGGATTGTTCAATCTGTATTAAAAACTATTGCGTAATAATAATAAATTTTACAAATGTATTAATAATGTTAAACATGTTCATAGAAATGTAAGATTAATTGTACAATATATCTTTATAATACAATTTGAACATTTTCTAAAAACACGTTGAACATTTTGAGATACACATTGTCTATTTTTTAATGCATGATGACACTTTTCAAAAACATGTTGACAATTTTTAAATAAATGTGAAACATTTCCCAAATATATGTTGAACTTTTTGTTCAAATGTATTACTACTTTAAATAAGTTTTTCCACAATTATAATTTTTTTAAATAATGATGCTGGGACCTAGATCTCTTAGGCCTGCGGGACCCAATTGTATAACTGAGACAAAGACACGTAAGTGCAGATTAATTAAAAATAGTGGGCATGGGCAGCGGGAGCTCCTGTACGGCGCACAACGCGGTAGGAAAAGAAGCGAGCGCCCCCCCCCCCCCCCCCCCTCCCCCCTGTGGGACCCAATTGTATAACAGAGACAAGTATACATGTATTCATAGAAATGTAAGATTAATTGTACAATATATCTTTTCTTTCTTCTTCTTTTTGCTTTTCCTTTTTTTCAATAATTCCGAATATCAAAAAAGTTGCTAATTTTAATAAAATTATCATGATTTCAAAACAAATATTCATGATTACAGAAAAATGCTCTAGAATTTTAAAAATGTTCACGAATTCGTAATAAAATGTTCAGAAAACAAAAAATGTTCATAATTTTCAAAACGATTAAAGATTCATAAAAATGTTCACTAATGCGAAAAATGTGCAGGAATTTATAAAAAATGTTTATGATTGAAAAAAATGTCGCTAATTCAAAAAAAAAGTTCACGAATTTGGAAAAAACATCCACGATTCAAAAAAATGTTTGCTAAATGTAAAAATGTTCACGAATTTGAAAAAAAGTTCATGCTTTTGAAAAAACAGTCTTTATTTTAAAATGTTCATTATTTCAAAAAAATGCTCATGAGTTGAAAAACATGTTCATGACTTAAGAGAATGTCCATAAATTTAAAAAAAATCACAAAGTTAAGAAAATGTTCACGATTCCGTAAAAATGTTCGTGACTTTTAAAAAAAGTTCACAGTTTCAAAAAAATGTTCATGATTTAAGAGTAACGAATTAGTAAAAATAAAACCATGATTTTGGAAAAAAATGGTCATCAATAAAAAATGATTTTAAAAACAAATCAAGAATTAACAGATTTTTCAGAAATACAAAAAACAGAATAGAAATGAAAACATAAAAGTAAAGAATAAAATGAAAATAAAACAGAAAAATAAAAAAAATAAAAAAGAGAAAAAAAGAAAACCAGAAAAACCCGGTTTAAGGAAGGTTCTAGAACCTTCCCAAAACTGGTTGGGGTGAAACCCCGAAATGGGCCGGCCCATAGAAACAGCAGTGAGCGAGAGGGGGGGGGGTACGCGCTACCTCGCTCGTCGGCGTGGTACACGCTATATAGGAACCCGCATGGGTGGTATTAGATTAGATCCTAGGACCTCTCTGCATAAACAGCACCTCCTTGCCACTAGTACAACTCTGGGGTTCGTACTCTATATCTTGCTTCCAAATTGGTATCAAAGGTATTTTCAGTTCAAATATAAATGTTTTAAGTTGCATGAGTTTAAATTTTGTGTGTAAATGTGCAAATTTTCCAAAGAAAACTTTTGTAATTTCCATATATTTTTGGTATATTGGAACATGCCAGGTTTGAATGCAAAAGCGATCACTGCTTCATCTATTGGCCATGAAAAAAATCTATGCTCAACATACACCATTACATGATCAATGTAAAAATGCGACATTTTTCGACGTCCGTTTGTTATATATATAGGTCATTTAGTGCATTTCTGTAGTCTATTTTTACTCTTATTTGAGAAAACGAAAGGAATTCCAAGCACGAGGGTGCCAAGACTCTACCCTCAAACACTGGAGATTTTTCAAACAACTAATACGTCAATGTCTTCCTTTTTAGTGTATACAAATAGTTTAAGTTGGAATTGCTTGCAATAAGCACGTTGAAATGTGTTCACTATAGAAAATATTAAATAAATTAAAAAAGTTGAAACTCTTGCAAAATATCATATACATGTACTATATTAAATAAGAAATGTATTGAGGGTATATAATTTGTTTTTGCTGTTACCGCTCCTTGCCCTAGCTATCTCTCTCTCACGGTAACACACTCTCTCTCTCCCTCTGCTGTACCCGAATGACATAAGGAAGAAGAAGACCGGAGGAGGAAGGACACAGGGGACACGGTGGTTTTCCCGGCGCAACGACGCCAATTCCACGAGCTCATACTTGACACCACGACCATTACAACAACTTCCACTCCGGCTTTATACCAGGGCGGCGCTGGGGCACGATCCCCTCGCCTCCTACCCATCCGCACACACGCCCACGAGTCGCACCGAGCCCACCACGATCTCCACGCGCACCCGGACCAGGTCGCCAACGGCCTATCCCTACAACGGGGCGTCGCATGCACACACACGCGCGCACCCAACACAACACACACACACCCCGTCACGAACACGGCGCGACTCCGACCGCGCCCGACGCGCCCCATGCGGGCGCACACACGCACTGATCCGCCCACTGTGGCTTATTGGCCAACAGTCTTGGAGGTTACAAGTGTGTCTTCATTAGTTCTCTTTTTTAGAACACCTTCACTAATTATCTGAAAAAACTGAATTCTGGACGGACTCACTCAGTGTTCGGCTGAAGTCAACAAATGTAAGTTTTATTTTCCAAGTTACAAGTATGCCTTAATCAATTATCCTTTTATAGAATACCATTAATTAGTTATATGAAAAAGAGAATTCTGGGCGGCCTCACTCGGTGCTGTACTGAAGACAACAAAAGCCCATTACTGTTCCAGTCAACGAGGTATCCCATGTGAGGGAAACGAGCGCCCTGATTGGTCGATGGCACCCTCCCACGGATCGCCATCTCAGCCGTCTGCTCCCCACCGATCCAACGGTGGTGCACCTACCCCTCTCTCTCTTATCTTTCTCCCCTACGCCCCAGCCACCGGCTGTCCCAGGTCATTCGTTCCAGATCTGTCGTCCTTCTCCCACCGCCGACTCTCCACATCTGTGTTTTCTTCTATCCCAGCCCCTTCCTTCCTCTATCTCCTAAACGAGGAAAGCAGAGTTCCACCACTGGGGGGCGTCGTCGACTCGCCGCCAATGAGTTGCGCCATGGCGTCCGCTGCACCCCAAAGCCAGCGGTGCGATGGCGTCTACTTCCCGAGCGAATGCGACCAGGCGCTAAGGGCTCCACTTTCCGAGCGGCAGCAGCGGCGGCGGCGGGCGGGGACTACGACCTCCACTTCCTTGGGCGTTGATGGGTAGTCTCTTTTGCCTCGCTTCCGATTTGACTGGCTGCTTTAGCGTCGGCTGATATTCTTCACCCAAATCAGCGTCAACGGGCTAACTGACCTTTTGTTGCTGCTTCCCTTTTGGTGCTTCTTTGGGCTGGTGGCGACATCAACGAGCTTGAATTTGGTCCTCGGGAGATCTAGGTAGATGATTCAGCGGCTTCTCCGCCGAGCTCCGTGCTCTTGTTTGCAGGTGGCGCGACGGCGGCGAGGTAGATGGCAACACACTGGTTACTCTGTACAGATCTGAGGGACCAGTTTGCCATTTTCTTTATTTCCAAGATTTTCTTTGTAATATGGAGCAATTGTAATTTGTGTGTGTGTTTCATTTTCCTTTTACTTGTGGTTGTAATTTGTGTTTCTGTAATTTTTTTATTAAGTGATACAAGCAAAAATCTTAGAAAACTTATGTGCTTGAAATGTTATTTTTTCTATTTGAGGGAAGCTTGAAATGTCATTTGATAAAAATAAATGGGTATTGATCTATACTATAATTAGTGTGCTAAAGTTTTTCTAATGTAAACTATTGGGGTTAAAGGCTAATTGGACCACGACTGTAATAAGTGGGCCGAGAATCTAATTAGGTTGATGATCATATGGGCCGGAACTTAATAAGTGGGCCGAGAATCTAATTGGGCTGATGATCATATGGGCCGGAACTAAAAATAGTGGATGATGACGTGGCATGAGCATTAACGCCACCGTTAGCGCATCAGTTAAGTGCCATCCATGACGGCCAAGTTTCATCATGAAGTGCATAGTGGTTAATTATGGCGCGATATACATGACGGATTTCAAATCCGTCATGGACGTGCCTTCTTGACAGTTTTTTGCTGACCTGTGACGGATTGAAGTCGTCATGGATTAACATAATTCTTGTAGTGCTGGCGTCTCGGGGATCACTCTGTCCCCTGCCACCCCGGACTCTTTCACATGGCGCCCCACGGCGAGCGGGGTGTTCTCTGTCGCCTCGGCATACTCCCTCCATTTTTTGGGCTCAACGGCGTCAGCCCTCCATCTGCTGGTCTGGAGGGCTTGGGCTCCAGCTAAGATGCACCTACTAGTCTGGCTCTTTGGCCAAAATCGGCTGCTCACGGCGGATCGCCTCTTGGCCAGGCAATGGCCAAACTCCTACTTCTGCCCCCTCTGTCGGCGAAACCTGGAGACGGCCAAGCACCTCTTCATCTCTTGCCCGTGGTCGCGATCTCTCTGGGCCTTGGCGTCAGTGAAATTCAACGCGCCAGAATTCAACCCTGCCAGCTGGCTGCAGCCCACCTCGCTCACGGCTTGGCTGGAAGGGTTCTCAAGCTCGAGTGCCTCGGCGGCCAAAGCGCGCTCGCTGGCTTTTGCGATCATCTTGTTCATCCGGCGGGAGAGGAATGCTAGGATCTTTCGCTCCATGGAATCCATCACCATGGTGGTCTTGGGTCTGATCACGGACGAGGTTGGATGTTGGGTTGTGGCTGGAGCTAGCCACCTTGTATCCCACAAGTAGTCGCCATGCCGCTTGCGTTTCTTCTTTCTCTTTTCTTTGGTCTGCAGATTCTTCTGTAGATCCATGTACAATTTGGCCGTCAGCCGCTCTTTCTGAATGAATCACGCAGCTCTTCTGTGTTTTCTTAAAAAAAAGATCTCCATGAAGTGCGGTGATCCAGCGTACAGTATGACTAAACACAACCTGCAAGTGATATCTCTAAAGATGTAATCATGCGAATATGAATTAATCATATGATGTGATCTATAAAGCATAATATTCAAGAAAAGGAATAACTAATTGTTCCCCTAAAAATGTAACTTTGTTAAAATGTAAAAATAGTCGCTTTGGCAAAAGCGCAGCAACTAACTACAGTTGTACATCAAACTATACTCGTATTATAATATAGAAAATAAGAAAAAATTGACATTTTTCATAGGGCTTTTATCCGGTGCAATATAGTAACTAATGATCATGTTTCGATTTTATTTGCAAAAAAAATAAGCATGATGATCCGTACCAATAAGAATTATAGCATTAGCAATGGCAATGACATCCAACCATTTTGTAGGAAATATTTTAGGTATTTTTTACAAAATAAAATGTGAAGCACGCACATTTAAAGTTTCAGGCATCATAGACTTGGGGGATGAAACACCAGAAATAATAGTAGGTAAATCTTCAGATATGACCTGCAATTCCCAAGCTACAATTGTTGAACAGAATCAGAAAAAAAGGAAGTACTGCCAAGAAACTTATTTTGGCATTTAATGAAGAAGCAAGCAAGTAACAATTCCAGAGAAGATCGGATGCTTTCTTGTCCCAGGATTGTGTGTATGAATCTGACCGCTATTACATCACCAAGTCCTGCATAAAACTTTTGAGACAGAGAAAATCTTTGATGAAACTGAAAATATGAGTTGTACTCCCTCCGTTCACTTCTGTAACACAAAACTTTTGAGAGAGAAAATCCTTTATGAAACTGAAAACGTGAGTTGTATTTCCTCTGTTCATTTTTGTAACATATTTTACAACTGAAATTGAACTGTTTTAGGTGTTGTTTTAAATGTCTAAAATCTCTTACAAAAGAGAATGGAGGGAGTATTAAAATTGAAGGGTAAGGGAGCAGAGGCAGACATGATTCAGTAAAGGAGCACTAATTTCAAAAACAGAACCATTTTTCCTTACTGTTTTTCTTTACTGTTTTACTAACGATACAATAACAACAAAGCCTTTAGTCCCAAACAAATTGGGGTAGGCTAGAGGTGAAACACATAAGATCTCACAACCAACTCATGGCTCTGGCACATGGATAACAAGCTTCCACGCACCCCTGTCCATAGCTAGCTCTTTGGTGATACTCCAATCCTTCAGGTCTCTCTTGACGGACTCCTTCCATCTCAAATTCGGTCTAACCCGCCCTTTCTTGACATTCTCCGCACACTTTAGACGTTCGCTATGCACTGGAGCTTCTGGAGGCCTGCGCTGAATATGCCCAAACCATCTCATATGATGTTGGACAAGCTTCTCTTCAATTGGTGCTACCCCAACTCTATCTCGTATATCATCATTCCGGACTCGATCATTCCTCGTGTGGCCACATATCCATCTCAACATACGCATCTCTGCCACACCTAACTGTTAAATATGTCACCTTTTAGTCGGCCAACACTCAGCGCCAAACAACATTGCGGGTCGAACCGCCGTCCTGTAGAACTTGCCTTTTAGCTTTTGTGACACTCTCTTGTCACAGAGAATGCCAGAAGCTTGGCGCCACTATTTTACTAATGATGTGAGTAAGAAAAAAAATGATCTAACAACTGCATCTCCATCTTTGAACATAAACCATTGCTAGCATCTATAGATCAGTTTTCTCATGTTTTTCAAAGCAACATATGAGATACAAATAATAAGAAATTGTTAGAAATTTAGGGTGTGTGGTCTATCCCCTATTACTCTGCGTTTATATGTGGTGTCGCTCACAATTCCCATATCTGAGGCTAGGGGGTAGGGACCTTCTTATATTGTCTTTCCAAAAAGTCCACCTCTAATACAAATACAAGATTCGTAGTTTTTTTCATTAGTTTCCGGGATAGAGTCCAAATCAAATTATCAACCACGATCATATTTGTCTGTTAACGGATTCTACCCCTTATGTCCCCGGAGCACGCGCTTGTGAGCAACGTGTCATAATAGAGTATAAATTCCTCTAATCATGTATATCAACATTAGGGTTGTAATCTAACTATGCGATCTAGCTCCTTCCGATTATCACTGTATCCTGGTAGTCTTTCCAATATAAATAGTATATTGTATTCCACTGATAATCAACCAACTTTCTTAAGCATATAACTTAAGTATGTTCCAACAAGTGATAATTCCATGATAATCATGTAAAGTAATTCCATAATGAGGTATTCCGAATATTATTAACTCCTAGTAATTTGAATATAGTTGCAGGACACCCACTACTCTGTAACCCTAACCCACGACCGCACAACCCCCCACCCCTGATCCCCTCTCCTCTCGCCCCTCCTCTGCCCGATCCCTTCTGGATCCAGAGCCTCGCCTTCGGCGCCACCGCGGCGCTCCGTCGCCCCTTGCCGTCGCCGGCGTTGCTCAACGCCCCGATGACTCGTCCTCCACCTCGACCTCCCCGACTGGATCTGGGCCGCACCCCGGGCGCCCCCGATGCAGCCGCCGCACACCGTCGCTGCCTCGTCCCGCCATTGCTTCGCCGGAGTCGCCCATCGTCGCCGCCGCCATCTCATCGTCGAGCACCGTCGCCCCAAGCTCCGACGCCTCCTCGAGCCCACTATAGCACATCTTCAAGGGCCAGTGAGCCCTCTTCCTTTCCCCTTCCCCTCCCTGATGTATTCGTCGCCGCGGCCCCGTGCCCGTCCTCGCCTTGCTGCCCGCGGCAGCGCGTGCCCTGGGTCATCCTGGCGCAAGCCCCGCGTCCACTGCCCACGCTCCCGCCGCCCCGTCCGCTGTCGCTTCCCTGCCCTGCCTCTGTTGTGCTGCTGCGTACGACTGCTGCTGCCGCCGGCACCTTTCCCCACGCGCCCTTCGGAGCTCCGGCTCCTCTGCCCACTGACCACACGCTGCCGCGCCGACGGCCGATGTCGCCGGTCCTCGCCTGCGCCCCCCTGCTCACCAGCCAGCGCGCGCCCGCCCCTGCAATGACCGTTGCTGCGGCCCTGGGCTTGCGCCCGAGCGGTTTGGGTGCTCGCATCACCCCTGCGCCCGCAACCCGCCTACTGCGCGCCCGTTAAGCCCTCTAGGCAGCTGACCAGTGGGACCCGCCCTGGAAAACGATCACAAAAAAATAAATAATTAAATTAATTAATGAATAATCAATGAATTAATTAACTTAATTAAGCTGCTTAATTAACTTCACTTTAGTTAACCTGCTAGTTAACTAATTAAACTATAATGAGGTAGATCAGAGAATGACAGGGGGCCTACCCCTGTTAACCAGTCAAACTTTGACCGGTCAACTGGGACCCCCTTGGCCCACATGTCAGCCTCTGGTACACATCTGCGTACAAAGAGCTGGGTACCTATAGCATTTTAACTTCTATTTCCGAATTAATAATAACTCCAGAAATTGATTAAAACTTTGAAAATTAATATAAAATAATTCGTAACTCGGATGAAAATACTTTGTACATGAAAGTTTCTTAGAACGACGAGACGAACCCGAATACGCAGTCCATTCGTCCGCCACACGTCCCTAGCATAGCGAACCTGTAACTTTTCCCCTCCGGTTCATCTGTCCGGAAACACGAAACACCGGAGATACTTTCCCGGATATTTCCCCCCTTTGCCGGTATCGCCTACTACTGCGTTAGGTCACCCTAGCACCGCGTATTGCCATGTTATGCTTTGTGATGCTTTGTTTGCTCCGTATTTACTGTTTCTTCCCCGCCCCCTTCTTCTTCGGTAGACCCCGAGACTGGCGCTGATGCCACTGAGTTCGACTACGGTGTTGACGACCCCTCCTTGTCTGAGCAACCAGGCAAGCCCCCCCCCTTGATCACCAGGTATCGCCTACTCTACTCTCTACTGCTTGCATTAGAGTAGTGTAACATGTTACTGCTTCTCGTTATCCTATCATGATGCATAGCCTGTCCTTGCTACTACTGTTGTTACCTTTACCTGCAATCCTACATGCCTAGTATAGGATGCTAGTTTTCCATCAGTCGCCCTACATTCTTGTCCGTCTGCTGTGCTATACTATTGGGCCGTGATCACTCGGGAGGTGATCATGGGTATATACTATATACTTTATACATGATACATGTGGTGACTAAAGACGGGTCGGCTTGTGGAGCACCCGCGAGTGATTCACGGATTGGGGGCTGAAAGGACCTTTGTCCCAACGGCCCTCTGTGTGGATCTTTGTGGCGAAGCGACAGGGCAGGTTGAGACCACCTAGGAGAGAGGTGGGCCTGGCCCTGGTCGGTGTTCGCGGTTATTTCAAAATAACACGCTTAACGAGATCTTGGTATTTGATCTGAGTCTGGCTACTGGCCTATACGCACTAACCATCTACGCGGGGACAGTTATGAGCACTCGACGTCGTGGTATCAGTCGAAGCGTTCGTGACGTCGGCGACTGAGCGGCGCGTACCGAGTTGGACCGGAACGCCTACTCTTGTATAAGGGAGGCTAGGTCTGCTCACCGGTCGCGTTCGCAACATGCAGGTGTGCAAAGGGTGATGGGCCCAGACCCCTGCGCCATAGGATTTAGACCGGCGTGCTGACCTCTTTGTTGTGCCTAGGTAGGGTTGCGACGTGTTGATCTTCCGAGGCCGGGCATGACCCAGAAAAGTGTGTCCGGCCAAATTGGATCGAGCGTGTTGGGTTATGTGGTGCACCCCTACAGGGAAATTAATCTATTCGAATAGCCGTGATCTTCGGTAACAGGACGACTTGGAGTTGTACCTTAACCTTATGACAACTAGAACCGGATACTTAATATAACGCACCCTTCCAAGTGCCAGATACAACCGGTGGTCGCTCTCCCACAGGGCGACGAGGAGAGAATCATCGGTTAGGATTATGCTACACGATGCTACTTGGTGAACTTACCATCTACTGTCTTCTCCTACTGCAAGATGAAGGTTACCAGAAGTGTAGTCTTCGATAGGACTAGCTATCCCCCTCTTATTCCGGCATTCTGGAGTTCAGACCACATATGATACCCTTAATCCTTTTGATAGCAATGCATACATATGTAGTGTAGCTCCTTGCTTGCGAGTACTTTGGATGAGTACTCACGGTTGCTTTGCTCCCTCTTTTTCCCCTTTCTATACCTGATTGCTGCGACCAGATGTTGGAGCCCAGGAGCCAGACACCACCGTCGACGACGAGACTACTATTACTCGGGAGGTGCCTACCTACTACGTGCCGCCCGCTGACGACGACCAGGAGTAGTTTAGGAGGATCTCAGGAAGGAGGCATGCGCCTCTTTCGATCTGTATCCCAGTTTGTGTTAGCCTTCTTAAGGCAACTTGTTTACTTATGTCTGTACTCAGATATTGTTGCTTCCGCTGACTCGTCTATGATCGAGCTCTTGTATTCGAGCCCTCGAGGCCCTCGGCTTGTAATATGATGCTTGTATGACTTATTTTATTTGTAGAGTTGTGTTGTGATATCTTCCCGTGAGTCCCTGATCTTGATTGTACATGTTTGCATGTATGATTAGTGTACGATTGAATCAGGGGCGTCACAAATTCCACATTGAGTCAAATAGAAGATATTCATCTTGAATAAAGTTCTCAAAAACCAAATAAATATCAAATCCAATCACGTGAAGAAGTTCCATCAGTAACCATGTTTTGAAAGAAATTCCTGAGTTCGGTCAGTGAACCTGCACCATAGTAGTACAAAAAACAATAATTGAATATGCATACCTGGATTTATTTCTCATCTCGTAAATATAGTAATAGCTTCCTCAATGTGTTTACTTTTAATACAATTCCTAGAATAAATGTCACATTGTGATGCACTTTCCATGATCATGATGTGTGGGATTCCCTTAACCACCCTTTTATCCTTCCACATTTATTCATTCCTTTTCCTCATGAGTTAAAAAATAATTCCTCATTGAGTGTCATTCCCTTTGTCAAAGGTGCTTTAATAGGTTTGCAATTTTCCATAGAAAAAACATTTCAAAACATTCCCTATGTATTTCCACTCCCAAAACATAGGAAGCTTCAAACATTCCTTTCATATGAAAGTTAAAACATGACCAAGCTTTCACTTCCATCAACGTGATTTTATCATTGCAAACAACAAAACAGTGTTAATGTATACAATAATAATGCAAAAAATATTTTACACTTACATTTGTAGATGAACTCCTTGCTTCATTTAGAAAATGATATGACATGTTATTCCATTGATGTGAAGCTTGTTATAAGACCATACATAACGTATTCAGTTAGCAAACCATGTCATTAGTTCCTCTTTCCCAAAATTCCAAGAGAGAGAGTTTTTACAAAGAATATTTCCCTTTGTGCAAAGAACTAAATGGCAATAGTGACATTATAATATTCCAGTGAGCCAAATTTCCTTACAAAAAAACTTCCAGGCAATAGGCTTGCGGTTGTTTGGTATGACAATAAGTTCCCAAACTATGCTCTTCCTCATTTGAGTTTATTCCTTCCCGCAATTCTTCCACCCATAGTTGACATTGACGGAAAAAAAAACTTCTCAATAGAATTAGTTATTCTTGTAAAATTTAGAGTGACATCCCCCAACAACACATAACAATTATTCAGCGATGACATTCCAAGTTAATTCCTTCCACTTATCCTAAGCATGTTAGTATCGAGAGTTTCACTTGTAGTTTCCATTGGGATCAAGGTTATATTCCACTATGATTGTCTATAATTCCACTCTTGATCATAAAAAAATATTTCCTACTTTCCACCAGTTTTCCTTTTTCAAAAAAAAAGAGATTACCCTTTGATCCACTAGAATAACCATGAGAAAATTCCTGGTGTGTGCTTTGTAGTAAGTGAGAATTTCATGGCAAAATAGAATATTTCCTTCCAGTCTAAAAGACATATAGTGACTGTGTTAGATGAAGAATGGTATCAACAAATGGCACTATGCAATGCTTCTTTCAAAACAAGAAACAATGGAGTATAAAAGACACTCAATTCCTCCATTCAATTGTGGAGTGTACAATGTATATTACACTGGTGAATAGTTCCATGCTCTTTACCTAAAAAAGATATATTCCTGAAGTGTACTTATTTTACCATTGAGCAATATTTTTACTCTTCCTTTTTCAAATAGAATGACATAGCCAATAGTCTCCAAGATAGAACAATAAATCAAATACCTTCTCACTGAAGTTTCACAGAGTGTTCTTTAACAATAATAGTTTTCCTCCACAAAGGAGTTTCATAGCAAAAAATTCCAATTCCAAAGTGTATATAAGATGTAGCAGCACGTCAGGTGAGAGCAACTTTCCTTTTCCGTGGAGTGGTCCTCATCTTCCTCCATAAATAAATGATGCCAATTATAGAACGCATTCGAAATTCCGGGGAAAATATGAATTCCAGAATGCCATAATTTTCCAGGCATTCTGTTCACTCTCATATTCAACAGCGAAAGAACAATCACAAAGTTCAATACATATAATATAAAAAATAACCGTGTTCATTATCTTTAGTACAAATTTCAGGAGTCTGAGGATAAATTTCCTCCTTCCAGACAATGGCATTTTTCCTTTATAAGCTTTTTCGGTTTGTGCATGTCGATGATATAATTAATATCCTCAACAAAAAGTGAGCACGCGAATTTAATTTTCCAAACCATGAAATTTGTAAGCCATATAATCTGTACGTACTAAATACTCCCTCTGTCCGGAAATACTTGTCATCAAAATAGAGAAAAGGGATGTATGTAGATGTATTTTAATTTTAGATACATTTTTTTAATCCATTTTGATGACAAGTATTTTCGAACGGAGGGAGGACTAGTTAAAGAAATCTGGATGCAATGTGAGTAAATGTTACCGGTCCGTGTGGACTGCCGGAAAAAATAGCGAAGGCCTTGACGGGCAACACACGTATTATAGTTCCATTGCGCTCGTGGTTCCTGCGCATGCAGCTTGATCATGGCTAAGTGCGATCACCACGGTTCTTTCCTCGACAGCACGAGTTAGCAGTAGTAGACTTCCATGGTACACCTGCAAGAATTTCACCATCGGCCCGAGTGGGCAGATTAGATCGGCAACCCAGCATATCAGACAGAAACAATTGCCAGCAGGCAGCGCACGATGGGTTAGGAAGAACGCAGCAAGAAGAAATTCCTTGATACATGTGTTGGCTAATCAACCAGAAAGAAGAAACAAATTTTTTTTGTTCAGTTCTTGTTGCTTCATCCTTTCCTCGGTCCATGCGAGTTAATGGAGGTTTGCTTCACGTGGGGACTAGTATAGTGGTACTCGGAGTTGCTATTCCGGTCAACATCTCCTAGTCTCCCCGATGGATCTGCACAGGCCAAGCGCCATGCCGATAACTACGACGCTCCCGTGTTTTTGATGTCTTCCACCGTTCCACGGACTAGACAAGCAGATCAGTGTGCAGGCAAGCGCGGGTAGATAATCATGGCGGCTCGAGGCAGAGTTAGCAGCGGATTAGGGTGAGACGGCGGTAGACTTTGGTGAAGCAGATCGGCTAGGATGCCGGTGGTGGCGTGACCAAGACCTTGCGATGGATTCGATCTGGAGCTAGTAGCCCAGTACGTCTCCAGTTGATTCACGTGTGGCTCTTGATTCTGATCATGGCTTGAACATGCCACCGATCGTAGTTTTCCCGAGGAGCAGCCATTCCGCGTTATGGCTCGTTTTGAATTCCGAACGACTGCATGTTTCCGGCGGCGATGAGTAGATCTTGACGAGAGGCAATAAGGGGGCGCCGCCTGACCCCTCGATGCAGGCATGCAGCCGGCTGGACCAACGGGCCAAAGAATGCAGCAGGACAAAATCGACTAGGAGCGGCGCTCCGGTAGAGTTTGGAGCGGATTAAAAGCGTCCATCGACGACCATGTCGGCAGAGTTGTACGGTGGACGAACCTCGCTCTAGATGCCAATGTTAAAAATTTAGGGTTTATGGTCTATCCTTTATTTCTCTGTGTTTATCCGTGGTGTCACTCACAATTCGCATATCTGAGGCTAGAGGATATGGACCTTCTTATATTATCTTTTCAAAGAGTCAACTTTTTATACAAATATAAGATTCCTAGTTTTTTTCGCTAGTTTTCAGGATAGAGTCCATATCAAATTATCAACCACGATAATATTTGTCTGTTAACGAATTCTACCCCTTATGTCCCCGGAGCACACGCTTGTGAGCAATGCGTCATAAGAGCAACTCCAACGGGTCGACCCAAACGGACGGCGTTTTTGTCCGCCTTTTGTCCGTTTGGGTCGGCCGCCCGCCTGCCGTCCGCCCTCTTTTAGTTTTGGGTCGGCAGTGCGTCCAACGGGCCGACCCATTGTCATGACCGCGCGCGTTTAACATCGTGTCGTCGCCCTGATTTTGACGCTCCAGCACGCGGGAAAGGTTCGCGAGCACTGGTTTTGGCGCTCCAACGCGCGGGAAAGGTTCGTGCGCGCCGCGGCCGGCGCTCGCTATAAAAGAAGGCGCTCTCTCCACACTCCGTCGGCCGCCCACTCTCGCCGCCTCTGCGCCACCATGTCGATTCGCCGCCTACGCGCTTCGGATTTTCGCGGAGTCCGCGAGCGGCGCTCCGGCGCCTTCTCCGCCGAGATCTGGTTTCGCAAAAAATGTCTCGCCCTCGGCACCTTCGACACCGCAGAGGAGGCGGCCCGCGCGCACGACGCGGCGGCGTGGCGCCTCCTGAGGCCTCGTCGGGATATGAATTTTCCCAATGTGTTGAGCCAGCGGGCGCAGGATTTGGCGCCTCTCCCGCGGCTTTTCACCGACGAGGATCGTCGTGTCCACCGGAGGCGGCAGCGCCGCCTCGCCATCACAGAGAAGGACGTGGAAGCCTTGGTGCTGTGGCATGGAGGCTACCCGCAGGACATCGTCGACGAGCGCCAGTTCTACAAGCAATTGAGATCAGAGAGGGACGCGAGGAGGAGGGAGGGAGCCGCCTATCGGAAGGACAAGCGTTCGCGGAAGCAGGCAGCTCAATTGAAATCGAAGCTATGAGAAACGGCGGGTTGGGACTTTGAAGACGAGGTGTATGCTGACGTCTATATTCAGACATCGGAGGAGGACATTACCGAGTCAGAGTCAGAAATCGACAAGTAGTGGTATTTTCTTTTTATCTGTGTACGCTAGAATTATCTATGTATCCATTTTTATCTGAAAAAATGACCGGCGGCGTCAGCGACGTAGCAGGCGGGCGAGGGTGTGAATCCAATGTGCCACCGACCAGCGGGCCCGGTGAGGAAAGAGGGCGAGCGGGCGCGCGTCCGTCTCGTTTCCGTGCCGACGCAAATCCGGCTCAAAAATGGGCCTGGATTGGGTCGCCGGCGGACGAAAAACGGACGCGCGTCCGTTTGGGTCGGCGCGTTGGGCCGCCACTTTTGTCCGCACCGACCCAAACGGACGCGGGCAGATGAAATGGGTCGCCCCATTGGAGTTGCTCTAATAGAGTGTAAATTCCTTTAATCATGCAGATCAACATTAGGGCTGTAATCTAATTATACGATCTAGCTCCTTCCGATTATCATTGTACCCTAGTAGTCTTTCCAATATAAATAGTATATTGTATTCCACTGATAATCAACCAGCTTTCTTAAGCATATAACTTAAGTATGTTCCAACAAGTGATAATTCCATGATAATCATGTAAAGTAATTCCATAATGAGGTATTCCGAATATTATTAACTCCTAGTAATTTGAATATAGTTGCCGGACACATAATTCCAACATCTCCCACTTGTCCAAAACAATCATTCAAATATTCATAAACCCATAGTCTTAACATGCTTACCAAATACCTCCTGACTAAGAGGCTTAGTCAAGGATCAACAATCATATTAGCACTATGTTGAAAAACCCAGACTAAAAATGTGACACTTTCCCTCAATATGTTTTCTTATTGTGACACTTAAGATCATTAGAGACCTTTAGTTTCCGCCTAACTATTTCAGCACACCTGTCCTCGGCGCCTTGAGTATTATTTCCTTAAGTGTAATCCCACCTTTATAGGCACCTTGAGTATTTTGTTTCCTCAAGTTAAATTCCGCATCAGTTATTTTCAGTCACATATATCAATGATATGAATAATTCCACATTGAGTCAAATAGAAGATATCCATCTTGAATAAAGTTCCCAAAAACCAAATAAATGTCAAATCCAATCACGTGATGAAGTTCCATCAGTAACCATGTTTTGAAAGAAATTCCTGACTTCGGTCAGTGAACCTGCACCATATTAGTACAAAAAACAATAATTGAATATGTGTACCTGGATTTATTTCTCATCTCATAAATATAGTAATAGCTTCCTCAATGTGTTTACTTTTAATACAATTCCTAGAATAAATGTTACACTGTGATGCACTTTCCATGATCATGATGTGTGGGATTCCCTTAACCACCGTTTTATCCTTCCACATTTATTCATTCCTTTTCCTCGTGAGTTAAAAATAATTCCTCATTGAGTGTCGTTCCCTTCGTCAAAGGTGCTTTAATAGGTTTGCAATTTTCCATAGAAAAAACGTTTCAAAACATTCCCTATGTATTTCCACTCCCAAAACATAGGAAGCTTCAAACATTCCTTTCATATGAAAGTTAAAACATGACCAAGCTTTCACTTCCATCAACGTGATTTTATCATTGCAAACAACAAAACAACGTTAATGTATACAATAATAATGCAAAAAATATTTTACACTTACATTTGTAGATGAACTCCTTGCTTCATTTAGAAAATGATATGACCTGTTATTCCATTGATGTGAAGCTTGTTATAAGACCATACATAACGTATTCAGTTAGCAAACCATGTCATTAGTTCCTCCTTCCCAAAATTCCAAGAAAGAGAGTTTTTTCAAAGAGTCCACCTCTTATACAAATATAAGATTCCTAGTTTTTTTACTAGTTTTCGGGATAGAGTGCAGATCAAATTATCAACTACGATCATATTTGTCTGTTAACGGATTCTACCCCTTATGTCCCCGGAGCAAGCGATTGTGAGCAATGCGTCATAATAGAGTGTAAATTTCTCTAATCATGTAGATCAACATTAGGGCTGTAATCTAATTATACGATCTAGCTCCTTCCGATTATCACTGTACCCGGGTAGTCTTTCCAATATAAATAGTATATTGTATTTCACTGATAGTCGACCAGCTTCCTTCAGCATATAACTTAAATACGTTCCAACAAGTGATAATTCCATGATAATCATGTAAAGTAATTCCATAATGAGGTATTCCGAATATTATTAACTCCTAGTAATTTGAATATAGTTGCAGAACACATAATTCTAATAGAAATATCATGGATCAATGTACCGTCCCATCAATGACTGGATCACAGTAGTATTGAAGAACACCAATGTTCAGAAATTTAGATAATTACGAGCAAGAACGGAGTTGCACCGCAACACCAAATAATTTGCAGTAGTATGGAACATGAAACCCTTATATGATGATAAATAGCCTTGTAGATTATCTACTTCAAATGATGGCTATGCTGGAGCCATCACCATATAAATAATTTCAATGCTGGATAATGAAACAAAACTGCCAGTAGTATTAGAAGTTCTAAAAACACAATTGCTAGTATTAGAAATCAAGTGCTTGATCGACTAATCATCATACATATTTGTTGAACATGTGTATATGTACGTAGGTCTGGGTTTTGTATGTCGCACCTGTAGTGTCTCTCTCCCCCTGTATGTACTTGTATCTTGGGAGGAAAGACACCGGTCGCACCCCTTGTACTTATATATATATATGTGCCCAGTGCACGATCAATTATTATCGATGCACCAAATCATTCTCCACATGGTATCTATCACAAGTCGATCTAATCCCGCTTCCACCTAACCCTAGCCGCCGCCTCGGGTCGTCGCCGCCGCCGCGATCTACCGCCGCCGCCGCCCCACGTCGTCGCCGTCTCCCCACCCACTCTCCCGCGCCGCGCCTGCCTGTTCCGCTTCGCGCCGTGCCGTATCCATCCCGCTAGCCTCCAACCCCGATCCCACTTGGACGCTAGCCGCCAACCACCGCTCGCTCGCTCGCTTTGTGCCACGCCACGCCGCTATCTTCCCGATCCCGATCCCTCCACGTCGCCAGCCTGCACGCTACGTCACCCGCACGCTACGTTGCCCGCTGCATCACTGCTGCTTACGGCGCTGCTTGCCCGCGCGTAGATCGCCCGAGCCGCCACCAGCTGCCTCGCGCCGCTCCGCTCCCTTCCCCGTGTAGCTATGACTTCCACCGGCTCTTCCTCCTACAACCCCTTCGTTGGGCCAGACCCCGCTGACATCCGCGACATCAACATCCACGACCGTGTCCCCGTCGTCCTCGATGCCACCGACGCCAAGTACTTCGCGTGGAAGACGTACTTCTCGCTACTCTTCCGCGAGAACAACCTCGTGGATCACGTTGATGGCTCCGTCGACTCCCGCGCCATGGTGGGCGACTCCGAGTGGACCGCGACCGACGCCACGCTCATCCGGTGGTTCTTCACCACCATCTCGAAGGACCTGTTTCACACGGTCGTAAGCGATGGTGATAATGCCCGCGCTGTGTGGGTCAAGCTCAACGGCCTCGTCACCGACAACAAGCTTCAGCGCCGTGTGTTTTTGCAGCAGGAATTTTTTGACTGTCATCAGGATGATCAGTCAATCGATGACTACTGCTGCCGTCTGAAGACGTTGGCGGATGAGCTCCATGACATTGGAGCCAAGGTTGATGACGACCTCCTCCTCAGCACGCTCACGGCCGGCCTCAACGAGGACTTCGGTAACGCCGCCTCCAATCTCTCCCTCATGCCGGAGCCCTCCTTCCCCAAGTTTGTGACATACTTGCGGTTGGAGGAGCGCCGGATGAAGGGGGTCAAGAAGCGCATGCAGCACTACGCCCTCGCCGCCGGCACCTCGCGTGGTGCCCCTCCACCGGCCGCTCCGCCCGTACCTGCGCCCCGTCACCAGCCGGCGCCCCCCGCGCCTCCGGGGTTTTACCCCCTCCCGCCCGCGCCCCACGCCCCACCCGCTGCCTCCCAGCAGCCGCAACAGGGTGGCGGGCGCCGCGGCAACCGCCGCGGGGGCGGGCGCAAACAGGCTCACGGGGGCTCCTCCTCATCAGCAGCAGTAGCAGGCCACCCCGCCCTGGACTTACAGCACCAACCCGTGGACGGGCGTCGTACACGCGTACTCGATGCCGGTTCCTTGGGCTCCCGCTTCGGGCATCCTTGGGCCTCGGCCGGTGAGCCACCAGGCGCTCTTCACCGCGCAGAATGCCGCCCCCTACAGCGGCTACGACGCCGCGCCCGCACCCGCGCCCGCCTACGGAGGGTTTCTCCCCCCAGGTGCCTCCGTGGTGGGACCCAGCCCTTCTCGCTGCTCTGCACTCCGCCCTGTCACCGAGCTCCTACGGTGGCGGCGGTGACTGGTACATGGACTCAAGCGCCACCGCTCACATGACTGCTCATCCCGGTAATCTCACATCCGCCACTCATGTTCATACTCCCACTCGCATCACCCTTGATAACGGTTCGTCTATTCCCATTACACATGTCGGTCATATGTCTTTCCCTTCTACTTCTACTCCCGTTAACATGTCTAATGTTCTTGTGTCTCCTAACTTAGTTACCAATCTTGTTTCTGTTTGTCGCCTTTCTCGTGAGAACCCTATTACTGTTGAATTTGACGATATCGGCTTTTCTGTGAAGGACGCCCGTACACGGATGGTACTCCACTGATGTGACAGCCCGAATGAGCTTTACCCGATGCATTCCTCCGGTGCCACCACCACCCATCGTCCCGCTGCCTTCACTGCTAGTGTCAACCTTTGGCATGCCCGCCTCGGCCATCCCAACTCCACCGTTATGCGTCAGATTCTTCAGAGTTTTTCTTTCTCATGTAATAAGGTTGATGACCATTCTTGTGAGGCTTGCCGTCTTGGCAAGCACGTTCATCTTCCCTTTAGCGAGTCTACAAACATTTCCACTTTTCCGTTTCAGTTATTGCATAGTGATATTTGGGCGTCCCCGGTTGCGAGCAACACGGGTTACTTATACTATTTGGTGATATTGGATGATTTCTCTCACTATGTGTGGACATTTTCTCTTCCTCGCAAGTCCGACGCTCTTGCCACGCTCACCGCTTTTTATTCCTATGTCACCACACAGTTCGACCGTCCTATTCTTGCCTTGCAAACTGACAACGGAAAGGAGTTTGACAATGTCGCCGTCCGCAATCTTCTTGCGTCACACGACACTGATGAGGACATCAATACCATTGTTACACCCACAGCCCCTACTGTTACATATACTGGACCAATTACTACAGCTCGCGCACGCCAATTAAATTACCAGGTACTTTCGTTTCTTGGCAATGATTCTAATGTTCATGAGATTATGATGCTGCCTAAATTGGATACATTTGTTTTGCTTACAAATGAAGGGCCTAGCTTGGAGAAGGATGAACATTGGAGCAAGAACACGCATGGAGTTGATGGCATGCACAAGGGGATCAAGAACGGAGTTACAAGTGATGATTTCAGGACTTTGAAGCCGCCATAAGGAGTGCATGAAGCCTTGGACGAAATATACAAGATGCCACTTCATAATATTCATCCATAGGCTATTCTAGGTGCTGCGTCACCTTATTAATGGGTCAGGCCCATGTAATTTCGAAATACTTAAGTATAGGCTATTTTTAGAGTCCGTATGTGTGGGGAAACAAGAGTTAGGGTTGGTTTCGGACCCCACCCTCAAGGGCCACGAAATTCCCCCCTCTTCCTCCATATATACAGCCCTTAGGGCGTCGTTTAGACTTTGGGTTTTGTTTAGATTAAAAGTTCGCCATAGCTGCAACTTCGCGTACTTTGTTTGTGTCCAACGACCAGACCAAGACGTCACAGAACCCCATCTTGATCAATAAAGCTTTCATCTTATATTCGCAATATCCAGATTGCAATCTCAGTTTCTTGCTTGTTCTTCGTTTGCTCGCAGGAAACAGACCCTCGTGGTCAGGTTGACCGTGCTCCGGCGTGGTTAATAACCCTCGGAAGTTGGTTTAGCGATTGCTAAGGCGCGACGTCTCGCACGTTCGTAGTCGGATCGTCAAGGTCGACTCCCACAGAAAACGATAGCCACCATCTCATCGAAACATCGGGACACCTTTGCCTCTATCAAGTGGTATCAGATTTCCAGGTTGCTCGGTGAGATTTTACAGTTTTTCGTAGATTAGATCGAGTCTGTTCTTCATACCTACAGTCCACGAAAAAGCCACAAAAAAATTAGGGTTAGTTCATCATATCCGAACCAATCTGAACCTTTGCATAATCTTTTTAGGGTTTTTGCTTTGTTGAATTTGCGGTTGCATCGTCGTGTCAAGTTGCTGGTCTTAGAGTCTAGTCTTTTAGAGTTTCGAGTTCTGGTCATAAGTTGTCACACCGCCGCCGCACTATCATCATCGCCCATCTACCACCTTTGCTTATCCGCCACTGCTCTGAATCCATATCCATATACCACCACCAATCCGTTTCCATATACCACCACCAATCTGTATCCATATACCACCACCGCTACCATATACCACCACCGCTGCCATATACCACAACCATATATCCACCACCAATCCGAGTTCTTCTCATATTAGGTTTGTTCTTGAGATCAATCTAAATTCCGATTCGTGTTTCCTTGCCTGCGTAGGTCTCGAAAAAAAAACAAAAAAGAGTCTGGAGACCCCCGGGCAGTTTTTAGGCCAAAATTTTCACGGGCAAAAATATTTTTTCCCTATCCTATTTTTAGGCTTTTCTGAGTCTTTTGAGCCACGTGCCATCATAGTGATTTTTTGTCGCACTTTTTCATTGTCGCTGCCCTGATTTCCGAAAAAAAGTGAAAAAAAATTCATGCCCATCCTATCAGTTTGACGAGGGAAGAGTTTTGAGACACTCGCCATTATAGTGATTTTTCGCAAAAAAAAGAGAAGCGAAAAAAAAGAGGAGTGCAAAAAAAAGAGCGAAAAAAACGAGTTCCAGAGTGTGCTTTTCCCTTATTTACGTGCAGCGCCATGATTTTGTTAGTGTTCTAGGCTCGCGTCTCTAGCACGGTCTAGCCTAGGACCAGCACAGTACCGTCGTTGAGCGTTTATTCAACTTTGCATCTCTGAATTGATTATTGCTGACCCTTTTTGCTACCATATTATAAGCCTTCCCAGCTCCACATACACCTACGTCGTGCGTTTGACTCTCCCTGGTAATCGCTCTATCCAAGCTTTGAGAATTCTGACTATGACGGTTGCCGATCACCGCCTGCTGCTGGGTAAGAACTGGTAAGAATTTGAGATTGGCTTGACGGATTTGTGACACCAGCACCACCTCTTGTTAGTATTCTGTAGGATCATATTCTTGTGTGTTTCTATTGTTGCTAACCATGGCAGGATCACAAGCCGACGAGACTGACTGGGAGAACATGACGAATAAGGAGTTGCATGATAAATTTCAGCAAATGATGAATGGACAGGTGCAAGATGTGCTAAACAAATTTGAAGAGGCTATGGAGAAGATAGATGACATGGAGAAGACGTTCGAAACAAAGCTCGATAACAGGTTTAATGAATTGCTCGCGCGTCTTCCACCACCACCATCGGCTGCACCTAACGCACCTCTACAACAACAACAACAACAACAACAACAACAACAACAACAACAACAACGACTACCTACACATCGTGAAACAGCCCTCCGCCGAGCGAGCCGTCTCCCTCTTGCACCTGGCCAAACTGTTGGTGCTGCTGTTGATACTTCTGTGGCTCATGCTGCTGATGCGGAGGAGGATGATTTTGCCGGCGATTACGAGGATGAGGTTGATCAAAATCAGAACTACGTGCCACCACCAGCATAGCAACCACCAGGTCGTCCACATGTAAATAATGGCAATGGTAGGGCTCACCCTCAGGTACGAGATCATGACCATCTCCCTAAACTAAAATTGAATATTCCACCATTTGAGGGTAGATATGTTCCTGATATATATCTTACTTGGGAGTTAAAAACTGAACAACGATTTACATGTTTACAATATCCCGAGGAGAGACGTGTTCCTACTGCTGTTTGTGCGTTCACTAGTTTTGCATGTGTTTGGTGGTCTGAGCATTGCAGATTATATCCTATTCCTGCTACTTGGGCTGCTTTGAAAACTGCTATGCGTACTCGTTGGGTTCCACCATATTATCAACGTGAATTACTTCAAAAATTGCAGCGTTTAAGACAAGGAAAAAATTCTGTAGAAGAATATTATCAGGAATTACAAACTAGCATGATTAGATGTAGTATTGTTGAGGAGAATGAAGCTATGCTTGCACGTTTTATGGGTGGATTAAATAGAGAGATTCAGACCATCCTAGAGTATAAGGAGTATAATAATATCACTCGTTTATCCCATCTTGCTTGTAAAGCTGAACGTGAAGTGCAGGATCGACAGGCATTGGCGCGAACTAACTTTTCTGCAGGTCGATCTTCATCATGGACACCACGTGCATCCTCTACTTCCACTCCACCAGCACCTCCATCAGGTGCCACCTCCAGCCGTGATACAAGAAAGCAGGGACAACCACCACTATCTGCCAAGAGCACACCTACTGGACCTGCGCAGAGCTCTTCTTCTTCCATGGCATCAACAGGGCACACAAGTGATATTATTTGTCGTCGTTGTAAGGGAAGAGGACATTTTGCAAGAGAATGCCAATCTCAGCGTGTGATGATTGCTACTGAGGATGGTGGGTATGAGTCCGCTAGTGATTATGATGAGGAGACTTTGGCTCTTATTACACGTGAAGAACACGGTGGAGATGATTCTGATCATGAGACGCAATACATGGCCGCTGAAGATGCTGACAGGTATGAATGTTTAGTTGCTCAACGTGTTTTGAGTGTGCAGGTTACACAAGCTGAGAAAAATCAGAGGCATAATTTGTTCCATACAAAGGGAGTTGTGAAGGAACGTTCTGTTCGCGTGATCATAGATGGAGGGAGTTGCAACAACTTGGCTAGCATGGAGATGGTGGAGAAGCTATCTCTCACCACAAGACCACATCCACATCCTTACTACATCCAATGGTTCAACAACAGCGGCAAGGTTAAGGTAACACGTACTGTTCGTGTGCATTTTAGTATCTCTACATATGCTGATTATGTTGATTGTGATGTGGTACCTATGCAAGCATGTTCCTTATTACTTGGTAGACCATGGCAATTTGATAAAAATTCTGTTCACCATGGTAGAAACAATCAGTATACTCTTGTTCATAAGGATAAGAATATTACTTTGCTTCCTATGACTCCTGATTCCATTTTGAAAGATGATATTAATAGAGCTAATAAAGCAAAACAGGAGAAAAATAAGAGTGAAAATTAGATTGTGGCAAAAGAATTTGAGCAACAAATGCAGCCTAATAATAATAAACAATCTAGTGTTGCTTCTGAAATTAAATTGAAAAGTGCATGTTTACTTGCCACCAAATCTGATATTGATGATCTAGATTTTAGCAAATCTGTTTGCTATGTTTTTGTGTGTAAAGAAGCATTATTTTCATTCGAGGACGTGCCTTCCTCTTTGCCTCCTGCTGTCACTAACATTTTGCAGGAGTTCGCTGACGTCTTTCCACAAGACGTGCCACCGGGATTACCACCTATTCGAGGGATTGAGCATCAAATTGACTTAATTCCCGGTGCATCATTACCCAACCGTGCACCATACCGTAACAATCCAGAGGAGACGAAGGAGATTATGCGTCAAGTACAAGAACTGCTCGACAAAGGTTATATACGCGAATCCCTTAGTCCTTGTGCTGTTCCTATCATTTTAGTGCCGAAAAAGGATGGTACGTCGCGTATGTGCGTTGATTGTAGAGGCATTAATAATATTACTATTCATTATCGTCATCCTATTCCTAGGCTAGATGATATGCTTGATGAATTGAGTGGCTCTACAATATTCTCCAAAGTTGATTTGCGTAGTGGATACCATCAAATTCGTATGAAATTGGGAGATGAATGGAAAACAACATTTAAAACTAAGTTTGGATTATATGAGTGGTTAGTCATGCCTTTTGGGTTAACTAATGCACCTAGTACTTTCATGAGGTTAATGAACGAAGTTCTACGTGCTTTCATTGGACGATTTGTGGTAGTTTACTTTGATGACATATTGATTTATAGCAAATCTTTGGAGGAACATTTGGAACATTTACGTGCTATTTTTATTGCTCTACGTGATGCACGTTTGTTTGGTAACCTTGGAAAGTGCACCTTTTGCACCGACCGAGTATCTTTTCTTGGCTATGTTGTTACTCCACAGGGAATTGAAGTTGATAAAGCCAAGATTGAATCTATTGAGAGTTGGCCGCATCCCAAAACGTTCACACAAGTGCGGAGTTTCCTTGGCCTCGCTGGTTTCTATAGGCGTTTTGTGAGAGATTTCAACACCATTGCTGCACCTCTCAACCAGCTTACAAAGAAGGATGTGCCTTTTGTTTGGGGTACCGCACAGGAAGAAGCCTTCACGGTATTGAAAGATAAGTTGACACATGCTCCTTTACTCCAACTTCCTAATTTTAATAAGACTTTTGAGCTTGAATGTGATGCTAGTGGAATTGGATTAGGAGGTGTGTTATTACAAGATGGAAAACCTGTTGCATACTTTTTTGAAAAATTGAGTGGGCCTAATCTGAACTATTCTACTTATGATAAAGAATTATATGCTCTTGTTCGGACTTTAGAAACATGGCAACATTATTTATGGCCCAAGGAATTTGTTATACATTCTGATCATGAATCTTTGAAACACATTAAAAGTCAAGCAAAACTGAACCGTAGACATGCTAAATGGGTTGAATTCATTGAGACTTTCCCTTATGTCATTAAACACAAGAAGGGTAAAGAAAATGTTATTGCTGATGCCTTGTCTCGTCGTTATACTATGCTTTCACAACTTGACTTTAAAATATTTGGTTTGGAGACCATCAAAGATCAATATGTTCATGATGCTGAATTTAAAGATGTATTGCAGAATTGTAAGGAAGGGAGAACTTGGAACAAGTTCGTTCTTAACGATGGATTTGTGTTTCGTGCTAACAAGCTATGCATTCCAGCTAGCTCCGTTCGTCTTTTGTTGTTGCAGGAGGCGCATGGAGGAGGATTAATGGGACACTTTGGCGTCAAGAAGACGGAGGATATACTTGCTACACATTTCTTTTGGCCAAAGATGAGACGGGATGTTGAGCGTTTTGTTGCTCGCTGCACTACATGTCAAAGAGCTAAGTCACGACTCAATCCTCATGGTTTATATATGCCTTTGCCTGTACCTAGTGTTCCTTGGGAGGATATATCTATGGACTTTGGTTTAGGTTTACCTCAAACAAAGAAGGGGAGGGATAGCATATTTATTGTCGTGGATAGGTTCTCGAAAATGGCACACTTTATACCATGTCATAAAAGCGATGATGCTGTTAATGTTGCTGATTTGTTCTTTCGTGAAATTATTCGCTTACATGGTGTGCCAAATACTATTGTTTCAGATCATGATACTAAATTTCTTAGCCACTTTTGGAGATGTTTATGGGCTAAGTTGGGGACTAAGCTGCTTTTTAGTACTACTTGTCACCCCCAAACTGATGGACAAACTGAAGTAGTCAATAGAACATTGTCTACTATGCTTAGGGCTGTTTTGAAGAATAACAAGAAAATGTGGGAAGAATGCTTGCCTCATATTGAATTTGCTTATAATCGTTCATTGCATTCTACTACTAAGATGTGCCCTTTTGAAATTGTGTATGGTTTCCTACCTCGTGCACCTATTGATTCGTTGCCTTTTCCATCTTCGGAGAAGGTTAATTTTGATGCTAAAGAACGTTCTGAATTGATTTAAAAAATGCATGAGTTAACTAAGGAAAACATTGAGCGTATGAATGCTAAATATAAACTTGCTGGAGATAAGGGTAGAAAACATGTTGTGTTTGCACCTGGAGATCTTGTTTGGTTACATTTGCGTAAAGATAGATTTCCTAATCTGCGCAAATCAAAGCTAATGCCACGTGCTGATGGTCCTTTTAAGGTGTTAGAGAAAATAAATGATAATGCATATAAACTTGAGCTACCTACAGATTTTGGGGTTAGTCTCACTTTTAACATTGCAGATTTGAAGCCTTATTTGGATGAGGAAGATGAGCTTCCGTCGAGGATGACTTCATTTCAAGAAGGGGAGGATGATGAGGACATCAATACCATTGTTACACCCACAGCCCCTACTGTTACATATACTGGACCAATTACTAGACCTCGCGCACGCCAATTAAATTACCAGGTACTTTCGTTTCTTGGTAATGATTCTAATGTTCATGAGATTATGATGCTGCCTAAATTGGATACATTTTTTTGCTTACAAATGAAGGGCCTAGCTTGGAGAAGGATGAACATTGGAGCAAGAACACGCATGGAGTTGATGGCATGCGCAAGGGGATCAAGAACGGAGTTACAAGTGATGATTTCAGGACTTTGAAGCCCCCATAAGGAGTGCATGAAGCTTTGGACAAAATATACAAGATGCCACTTCATAATATTCGTCCATAGGCTATTCTAGGTGCTGCGTCACCTTATTAATGGGCCAGGCCCATGTAATTTCGAAATACTTAAGTATAGGCTATTTTTAGAGTCCGTATGTGTGGGGAAACAAGAGTTAGGGTTGGTTTCGGACCCCACCCTCAAGGGCCACGAAATTCCCCCCTCTTCCTCCATATATACAGCCCTTAGGGCGTCGTTTAGACTTTGGGTTTTGTTTAGATTAAAAGTTCGCTATAGCTGCAACTTTGCGTACTTCGTTTGTGTCCAACGACCAGACCAAGACGTCACAGAACCCCATCTTGATCAATAAAGCTTTCATCTTATATTCGCAATATCCAGATTGCAATCTCAGTTTCTTGCTTGTTCTTCGTTTGCTCGCAGGAAACAGACCCTCGTGGTCAGGTTGATCGTGCTCCGGCGTGGTCAATAACCCTCGGAAGTTGGTTTAGCGATTGCTAAGGCGCGACATCTCGCACGTTCGTAGTCGGATCGTCAAGGTCGACTCCCACAGAAAACGATATCCACCATCTCATCGAAACATCGGGACACCTTTGCCTCTATCAGGCACCATCTTTCGCCTCACTTGCCCCTACACGTCACAGCAGAATGGTCGCGCCGAGCGCGCCCTTCGCACTCTTAATGACTGTGTCCGCACGTTGCTCTTCCACTCCTACGTGCCTCTCCGGTACTGGCCAGACGCGCTCGCAACCGCCAGCCTCCTCATCAACATTCACCCGTGTCGTCCCTGCTGGAACTACACTCCTCGCCAGCTTCTCTTCGGTGCGGTTCCATCTTATGATGGTCTTCGCATTTTCGGGTGTCTCTGTTATCCTAGCACCGCATCCACTGCACCTCACAAACTCGCTCCCCGGTCGCTTCCTTGCATCTTTCTTGGTTATCCTCCCAACACCAAAGGTTACCGGTGCTATGATCCAGTGTCCCACTGCGTGTTCACCTCGCGGCACGTGTACTTTGATGAGTTGGTGTTCCTGTTTCAGTAGGTATCGTCACCCTCGGCGTCCCCCGCGGCGCGGTTCGCCCCTGCCCCCACCTCTGGCGAACCGCCCCGCCGTGCACCGGGCTTGGCCCTGCCTGTGCTCCAGGCACCGGCAGCCCCCGTCGCCGCGGCCCCCTCGGCCGCCCTTGTCGCCGCGGCACCCTCGGCGGCCCCCGTCGCCGCGCCCCCACCGCCGCGGCCGCCCCCTCGGCTGCCCCGACGCCCGGCCCCTTCGGCCGATCTAGAGACCGGCTCGAGCTCATCCTCGCCGGGCCCCCTCTTGGCTCCGCCGGCTGCCGCTGCACCTCTCACTCGTGTAGTCACTCGGGCTCGGACTGGGACGTTTCGTCCTGGCACGCGCTACACCTCCGATGAGTATGCGTGTGCTGCGTCCACCTAGGCCCCGTCCCCGCTCCCCACCTCCGTTCGCGCAGCCCTTCGGGATCCGAACTGGCTTGCTGCGATGCGTGAGGAGTTCGACGCCCTGCAGCGCAACCATACATGGTAGCTTGTCCCGCGGCCTCCCCGTGCCAACGTCATCACTGGCAAGTGGGTCTTCCATCACAAGACTCACCCCGACGGTTCCCTTGAGCGCTACAAGGCGCGTTGGGTCGTGCGCGGCTTTCGCCAGCGTGCCGGCGTGGACTTCACCGACACCTTCGCCCCGGTTGTCAAACCGGGTACCATTCGCGCTGTTCTCCAGCTCGCTGTTTCTCGCGCCTGGCCAGTCCACCAGCTCGATGTTCTAATGCTTTCTTGCATGGCCATCTCGACGAGCAGGTGTTCTGTCAGCAGCCTACTGGTTTCGTCGACACCGACTATTCGGACCACGTGTTCTTGCTCTCCAGTTCTCTTTACGGGTTGAAGCAGGCGCCTCGGGCCTGGTACCAGTGGATCGCGGCCTTCCTTCAGCAGCAGGGGTTCTGGTCCACACGGTCCGATGCCTCCCTGTTTGTTTATCACTAGGGCCCCGCCACCGCGTACCTCCTCATGTACGTTAATGACATCATCCTGACTGCCTCCTCGCCAGCGCTCCTTCAGCAGATCACAGCTCGCCTCGGCACCGAGTTCGCCCTCAAGGACTTGGGTGCTCTCCACTACTTCCTCGGCATCGAGGTTGTGCGCCGGGCCACTGGCTTCTTCCTGCACCAGCAGAAGTACGCCTCCGAGCTTCTGGAGAGAGCGGGCATGCTTCACTGCAAGCCTGCTCCTACGCCTGTCGACACGAAGGCTAAGGTGTCCACCGTCGAGAGTTCTCCGGCGTCCGACGCTCCCTTCTACCGCCCCATCGTCGGTGCACTTCAGTACCTCACGCTGACGCGTCCGGACATTCAGTACGCTGTCCAGCAGGTGTGCCTTCATATGCATGCTCCTCGTGATATTCATTGGGCTCTGGTGAAACATATTATTCGGTACATACATGGCACCACAGCTACGGGTCTCACCCTGACGGCATCACCTGACACCAGCCTTGTCGCCTACTCTGACGCCGACTGGGTTGGGTGTCCCGACACTCGCCGCTCCACTTCCGGCTACGGTGTCTATCTCGGGCTTGCTCTGATTTCGTGGTCGTCTAAACGACAACCCACGGTCTCACGATCGAGCACCGAGGCCGAGTACAGGGCTGTGGCCAACGCCGTCGCGGAGTGCTCTTGGCTACGACAGCTACTTCAGGAGTTGCTATGCGAGGTTACCAAGGCGACACTTGTTTACTATGACAACGTCTCTGCGGTGTATCTTGCTGCCAACCCTGTCCATCACCGACGGACGAAGCATATTGAGCTCGACATTCACTTTGTCAGGGAGCACGTCGCACTTGGTCGTGTTCGAGTTCTCCATGTGCCCACCGATCAACAGTTCGCCGATGTCATGACGAAGGGACTACCCACCTCGACGTTTGAGGGCTTTCGGTCTAGTCTCTGCGTCACCGGCGACGCTTCGACGACGGGGGGAGGAGGGGGGGGGTGTTGAACATGTGTACATGTACGTAGGTCTGGGTTTTGTATATTGAACCTGTAGTGTCTCTCTCCCTGTATGTACTTGTATCTTGGGAGACAAGACACCGATCGCACCGCTTATACCTATATATATGTGCCCAATGCACGATCAATTATTATCGATGCACCAAATCATTCTCCACAATATCCATGTCTAGAGCATGGAAAAACAACCCCCTCTAAAACATGAAAATGGCATACGCATAGCAATTGCTTTGACAAAATGTAACAACAGAAGTAAAAGTAGTACCAGCATCCCATCTTGCACATAGACCACTATGAGAACTCACGGTGAAGCCTTGTCAAAGTCCAGAATCAGTCAGGTTCTTTGACATTCGATAGCTAGAGTCGCACCTGGGGCACCCTCAAGAATTTTCATCGTGGCCCAATGAACGACACACTTGTAGTGTCCCGGTGATCATCAGAGGAGGGAGATCAGAAGGAGTGTACCTGCGCGCCGATTTATCTACTACACACAGGAGCTGCACAACCTCCACAGGCTGTTCTTCTGCTGCGGCTACAAATCCTCGTGGTCATCGGCGTTGCCGACGCCATCGTCGCCTCACGACCTCAGATTTCGAGCCATGCACGTCTTCCCGCTGAAGCGGCCCCGCCATCTACACGCATCGACACCCTCGCCATAGGTTGCAGCCTCCGCGCCCGTTGAAGTCCTGCGGGTCGTCACAACATGTGCCACATGAACTGGAGAGCGGTGGCAGCCGAAGCTTCGGCTCTTGCGCAAACGATCTGGCGTGGTCGCGTGGAGGTCGTACGTGCAGCAGTAGAGCATGGTGTCATCCTTTTGGAAACAGGACGTGTGTGTGTGTGTGTGTGTGTGTGGGTGGGGGGGTGGGGGGGGGGGGGGGGGACCAGGCGTGACGAAAAAGAAAATCGGTGGGAGGGAAGGAAACGAAACAACTTAGCAAACTCCTGGGATTAGATATGTGATATGTGATTGGACAGTAAATTTAATTAATGCATTTTTGGTGATGTATGAAAATATTAATTAACGTGATCGAGCAACTTATGATAAAGTTAATTAATTTAGATTTGGTCTTTTGAGATTGATCGTGATTGATTCTTTCGCATATAAAAACATTACTAAATAAGTTGCACCCGCATGGAAAGTTTGGATCCATTTATTTTTTTTCGGTTGTGTGAGAGGTGAGGCGAAAATAAACCAATGGGAGAAGGTGGTGGGAAGTGACACGAAGAAAAACCGGACGAAAATAAACCGTACCAGGCTACCAAGTGCTTCATTAAAAGTAGAGATGGACAAAGAGTAATAGATTGTCGCCGTGTTTACTATTGGTCGCTTTTTTGCTCCTTTGCGATCTCAATGTATCTCTATTGACAGACTAAAGCTAAGAGCATCTCCAGCCGCGTCCCCAACAGGCCCTCCCCAAACGTTTTTGCCTCATCGGTGCCAAAAAAATGGCCCAGTCGCGCCCCCACTAGCCCGTTTTTCGCCGGCTTAGGCCGAAACTGACGCTGGCAGACCCAGGCCGAACCCGGCTCGATGGTGGGCGCCCCGGGGTGCCGGGGCGAACGGTTTTGGCGTGAAAGGGCTGCGGGCCAGCCGCGTCAGCGAGACGAAGCCTCGTCTTCCCCAGCGTGCCTTGGTTTTCCGCGGGGAATCAATGGCAAGGCTGCCGCCGGTCAGCCTTCCATTGATTCCTCACGGGCCGGCACGTCACGGGTGGCGCGGCGACGCCTTCCCTCCCGCCACGCGTACACACGGCGCGGGCTATAAAGACCCGCCACTCCCCCTCGCCGCTGGCCACACCATCCCGAGCCCAAACCAGACGCCGCCGAGCTCTACTCTCTCCCGTCTGTGTTGCCGAGCTCTACATCCCCCTGTCCTCCCCTTCCCTCCTTCCCTGTCTAGCGATGGCTGAGCGCTTCCCCGGCGATGCCGCGGCGGCCAACGGCTTCGGCCGCCGCTCGCTCCAGTCATCGGAGGCGTGGCTTCTGTTCGAGGCCAACATCCCGGCGTCGCCGAACATGCGCGCCGGGCCAACGGGGTGGAGGCTCAGCAACGGCGGCGTCCCCATCCCCCCGGTGCCCGACGTCGACGCGCGCCCCGACTTCTTCGCCGCCGAGGTCGACCGCGTGCGGTCGGCCCTGACTAAGTAGCAGCGCACCCTCCCCCAGTACGCCGCCGACAACCACGCGGCGTGGACGGAGTATTTCTAGCGGCGGCAGGCGCAGCGGCTGGCGTCCACGAATGGGGCGCCGGTGGTGGGGGGCATCAAGAACAGCGACGGCTACCGCCTCTGATGGGGCGTCCCGGGCCGCACGCTACACAGGGTGCTGGAGTACCTCGAGGGCGGCAACAACCCGCCGCTGGCATACACTGCCGCGGCGGCTGTACCCCCTCCCCCCTCGGTCGGAGCGCCGGGCCGTGGGTGCCGAGGAGGTTCGGCTCTTCCTCCTCTTCCTCCTCCTTCCACTCCTTCTCGCCAACGCTCTTCGGCGTCAAGCCTGAGCCCGCCGCGGAGACGCCGCTCGGTCGGCGCACCCGCAACACCGGCATCGTCATTAACGAGGGCGGCCGGCGCACCCCCTCCTCGGCACCTCCGCGCTTCGTCAAACCGAAGACGGAGCCGGGGCTCGCCGCCGTCAAGAAGGAGTCGGGGCTCCCCGGGCTCGCCAGCGGCGTCAAGCAGGAGGAGCCCGACGACGAGGCGACCCTGAAGTGGGCGCGCAACGACTGGGCGCAGACGGAGCTGCAGCGCCAGATCGCCGCCTTCGAGCGCTTCGAAGCCCAGCGTTGCGGCCGGGACGAGGGAGGCGTCGTCGTCCTCGACGACGGCGACGCGCCGCCGCCACCACCTGTCCGACTTGGAGACGCCGGGCAGGGGTCCAGCAGGGACGGCCGTGTCGTCAAGAAGGAGAAAGCCGCCGCCGCCGACGAGGACGGCGGCGACGTCGGCGACTTCACGGCGCTCAGCGACTTCTTCGCCCCGTAGATGTCTTTTTTCTTAAATAATTTGTGACACCCTCGATTTGACCGTACACTAATCCTACATGCAAACATGTACGATCAAGATCAAGGACTCACGGGAAGATATCACAACACAACTCTACAAAAAAATAAGTCATACAAGCATTGTATTACAAGCCAGGGGCCTCGAGGGCTCAAATACAGGAGCTCGATCATAGACGAGTCAGCGGAAGCAACAATATCTGAGTACAGACATAAGTTTAAACAAGTTTGCCTTAAGAAGGCTAGCACAAACAGGGATACATATCGAAAGAGGCGCATGCCTCCTGCCTGGGATCCTCCTAAACTACTCCTGGTCGTCGTTAGTGGACTGCACGTAGTAGTAGGCACCTCCAGTGTAGTAGGACTCGTCGTCGACGGTGGCGTCTGGCTCCTGGACTCCATCGTCTGGTCGCAACAAACGGGTATAGAAAGGGGGAAAAGGGGGAGCAAAGCAACCGTGAGTACTCATCCAAATTACTCGCAAGCAAGGAGCTACACTACATATGTATGCCTTGGTATCAAATGGAAAAGGGTAGTGGACTGAACTGCAGAATGCCAGAATAAGAGGGTGATAGCTAGTCCTGTCAAAGACTACGCTTCTGGCAGCCTCCATCTTGCAGTATGTAGAAGAGAGTAGATGGTAAGTGTTGGGGAACGTAGCAGAATTTTAAAATTTTCTACGCATCACCAAGATCAATCTATGGAGTCATCTAGCAACGAGGGAGAAAGGAGCGCATCTACATACCCTTGTAGATCGCGCTCGGAAGCATTCAAGAGAACGGGGTTGATGGAGTCGTACTCGTCGTGATCCAAATCACCGATGACCTAGCGCCGAACGGACGGCACCTCCGTGTTCAACACACATACGGTTGGGAAGACGTCTCCTCCAACTTGATCCAGCAAGGGGGAAGGAGAGGTTGATGAAGATCCAGCAGCACGACGGCGTGGTGGTGGAAGCAACGGTGATCTCAGCAGGGCTTTGCCAAGCACACGGAGAGGGAGGAGTGTCACGGGAGGGAGAGGGAGAGGCCAGGGGCTAGGGTGCGGCTGCCCTCCCTCCCCCCACTATATATAGGGACACTAGGGGGGGCGCTGGCCCTAGGAGATCCAATCTCCAAGGGGGGCGGCGGCCAAGGGGGTGGCTTGCCCCCCAAGCCAAGTGGGGCGCCCCCCACCCCTAGGGTTTCCAACCCTAGGCGCAGGGGGAGGCCCAAGGGGGGCGCACTAGCCCACTAGGGGCTGGTTCCCCTCCCACTTCAGCCCATGGGGCCCTCCGGGATAGGTGGCCCCACCCGGTGGACCCCCGGGACCCTTCCGGTGGTCCCGGTACAATACAGATTACCCCCGAAACTTTCCCGATGGCCGGAACTTGACTTCCTATATATAAATCTTCACCTACGGACCATTTCGGAACTCCTCGTGACGTCCGGGATCTCATCCGGGACTCCGAACAACTTTCGGGTTACCGTATAATAATATCTCAACAACCCTAGCGTCACCGAACCATAAGTGTGTAGACCCTACGGGTTCGGGAGACACGCAGACATGACCAAGACGACTCTCCGGTCAATAACCAACAGCGGGATTTGGATACCCATGTTGGCTCCCACATGCTCCTCGATGATCTCATCGGATGAACCACGATGTCGAGGATTCAATCAATCCGTATACAATTCCCTTTGTCAATCGGTACGTTACTTGCCCGAGACTCGATCATCGGTATCGCAATACCTCGTTCAATCTCGTTACCGGCAAGTCACTTTACTCGTACCGTAATGCATGATCCCGTGATCAACCACTTGGTCACATTGAGCTCATTATGATGATGCATTACCGAGTGGGCCCAGAGATACCTCTCCGTCATATGGAGTGACAAATCCCAGTCTCGTGCCAACCCAACAGACACTTTCGGAGATACCTGTAGTGTACCTTTATAGTCACCCAGTCACGTTGTGACGTTTGGCACACCCAAAGCACTCCTACGGTATCCGGGAGTTGCACAATCTCATGGTCTAAGGAAATGATACTTGACATTCGGAAAAGCTATAGCAAACGAACTACACGATCTTTGAGCTATGCTTAGGATTGGGTCTTGTCCATCATATCATTCTCCTAATGATGTGATCCCGTTATCAATGAAATCCAATGTCCATAGTCAGGAAACCATGACTATCTTTTGATCAACGAGCTAGTCAACTAGAGGCTCACTAGGGACGTGTTGTGGTCTATGTATTCACACATGTATTACGATTTCCGGATAACACAATTATAGCATGAACAATAGACAATTATCATGAACAAAGAAATATAATAATAACCATTTTATTATTGCCTCTAGGGCATATTTCCAACAGTCTCCCACTTGCCCTAGAGTCAATAGTCTAGTTACATTGTGATGAATCGAACACCCATGCAGTTCTGGTGTTGATCATGTTTTGCTCTAGGGAGAGGTTTAGTTAATGGATCTGCCACATTCAGGTCCGTATGTACTTTACAAATATCTATGTCTCCATTTTGAACACTTTCACGAATGGAGTTGAAGCGACGCTTGATATGCCTGGTCTTCCTGTGAAACCTGGGCTCCTTGGCAAGGGCAATAGCTCCAGTGTTGTCACAGAAGAGAGTCATCGGGCCCGACGCATTGGGGATGACTCCTAGGTCGGTAATGAACTCCTTCACCCAGATTACCTCTGTGCTGCCTCCGAGGCTGCCATGTACTCCGCTTCACATGTAGATCCCGCCACAACGCTTTGCTTGCAACTACACCAGCTTACTGCCCCACCATTCAAAATATACACGTATCCGGTTTGTGACTTAGAGTCATCCAGATCTGTGTCGAAGCTAGCATCGATGTAACCCTTTACGACGAGCTCTTCGTCACCTCCATAAACGAGAAACATATCCTTAGTCCTCTTCAGGTATTTCAGGATATTCTTGACCGCTGTCCAGTGTTCCATGCAGGGATTACTTTGGTACCTTCCTACCAAACTTACGGCAAGGTTTACATCAGGTCGGGTACACAGCATAGCATACATGATAGACCCTATGGCCGAGGCATAGGGGACGACACTCATCTTTTCTCTATCTTTTGCCGTGGTCGGGCATTGAGCTGTGCTCAATCTCGTACCTTGCAATACAGGCAAGAACCCCTTCTTTGACTGATCCATTTTGAACTTCTTCAATATCTTGTCAAGGTACGTACTCTGTGAAAGACCAATGAGGCGTCTCGATCTATCTCTATAGATCTTGATGCCTAATATATAAGCAGCTTCTCCAAGATCCTTCATTGAAAAACACTTGTTCAAGTAGGCCTTTATACTTTCCAAGAATTCTATATCATTTCCCATCAACAGTATGTCATCCACATACAATATGAGAAATGCTACAGAGCTCCCACTCACTTTCTTGTAAATGCAGGCTTCTCCATAAGTCTGCGTAAACCAAACGCTTTGATCATCTCATCAAAACGAATGTTCCAACTCCGAGATGCTTGCACCAGCCCATAAATCGAGCGTTGGAGCTTGCACACCTTGTCAGCATTCTTAGGATCGACAAAACCTTCCGGCTGCATCATATACAATTCTTCCTTAAGGAAACCATTAAGGAATGCCGTTTTGACGTCCATTTGCCATATCTCATAATCATAGAATGCGGCAATTGCTAACATGATTCGGACGGACTTCAGCTTCGCTACGGGTGAGAAAGTCTCATCGTAGTCAACCCCTTGAACTTGTCGATAACCTTAGCGACAAGCCGAGCTTTATAGATGGTTAAATTACCATCCGCGTCTGTCTTCTTCTTAAAGATCCATTTATTTTCTATGGCTCGCCGATCATCGGGCAAGTTAGTCAAAGTCCATACTTCGTTTTCATACATGGATCCTATCTCGGATTTCATGGCTTCCAGCCATTTGTCGGAATCTGGGCCCGCCATCGCTTCTTCATCGTTCGAAGGTTCACCGTTGTCTAACAACATGATTTCCAAGACAGGGTTGTCGTACCACTCTGATGCGGAACGTGTCCTTGTGGACCTACGAAGTTCAGTAGCAACTTGATCTGAAGTTTCATGATCATCATCATTAACTTCCTCTCTAGTCGGTGCAGGCACCTCAGGAACATTTTCTTCAGCTATGCCACTTACCGGTTCAAGTGGTAATACTTCATCGAGTTCTACTTTCGTCCCACTTATTTCTTTCGAGAGAAACTCTTTCTCTAGAAAGGATCCATTCTTGGCAACAAAGATCTTGCCTTCGGATCTGAGGTAGAAGGTATACCCAATAGTTTCTTTAGGGTATCCTATGAAGACGCATTTTTCCGACTTGGGTTCGAGCTTTTCAGGTTGAAGTTTCTTGACATAAGCATCGCATCCCCAAACTTTTAGAAACGACGGCTTAGGTTTCTTCCCAAACCATAATTCATACGGTGTCGTCTCAACGGATTTCGACGGAGCCCTATTTAAAGTGAATGCGGCACTCTCTAAAGCATAGCCCCAAAATGACAGCGGTAAATTGGTAAGAGACATCATAGATCGCACCATATCCAATAGAGTGCAATTACGACGTTCGGACACACCATTACGCTGAGGTGTTCCAAGCGGCGTGAGTTGTGAAATTATTCCACATTTCCTTAAGTGTGTGCCAAATTCATGACTCAAGTATTCTCCCCCACGACCTGATCGCAAGAACTTGATTTTCTTGTCACGTTGATTCTCAACCTCACTCTGAAATTCCTTGAACATTTCAAAGGTCTCAGACTTGTGTTTCATTAAGTAGACATACCCATATCTACTCAAGTCATCAGTGAGGGTGAGAACATAACGATAGCCACCGCGAGCCTCAACACTCATTGGACCGCGCACATCAGTATGTATGATTTCCAATAAGTTGGTTGCTCGCTCCATTGTTCCTGAGAACAGAGTCTTGGTCATTTTACCCATGAGGCATGGTTCGCACGTGTCAAATGATTCGTAATCAAGAGACTCCAAAAGTCCATCTGCATGGAGCTTCTTCATGCGTTTGACACCTATGTGACCAAGGCGGCAGTGCCACAAGTATGTGGGACTATCATTATCAACCTTATATCTTTTGGTATTCACACTATGAATATGTGTAACATTACGCTCGAGATTCATTAAGAATAAACCATTCACCAGCGGAGCATGACCATAAAACATATCTCTCATATAAATAGAACAACCATTATTCTTGGATTTAAATGAGTAGCCATCTCGAATTAAACGAGATCTTGATACAATGTTCATGCTCAAAGCTGGCACTAAATAACAATTATTGAGGTTTAAAACTAATCCCGTAGGTAAATGTAGAGGCAGCGTGCCGACGGCGATCACATCGACCTTGGAACCATTCTCGACGCGCATCGTCACCTCGTCCTTCACCAGTCTCCGCTTATTCTGCAGCTCCTGCTTTGACTTACAAATGTGAGCAACCACACCGGTATCAAATGCCCAGGAGCTACTACGAGTACTGGTAAGGTACACATCAATTACATGTATATCGCATATACCTTTAGTGTTGCCGGCCTTCTTGTCCGCTAAGTATTTGGGGCAGTTCCGCTTCCAGTGACCACTTCCCTTGCAATAAAAACACTCAGTCTCAGGCTTGGGTCCATTCTTTGACTTCTTCCCGGCAACTTGCTTACCGGACGCGGCAACTCCCTTGCCGTCCTTCTTGAAGTTCTTTTTACCCTTGCCTTTCTTGAACTTAGTGGTTTTATTCACCATCAACACTTGTTGTTCCTTTTTTGATTTCCACCTCCGCTAATTTCAGCATTGAATATACCTCAGGAATGGTCTTTTCCATCCCCTGCATATTGAAGTTCATCACAAAGCTCTTGTAGCTCGGTGGAAGCGACTGAAGGATTCTGTCAATGACCGCGTCATCCGGGAGATTAACTCCCAGCTGAGTCAAGCGGTTATGGAACCCAAACATTTTGAGTATGTGCTCACTGACAGAACTATTTTCCTCCATCTTACAACTGAAGAACTTGTCAGAGACTTCATATCTCTCGACCCGGGCATGAGCTTGGAAAACCATTTTCAGCTCTTCGAACATCTCATATGCTCCGTATCTCTCAAAACGCTTTTAGAGCCCCGATTCTAAGCTGTAAAGCATGCCGCACTGAATGAGGGAGTAATCATCAGCACGTGACTGCCAAGCGTTCATAACGTCTTGGTTCTCTGGGATGGGTGCGTCACCTAGCGGTGCTTCTATGACATAATCTTTCTTGGCAGCTATGAGGATGATCCTCAGGTTCCGGACCCAGTCCGTATAGTTGCTGCCATCATCTTTCAGCTTGGTTTTCTCTAGGAACGCGTTGAAGTTGAGGGCAACATTAGCGTGGGCCATTTGATCTACAAGACATAGTGTAAAGATTTTAGACTAAGTTCATGATAATTAAGTTCATCTAATCAAATTACTCAATGAACTCCCACTCAGATAGACATCCCTCTAGTCATCTAAGTGAAACATGATCCGAGTCAACTAGGTCGTGTCCGATCATCACGTGAGACGGACTAGTCAACATCGGTGAACATCTTCATGTTGATCGTATCTTCTATACGACTCATGCTCGACCTTTCGGTCTTCTGTGTTCCGAGGCCATGTATGTACATGCTAGGCTCGTCAAGTCAACCTAAGTGTATTGCGTGTGTAAATCTAGCTTACACCCGTTGTATTCGAACGTTAGAATCTATCACACCCGATCATCAGGTGGTGCTTCGAAACAACGAACCTTTGCAATGGTGCACAGTTAGGGGGAACACTTTCTTGAAATTATTACGAGTGATCATCTTATTTAAGCTACCGTCGATCTAAGCAAATAAGATGTAAAACATGATAAACATCACATGCAATCAAATAGTGACATGATATGGCCAATATCATTTGCTCCTTTTGATCTCCATCTTCGGGGCTCCATGATCATTGTTGTCACCGGCATGACACCATGATCTTCATCATCATGATCTCCATCATCGTGTCTTCTTGAAGTTGTCTCGTCATCTATTACTTCTACTACTATGGCTAACGCTTTAGCAATAAAGTAAAGTAATTACATGACATTTATGTTGATACGCAGGTCATAAATAAATAAAGACAACTCCTATGGCTCCTGCCGGTTGTCATACTCATCGACATGCAAGTCGTGATTCCTATTACAAGAACATGATCAATCTCATACATCACATATATCATTCATCACATCCTTTTGGCCATATCACATCACACGGCACATGCTGCAAAAACAAGTTAGACGTCCTCTAATTGTTGTTGCAAGTTTTTACGTGGCTGCTATAGGTTTCTAGCAAGAACGTTTCTTACCTACGCCAAAACCACAACGTGATATGCCAATTTCTATTTACCCTTCATAAGGACCCTTTTCATCGAATCCGATCCGAGTAAAGTGGGAGAGACAGACACCCGCCAGCCACCTTATGCAACTAGTGCATGTCAATCGGTGGAACCAGTCTCACGTAAGCGTACGTGTAAGGTCGGTCCGGGCCGCTTCATCCCACGATGCCGCCGAATCAAGATAAGACTAGTAACGGCAAGCAAATTGACAATATCGACGCCCACAACTGCTTTGTGTTCTACTCGTGCATAGAAACTACGCATAGACCTAGCTCATGATGCCACTGTTGGGGAACGTAGCAGAATTTTAAAATTTTCTACGCATCACCAAGATCAATCTATGGAGTCATTGAAGGAAATATGCCCTAGAGGCAATAATAAAGTTATTATTTATTTCCTTACATCATGATAAATGTTTATTATTCATGCTAGAATTGTATTAACCGGAAACATAATACATGTGTGAATACATAGACCAACAGAGTGTCACTAGTATGCCTCTACTTGACTAGCTCGTTAATCAAAGATGGTTATGTTTCCTAACCATGAACAAGGAGTTGTTATTTGATTAACGAGGTCACATCATTAGTAGAATGATCTGATTGACATGACCCATTCCATTAGCTTAGCACCCGATCGTTTAGTATGTTGCTATTGCTTTCTTCATGACTTATACATGTTCCTGTAACTATGAGATTATGCAACTCCCGTTTACCGGAGGAACACTTTGGGTACTACCAAACGTCACAACGTAACTGGGTGATTATAAAGGAGTACTACAGGTGTCTCCAATGGTAGATGTTGGGTTGGCGTATTTCGAGATTAGGGTTTGTCACTCCGATTGTCGGAGAGGTATCTCTGGGCCCTCTCGGTAATGCACATCACATAAGCCTTGCAAGCACTGCAACTAATAAGTTAGTTGTGAGATGATGTATTACGGAACGAGTAAAGAGACTTGCCGGTAACGAGATTGAACTAGGTATTGGATACCGACGATCGAATCTCGGGCAAGTAACATACCGATGACAAAGGGAACAACGTATGTTGTTATGCGGTCTGACCGATAAAGATCTTCGTAGAATATGTAGGAGCCAATATGGGCATCCAGGTCCCGCTATTGGTTATTGACCGGAGAAGTGTCTCGGTCATGTCTACATTGTTCTCGAACCGTAGGGTCCGCACGCTTAACGTTACGATGACAGTTATTATGAGTTTATGCATTTTGATGTACCGAAGGTTGTTCGGAGTCCCGGATGAGATCATGGACATGACGAGGAGTCTCGAAATGGTCGAGACGTAAAGATTGATATATTTGAAGCCTATGTTTGGGCACTGGAAGTGTTCCGGGTGAAATCAGGATTTTACCGGATTACCGGGAGGGTTACCGGAACCCCCCGGGAGGCAAATGGGCCTATTGGGCCTTAGTGGAAAAGAGAGAAGGGGCAGCCCACAAGCTAGCCGGCCGAACCCCCCTTCCCTAGTCCTATTAGGACTAGGAGAAGGGGCCGGCCCCCATCTCTTCTCTTTCTCCCGAAGAGTCCTACTAGGAATAGGATTTGGGGGAAGGAGTCCTACTCCCGGTAGGAGTGGGACTCCTCCCTGCGCCTCCCTCCTAGCCGGCCGACCCCCTTTCCCCTGGCCTTTATATACGGGGGCAGGGGGCACCCCATAGACACACAACTTGATCATTGAGATCGTTCCTTAGCCGTGTGCGGTGCCCCCTGCCACCAAATTCCACCTCGATCGTACCGTTGTAGTGCTTAGGCGAAGCCCTGCGTCGGTAGTACATCAAGATCGTCATCACGTCGTCGTGCTGACGAAACTCTTCCTCGACGCTTTGCTGGATCGGAGCCCGGGGAACGTCATCGAGCTGAACGTGTGCTAAGAACTCGGAGGTGCCGGAGTAACGGTGCTTGGATCGGTCGGATCGGGAAGAAGACGTACGACTACTTCCTCTATGTTGTGTGATCGCTTCCGCAGTCGGTCTGCGTTGGTACGTAGACAACACTCTCCCCTCTCATTGCTGTGCATCACCATGATCTTGCGTGTGCGTAGGAAATTTTTTGAAATTACTGCATTCCCCAACAGTGGCATCCGAGCCTAGGTTTTATGGTTTGATGTTATATGCACGAGTAGAACACAAGTGAGTTGTGGGCGATACAAGTCATACTGCCTACCAGCATGTCATACTTTGGTTCGGCGGTATTGTTGGTTGAGACGATCCGGACCAACCTTACGCGTACTCTTACGCGAGACCGGTTCCCTCGACGTGCTTTGCACATAGATGGCTTGCGGAAGACTGTCTCTCCAACTTTAGTTGAACCAAGTGTGACTACGCCCGGTCCTTGAGAAGGTTAAAACGGAGTCTATTTGACGAACTATCGTTGTGGTTTTGATGCGTAGGTGAGATGAGTTCTTACTTAAGCCCGTAGCAGCCACGTAAAACTTGCAACAACAAAGTAGAGGACGTCTAACTTGTTTTTGCAGGGTATGTTGTGATGTGATATGGTCAAGGCATGATGCTGATTTTATTGTATGAGATGATCATGTTTTGTAACTAAGTTATCGGCAACTGGCAGGAGCCATATGGTTGTCGCTTTATTGTATGCAATGCAATCGCGATGTAATGCTTTACTAGATTACTAAACTGTAGTAATAGTCGTGGAAGCATAAGATTGGCGAGACGACAACGATGCTACGATGGAGATCAAGGTGTCGCGCCGGTGACGATGGTGATCATGACGGTGCTTCGGAGATGGAGATCACAAGCACAAAATGATGATGGCCATATCATATCACTTATATTGATTGCATGTGATGTTTATCCTTTTATGCATCTTATCTTGCTTTGATTGACGGTAGCATTATAAGACGATCTCTCACTAAATTATCAAGGAGTGTTCTCCCTGAGTATGCACCATTGCCAAAGTTCGTCGTGCCCAGACACCACGTGATGATCGGGTGTGATAAGCTCTACGTCCATCTACAACGGGTGCAAGCCAGTTTTGCACACGCAGAATACTCAGGTTATACTTGACGAGCCTAGCATATGCAGATATGGCCTCGGAACACAGAGACCGAAAGGTTGAGCGTGAATCATATAGTAGATATGATCAACATGACGATGTTCACCATTGAAAACTACTCCATCTCACGTGATGATCGGTTATGGTTTAGTTGATTTGGATCACGTGATCACTTAGAGGATTAGAGGGATGTCTATCTAAGTGGGAGTTCCTAAGTAATTTGATTAACTGAACTTAAACTTATCATGAACTTAGTACCTAATAGTATCTTGCTTGTTTATGTTGCTTGTAGATAGATGGCTCGTGCTTTGTTCCGTTGAATTTTAATGCGTTCCTTGAGAAAGCAAAGTTGAAAGATGATGGTAGCAATTACAAGGACTGGGTCCGTAACCTGAGGATTATCCTCATTGCTGCACAGAAGAATTACGTCCTGGAAGCACCGCTGGGTGACAGGCCTGCTGCTGGAGCAACGCCAGATGTTATGAACGTCTGGCAGAGCAAAGCTGATGACTACTCGATAGCTCAGTGTGCCATGCTTTACGGCTTAGAATCGGGACTTCAACGACGTTTTGAACGTCATGGAGCATATGAGATGTTCCAGGAGTTGAAGTTAATATTTCAAGCAAATGCCCGAATTGAGAGATATGAAGTCTCCAATAAGTTCTATAGCTGTAAGATGGAGGAGAATAGTTCTGTCAGTGAGCATATACTCAAGATGTCTGGGTATAATAATCACTTGATTCAGATGGGAGTTAATCTTCCAGATGACTGCGTCATTGACAGAATTCTCCAATCACTGCCACCAAGCTACAAGAGCTTCGTGATGAACTATAATATGCAAGGGATGAACAAGACTATTCCCGAGCTCTTCGCAATGCTGAAAGCTGCGGAGGTAGAAATCAAGAAGGAGCATCAAGTGTTGATGGTTAACAAAACCACTAGTTTCAAGAAAAAGGGCAAAGGGAAGAAGAAGGGAAACTTCAAGAAGAACAGCAAGCAAGTTGCTGCTCAGGAGAAGAAACCCAAGTCTGGACCTAAGCCTGAAACTGAGTGCTTCTACTGCAAGCAGACTGGTCACTGGAAGAGGAACTGCCCCAAGTATTTGGCGGATAAGAAGGATGGCAAAGTGAGCAAAGGTATATGTGATATACATGTTATTGATGTGTACCTTACTAGAGCTCGCAGTAGCACCTGGGTATTTGATACTGGTTCTGTTGCTAATATTTGCAACTCGAAACAGGGACTACGGAATAAGCGGACACTAGCAAAGGACGAGGTGACGATGCGCGTGGGAAACGGTTCCAAAGTCGATGTGATCGCGGTCGGCACGCTACCTCTACATCTACCTTCGGGATTAATATTAGACCTAAATAATTGTTATTTGGTGCCAGCGTTGAGCATGAACATTATATCTGGATCTTGTTTAATGCGAGACGGTTATTCATTTAAATCAGAGAATAATGGTTGTTCTATTTATATGAATAATATCTTTTATGGTCATGCACCTTTGAAGAGTGGTCTATTCTTGTTGAATCTCGAAGATAGTGATACACATATTCATAATGTAGAAGCCAAAAGATGCAAAGTTAATAATGATAGTGCAACTTATTTGTGGCACTGCCGTTTAGGTCATATCGGTGTAAAGCGCATGAAGAAACTCCATACTGATGGGCTTTTGGAATCACTTGATTATGAATCACTTGGTACTTGCGAACCGTGCCTCATAGGCAAGATGACTAAAACACCGTTCTCCGGTACTATGGAGAGAGCAACAGATTTGTTGGAAATCATACATACCGATGTATGTGGTCCGATGAATATTGAGGCTCGCGGCGGATATCGTTATTTTCTCACCTTCACAGATGATTTAAACAGATATGGGTATATCTACTTAATGAAACATAAGTCTGAAACATTTGAAAAGTTCAAGGAATTTCAGAGTGAAGTTGAAAATCATCGTAACAAGAAAATAAAATTTCTACGATCTGATCGTGGAGGAGAATATTTGAGTTACGAGTTTGGTATACATTTGAAAAATTGTGGAATAGTTTCGCAACTCACGCCACCCGGAACACCACAGCGTAATGGTGTGTCCGAACGTCGTAATCGTACTTTACTAGATATGGTGCGATCTATGATGTCTCTTACTGATTTACCGCTATCGTTTTGGGGTTATGCTTTAGAGACGGCCGCATTCACGTTAAATAGGGCACCATCAAAATCCGTTGAGACGACGCCTTATGAACTATGGTTTGGCAAGAAACCAAAGTTGTCGTTTCTTAAAGTTTGGGGCTGCGATGCTTATGTGAAAAAGCTTCAACCTGATAAGCTCGAACCCAAAGCGGAGAAATGTGTCTTCATAGGATACCCAAAGGAAACTGTTGGGTATACCTTCTATCACAGATCCGAAGGCAAGACATTCGTTGCTAAGAATGGATCATTTCTAGAGAAGGAGTTTCTCTCGAAAGAAGTGAGTGGGAGGAAAGTAAAACTTGACGAGGTAACTGTACCTGCTCCCTTATTGGAAAATAGTACATCACAGAAAACTGTTTCTGCGACACCTATGCCAATCAGTGAGGAAGCTAATGATGATGATCATGAAGCTTCAGATCAAGATTCTACTGAACCACGTAGATCAACCAGAGTGAGATCCGCACCAGAGTGGTACGGTAATCCAGTTCTGGAAGTCATGATGCTAGATCATGATGAACCTACGAACTATGAAGAAGCGATGGTGAGCCCAGATTCCGCAAAGTGGCTTGAGGCCATGAAATCTGAGATGGGATCCATGTATGAGAACAAAGTATGGACTTTGGTTGACTTGCCCGATGATCGGCAAGCAATTGAGAATAAATGGATCTTCAAGAAAAAGACTGACGCTGACGGTAATGTTACTGTCTATAAAGCTCGACTTGTCGCAAAAGGTTTTCGACAAGTTCAAGGGGTTGACTACGATGAGACCTTCTCACCCGTAGCGATGCTTAAGTCCGTCAGAATTATGTTAGCAATTGCCGCATTTTATGATTATGAAATATGGCAAATGGATGTCAAAACTGCATTCCTGAATGGATTTCTGGAAGAAGAGTTGTATATGGTACAACCAGAAGGTTTTGTCGATCCAAAAGGAGCTAACAAAGTATGCAAACTCCAGCGATCCATTTATGGACTGGTGCAAGCATCTCGGAGTTGGAATAAACGCTTTGATAGTGTGATCAAAGCATTTGGCTTTATACAGACTTTTGGAGAAGCCTGTATTTACAAGAAAGTGAGTGGGAGCTCTGTAGCATTTCTGATATTATATGTGGATGACATATTGCTAATTGGAAATGATATAGAATTTCTGGATAGCATAAAGGGATACTTGAATAAAAGTTTTTCGATGAAAGACCTCGGGGAAGCTGCATACATATTAGGCATAAAGATCTATAGAGATAGATCAAAACGCTTAATTGGACTTTCACAATGCACATACCTTGACAAAATTTTGAAGAAGTTCAAGATGGATCAAGCAAAGAAAGGGTTCTTGCCTGTGCTACAAGGTGTGAAGTTGAGTAAGACTCAATGCCCGACCACTGCAGAAGATAGAGAGAAAATGAAAGATGTTCCCTATGCTTCAGCCATAGGCTCTATCATGTATGCAATGCTGTGTACCAGACCTGATGTGTGCCTTGCTATAAGTTTAGCAGGGAGGTACCAAAGTAATCCTGGAATGGATCACTGGACAGCGGTCAAGAACATCCTGAAATACCTGAAAAGGACTAAGGATATGTTTCTCGTATATGGAGGTGACAAAGAGCTCATCGTAAGAGGTTACGTTGATGCAAGCTTTGACACTGATCCGGACGATTCTAAATCGCAAACCGGATACGTGTTTACTTTAAACGGTGGAGCTGTCAGTTGGTGCAGTTCTAAACAAAGCGTCATAGCGGGATCTACATGTGAAGCGGAGTACATAGCTGCTTCGGAAGCAGCAAACGAAGGAGTCTGGATGAAGGAGTTCATATCCGATCTAGGTGTCATACCTAGTGCATCGGGTCCAATGAAAATCTTCTGTGACAATACTGGTGCAATTGCCTTGGCAAAGGAATCCAGATTTCACAAGAGGACCAAACACATCAAGAGACACTTCAACTCCATCCAGGATTTAGTCCAGATGGGAGACATAGAGATTTGCAAGATACATACGGATCTGAATGTTGCAGACCCGTTGACTAAGCCTCTTCCACGAGCAAAACATGATCAGCACCAAGGCTCCATGGGTGTTAGAATCATTACAGTGTAATCTAGATTATTGACTCTGGTGCAAGTGGGAGACTGAAGGAAATATGCCCTAGAGGCAATAATAAAGTTATTATTTATTTCCTTACATCATGATAAATGTTTATTATTCATGCTATAATTGTATTAACCGGAAACATAATACATGTGTGAATACATAGACCAACAGAGTGTCACTAGTATGCCTCTACTTGACTAGCTCGTTAATCAAAGATGGTTATGTTTCCTAACCATGAACAAGGAGTTGTTATTTGATTAACGAGGTCACATCATTAGTAGAATGATCTGATTGACATGACCCATTCCATTAGCTTAGCACCCGATCGTTTAGTATGTTGCTATTGCTTTCTTCATGACTTATACATGTTCCTGTAACTATGAGATTATGCAACTCCCGTTTACCGGAGGAACACTTTGGGTACTACCAAACGTCACAACGTAACTAGGTGATTATAAAGGAGTACTACAGGTGTCTCCAATGGTAGATGTTGGGTTGGCGTATTTCGAGATTAGGGTTTGTCACTCCGATTGTCGGAGAGGTATCTCTGGGCCCTCTCGGTAATGCACATCACATAAGCCTTGCAAGCACTGCAACTAATAAGTTAGTTGTGAGATGATGTATTACGGAACGAGTAAAGAGACTTGCCGGTAACGAGATTGAACTAGGTATTGGATACCGACGATCGAATCTCGGGCAAGTAACATACCGATGACAAAGGGAACAACGTATGTTGTTATGCGGTCTGACCGATAAAGATCTTCGTAGAATATGTAGGAGCCAATATGGGCATCCAGGTCCCGCTATTGGTTATTGACCGGAGAAGTGTCTCGGTCATGTCTATATTGTTCTCGAACCGTAGGGTCCGCACGCTTAACGTTACGATGACAGTTATTATGAGTTTATGCATTTTGATGTACCGAAGGTTGTTCGGAGTCCCGGATGAGATCACGGACATGACGAGGAGTCTCGAAATGGTCGAGATGTAAAGATTGATATATTGGAAGCCTATGTTTGGGCACCGGAAGTGTTCCGGGTGAAATCGGGATTTTACCGGATTACCGGGAGGGTTACCGGAACCCCCCGGGAGGCAAATGGGCCTACTGGGCCTTAGTGGAAAAGAGAGAAGGGGCAGCCCACAAGCTAGCCGGCCGAACCCCCCTTCCCTAGTCCTATTAGGACTAGGAGAAGGGGCCGACCCCCATCTCTTCTCTTTCTCCCGAAGAGTCCTACTAGGAATAGGATTTGGGGGAAGGAGTCCTACTCCCGGTAGGAGTGGGACTCCTCCCTGCGCCTCCCTCCTAGCCGGCCGACCCCCTTGCCCTTGGCCTTTATATACGGGGGCAGGGGGCACCCCATAGACACACAACTTGATCCTTGAGATCGTTCCTTAGCCGTGTGCGGTGCCCCCTGCCACCAAATTCCACCTCGATCGTACCGTTGTAGTGCTTAGGCGAAGCCCTGCGTCGGTAGTACATCAAGATCGTCATCACGCCGTCGTGCTGACGAAACTCTTCCTCGACGCTTTGCTGGATCGGAGCCCGGGGAACGTCATCGAGCTGAACGTGTGCTAAGAACTCGGAGGTGCCGGAGTAACGGTGCTTGGATCGGTCGGATCGGGAAGAAGACGTACGACTACTTCCTCTACATTGTGTGATCGCTTCCGCAGTCGGTCAGCGTTGGTACGTAGACAACACTCTCCCCTCTCGTTGCTGTGCATCACCATGATCTTGCGTGTGCGTAGGAAATTTTTTGAAATTACTGCGTTCCCCAACAGTCATCTAGCAATGAGGGAGAAAGGAGTGCATCTACATACCCTTGTAGATCGCGCGTGGAAGCGTTCAAGAGAACGGGGTTGATGGAGTCGTACTCGTCGTGATCCAAATCACCGATGACCTAGCTCCGAACGGACGGCACCTCCGCGTTCAACACATGTACGGTTGGGAAGACGTCTCCTCCAACTTGATCCAGCAAGGGGGAAGGAGAGGTTGATGAAGATCCAGTAGCACGACGGCGTGGTGCTGGAAGCAACAGTGATCTCGGCAGGGCTTCGCCAAGCACACGGAGAGGGAGGAGCGTCACGGGAGGGAGAGGGAGAGGCCAGGGGTTTGGGTGGGGCTGCCGTCCCTCCCCCCACTATATATAGGGTCCCTAGGGGGCGCCGGCCCTAGGAGATCCAATCTCCAAGGGGGGCGGCGGCCAAGGGGGTGGCTTGCCCCCCAAGCCAAGTGGGGCGCCCCCACCCCTAGGGTTTCCAACCCTAGGCGCGGGGGGAGGCCCAAGGGGGGCGCACCAGCCCACTAGGGGCTGGTTCCCCTCCCACTTCAGCCCATGGGGCCCTCCGGGATAGGTGGCCCCACCCGGTGGACCCCCGGGACCCTTCCGGTGGTCCCGGTACAATACCGATTACCCCCGAAACTTTCCCGATGGCCGAAACTTGACTTCCTATATATAAATCTTCACCTCCGGACCATTCCGGAACTCCTCGTGATGTCCGGGATCTCATCCAGGACTCCGAACAACTTTCGAGTTACTGTATACTAATATCTCAACAACCCTAGCGTCACCGAACCTTAAGTGTGTAGACCCTACGGGTTCGGGAGACACGCAGACATGACCGAGACGACTCTCCGGTCAATAACCAACAGCGGGATCTGGATACCCATATTGGCTCCCAGATGCTCCTCGATGATCTCATCGGATGAACCACGATGTCGAGGATTCAATCAATTCGTATACAATTCCTTTTGTCAATCGGTACTTTACTTGCCCGAGACTCGATCGTCGGTATCCCAATACCTCGTGTAATCTCGTTACCGGCAAGTCACTTTACTCGTACCGTAATGCATGATCCCGTGATCAACCACTTGGTCACATTGAGCTCATTATGATGATGCATTACCGAATGGACCCAGAGATACCTCTCCGTCATACGGAGTGACAAATCCCAGTCTCGATTCGTGCCAACCCAACAGACACTTTCGGAGATACCTGTAGTGTACCTTTATAGTCACCCAGTTACGTTGTGACGTTTGGCACACCCAAAGCACTCCTACGGTATCCGGGAGTTGCACAATCTCATGGTCTAAGGAAATGATACTTGACATTTGGAAAAGCTATAGCAAACGAACTACACGATCTTTGAGCTATGCTTAGGATTGGGTCTTGTCCATCATATCATTCTCCTAATGATGTGATCCCGTTATCAATGAAATCCAATGTCCATAGTCAGGAAACCATGACTATCTTTTGATCAACGAGCTAGTCAACTAGAGGCTCACTAGGGACGTGTTGTGGTCTATGTATTCACACATGTATTACGATTTCCGGATAACACAATTATAGCATGAACAATAGACAATTATCATGAACAAAGAAATATAATAATAACCATTTTATTATTGCCTCTAGGGCATATTTCCAACAGTAAGTTCACCAAGTATCATCACACAGCATAACCTACCCGACGATCCTCCCCTCGTCGCCCTGTGAGAGAGCGATCCCCGGTTGTATCTGGCACTTGGAAGGGTGTGTTTTATTAAGTATCCGGTTCTAGTTGTCATAAGGTCAAGGTACAACTCCAGGTCGTCCTTTTACCGAGGGACACGGCTATCCGAATAGATAAACTTCCCTGCAGGGGTGCACCACATTTCCCAACACGCTCGATCCCCTTTGGCCGGACACACTTTTCTAGGTCATGTCCTGCCTCGAAAGATCAACACGTCGTAACCCTACCTAGGCACAACAAAGAGGTCAGCACGCCGGTCTAAATCCTATGGCACAGGGGTCTGGGCCCATCGCCCATTGCACACCTACATGTTGCGTGGGCGGCCGGAAGCTGACCTAGCCCCCTTAATATAAGAGCAGGCTTACGGTCCAATCCGGCGCGCGCCGCTCAGTCGCTGACGTCACGAAGGCTTCGGCTGATACCACGCCATCGAGTGCCCATAACTGTTCCCGCGTAGTTGGTTAGTGCATAGGCCAGTGGAAGACTCAGATCAAATACCAAGATCTCGTTAAGTGTGTTATTTTGAAGTAACCGCGGACGCCGACCATGGACAGGCCCACCTCTCTCCTAGGTGGTCTCAACCTGCCATGTCGCTTCGCCACAAAGTAACAGTCGGGGGCCGTCGGGAACCCAGGCCCACATCTACCTGGATGGAGCACCTGCCCCTTCAGCCCCTCATCGGAATCACTTGCTGGTACTCTACGAGCCGACCTGACTTTAGTCACCATAACTATCATATATTATGTATAAGTATATACCCATGATCACCTCCCGAGTGATCACGGCCCGATAGTATAGCATGGCAGACGGAGAAGAATGTAGGGCCATTGATGAAATACTAGCATCCTATACTAAGCATTTAGGATTGCAGGTAAGGGTAACAACAGTAGTAGCAATGACAGGCTATGCATCAGAATAGGATTAACGGAAAGCAGTAACATGCTACGCTACTCTAATGCAAGCAGTAGAGAGAATAATAGGTGATATCCGATGATCAAGGGGGGCTTGCCTAGTTGCTCTGGCAAGTAGGGGTCGTCAACAACATAGTCGATCGGGGCACCAGCAGCGGTGTCAGTCTCGTAGTCTACCGGAGAGAAGAGGGGGAAGAAACAATGCAAACAGATGCATGACATGACAACAAGTGGTGCTAGGCGTGCCTAACACGGTAGGAGATGATACCGGCGAAGGGAGGAAACATGTGGGAAAGTATCCCCGGTGTTTCACGTTTTCGGACAGATGAACCGGAGGGGAAAAGTTGTGTGTTCGCTATGCTAGGGATGTGTGATGGACGAGTGGGCTGCGTATTCAGATTCGTCTCGTCGTTCTGAGCAACTTTCATGTAGAAAACTTTTTCATCCGAGCTACAAATTATTTTATATTAATTCTTAAAGTTTTAACTAGTAAGTGTGCACGTGTGACACGTCTACATAAATATTACAACCAGATGTGAGCCTATTTGTGGAAGTCCGTGCTCAAGAAATATAAGGCATCTGTGTCAGTCATGGAAGTCCGTTCTCGAGAAAGAAAAGGCCCCCATATCGCTTGCTCGAGTGACATGAATGGCGATCCCAACGCCTCCCTTCCTTCCCTCCTATCTTGTTGTCATTGGTGGAAATTATTGGGAAAATTGGTGTATGTTGTGAATTTGATATGCTGTAAAATATAGTAAGGAAGAACATGTAATGTGGCTCAACATTTTACAACGTGTGGTACAATCTCTCTATTTCATATACCAACACCTGTCACCTGATAAGTTGCAGCATCTGTTCGGTTGTAAACATGGAGATGTTTTCAAGATACTCTCGATTGGCACAATTTTCTTCAAATGCTTGGCGATAACCAGCAAGGTTTGTCCCTTCCAACTGTAACCCCACATCCTGCAAGTAAACAACTACTTTATCAAGACAACAAAGAGTATTTTGAATTATAAGCAGCAATCTAGAGCTTGCACTATTATAATTCTCTTACTTGAAAATGATCTATGCTTATCTAAGTGAAGAAAGGATATGTCTGATCAAAAATTGCAGAGCACAATTGTTTTTTTTTTTTTGCAATTCCAGAGTGTTATCTCTTGCAATCTTGAAAATGCTTGTGTTGCAAATTAACAACATCGAACAATTTGTCATAAAAAATGCAATATTCAAAAGAGAATCACTCATTTCCATACAATCCTATACTGAAGAAATGCACTCTTTTGACTCATTTCCAAACCATACAGGGTAACATGAACATTTCAATTAAAGAGTTACCACACCTTTCTCATTTTGAAAATTTATCTCTTGATTCAGTATCACCACCGAGGCACCCACACTTCATACCGAATATTTTTTAGTACCTATGAATAATGTAAACATAATATTGCTAGAGAGTTGGAGGGCTTAATGCGATATCTCAAATGCAATACCTAGCTCTGAACCTAGTAAAGAGGGGACAAAGTAGGCATTTCAATTAAAGAGTGACCACACTTTTCTGTGGTGAGCAGTTCCGTTTGGCAAGGTGATGAATGACACTGACTGTGGTGGTGACCATCCGGCTAGGTCCGCGGACGTCAGGCCAAGACATTGAAGCCCTCGTCCACTTGATCAGTTCAGTTGAAGCTATAACAACAAACAAACAAACAAAGATTTTCAGTTCAGTTGTTGATCTCGACAGGTGAGTATAACACTTGTATTAACACTTGAATGATAGCTATTTTCTTAATGTAAGGATAAACACACTTTGCTTCTCCAACCATATACAGTGTACTGAAAGAACAGAAAAAAGCAAAACATACAGGACACGTAGTAGAAAGTAGGACAAAAAGCTGGTAGAAAATTGTGTAAATTACAGTAACTTCACAGCCATAGCCACAAGAGAACGGAGGGAGTACACGGCCACACGGGTGAAAAAACAACAAACACCCGAAGCACTACATCCCAAATCTGAGCCTGACTAGGCCCCTGAGGGCCATGCGGCAAGAGATCATCTATGAGATAAACACAAGGGTTGACAAATATGCATGTTGGTAATGAAAATCACGACATGGCATCAGCCAAGTCAACGCATATACATTGGGCATCTCTCTTCCATAATGATGTTTGACTCTACCTATAAATGGAGAACTACCATTCATTGAGGTGTACATATCAATCTATAGCATGATTTTAGTTAAATCGAAGATGACAGAATTTTGCCTCACCTGGACAAGCATCCCTAGTAGCGATGCTCATAATAGATGCCGCTACATAGCCCAGCTGACAAAGTACGGCAAGATGGAAAAATAATGGATTACTCCTCAACTCAAATAAAATATATAGTTCACGACTTGTTATCCATTGCTCCATAAATCAGGTTAAGCACAATTTCAGTTTACGAAAACCCATATACATCACGGATTAATCAAAATTCACTTACCAACGTTTGCTAAATAAATCATGATATGCACAATATCTAAATAGCAAGGTATTGTGTCTGAACCATAGCACACATCCTGTAGGATCTAACTACAGAAAATAATACCATGCAATTCAAACTTTAAAGATGCACCGAATCAGTCTAAAATTTTAAGTAGACAGCCTTTTAAAATTTCAGTTCTAATATCATTTACATTTGTCATGAGGAGAACACATCAAAAGCAGTTTATAAGTACCTATCAGATCTACACCAAGTGGTTAAGTGGATATAACAAAATTCAGAATTCTATAAGTTGGCACCTACCACTTGCATTGCAAACTTTATGCTGACATCCAAAACGTACAAGCATCAGCTAGTGCAAGAACTTACAAGAAGCAGGTATAGCCAGCAGCGCCTATAGAAACAGAGCAAGCAACGCTGCCTAGCCACCTCGCCTCCTCCAGGCTAGACTTGAAGCTAGTGCACACACGCGCGCTGCATCTGCCGACCGCTGTCGGCAGCGGCAAAATGACGCACGGCCCAAAATCGCACTGACCACCACCCCTGAAACGGGAACCTGACGTAGTCGATGTGTAGAGGAACAGCAGAGCCCGCGACGGTGTGTCGGGAAACAGAGCTTCGGCGACGGATTCCGCATGTTTGTTTACGGCCTTTGCGGCCCTGTCAGGTTCTATGCCTACGGGTTCAGCGGCAAGCGGTCACGGCGAGATGACGCGGCGTCCGACAACGGCGGGGAAGATTGGGCGTTTGGGTTGGATGGTGGGCACGATCTGGGCGATGACGATGTGTGTGGGGCGAAGGCCAAGAGGAGGAGTGGCGGCGGCAAAGGGTCAGGCGGCAGCGCGAACTGGGATTGGGGTGTGAGAAATTTCATCCGCTCAACCTCGTCGAGATCCTTGTTCCTGCGCTGCACGCCGGACTTCGTCCTGGCCGTCGTCATCCCGACGGACGCAACCTGGTGGGTTGCCTTCAGGGGTAGCCGGAGAAAAGAGTTTTGGCCTCCAACCGGCGACCGTAGGCTGGCGGCAGCGATCTAACTCTAGGAGGGTGCGATGAACTTGGAAGGAAGGCCAGGGAGGACAAAATTTCTGTTCTAACCTTTTATGCTAACAAAATCAAGAATTGACCTCGTTTGTGAAATTTTTTTAAATCTGACTTTTTTTATTACGTCAACATCCTTGACGTCTGGCTTACACAGAAGACGCCAGACTTTGTGGCGTTTCGCCCTGGCCCATATAAACCTAGCTGGCGCTGAAGTGGCACTGCCAGACGCCATGCATCTTGGCGTTTGGGCAAACGCCATGGAGCCTAGCGTTTTGAGCCCATTCATTGTGAGTAGACAAGAAAACATATTGGCATTTGGGAGCTACGCTTCATGTAGAAACTGCGCTGCATGCATGCATCAATAATGGACTTGCTTCCGTCAATAATTATAGTAGGTTAATTAATCTTATCAGGAAACTAAAAGAATTGGTAGTAGGCTTTTATTTAGCAAAAAAATGTATTCTAGAACTTAGGAAACCATCCGAATATACTATATGGTTACACGGGCACTTATTAGGGGTGCTAAGGGCATTTTCAACGACAATCCGCACGTGCCGTCTTTATACAAGAATTGAAGTTGTCCGCCTCCATGTCGTCCCCAAGCTTGGCGTCGACGGGACGGGAGGGGTGGTGGCCTTTTTAGGACACGAGTGGTGACGACCTACCGCGCACTATTCTTTCTCGTTGTCGGCGGCGCCGAACAACGCCTCTCCTGCCTTATCGTCGCACTCCATGTCGGCGGCCGCCACTTCCGCCACCCGCTGCCGGTATAGCCAGCAGACGAGGTGTACTTCGCGGGCAGAGCGGTAGGATTCAAGTAGTGCCTCCTGCTCCGCCAGGTCCTCGTCCGGCCCGGCGGCCCTGCCGGCGATGACCTACTCCTCTGCCTGCAGATGCTTCTAGAGGAGGTTGTGGTTGTACTTGGTGTCGGCCTGCGCCTTTCGAAACTGGCCCTCCCGCTTCGTGCATCATGTCCATATAGTGGGCACGGGGCTTGTCGGTGGTCATGGTGCAATGCACCGGTGAGGGTGGAGCGGAGGAGGAGGGTGGCGCTGGCACGTCGGAGGAGGCGTCCACCGGCTGCCTGCCGACCTAGAAGTCGGCAGTAATGGCGTCCATGGCCTTCTTCTACCCCCAAGTCAGCCCGTCTCAGAGAGCTTTGGCTGACCAAAAACGCGCTGGAGGCGGAAGGATTTTTTTGTGGGCCAGGACGATCAGCAACGAGCTTGAGATCGGTCCGGACTCCTGCAAACCTACCTCATTTTTGTCTCTGGTTTGCGGGAGAAATCATGTTTGGACCATACTGCAGACCGATACAAATTGACATTGGATTGCTTCCGTGGTCTGGACTGTAGTAGAAAGTTTACGGATCGGCGTTGGAGATGCCCTAAATAAGTTTAGGTACACGACCACTTAACACGAGATTAATCCATTCAAACCGCGCGCCTTCCTGAAAAAACACAAATTCCTTGCTGACGTGATAGTTTAGCTTTCTGCCTCCTCACTGATTAAGCAACCACAGTAATCAACATCGAACGAGAATAATCAGACAGGCTTCACATGATTTTCTTGTTATGTAATGGAAGAATCCAAACGCCAGGATTCATGGCGTTTGCCCAAACGCCAAGATGGATGGCGTCTGGCCGTGCCACTTCAGCGCCAACTAAGCTAGTGTGGGCCAGGGCCAAACGCCACCAACTCCGGCGTATTCCGTGCAAGCCAAACGCCAAAGATGTTGGCGTGACTAAAAAAGGTCAGATTTAAAATTTCTTCACAAATGAGGTTAATTCTTAGTTTTGTTAGCACAAAAGGTTAGAATAGAAATTTTGTCCGGCCAGGGAGGAGCGGGTTGTGGGGTTTGATTGATGTGAGAAGACGGATTACGTTTTGCATAGAAGACGTATTTGGCAGAGTAATCGTCCGCCCAGGTCAAAGTTCTCATTTCACCTTTCTTTCGTCCTACTTTGCTTATATACCACCAACTCTTTCCTTCTCTTCTTTGATTTTTTCCTCCCATCCCTAATTTTTCTCCCATCCATTCTCCCTAGAATAAAATCAATTGTCTCATATTTTATTAACTTGCTAAAATAAAAACATATTTTGTTTGGTAAGTCATTAAATTCTTACCAAATAAGTGCTTAACAATAAAATGACAGGTAAATCATGATGATTGCATACAAAAAACTTGCTAAGATTTAGCGCATCAATATAATAATAGACGTGCAGTCACGAGCTAACTATTAGAATGTTTGTACTTCCCGTTGCAACGCACATGCAATTGTCTAGTCTTGTTTAATAGTAATAGAGATTCAATTTTGGAATTAACAGATGTTAATTAATTAGAAAAGGTAATTATTAGATTAGCATGACATCAGCATGATGTCAGCAGGTCTACAGGTTGACTAGGTCAACCCTGGCAAATAGGGCCCGTTCGTCATAGTCTTAGGTTAATTAAACATGGTTAATTAGTTAACTAAATGATTAGGTTAATCTAATACATAATTATTAAGTCAATTAATTCTTTAATTAATTAATATTTTTATTTATTATTTTTTAAAAACTCTTTTTTAATAAAAACGACCTGGGGCTGGGCCCCGACTGTCATTGGGCCAGGGCCTTATCGGTTTGGGCTAACGGGCGCCATGTGCAGGGGGTGCGGGCGCAACCCGTAGCCCGTTTGGGCGCCTGCACAGGCCAGTGGAGGCGCCAGGAGCGGGTGGCCGTGGCCTCGGCGAGGCCACGGGCGGAGCGCGAGCCGCGCATGTGAGGAGGAAGCAGGGCAGGGGCGGCCAGGGAGGTAGCAGCGTCAGCAGCCGGTGGGGGGTGGCGTGCGGCGAGCGGCGCCGGAGAGGAGCTCCGATGGGCGCGCGGGGCGGAGCTCCGGCGAGCGTCGACGACTGACGCGGGAGGAGGCGCGCGATCGGGGCGGCTGCAAGGGAGTGAATGACGGCTGCAGCAGGGGGAGGCGGAGAGGCTCCGGCCGGCGTCGGGGAAAATAGCGGCGGGCAGTGACGCGAGGCCACGTTTGGGTAGGCGCTCGCGGGTGCGCGGGGAAGGAGCAGCAGAGGCAAGGAGCAGCAGCGCGGGCGCGCACGGAGCGGCGGGCGAGACGAGCGGGTGCGGCGGAGCGGGGCACAGGAGAAGAAGGGGGCTCACAAGGGGTTGCAGGGGTTCGGACAACGGTGCTCGGGGAGGAGGTCAAGGAGGCCACGGCGAGCTCGATCCGGCGACGACAGCGGGCTTCGGGGCGCCGACAAGGAGCGATGGGGTGGCGCGCAGTATCGGCGTCGGCGAGGTCAGGGCGCGGCTGCCTTCCGATCCAGACGAGGGAGGAGCGAGGCGTGCGACGGGGTCGAGGCGGCAAGGGCGGGGCGGCGCCGAAGACGACGAGCGGCGTCGGGGGACGCCGACAGCGAGGTGGGCACCGGGGCCGGAGCCCGATCCGAATCGAGGGCGAGTGAGGGGGGAGAGGGGATCATGCAGGAGGGGAGTGGGGGTGTGCGCTAGGATTCCTCGAGGGTGGGGGCCATGTAGGCCAGGCGCGGGGTGGGCCGGCTGGTCAGCTGAGCCGGTCGACTGGGCCGGTTGGGACGAGCCCCAGTTGGCCAGGGGGTTTTATTTTATTTTTATCTATTGTTTATTTATTTCTTTTCAGTTTCTTTTAATAATTAATTTATTTTAGTTTTTGTAAAAAAAATCAACACCTAAATTATTATTTAGAATTACAACACTGCCACATTAATTTGGACAGCTAAATAAAATAGTTTAATATTTTATCAATTGAAAAGGGTATTTAATTAAATGTTTTGCTTCTGTTTTATTTATTTTAGAGCCTTTAAACACTTTGTCAAAGTTTGAATTCTCCACCACAATTACTTTTGATTTATCCGACACCTTTAGAACATTTTAGTTTCAAGGTTTGAAAACGTGTGTCATTTGCCTTTACTTCAAATTTGAATTTGGATCGGTTCTCAACTAACGCGGGATTAGCACAAGGATCGTGGTGACGTGGCATCATTAGCAGGGTGTTACTGTAGCGTAAATACCCGGGCGTCACAATTCTCCTCCACTATAAGAAATCTCGTCCTGAGATTTAAGAGGCGTAAGGGGGAAGGTTCTAGTTACGAAATTCTAGCGAGTGTTCTCGGTCTTAGTTGCTCTCCTCGAAGTGGTCGATCCATAACGCTGATGTTTTCATACTTCAGCCTGAGGTCATCATGATGAAGTCGGCATCCTTTCTTCGGGAACTCCATCGTACTTACGAAAAGGATAAGGGGTAGCTTTGGAAGAACGTAACTCTACAAGGTGGCTATCTTGGTTTATAACTCAGGGAATGTGATAGAAAGTAACTCTCAAGTTGAAACTTAAGAAAATATTGAGAGCAAAGTAAAAAGGAACAATAAGAAGTTTCAAGCGGGTAGGCAATCATTCGATGCCTGAAACAGGGCGCGAAAGGGGCTCAAAGCTACGGAAATAATAATTGTGCCTGATACCAGAATAGATCACTTGGCAGGTGGCCCGTGAATTACATAAGAAATCAAGCGTGAGGAATAACTTTGACAACAGGGTGTACAGGAGAGTCAGGTTTCGACCTTGGGACCTGTGGGTTATTGGCCCACTATGTGGGTTAAAAGTAGGAAGAGCGAGAACGTCTTGCACGATCATGTAAGCAAGGTATGTCAGAGGAAGCCTGTCAGTTATTTCGGCAACAACATCAGTACCAAGGGCGAGGGACGAAGAGAACCATTTTCCTGCTCGTTGAACGAGGCGGACCAATAGGCAAAGTTCTCGTCCATCGGTGGCTACCGAAATGTCATCAACAATAGTAACAGGGTCTTGCTGACAGAATTGTACACCGAGATGTTTACATAAGCAGGAGAATATTACTGCTTAGATCATATAGATCACGAGCAACGTTATACCAACCAATAGAAAGGAAAACATGATTATCAGATTAAACAGAACAATGGAAAGGAAAATGTGTTTAAACACATATTTCAAGGTTATATCCTTCCCAAGGACAAGCAGAGCATGATACCCATGATAGGACATACGTAGAAAACCCTTTAGGAAAGGGGAAAGAAATTTCATGACATTACCCATACAAACGGGGTTTGGATAATGGACAAAGAAAACTTTAGCATTGTACTTCAAATGCTCCTATTGAAAAATTGAAGTACCACAGACATGCTTTGAGATAGCATTTACATGGTCTTGAAGCAAAGGTCAGACTTTGGATACTGGGAGGATCCATCAGCAACAACTTGTAGAATAATTTTACAACTTCCTTATGGAATAATGGATAACCTTGCTAATAAGGAAACTATAACAGTAGGTCCTCCGGCCCGGTGTGATAGGCATGACATCACCTTACCGATATATAAGGATCAATGTTATAATTCTTGGAAATAAGTCCCAACCATCATATCTGACCAAGGTTCAGATCTGATTGGTGTTAGGATACCTCAGACTCAGGATGCCTGAGAAAGAAAAGGTGCAACGCAATTGGCGAGATGACATTATAAGATTCTCGGGAAATGAACTATAGAAGTGAGTTCCGAAACAAGAGTTCATCATTAACCAAGGAGAAGATGAGGAGGTGGCTGATGGACTCGGCGACATTTCATCAAGATTAACAAAAGATGGATTTCCACAATTATCTAAACAAGGAGGTAACACTTGTCAGACCAAATGATATAATGATGTATGCTTGAGGAAAACATACACAATTAAACGTTGATTGAAAGGTGCACCCGAAATATGGGCTTAGGTAGCATGATCAATGTTAGAATGGCGATTCGATAACCAATGGTCTAAGAATGAAATATCGACCATTAACTTGAAAGCAATAGGGTTGCTAGAAGTTTTGAAGTCGCACATCATAGTTCAATTGTCGGTTTTCCGATTAGAAACAACACGGGGACCAAGGAGCAAACGGATATGGCAAGGAGTATCACCTGTATCAAGAATTCTTAAGAGGTGGTGAAATTCTCACGACATTCTTGACATAAAAGATGGTAATACTACAAGGTAAAGAACAAATGCTGGATAGCAAGGATCTCAAGGTATATCATGAAACACGAACAAGTTTGTGTTGAAGGGAAGACAGTAGAGTGGTCGATGGTAACACTAATCATGGAGGGCAAGGATGGTCTTTCTCATCATGAATTCAATTGATATCCTGGAAAATCTTGGAATACTGATGATGATCACTACACATTTGTCGAGATATTTCACGAAGATGTAATCGATCGATGATGACATCAAGTCAAACAAATGATGAAGTGAAAGGTTATTGGAACCATGGGTAGGACACAAACTCGAAATCAAGTTTGTTGTTCAAGGAGAAAAGATATGACGAGTAAGATCGGTGTAAGTTTAGCTCATCGTCAAAAATTGTGCTCAGGAAGAAGAACCAGGTAGCACCACTGTTTAAGATATCTTCCGATATTCCGATAAATCGGCCGATTTATCGCTTACCGTTGTGTGACCGATAAGATAAATCGGCCAATAAATCAGCCGATATGGCGATAAATCGACCGATATGCCGATAAACTGGCCGATTTACCCCTTATCATGGGTCGTCCGATAAGTTCCCGATAAGCAATATCCCCAACATTGGGTAGCACAGTTAAAATTAGCACAATACTGATAGAGCTGACCAGGCTAGGAATGACTTGAATGATTATTAAAATCGTAAGCAATGAAGATTATTAAGAGTTGTTGAATGGAAGTGCGGACTCGATTTAGTTGTCCGTGTCCTTGAGGGGTTCTAACAACTCAGAACCCGTTGGAAAATGGAACCGACAGGAATAGTAGTTGATGAAGAACTCATAAGAAGTTATGTAGTTCCATGGTATTCTCGAGATACTAGAGGGTAATACTCGAAGGAAGATCAGAATAGAAACTGAACTGAAGTGTTGACTTGCAATAGCATATACTTTAATCATGTCATAATAGAAGAGGAAATGGAATGGTTTCCTTTCAGATGTATCGAATAAGGTTAGCATGGTCGGAACCATAACTGCAGGGATCCAATTTACTACACTGGAAGAATTATTCGAATGATCAAATATTCTTGCAAGAAGCTTTCATGATTAGTTCCACATCGTGTCCATGGGCATGAACACTAAGTTCAAGGTCGACTCCCACTTCTTCAATGCATAACCTTCCATTCACTTCTCGTGTTTTAAAAATGACATTAGTTGTTGAATGTTTTACCTGGTTCAATACTAGATAAGTATGGCCCGTGAAATCTTATGGGTTCATACGGTTTAGAGAAGGCATATGTTCAACCCATCGGGGCATCTTAAAAACATATACCACAAGCTTCAAGAATAAATATCACGAGCTCGAAAACGGAGCATGGTTGAGAAAGCAGAGGATACAATTTACCAAAGGCATTATGTATCCAAGGGAAGGCTCACAAGGCTATTGAATATGAAGGACATTGTTGGATAAAATCCAACAAATGATCCGGTGGTCCACAAAGGATCTGGTGTGAGTATTGGCACTCAACCAGAGGAAGAAACAATGCAAATACATTGGATTATAGAAACAACTGACTAACTCAGAGCTCAATTGCAAAGGAATTATGATTTACAAAGCGAAGGATCAGAAGAAGACACTCTGATTTAAGGATGGATAAGTTGAATAGCCTAAGGGGTACAATCGATGGCAATTTGATTGGTCGAGATCCAGCTCATGTTTAAAATGACGTATGAGCTGGAAGGATGAATATAAGGATTCATATGAGGATGGCAAGCATTCACAACATATTGAATCAACAGACTCAAAATGTTAATGACAAAAGCTGTCAATAAGATTACTATACTTATGGGATTAACCATAATGCAAGCAAGCAAGAAATTCAAGAGCAACAAGCTGCTGAGGATTTTCAGGAGATCGAATACTCTGTTAGGGTACCAGATCGATCTATTATACTCTCAACAATTCAACTCAGTTCCTACATCGATGATGTTCTGGTGGTGGAAAGGGAAGTAGGTGAGGAAGAGAGAGCCGCCGTCCTTTGCCTGATCCTCCTGGATGCCGATCCAATCGGTGCTTCCAGATTAAGTAACTGGTGGCGACGCGTCAGCGAGTCCAGTTGGGCCCGACGAATCTTCTGTTGGGCTAGACTATCCTCTTGGGCCTGCTGGATATCCTTCTCGTCACGTAGCCGTCTTGGGCCGGGTTCGCTGCCATGGTGGTACTCTGTTCTCCAGTCGTCATGGCAGCGGCTCCCTTGCTCTGCTTGCTCGTCACGACGCTGACATCCCCCCTTCTTGAGTTGTGGCCTGTCCCCAAGCCAGCAGTGCCGGGTAGCGTTCGCACGTGGCCTTGGCGTCCTCCCAGGTGGCGTCCATGATTGACGGGTCAGACCAGCGCATGAGTAGTTGTTCTCGCCGGCCTTGTGGGGTTTGGCGCCATCTTGTGTCGATGATTTCCATCGGCTTCAATGGTTCATCATTGGGTACTGGCAGCACCGTCTCGACTTGGGTGGTGGGGGAGAGAGCTCGGCGAAGTTGAGACACATGGAAGACGGGGTGGACCTTGGCGCCGGCAGGAAGCTCAAGCTCGTAGGCGACGGGGTTGATGACGCGGGTGATCTTGTAGGGGCCGTAGTATTTCTTGCCCTTGTACCCATGCTTGCAGTTGTAGGACCCCAGGGTCTGATGATCCGTCTTCAGCCTGACGCGAGAGAGTGCACAGGTTTTCTTCTTCAGAAACGGGCGAATCGGGTGGTGAGTCACCAGTTGGATCATCCAGGTTGAACATGGCAAGCAGTTCGTCGACGATGTGCATTTGTATTGTTGGTGGGCACACATGGTCTTTGCCCCATCGTTCTCCGCATTTGAAACAAAGCCCTTTTGCTCGTCTAAATTGACGCAGTGCTGCGATCTTGCTTGTTTCAGACGAGGCCCGAGCTGCATCGGTCCCACGCCTGTCTTCAGAACCGGTCGCAGGTGTCACTGGTCGACTGAAGAAGGAGGGTGGAGTCGATCTGACTGCGTGGCTTGGCCCTTGGTTGGTGTTGGAGAAGCGCCTGTAGGGCAAGTCGCCATCGGCCACTTCCTCCTGAAGTAGGGCCAGCGAACAAGCCGTGTCCAGGTCCGGTGGGCGCTGTACGAGCACCACCGCGCGGATGTCCGGTCGCAATCCCTCGACAAAGCGCGTCAGGAAAAAATATGGGTGAGTATTTTCGGAGTAAGAAATGAGGTGATTCATCAGTGATTCAAATCGCTCGATGAAATCTGCGACACTAGTATGCTGCTTAATAGCGCAAAACTGTCGGATGAGCATCTGGTGTTTGTCGCGCCCGAATCGGGTGCAGAGTAATGATGTGAACGATTCCCAGTCGAGTCCAATCATTTTCTTTTGAACTGACTGGAGCCAGATGCCCGCAGGGCCTGAGAAGTTCAAAATCGCCATAGGAACACGGTATGCATCATGAACGGCGAATATCTGGAAATATTGCTCATAGAGCGTTTTCCAGAGCTGCGGGTTTTTGCCGGTGAACAGGGGAAAATTCATGGGAGGTGGATGTTGCCCCAAATTGGCGAGGAACGATGGAGTTATGTGATCTGGAGGGGAAAGTGCCAGGTGCTGAGACGTACCCGTGACCGGGAGTGCCGTCGGTGACTCGATGGTCACCGACGGGAGCCCCCCGGTGAGATCGACGTCGCCGTGGCCACTGGGCCCATGGAGTATTCCTCGCGCTTGAAACAGCGGTGGCGGAGGAACTTGGGGCATCGCTCCAGTCGACGAAGACGGTGCGGCTGGTTGGGGAGGGGTCGCTTGCATCATGGCAACTGTGTTCTCCAGCTTGGTGAAGCGGGCTTCTAGATCGGGTTTCCACCGAAGAAGATCCTCGATCTGCGATGTCTGCGCTTGCAACTGCTTGAGGACGCTTGCGGAATCGCTCTTCGCGTCCTGGTGGAGCTTGTCGAGGTACTCCTTGAGCGCCGGATCCATGGTGGCGAGGAAGACTTGCCGGGCGTGGACGCGTTGTCGAGTTTCCAGGATGTCGCGGCGGAGATCGATGGTGGTGGTGGTCTATGATACCAGGATGTTAGGGTACCAGATCGATCTATTATACTCTCAACAATTCAACTCAGTTAATACATCGATGATGTTCTGGTGGTGGAAAGGGAAGGAAGGGAAGTAGGTGAGGAAGAGAGAGCCGCCGTACTTTGCCTGATCCTCCTGGATGCCGATCCAATCGGTGCTTCCAGATTAAGTAACTGGTGGCGACGCGTCAGCGGGTCCAGTTGCGCCCGACGAATCTTCTGTTGGGCTGGACTATCCTCTTGGGCCTACTGGATATCCTTCTCGCCATGTAGCTGTCTTGGGCCGGGTTTGCTGCCATGGTGGTACTCTGTTCTCCAGTCGTCATGGCAGCGGCTCCCTTGCTCTGCTTGCTCGCCACGGTGCTGACATACAGTAGTATTTTTGAAGATCCTTATGAAACACATGAACAACTAGTGATGAGCAGATACTCATTATGTGCGAGGAATTATCCGTAGGGGTATTAATGCGGAAAAGAGCTGCAAAGCGGCGGGCACAAAGGATTCTCATCGGAGAATTTTTCAGGGTATCAAGTCATAATAGGGGCAACTGGGAACGATGGTATGAACGATGATACGTCCATTTTGCATCATGCTTTTATATCGATACTTATTGCATTATGGGTTGTTATTACATATTATATCACAATACTTATGCCTATTCTCTCTTATTTTACAAGGTTTACATAAAGAGGGAGAATGCCGGCAGCTGGGATTCTGGGCTGGAAAAGGAGCAAATATTAGAGACCTATTCTGCACAGCTCCAAAAGTCTTGAAACTACGGAAGTCATATTCAGAACATATAAAAAATACTGAGGGCAGGAAGTTCACCAGGGGGCCACATACTGCCCACGAGGGTGGGGGGCGCGCCCTACCCCCTGGGCGCGCCCCTACCTCGTGGGCCCCCTGGTGGCCCTCCAATGGCCATCTTCTGCTATATGGAGTCTTTCGATGAGAAAAATCATAAGCCATCTTCTCGGACGAAACTCCACCGCCATGAGGCAGAACCTTGGTGGAATCAAACTAGGGCTCTGGCGGAGCTGTTCTACCGGGGAAACTTCCCTCCGGGAGGGGGAAATCATCGCCATCATCATCACCAACGCCCCTCTCATCGGGAGAGGGCAATCTCCATCAACAGCTTCACCAGCACCATCTCATCTTAAAACCCTAGTTCATCTCTTGTATCGAATTCTTGTCTCCAAGTCCGGGATTGGTACCTGTGGGTTGCTAGTAGTGTTAATTACTCCTTGTAGTTGATGCTAGTTGGTTTATTTGGTGGAAGATCATATGTTCAGATCCTTTATGCATATTAATACCCCTCTGATTATGAACATGAACATGCTTTGTGAGTAGTTACGTTTGTTCCTGATGATATCGGAGAAGTCTTGCTATTAGTAGTCATGTGAATTTGGTATTCGTTTGATATTTTGATGAGATGTATGTTGTCTCTCCTCTAGTGGTGTTATGTGAATGTCGACTACATGACACTTCACCATTATTTGGGCCTAGAGGAAGGCATTGGGAAGTAATAAGTAGATGATGGGTTGCTAGAGTGACAGAAGCTTAAACCCTAGTTTATGCGTTGCTTCGTAAGGGGCTGATTTGGATCCATATGTTTCATGCTATGGTTAGGTTTACCTTAATACTTTTGTTGTAGTTGCGGATGCTTGCAATAGAGGTTAATCATAAGTGGGATGCTTGTCCAAGTAAGGACAACACCCAAGCACCGGTCCACCCACATACCAAATTATCAAAGTTCCAAACGCGAATCATATGATTGTGATGAAAACTAGCTTGACGATATTCCCATGTGTCCTCGGGAGCGCTTTACATCATATAAGAGTTTGTCTAGGCTTGTCCTTTGCTGCAAAAAGGATTGGGCCACCTTGCTGCACTTTATTTACTTTTGTTACTTGTTGCTCGTTACCAATTATCTTATCACAAAACTATCTGTTACCTATTATTTCAGTGTTTGCAGAGAATACCTTGCTGAAAACAACTTAATCATTTCCTTCTGCTCCTCGTTGGGTTCGACACTCTTACTTATTAAAAGGACTATGATAGATCCCCTATACTTGTGGGTCATCAAGACTCTTTTCTGGCGCCGTTGCCGGGGAGTAAAGCGCCTTTGGTGGGTGGAATTTGGTAAGGAAAAATTTATATAGTGTGCTGAAATTTACTGTCACTTGTTACTACGGAAAGTAATCCTCTAAGGGGCTGGTTCGGGGTATCTTCACCCCGACCAGTAGAGCAAAGAGTTGCTCCTCAACCTACTTGTAACACCCCGGATATGATTTACCTAATATGTAATCCAACTCTTGCCGTTTCCGGCGTTAAGTTATTTTATTTTCTCGGGTTCGGGTTTTTGTCTCTGTGTGTTGTTGTCATTTTCATGCATCTCATATCATGTCATCATGTGCATTGCATTTGCATACGTGTTCGTCTCATGCATTCGAGCATTTTTCCCGTTGTCCGTTTTGCATTCCGGCGCTCCGTTCTCCTCCGGTGGTCATTTCTACCTTTCTTCCGTGTGTGGGGATTAAACATTTCCGGATTGGACCGAGACTTGCCAAGCGGCCTTGGTTTACTACCGGTAGACTGCCTGCCAAGTTTCGTACCATTTGGACTTCGTTTGATGCTCCAACGATTAACCGAGGGACCGAAAAGGCCTCATGTGTGTTGCAGCCCAACACCCCTACAATTTGGACCAAAACCAACCTAAACCCTCTCCATCATCTAGAGCGTTCGATCACGATCGCGTGGCCGAAAACCGCACCTCATTTGGACACTCCTAGCTCCCTCTATGCCTATAAATACACCCCTCCGAAATTCGCAGTTCCCCTCTCCCGAAACCCTAAAAAATCATCTCCGCCGCCATCGGACGTGTCCGCCTCCGCCTCCGCGCCAACCCGCTCACGGCACGTGGCGGCTCCAGCCCCCGCCGCCGCCGAGGCCCGCCGGCCCGAGGCCGGCCCTCTCCCCGCGCAAACCGGGCCGCGCCCCGCGCTCGCTAGCGCAGCCCTCTGGCACCGGTCGCCCGACGCCGCCACATCCTTCGCCGCTCCGCCGCGGCTCCTCTACTCCGGCCCGCCGCCCCGCCCCACGCGCCTCGCCGCCCGCCGCCACATCTCCGTCTTCCGCCACGGCCGAACCCCGCCTCCGCCGTCCACCTCGTCGCCGGTGGAAGCCTGGCCACCGCCCCGCTCTGGCCACTCCTTCCTCGCCCGCCGCCGTCTACAGGGATTCCGGCGAGATCCGCCGCCGCCTCGGGAGACGTGCCCTGGATCCAGATCCAGATCCAAACCCTAGGGTTGACTTTTGCCCCGTTTCCTGTATTTTTTTGCATATTTCATCATGCTATATCTTCGCATTCATAACCCCGTTTTGGGCATACAACATATCAAAATGTTCGTCTCAGAGAGCACATCATTTCATCTCATTGTATCATTTTCATTTGAGTTCATCTTGATGCCCCCAAATTCTGTTGGAAGAGTGCTATTTGAGATAATTGCCAGATCTGCTGACCCAAATAGCTATTTGTCATTTTTGCCATGTTTATTGTGTGCATGATATTGTTGGGGAACGTAGCAGAAATTCAAAATTTTCCTACGTGTCACCAAGATCCATCTATGGAGAGACTAGCAACGAGGGAAGGAGAGTGCATCTACATACCCTTGTAGATCGCTAAGCGGAAGCATTCAAGTGAACGGGGTTGATGGAGTCGTACTCGTCGTGATCCAAATCACCGAAGATCCTAGTGCCGAACGGACGGCACCTCCGCGTTCAACACACGTACAGCCCGATGACGTCTCCCATGCCTTGATCCAGCAAGGAGAGAGGGAGAGGTTGAGGAAGACTCCATCCAGCAGCAGCACAACGGCGTGGTGGTGGTGGAGCAGCGTGGCAATCCAGCAGGGCTTCGCCAAGCACCACAGAATATGAGGAGAAAGAGAGGGAGGGCTGCACCAACGAGAGAGATCAAATCGCATGTTATGGGCAGCCCCTAGGCCTCACTATATATAGGGGAGAGGGAGGAGGGTGCGCCCCCTCTAGGGTTCCCACCCCTAGGGGGGGGCGGCAGCCCTAGATGGGAAAGGGGAGGCGGCCAAGAGGGGAAGGAGAGGGAGGCGCAGCTAGATGGGCCCTAAGGCCCATACCCCCCTTAGGGTTTGCCCCCTTTCCACCTTTTAGGTGCCTTGGGCCCTTGTGGGGGGCGCACCAGCCCACCCGGGCTGGTCCCCTCCCACACTTAGCCCACGCAAACCTCCGGGGTTAGTGGCCCCACTTGGTGGACCCCCGGGACCCTCCGGGTGGTCCCGGTACGTTACCGATAAAACCCGAAACTTTTCTGGTGACCAAAATAGGACTTCCCATATATAAATCTTTACCTCCGGACCATTCCGAAACTCCTCGTGACGTCCGGGATCTCATCCGGGACTCCGAACAACATTCGGTAACCACATACAAGCTTCCTTTATAACCCTAGCGTCATCGAACCTTAAGTGTGTAGACCCTACGGGTTCGGGAGACATGCAGACATGACCGAGACGTTCTCCGGTCAATAACCAACAGCGGGATCTGGATACCCATGTTGGCTCCCACATGCTCCACGATGATCTCATCGGATGAACCATGATGTCAAGGACTTAATCAATCCCGTATACAATTCCCTTTGTCTATCGGTACGATACTTGCCCGAGATTCGATCGTCGGTATCCCGATACCTTGTTCAATCTCGTTACCGGCAATTCTCTTTACTCGTTCTGTAACACATCATCCCGTGATCAACTCCTTGGTCACATTGCGCATATGATGATGTCCTAGTGGGCCTAGAGATACCTCTCCGCTTACACGGAGTGACAAATCCCAGTCTCGATTCGTGCCAACCCAACAGACACTTTCGGAGATACCTGTAGTGCACCTTTATAGTCACCCAGTTACGTTGTGACGTTTGGTACACCCAAAGCATTCCTACGGTATCCGGGAGTTGCACAATCTCATGGTCTAAGGAAATGATACTTGACATTAGAAAAGCTTTAGCATACGAACTACACGATCTTTGTGCTAGGCTTAGGATTGGGTCTTGTCCATCACATCATTCTCCTAATGATGTGATCCCGTTATCAATGACATCTAATGTCCATGGTCAGGAAACCGTAACCATCTATTGATCAACGAGCTAGTCAACTAGAGGCTTACTAGGGACATGGTGTTGTCTATGTATCCACACACGTATCTGAGTTTCCTATCAATACAATTCCAGCATGCATAATAAACGATTATCATGAACAAGGAAATATAATAATAACTTATTTATTATTGCCTCTAGGGCATATTTCCAACAGTCTCCCACTTGCACTAGAGTCAATAATCTAGTTCACATCGCCATGTGATTAACACTCACAGGTCACATCGCCATGTGACTAACACCCAAGAGTTTACTAGAGTCAGTAGTCTAGTTCACATCACTATGTGATTAACACTCAATGAGTTCTAGGTTTGATCATGTTGCTTGTGAGAGAGGTTTTAGTCAACGGGTCTTAACCTTTCAGATCCGTGTGTGCTTTACAAATCTCTATGTCATCTCCTAGATGTAGCTACCACGTTCTATTTGGAGCTATTCCAAATAACTGTTCTACTTGGAGCTATTCTAAATTGTTGCTCCATTATACGTATCCGGTATGTCTACTCAGAGCTATCCGGATAGGTGTTAAGCTTGCATCGACGTAACCCTTTACGACGAACTCTTTTACCACCTCCATAATCGAGAAAAAAAAATCCTTAGTCCACTAGTTACTAAGGATAACTTTGACTGCTGTCCTGTGCTCCATTCTTGGATCACTCTTGTACCCCTTGACTGACTCATGGCAAGGCACACTTCAGGTGCGGTACACAACATAGCATACTGTAGAGCCTATGTCTTAAGCATAGGGGACGACCTTCGTCCTTTCTCTCTATTCTGTCATGGTCGAGCTTTAAGTCTTAACTTCATACCTTACAACTCAGGCACGAACTCCTTCTTTGACTGATCCATCTTGAACACCTTCAAGATCATGTCAAGGTATGTGCTCATTTGAAAGTACCATTAAGTGTTTTGATCTATCCTTATAGATCTTGATGCTTAATGCTCAAGTAGCTTAATCCAGGCTTTCCATTGAAAAACACTTTCCAAATAACCCTAAATGCTTTCCAGAAATTCTACGTCATTTCTGATCAACAATATGTCAACAACATATACTTATCAGAAATTCTATAGTGCTCCCACTCACTTCTTTGGAAATACAAGTTTCTCACAAACTTTGTATCCACCCAAAATCTTTGATCATCTCATCAAAGCATACATTCCAACTCCGAGATGCTTACTCCAGTCCTCAGAAGGATTGCTGGAGCTTTGCATACTTATTAGCATCTTTCAGGATTGACAAAACCTTCCGGTTGTATCACATACAACCTTTCCTCAAGAAAATTGTCGAGGAAACAATGTTTTGACATCCTATCTGCAAGATTTCATAAATAATGCAGTAATCGCTAATATAATTCCAACAGACTCTCAGCATCGCTACGAGTGAGAAAGTCTCACCGCAGTCAACTCCTTGAACTTGTCGGGAAACACCTTAACGACAAGTCGAGCTTTCTCAATGGTGACACTTACCATCATTGTCTGTCTTTCTTTTAAAATCCATCTGTACTCAACATCCTTAAGACCATCAAGTAGTTCTTCCAAAGTCTACAGTTTGTTTTCATACATGGATCCTCTCTCGGATTTTATGGCCTCGAGCCATTTATTGGAATCCAGGCCCACCACCACTTCTCCATAGCTCGTAGGTTCATTGTTGTCTAGCAACATGACTTCCAAGACAAGATTACGTACCACTCTGAAGTAGTACGCATCCTTGTCATCCCACGAGGTTTGGTAGTGACTTGATCTGAAGTTTCATGATCACTATCATGAGCTTCCACTTCAATTGGTGTAGGTGCCACAGGAACAACTTCCTGTGCCCTGCCACACACTAGTTGAAGAGACGGTTCAATAACCTCATCAAGTCTCCACCATCCTCCCACTCAATTCTTTCGAGAGAAACCTTTCCTCGAGAAAGGACCCGATTCTAGAAACAATCCCTTATTGCTTTCGAATCTGAGACAGGAGGTATACCCAACTGTTTTGGGTGTCCTATGAAGATGCATTTATCCTCTTTGGGTTCGAGCTTATCAGCCTGAAACCTTTTTCACATAAGCGTCGCAGCCCCAAACTTTTAAGAAATGACAGCTTAGGTTTCTCTAAACCATAGTTCATACGGTGTCATCTCATCGGAATTACGTGGTTCCCTATTTAAAGTGAATGTGGTTGTCTCTAATGCCTAACCCATAAACTATTGTGGTAATTCGATAAGAGACATCATGGTATGCATCATATCCAATAGGGTGCAGTTATGATGTTCGGACACATCATCACACTGTGGTGTTCCAGGCTGTATCAGTTGTGAAACAATTTCCACAATGTCTTAATTCTGTGCCAAACTCGTAATTCAGATATTCATCTCTATGATCATATCATAGATCTTTTATCCTCTTGTCACGACGATCTTTCAACCTCACCCCGAATTAGTTGAACCTTTCAATAATTCAGACTCGTGATTCATCAAGTAAATATACTCAACATCTACTCAAATCATCTGTGAAGTAAGAACATAACGATATCCACTACATGCCTCAACACTTATTGGACTGCACACATCAAAATGTATTACTTCCAACAAGTTGCTTTCTAGTTCCATTTTACTGAAAACGAGGCTTTCAGTCATCTTGCCCATGTGTTGTGATTTGCATGTCTCAAGTGATTCAAAATCAAGTGAGTACAAAACAGTCCATTTGCATGGAGTTTCTTCATGCATATACACCAATAGACATGGTTCGCATGTCTCAAACTTTTCAAAAATGAGTGAGTCCAAAGATCCATCAACATGGAGCTTCCTCATGCGTTTTATACCGATATGACTTACGTGGCAGTGCCACAAGTAGGTGGTACTAACATTACTATCTTTTGGCATGAACATGTGTATCACTACGATCGAGATTCAATAAACCATTCATTTTAGGTGTAAGACCATTGAAGGTATTATTCAAATAAACAGAGTAACCATTATTCTCCTTAAATGAATAACCGTATCGCGATAGACATAATCCAATCATGTCTATGCTCAATGCAAACACCAAATAACAATTATTTAGTTTTAACACCAATCTCGATGGTAGAGGGAGCGTGCGATGCTTGATCACATCAACATTGGAAACACTTCCAACACATATCATCAGCTCACTTTTAGCTAGTCTCCATTTATTCCGTAGCTTTTATTTCGAGTTACTAACACTTAGCAACCGAACCGGTATCTAATACCTTGGTGCTACTAGGAGTACTAGTAAAGTACACATCAACACAATGTATATCCAATATACTTCTATCGACGTTGCCAGCCTTCTAATCTACCAAGTATCTAGGGTAATTCTGCTCCAGTGGCTGCTCCCCTTATTACAGAAGCACTTAGTCTCGGGTTTGGGTTCAACCTTGGGTTTCTTCACTAGAGCAGCAGCTGAATTGCTGTTTCATGAAGTATCCCTTCTTGCCCTTGCCCTTCTTGAAACTAGTGGTTTCACCAACCATCAACAATTGATGCTCCTTCTTGATTTCTACTTTCGCGGTGTCAAACATCGCGAATATCTCAAGGATCATCATATATGTCCCTGATATATTATAGTTCATCATGAAGCTCTAGCAGCTTGGTGGCAATGACTTCAGAGAACTATCACTTTTTCATTTGGAAGATCAACTCCCACTTGATTTAAGCGATTGTTGTACTCAGACAATCTGAGCACTAGCTCAACAATTGAGCTTTTCTCCCTTAGTCTGCAGGCTAAGAAAATCGTCAGAGGTCTTATACCTTTTGACGTGGGCACGAGCCTGAAATCCGAATTTCAGCCCTCGAAACATCTCACATGTTTCGCGATGTTTCAAAAACGTCTTCGGTGCCTCAACTCTAAACCATTTAACTGAACTATCATGTAGTTATCAAATGCGTATGTCAGATGTTCGCAACATCCACAGACGACGTTCGAGGTTCAGCACACTGAGCGGTGCATTAAGGACATAAGCCTTCTATGAAGCAATGAGGACAATCCTCAGTTTACGGATCTAGTCCGCATAATTTCTACTATCAACTTTCAACTAAATTTTCTCTAGGAACATATCTAAACAGTAGAACTAAAGCGCGAGCTACGACATAATTTGCAAAATCCTTTTGACTATGTTCAAGATAAACAAGTTCATCTTATGAACTCCCACTCAGATAGACATCCCTCTAGTCATCTAAGTGATTACATGATCCGAGTCAACTAGGCCGTGTCCGATCATCACGTGAGACGGACTAGTCAACATCGGTGAACATCTTCATGTTGATCGTATCTACCATACGACTCATGCTCGACCTTTCGGTCTTCTGTGTTCCGAGGCCATGTCTGTACACATGCTAGGCTCATCAAGTCAACCCTAAGTGTTTTGCATGTGTAAAACTGTCTTACACCCGTTGTATGTGAACGTAAGGATCTATCACACCCGATCATCACGTGGTGCTACGAAACGATGAACTTTAGCAACGGTGCACAGTTAGGGGAGAACACATTCTTGAAATTTTTTATGAGGGATCATCTTATTTACTACCGTCGTTCTAAGTAAACAAGATGCAAAACCATGATAAACATCACATGCAATCAAATAGTGACATGATATGGCCAATATCACTTTGCTCTTTTTGATCTCCATCTTCGGGGCTCCATGATCATTGTTGTCACCGGCATGACACCATGATCTCCATCATCATGACCTCCATCATCGTGTCTTCATGAAGTTGTCTCGCCAACTATTACTTCTACTACTATAGCTAACGGTTAGCAATAAAGTAAAGTAATTACATGGTGTTGTTCAATGACACGCAGGTCATACAATAAATAAAGACAACTCCTATGGCTCCTGCCGGTTGTCATATTCATTGGCATGCAAGTCGTGATTCCTATTACAAGAACATGATCAATCTCATACATCACATATATCATTCATCACATCCTTTTGGCCATATCACATCACACGGCACATGCTGCAAAAACAAGTTAGACGTCCTCTAATTGTTGTTGCAAGTTTTTACATGGCTGCTATAGGTTTCTAGCAAGAACGTTTCTTACCTGCGCCAAAACCACAACGTGATATGCCAATTTCTATTTACCCTTCATAAGGACCCTTTTCATCAAATCCGATCCGACTAAAGTGGGAGAGACAGACACCCGCCAGCCACCTTATGCAACTAGTGCATGTTTGTCGGTGGAACCGGTCTCACGTAAGAGTACGTGTAAGGTTGGTCCGGGCCGCTTCATCCCACGATGCCGCTGAATCAAGATAAGACTAGTAACGGCAAGCATATTGAACAAAATCAACGCCCACAACTACTTTGTGTTCTACTCGTGCATAGAATCTACGCAAAGACCTAGCTCATGATGCCACTGTTGGGGAACGTAGCAGAAATTCAAAATTTTCCTACGTGTCACCAAGATCCATCTATGGAGAGACTAGCAACGAGGGAAGGAGAGTGCATCTACATACCCTTGTAGATCGCTAAGCGGAAGCGTTCAAGTGAACGGGGTTGATGGAGTCGTACTCGTCGTGATCCAAATCACCGAAGATCCTAGTGCCGAACGGACGGCACCTCCGCGTTCAACACACGTACAACCCGATGACGTCTCCCATGCCTTGATCCAGCAAGGAGAGAGGGAGAGGTTGAGGAAGACTCCATCCAGCAGCAGCACAACGGCGTGGTGGTGGTGGAGGAGCGTGGCAATCTAGCAGGGCTTCGCCAAGCACCACGGAATATGAGGAGAAAGAGAGGGAGGGCTGCACCAACGAGAGAGATCAAATCGTGTGTTATGGGCAGCCCTAGGCCTCACTATATATAGGGGAGAGGGAGGAGGGTGCGCCCCCTCTAGGGTTCCCACCCCTAGGGGGGCGGCAGCCCTAGATGGGAAAGGGGAGGCGGCCAAGAGAGGAAGGAGAGGGAGGCGTAGCTAGATGGGCCCTAAGGCCCATACCCCCCTTAGGGTTTGCCCCCTTTCCACCTTTTAGGCGCCTTGGGCCCTTGTGGGGGGCGCACCAGCCCACCCGGGGCTGGTCCCCTCCCACACTTAGCCCACGCAAACCTCCGGGGTTGGTGGCCCCACTTGGTGGACCCCCGGGACCCTCCCGGTGGTCCCGATACATTACCGATAAACCCCGAAACCTTTCCGGTGACCAAAACAGGACTTCCTATATATAAATCTTTACCTCTGGACCATTCCGGAACTCCTCGTGACGTCCGGGATCTCATCTGGGACTCCGAACAACATTCGGTAACCACATACAAACTTCCTTTATAACCCTAGCGTCATCGAACCTTAAGTGTGTAGACCCTACGGGTTCGGGAGACATGCAGACATGACCGAGACGTTCTCCGGTCAATAACCAACAGCGGGATATGGATACCCATGTTGGCTCCCACATGCTCCACGATGATCTCATCGGATGAACCACGATGTCAAGGACTTAATCAATCCCGTATACAATTCCCTTTGTCTATCGGTACGATACTTGCCCGAGATTCGATCGTCAGTATCCCGATACCTTGTTCAATCTCGTTACCGGCAAGTCTCTTTACTCGTTCCGTAACACATCATCCCGTGATCAACTCCTTGGTCACATTGCGCATATGATGATGTCCTATCGAGTGGGCCCAGAGATACCTCTCCGCTTACACGGAGTGACAAATCCCAGTCTCGATTCGTGCCAACCCAACAGACACTTTCGGAGATACCTGTAGTGCACCTTTATAGTCACCCAGTTACGTTGTGACGTTTGGTACACCCAAAGCATTCCTACGGTATCCGGGAGTTGCACAATCTCATGGTCTAAGGAAATGATACTTGACATTAGAAAAGATTTAGCATACGAACTACACGATCTTTGTGCTAGGCTTAGGATTGGGTCTTGTCCATCACATCATTCTCCTAATGATGTGATCCCGTTATCAATGACATCTAATGTCCATGGTCAGGAAACCGTAACCATCTATTGATCAACGAGGTAGTCAACTAGAGGCTTACTAGGGACATGGTGTTGTCTATGTATCCACACACGTATCTGAGTTTCCTATCAATACAATTCCAGCATGGATAATAAACGATTATCATGAAGAAGGAAATATAATAATAACTTATTTATTATTGCCTCTAGGGCATATTTCCAACAGATATGCCCATGAGCTCTACTTGAGTTTTGTTATATGCTTTTGCCATCTTTTCAGAGATGCCATCCATGTATTTTTGTGATGTGTGTGTTGACTAGCACAAGCTTGCAAAGTGGTGCTTTCGTTAATGCTGATTTCAGGGACTTAGCAATTCCACGAAGTCCTTGATCTGTTTTATCATTATGCCATATGGTCATGTTGTTTCCTAGTGATCCGTGCCTCTTTTGAGGATGATCAGTAGGGATGATTTGTTAATCTTGTAGTGCTCTATCCATCCATGTCTTTGTTTGCAATTATGGAGCAACCTAGCTTGAGTCAATCGAGCTCTACTTTTGCTATTTCGTGAATCTAGGAAGATTGTCTACTTGTTAGCGATTTTGCCGAGGATGTTGTAGTTGATCCGTGCATGCTATGTTATTGTTCTTGCCATTTCTAGCTTGTATAATGTGTATTCTTGATGGGTGTATGCTTAGATTGACATGACATGCTCTGTAGTGAGTGCATCGAGCTCGTAAACATGCCTACTTGATATCTGATTTGCATGTTCCAGTTTTTCTCCAAGTCTGTGATCTGATTATGTTTTTGCCATGTTCACATGCTTGCAATTGTATTTTCTGATCCCTTTTGGCTCAAGGTCACTAAGGGACTTTTGTTAAGATCTTTGAGTAGCTCCATTCCATGCCTTGCTTTGCCATGTTAAGTTCCTGTAGCATCTAGTTTTCATGCTCCAAAGTGTGCTACCCGATCTGAAATTCCAGACAAGTGTTAATTTCACTAAGTCTGAAATCTGTTTACCAATTGCATTTTTGCCATGCTTGTTTGAACCTGTTAGTGGATGAATTGGCCGTAGCTCAGTGTTCATCTTTTGTTAAGCATCATGAATGGATCCCTACCATGTATTTTGTTGCCATGTTTGGGTGCTGTAGCATGTTTAACTTGTTGCATTTAGATGGCTACTTGTTGTTTACCGCAGACCGGTGTCATATTTGAATTGCTTGCCATTTCCAAACCGTGCGTCCGATTCCGTTGATCTTTATATCGATTTCAACCGAAATCACCTCACCTTTCTAGTGGCACCCTTGGAATTCCGAGGGTAATTTTATTTAAACCCTCCCGGGCCAGTGCTCCTTTGAGTGTTGGTCCAACCGAGCGATGTCCGGGGCTACTAGGGGCAACTCTGGGCTGGTCTACCCGACGTCTGGCTCATCTGAGTGTGCCCTGAGAACGAGATATGTGCAGCTCCTATCGGGATTTGTCGGAACATTCAGGCGGTGTTGCTGGATTTGTGTTAACTTGTCGAAGTGTCTTGTAGAACCGGGATGCCGAGTCTGATCGGAATGTCTCAGGAGAAGGTATATCCTTCGTTGACCATGAGAGCTTGTCATGGGCTAAGTTGGGACTCCCCTGCAGGGATTTGAACTTTCGAAAGCCGTGCCTGCGGTTATGGGCAGATGGGAATTTGTTAATGTCCGGTTGTAGATAACTTGAACCTTAACTTAATTAAAATGAATCAACTGTGTGAGTTACCGTGATGGTCTCTTCTCAACGGAGTCCGAGAAGTGAACACGGTGTTGGAGTAATGCTTGCCGCAGGTTGTTCTCTAGTTTTTCGTTCGAGCTTTTCCTTCTCTTCTTGCTCTCTTTTGCGAACAGGTTAGCCACCATATATGCTAGTCGCTTGCAGCAGCTCCACATATTACCTTGCCTTTCCTATAAGCCTAAATAGTCTTGATCGCGAGGGTGCGAGATTGTTGAGTCCCTGTGGCTCACAGATTACTTCCAAACCAGATGCAGGGCCTGATGACTCCGTTCCAGATGACGCGCTTGAGCTCAAGTGGGAGTTCGACGAGGACTCACGCCGTTACTATGTGTCTTTCCCTGATGATCAGTAGTGGTGCCCAGTTGGGGCGATCGGGACCGTGTTGCATGTCGGGTTGATCTTTTATTTTGGCACCATAGTTGGGCCATGAGTGATTGGATGATGTAATGCTATTTATGTACTTTGTTTGATGTGGCGAGTGTAAGCCAACTATGTACCTTCCCCTTTTATTATCTATATTACATGGGATGTTGTGAAGATTGCCTTACTTGCGACATTGCTTTCAATGCGGTTATGCCTCTAAGTCGTGCTTCGACACGTAGGAGACATAGCCACATAGAGGGCGTTACAAGTTGGTAATCAGAGCCTTCCCCGACCTTAGGAGCCCCCACTGCTTGATCGTTTTTAGCAGCCGTTGTTGAGTCTAGAAAAATGTTTTGAGTCATTTAGGAATTATATATCAGAGATTTTAGGAATTCTTTTTACTCCCCAGTCCCTTCATCGCTCTGGTAAGGCATCCTGACATAGAGTTTTGACTCTTCTCTTCTCAAATTTCACTAATTTTTTTAGGATCACGCGGGTATCTTGGAATCGTTCTGATGGTTTTGTGAGGAGAACATTGTTCTTGGTGCCTCCTGTCATTTAGGGGTTGTGGCATTGTCCCGGGGAGTTGAGCTCCGAGGTGTCGTCGTCACAATTTTATTGTTGCAGTTCTGGAATACCCGAGTTTAGTACGTCGTCATCGAAAATCTCTTTTATGCAGTTGTTGGTGAGATAACCTCGACGCCACCCAGTACTAGGGTGGGAGTTCGGGAGTATTGCCATAACTTGTATAACAGATGCTTTTCGAAGGTTGAGGTAGATGGTTTCCGAAGTTTTCTCGGTTATGTGTTGAAGGATGGATATAGCTGGATGTAGGATTTGCTAGATTTGGGTGAGATATTATGCTTCCCCTGTATCCCCAACACCTGATTGCATAACCGGAAAGGTTCGGGAGTTTCATAGGTGGGAATTCTTGTAGCTCTAGCTCTTCTTCCACGGATATTTGGTTTGAGATTGGGATTTCTTACCGAGTATTCGTTCTTGCCCCGTACCTTGTTGATTTATTCCTCTACCTAAATTCTAAGTGGCTTCTCAATTTATGGATATGTGACCATTTTAAGTGGAATGCATTCGTTCATTTTGTTCGGGTGTGAAGACTATATGTTGCAATTTCAACCCGCTTGATTCAGCTTCAATTTTTTCTGTCAATGTGCTAACGGTTGTCACCCTCTTCAGGATGGCTCCCGCTAAGAGCAGCAATCAGAATCAGAATCAGGATCCGCCACCACCTCCCCCTCCTCCGGAGGCATGGCAAGCTGTGATGGCCGCAACCAATGCAAACATGCAGTTGATCATGCAAATTCTTCAAGAGCATAATCAAGCGAACCAAGGCAACCAAGGCAACATTTAGAATCACTTTGCTACACTCAACCAGTTCCTTGTGAACCAGCCAAAGACTTTCAGCAATTGTGTTAAGCCAACTGATGCTGACGATTGGCTTGTGGACTTGTGCAAGCATTTCGAGTGCAGTAACGTCAGACCTGAGGACTTTGTCAAGTTCGCTTCCTTCCAACTCAAAGAGCAAGCTGCAGAATGGTTCCAGCAGTACACAGATTCTAGAGGAGGCCGTGTGATTACCTGGGATGAATTCCGTCAAGACTTCAAAGCTCATCATATTCCTCAGAGCGTGGTTGAAAGCAAGCGCGAGGAATTCCACAACCTGAAGCAAGGCTCTATGTCTGTCTATGACTACAACAAGTTATTTCAGAAGCTCGCATGCTTTGCTAAGCAGGACATCCCCGACGAGAAGAGCATGATATACCAGTTCAGGGGTGGTCTCAGAGAAGATATCCAGCTAGCTCTTGTTTGCTTTGAGCCCTTGAGGTACGATGAGTTCTACAACATGGCATTGAAGCAAGAGGCTGCTCAACTGAAGTGTGATGCTTCCAAGAAGCGAGTCAGAGATGCTACTCCTTATTCCTCTACTCAAGTGGCCAAGCAGCAGAAGTATTGGCTTCCTCCTCCTCCGTTTCGCCAGCCGTATCAGCAGAAGAGCAAAGGTGGCAGTGGATCTTCCCACCCAACCAACCCTGGCTTTCAGAACAAGACTTCGTCTCAAGCTCCAAGATCGAGTGCTCCGTATCACAGTCCGCTTTCAGAGGTCACATGCAACAAGTGCCAACAGAAGGGTCACTATGCCAACAAATGCTTCAATCAGAGGTGTCTTCCTCCTCCTCCTCCTGTGAGATCGTCAAGTACAGCTATGGTCAAGCATAACCCCAAGTCTGCAAAGGTCAACTTGATGAATGCAGCTCAGGCAGAGGACTCGTCAGATGTCATCATGGGTAACCTTCCTGTTAACGATATTCCTGCAAAAGTTCGTTTTGACACTGGTGCATCACATTGTTTCATCTTGAGACCATTTGTTTCTAAGCATGAGTTGCCTTTACAATATTTGCCTAGTCAGTTATTTGTTGTTTCTCCGGGTAAATTCATGAAGGCAAGCGCTATGGCCCCGGATGTTACTATCACGTTGGGCGACTACAAGTTTCTTTCTTCTCCGGTGGTTCATGGTAACTCGGATATTGATCTTATTCTCGAAATGGACTGGCTATCTAAGCACAAGGCGCATCTTGATTGTGCAGCCAGGCAGATTCAATTGACTCATTCGTCTGAGGATGTAATTGTCTTTGCCGCTCGTGATGATACCATCCGTCTGTTTTCTCTCAATGAGAAGGGTGAACTGGATGCCATCTCGCAAATTCCAGTCGTCTATGAATATCAAGACGTCTTTCCTGAAGAGCTTACAGGAATGCCTCCGCACTGGCCAGTTGAATTCGTCATTGATCTTGAGCCTGGCACAGAACCGGTGTGCAAACGTCCTTACAAGCTCGGACCTGAAGAGTTGAAGGAGGTGAAGAAGCAACTCGATATTCAAGAGCGAATGGGTCTCATCCGACCTAGTTCCTCTCCGTGGGGTTGTGGAGTTCTCTTTGTGAAGAAGAAGGATGGAACGGACCGACTTTGTGTTGACTACTGTCCATTGAATAAGAAGACTATCAAGAAAAAATACCCACTTCCCAACATCAACGAGCTGTTCGAACAACTCAAAGGTGCCCAAGTATTCTCCAAGCTTGATCTCCGTATGGGTTATCACCAGATTCGAATCCGTGAGCACGATATTCCCAAGAGGGCTTTCAGGACAAGCTATGGTTCATATGAATACACTGTCATGTCTTTTGGCCTCGTCAACGCTCCTCCGACTTTCTCTCCATGATGAACTTCATCTTCAACGCCTACACCAATGACTTTGTTTTGGTCTATCTTGACGACATTCTGGTCTTTTCGAAGAACAAGGAAGATCATGCCAAGCACTTGCGTTTGGTGCTCGATAAGCTCAGGGAACACCAGTTCTACGCCAAGTTCTCCAAGTGCGAGTTTTGGCTCGATGAGGTTCTTTATCTTGGGCATATCATCTCTACCAAGGGCATTGCGGTCAATCCTGATAAGGTGTCTGCAATTGTGAAATGGGAACCTCCTCAGAAGGTGAAGCAACTCCGTAGCTTCCTCGGTCTCGCAAGCTACTGTCAAAGATTCGTTGAGAATTTTTCAAAGATCGCGAAGCCTCTTTCAAATCTGCTCCAGAAGCACGTCAAGTACGTTTGGTCTCCGGAATGTGACATCGCTTTCAACACTTTGAAAGAGGAATTGTTCAATGCTCTAGTTCTGACTCCTCCTGACGAATCCAAACCGTTCGAGGTCTTCTGCGATGCCTCTCTTCAAGGTCTTGGTGCAGTGTTGATGCAAGAGAAGAAAGTTGTGGCCTATATCTCTCGCCAGTTGAAGCCCAACGAGAAGAACTACCCCACTCATGACCTCGAGTTGGCGGCAGTTGTGCATGCTCTTTTGACTTGGAGACATCTCTTATTGGGAAGAAAAGTGGACATTTTCACTGACCACAAGAGTCTCAAGTACATCTTCACTCAGCCTAATCTCAACCTCAGGCAGAATCGATGGGTCGAAATGATGCAAGAGTATAATCCGAGTATCGAGTATACTCTAGGCAAGGCCAATGTGATTGCTGACGCATTGAGCAGGAAGGCTTATTGCAACAGTCTGACTCTCAAGCCTTATCAACCCGAGCTTTGTGAAGCTTTCCGCAAACTTAATCTGCAAGTTGTTCCTCAAGGTTTCCTCGCCAACCTTCAAGTCTCTCCTACCTTGGAAGACCAGATTCGCGAGGTTCAACTTCTTGATGCTATGGTGAAGAAGGTGAAGATTGGGATTGCCAAGAGTCAACCCAAGTACAAGTGCTACCGCCTTGATGACAAGGATACTCTCTTCTTCAAGGATCGTATTGTTGTGCCCAAAGGTGATCTTCGTAAAGTTATCATGAACGAGGCTCACAATTCACTCTTCTCCATCCACCCTGGGAGCACGAAGATGTATCAGGACCTCAAGCAGGCTTGTTGGTGGATGCGAATGAAGCGCGAGATTGCTCAGTTCGTGAATGAATGTTATGTCTGCAGAAGAGTGAAGGCAGAACACCAAAGGCCAGCTGGTCTCCTCCAACCTCTTGCCATTCCAGAATGGAAGTTTGACCACATTGAGATGGACTTCGTGACTGGGTTTCCAAAGTCCAAGCGTGGCAATGATGCTATATTCGTTGTCATCGACAAACTCACTAAAGTGGCTCACTTTCTACCTATCAAAGAGTCAATCACTGCAGCTCAATTGGTGGAGCTCTATACCTCTCATATTGTCTCGCTGCATGGTATTCCACAGGTGATCTCTTCAGACCGTGGCATCATCTTTACCTCCAAGTTTTGGGAGTCTTTTCAGAAGGCCATGGGCACCAACATCCACTTCAGCACAGCTTTCCATCCTCAAACTAGCGGTCAAGTCGAGCGTGTCAACCAGATTCTTGAAGATATGCTCAGGGCTTGTGTGATCTCCTTCGGCTTGAAGTGGGAGGATTGTCTTCCATATGCTGAATTATCCTACAACAACAGTTTTCAAGAAAGTTCGGGCAAGGCCCCATTCGAAGTTCTGTATGGCAGGAAGTGCCGTACCCCTCTCAACTGGTCTGAAACCGGTGAACGTCAACTTCTGGGAAATGACTTAATCACAGAGGCAGAGGAAACGTGCAAAGTCATTCGAGATAACCTCAAAGCAGCGTAATCACGCCAGAAGAGCTACTATGATAGTAAGCACCGTGATTTGGCTTTCGAGATCGGAGATCATGTTTAGCTCCGCGTCTCTCCTATGAAAGTTACTCGTTGCTTCGGTATCAAAGGGAAGCTTGCCCCTAGATACGTGGGACCTTTCAAGATCGTCAGCAAGAGAGGCGATCTCGCCTATCAACTCGAGCTTCCTTCAAACTTTGCAAATGTGCATGACGTGTTCCATGTCTCTCAGCTCCGCAAGTGCTCCAAGACCCCTGAACGCACCATCAACTTCGAAGACATTGAGCTCCAAGAAGATCTCTCTTATCATGAGCACCCCGTTGCAATTCTTGAAGAGACTGAACGCAAGACTCGAAATAAGCCAATCAAATTCCTCAAAGTCAAGTGGTCACACCATTCCGACCGTGAAGCCACCTGGGAATGCGAGGATCACCTCCGTTCTGAGTACCCGGCGTTCTTCCAGTCCTAGATCTCGGGACGAGATCCTTTCGTAGTGGTGGAGTGTTGTAACACCCCGGATATGATTTACCTGATATGTAATCCAACTCTTGCCGTTTCTGGCGTTAAGTTATTTTATTTTCTCGGGTTCGGGTTTTTGTCTCCATGTGTTGTTGTCATTGTCATGCATCTCATATCATGTCATCATGTGCATTGCATTTGCATACGTGTTCGTCTCATGCATTCAAGCATTTTTCCCGTTGTCCGTTTTGCATTCCGGCGCTCCGTTCTCATCTGGTGGTTATTTCTACCTTTCTTTCGTGTGTGGGGATTAAACATTTCCGGATTGGACCGAGACTTGCCAAGTGGCCTTGGTTTACTACCGGTAGACCGCCTGTCAAGTTTTGTAACATTTGGACTTCATTTGATGCTGCAACGGTTAACCGAGGGACCGAAAAGGCCTCGCGTGTGTTGCAGCCCAACACCCCTCCAATTTGGCCCAAAACCCACCTAAACCCTCTCCATCATCTACAATGTTCGATCACGATCGCGTGGTCGAAAACCGCACCTCATTTGGACACTCCTAGCTCCCTCTATGCCTATAAATACACCCCCTCCGAAATTCGCGGTTCCCCTCTCCCGAAACCCTAAAAAATCATCTCCGCCGCCACCGGACACGTCCGGACGGCGCCGGACGCGTCCGCCGCCGCCTTCGCGCCAACCCGCTCGCGCCACGTGGCGGCTCGAGCCCCCGCCGCCGCCGAGGCCCGCCGGCCCGAGGCCGGCCCTCTCCCCGCGCAAACCGGGCCACGCCCCGCGCTCGCTAGCGCCGCCGCCTCCTCCGCCGCGTCCTTCGCCGCTCCACCGCGGCTCCTCTACTCCGGCGCACCGCCCCACCCCGCGCGCCTCGCCGCCCGCCGCCACATCGCCGTCTTCCGCCGCGGCCGAACGCCGCCTCCGCCGTCCACCTCGTCGCCGGTGGAAGCCCGGCCACCGCCCCGCTCTGGCCACTCCTTCCTCGCCCGCCGCCGTCGTCTACAGGGATTCCGGCGAGATCCGCCGCTGCCTCGGGAGACATGCCCCGGATACAGATCCAGATCCAAACCCTAGGGTTGACTTTTGCCCCGTTTCCAGTACTTTTTTGCATATTTCATCGTGCTATCTCTCCGCATCCGTAGCTCCGTTTTGGGCATATAGCATATCAAAATGTTCGTCTCAGAGAGCACATCATTTCATCTCATTGCATCATTTTCATTTGAGTTCATCTTGATGCCCGAAATTCTGTTGAAAGAGTGCTATTTGAGATAATTGCCAGATCTGCTGACCCAAATAGCTATTTGTCATTTTTGCCATGTTTATTGTGTGCATGATATGCCCGTGAGCTCTACTTGAGTTTTCTTATATGCTTTGCCATCTTTCCAGAGATGCCATCCATGTATTTTTGTGATGTGTGTGTTGACTAGCACAAGCTTGCAAAGTGGTGCTTTCGTTAATGCTGATTTCAGGGACTTAGCAATTCCACTAAGTCCTTGATCTGTTTTATCAATATGCCATATGTTCATGTTGTTTCCTAGTGATCCGTGCATCTTTTGAGGATGATCAGTAATGATGATTTGTTAATCTTGTAGTGCTCTATCCATCCATGTCTTTGTTTGCAATTATGGAGCACCCTAGCTTGAGTCAATCGAGCTCTACTTTAGCTATTTCGTGAATCTGGGCAGATTGTCTACTTGTTAGCGATTTTGCCGAGGATGTTGTAGTTGATCCGTGCATGCTATGTTATTGTTCTTGCCATTTCTAGCTTGTATAATGTGTATTCTTGATGGGTGTATGCTTAGATTGACATGACATGCTCTGTAGTGAGTGCATCAAGCTCGTAAACATGCCTACTTGATATTTGATTTGCATGTTCCAGTTTTTCTCCAAGTCTGTGACCTGATTATGTTTTTGCCATCTTCAAATGCTTGCAATTGTATTTTCTGATCCCTTTTGGCTCAAGGTCACTAAGGGACTTTTGTTAAGATCTTTGAGTAGCTCCATTCCATGCCTTGCTTTGCCATGTTAAGTTCCTGTAGCATCTAGTTTTCATGCTCCAAAGTGTGCTACCCGATCTGAAATTCCAGACTAGTGTTAATTTCACTAAGTCTGAAATCTGTTTACCAATTGCACTTTTGCCATGCTTGTTTGAACCTATTAGTGGATGAATTGGCCGTAGCTCAGTGTTCATCTTTTGTTAAGCATCATGAATGGATCCCTGCCATGTATTTTGTTGCCATGTTTGGGTGCTGTAGCATGTTTAACTTGTTGCATTTAGATGGCTACTTACTGTTTACCGCAGACTGGTGCCATATTTGACTTGCTTGCCATTTCCAAACCGTGCATCCGATTCCGGCGATCTTTATATCAATTTCAACCGAAATCACCTCACCTTTCCAGTGGCACCCTTGGAATTCCAAGTTGAGGCCAGGTTCATTCATTCCTTGTGAAATCCTGCATATGCATCACATATCGCATCCCGCATAGCATACCATGTTGCATCATGTTGTTTGAGCCTTGCACGTGGTTGATTGTGTCCTTTTTGCTTGTTTGTCTTGTTTGGGTAGAGCCGGGAGACGAGTTTGCTAATGAGGAGCCCGTTGAGTTTGCTTTTGAGGATCCAGTCAACTCTGACAACTTCGCAGGCAAGATGATCATACCCTCGAAATCACTTCTATCTTTGCTTTGCTAGATGCTTGCTCTTTTGCTATGCCTATGCTACGATGCCTACCACTTGCTTATCATGCCCCCCAAATTGCCATGTCAAACCTCTAACCCACCATGTCCTAGCAAACCGTTGATTGGCTATGTTACTGCTTTGCTCAGCCCCTCTTATAGCGTTGCTAGTTGCAGGTGAAGATTGGAGACCGTTCCATGTTGGAACATTATTTTCTTGTTGGGATATCATTGTATTATCTTGTTATCTTAATGCATCTATACACTTGGTAAAGGTGGAAGGCTCGGCCTCTCTCCTAGTGTTTTGTTCCACTCTTGCCGCCCTAGTTTCCGTCATATCGGTGTTATGTTCCCGGATTTTGCGTTCCTTACATGGTTGGGTAATAATGGGAACCCCTTGATAGTTCGCCTTTAATAAAACTCTTCCAGCAATGCCCAACCTTGGTTTTACCATTTGTCACCTAGCCTCTTTTTCCCTTGGGTTTCTGGAGCCCGAGGGTCATCTTATTTAAACCCCCCTGGGCCAGTGCTCCTCTGAGTGTTGGTCCAACCGAGCGATGTCCGGGGCTACCAGGGGCAACTCTGGGCTGGCCTACCCGATGTCTGGCTCATCTGAGTGTGCCCTGAGAATGAGATATGTGTAGATCCTATCGGGATTTGTCGGCACACTCGGGTGGTGTTGCTGGATTTGTTTTAACTTGTCGAAGTGTCTTGTAGAACCGGGATGCCGAGTCTGATCGGAATGTCTCGGGAGAAGGTATATCCTTCGTTGACCGTGAGAGCTTGTCATGGGCTAAGTTGGGACTCCCCTGCAAGGATTTGAACTTTCGAAAGCCGTGCCCGCGGTTATGGGCAGATGGGAATTTGTTAATGTCCGGTTGTAGATAACTTGAACCTTAACTTAATTAAAATGAATCAACTGTGTGAGTTACCATGATGGTCTCTTCTCGGCGGAGTACGGGAAGTGAACACGGTGTTGGAGTAATGCTTGCCGCAGGTTGTTCTCTAGTTTTTCGTTTGAGCTTTGCCTTCTCTTATTGCTCTCTTTTGCGAACAGGTTAGCCACCATATATGCTAGTCGCTTGCTGCAGCTCCACATATTACCTTGCCTTTCCTATAAGCTTAAATAGTCTTGATCGCGAGGGTGCAAGAGTGCTGACTCCCTGTGGCTCACAGATTACTTCCCAACCAGATGCAGGGCCTGATGACTCCGTTCCAGATGACGCGCTTGAGCTCAAGTGGGAGTTTGACGAGGACTCACGCCGTTACTATGTGTCTTTCCCTGATGATCAGTAGTGGTGCCCAGTTGGGGCGATCGTGACCGTGTCGCATGTCGGGTTGATCTTTTATTTTGGCACCGTAGTCGGGCCATGAGTGATTGGATGATGTAATGCTATTTATGTACTTTGTTTGACGTGGTGAGTGTAAGCCAACTATGTAGCTTCCCCTTTTATTATCTATATTACATGGGATGTTGTGAAGATTGCCTTACTTGCGACATTGCTTTCAATGCGGTTATGCCTCTAAGTCGTGCTTCGACACGTAGGAGACATAGCCACATAGAGGGCGTTACAAGTTGGTAATCAGAGCCTTCCCCGACCTTAGGAGCCCCCACTGCTTGATCTTTTATAGCGGCAGTTGTTGAGTCTAGAAAAATGTTTTCAGTCATTTAGGAATTATATATCGGAGAGTTTAGGAATTCTATTTACTCCCCAGTCCCTTCATCGCTCTGGTAAGGCATCTTGACGTAGAGTTTTGACTCTTCTCTTCTCAAATTTCACTAAAAAATTTTTAGGATCATGCGGGTATCTTGGAATTGTTCCGATGGTTTTGTGACGAGAACATTGTTCTTGGTGCCTCCTGTCATTTAGGGGTTGTGGCAGTGTCCCACGGAGTTGAGCTCCGAGGTGTTGTCGTCACAATTTTATCGTTGCAGTTCTGGAATACCTGAGTTTAGTACGCCGACATCGAAAATCTCTTTTATGCGGTTGTTGGTGAGATAACCTCGACGCCACCCAGTATTGGGGCGGGAGTTCGGGAGTATTGCCATAACTTGTATAACAGATGCTTTTCGAAGGTTGAGGTAGATGGTTTCCGAAGTTTTCTCGGTTATGTGTTGAAGGATGGATACAGCTGGATGTAGGATTTGCTAGATTTGGGTGAGATATTGTGCTTCCCCTGTATCCCCAACACCTGATTGCATAACCGGAAAGGTTCCGGAGTTTCATAGGTGGGAATTCTTGTAGCTCTAGCTCTTCTTCCACGGATATTTGGTTTGATATTGGGATTTTTACTGAGTATTCGTTCTTGCTCCGTACCTTGTTGATTTATTCCTCTACCTAAATTCTAAGTGGCTTCTCAATTTATGGATATGTGACCATTTTAAGTGGAATGCGTTCGTTCATTTTGTTCGGATGTGAAGACTATATGTTGCAATTTCAACCCGCTTGATTCAGCTTTAATTTTATCTGTCAATGTGCTAACGGCTGTCACCCTCTTCAGGATGGCTCCCGCTAAGAGCAGCAATCAGAATCTGAATCAGGATCCGCCACCACCTCCCCCTCCTCCGGAGGCATGGCAAGCTGTGATGGCCGCAACCAATGCAAACATGCATTTGGTCATGCAAATTCTTCAAGAGCGCAATCAAGCGAACCAAGGCAACCAAGGCAACAATTAGAATCACTTTTCTACACTCAACCAGTTCCTTGCGAACTAGCCAAAGACTTTCAGCAATTGTGTTAAGGCAACTGATGCTGACGATTGGCTTGTGGACTTGTGCAAGCATTTCGAGTGCAGTAACGTCAGGCCTGAGGACTTTGTGAAGTTCGCTTCCTTCCAACTCAAAGAGCAAGCTGCAGGATGGTTCTAGCAGTACAAAGATTCTAGAGGAGGCCGTGTGATTACCTGGGATGAATTCCGTCAAGACTTCAAAGCTCATCGTATTCCTCAGAGCGTGGTTGAAAGCAAGCGTGAGGAATTCCGCAACCTGAAGCAAGGCTCTATGTCTGTCTATGACTACAACAAGTTATTTCAGAAGCTCGCACGCTTTGCTAAGCAGGACGTCCCCGATGAGAAGAGCATGATATACCAGTTCAGGGGTGGTCTCAGAGAAGATATCCAGCTAGCTCTTGTTCTCTTTGAGCCCTTGAGGTACGATGAGTTCTACAACATGGCATTGAAGCAAGAGGCTGCTCAACTGAAGTGTGATGCTTCCAAGAAGCGAGTCAGAGATGCTACTCCTTATTCCTCTTCTCAAGTGGCCAAGCAGCAGAAGTATTGGCTTCCTCCTCCTCTGTTCCGTCAGTCGTATCAGCAGAAAAGCAAAGGTGGCAGTGGATCTTTCCACCCACCCAACCCTGGCTTTTAGAACAAGACTTCGTCTCAAGCTCCAAGATCGAGTGCTCCGTATCACCATCCGCTTTCAGAGGTCACGTGCAACAAGTGCCAACAGAACGGTCACTATGCCAACAAATGCTTCAATCAGAGGCATCTTCCTCCTCCTCCTCCTGTGAGATCGGCAAGTACAGCTATGGTCAAGCATAACCCCAAGTCTGCAAAGGTCAACTTGATGAATGCAGCTCAGGCAGAGGACTCGTCAGATGTCATCATGGGCAACCTTCCTGTAAATGATATTCCTGCAAAAGTTCTTTTTGACACTGGTGCATCGCATTGTTTCATCTCGAGACCATTTGTTTCTAAGCATGAGTTGCCTTTACAAGATTTGCCTAGTCAGTTATCTGTTGTTTCTCCGGGTAAATTCATGAATGCAAGCGCTATGGCCCCGGATGTTACTATCACGTTGGGCGACTACAAGTTTCTTTCTTCTCCGGTGGTTCTTTGTAACTTGGATATTGATCTTATTCTCGGAATGGACTGGCTTTCTAAGCACAAGGCGCATCTTGATTGTGCAGCCAGGCAGATTCAATTGGCTCATTCGTCTGAGGATGTAATTGTCTTTGCCGCTCGTGATGATACCATCCGTCTGTTTTCTCTCAATGAGAAGGGTGAACTGGATGCCATCTCGCAAATTCCAGTCGTCTGTGAATATCAAGACGTCTTTCCACAAGAGCTTCCAGGAATGCCTCTGCACCGGCCAGTTGAATTCGTCATTGATCTTGAGCCTGGCACGGAACCGGTGTGCAAACGTCCTTACAAGCTCGGACCTGAAGAGTTGAAGGAGCTGAAGAAGCAACTCGATATTCAAGAGCGAATGGGTCTCATCCGACCTAGTTCCTCTCCGTGGGGTTGTGGAGTTCTCTTTGTGAAGAAGAAGGATGGAACGGACCGACTTTGTGTTGACTACCGTCCATTGAACAAGAAGACTATCAAGAACAAATACCCACTTCCCAACATCAACGAGCTGTTCAAACAACTCAAAGGTGCCCAAGTATTCTCCAAGCTTGATCTCCATATGGGTTATCACCAGATTCGAATCCGTGAGCAAGATATTCCCAAGGCGGCTTTCATGACAAGCTATGGTTCATATGAATACATTGTCATGTCTTTTGGCCTCGTCAACGCTCCTCTGACTTTCTCTCGCATGATGAACTTCATCTTCAACGCCTACACCAATGACTTTGTTTTGGTCTATCTCGACGACATTCTGGTCTTTTTGAAGAACAAGGAAGATCATGCCAAGCACTTGCGTTTGGTGCTCGATAAGCTCAGGGAACACCAGTTCTACGCCAAGTTCTCCAAGTGCGAGTTTTGGCTCGATGAGGTTCTTTATCTTGGGCATATCATCTCTTCCAAGGGCATTGCGGTCAATCCTGATAAGGTGTCTGCAATTGTGAATTGGGAACCTCCTCAGAACGTGAAGCAACTCCATAGCTTCCTCGGTCTCGCAAGCTACTGTGGAAGATTCGTTGAGAATTTTTCAAAGATCGCGAAGCCTCTTTCAAATCTTCTCCAGAAGCACGTCAAGTACGTTTGGTCTCCGGAATGTGACATCGCTTTCAACACTTTGAAAGAGAAATTGGTCACTGCTCCAATTCTGACTCCTCCTGACGAATCCAAACCGTTCGAGGTCTTCTGCGATGCCTCTCTTCAATGTGTTGGTGCAGTGTTGATGCAAGAGAAGAAAGTTGTGGCCTATACCTCTCGCCAGTTGTAGCCCAACGTGAAGAACTACCCCACTCATGACCTCGAGTTGGCGGCAGTTGTGCATGCTCTTTTGACTTGGAGACATCTCTTATTGGGAAGAAAAGTGGACATTTTCACTGACCACAAGAGTCTCAAGTACATCTTCACTCAGCCTAATCTCAACCTCAGGCAGACTCGATGGGTCGAAATGATGCAAGAGTATAATCCAAGTATCGAGTATACTCCAGGCAAGGCCAATGTGATTGCTGATGCATTGAGAAGGAAGGCTTATTGCAACAGTCTGATTCTCAAGCCTTACCAACCCGAGCTTTGTGAAGCTTTCCGCAAACTTAATCTGCAAGTTGTTCCTCAAGGTTTCCTCGCCAACCTTCAAGTCTCTCCTACCTTGGAAGACCAGATTCGCGAGGCTCAACTTCTTGATGCTATGGTGAAGAAGGTGAAGATTGGGATTGCCAAGAGTCAACCCAAGTACAAGTGCTACCGCCTTACTGACAAGGATACTCTCTTCTTCGAGGATCGTATTGTTGTGCCCAAAGGTGATCTTCGTAAGGTTATCATGAACGAGGCTCACAATTCACTCCTCTCGATCCACCCTGGGAGCACCAAGATGTATTAGAACCTCAAGCAGGCTTATTGGTGGACGCGAATGAAGCGCGATATTGCTCAATTCGTGAATGAATGTGATGTCTGCAGAAGAGTGAAGGCAGAACACCAAAGGCCAGCTGGTCTCGTCCAACCTCTTGCCACTCCAGAATGGAAGTTTGACCACATTGAGATGGACTTCGTGACTGGGTTTCCAAAGTCCAAGCGTGGCAATGATGCTATATTCGTTGTCATCGACAAACTCACTAAAGTGGCTCACTTTCTGCCTATCAAAGAGTCAATCACTGCAGCTCAATTGGCGGAGCTCTATACCTCTCATATTGTCTCGCTGCACGGTATTCCACAGGTGATCTCTTCAGACCGTGGCAACATCTTTACCTCCAAGTTTTGGGAGTCTTTTCAGAAGGCCATGGGCACCAACATCCGCTTCAGCACAGCTTTCCATTCTCAAACTAGCGGTCAAGTCGAGCGTGTCAACCAGATTCTTGAAGATATGCTTAGGGCTTGTGTGATCTCCTTCGGCTTGAAGTGGGAGGATTGTCTTCCATATGCTGAATTCTCCTACAACAACAGTTTTCAAGCAAGTTCGGGCAAGGCCCCATTCGAAATTCTGTATGGCAGGAAGTGCCGTATCCCTCTCAACTAGTCTGAAACCGGTGAACGTCAACTTCTGGGAAATGACTTAATCACAGAGGCAGAGGAAATGTGCAAAGTCATTCGAGATAACCTCAAAGCAGCGCAATCGCGCCAGAAGAGCTACTATGATAGTAAGCACCATGATTTGGCTGTCGAGATCGGAGATCGTGTTTACCTCCGCGTCTCTCCTATGAAAGGTACTCGTCGCTTCGGTATCAAAGGGAAGCTTGCCCCTAGATATGTGGGACCTTTCAAGATCGTCAGCAAGAGAGGCGATCTCTCCTATCAACTCGAGCTTCCTTCAAACTTTGCAAATGTGCATGACGTGTACCATGTCTCTCAGCTCCGCAAGTGCTTCAAGACCCCTGAACGCACCATCAACTTCGAAGACATTGAGCTCCAAGAAGATCTCTCTTATCGTGAGCACCCCGTTGCAATTCTTGAAGAGACTGAACGCAAGACTCGCAATAAGTCAATCAAATTCCTCAAAGTCAAGTGGTCACACCATTCCGACCGTGAAGCCACCTGGGAACGCGAGGATCACCTCCGTTCTGAGTACCCGACATTCTTCCAGTCCTAGATCTCGGGACGAGATCCTTTCATAGTGGTGGAGTGTTGTAACACCCCGGACATGATTTACCTAATATGTAATCCAACTCTTACCATTTCCGGCGTTAAGTTATTTTATTTTCTCGGGTTCGGGTTTTTGTCTCCGTGTGTTGTTGTCATTGTCATACATCTCATATCATGTCATCATGTGCATTGCATTTGCATACGTGTTCGTCTCATGCATTCAAGCATTTTTTCCGTTGTCCGTTTTGCATTCCGGCGCTCCGTTCTCCTCCGGTGGTCATTTCTAACTTTCTTTCGTGTGTGGGGATTAAACATTTCCGGATTGGATCGCGACTTGCCAAGCGGCCTTGGTTTACTACCGGTAGACTGCCTGTCAAGTTTCGTACCATTTGGACTTCGTTTGATGCTCCAATGGTTAACCGAGGGACCGAAAAGGCCTCGTGTGTGTTGCAGCCCAACACCCCTCCAATTTGGCCCAAAACCCACCTAAACCCTCTCCATCATCTAGAGCGTTCGATCACGATCGCGTGGCCGAAAACCGCACCTCATTTGGACACGCCTAGCTCCCTCTATGCCTATAAATACACCCCCTCCGAAATTTGCGGTTCCCATCTCCCGAAACCCTAAAAAATCATCTCCGCCGCCACCGGACACGTCTGGACGGCGCCGGACGCGTCCGCCGCCGCCTCCGCACCAACCCACTCATGCCACATGGCGGCTCCAGCCCCTGCCGCCGCTGAGGCCCACCGGCCCGAGGCCGGCCCTCTCCCCGCGCAAACCGGGCCGCGCCCCGCGCTCGCTAGCGCCGCCGCCTCCTCCGGCACCGGCCGCCCGACGCCGCCGCGTCCTTCGCTGCTCCGCCGCGGCTCCTCTACTCCGGCGCCCCGCCCCGCCCCGTGCGCCTCACCGCCCGCCGCCACATCGCCGTCTTCCGCCGTGGCCGAACCCCGCCTCCGCCGTCCACCTCGTCGCCGGTGGAAGCCCGGCCATCGCCCCACTCCAGCCACTCCTTCCTCGCCCGCCGCTGTCGTCTACAGGGATTCCGGTGAGATCCGCCGCCGCCTCGGGAGACGAGCCCCGGATACAGATCCGGATCCAAACCCTAGGGTTGACTTTTGCCCCGTTTCCAGTATTTTTTGCATATTTCATCATGCTATCTCTCCGCATCCGTAGCTCCGTTTTGGGCATATAGCATATCAAAATGTTTGTCTCAGAGAGCACATCATTTCATCTCATTGCATCATTTTCATTTGAGTTCATCTTGATGCCCGAAATTCTGTTGGAAGAGTGCTATTTGAGATAATTCCCTGATCTGCTGACCCAAATAGCTATTTGTCATTTTTGCCATGTTTATTGTGTGCATGATATGCCCATGAGCTCTACTTGAGTTTTCTTATATGCTTTTCCATCTTTCTACAGATGCCATCCATGTATTTTTGTGATGTGTGTGTTGACTAGCACAAGCTTGCAAAGTGGTGCTTTCGTTAATGCTGATTTCATGGACTTAGCAATTCCACTAAGTCCTTGATCTGTTTTATCAATATGCTATATGTTCATGTTGTTTCCTAGTGATCCGTGCCTCTTTTGAGGATGATCAGTAAGGATGATTTGTTAATCTTGTAGTGCTCTATCCATCCATGTCTTTGTTTGCAATTATGGAGCAACCTAGCTTGAGTCAATCGAGCTCTACTTTAGCTATTTCGTGAATCTGGGCAGATTGTCTACTTGTTAGCGATTTTGCCGAGGATGTTGTAGTTGATCCGTGCATGCTATGTTATTGTTCTTGCCATTTCTAGCTTGTATAATGTGTATTCTTGATGGGTGTATGCTTAGATTGACATGACATGCTCTGTAGTGAGTGCATCGAGCTCGTAAACATGCCTACTTGATATCTGATTTGCATGTTCCAGTTTTTCTCCAAGTCTGTGACCTGATTATGTTTTTGCCATGTTAACATGCTTGCAATTGTATTTTCTGATCCCTTTTGGCTCAAGGTCACTAAGGGACTTTTGTTAAGCTCTTTGAGTAGCTCCATTCCATGCCTTGCTTTGCCATGTTAAGTTCCTGTAGCATCTAGTTTTCATGCTCCAAAGTGTGCTACCCGATCTGAAATTCCAGACAAGTGTTAATTTCACTAAGTCTGAAATCTGTTTACCAATTCCACTTTTGCCATGCTTGTTTGAACCTGTTAGTGGATGAATTGGCCATAGCTCAGTGTTCATATTGTGTTAAGCATCATGAATGGATCCCTGCCATGTATTTTTTTTGCCATGTTTGGGTGCTGTAGCATGTTTAACTTGTTGCATTTAGATGGCTACTTGCTGTTTACCGCAGACCGGTGCCATATTTGAATTGCTTGCCATTTCCAAACCGTGCATCCGATTCCGGCGATCTTTATATCGATTTCAACCAAAATCACCTCACCTTTCCAGTGGCACCCTTGGAATTCCAGGTTGAGGCCATGTTCATTCATTCCTTGTCAAATCTTGCATATGCATCACATATCGCATCCCGCATAGCATACCATGTTGCATCAATGTTGATTGAGCCTGGCACGTGGTTGATTGTGTCGTTTTTGCTTGTTTGTCTTATTTGGGTAGAGCCGGGAGACGAGTTTGCTAATGAGGAGCCCATTGAGTTTGCTTTCGAGGATCTAGTCAACTCTGACAACTTCGCAGGCAAGATGATCATACCCTCGAAATCACTTCTATCTTTACTTTGCTAGATGCTCGCTCTTTTCCTATGCCTATGCTACAATGCCTACCACTTGCTTATCATGCCTCCCAAATTGCCATGTCAAACCTCTAAGACACCATGTCCTAGCAAACCGTTGATTGGTTATGTTACCGCTTTGCTCAGCCCCTCTTATAGCGTTGCTAGTTGCAGGTGAAGATTGGAGACCGTTCCGTGTTGGAACATTATTTTCTTGTTGGGATATCATTATATTATCTTGTTATCTTAATGCATCTATACACTTGGTAAAGGGTGGAAGGCTCGGCCTCTCGCCTAGTGTTTTGTTCCACTCTTGCTACCCTAGTTTCCTTCATATCGGTGTTATGTTCCTGGATTTTGCGTTCCTTACACGGTTAGGTAATAATTGGAACCCCTTGATAGTTCGCCTTGAATAAAACTCTTCCAGCAATGCCCAACCTTGGTTTTACCATTTGCCACCTAGCCTCTTTTTCCCTTGGGTTTCCGGAGCCCGAGGATCATCTTATTTAATCCCCCCCGGGCCAGTGCTCCTCTGAGTGTTGGTCCAACCGAGCGATGTCCGGGGCTACCAGGGGCAACTCTGGGCTGGCCTACCCGACATCTGGCTCATCTGAGTGTGCCCTGAGAACGAGATATGTGCAGCTCCTATCGGTATTTGTTGGCACATTCGGGCGGTGTTGCTGGATTTGTTTTAACTTGTCGAAGTGTCTTGTAGAACCGGGATGCCAAGTCTGATCGGAATGTCTCGGGAGAAGGTATATCCTTCGTTCACCATGAGAGCTTGTCATGGGCTAAGTTGGGACTCCCCTGCACGGATTTGAACTTTCGAAAGCCATGCCGCGGGTATGGGCAGATGGGAATTTGTTAATGTCCGGTTGTAGATAACTTGAACCTTAACTTAATTAAAATGAATCAACTTTGTGAGTTACCGTGATGGTCTCTTCTCGGCGGAGTCCGGGAAGTGAACACGGTGTTGGAGTAATGCTTGCCGCAGGTTGTTCTCTAGTTTTTCGTTCGAGCTTTGCCTTCTCTTCTCGCTCTCTTTTGCGAACAGGTTAGCCACCATATATGCTAGTCGCTTGCTGCAGCTCCACATATTACCTTGCCTTTCCTATAAGCTTAAATAGTCTTGATCGTGAGGGTGCGAGATTGCTGACTCCCTGTGGCTCACAGATTACTTCCCAACCAGATGCAGGGCCTGATGACTCCGTTCCAGATGACGCGCTTGAGCTCAAGTGGGAGTTCGGCGAGGACTCACGCCGTTACTATGTGTCTTTCCCTGATGATTAGTAGTGGTGCCCAGTTGGGGCGATCGGGACCGTGTCGCATGTCGGGTTGATCTTTTATTTTGGCACTATAGTCGGGCCATGAGTGATTGGATGATGTAATGCCATTTATGTACTTTGTTTGACGTGGTGAGTGTAAGCCAACTATGTACCTTCCCCTTTTATTATCTATATTACATGGGATGTTGTGAAGATTGCCTTACTTGCGACATTGCTTTCAATGCGGTTATGCCTCTAAGTCGTGCTTCGGCACGTAGGAGATATAGCCACATAGAGGGCATTACAAGTTGGTAATCAGAGCCTTCCCCGACCTTAGGAGCCCCCACTGCTCGATCTTTTTTAGCAGCCGTTGTTGAGTCTAGAAAAATGTTCTGAGTCATTTAGGAATTATATATTGAAGAGTTTAGGAATTCTATTTACTCCCCAGTCCCTTCATCGCTCTTGTAAGGCATCCTAACGTAGAGTTTTTACTCTTCTCTTCTCAAATTTCACTAAAAAAATTAGGATCACGCGGATATCTTTGAATCGTTCCGATGGTTTTGTGTTGAGAACATTGTTCTTGGTGCCTCCTGTCATTTAGGGGTTGTGGCAGTGTCCCAGGGAGTTGAGCTCCGAGGTGTTGTCGTCACAATTTTATCGTTGCAGTTCTGGAATACCTAAGTTTAGTATGCCGACATCGAAATTCTCTTTTATGCAGTTGTTGGTGAGATAACCTCGACGCCACCCAGTACTGGGGTGGGAGTTCGGGAGTATTGCCATAACTTGTATAACGGATGCTTTCCGAAGGTTGAGGTAGATGGTTTCCGAAGTTTTCTCGGTTATGTGTTGAAGGATGGATACAGCTGGATGTAGGATTTGCTAGATTTGGTTGAGATATTATGCTTCCCCTGTATCCCCAACACCTGATTGCATAACCGGAAAGGTTCGGGAGTTTCATAGGTGGGAATTCTTGTAGCTCTAGCTCTTCTTCCACGGATATTTGGTTTGAGATTGGGATTTCTTACCGAGTATTTGTTCTTGCTCCGTACCTTGTTGATTTATTGCTCTACCTAAATTCTAAGTGGCTTCTCAATTTATGGATTTGTGACCATTTTAACTGGAATGCATTCGTTCATTTTGTTCGGATGTGAAGACTATATGTTGCAATTTCAACCCGCTTGATTCAGCTTCAATTTTATCTGTCAATGTGCTAACGGTTGTCACCCTCTTCAGGATGGCTCCCGCTAAGAGCAGCAATCAGAATCAGAATCAGGATCCGCCACCACCTCCCCCTCCTCCGGAGGCATGGCAAGCTGTGATGGCCGCAACCAATGCAAACACGCAGTTGATCATGCAAATTCTTCAAGAGCACAATCAAGCGAACCAAGGCAACCAAGGCAACAATCAGAATCACTTTGCTACACTCAACTAGTTCCTTGCAAACCAGCGAAAGAGTTTCAGCAATTGTGTTAAGGCAACTGATGCTGACGAGGAATTATCCATAGGGGTATTAATGCGGAAAAGAGCTGCAAAGCGGCGGGCACAAAGGATTCTCATCGGAGAATTTTTCAGGGTATCAAGTCATAACAAGGGCAACTGGGAACGATGGTATGAACGATGATACGTCCATTTTGCATCATGCTTTTATATCGACATTTATTGCATTATGGGCTGTTATTACACATTATATCACAATACTTATGCCTATTCTCTCTTATTTTACAAGGTTTACATAAAGAGGGAGAATGCCAGCAGCTGGGATTCTAGGCTGGAAAAGGAGCAAATATTAGAGACCTATTCTGCACAGCTCCAAAAGTCTTCAAACTACAGAAGTCATTTTCAGAATATATAAAAAATACTGAGGGCAAGAAATTCATCAGGGGGGCCACATCCCGCCCACGATGGTGGGGGGCGTGCCCTAGCCCCCTGGGCGCGCCCCCTACCTCGTGGGCCCCTGGTGGCCCTCCGATGGCCATCTTCTGCTATATGGAGTCTTTCGATGAGAAAAAAATCATAAGCCATCTTCTCGGACGAAACTCCGCCGCCATGAGGCAGAACCTTGGCGGAATCAATCTAGGGCTCTGGCGGAGCTATTCTGCCGGGGAAACTTCCCTCTGGGAGGGGGAAATCATCGCCATCGCCATCAGCAACGCTCCTCTCATCGGGAGAGGGCAATCTCCAGCAACATCTTCACCAGCACCATCTCATCTCAAAACCTTAGTTCATCTCTTGTATCGAATTCTTGTGTCCAAGTCCGGGATTGGTACCTGTGGGTTGCTAGTAGTGTTAATTACTCCTTGTAGTTGATGTTAGTTGGTTTATTTGGTGGAAGATCATATGTTCAGATCCTTTATGCATATTAATACCCCTCTGATTATGAACATGAAAATGCTTTGTGAGTAGTTATGTTTGTTCCTGAGGATATCGGAGAAGTCTTGCTATTAGTAGTCATGTGAATTTGGTATTCGTTCGATATTTTGGTGAGATGTATGTTGTCTCTCCTCTAGTGGTGTTATGTGAACGTCGACTACATGACACTTCACCATTATTTGGGCCTAGAGGAAGGCATTGGGAAGTAATAAGTAGATGATGGGTTGCTAGAGTGACAGAAGCTTAAACCCTAGTTTATGCATTGCTTCATAAGGGGCTGATTTGGATCCATATGTTTCATGCTATGGTTAGGTTTACCTTAATACTTTTGTTGTAGTTGCGGATGCTTGCAATAGAGGTTAATCATAAGTGGGATACTGGTCCAAGTAAGGGCAGTACGCAAGCACCGGTCCACCCACATACCAAATTATCAAAGTACCGAACATGAATCATATGAACGTGATGAAAACTAGCTTGATGATATTCCCATGTGTCCTCGGGAGCGCTTTTCTCTATATAAGAGTTTGTCCAGGCTTGTCCTTTGCTACAAAAAGGATTGGGCCACCTTGCTGCACCTTATTTACTTTTGTTACTTGTTGCTCGTTACAAATTTTCTTATCACAAAACTATCTGTTACCACTTATTTCAGTACTTGCAGAGAATACCTTGCTGGAAACCGGTTATCATTTCCTTCTGCTCCTCGTTGGGTTCGACACTCTTACTTATCTAAAGGACTACGATAGATCCCCTATACTTGTGGGTCATCAAGACTCTTTTCTGGCGTCGTTGCCGGGGAGTGAAGCGCCTTTGGTAGGTGGAATTTGGCAAGGAAAAATTTATATAGTGTGCTGAAATTTACTGTCACCTATTACCATGGAAAGTAATCCTCTGAGGGGCTTGTTCGGGGTATCTTCACCCCGACCAGTAGAGCAAAGAGTTGCTCCTCAACCTACTGAAAATGAAAATGAAAATTCTTGCTTTGAAGTTCCTTCGGGTATGATAGCAAAACTGCTAGCTAATCCTTTTTTAGGAGATGGAACAAAACATCCTGATGAACATCTGATATATGTGGATGAAGTTTGTGGATTATCTAAGTTTGCAGGTGTACCCGGAGATGTTGTTAAGAAGAAGGTCTTCCCTTTATCTTTGAGGGAGATGCATCGACATGGTATAGGCTATGTGATGATATGGGGTCTTGGAATTACAAATGATTGAAAATGGATACCGATATTTTTCGTATATTTAGCACTAAATATGGACTTGACTCTGACATAGTAGCTTCTTTCTGTGAATCTTTTGCTGCCTATGTTGATCTCCCAAGGAGAAGTGGTTTAAATATCATCCTCCCATAGAAGTAAAAGTAGCTGCACCTATTAAAGTTGAAGAAAAGACTATCACTTATAATGATCCTATTTTTCCTACTTCTTATGTTGAGAAACCACCTTTCCCTATTAGGATAAAGGATCATGCTAAAGCTTCAACTGTAGTTCGTAAAAGCAATATTAAAACATATACACCTCCTGAGCAAGTTAAAGTTGAACCTAATATTGCTATTGTTAAAGTTCTCTTGTCTGATAATATTGATGGGCATGTTATTTATTTCTGTGATGAAACTGCTAGAATTGCTAAACCCTGTGATAAAGATAAACCTAGACCTGTGGTAGGCATGCCTGTTATTTCTGTTAAAATAGGAGATCATTGTTATCATGGCTTATGTGATATGGGTGCTAGTGCTAGTGCAATACCTTATTCCTTATACCAAGAAGTTATGCATGATATTGCACCTGCTGAGATGGAAGATATTGATGTCACAATTAAACTTGCCAATAGAGATACTATTTCACCAATGGGAATTGTTAGAGATGTTGAAATCTTATGTGGGAAAAGTAAATATCCTGCTGATTTTCTTGTTCTAGGTTCCCCACAAGATAGCTTTTGTCCCATTATATTTGGTAGACCCTTCTTAAATACTGTTAATGCTACCATAGATTGACAAAGAGATGTTGTTACTATCGGTTTAGATGATATGGCTCATGAATTTATTTTTTCTAAATTTAGTAGACAACACCGTGAAGAAGAATTACCTAGTAAGGATGAAATTATCGGTCTTGCTTCTATTGTCGTACCTCCTAGTGATCCTTTAGAACAATACTTGCTAGACCATGAAAATGACATGCTTATGAATGAAAGAAGGGAATTAGATGAAGTATTCTTTAAACAGGAACCTATTCTGAAAAACAATTTACATGTTGAAATCCTAGGGGATCCACCTCCACCCAAGGGTGATCCCGTGTTTGAGCTTAAACCGTTACTTGATACTCTTAAATATGCTTATCTTGATGGAGAAAAAGATATATCCTGTTATTATTAGTGCTAACCTTTTAGATCATGAGGAAGGGAGATTATTGAAAACTCTGAAGAAGCACCGCACTGCTATTGGGTATGCTCTTGATGATCTTAAGGGCATTAGTCCCACTCTATGTCAACATAAAATTAATTTGGAAGAAGATGCTAAACCAGTTCGTGACCATCAACGTCGGCTGAATCCAAAAATGAAAGAAGTGGTAAGAAACGAGATACTAAAGCTCCTTGAGGCAGGTATAATTTATCCCATTGATGATAGTCAATGGGTAAGCCCTGTCCATTGTGTCCCTAAGAAGGGAGGTATTACTGTTGTTCCTAATTATAAATATGAATTGATTCCTCAAAGAATTATTACAGGTTATAGGATGGTAATTGATTTCCACAAATTAAATAAGGCTACTAAAAAGGATCATTCCCCTTACCTTTTATCGATCAAATGCTAGAAAGATTGTCCAAACATACACATTTTTGCTTTCTAGATGGTTATTCTGGTTTCTCTCAAATACCTGTGCCAGCCAAAGATCAATCAAAGACTACTTTTACATGCCCTTTTGGTACTTTTGCTTATAGACGTATGCCTTTTGGTTTATGTAATGCACCTGATACCTTTCAAAGATGCATGATGGCTATATTCTATGGCTTTTGTGAAAAGATTTGTGAGGTTTTCATGGACGACTTTTCCGTCTATGGATCTTCTTTTGATGATTGCTTGAGCAACCTTGATCGAGTTTTGCAGAGATGTGAAGAAACGAATCTTGTCTTGAATTGGGAAAAGTGTCACTTTATGGTTAATGAAGGTATTGTCTTGGGGCATAAAGTTTCTAAAAGAGGTATTGAAGTTGATAAAGCCAAGGTTGATGCTATTGAAAATATGCCATGTCCCAAGGACATCAAAGGTATAAGAAGTTTCCTTGGTCATGCCGGTTTTTATAGGAGGTTCATTAAGGACTTCTCGAAAATCTCTCGGCCTCTGACTAATTTATTACAAAAAGATATACCATTTGTCTTTGATGATGATTGTGTAGAAGCATTTGAAATACTTAAGAAAGCATTGATCTCTACACCTATTGTTCAGCCACCTGATTGGAATTTACCCTTTGAAATTATGTGTGATGCTAGTGATTATGATGTAGGTGCTGTTCTAGGACAAAGAGTTGATAAGAAACTAAATGTTATTCAATATGCTAGTAAAACTCTAGACAATGCTCAAAGAAATTATGCTACTACTGAAAAAGAATTCTTAGCAGTTGTATTTGCTTGTGATAAGTTTAGACCTTAAATTGTTGATTCTAAAGTAACTATTCACACTGATCATGCTGCTATTAAATATCTTATGGAAAAGAAAGATGCTAAACCTAGACTTGTTAGATGGGTTCTCTTGCTACAAGAATTTGATTTGCACATTGTTGATAGAAAAGGAGCTGAGAACCCCGTTGGAGATAACTTGTCTAGGTTAGAAAATGTGCTTGATGACCCACTACCTATTGATGATAGCTTTCCTCATGAGCAATTAAATGTCATAAATGCTTCTCATACTGCTCCATGGTATGCTGATTATGCTAATTACATTGTTACTAAGTTTATACCACCTAGTTTCACATAGAAGCAAAAGAAAAAGTTCTTCTATGATTTGAGGCATTACTTTTGGGATGACCCACATCTTTATAAAGAAGGAGTAGATGGTGTCATTAGATGTTGTGTACCTGGGCATGAACAGGAACAGATCCTACGCAAGTGTCACTCCGAAGCTTATGGAGGACACCATGCTGGAGATAGAACTGCACATAAGGTACTGCAATCTGGTTTTTAGTGGCCTACTCTCTTCAAGGATGCCCGTAAGTTTGTCTTATCTTGTGATGAATGTCAAAGAATTGGTAATATTAGTAGACATCAAGAAATGCCTATGAGTTATTCACTTGTTATTGAACCATTTGATGTTTGGGGCTTTGACTATATGGGACCCTTTCCTTCCTCTAATGGATATACACATATTTTAGTTGCTCTTGATTACGTTACTAAGAGGGTAGAAGCTATTCCAACTACTAGTGTTGATCATAACACTTCTATTAAAATGCTTAAAGAAGTTATTTTTCCAAGATTTGGAGTCCCTAGATATTTAATGACTGATGGTGGTTCACATTTTATTCATGGTGCTTTCCGTAAAATGCTTGCTAAATATGATGTTAATCATAGAATTGCATCTCCTTATCACCCTTAGTCTAGTGGTCAACTAGAATTGAGTAATAGAGAACTCAAATTAATTTTGCAAAAGACTGTTAATAGGTCTAGAAAGAATTGGTCCAAGAAACTTGATGATGCATTATGGGCCTATAGAACCGCATATAAAAATCCTATGGGTATGTCTCCGTATAAAATGGTCTATGGAAAAGCATGTCACTTACCTCTCGAACTAGAACACAAGGCTTATTGGGCTATTAAAGAACTTAATTATGATTTTAAACTTGCCGGTGAGAAGTGGATATTTGATATTAGCTCACTTGATGAATGGAGAACCCAAGCCTACAAAAATGCCAAGTTATTTAAAGAAAAAGTTAAAAGATGGCATGACAAAAGGATAGAAAAGTGTGAGTTTAATGTAGGTAATTATGTATTGCTATACAACTCTTGTTTAAGATTTTTTGCAGGAAAACTTCTCTCTAAATGGGAAGGTCCTTATGTTATCGAGGAGGTCTACCGTTCCGGTGCCATAAAAATCAACAACTTCGAAGGCACAAATCCGAAGGTGGTGAACGGTCAAAGAATCAAACACTATATCTCAGGTAATCCCATAAATGTTGAAACCAATGTTATTGAAATCGTAACCCCGGAGGAATACATAAGGGACACTTTCCGGAACGTTTCAGACTCCGAAAAGGAATAGGTATGTGGTACGGTAAGTAAACCGACTCCAAAACAGTTTTTAAGGCAATATTTCTCCGTTTTGGAATATTTAGAAAAATAGAAAATTAAGAAGCAGTCCGGGAAGGACACGAGGCCACCATGAAGGTGGAGGGCGCACCCTACCCTTCTGGGCATGCCCCCCTACCTCGTGTGCTCTCCGGACTCCATTTTCGTACACGACATGTATTTTGGTCAGTAAAAATTCATTATATAATCTCCCAGGGGTTTTGACTCCCGTATCACGCAAAAATCTCATGTCTTTGTTTCGAGCTGTTTTCTGTCAGGGTTGTAAAGGCCAGGCACCATGTCGTCTCCCTCCTCCTCCAACCATGAGGGCAACGATGCTTGGCTAATGAAGATAGAGCTGAAGAGAGAAGAACCTATGGAGATCAACAAGGATGAAGGGATCAAGAAGGCCATGGAGGACCAAGTTCCAGCAACAGAAGACACCCTTCAACTGGATCACAATCTTCTTACCCCAAAAAAATCGAAGCTTTCAAGATGATTGAGTTGCCTCGTATACAAAATAAGTATCTCACACGTGAAAAATATTCTGTTGAAGGAGCATATCATCGCACTCAAGGGTATTATCCGCAAGTTAGAAGACCTCCTATGCTCGATGTGCGACTATCCATCATCAACAACTCCACCTTCTTCACCAACAAACGAGACATAATCACCTGGGTATGGGCACTCCACTTGGCAACTGCCAAGCTTGGGGGAGTGCCACGGTATCGTATCACCATCACTTTTATCTTTACCGTTTTTCTTAGTTCGATCCTTTTGGTAATATCTTGATCTAGTAGAATAAAAGTTCTTAGTATGATCTAGTCGTGAGTTTTGCTTTATTATACTTCTATGTAATCGAGTCCGTGAGCTATATAATAAAGATTAGTGTTGAGTCAAGGGCTTGATTATTTTGCCATGATCCTAAGTGAATAAAAGAAAAAGAGAAAGGAATAAAAAGAAACAAAGAGATCATGTGAGTCTTATGGAGAGTAATGAGCTCACATAGAAAGAGTATGATGAATAAAAGTTGTTGAGGGTTGACAAAACATAGTTTTGGTCATTGTTGCAATTAATAGGAAGTAATAAAGAAAGAGAGGTCTTCACATATAAATATACTATCTTGGACATCTTTTATGATTGTGAGCACTCATTAAAATATGACATGCTAAAAGAGTTGACATTGGACAAGGAAGACAACATAATGGGTTATGTTTTCTTACATCTGAGATGAATTATATTGTCTTGGATCTTCCAACATGATGAGCTTACCTTTCCCCCTCATGCTAGCCAAATTCATTGCACCAAGTAGAGATACTACTTGTGCTTCCAAATACCCTTAAACCAGTCTTGCCATAAGAGTCCACCATATCTACCTATGGGTTGAGTAAGATCCATCAAGTAAGTTGTCATCGGTGCAAGCAATAAAAAATTGATCTTTAAATATGTATGATTGATTGGTGTGGAGGAAATAAGCTTTATACGATCGTGTGATATGGAAGTAATAAAAGCGACCGACTGCATAATAAAGGTCCATATCACAAGTGGCAATATAAAGTGGCGTTCTTTCGCATTAAGATTTTGTGCATCCAACCATAAAAGCGCATGACACTTCTGGAATCAACTAATTTGCCATCTGCCAGTTCTTTGCCGTCTGCTGCCAGCAGACGGCAAAGAAGCTCTTTGCCATCAGCTACCAAAAAGCAGACGACAAAGAACTGGCTGATGGCAAAGACCTTCTTTGCCATCAGCCAGTTCTTTGCCGTCCGCTAGCTGACGGCAAAGATTCTTTGCCGTCGGCTAGCAGACGGCAAAGAGGGAGGGGCCCCACTGACGAGCTGCTTAAAAAAAATTTAACGGGCCCCACCTCTTTGCCGTCTGCTAGCAGACGGCAAAGATGGATAAAGGCGGATGGCAAAGAGTGGCGGACGGCAAAGGGCTCCGTAACTAACGGCCCCCCACCCCCCGCCCGTTACTCTCTCTACACTCCCTCTTCCCTCCCCGACGCCCACCAGATCCCCACCGCCGCCCCCACCGCCCGGCGCCGCCCCCGCCCCCGCCGCCACCCTCGCCCCACCGCCCGGCGCCGCCCCCGCACCCGCCCCGCCCGCGACCCCCCCGCCCGGCGCCGCCCCGTCGCCCGCACCACCCTGCTCCCCCTCCACCCACCGCCCCCACCGCCCGGCGCCGCCCCCGCCCCCGCCCCGCCGCCCGGCGCCGCCCCCGCACCGCCGCCCCCGACCCCCCCCCCCCGCCCGGCGCCGCCCCCGCACCACCCTGCTCCCCCTCCGCCCACCGTCCGCACCGCCGCCGCCGAGCCTCGCCGCCGTCGAGCACCGCCCCACCCCGCCGCCCCACCCTGCCACCGCACCTCGCCGCACCTCCCTGTCCCGGTGAGAGCCCCTCTTCTCCTTTTTGTTTTTTCTATTTTTTAGTTTAGATTACTTTTAGTTTTGTTTTAGATTTAGTTTAGTTTTATATTTAGTTTAGTTTAGATTACTTTTAGTTTTAGGTTTAGTTTAGTTTTAGGTTTACGTTTAGTCATGAAAAAAGAAGAAGAAGAAGAAGAAGAAGAAGAAGAAGAAGAAGAAGAAGAGGAAGAAGAAGAGGAGGAGGAGGAGGAAGAAGAAGAAGATGAAGAAGAAGGAAAAAAGGAAGAAAAGGAAAAAGAGGAAGAAGAAGAAAAGGAAAAAAAAACCCGACCCGACACGGTACCCAGACCCCAACCCCGCACCCCGACACAACACCCCGACCCCGAGACCCCGACCCCGACCCCGAGACCCCGACCCCGACACCCCGACTCCAACCCCGACCCCGACCCCGACACCCCGACCCCGACCCCGACCCCGACACCCCGACCCCGACACCGACACCCCGACCCCCCAAGCCTGACCCGACACCCCGACCCCGACCCCGACCCGACACGGTACCCAGACCCCGACCCGGCACTCGGCACGAGACCCCGACCCCGAGACCCCGACCCCGACCCCGACACCCCGACCCCGACACCCCGACCCCGACCCCCCGACCCCGACCCCCCAAGCCTGACCCGACACCCCGACCCCGACCCCGACACCCCGAGCCTGACCCGACACCCCGACCCCGTGCCTGACCCGACAGCCTGACCCCGACACCACAGCCCGACCCTGAAACAACACCCCGACACCGACACGGCACTACCCCGACATCGACACGACACCTCGACCCCCCCCCCCCCCGACCCCGAAACAGCACCCCGACCCCGACACGGCACCCCGACACCGACAGGACACCCCGACCACCGACACCTCCCGAAAAGGTGTTCTTTGGCCTTCCAGAGGCCGACGGGGTCATATATTTGTGAATTATTAGTTAGGTCATATATTTTTCGATTTTGTTATGAAAAACATCATATATAATTGTGTTGATCGTGTAGTTTTAAATGTGCAGTTGTTTCATCGCTGCGAGGTTTGGTGTTCGACGACCTCGCCGTGCGTTTGACGAGCTCTGCCCCTTCGTTCGTGGGTGAGCACAAATGACAAGTCCTCCTCCCCCATTAATTATTTGATCTATTCCGATGAAACTTGATAGCTAGCTATATATGTGTCTTGAATCATCAGTATGCGTAACCAATATGTGTCTCCCGTTCGAAAGCGTCATAGTTATAAATATGCATGCATTTGCATATTTATAACCTTGATTCTTTCGAATTGTCCAACGCTATCCATGGACAGCCCGAGTATGTGTAGATTGGGTTCGTTTTCCCATATGCTTTGCTCCGGATCCGACGCATATATTTCGTCAGTGCCTCCCCTGTTGTTCTCCGGGTACACATCCTCTCTGTTTATTGCAGAGACGTGTATGAGGAGAACAGCGGGGAGGTGCTGCCGAAATTTTGCGTCGGATCCGGAGCATAGCATGGGAAAATAAACCCAATCTACACATACACGGGTGGGATTAGGACCTATCATTACCTATTAGAGTGTAGGTTGCATGGACATAATAAAATTGACAAAGTAGATCAACTGATGAATATATACATGGTGAATTACATATATAATTGTTGTGTGTCCAGTAGCTCTGAAAGTCAAGATGAGTGACCGTGCTTGGATGTATACCGGTCACACTGGTCAGAACAAATGGAGCGCTGAATGGTTCACAAAAACTAAGGGGTTTGTGCAAGCCGCATTTGCAAATAGCCAAAAGAAAACCTGGTGCCCCTGTTTCTGGTGCGGCAATTGGGAAAAGAAGACAGAGGCTGACATGGGCAAACACCTGCAGAAGAGTGGTTTTACGCCCGATTATACGGTGTGGACATTTCATGGTGAGTCTGCCCAACGTGACCGAGCTGAGGTGGATCGTCGTCGCACCGACGAGCATGGTACCGGGATGGAAAACATGGTGCAAGGCTATGATGACGCTCGGGATTCGGACGAGGAGATGGAGGAATCTGCAAAGGCCTTCAATGAAATGTTGGAGTCTTCGAAATGTCCGCTCCACGAGCACACTGAGCTTTGTCAGTTGGATGCCATCTCACAAGTAATGGCTCTGAAGGCTCAGTTCAACTTGGGCAGAGAATGCTATGACGCAATTATGACAGTATTTGGACGCTTTCTACCCAAAGGCCATGTAATGCCTGCAAACCTGTACCAGTCGGACAAAATCCTCCGTGCACTGAAGATGCCCTATGAGAAGATACATGCTTGTGAGAAAGGATGTGCCTTATTTAGGCTTGACTATGCGGACTTGAACTATTGTCCCATTTGCAAGTCTTCCAGGTATATTGTGGTAGACAACGGTATGGGTGAGAAGACACAGACCAAAATCCCCGTTAGTGTTCTTCGGTATATGCCAATCGTACCAAGACTTCAACGTCTTTTCATGGTCGAAGAGATGGCCAGACAGATGACATGGCACAAAACAGGCAAAAGAACCGAACTAGATGCAGATGGGAATCTGATGATGGTACACACATCGGATGGTGTTGCGTGGAAAAAGTTTGATGAATTACATGCTGACAAAGCGGCAGATCCGAGGCATCCTCGAGTCGGCATCAGCACGGATGGGTTCAGTGTGTTTGGTATGACGGCAGCCCAATACAGTTGTTGGCCCGTATTTGTCTTTCCACTCAATCTCCCCCCCGGACAGATTATGCAAAGAAAGAACATTTTCCTGACGTTGATAATTCCAGGACCCAACTATCCGGGCAAAAATATGAATGTGTATATGCAGCCGCTTAAGGACGAATTGCAAGAAGCCTGGCATAATGGGTTCAAGACATACGACGCCTTTAGCAAACGGAACTTCATAATGTGTGTCTGGTACATGTACTCGACGCATGACTTGCCGGCGTATGCGCTATTCGTTGGCTGGTGTGTGCATGGAAGGTTCACGTGCCCCACATGCAAGGGAGCTCTTGAGTTTCGTTGGCTTCAGGCCGGTCGCAAGTTTTCTTGCTTCGACATGCATAGACAGTTCCTGGATCCTCGCCATAAGTTCAGGAAAGACAAGAAGAACTTCATCAGGGGTAGAGTTGTCAAAAACTCTGCACCACCTGCATTGACAGGCTAACAGACCCTGGATCAGTTAAACGCTCTCGAGCCAGATCCACAATGTCCAGGGTACTTCAAGGGGTATAATACTAAGCATGCGTGGACTCACAAAACATGCTTATGGGATCTGCCTTACTTCAAAGACCTCCTTTGCCCACACAACATCGACGTGATGCACACTGAGAAGAATATCGCCGAGGCACTTTTTCGTACATTGTTCGGCATAGATGGGAAGTCAAAGGATAATACTAAGGATAGATTGTTCGGCTTCCAGAGCTTGGATTGAGTTGGGAGCACTACGTGGCTGCCCCGGCCCCGCCGGATGAGATTATCGACGGTGTCGTGTGCGACACGAGGGCAGACATGGTGATCAGAAAGTTCTGGGTAATTTCTCCTTTACACATTTAAAAATCTTCAACTAGCTAGTTATTAATTGTACTAATCAATATTGTCTCATTTGATTGCAGACATTCTACAGGTGTGAGGAGGGATACGAGGAGGACGCGGCACATGTTATCGAGAACGTCTACAATCGCCTACTCCAGAACTTACGGCACGAGGCTCGGGTGCAGGCTGTTCGAGACTACTACGCCTTGCGTGGTATCAAGAAGACCAAGCCGGCGTGCCGCGATAAGTTCCTGAGTAAGGAGCAGTACATGAAGGTAATTCTTAAGGCCTTTTCTACTTAAGTTCCTTCATTTAGTAATTCTTAGCTGTAGCGCTCAAGTTTCTATTTGCTAACTTAGGCGCCTCCGAGATGGTGTGCGGATCGGATGGATTGTTGGGAGGTGTTGGTCGATGAGTGGTGCTCAAAACAATGGCTAGCCCTCCACAACGAGGCCAAGGACAAAAGTGCCCACATGGAAGGTGTGCCACACCATCAAGGCAGCTCCAACTTATAGCAGTTCGGGCGCAACTGGGTATGTGGTTTGCTTCATGATTCATGCAATTCATTCATCATGCTAGCTTGAGCCCTTTAATTACTAATTTTCATTGTTTCTCTCTTTCAGGCACGCTACAATAAGGAGGATAAGGTGCCAGAGGTGTACGACCTGTATGCCATGGCCCACACTTCCTCTTTCAAGAAAGTCAAGGCTTTCTCTCAGTCTGACCTTGATGATGCAAACAACTTCACCAACATCTCCTCCCACAACAAGGTCGTGAGATATAGAGATGAGGGGAAGGCGAGGAAAGGGGAGGACTTTAACCCGAGCCAGGGTCCCATTGATCCAGAGCTGTTGATGATATCTGGTGGCGGGAGGTCCCATGGCTCCATAGCCATTAGAGATGGACTTATCCGTTGTCCTAGCACTCTCCCGGAGATCAAGGCGCGCCAGTCGAGCTCCGCTCCTGAGATAAGGCCTCGTGAACGGCTTGTGCAACTCGCCATCAAGGTTAGTGATACGTACTCAGTTATCTTTCTCCATTACATTGTGTGCGCTTCCATCAATGATTACAAATGGTCATGTGAGTGGTGTTGCATGCTGCTATACAGAGTGAGAGAGATAGAATGGAGAAACTTCTGGCGGAGGCGGCGGAGAGGCAGCGGGAGTTGGAGGAGAGGACGGCAAAGATGATGGAGGAGGAAAGGGCACGGAATGACATGCAGGCAAGGGCCATGTACGAGCTCCTTGTGGTAAGTTTCTTCTGCAGATTAGCCAAAACATTCATGTAGTGTTTGTCTCATTACTAACTAGTATGACTGAGTCGTCAAAACCAAATGTGCAGTCTGTGTGCGAGAAGACAGGTCAGACCGCTCCGCCGATGCCAGTGATTGCTCCTGGGACCACGGTGAGTTTTATTTGAATGGACATTACTTGCTAGTCTTAACATTTGAGTGTCATCATGCTAACAAGACATTGGAAATGATCTTTGGTGCAGCGTAACTCCAGACAAGCATCGCACGATCCTTCTCCAGCTACCGACACGAGCCACCCCGCTCCTACACCTCCTGGATCTTGGTAAGTTTATCTAGTGTTTTGCTTAACACATGCATAAAGACCTAGACTTAGCTTTATTTCCTCCAATGCTTACCATAATGACCTAGACTTAGCTTCTTCACCTCCAAAATGACTTAATAAGCTTACTGACCTCCAAAACCATCCATTTTACCTAAGTTAGCTCTAAAACGATCTGTACTTAGCTTACTTATGTCAAAAATTGCATAATTAGCTTAGTTAGCTCATAGACGATCCATTTTACCTAAGTTAGCTCTAAAATGACCCATTTTACCTAGGTTAGCTTATAAATGATCCAGTTCATCCAAGTTAGCTCAAAAATGACCCATTTTACCTAGATTAGCTCCTAAATGATCCATTTTACCTACGTTAGCTTTAAAATGACCCATTTCACCTAGGTTAACTCCAAAATGACCCATCTTACCTAGGTTATCTCATAAACGATCCATTTCACCAAGTTAGCTAAAAAACGATCCATTTCACCTAAATTAGCTCTTAAATGATCCATTTCACCTAAGTTAGCTCAAAAAGATCCATTTCAACTAAATTAGCTCATAAATGATCCATTTCACCTAAGTTAGCTCAAAAACAATCCATTTCAACTAAGTTAGCTCATAAATGATCCACTTCACCTAAGTTAGCTAAAAACGATGCATTTCACCTTAGTTACCTCAAAAAACGATCCATTTGACCTTAGTTAGCTCATAAACGACCCATTTCAACTAAGTTAGCTCATAAATGATCCATTTCACCTTAGCTAGCTCATAAACGACCCATTTCAACTTAGTTAGCTCATATATGATCCATTTCACGTAAGTTAGCTCATAAATGACATACTCTTCTTATTCTAGTCTTCTTCTTGTTCTACTCTTCTGGTTCTAGTCTTCTTCTTGTTCTACTCTTCTTCTTGTTCTACTCTTCTTGTTCTAACTTTCTTATTTTCCATTTTGCAGATTTCATTAACTTGACGAAAGCTTGCATAGATGGAGTGCTCCTTATCCCTTCTCTATTTCTTTTGTATCGTTGAACTATGCATGTATCGTTGGATGAAACTATTGTAATATATATGGTTGGATGCCTCTATGTTGAACTTGTTATGTATGATGGAACTATGCATGTAATATATATGGTTGGATGATGAAGTTATGTGTTGGATATCTTATATGTTTGCTCTGTAATGGCCTTTTGAAATATATCTATATATGTCATATATATATTTGTGATGAAAATTGTTGGATTTAATAAAAAACAGATAAAAGAGCCAATATGCAGGCTCTTTGCCGTCTGCCACCGACGGCAACGGGCTCTTTGCCGTCTGCCGCGGACGGCAAAGAAGACACGTGGCATCCAGCTGTGCTTCCTGGGAGCTAACCCATTTGGTCAGTTTGCCTACAGTGGCAGACGGCAAAGACTTTGCCATCAGTGGCGGACGGCAAAGAACCTGCACTTTGCCATCAGTGGCAGACGGCAAAGGCCTGCCATGTAGTGACGTGTAGATGACATCATACGGCGGACGGCAAAGACACTAGAAATTTTGCCGTCAGCGGCGGATGGCAAAGGCCTGCCGTTAGCCACTTAACGGACTGACAGCGCAATTATTGCCGTTCGCTCTCTTTGCCATCTGCCGCAGACGGCAAAGTCTTTTCCATCAGTAGCGGACGGCAAAGTAGCTGTTTACCGTAGCCTACTTTGCCGGAGCCTTTTGCCATCCACCGTTCATGCCTTTGCCGTCCGCCGTGGCAGACGGCAAAGTAGCTGATTCCTGTAGTGTGACAACCTCTGCTTCCCTCTGCGAAGGGCCTATCTTTTACTTTTATCTCCTACATTGCATAAGAGTCATGGTGATTTTCACCCTTCCTTTTTACACTTTATCCTTTGGCAAGCACAATATGTTGGAAAGATCCTGGTATATATGGCTAATTGGATGTGAGTTTTCACGAACTATTACTGTTGACATTACCCTTGAGGTAAAACATTGGGAGGCAAAACTATAAGCCCATATCTTTCTCTGTGTCCGATTAAAACTCCATATCCATAAGTATTGCATGAGTGTCAGCAATTGTGAAAGATTATATGATAGTTGAGTATGTCCGTATTTTATTTTTATCGACACCTCAATCTCTAAACATGTGGACATATTTTTCGATTTAGGCTTTTCGCTTGAGGACAAACGAGGTCTAAGCTTGGGGGAGTTGATACGTCCATTTTGCATCATGCTTTTATATCAATATTTATTGCATTATGGGCTGTTATTACACATTATGTCACAATACTTATGCCTATTCTCTCTTATTTTACAAGGATTACATAAAGAGGGAGAATGCCGGCAGCTAGGATTCTAGGCTAGAAAAGGAGCAAATATTAGAGACCTATTCTACACAGGTCCAAAAGTCCTGAAACTTCACGAAAGATGTTTTCCAAATATATAAAAAATACTAAGAGCAAGAACTTCACCAGGTGGGCCACACCCTGTCCACGAGGGTGGGGGCGCGCCCTACCCCCCTGGGCACGCCCCCCTACCTCATGGCCCCCCTGGCGGCCCTCTGGTGGCCATCTTCTACTATATGGAGTATTTCAATGGGAAAAAATCATAAGCCATCTTCTCGGACAAAACTTCGCCGCCACGAGGCGGAACCTTGGCGGAACCAATTTAGGGCTCTGGCGGAGCTGTTCTGCCAGGGAAACTTCCCTCCCGAAGGGGGAAATCATCACCATCGTCATCACAAACACTCCTCTCATCGGAAGAGGGCAATCTCCATCAACATCTTCATCAGCACCATCTTATCTCAAAACCCTAGTTCATCTCTTTTATCCAATTCTTGTCTCCAAGTCTGGGATTGGTGCTAGTAGGTTGCTAGTAGTGTTAATTACTCCTTGTAGTTGATGCTAGTTGGTTTAATTGGTGGAAGATCATATGTTCAGATCCTATATGCATATTAATACCCCTCTGATTATGAACATGTTTATGCTTTGTGAGTAGTTACTTTTGTTCCTGAGGACATGGGAGAAGTCTTGCTATTAGTAGTCATGTGAATTTGGTATTCGTTCGATATTTTGATGAGATGTATGTTGTCTCTCCTCTAGTGGTGTTATGTGAGCGTCGACTACATGACACTTCACCATTATTTGGGCATAGAGGAAGGCATTGGGAAGTAATAAGTAGATGATGGGTTGCTAGACTGACAGAAGCTTAAACCCTAGTTTATGTGTTGCTTCGTAAGGGGATGATTTGGATCCATATGTTTGATGCTATGGTTAGGTTTACCTTAATACTTTTGTTGTAGTTGCGGATGCTTGCAATAGAGGTTAATCATAAGTGGGATGCTTGTCCAAGTAAGGGCAATACACAAGCACCGGGCCACCCACATACCAAATTATCAAAGTACCGAACGTGATTCATATGAACATGATGAAAACTAGCTTGATGATATTCCCATGTGTCCTCGGGAGCACTTTTCTCTATATAAGAGTTTGTCCAGGCTTGTCCTTTGCTACAAAAAGGATTGGGCCACCTTGCTGCACCTTATTTACTTTTGTTACTTGTTGCTCATTACAAATTATCTTATCACAAAACTATATGTTACCACTTATTTCAGTACTTGCAGAGAATACCTTGCTGGAAACCGCTTATCATTTCCTTCTGCTCATCGTTGGGTTCGACACTCTTACTTATCGAAAGGACTACGATAGATCCCCTATACTTGTGGGTCATCAAAAAGCAATATTAGAACTTATACACCTCCTGAGCAAATTAAAGTTGAACCTAATATTGCTATTGTTAAAGATCTCTTGTCTGATAATATTGATGGGCATGTTATTCATGTCCATGATGAGACTGCTAGAATTGCTAAACCTTGTGCTGAAGATAAACCTAGATCTTTGGTGGGCATGCCTATTATTTCTGCTAAAATAGGAGATCATTGTTATCATGGATTATGTGATATGGGTGCCAGTGCTAGTGCTATACCTCATGACTTATACAAAGAAATTATGCATGATATTACACCTGCTGAGATAGAAGATATTGATGTCGCAATTAAACTTGCCAACAGAGATACTATTTCACCAATTTGAATTGTTAGAGATGTTGAAGTCTTGTGTGGGAAAACTAAATATCCTGTTGATTTTCTTGTTCTTGGTTCCCCACAAGATAGATTTTGTCCCATTATATTTGGTAGACCCTTCTTGAACACAGTTAATGCTAAGATAGATTGCAAAAAGGATGTTGTTACTATTGGTCTAGGTGATATGTCTCATGAGTTTAATTTCTGTAAATTTTGTAGAGAACGCCGTGAAGAGGAATTGCCTAGTAAAGATGAAATTATTGGTCTTGCTTCTATTGCCGTACCTCCTAGTGATCCTTTAGAACAATATTTGCTAGACCATGAAAATGATATGTTTATGAATGAAAGAAGGGAAATAGATGAAGTATTCTTTAAACAGGAACCCATCCCGAAACACAATTTGCCTGTTGAAATCCTAGGGGATCCTCCTCCACCCAAGGGTGATCCCGTGTTTGAGCTTAAACCGTTACCTGATACTCTTAAATATGCTTATCTTGATGAGAAAAGGATATATCCTGTTATTATTAGTGCTAACCTTTCAGAGCATGAAGAAGAGAGATTATTGAAAACTCTAAAGAAGCACTGTTGGGGATATAGCTATCAGTTATGACCCGCCCAGGAGAGGCCGGGTCAGCCCCAACGGCGGGTTACACAAGAAGCCTAGTAAACATTCAAGATGATAGTTTATTAAATCTTATAGAAGGCCCAAAGGACTGGAGGCGGCTTAAGGCCCAGTATTATAAACCGCCGTATGTAAGGAAATACTTGTAAGGAAAGGCATGTAAAGGAAGTCACCGAGCCGCACACGATTATGAGCCGGCCGGGACTCTGTAGGCCACCAGGCGTCAACCCGTGTATATAAGGGGGCGACCCGGTGGCGGCTTAGGGCAAGAAAACAAGAGATCGATAACCAAGACGGCGAGTTAAGCCTCTTGGTGATCGAAACCCCCAGCAATACCAACACAACTAGACGTAGGCTTTTACCTTCATCGTAAGGGGCCGAACTAGTATAAAACCTCTCGTGTCATTTGTCCCAATTAATCCCTTTAAGCTTCCTAGTTGCGATGGCCCTACGACTAAGTCCTTTCTCTAGGACATCTGCTGTGACAATTCCACGATAGTTGGCACCCACCATGGGGCCAGCGGACGGTGGATTTGAGTTGTTGATGGGCAACTTCGAAGGGCTCAAGGGATACGCCGTGGGCCGGATGACCAAGAGTCGTCACGGCAAGCTCTACATCGACGATGAAGGCTGGGGCCCCGAGGCCAGCTCAATTGAGTACGGGTACCGGGTCCCCTTCGGCGGAATTCACGTCTTCATCGACCGGATCGGCGAGTCAGGCCCTGAGCCGTACGTCCACACCAACCTCATTGAAACGGCTCGGCGCGCAAGGACCGCCCGTGTTCAATCTGTCGTGAAGCATGCCTTCATAGGCTGCGTCCACGGCAGTGAATACTCTGAAAGATCGGTGGAGGGCGGTGAGACGGCTGTCTGTTCTGACACTACATCATCAACGGGCGAGACGGACTCTTTGTATCAGCTGCAGGATGGCATGCTCGGGGGCTGTTCCGATGGCAGTAGTATTCCAGACCCCCTTGAGCCGCCGAATTCGACCGGAGTCTTCATGGCAGGGACACATCCCGGGCAGAACTCTACAACAATGGCGGCAACAACTACCGGGTCGGCTGCAGCCGGGTCAGGAGGCCCCGCGCGCCCCCCGACTCAGATTCTAATGGACCTCATGGATAAACTGTCGACTCTGTTGATTGTCGTGGTAGAGCCGGCGGATAAAGCCCAGCATGACGCATAGGTGGCATGTGTACGTGAAGAGATGGTGCAAGCTAAGGAAAATCTAGCCGCAGAGGAAGTCAGGATGGCAGCAGAGCGGGCGGCTTTGGATGTTCGTGCTCAATAGCTTCAAGCGGAGACCTTCCGGCTCTCGGTGGATCTTAACGCATCAAACGAGGTCATGAGGAGGAGACATCAGAAAACTCAGTCACGTCTACCTCTGACGCTTGATCCTAGGAACCTATTCCATACACCCGAAGCTGGGGGAAGCAACCCGCCGGAGGCAAACCAGATCACGACACCCGGCGCACCGGTTCAGCCGCGTGCCATTGAACCACCTCGTATAATTACCGCTCCACCTCATTACGTACCAACACCACCGGGTCACTTCTCCAACCCCTTGGAAAACCTCATCGCAGTGTCGGCTCGTTTGGCGGCTCTCCCGATGGAAGGGGACTCACCGGCGGCGGTTGAAACGCGGAGGGTAAGAGAACTTCTTCAAACAGCTCTGGCACAGCAGGATGCGTACTCCTACAGTCGAGACAAGATCCATTCAACTCCTCGCCCAAGCCGGAGCCCGAGCTATAGTAGGCATATGGAATCCGCAGACATGTCAAGCAATGCTCAACGCCACAACCGGCCACACAGGCATGAGCCGGTGCGGGTGGGAGCCCTTAACTTGGTGGATCAGGAGAGGATTTGACAAGAGGCGGAACGAGCAGTTCAAATGGCAGCTGATCAGGCGGCTCATCAAACTTTTCTGGCTTATCCAGCAACCTCGGTCGAGGCAGGAGTGGCCACGAGAATCGGAGGCGCCCCTTGCTTGGTGTCGGCCATACGTAATGAGCGTATGCGGAAGGACTTTAAGGGGCCTCGTAAGGTGCCTAATTACATGACTGACTTACAGCCCGGGGCTTGGATTGAGAGTTATGAGATGGCTATGGAGTTGTTGGAGGTTAGCGACGCAGCAATGGCCAAGTATTTCACTATGATGTTGGATGGAACAGCTCGTACTTGGTTGAAGGGGTTGCCGCCTAATTCTATCGGCTCATGGGCGGAGTTAAAGGCCCGGTTCATCCAGAACTTCAAAGACACGTGTAAGAAGCCCATGTCGATTATGGACCTAACTAATTGTAAGCAAGAGGATGGTGAGTCTACAACCCATTGGGTGCGCCGGGTCAAGGAGATAATACATTCATCTGATAAGATGGATGCCGGATCAGCAGTTTTGATGTTGGAGAAAAATTGCCGTTTTGAACCTCTGAAGCAGAAGTTGGGGCGGCTCAAGCGTGACTGTAATGACATGGGCCAGTTGATGGCGGCTCTCGTCAAGTATGCTGATTCTGATAGTACCAAAGACCCGGTGTCTGACAAAGAAAAGACAGCGAAGGGAAAGAAGAACATCAATGGCAAGGGTCACCAGCATAACCCGACAAATCAAGGGGGTAATAAACGCAAGGCTGATGAGTTTGTTGCTAACACCAATGCACAGGGTGGAAATCAACGGTGCAAGGGCAGACAACCCCCTCGGTCGGGCGAGTCAGGTCCCACCCTTGAGCAACTATTGAATGAACCTTGTCCAAGGCACGGCACCCGGGAGAAGCCAGCCACCCACCTGTGGAAAGATTGTACAATCACGAAGGCGTTTAAAAATTCAAACGCGTTTGATGGAGGTCACGGCCTAGGTGGCGGTTCAGGTGGAGGCAGTTTCCAAGCCCGGGCGCCGGTTCAGGTGGAGGAGGATTTCACAGTCAGGGCCATCCTGGTAACCAAGGAGGATATAATCCACAACCCGACCAAGGTAATCAGCAGCAACAGTCCGGATATCAGAGCAACACAAAACAACTAAATAGTGGGCAATACCATGTATTCACCACTAGTTTATGTAAGAGGGACCAGAAGCTTCACAAGAGGGTCGTCAATGCCGTTCAGCCGGCAATTCCACGTTACTTATGTTGGTCAGAGCAGCCTATTGTGTGGACCAGAGAGGATCACCCACCCCGAGTCGATAATCCAGGTAACTTGGCTTTGGTAGTGGCGCCTCAGGTTGGTGGATACAAATTCACTAAGGTACTCATGGATGGAGGTAGCAGCATCAACATCCTCTACTATGAGACGTTCCGCCGGATGGGGTTGACTGATAAGAGTCTTAAACAATCCAACACTGTTTTTCACGGTGTGGTTCCTGGCAAGTCGGCATACCCAGTGGGTAAGATTGAGCTGGAAGTAGCCTTTGGACACGAGTATGACTCCAGAGCAGAAAAATTAACCTTTGAGGTGGTTAAGATCAAAAGCCCATATCATGCTCTGTTTGGACGGCCGGCTTATGCCAAGTTCATGGCTCGGCCGTGTTATGTATATTTGCAGCTCAAGATGTCGGGTTATAAGGGCACCATTACAGTACATGGGAGCCGGAAAATAGCCCTGGAGTGTGAAGAAGGGGATGCTGCCTATGCTAAATCTGTTTGTGCAACAGAGGAGTTAAAGTTTTACAAGGATCATGTTGACCCGGCAGACATGACGTCATTAAAGAAACCAACAACAGAGCATGAGACGGTGTTGAAATTCAAATTAGCTGATCACACCAAGATGGTTGACTTTGTGCCTAGCGACTCATCCAAGCAGTTCATCATCAGTCCAAACTTGGATCCAAAATAAGAAAGCGCGCTCATCGAGTTCATCCATGAGAACCGGGACATTTTGCATGGAAACCTTCAGACATGCCGGGTGTCCCGAGGGAACTCGCTGAGCACACTCTCAATATTGATCCAAAGTTTAAACCTGTCAGACAGTTTCTCCGACGGTTCAATGAAGAAAGGCGCAAGGCCATTGGAGAAGAGGTGGCCCGGCTCTTGGCGGCCGGGTTCATCGTAGAAGTCTTTCACCCAGAGTGGTTAGCCAACCCGGTGCTTGTACTCAAAAAGAATGGCACCTGGCATATGTGTGTGGATTACACCGATCTGAACAAGGCTTGTCCGGCTGATCCTTTTGCCCTCCCCCGTATTTATCAGATCATCGATTCTATAGCGGGTTGCGCACGTTTGAGTTTCTTGGATGCTTATTCAGGTTACCATCAGATCAAGATGGCGGTCAAAGATCAGGAGAAGATGGCTTTTATCACTCCCTTTGGAGCTTTCTGCTATGTATCTATGCCTTTTGGGCTTAAGAGTGCCCAGGCGACTTACCAACGGTGTGTACAGAACTGTCTTCATGATCAGATTGGGCGTAATGTCCATGCTTATGTGGATGATATAGTGGTAAAATCCAGGAAAGAGGAAACATTGGTCGCAGACCTGAGAGAGACCTTCGATAATCTCTGGGTCTACAAAATGATGCTTAGCCCAGCCAAGTGTGTTTTTGGAGTCCCAGCCAGCAAGCTCTTGGATTTTTTGGTGTCCAGCCGAGGTATTGAAGCTAACCCGGAGAAAATCAAGGCAATTACATCCCTGGCCAAACCAACATGCATCAATGACGTTCAACGACTATCGGGTCATGTTGCTGCTTTTAGTCGGTTCATAAGCTGGTTAGGGGAGAAGGCAATGCCTTTGTATCAGATGATGAAGAAAACAGATGATTTTGTTTGGAGCGATGCTGCAAACTCTGATTTTGAAGATCTGAAGACACTGCTTGCTGAGCTGCCGGTCCTGGTTGCTCCAGTTGAGAAAGAGCCGATGTTGTTATACGTGGCCGCCAACTCACGAGCTGTTAGTGTGGCTATTGTGGTGGTGCGCAAGGAGGATGGCAAGGAACATCCAGTTCAACGGCCGGTTTACTACATCAGTGAGGTGTTAATTGAATCCAAGCAACGATGTCCACATTGGCAGAAACTCGTGTATGGGGTGTTCATGGCAAGCCGGAAGCATAAACATTATTTTCAGGGTCATCCAATCACTTTGGTTAGCTCTGCTCCTTTGGGAGACATCATTCAAAACAGAGAAGCCACTAGACGAGTCGCCAAGTGGGCCATTGAGCTTGGGTCTCATGGGTTGAAGTATGTACCACGTACTGCGATCAAATCTCAAGCACTAGTTGACTTCATTAATGACTGGATAGAGATGCGGATGCCAGAAGAGAAACCAGACAACACGTATTGGACTATTCATTTTGATGGGTCCAGACAGTTGGAAGGCTCGGGGGCTGGAGTTGTTTTAACCTCTCCTCGAGGTGACAAATTTTGTTATGTGTTACAGCTGATGTTTCCTTGCACTAACAATGCGCAGAGTATGAAGCCTTGATCCATGGTCTTCGAGTGGCAAAAGAGATGAGTTTGAGCCGGGTCAGATGTCTTGGCGACTCAGATTTAGTGGCTCAACAGGTATCAGGCAAGTGGGATTCCAAGGATCCTCTCATGGCGGCTTATCGCCGGGAGGTTGATGCTGTTGCAGGGCATTTTAAAGGTTATCAGGTGGAGCACATTGACCGTAGGAAGAACGAAGCGGCTGATGCTTTAAGCCGGTTGGGGTCTCAGCGTAAGCTGGTACCACCTAACACCTTTTTGGATGTTTTGCATAACCCGTCTGTCAAGTTGCCCACAGAAGAAGATTTAGCTGTTCCTGACCCGGAGGCGCAGTTGGCGGCGGCTCTTCATGTCATCCCAGATTGGACAGTGCCGTTCTTGGCTTACATGACCCGGGGAGAGTTGCCAGCGGCTGAGACCCTGGCTCGACAGATAACCCGACGGTCTAAGTCAATGACGATTTCAGATGGAGAATTATACCATCGCAGTGTCTCTGGAGCGTTTCAGCAGTGTGTTTCCCCCGAAGAAGGCCAAGAAATACTTCGTGAGATCCATGAAGGCGATTGTGGTCATCACGCCGGGTGAAAATCTCTGGTGGCCAAGGCTTTTCATCGTGGTTTTTACTGGTTGAGGGCTCACGCTGATGCAGAGGATCTGGTCAGCAGATGTGATGGATGTCAAAAGTTCGCATGACGAGCACATGTGCCGGCTCAAGAGCTCCGGATGATTCCAATCACTTGGCCATTTGCGGTCTGGGGGCTTGACATGGTGGGACCTTTCAAATGGTCTAAGGATAAAAAAACACATCTCTTGGTGGCAGTTGATAAATTCACTAAGTGGGTTGAGGCAGAGCCAGTAAGTAAGTGTGACGTGGCCACGACGGTTCAGTTCATGAAAAAGGTTATCTTCCATTTTGGTTTTCCACACAGCATTATCACGGACAATGGCACTAATTTATCCCAAGGTGCTATGGAAGAGTTTTGTCAATGTGAACATATTCGGCTTGATGTTTCTTCCGTAGCTCATCCTCAATCTAATGGTCAAGCTAAGAGAGCAAATCAGGAAATTTTAAAAGGTCTCAAGCCCCGGCTTATGGTTCCCTTACAGCGAATACCGGGTTGTTGGGTAGAGGAATTACCCTCGGTGCTGTGGAGTATCAACACCACACCTAACAGGTCTACAGGTTACACACCCTTTTTCATGGTGTATGGAGCAGAAGTAGTGTTGCCTAGTGACATCCGTCATGACTCGCCTCGCGTGGCGGCTTATGTTGAAGCTAATAATGAACAAGCCAGACAGGATGCACTCGACTTGTTAGATGAAGAAAGAGACTTAGCAGCGGCTCGGTCAGCAATTTATCAACAGGACCTGCGCCGTTGTCACAGCCGCCGGGTTAATTCCAGAACTTTTCAGGAAGGCAACCTGGTGCTCCGGCTCATCTAGGATCTATCAAATGCACACAAATTATCCCCACCTTGGGAAGGACCCTTTGTGGTCAGCAAGAACTTAAACAACGGGTCATATTACCTCATTGACGTTCGAGAGCACAAAGACTCACGTAAGTCAGAGGAGGAGACCCGTCGGCCCTGGAACATTGCTCAACTTCGGCCATACTACACCTGAGCCACCGACTCTCATCATGTACATACTTTAACATTGTATATACCATGACAAGTAATAAAGCAGGACCATCGGTCTCTTTTCTTTTCAAAAGATTATGTATCTTTGTTGTGTTTTATTTTCAACTGACTATTAAGGAGCTGATCATATTTGAATCAAGTATAACCTTTTTTGGTCCAGCTTATGATCGTATTCAAATCTAGCTGCAATATTATGGTCACTTGGGGGCTTCCTGTTCAAACATAGGTCCTATTCGAACCAAAGAGAACATAGCTGTCGTAACCCTCTTGATCGGCTCAAGGCCAAACTCACTTGGGGGCTTCTTGATCGTATCTGAATCATAGCTTAACCCCTTTTGGGTCCGACTTGGATCGTATTTGAATCGGGGTCGTTAAAAACCTCTCAAGGTCATTTGGGGGCTTCCTGTTCAAACATAGGTCGTATTCGAACCAAAGAGAACATAGCTGTCGGTACCCTCTTGATCGGCGCAACGCCAAAGCCACTTAGGCTATATGGTCGTATTCGAACCTTAGCTTAACCCTTTTGGTCCGGTTTACTGATTGTATTCAAATCAGAAGCCACGAACCTTTAAATATAAGGTTAAATCGTACTTGTTACCTGTTATTTGCCTTTTAGTTTTTTGTTGTCTCAATTCCACAAATAATAAGCATGATCTTCTTCACCGGCGTGTTTATTTGACAACAAGGCCACCAAGGTATGATGATCATTAAGTATTCAGAGGCATTGACTTCTACGAAAGATTGAGTTATCAACTTCATTACCCGGGTTATTCAAGCCGGTGGTCTAAGGATCAAAGGTACAAGTATGGCTATTATTTATATGCAATTGTCTGCTGCATTAACCAAAGGGTTAGTTTCAGCCCTTGTCCTTTATTTATATCTATTTCTGTTTTCTATGATGGTAAACATATTGGCTATAAGCCGGGTGTTTTAACCCGTTCGGTTCTAAGCCGCCAAGCCAGTCTTTTCTCTTGTATCTACAGGAATAGAGTTAAAGTGTTGCAGAAACAATCATCAAATATGATGCATATGTTTCCATCAGGAAATACGGAGTCACACACAGTGTTTTATGCACGATGGCATAGGCAAGGAATTCGGTGCTTTCACAGCTAAACTATTACAAGGCTTTTTATAAGCCAATGAAGATGGTTATTACTCCTCCCTCGCCGGTTCACCTCCTTCTGTTGGCTGGAAGTTGGGTTTTGACCAGTCAAAACCATTCACGGTGACAAATTCGGCTTCTTCGTCGATCAGGTCGGCCGGGTCAACTCCCGGGGCAAATGTATTTTCTCTTATAGGCGGGATCAAATATGTCACCTTGTATGAAGGAGTCGCCATCTTCTTATTTTCAACATCAAAACCCGGCTGGTATTTGTCAATGTTGGTGTCATCTCCAAGGGTAGTTGCGTGAGGTCGAACTCCGCGCACGCAAGCCATGAAGTCATCCTGCTCAAAGGGAGATCCGTCTTCCTTCATGGTGGGATAGACTCTGGCCACGTCCGCTAGGTCTAGGTCTGGCACCCAAGCCTTGGAGCGGCTCAGGGCAGTCAAAGCTCCGGCTCGCGCACAGGAGTGCTTCACTTCTTGAAATATGGCGGGCATGATTGACAGTTTCTTCAAGACATCGCTGAGCCGGTTGGGTCCTTGATTGGCAGGAGAGATGGCGGCAAGTGCCCGTTGTGTGCCAATGTACAGTTGTTCTACTAAAGTATACACTGCCTTTAGTTTAATCAAAGGATCTTGGCTCAGGTTCTTGCTTCATGGGCCTGCACATATTTTATACACAAAGTCAGCTGGAGGCTTATATTCCGGATCAGCAAAAAGTACACAAGATTAAAGACAGACGGTTTACCAAAGATGGTGGCCACCATTTGAGACACCCGGCCCTTTAAATCGTCCAGCTCTGTTAAAACCTCTTCAAGGGCTGCTTCGGCCTTCTCGGCGTGTTGCGTCAGAAGCGTTTTTTCATCTGCCCAGGTTTTCTTCTTGGCGATGAAGCTGGTATTTAAATTTTCTGTCTCAGAGAGACTTATTTGCAGTTTGGAGTTAGCAGATCTGATTTCTGCCTCCTAACTCGCTAGTTGGGTCTTCGCGTCAGTCAATTGCGAGTTCAGTTCAGATAAGGCATTCTGCAAAAAACATACTCGGATGAGTCAAGATTTCGCTTAAAAGTTCAACAATCAAGATTCAAGTCTCAAGTACTTTACAAAAAAACCACTTGACACTTGGGGCCTAATGTATGCCAAAACAAATTTTTATGACTCTAAAGACATATTTCAAGTCCCAAGTACTTTACAAAGTAACAACACTTGGTACTTGGGGGCTAACGTATGCAATTCAGCAAGTTTCTCAAGGTTAAGCCGGAGTATTAAGTTCTTAGAATACGGTACAAATCAATTTAAAAGTACCGGCTCATTTATGATCAAAAGGAACCAACCCTTAAGGACTACATGTGAAGCTTTGTTCTATTTTGTTGAATTCAAGAAAAGTTTCAAAGGTAACGGTCTTGGCCTATATTATAAAGTCTACAGATCATTCTGGTTCTCTCATAATCTGAAGACTTGGGGGCTGGAGGAATATAGATAAGCCGGAAGAACATACCTCGTATTTCAACTGCAACTGTTTGACCATTTCGATCTCAAAATCGTGACTGGAGTGCACATGGCTGAGATAGCCGGATAAAATATCATTGGCATTTAGATGATCATAATTGGCAACGTCAAATCGCACTTTCTGCCTCTCTAATGCCTCTTGTTTCGCCTTGTGGCAAGCCGGCACGGTTGGATTCCCCGGCTCAATAAAACGGCTCCCGGTGATCTGAACGTCTTGTGCAGACGGTGATGGCGGGTTGGCTGAGCTTGATGGTCCAGTTGCGGAAGGGTTCATAGTGGTCTCATCAAACGATGGTTTAGGAGGATTTGATTCTGCATCTACAGACGGGTCTTCTGGAGCGTCAGTTAATGGAGGAGAAGGTGGCCTGGCAGGGTCAAATGCAAGGATTGGCGGGTCTTTCATCGGCTTAGCTGCCTTTGCCTTCTTGGACTTAGCTTGGCCACTAAGAGAGATGTTGCAAGACTGTCAGTACAAAGATACAATTTGAACAAACCGGAAAAAGGAGGATTTTTCATTACCCAGGGGCAGTCTTGAAGGCCGGAAATTGAGTCTGCGATGAGTCGCCAGAAGAGCGAGACACCTCCTGAAAAGATAAAATAAAGTTAAAATAATGCAAGGGAAAGGATTCATTAAACAGAGTTAAGGACAAAAGAAGTAAACCTCATTCTGGCCCTTCTGAGGAGTTTGTTGAAGAACAACAGCCGGTTCGTCTTCGGTCCGGGCTTGACGGCGGCTCTCATGTTGCTGCTTTTTCAAAATAAAGTTGGGATCCAAGTGAGCTAAAAAGGTTAGAAAACCTTACTTTACGGATCACTCGTCGAATTTTTTGTCTTGGCAAGGGCTCTGAGTCAGAGGAAATGATAGTTACCTCTTCTTCCACGGCCTGACTGGCCCCAGTGTCATCCTGGTAATGATCAGTGTTAATAAGATTGTTAAAAAATTGGCCAAGGGAGTCAAGGGCTACCTCCGACTCAGAAGAATCGTCAAGCTTCATCTAGTCTTCGGCAGTGCTCTTCTTCTTCTTTTTTGACCTTCGGGTCGTTTTGTTGGCGTTTATGGCTGCGGCTCTCGCTTTCTTGGCAGCCTCGTGGTCATATTTAACTTTCTAGAAGTCAGAGTTGGCCTGCAGACAGGTAAAAACACGATGAAAAGGTCAGGCAAGTATTAAACAATACGGCTGGGGAAAATACAAAGGAGAAGAGATCAGAATATCCTTACTTCTGGCACCGGGTTAAGCTTGCAGAAGGGGTTTAACCCAACAATACTGCAATCTTCGTATTTCCCGTTCACCAGAAGGGTTGCCATTGAAACAATATCTTCTTCTGTTAATTGAGCGGGGCTGTGACGAAGAGAGTCATCCGGGCCTCCACCATTCTAATACATCAGCTTTGACCGACGGCTTAGAGGGATGACCCGCCATGAGATCTAGCAGCGGGTTAGATCAACTCTAGTTAACCTGTTCCCTAACAGAGCATTAATCCTTTTGATGGATGGTATCAGCTTTCTGCGTTCAGCGGCAGTGAGCTTGTCAGGGAGCGGGAACTTGGAGTCAAGACGTTCGGGGCGATAACCCGGCAGTGGCCTCTCGTTTGCCGATGAAATGTCTTGGCAGTAAAACCAAGTCTGATTCCAGTCTTTTGAATGACTCGGCAAGACTATGAGGGGGAAGACAGTGCCCTGCCGGCGTTGAATTGAGATGCCTCCAAGATCTAAGCTAAGGCCGTTGGTGCACTCGTTCTGCCGATTCAAATAAAAGTATTCTCTAAATAGCTCCACGGTCGGCTCTTGTTGAAGATACACCTCACAGAGAACTTCGAAGTTACAGATGTTAGATATGGATTTGGGCCCAATATCTTAAGGGTGGAGTTTGAAAAAGTGGAGGACCTCTCTGAAGAACTTTGAGCCGGGCGGTGAGAAGCCACGGTTCATATGGTCAGTAAAAACAATCACTTCACCAGCCCTTGGATTGGGCCGTTCTTCTTCCGAGTTAGGGGCACGGTAAGACATGACGTCTTTTCCTGGCAAAAATCCTATGGTGAAAAACTCCTTCAAACATTCCTCAGTTACAGTTGAGGGAACCCAGTTACAGATGATTGGTGCTTTGGATGGCATGATGTGCAAAGAAGAACTGAAAAGAAAGGCAACATGCCGGTTCAATTCAATGGTGAAGTTTAATAGCTAAATGATGATAATACAGGGAAGTAATGGCGGCTTAGTTAAGGGCTAATGTCATATAAGGAAAAGTAAGCCGCCATGACTACAGATATTTGAAGAAGGTAAATTCAGCTAAGTGTTGAGACAAAAAAGTTTCCTAATTGCTTGGTATTATTCCAGATCAAATGGCTATTCAAAATGGAGAAAATTCTAGACCTAAAAGGTTCAGTGCAGAGGAGTCTATAAGTTCTAATGAGATCTTTGGACCAGAGAAAGGGATCTGCGGACGTCAAAAGTAGGCACAAAAACGCTACCGCACAAGCATATATGTCTTTTTGGATCAAGAAGAAGCTTGTGGTGGAAGAACTATGAAGAACTACGATGAACTATGAAGAACACGAAGAAATCTGAAAACCCTAAATGCATATCTGAGAAGTGAAAAGGAGGACACTTACAACCACTGATCTTCTGCGGTGGTCGCCGCCGTTCTCTAGATCGGTTCGTGTTGGTGCAGCGGCCAAAGTCGACGGAGACGGAGGCGAAGCGCGGCGGTGGCGAAGCTCGAGTAGCAGGGGGTTTGCAAGAGGAAGAAGATGGAGCGAGAGAGAAGAAAGAAGAAAGCCGAGGCGTGCCTATTTATAAGGAAAATGTGAACAGACGGGTGCAAAATTCGAGGGATAGCCGAATAATGGTTATCCAACTACACAGACGCCTCGATTCTCGGGAGACATTAAAGATGAAGATCCGTTGGGAGATGACGTCATAAAAGTTTTTTGCATTTTCAAAAGATGACGTCATGGCGGGTTACAAAAACTTCTACGAGGATAAGAAAATGGATTTTTGTCTAAGTATTGAAGATTGACAAAGAACGGAGTTCAGAGTCAACCTGGGGCGTAATGTTGGGGATATAGCTATTAGTTATGACCCGCCCAGGAGGGGCCGGGTCAGCCCCAATGGCGGGTTACACAAGAAGACCAGTAAACATTCAAGATGATAGTTTATTAAATCTTATAGAAGGCCCAAAGGCCTGGAGGCAGCTTAAGGCCCGGTATTATAAACCGCCATATGTAAGGAAAGACTTGTAAGGAAAGGCAAGTAAAGGAAGTCACCGAGCCGAACACGATTATGAGCTGGCCGGGACTCTGTAGGCCACCAGGCGTCAACCCATGTATATAAGGGGACGACCCGGTGGCGGCTTAGGGCAAGAAAACAAGAGATCGATAACCAAGCTGGCGAGTTAAGCCTCTCTGTGAACGAAACCCCCAGCAATACCAACACAACTAGACATAGGCTTTTACCTTCATCGTAAGGGGCCGAACTAGTATAAAACCTCTCATGTCCTTTGTCCCGATTAACCCCTTTAAACTTCCTAGTTGCGATGGCCCTACGACTAAGTCCTTTCTCTAGGACATCTGCCGTGACAATTCCACGACAAGCACCGTGCTGCTATTGGATATACTCTTGATGATCTTATGGGCATTAGTCCCACTCTGTGTCAACACAAAATAAATTTGGCGGAGGATGCCAAACCAGTTCATGATCATCAACGATGGCTGAATCCTAAGATGAAGGAAGTGGTAAGAAAGGAAATACTAAATCTTCTTGAGGCAGGTATAATTTATCCCGTTGCTGATAGTCAGTGGGTAAGTACTGTCCATTGTGTCCCTAAGAAGGGAGGTATTACTATCGTTCCTAATGATAAAGATGAGTTGATCCCGCAAAGAATTATTACAGGTTATAGGATGGTAATTGATTTCTGCAAATTAAATAAAGCTACTAAAAAAGATCATTACCCCTTACCTTTTATCGATCAAATGCTAGAAAGATTATCCAAACATACACATTTTTTCTTTCTAGATGGTTATTCTGGTTTCTCTCAAATACCTGTGTCAGCCAATGATCAATCAAAGACTACTTTTGCTTACCCTTTTGGTACTTTTGCTTATAGACGTATGCCTTTCGGTTTATCTAATGCACTAGCTACCTTTCAAAGATGCATGATGGCTATATTCTCTGACTTTTGTGGAAAGATTTGTGAGGTTTTCATGGACGATTTTTTCGTCTATGGATCCTCTTTTGATGATTGCTTCAGCAACCTTGACCGAGTTTTGCAAAGATGCGAAGAAACTAATCTTGTCTTGAATTGGGAAAAGTGCCACTTTATGGTTAATGAAGGTATTGTCTTGGGGCATAAAGTTTCTGAAAGAGGTATTGAGGTTTATAAAGCCAAGGTTGATGCTATTGAAAAGATGCCATGTCCCAAGGACATCAAAGGTATAAGAAGTTTCCTTGGTCATGCCGGTTTTTATAGGAGGTGCATTAAGGACTTCTCAAAAAATTCTCGGCCTCTTACTAATTTATTACAAAAAGATATACCATTTATTTTTGATGATGAATGTGTAGAAGAATTTGAAATACTTAAGAAAGCATTGATCTCTGCACCGATTGTTCAGCCACCTGATTGGAATTTATCCTTTGAAATTATGTGTGATGCTAGTGATTATGCTGTAGGTGCTATTCTAGGGCAAAGAGTTGATAAGAAATTAAATGTTATTCAATATGCTAGTAAAACTCTAGACAATGCTCAGAGAAATTATGCTACTACTGAAAAAGAATTCTTAGCGGTTGTATTTGCTTGTGATAAGTTCAGACCTTATATTGTTGATTCTAAAGTAACTGTTCACAATGATCATGCTGCTATTAAATATCTCATGGAAAAGAAAGATGCTAAACCTAGACTTATTAGATGGGTTCTCTTGCTACAAGAATTTGATTTGCATATTATTGATAGAAAGGGAGCTGAGAACCCCGTTGCAGACAACTTGTCTAGGCTAGAGAATGTTCTTGATGACCCACTACCTATTGATGATAGCTTTCCTGATGAACAATCAAATGTCATAAATGCTTCTCGTACTGCTCCATGGTATGCTTATTATGCTAATTATATTGTTGCTAAATTTATACCACCTAGCTTTACATACCAGCAAAAGAAAAAGTTCTTCTATAATTTGAGACATTACTTTTGGGATGACCCACATCTTTATAAGGAAGGAGTGGATGGTGTTATTAGACATTGTGTACCTGAGCATGAACAGGAACAGATCCTACGCAAGTGTCACTCCGAGGCTTATGGAAGACACCATGCTGGAGATAGAACTGCACACAAGGTATTGCAATCTGGTTTTTATTGGCCTACTCTCTTCAAGGATGCCCGCAAGTTTGTCTTGTCTTGTGATGAATGTCAAAGAATTGGTAATATTAGCATACATCAAGAAATGCCTATGAATTATTCACTTGTTATTGAACCATTTGATGTTTGGGGCTTTGGTTATATGGGACCTTTTCCTCCCTCCAATGGATACACACATATTTTAGTTGTTGTTGATTACGTTACTAAGTGGATAGAAGCTATTCCAACTAGTAGTGCTGATCATAACACCTCTATTAAGATGCATAAAGAAGTTATTTTTCCGAGGTTTGGAGTCCCTAGATATTTAATGACTGATGGTGGTTCACATTTTATTCATGGTGCTTTCCGTAAAATGCTCGCTGGGTATGATGTTAATCATAGAATTGCATCTCCTTATCACCCACAGTCTAGTGCTCAAGTAGAATTGAGCAATAGAGAGCTCAAATTAATTTTGCAAAAGAATGTTAATAGATCTAGAAAGAATTGGTCCAAGAAACTTGATGATGCATTATGGGCCTATAGAACTGCATATAAAAATCCTATGGGTATGTCTCCGTATAAAATGGTTTATGGAAAAGCATGTCACTTACCTCTCGAACTAGAACATAAGGCTTATTGGGCTATTAATGAGCTCAACTATGATTTCAAGCTTGTCGGTGAGAAGAGGTTATTTGACATTAGCTCACTTGATGAATGGAGAACCCAAGCCTATGAGAATGCCAAATTATTTAAAGAAAAATTTAAAACATGGCATGACGAAAGGATACAAAAGCATGAGTTTAATGTAGGTGGTTATGTATTGCTATACAACTCTCGTTTAAGATTTTTTGCAGGAAAACTTCTCTCTAAATGGGAAGGTCCTTACGTTATCGAGGAGGTCTATCGTTCCGGTGCCATAAAAATCAACAACTTCGAAGGCACAAATCTGAAGGTGGTGAACGGTCAAAGAATTAAACATTATATCTAAGGTAATCCTATAAATGTTGAAACCAATGTTATTGAAACCGTAACCCCGGAGGAATACATAAGGTACACTTTCCGGAATGTTTCAGACTCCGAAAAGGAATAGGTATGTGGTACGGTAAGTAAACCGACTCCAAAACAGTTCTAATGGCAATTTTCTTCTATTTTGGAATATTTAGAAAAATAGAAAAATAAGAAGCAGTCCGGAAAGGACACGAGGACTCCACGAGGGTGGAGGGCGTGCCCTACCCCCCTGGGCGTGCCCCCCTACCTCGTGGGCACCTCGTGTGCTCTCCGGACTCCGTTTTCGTACACGACACGTATTTTGGTCGGTAAAAATTCATTATATAATCTCCCTGAGGTTTTGACCACCGTATCACGCAAAAATCTCCTGTCTTTGTTTTGAGCTGTTTTTCTGACAAATCCAGGTCGTCATGTCGTCTTCAAGTGCCCCCAAGGACCAATTCTTCGAGAAGGTCATCAACCCCTACCTCGCGGAAGTGCTGCAACACCCTCAAACCATTGAGATGCGTGAGGGGTTGTTGCACATCTGCGATGTTGAGGAACCAAGGAAGACCGGAAGCACGGAGGCAAGGCTCGACGCATTGGAGCAAGAAGTTTTCAAGTGTCAAGAGATGGTGGAGCGTGGAGTTGATTCCAATCACATTATGATCACGGAGTTCACCAACAACCACAAGCTGGACGTCAAGGACATTGGGGAGGCCATCTTCAAGCTTCATGAGAAAATCGAGCACCTCCAAGCCCAGATCTATGACCTGCAAAATCAAAACTGTGAGTATGAATATAGGTTCAAGAGGATGAGTTTGGCTGCAGATTTGAGGTTTTAGGAGACTCGATCATCCTTCTATGATGGTGAGCCTATGCCTTGGAAGAAGGACGACAAGCCTACGCCATCAACAAAACCATCACCTTCTTCACCAACAAAGAAGAATTGAGTATCTGGTATGGGCACTCCCCTTGGCAACTGCCAAGCTTGGGGGAGTGCCCCGGTATCGTATCACCATCACTTTTATCTTTACCATTTTCTTAGTGTGATCCTTTTGGTAATATCTTGATCTAGTAGTATAAAGTTTTTAGTATGATCTAGTTGTGAGTTTTGCTTTATGATCCCTCTATGTAATCCAGTCCGTGAGCTATATAATAAAGATTAGTGTTGAGTCAAGGGCTTGATTATATTGCCATGATCTTAAGGGAATAGGAGAAAAGATAAAGAATAAAAAAGAAACAAAGAGATCATATGGATCTTCTGGAGAGTAATGAGCTCACATATAAAAAGTATGATGAATAAAAGTTGTTGAGAGTTGACAGACATAGTTTTGGTCATCGTTGCAATTAATAGGAAGTAATAAAGAAACAGAGGTCTTCACATATAAATATACTATCTTGGACATCGTTTATGATTGTGAGCACTCATTAAAATATGACATGCTAAAGGGTTGACGTTGGACAAGGAAGACAACGTAATGGGTTATGTTTTCTTACATCTGAGATAAATTATATTGTCATGGATCATCCAACATGATTGAGCTTGCCTTTCCCCCTCATGCTAGCCAATTCTTTGCACCAAGTAGAGATACTACTTGTGCTTCCAAATACCCTTAAACCAGTTTTGCCATGAGAGTCCACCATACCTACCTATGGATTGAGTAAGATCCTCCAAGTAAGTTGTTATCAATGCAAGCAATAAAAATTGCTCTCTAAATGTGTATGACTTATTAGTGTGGGAGAAGATAAGCTTTATACGATCGTGTGATATGGAAGAAATAAAAGCGACAGACTGCATAATAAAGGTCCATATCACAAGTGGCAATATAAAGTGACGTTCTTTCGCATTAAGATTTTGTGCATCCAACCATAAAAGCGCACGACAACCTCTGCTTCCCTCTACAAAGGGTCTGTCTTTTACTTTTATCTCCTACCTTACATAAGAGTCATGGTGATCTTCACCCTTCCTTTTTAAATTTTATCTTTTGGAAAGCACAACATGATGGAAAGATCCTGGCATATATGGCTAATTGGATGTGAGTTTTCATGAACTATTATTGTTGACATTACCCTTGAGGTAAAACGTTGGGAGGCGAAACTATAAGCCCCTATCTTTCTCTGTGTCTGATTAAAACTCCATACCCATAAGTATTGCATGGGTGTTAGCAATTGTGAAAGACTATATGATAGTTGAGTATGTCGACTTGCTGAAAAGCTCTTATATTGACTCTTTCCTATGTTATGATAAATTGCAATTGCTCCAATGATTGAGATTATAGTTTGTTAGTTTTCAATGAAGTTTATGATTCATACTTGAAATTGTGATTGAATTGTTACTTTAGCATAAGAGATCATATGACAAGAATTATATAAGTTGTTGTTCTAAGAATGATCATGATGCCCTCATGTACATATTTTATTTTTTATAGACACCTCTATCTCTAAACATGTGGACATATTTTTCGATTTCGGCTTTTGCTTGAGGACAAGCGAGGTCTAAGCTTGGGGGAGTTGATTCGTCCATTTTGCATCATGCTTTTATATCGATATTTATTGCATTATGGGCTGTTATTACACATTATATCACAATACGTATGCCTATTCTCTCTTATTTTACAAGTTTTACATAAAGAGGGAGAATGCCGGCAGCTGGGATTCTGGGCTTGAAAAGGAGCAAATATTAGAGACCTGTTCTGCACAGCTCCAAAAGTCCTGAAACTTCATGGAAGTCATTTTCAGAATATATAAAAAATACTGAGCGCAAGAAGTTCACCAGGGGGGCCACACCCTGCCCACGAGGGTGGGGGCGCGCCCCAGAGCCTCGTGGCCCCCCTGGTGGCCCTCTGATGGCAATCTTCTGCTATATGGAGTCTTTCGATGAGAGAAAATCATAGGCCATCTTTCTGGACGAGACTCCGCCACCACGAGGCGGAACCTTGGCGGAACCAATCTAGGGCTCTGGCGGAGCTGTTCTGCCGGGGAAACTTCCCTCCGGGAGGGGGAAATCATCGCCATCGTCATCACCAACGCTCCTCTCATCGGGAGAGGGCAATCTCCATCAACATCTTCACCAGCACCATCTCCTCTCAAAACCCTAGTTCATCTCTTGTATCCAATTCTTGTCTCCAAGTCCAGGATTGGTACCTATGGGTTGCTACTAGTGTTAACTACTCCTTGTAGTTGATGCTAGTTGGTTTATTTGGTGGAAGATCATTTGTTTAGATCCTTTATGCATATTAATACCCCTCTGATTATGAACATGAACATGCTTTGTGAGTAGTTATGTTTGTTCCTGAGCACATGGGAGAAGTCTTGCTATTAGTAGTCATGTGAATTTGGTATTCGTTCGATATTTTGATGAGATGTATGTTGTCTCTCCTCTAGTGGTGTTATGTGAACATCGACTACATGACACTTCACCATTATTTGGGCCTAGAGGAAGGCATTGGGAAGTAATAAGTAGATGATGGGTTTCTAGAGTGACAGAAGCTTAGACCCTAGTTTATGCGTTGCTTCGTAAGGGGCTGATTTGGATCCATATGTTTCATGCTATGGTTAGGTTTACCTTAATACTTTTGTTGTAGTTGCGGATGCTTGCAATAGAGGTTAATCATAAGTGAGATGCTTGTCCAAGTAAGGACAGCACCCAAGCACCGGTCCACCCACATACCAAATTATCAAAGTACCGAACGCGAATCATATGATCATGATGAAAACTAGCTTGACGATATTCCCATGTGTCCTCGGGAGCGCTTTACATCATATAAGAGTTTGTCCAGGCTTGTCCTTTGCTACAAAAAGGATTGGGCCACCTTGCTGCACTTTATTTACTTTTGTTACTTGTTGCTCGTTACCAATTATCTTATCACAAAACTATCGGTTACCTATTATTTCAGTGCTTGCAAAGAATACCTTGCTGAAAACCGCTTATCATTTCCTTTTGCTCCTCGTTGGGTTCGACACTCTTACTTATTGAAAGGACTACGATAGATCCCCTATACTTGTGGGTCATCAAACGACAAGTGTAAGCAGTTATCCATAAGGATTTACCAGTGGTCGGGAATAGCAAAAGTGGTGGTCACAAGGTCTCGAGAGAATAACGGAGAGTATCTTCGGAATCTTCTGGTGAAGCAGGCCATCATCTGGAATGAAGGGGCTCTCCGGGAGAAAGTATTTACGAGAACCTAGAGTTAGAGTTAGCAAAATCATTTAACCCGAATAGAAGAGAGATCAGAGTCCCGGACTATAGACGAGGAGTAAAAGATCCTAATACCACCCAATGGCGACATGGGCCCGTAAGACACACAACCATGTTAGTAAAAGTTTTTTTTCAATGACTAGACTCAACTTCGGCCAAGAAAGGGGGATTCCTATAGGCAGTCGGCTCTGATACCAACTTGTGACACCCTCAATTTGACCGTACACTAATCATACATGCAAACGTGTATGATCAAGATCATGGACTCACGGGAAGATATCACAACACAACTCTACAAATAAAATAAGTCATACAAACATAATATTACAAGCCAGGTGCCTCGAGGGCTCGAATATAGGAGCTCGATCATAGACGAGTTAGCGGAAGCAACAATATCTGAGTACAGACATAAGTTTAAACAAGTTTGCCTTAAGAAGGCTAGCACAAACAGGGATACATATCGAAAGAGGCACATGCCTCCTGTCTCGGATCCTCCTAAACTACTCCTGGTCATTGTCAGCAGCCTGCACGTAGTAGTAGGCACCTCTAGTGTAGTAGGAGTCATCGTCGACGGTGGCATCTGGCTCCTAGACTCCATCGTTTGGTCACAACAAACGGGTATAGAAAGGGGAAAAAAAGGGGGAGCAAACCAACCGTGAGTACTCATGCAAAGTACTCACAAGCAAGGAGGTACACTACATATGTATGCATTGGTATCAAATGGAAAAGGGTAGCATATGTGGGCTGAACTGCAGAATGCCAGAATAAGAGGGGGATAGCTAGTCCTGTCGAAGACTACGCTTCTGGCAGCCTCCATCTTGCAGCATGTAGAAGAGAGTAGATGGTAAGTTCACCAAGTATCATCGCACAACATAACCTACCCAACGATCCTCCCCTCGTCGCCCTGTGAGAGAGCGATCACCGGTTGTATCTGGCACTTGGAAGGGTGTGTTTTATTAAGTATCCGGTTCTAGTTGTCATAAGGTCAAGGTACAACTCCGGGTCGTCCTTTTACCGAGGGACACGGCTATTCGAATAGATAAACTTCCCTCCAGGGGTGCACCACATTTCCCAACATGCTCGATCCCCTTTGGCCGGACACACTTTTCTGGGTCATGTCCGGCCTCAGAAGATCAACATGTCGCAGCCCTACCTAGGCACAATAGAGAGGTCAGCATGTCGGTCTAAATCCTATGGCACAGGGGTCTGGGCCCATCGCCCATTGCACACCTGCACGTTGCGTGGGCGGACGGAAGCAGACCTAGCCCCCTTAATACAAGAGCAGGCTTACGGTCCAATCCGGCGCAAGCCGCTTAGTCGCTGACATCACGAAGGCTTCGGCTGATACCACGTCGTCGAGTGCCATAACTGTTCCCGCGTAGTTGGTTAGTGCGTATAGGCTAGTGGCTAGGCTTAGACATATACCAAGATCTCGTTAAGCGTGTTATTTTGAAGTAACCGCGAACGCCGACCATGGCCAGGCCCACCTGAGGGAGTCCCGGATTAGGGGGTCTTCGGACAGCCGGACTATATCCTTTGGCCGGACTGTTGGACTATGAAGATACAAGATTGATGACTTCATCCCGTGTCCGGATGGGACTCTCCTTGGCGTGGAAGGCAAGCTAGGCAATACGGATATGTAGATCTCCTCCCTTGTAACCGACCTTGTGTAACCCTAGCCCCCTCCGGTGTCTATATAAACCGAAGGGTTTAGTCCGTAGGACAATATACAATCATACCATAGGCTAGCTTCTAGGGTTTAGCCTCTATGATCTCGTGGTAGATCAACTCTTGTAATACTCATATCATCAAGAACAATCAAGCATGACATAGGGTATTACCTCCATCAAGAGGGCCCGAACCTGGGTAAAACATCGTGTCCCTTGCTTCCTGTTACCATCTGCCTTAGACGCACAGTTCGGGACCCCCTACCCGAGATCCGCCAATTTTGACACCGACATTGGTGCTTTCATTGAGAGTTCCACTATGTCGTCACCATAAGGATTGATGGCTCCTTCGATCATTGGTAGCGATGCGGTCCAGGGTGAGGTTTTCCTCCCCGGACATATCTTCGTATTCGGCAGCTTCGCACTGCGGGCCAATTCGCTTGGCCATCTGGAGCAGATCGAGAGCTACGCCCCTGGCCATCGGGTCAGATTCGAAAACTTAAACTACACTACCGACGTCCATGGAGACTTGATCTTTGACGGATTCGAGCTCGTGTCAGGTGCGCCGCACAATCACGACGAGCACGACGTAACTCTGCTATCGGACAGTGTTCGGGAGATCGCATCTGCAACTACTCCGACTGTCAATCCGGAGCAAATCGCGCCATCCGAGAGCGGATGGATAGACCCCCGCCATGGAGATCGCACTCTCAGTGGCGATGGAGCCGGATACTGACTTCACCCCTTACGAGAGCCGTGTCGCCGAACCACTGGATTCACCTCCGGCCACGGACTCCGAGCCGCTTACATCTGTGCCCGTCAAATCCGACTGGGCGCCAATCATGGAGTTCACCTCCGTGGATATCTTTCAGCACTCGCCCTTCGGCGATGTGCTAAATTCATTGAGGTCCCTCTCCCTGTCAGGAGAACCTTGGCCGAACTATGTCCGGCTAGAATGGGATGCGGACGAATACGAAATTCGCTGCCCACCCACCACCCACTTAGTAGCCACTATCGATGATTTAACCGACATGCTCGACTTCGACTCCGAAGACATCGACAGTATGGATGACGATGCAGGAGACGAGCAGGAACCACCGCCCACAGGGCGCTGGACCGCTATGTTACGCCACGTATGTAACTTGCCATATTTGTATTCCAACTCTTGCCATCTTCAGCACTAAGTTATGATATTACCTCGTGGTTGGGTTTTGTCTTTGTTTTGCATTTTTTCCATGTCGTGCATCTCATATCATGTCACCATGTGCATCGCATTTGCATACGTGTTCGTCTCATGCATCCGAGCATTTTCCCTGTTGTCCGTTTTCCATTCCGGCACTCCTATGTCCTTCGGCATCCTATTTTGCCTCTTTTCGTGTGCGGGTGTTAAACATTCTCAGATTGGACCGATACTTGCCAAGCGGCCTTGGTTCACTACCGGTAGACCGTCTGTCAAGTTTCGTGCCATTTGGAGTTCGTTTGATACTCCAACGGTTAACCGAGGAACCGTAAAGGCCTCGTGTGTATTGCAGCCCAACACCCCTCCAAAGTGGCCCAAAACCCATCCAAACCCCCTCCATCCTCTCGGACGTTCGATCACGATCGCGTCACCAAAAATGACACTCCATTTGGACTCTCCTACCTCCCAGATCTATAAATAGCCCCCCCTATGAAATTTCGGGTCCAAACCCTAGCTCCCTCTCCCCTCCACGCCGCCGGACGTGTCCGGACGTCGCCGGACAAAATCCCGTCGCCTCCGGATTCGCCGCCGCCCCGCACCCACATCCCCGCACCGCCACCCGTGCGCCGGCCCGCCGGGCCCAGGCGGGGCCCTCCCCGCCCGGTTCGCCGCCCGCCGCCGCGTGGCAACCGCGCCTCCCGTGCGTCGCCACCTTCGTCACCACCCGTGTCGGCCGCCGCCGTCCCTCGCGGGCCGGAGCCGAGCTCCGCCGCGACAAGATCCATGCCGGCCGCCTCCGCTCCTCCGCCCGGCACCGCGCGCCTCCGGCGACCTTGCTCGCCGCCACCTCGCCGGCCTCCGCCGCCGTCCCCTGCCGGCGCCGCCCCGGTTTCCAACTCCAAAGACGTCCTCCCCATCTCCGGCCACCGCGAGGACGCAAACTCCGGCGAGATCTCAGTGCACTTTGGATCTAGTGCTACAGTAAACCCTAGATCCCGAGGTCCAGTTTCGTCACTAAGTCCTTTTCCGTTCATATTTTTTAGCCTTGTTCATCACATCATAACTCCGCATCCGTAGCTCCGTGTCATGCATGCAATATATCAAATTGTTCGTCTGGATGTGCTCTTAATTTCATCCCATTGCACCATGCTTGTTTGAGTCCATCTTGATGCCCTAAATGCTGTTGCAAGAGTGCTATAAAATGTCAGTTTCTGTTTCTTAATAGATTATGGACATTTGTCATTTTTGCCATGTTTAATGTGTGCCTCCTATGAACTTGAGCCTTACATGTGTTTTGGGCTATGCCATGCCATCTTTACAGGGGTGTATGCCATGTATTTTTGTGATAAATGTGGTGACTATCACAAGCATGCAAATTATCTCTCGTGATGTTGCTGATTTCAGGGACTTAGAATTCTTCTAAGTCATTTCCCTGATGTTATTTTTATGCCATGTATTCATGTTGCTAAAGAGTGATCCATGCCTACTTTGAGCATGTTCAGTAAGGATGTTTTGAGATATTGTTATGTTCTATCCATCCATGTCTTTGTTTGCAATTATGGAGTACCATAGCATGACTCAATCTTGCTCTACTTTTGCTATAAAATGTTCCTGGAAGATTGTTTACGTGTTAATCAATTTTGCCAAGATTGTTGTAAGGGACTTTTGTTATATGCTTTTGCAAGGTACTTTTGTTATATGCTTTGAAAAGTTTCATCCAATGCCTTCCTTTGCCATGATATGTTCGTGTAGCATGTTGTTATATTGCTCCAAACATTGCTTCCTGATGTTAATTCCTGGCATGTTGTTATTTTCACTAAGTCTGTGAACCTGATATCTTTTGCACTTTTGCCATACTTGTTTGAACCTACTATTGTGTGAATTAGCCGTAGCTCAGTGTTCATCTTTTGTCAAGCATCTTGAGTGGATCACTGTCATGTGTTTTGTTGCTATGTTAGAGTGCAGTAGCTTAGTTTCTTGTTGCATTTTAGATGGCATCGTGATGTTAATCGCACGATAGTGCCATTATTGTTTTGCTTGCCATTTGCAAACCGTGCATATGATTCTGGCGATCTTTATATCGATTTCGACCGAAATCAACTCATCTTTCCAGCGGCGCTCTTGGTTTGCCAAGTTGAGGCCTGGTTCAATCTTTTTCTTTCGGAGCACGCATATGCATTGCATATTACATCCCGCATAGCATACCTTGTTTTGCATCATGTTGCTTGCGCATTGCACCATGGTTGATTGTGGTTCCCTTTGCTTGTGTTCTTGCTTTGGGTAGAGCCGGGAGACGAGTACGTGATCGAGGAACCCGTTGAGTACGCTTACGAGGATCAAGCTTACATCAACTCGGAGAACTTTGCAGGCAAGATGACCATACCCTTGAAATCACTTCTATCTTTGCTTGCTAGTTGCTCGCTCTATTGCTATGCCTATGCCTCGATACCTACCACATGCTTTATCATGCCTCCCAGATTGCCATGTCAAACCTCTAACCCACCTTGTCCTAGCAAACCGTTGTTTGGCTATGTTACCGCTTTGCTCAGGCCCTCTTATAGTGTTGCTAGTTGCAGGTGAAGATTTGGAGTTTGTTCCTTGTTGGAACATGTTTATTGTTGGGATATCATTATTATATCTTGTTGATTTTAGTGCACCTATATACTTGGTAAAGGGTGGAAGGCTCGGCCTTATGCCTGGTGTTTTGTTCCACTCTTGGCGTCCTAGTTTCCGTCATACCGGTGTTATGTTCCTTGATTTTGCGTTACTTACACGGTTGGGTTATAATGGGAACCCCTTGACAGCTCGCCTTGAATAAAACTCCTCCAGCAAGGCCCAACCTTGGTTTTACATTTGCCTAACAACCTATAACCTTCCCTTGGGTTTTCGCGAGCCCGAGGGTCATCTTTATTTTAACCCCCCCCCCCCCCCGGGCCAGTGCTCCTCTGAGTGTTGCTCTGAAATGGGCAGCCTGCGGGGCCACCTCGGGGCAACTCGAGGGTTGGTTTTACTCGTAGCTTGACCTATCCAATGTGCCCTGAGAACGAGATACGTGCGACTCCTATCGAGATTTGTCGGCACATCGGGTGGCTTTGTTGGTCTTGTTTTACCATTGTCGAGATGTCTTGTAACCGGGATTCCGAGTCTGATCGGGACGTCCTGGGGGAAGGAATATCCTTTGTTGACCGTGAGAGCTTGTGATGGGCTAAGTTGGGACACCCCTGCAGGGATTTGAACTTTCGAAAGCCGTGCCCGCGGTTATGGTGAGATGGGAATTTGTTAATGTTCGGTTGTAGAGAACCTGAAACTAAACTTAATTAAAATGAATCAACAGCGTGTGTAGCCATGATGGCCTCTTTTCGGTGGAGTCCGGGAAGAGAACACGGTCTCGTGTTATGCTTGAACGTAAGTATTTCTAGGTTCACTTCTTGATCATAGATTCTCAAACGTGCTTTGCCTTCTCTTCCCGCTCTATTTTGCGTAAGGTAGCCACCATATATACTAGTGCTTGCTGCACCTCCACCTCACATACCTTTTTCCCTACCCATAAGTTTAAATAGTCTTGATCGCGAGGGTGTGAGATTGCTGAGTCCTCGTGACTCACAAATTACTTCCAAAACCAGATGCAAGTGTCGATGATGCCATTCCAGGAGATGCGACTGAACTCAAGTGGGAGTTCGATGAGGACTCAGGACGTTACTACATTTCTTTTCCAGACTATCAGTAGTGGAGCCCAGTTGGGGAGATCGGGGATCTTATGCATTTGGGGTTGTCTTTATTTTGGTTCCGTAGTCGGACCTTGATTGTATCTAGATGATGTAATGCTATATTTATGTATTGTGTGAAGTGGCGATTGTAAGCCAACTATGTACCTCTTTCTTATTCAGTACATGGGATGTGTAAAGATTACCCCTCTTGCGACATGCCTACAATGCGGTTATGCCTCTAAGTCGTGCTCCGACACATGGGAGATATAGCCGCATTGTGGGTGTTACAAGTTGGTATCAGAGCCTTCCCCGACTTAGGAGCCCCCTGCTTGATCGAATCACTGGCGTTATTGAGTCTAGAAAAATGTTTTGAGTCTTTTAGGATTATATATATATCAGAGAGTAGGATTCTTTTTACTCCTCAGTCCCTTCGTCGCTATAGTGAGGCATCCTGACGTAGAGTTTTGACTCTTCTCTTCTCAAATTTCACTAAAAAAAATTTAGGATCACACGGGTATCTTGGAATTGTTTCGATGGTTTTGTGACGAGAACATTGTTCTTGGTGCCTCCTGACATTTAGGGGTTGTGGCAGTGTCCCGGGGAGTTGAGCTCCGAGGTGTTGTCGTCACAATTTTACCGTTGCAGTTCTGGAATACCTGAGTTTCGCCGACATCGAAAATCTCTTTTATGCAGTTGTTGGTGAGATAACCTCGACGCCATCCAGTACTGGGGCGGGAGTTCGGGAGTATTGCCATAACTCGTATAACGGATGCTTTTTGAAGGTTGAGGTAAATGATTTCCGAAGGTTTCTTGGTTATGTGTTGAAGGATGGATATAGCTGGATGTAGGATTTGCTAGTTTTGGGTGAGATATTATGCTTCCCCTGTATCCCCAACACCTGATTGCATAACCGGAAAGTTTTGGGAGTTTCATAGGTGGGAATTCATGTAGCTCTAGTATTTCTTCTGCGGATATTTGGTTTGTGATTGGGTAATCTGTACCAAGTATTTGTCCATGTTCGTACCTTGTTGTTTTATTCATCTACCTCTATCTAAGTGGCTTCTCAATTTATGGAAGTGTGATCATTTAATTTGGAATTCATTCATTCATTCTTGTTCGAATGTTAAGGCTACATGTTGCAATTTCGATCCATTTGATTCAGCTTGAATATATGTCTTTCAAGATGCTAACGGATGTCACCCTATTCAGGATGGCTCCTCCAATGCGTCAGAATTCGGAACCACCTCCACCTCCGGAGGCATGGCAAGCTGTGATGGCCGCTACCAACGCCAACACACAGTTGATTATGCAACTCTTGCAAGAGCGCAACCAAGGAAATCAAGGCAATGGCAACAATCAAACTCAGTTTGCTACCCTCAACCAGTTCCTCGCAAACCAGCCGAAGACCTTCAGTAACTGTGTCGAGGCCACAAACGTTGATGATTGGCTCGTGGATATCTGCAAACATTTCGAGTGCAGCAACGTCAGGCCTGAGGACTTTGTCAAGTTTGCCTCGTTCCAACTCAAAGACCAAGCTGCTGAGTGGTATCAACAATACAAAGATTCCAGAGGAGGTCGTGTGATTACCTGGGATGATTTCCGCCAAGACTTCAGAGCTCACCACATTACCCAGAGTGTTGTTGAGAGCAAGCGTGAGGAGTTCCGCAATCTGAAGCAAGGCAGCTTGTCTGTTTACCAATGCAACATCATGTTCTAGAAGCTTGCTCGTTTCACCAAGCAAGACGTCCCTAACGAGAAGAGCATGATTTATCAGTTCAGAGGTGGCCTCAGAGAAGATTTGCAACTAGCTCTTGTGCTTTTTGAGCCGAAAAAGTATGATGAATTCTACAATATGGCATTAAAGCAAGAGGTCGCTCAGCTCAAGTGCGATGCTTCCAAGAAGAGAGTCAGGGATGCAACTCCTTCTTCTTCAACTCAAGTGGCAGCTAAGCAGCAAAAGTACTGGTTGCCTCCTCCTCCTTCGTTCCATCAGCCTTATCGGCAGAAGAGCAAAGGTGGCAATGGATCTTCCCACCCACCCAACCTAGGCTTTCAGAACAAAACTTTGTCTCATGCTCCAAGGTCAAGTGCTCCGTATCACCGCCCGCTCTCAGAGGTCACGTGAAACAAGTGTCAACAGAAGGGTCACTATGCAAACAAATGCTTCAACCAGAGGCGTCTTCCTCCTCCTCCTCCTCCTGTGAGATCTGCCAGCAATGAAGTGGTCAAGCATAATCCCAAGCATGCCAAGGTCAACATGATGAATGCAGCTCAAGTAGAGGACTCGTCAGAAGTGATCATGGGTAACCTTCCTGTTAATGAGATTCCTGCAAAAGTTCTTTTTGATACTGGTGCATCGCATTGTTTCATGTCAAGACCATTTTTTTTTGCCAAGAACGAATTCACTTCTTCTCATTTGGGCAAATCCATGGATATCATTTCTCCAGGTAAACGGTTGAGTGCCAGTTTGGTGGTTCCAGATGTTTCTATTAAGATGGGTGACTATAAGTTTCTGTCTTCTCCAATGGTCCTTGGTAACTCAGATATTGATCTAATTCTCGGCATGGACTGGCTTTCTAAGCACAAGGCTCAACTTGATTGTGCTGCTAGGCAGATTCAATTGACACACTCATCTAAGCATGTGATCGTCTTTGCCGCTTGTGATGATACCATTCGACTGTTTTCTCTCAATGAGAAGGGTGAGTTGGATGCCATCTCTCAGATTCCAGTCGTTTGTGAATATCAAGACGTCTTTCCAGAAGAGCTTCCAGGAATGCCTCCTCACCGGCCAGTTGAATTCATCATTGATCTTGAGCCTGGCACGGAACCTGTTTGCAAACGTCCTTACAAGCTTGGACCAGAAGAGTTGAAGGAGCTGAAGAAACAACTCGATATTCAAGAGCGTATGGGTCTCATCCGACCAAGTTCTTCTCCTTGGGGTTGTGGTGTTCTTTTTGTCAAGAAGAAGGATGGCACGGACCGACTTTGCGTCGACTACTGTCCATTGAACAAGAAGACCATAAACAACAAGTACCCACTTCCTGTGACGCCCCGAGACCGATGTGCCAGTTGTCGTCCAGTTATTCGCCGTCGTTGCCATGTCATTTTCTTGCGTGTTGCATCTTATCATGTCATCATGTGCATTGCATCATCATGTTTTAAAACTTGCATCTGTTCCGGTCTCTTCGTTCTCTCTGTCGTTCGTTCTGAGCCCAACCACACTTGCACGCGCCCGCGGCATGTTTGAAATATTATTTTTTTAAGTGGCCGGAAAATGTTCTCGGAATGGGATGAAAGTTGGCGTGTGGTCTTATTATAGTGTAGATAGACCGCCTCTCAAGTTTCATCGCACTCGGAGTTCGTTTGATAGCCCAACCGTTAAACTATAGCGGCATTATAGCCGGTCTAACGTCGGACGTTTTCGGTCTCCGGAAACAGTCGCCGGGTCTCTCTCTTCTCTTCTCTCAGCTCGAGACCGTCTACAAAGCCCACTACTCACTGCCAGGCCCTACCTAACCTCTCTCGTCAGCTCGCGACCCTCCTCGCGCGCGCCCGAAAGCTGTCCTGGACCCGACTCGGGCTATCGCTACCGTTGTGTCCGGATCATCCCCAAACATCTACAAAATATCACCGTTTTATTATTTGGACTCCCTAGCCTATTTTTCTCGACCGCCCGATTTAAATCGGAGGGTCCGATCTAGCCTCTTTTGAACCTTCTTACTATATATGTAGACCCCCCCTAACCTATAGTCACACCCCCTAATTTCTAGGGATCCTCCTGAGCGCCGCCACTCTTGCTGTCTCTTCCTCATTGGGATCCTTCTCCGATCCAAAATCCCTTCCTCGTTTTCAGATCCACCCAATCCCTCCATCGATCGTAACAGCAGCTCCCCTCGAGCTCCACCCACAGCCCATCCTTCCCTGCTTCATTCCCGAAGCCGTTGGCACCGAGCTCCCCCTGCCTCTATCGCCTCTCGTGCCGGAGACCTCTGCTCCCGCGCGTCTCCGACCCTTCCCGAGCCTCCTCGCCGGAGTAGCAGCAGCCGGCAACCACCAGGTCGCCACGCCCTGCCTTCTCTTCTTTTACCCCCCTGCTTCTCTCCCTCTCTAATCTCCCTCTCTCTCTCTCTGTTGCTCCCAGGGAACCGACCGAAGCTCCGTCGTGGAACGCCCTCTTCATCGCCGGAGATCCTCGAGCTGACCGGAGCCGTGGGTGAGCTCCTCCACCGTTTCCCCTTGCCTTTTTCCCTCGCGTCGCTGCTGATTTTCCCTGTCCTGTCGTCGTTTTGTTGCACAGGAGAGCAGCCATGGTCGTGGGCAACGAGCTCCTCCGCTCGCGTCCGTGACGTCATCAGCCAGTGGGCCCCACCTCCTGCCGCGTCCGTCGTCTGCCTCCTTCCCCGCGCCGAGACCCGCTGCCGTCGCCCTCTGCTTCCCCTGCATCGAGCATGGCTCGATCCAGTCAGGCGAGTTGACCGCGCCCGCAGCGCGTCGCTTCCGCGTGGCCTCAGGAGCGCCAAGTCCCGCAGCAGCCCACAAGGCCCAGCCGGTCTGCCCCAGCGCCCTCTCCACGGTTCTGGGCTTGGCCCATGGTGAGAAACCCCCCGAGCCGCACCCAGTGCTCCTGTCGGGCCAGCCAGATTTGGCCCATATCATGTTTTTTTTCCAGCGTCTGCGAATTTGTCCAATTATCCAGAGTATTACAAATTTGCAGAAAACCCCCTGCTATTCATGCATATAATAACTTTCAAACCGTGCATCGGATTAAAATAATTTATATATGAAACTTGCTTAAAATTATGTGTGGATTAATAATATGTCAATTTCTTGCCATGTTAAAATGTTTAAAATGATGTTTGCATTATTTTGCTCCTATGCCATGTTAAAATGTTTTAATTCATAACTAAATAACCGTAACTCGGTTTGTAATAAATTTTATATATAAATGGGGTAGAAAAATGCCTAGTTTAACATGATGCACTCATCTAGCATGTTTAACAACTCTAAAATTGTGTTTAGGGCAGAACGGTACCAAACCCTAAAATATGCATATGGGGATTTACCGGACTTGTTGTTTGTTGTTTCCGGCCTCATTTAAACTTGCCTAGATAGGTAGTTTTGTTGTGCTTCACCCTCTTGCCATGTTTAACAACATTTAAATTTGTTGAGTACCTAACCAAGAGTGAACTAAATAATTGATGTGGCATTTCGTCGATATATAACGGAGTTGCATATTGACCTCCACTTAATTTGTAGGATTGTTTGTGCACTTTGCCATGTCATGCTTCATTAAACCGGACATGCATCATTCTTGTTTGCGCATCATGCCATGTCTATGTGGTGGTTGTTTACTATGTCGTTTGCTTCTTTCTGGTGTTGCTTCTTCAGGTTGGTTCCGATAACGTCGCGTTTGTGAGGACCCGTTCGTCTACGTTCCGTTTGTCTTCTTCATGGACTCGTTCTTCTTCCTTGCGGGATTTCAGGCAAGATGATCATACCCTTGAAATCACTTCTATCTTTGCTTTGCTAGTTGCTCGCTCTTTTTCTATGCCTATGTTGCGATACCTACCACTTGCTTATCATGCCTCCTAAATTGTTGAACAAAGCCTCTAACCCACCTTGTCCTAGCAAACCGTTGTTTGGCTATGTTATCGCTTTGCTCAGCCCCTCTTATAGCGTTGTTAGTTGCAGGTGAAGATCGGAGTTCGTTCCTTGTTGGAACGTGGAGATGTTGTTCCTTGTTGGAACATGTTTACTTGTTGGGATATCACAATATATCTTATTTAATTAATGCATCTATATACTTGGTAAGGGGTGGAAGGCTCGGCCTTATGCATGGTGTTTTGTTCCACTCTTGCCGCCCTAGTTTCCGTCATATCGGTGTTATGTTCCCGGATTTTGCGTTCCTTACGCGGTTGGGCTATAATGGGAACCCCTTGACAGTTCGCCTTAAGTAAAGCTCTTCCAGCAATGCCCAACATTGGTTTTACCATTCGCCTCCTAGCCTTTTCTTTCCCTTGAGTTCTGCAGACTCAAGGGTCATCTTATTTTAACCCCCCCCCCCCCCGGGGGGGGGGCCAGTGCTCCTCTGAGTGTTGGTCCAACTGAGCGATCTCCGAGGCTACCAGGGGCAACTCTGGGCTGGCTTACCCGACGTCTGGCTCATCTGAGTGTGCCCTGAGAAAGAGATATGTGCAGCTCCTATCGGGATTTGTCGGCACATTCGGGCGGTGTTGCTGGTTTAGTTTTACCCTGTTGAAATGTCCTGTTGTACTGGGATACTGAGTCTGATCGGAATGTCTCGGGTGGAGGTCTATTCCTTCGTTGACCGTGAGAGCTTGTGATGGGCTAAGTTGGGACACCCCTGCAGGGATTTGAACTTTCGAAAGCCGTGCCCACGGTTACGGGCAGATGGGAATTTGTTAACGTCCGGTTGTAGAAAACCTGAAGTCGACCTTAATTAAAATGAATCAACCGCGTGTGTAACCGTGATGGTCTCTTTCCGGCGGATTCCGGGAAGTGAACACGGTTGTTGGAGTTATGCTTGACGTAGGTAGTCCAGGATCACTTCTTGATCATACTTTTATCGACCGTGCTTTGCCTTCGCTTCTCGCTCTCATTTGCGTTTGTTAGCCACCATATATGCAAGTCACTTGCTGCAGCTCCACCTCATACCTTTTACCTTACCCATAAGCTTAAATAGTCTTGATCGCGAGGGTGCGAGATTGCTGAGTCCCCGTGGCTCACAGATACTTCCAAAACCAGCTTGCAGGTGCCGATGAGTCTGTGCAGATGACGCAACCAAGCCCAGGAGGAGCTCGATGAAGATCTTGTCCTTTGTGTTGATTCGTTCTAGTTGATCAGTAGTGGAGCCCAGTTGGGGTCGATCGGGGACCTTTGTCGCATTTTGGGTTCTTCTTTTATTTTGGTTCCGTAGTCGGACCTTGATTGTATTTGGTTGATGTAATGCTTTATTCATGTAATTGTGTGAAGTGGCGATTGTAAGCCAACTATGTATCTCTTTCCCTTAAGTATTACATGGGTTGTGTGAAGATTACCTCACTTGCGACATTGCTTTCAATGCGGTTATGCCTCCAAGTCGTGCTTCGACACGTAGGAGATATAGCCGCATCGAGGGCATTACAAGTTGGTATCAGAGCCTTCCCCGACCTTAGGAGCCCCATTGCTTGATCGTTTTTAGCAGCCGAGTTGTGTCTAGAAAAATGTTTTGAGTCTTCTAGGAATTATATATCGGAGAGTTTAGGAATTCTTTTTACTCCCCAGTCCCTTCATCGCTCTGGTAAGGCATCCTGACATAGAGTTTTGACTCTTCTCTTCTCAAATTTCACTAAAAAAATTTAGGATCACGCGGGTATCTTGGAATCGTTCCGACGGTTTTGTGACGAGAACATTGTCTTCGTGCCTCCTGTCAGGGGTTTAGTGGAAGTGTCCCGGGGAGTTGAGCTCTGAGGTGTTGTCGTCATAATTTTATCGTTGCAGTTCTGGAATACCTGAGTCTAGTACGCCGACATCGAAAATCTCTTTTATGCAGTTCGTTGGTGGGATAACCTTGACGCCACCCAGTACTGGGCCGGGAGTTCGGGAGTATCGCCATAACTTGTATAACGGATGCTTTTCGAAGGTTGAGGTAGATGGTTTCCGAAGTTTTTTCTCGGTTATGTGTTGAAGGATGGATACAGCTGGATGTAGGATTTGCTAGATTTGGGTGAGATAGTATGCTTCCCCTGTATCCCAACACCTGATTGCATAACCGGAAAATTTCGGGAGTTTCATAGGTGGGAATTCAAGTAGCTCTTAAGATATCTTTCCGACAGATGTATGATATGAAATTGGGGTTCAACGTCTAGTGGTCCACCTATTCACGGTCGGTTTTACAGTGGTCTCGTTGTGTCTTAAAGAGTCCTTGGCTATGCCGACTCGGGGATGCTCCGTATGTCATGTGCACTGCCTTGTACATGATGGTGCTGTACGATCGAGCCCGTGTAGGCCCCACCACGAAAAACTTCGGGTGAAATCTCTATCATATGTTTGTTCCGGCTTATTCTGCAAGCCAAACCTTTGTTTTTGTTTTGAGTTGTGGTATTCGAGTTACTTCAAAGTCAAATGTTGATTCCATACCTTCTCTAATGTAGTTCTCATACCCCGATGTGAACACTAATCCTTCTCGGTCATCGAGATTGTCATGTCAATCCTTTTCAACCGGTGTGATTCTCTTCTAGTGGATCCGATCATTGCAACAACCGCAAGTTTCAATCTCAGCTTTCTCTACGGTGTTCGTGTCATCCATCTCAAGTGGCATTTGTTTTCCCGCCCACCCACCCTTCTTCTTCGACGACTTAGATTTCTTAATCAAGTATCCTTTTTACTGATGTGAAGTCTCTCCATTCTTTTCAATCAATACCCTTATCCGGTGATTCTCATGAAGATTCTAACGGAGCTTCAAGTTCGTCACTCTTCACTCGTTTTCTTCTCTGGTGGATTCAGTTCAAGCTTTTGGTGTTGATCATATCCTTTTCCTCGTTTCAGAAGTTTTATCATACTGGTGCACCTCATAAAAATTCACTTCTCGCTATTCATTTGTTCCGGCATGCTCAAGCTTTCTCAAAAGGCTCGTCTTGTCATTCAAGATCCGTTCAACCTATTTCGAGGTGTTATCTCATTCAAGCCGTTTAATTCAACCAGTGCAACCTCTCTTTTAAATCTTTTCAATGGTGTTCTTTTGAGTGGGCCCTAACCCACATGTCTTTTCTAGGATCTTACCTGACTCTTCTAATTTTCCCGGAGCTATCCTAAATTCGTTTTGAAGTTCGACGTAAGAATGAATTATCATCAGTCAAATGCTTTTCTCCAAGATCTTTCAAATTCTTTTCATCGATGGTTTAACCTCTTCGTTTTGATTCTTCCGAAGTGTCTAAATAATTTTTGGTGGTGTTTCTCGTCATCATTCTCAGATTCGGAGACCGAAGAAAGGTTTCTCTTTAATCTTGCTCCATTCTCTTCAAGATTCGTGATTCTAGCTTGTTGCCATCCTCTCATAATTGTTTTGACTGTGAGAATTCTTTTCACTCTTCCGGAGCAATTCACGAGTATCCTCAGTTTGTTATCTGGAGTTCATCAAGTCAGGTTTATTCATTCTTAGCTTTCAGTTATCATTAAACGATCTTACCGGTGCAGCGTTCAAGTGATCTCTAATCGGTCCATGATCTATTATATTAAATTCCATCTAAATTCTCTCAAGCATCTTCGTCCATTTGCTAATTCTTCCCGGTGTTTCTTTATCTTTACTTTGTTCATAACCAATTCTTACAATGGTTCTTCCAGGTTTCTCTTCCTTATCAATTTATTCGTTGTCAATCCTACCGGTGGTTCAAAGAAGACCTTCCCAAGTTGGCGATATATCTCTCTTAATCCTTGCTACGAGAATAAGTAGTGTTCCAAATCCGTTGATTGCCATCAATTTAACTGGTGAAGGAAAAGCATAACATAATTCTTATTTTTGTTCATTCAAGTGATTAAATCTTTATTCGGAGGCCCTTCAAATTCTCGGTTTCAGTTGTTTTATCTTCTCTTTTTCCCGGAGTTCCAACTTCTTCCAATTATTTCACCGCGGAGATCCATCTAATCATTGAAAGTCCTCACCTTGTGTTTTCAACTTCTGTTTTCCTTTCGTGTGATTATTCTTTTGTTTACCGGAGTTTCTTCATGGAGGCTATACTTGATGCTTCATCAAGGATTTATATCCCCTCTCCAAGAGTTCATTGAGATTCTTTTCTAAGGAGCTCAAGTTTTCTTCATATTGTAATCCAGAGTGCATTCTTTCTTCCGTATCATTGGAGGTGGTATTATGTCATTCTTGATAATTTGAATTCATGCTTCGTGTTTCACAAGTTATCAAGATGAGGTATTTTAGATCCATCAATCTCGTCATCGGAGTTATCTTGGGTTATACTTCACCTAAAGCCTTCCCTAAGGAGTGTTGCTATAATTGTGCTCATATATGATCCAAGTTCTTCATATATCCTTCCGGTGAAATAAGCTTCTCGTCTCCTTGTTCATGCCAATCCAATTCTTCTTCCCGTGAGTGGCAGGTGGTCACCTCATAATGTTTGAGTTGTATTCCATAAGACCATATCAAGATTACTCTTTTCGTTGTTGGTTTTCCAACAATTCCGTTCTAGCATGTGTTGTAAGCATGCTCTCGTTTTTCCCTTCGTTCCTTCCATTCTTACTTTTGTTCCGGAGGCATTGTGTTGCTGCTCTCTTCAAACCCATCTTCTTGTTTTGTCAGGATCGTGTTCTTTTCGTCCTTATCCTTTTAACCGGAGTGTCGTGCCTGCTTTTCGAATTTTTCCCATTCTGCCAAGTTTTGCCTCCCTTCTCAGATGGAGTGCTGCTCAAATTATATCATTCTTAATCATTCTCTATCTCGTTTTAATCGGAGTGGTTTCAATATACATCTTGCCCTTCAACCTCAAGGTTATTCGCAATGTTCTTTGTCCCTCTTTTCTAACGGAGTGTTTTCAACTTCGTTCATCTCTGTTGTATTCTTTTATCGATATGGCTTAACTTTTTTTCAAGGTTCTTTGGTCTCACTCGTTTGTCAAAGAAGCAACTTAGTTATACCTCTTCTCTTTCTCTTCCGTTTTCCGTCCGGTGCCATTCTAGATCTCGGGACGAGATCCTCTCGTAGTGGTGGAGTGTTGTGACACCCCGAGACCGATGTGCCAGTTGTCGTCCAGTTATTCGTCGTCGTTTCCATGTCATTTGCTTGCGTGTTGCATCTTATCATGTCATCATGTGCATTGCATCATCATGTTTTAAAACATGCATATGTTTCGGTCTCTTCGTTCTCTCTGTTGTTCGTTCTGAGCCCAGCCACACTTGCACGCACCCGCGGCATGTTCGAAATATTTTTTTTTAAGTGGCCGGAAAATGTTCTCGGAATGGGATGAAAGTTGGCGTGTGGTCTTATTACAGTGTAGATAGACCGCCTCTCAAGTTTCATCGCATTCGGAGTTCGTTTGATAGCCCAACCGTTAAACTATAGCGGCATTATAGCAGGTCTAACGTCGGACGTTTTCGGTCTCCGGAAACAGTCGTCGGGTCTCTCTCTTCTCTTCTCTCAGCTCGAGACTGTCTACAAAGCCCACTACTCACCGCCAGGCCCTACCTAACCTCTCTCGTCAGCTCGCGACCCTCCTCGCGCGCTCCCGAAAGCTGTCCCGGACCCGACTTGGGCTATCGCTACTGTTGTGTCCGGATCATCCCCAAACATCTACAAAATATCACCGTTTTATTATTTGGACTCCCTAGCGTATTTTTCTCGACCGCCCGATTTAAATCGGAGGGTCCGATCTAGCCTCTTTTGAACCTTCTTACTATATATATTGACCCCCCCTAACCGCTAGAAACACCCCCTAATTTCTAGGGATCCCCCCGAGCGCCGCCACTCTTGCTGTCTCTTCCTCATTGGGATCCTTCCCCGATCCAAAATCCCTTCCTCGTTTTCAGATCCACCCAATCCCTCCATCGATCGTAACAGCAGCTCCCCTCGAGCTCCACCCACAGCCCATCCTTCCCTGCTTCGTTCCCGAAGCCGTTGGCACCGAGCTCCCCCTGCCTCGCTCGCCTCTCGTGCCGGAGACCTCTGCTCCCGCGCGTCTCCGACCCTCCCCGAGCCTCCTTGCCGGAGTAGCAGCACCCGGCAACCACCAGGTCGCCACGCCCTGCCTTCTCTTCTTTTATTCCCCTGCTTGTCTCCCACTCTAATCTCCCCCTCTCTCTCTCTCTCTCTCTCTCTCTCTCTCTCTCTCTCTCTCTCTCTCTTTTGCTCCCACGGAACCGATCGAAGCTTCGTCGTGGAACGCCCTCTTCATCGCCGGAGATCCTCGAGCTGACCGGAGCCGTGGGTGAGCTCCTCCACCGTTTCCCCCTGCTTTTTCCCTCGCGTCGCTGCTGATTTTCCCCATCCTGTCGTCGTTTTGTTGCACAGGAGAGAAGCCATGGCCGTGGGCAACGAGCTCCTCCGCTCGCGTCCGTGATGTCGTCAGCCCGTGGGCCCCACCTCCTGCCGCGTCCGCCGTTTGCCTCCTTCCCCGCGCCGAGACCCACTGACGTCGCCCTCTGCTTCCCCTGCATCGAGCATGGCTCGATCCGGTCAGGCGTGTTGACCGTGCCCGCAGCGCGTCGCTTCCGCGTGGCCTCGGGAGTGCCAAGTCCCGCAGCAGCCCGCAAGGCCCAGCCGGCCTGACCCAGCGCCCTCTCCACGGTTGTGGGCTTGGCCCATGGTGAGAAACCCACCAAGCCGCACCCAGTGCTCCTGTCAGGCCAGCCAGATTCGGCCCATATCATGTTTTTTTTCCAGCGTCTGCGAATTTGTCCAATTATCCAGAGTATTATAGATTTGCAGAAAACCCCCTGCTGTTCATGCATATAATAACTTTCAAACCGTGCATCGGATTAAAATAATTTATATATGAAACTTGCTTAAAATTATGTGTGGATTAATAATATGCCAATTTCTTGCCATGTTAAAATGTTTAAAATGATGTTTGCATTTATTTTGCACCTATGCCATGTTAAAATGTTTTAATTCATAACTAAATAACCGTAACTCGGTTTGTAATAAATTTTATATGTAAATGGGGTACAAAAATGCCTAGTTTAACATGTTGCACTCATCTAGCATGTTTAACAACTCTAAAATTGTGTTTAGGGCAGAACGGTACCAAACCCTAAAATATGCATATGGGGATTTACCGGACTTGTTGTTTGTTGTTTTTGGCCTCATTTAAACTTTCCTAGATAGGTAGTTTTGTTGTGCTTCACCCTCTTGCCATGTTTAACAACATTGAAATTTGTTGAGTACCTAACCGAGAGTGAACTAAATAATTGATGTGGCGTTTCGTCGATATGCAACGGAGTTGCATATTGACCTCCACTTAATTTGTAGGATTGTTTGTGCACTTTGCCATGCCATGCTTCATTAAACCGGACATGCATCATTCTTGTTTGCGCATCATGCCATGTCTATGTGGTGGTTGTTTACTATGTCGTTTGCTTCTTTCCGGTGTTGCTTCTTCGGGTTGGTTCCGATAACGTCGCGTTTGTGAGGACCCGTTCTTCTACGTTCCGTTTGTCTTCTTCATGGACTCGTTCTTCTTGCTTACGGGATTTCAGGCAAGATGATCATACCCTCGAAATCACTTCTATCTTTGCTTTGCTAGTTGCTCGCTCTTTTGCTATGCCTATGTTGCGATACCTACCACTTGCCTATCATGCCTCCTAAATTGTTGAACCAAGCCTCTAACCCACCTTGTCCTAGCAAACTGTTGTTTGGCTATGTTATCACTTTGCTCAGCCCCTCTTATAGCATTGTTAGTTGCAGGTGAAGATCGGAGTTCGTTCCTTGTTGGAACGTGGAGATGTTGTTCCTTGTTGGAACATGTTTACTTATTGGGATATCACAATATATCTTATTTAATTAATGCATCTATATACTTGGTAAGGGGTGGAAGGCTCGGCCTTATGCATGGTGTTTTGTTCCACTCTTGGCGCCCTAGTTTCCGTCATATCGGTGCTATGTTCCCGGATTTTGCGTTCCTTATGCGGTTGGGCTATAATGGGAACCCCTTGACAGTTCGCCTTAAGTAAAGCTCTTCCAGCAATGCCCAACATTGGTTTTACCATTCGCCTCCTAGCCTTTTCTTTCCCTTGAGTTCTGCAGACTCAAGGGTCATCTTATTTTAACCCCCCCCCCCCCGGGGCCAGTGCTCCTCTGAGTGTTGGTCCAACTGAGTGATGTCCGAGGTTACCAGGGGCAACTCTGGGCTGGCTTACCCGACGTCTGGCTCATCTGACTGTGCCCTGAGAAAGAGATATGTGCAGCTCCTATCGGGATTTGTCAGCACATTCGAGTGGTGTTGCTGGTTTAGTTTTACCCTGTCGAAATGTCTTGTTGTGCCGGGTTACCGAGTCTGATCGGAATGTCTCGGGTGGAGGTCTATTCCTTCGTTGACTGTGAGAGCTTGTGATGGGCTAAGTTGGGACACCCCTGCAGGGATTTGAACTTTCGAAAGCCGTGCCCGCGGTTATGGGCAGATGGGAATTTGTTAACGTCCAGTTGTAGAAAACCTGAAGTCAACCTTAATTAAAATGAATCAACCGCGTGTGTAACCGTGATGGTCTCTTTCCGGCGGAGTCCGGGAAGTGAACACGGTTGTTGGAGTTATGCTTGACGTAGGTAGTCCAGGATCACTTCTTGATCATACTTTTATCGACCGTGCTTTGCCTTCTCTTCTTGCTCTCATTTGCGTATGTTAGCCACCATATATGCTAGTCGCTTGCTGCAGCTCCACCTCATACCTTTTACCTTACCCATAAGCTTAAATAGTCTTGATCACGAGGGTGCGAGATTGCTGAGTCCCTGTGGCTCACAGATATTTCCAAAACCAGCTTGTAGGTGCCCATGAGTCCGTGCAGATGACGCAACCAAGCTCAGGAGGAGCTCGATGAAGATCTTGTCCTTTGTGTTGATTCGTTCTAGTTGATCAGTAGTGGAGCCCAGTTGGGGTCGATCGGGGACCTTTGTCGCATTTGGGGTTCTTCTTTTATTTTGGTTCCGTAGTCGCACCTTGATTGTATTTGGTTGATGTAATGCTTTATTCATGTAATTGTGTGAAGTGGCGATTGTAAGCCAACTATGTATCTCTTTCCCTTAAGTATTACATGGGTTGTGTGAAGATTACCTCACTTGCGACATTGCTTTCAATGCGGTTATGCCTCTAAGTCGTGCTTCGACATGTAGGAGATATAGCCGCATCGAGGGCGTTACACTTCCCAACATCAATGAGCTTTTTGAACAACTCAAAGGTGCTCAAGTATTCTCCAAGCTCGATCTCCGTATGGGCTATCATCAGATTCGCTTTCGTGAACAAGATATCCCCAAGACAACATTCAGGACAACCTATGGTTTTATGAATACACTGTCATGTGTTTGGGCCTTGTCAATGCTCCTCCAACATTCTCTCGCATGATGAACTTCATCTTCAACCCCTACACAAATGACTTCGTCTTGGTCTATCTCAATGACATTTTGGTCTTTTCCAAGAACAAGGAGGATCATGCCAAGAACTTGAGATTGGTGCTGGACAAACTCAAAGAACATCAGTTCTATGCGAAGTTTTCAAAGTGTGAGTTTTGGCTCGATGAGGTTCTCTACCTTGGGCATATCATCTCCGCCAAGGGCATAGCTGTTAATCCTGAGAAGGTGTCTGCAATTGTGAATTGGGAACCGCCTCAGAATGTGAAGCAACTCCGCAGCTTCCTTGGGCTTGCAACCTATTGTCGAAGGTTCGTTGAGAATTTCTCTAAGATCGTGAAGCCTCTTTCCAACCTTCTCCAGAAGCATGTGAAGTATGTCTGGATGCCTGAATGTGACATCACTTTCAACACCCTCAAAGAGAAGTTAGTCACAGCTCCAGTTCTGACTCCTCCTGATGAATCCAAACCATTCGAGGTTTTCTGTGATGCTTCCCTGCAAGGCCTCAGTGTTGTGTTAACGCAAGATAAGAAAGTTGTGACCTATACCTCTCGCCAGTTGAAGCCCAACGAAAATAACTACCCCACTCATGACCTCGAGTTGGCGGCAGTTGTTCATGCTCTTTTAACTTGGAGACATCTCTTGTTGGGAAGAAAAGTGGACATCTTCACTGATCATAAGAGCCTCAAGTACATCTTCACTAAGCCCAACCTCAACCTCAGGCAAACTCGTTGGGTCAAAATGATTCAAGATTATAATCCGAGTATTGAATAAAATCCAGGCAAGGCCAATGTAATTGTTGGTGCTTTGAGCATGAAGGCTTACTGCAACAGTTTGATTCTCAAGCCCTACCAACCGGATCTTTGTGAAGCTTTCCGCAAACTTAATCTCCAAGTTGTTCCTCAAGGATTCCTTGGCAACCTCCAAGTCTCTCCTACTTTGAAAGATCAGATTCGTGAGGATCAACTTCTTGATGCAATGGTGAAAAAGGTGAAGATTAGGATTGCCAAGAGCCAACCCAAGTACAAGTGCTATCGCCTTGATGACAAAGATACTCTATTCTTCGAGGATCGCATTGTTGTTCCTAAGGGTGACCTTCGTAAAGTCATTTTGTACGAGGCTCACAATTCACTCCTTTATATTCATCCTGGAAGTACAAAGATGTACCATGAACTCAAGCAGTCGTATTGGTGGACTCGAATGAAGCATGAGATTGCTTAGTTAGTGAATGAATGTGATGTCTACAGAAGAGTGAAAGCAGAACACCAACGACCAGCTGGTCTCCTCCAACCTCTTGCCATTCCCGAATGGAAGTTTGACCATATTGAGATGGACTTCGTTACTGGTTTTCCCAAGTCCAAACTTGGCAATGATGCTATCTTCGTTGTCATCGACAAGCTCACTAAAGTGGCTCATTTTCTTCCTATCAAAGAATCTATCACAGCAGCTCAGTTGGCAGAGCTATATACCTCTAGGATTGTCTCTTTGCATGGCATTCCACAGTTGATATCTTCAGATCATGGAAGCATCTTCACTTCTAAGTTTTGGGATTCCTTCCGGAAGGCCATGGGCGCCAACATTCGCTTCAGCACAGCCTTTCATCCTCAAACTAGTGGACAAGTCGAGCGAGTCAATCAAATTCTTGAAGATATGCTTAGGGCATGTGTCATTTCTTTCGGTATGAGGTGGGAAGATTGTCTTCCATATGCCGAGTTCCCCTACAACAATAGCTTCCAAGTGAGTTCGGGCAAGGCCCCATTCGAGATTCTCTATGGCAGAAAGTGTCATACACCTCTTAACTGGTCAGAGACTGGTGAACACCAACTTCTTGGCAATGACTTGATCACAGAGGCTGAAGAAATGTGCAAAGTCATTCATGAAAATCTCAAAGCCGCGCAATCGCGCCAGAAGAGTTACTATGATAGCAAGCATCGTGACTTGGCTTTCGAGATCGGAGATCATGTCTACCTTCGCGTCTCTCCAATGAAAGGTACTCGTCGCTTCGGTATCAAAGGGAAGCTTGCCCCTAGATACGTGGGTCCTTTCAAGATCATTGGCAAAAGAGGCGACCTCGCCTATCAACTTGAGCTTCCATCCAACTTTGCAAACGTGCACAACGTGTTTCACGTGTCTCAGCTTCGCAAGTGTTTCAAGACTCCTGACTGCACCATCAACTTTGAAGAGATTGATCTCCAAGAAGACATGTCTTATCATGAGCATCCTGTTGCTATTCTTGAAGAAACTGAGCGCAAGACTCGCAACAAGTTTATCAAATTCCTGAAAGTGAAGTGGTCACATCATTCCGACTGTGAAGCCACCTGGGAATGCGAGGACCACCTCCGTTCTGAATATCCAGAGTTTTTCCAGTCCTAGATCTCGGGACGAGATCCTTTCGTAGTGGTGGAGTGTTGTAACGCCCCGTATGTAACTTGCCATATTTGTATTCCAACTCTTGCCATCTTCGGCACTAAGTTATGATATTCCCTCGTGGTTGGGGTTTGTCTTCATTTTGCATTTTGTCCATGTCATGCATCTCATATCATGTCATCATGTGCATCGCATTTGCATACGTGTTCGTCTCATGCATCCGAGCATTTTCCCCATTGTCCGTTTTGCATTCCGGCACTCCTATGTCCTCCAGCATCCCCTTTTGCCTCTTTTCGTGTGCGGGTGTTAAACGTTCTCGGATTGGACCGAGACTTGCCAGGCGGCCTTGGTTCACTATCGGTAGACCGCCTGTCAAGTTTCGTGCCATTTGGAGTTTGTTTGATACTCCAACTGTTAACCCAGGAACTGTAAAGGCCTCGTGTGTGTTGCAGCCCAACACCCCTCCAAAGTGGCCCAAAACCCATCCAAACCCCCTCCATCCTCTCGGTCGTTCGATCACGATCGCGTGGCCGAAAACCGCACTCCATTTGGACTGTCCTACCTCCCAGAATCTATAAATAGGCCTCCCCCTCCAAAATTTCGGGTCCAAACCCTAGCTCCCTCTCCCCTCCACACCACCGGACGTGTCCGGGCGCCGCTGGACAAAATCCCGTCGCCGCCTGCCACCACGTGTCGCCTCCGGATTCGCCGCCGCCCCGCGCCCACATCCCCGCACTGCCACCCGCGCGCCGGCCCACCGGGCCCAGGCGGGGCCCTCCCGGCTCGGCTCGCCGCCCACCGCCGCCTGGCAACCGCACCTCCCGTGCACCGCCGCCTTCGTCACCACCCGCATCGGCCGCCACCGTCCCTCGCCGGCCGGAGCCGAGCTCCGCCGCGATGAGATCCGCGCCGGCCGCCTCCGCTCCTCCGCCCGGCGCTGCGCGCCTCCGGCGACCTCGCTTGCCGCCACCTCACCCGCCTCCGCCACCGTCCCCTGCCGGCGCCGCCCCGGTTTCCAACTCCGGCGACGTCCTCCCCATCTCCGGCCACCGCGAGGACGCAAACTCCGGTGAGATCTCGGTGCACTTTGGATCTAGTGCTACAGTAAACCCTAGATCCCGAGGTCCATTTTCGTCACTAAGTCCTTTTCCGTTCATATTATTTATCCTTGTTCATCGCATCATAACTCCGCATCCGTAGCTCCGTTTCGTGCGTGCAATATATCAAAATTTTCTTATTGATGTGCTCTTCATTTCATCCCATTGCACCATGCTTGTTTGAGTCCATCTTGATGCCCTAAATGTTGTTGCAAGAGTGCTACAAAACGTTAGTTTCTGTTTCTTAACAGATTATGGACATTTATCATTTTTGCCATGTTTAATGTGTGCCTCCTATGAACTTGAGCCCTACATGTGTTTTGGGCTACGCCATGCCATCTTTACAGGGGTGTATGCCATGTATTTTTGTGATAAATGTGGTGACTAGCACAAGCATGCAAAGTAGCTCTCGTGATGTTGCTGATTTCAGGGACTTGGAATTCTTCTAAGTCATTTCCCTGATGTTATTTTTATGCCATGTATTCATGTTGCTACAGAGTGATCCATGCCTATTTTGAGCATGTTCAGTAAGGATGTTTTGAGATATTGTTATGTTCTATGCATCCATGTCTTTGTTTGCAATTTGGAGTACCATAACATGACTCAATCTTGCTCTACTTTTGCTATAAAATGTTCCTGGCAGATTGTTTACATGTTAATCAATTTTGCCAAGGTTGTTGTAGTTGATCCATGCATGCTATGAGATTGTTCTTGCCATGGTTAGCTTATTGATCATGTCTTCTTGCTGGGTGTATGCTTAGTTTGTCATGCAATGCCTTGTGGTGAGTGCATCGAGCTCGCAAACATGCCTATGTAACTCTGTTTTATGCCATGTCCAGTTTTCTGCTAAGTCTGAATCTGTTAACGAAACTTGCTATGTTTACATGGTTGCCATCATATCTTCTGATCCTTTTTGGCTTATGGTCAGTAAGGGACTTTTGTTATATGCTTTGAATAGTTTCATGCAATGCCTTGCTTTGCCATGATATGTTCCTATAGCATGTTGTTATTTTGCTCCAAACATTGCTTCCTGATGTTAATTCCTGGCATGTTGTTATTTTCACTAAGTCTGTGAACCTGATATCTTTTGCACTTTTGTCATGCTTATTTGAACCTACTATTGTGTGAATTATCCATAGCTCAGTGTTCATATTTTGTCAAGCATCTTGAGTGGATCACTGCCATGTGTTTTGTTGCTATGTTAGAGTGCAGTAGCTTGGTTTCTTGTTGCATTTTAGATGGCATTGTGATGTTAATCGCAGGATAGTGCCATTATTGTTTTGCTTGCCATTTGCAAACCGTGCATCCGATTCCGGTGATCTTTATATCGATTTCGACCGAAATCAACTCATCTTTCTAGCGGCGCTCTTGGTTTGCCAAGTTGAGGCCTGGTTCAATCTTTTTCTTCCGGAGCACGCATATGCATTGCATATTACATCCCGCATATCATGTCTTGTTTTGCATCATGTTGCTTGCGCATTGCACCGTGGTTGATTGTGGTTCCCTTTGCTTGTGTTATTGCTTTGGGTAGAGCCGGGAGATGAGTACGTGCCCGAGGAACCCTTTGAGTACGCTTACGAGGATCAAGCTTACGTCAACTCAGAGAACTTTGCAGGCAAGATGACCATACCCTCGAAATCACTTCTATCTTTGCTTGCTAGTTGCTCGCTCTATTGCTATGCCTATGCCTCGATACCTACCACATGCTTTATAATGCCTCCCATATTGCCATGTCAAACCTCTAACCCACCTTGTCCTAGCAAACCGTTGTTTGGCTATGTTACCACTTTGCTCAGCCCCTCTTATAGCGTTGCTAGTTGCAGGTGAAGATTTGGAGTTTGTTCCTTGTTGGAACATGTTTATTGTTGGGATATCATTATTATATCTTGTTGAGTTTAATGCACATATATACTTGGTAAAGGGTGGAAGGCTCGGCCTTATGCCTGGTGTTTTATCCCACTCTTGCCGCGCTAGTTTCCGTCATACCGGTGTTATGTTCCTTGATTTTGCGTTCCTTACGCGGTTGGGTTATAATGGGAACCCCTTGACAGTTCGCCTTGAATAAAAGTCCTCCGGCAAGGCCCAACCTTGGTTTTATATTTGTCTAACAACCTATAACCTTCCCTTGGGTTTTCGCGAGCCCGAGGATCATCTTTATTTTAACCCACCCCCCCCCCCCCGGGGCCAGTGCTCCTCTGAGTGTTGGTCCGAAATGGGCAGCCTGCGGGGCCACCTCGGGGCAACTCGAGGGTTGGTTTTACTCATAGCTTGACCTATCCGGCATGCCCTGAGAACGAGATACGTGCGACTCCTATCGGGATTTGTCGGCACATCGGGCGGCTTTGCTGGTCTTGTTTTACCATTGTCGAGATGTCTTGTAACTAGGATTCCGAGTCTGATCGGGTCGTCCTGGGAGAAGGAATATCCTTAATTGACGTGAGAGCTTGTGATGGGCTAAGTTGGGACACCCCTGCAGGGATTTGAACTTTTGAAAGCCGTGCCCACGGTTATGGGCAGATGGGAATTTGTTAATGTCCAGTTGTAGAGAACCTGAAACTAAACTTAATTAAAATGAATCAACAGCGTGTGTAGCCGTGATGGTCTCTTTTCGGCGGAGTCCGGGAAGAGAACACGGTCTCGTGTTATGCTTGAACGTAAGTATTTCTAGGTTCACTTCTTGATCATAGATTCTCGAACGTGCTTTGCCTTCTCTTCTCGCTCTCTTTTGCGTAAGGTAGCCACCATATATGCTAGTGCTTGCTGCACCTCCACCTCACATACCTTTTTCCCTACCCATAAGCTTAAATAGTCTTGATCGCGAGGGTGTGAGATTGCTGAGTCCCCGTGACTCACAGATTACTTCCAAAACCAGATGCAGGTGTCGATGATGCCATTCCGGGAGATGCGACTGAACTCAAGTGGGAGTTCGATGAGGACTCAGGACGTTACTATGTTTCCTTTCCAGACGATCAATAGTGGAGCCCAGTTGGGGCGATCGGGGATCTTATGCATTTCAGGTTATCTTTATTTTGATTCCGTAGTCAGACCTTGAATTTATCTGGATGATGTAATGCTATATTTATGTATTGTGTGAAGTGGCGATTGTAAGCCAACTATGTACTTCTTTCTTATTCAGTACATGGGATGTGTAAAGATTACCCCTCTTGCGACATGCCTACAATGCGGTTATGCCTCTAAGTCGTGCTCCGACACATGGGAGATATAGCCGCATCGTGGGTGTTACACGCTACCTCATCATACGACATATATATGGTGGACACCCCTAAAGAAGGCAATGGCGACAAGACAGCGGAGGATGACCCCTCCAAGAAGCAACCCAAGTGCCAACGTCAGCGGCGCCGCTCTAAGTCCCGCCAGAGCAAAAGTAGTGATACCGGCACAGGAGATAATAACACTCCGGATAGTGCCGAGGACAACCACAATCCCCTCCAGCACGATGTAGAGCCGGAGGATGAACAAGCCAACCCTCCAGAGCATGCAGCAGATGGAGAACCGGAGGAGGACAACTTCATGCCTCTCTCTGAAGACGAGGCGAGCCTTGGCGATGAAGAATTTATCGTGCCTGAGGACCCCGTCGAGCAGGAGCGCTTCAAGCGCCGTCTTATGGCCACAGCAAATAGCCTGAAGAAAAAGCAACAACAGCTTCAAGCTGATCAAGACTTGCTAGCTGACAGATGGACCGAAGTCCTTGCAGCCGAGGAATACGAACTCGAGCGCCCCTCCAAGAGTTACCCAAAACACAGGTTGCTACCTCACCTCGAGGAGGAAGCATTGAAACCTCATTCACCAATGTACGATGTGGCTGACCGGCCACTGCGTGGCCGAGCCAGAGAGGCGTTTCAGCCTAAAGTTCAGCCTGCACCCCGCCGCCACTCATTCAAAAATACCAAGGCCCGTGGCAACACACGGGACCTGCGAGACGTATTGGACAGTCAGGCAAAACTTGCAAGGTCAATATACGGGTCACGGGCACGCGCGCCAACATGGGACGATGATCGTCGCGCCGGATACACCAAAAGCAAATCCGACCAGGCCGAATACAGCAGACAAGACTCACATGAACTGCGTCGAGATATAGCCCGGCACAGAGGCGCCGCATACCCCCTATGCTTCACTAATGAAGTTATGGATCATGAATTCTCGGAGGGTTTCAAACCCGTGAATATCGAATCATATGATGGTACAACAGATCCCGCTGTATGGATTGAGGATTTCCTCCTTCACATCCACAGGGCTCGCGGTGATGATCTACATGCCATCAAATACCTCCCACTAAAACTCAAAGGACCAGTTCGGCATTGGCTGAAAGCTTGCCAGCAGACTCTGTCGGCAGTTGGGAGGATCTGGAAGACGCATTCCTTGACAACTTCCAGGGCACTTATGTGCGACCACCAAATGCTGATGACTTGAGCCATATAACTCAGCAGCCAAGGGAATCGGCCAGACAATTCTGGACACGATTCCTGACTAAGAAAAACCAAATTTTCGACTATCCGGATGTAGAGGCCTTAGCGGCATTCAAGCATAACATCTGCGACGAGTGGCTTGCCCGGCACCTCGGCCAAGAAAAGCCGAAGTCTATGGCAGCCCTCACGACACTCATGACCCGCTTCTGTGAGGGCGAGCATAGCTGGCTGGCTTGCAGCAATAACACATCGAGGAATCCGGGCACTTCGGATACCAAAGATGTCAACGGCAGACAACATCGTAACAGACCAAAGCGCCGCAATAACGGCGATAACACTGAGGATACGGTAGTCAATGCCGGATTCAGAGGTTCTAGACCCGGTCAGTGGAAAAAGGCATTTAAAAGAAGTACTCCGGCTCCGTCTAGTTTGGATCACATACTGGATCGCTCGTGTCAAATCCATGGCACCCCTGACAAGTTAGCCAATCACACCAACAGAGAATGTTGGGTGTTCAAGCAGGCCGGAAAGTTAAATGCCAAAAACAAGGACAAGGGGCTGCATAGTGATGACGAGGAAGAGCCCCGGTCGCCGAACACGGGAGGACAGAAAGGGTTCCCCCACAAGTGAAGACGGTGAACATGATATACGCAACCCACATTCCCAAGAGGGAGCGGAAGCGTGCACTAAGGTACGTCTATGCGATGGAGCCCGTCGCCCCAAAGTTCAACCCATGGTTTGCTTGCCCGATCACCTTTGATCGCAGGGATCACCCCACTAGCATCCGTCATGGCGGATCCGCCGCAGTGGTCCTAGACCCCCATCATCGACGGATTTCATCTCACTCGAGTCCTTATGGACGGTGGCAGCATCCTGAACCTGCTCTATGTAATGCCCCGAGACCGATGTGCCAGGTGTCATGCAGTTATTCGTTGTCGTTGCCGTGTCATTTGCTTGCGTGTTGCATTTCATCATGTCATCATGTGCATTGCATCATCATGTTTTTCAAAACTTGCATTCGTCCGGGTCTCCTCGTTCTCTCCGTTGTCCGTTCTGAGCCCAGACACACTTGCACGCGCCCGCGGCATGTCCGAAATAGTATTTTTTAAGTGGCTGGAAAATGTTCTCGGATTGGGTTGAAATTTGGTGTGCGGTCTTATTATAGTGTAGACAGACCGCCTGTCAAGTTTCATCGCAATCGGAGATCGTTTGATGCCCCAACGGATAAATATAGCGGCAATAGTAGCCGGTCTAACGTCGGACGTTTTCGGTCTCCGGAAACAGATGTCGGGCTTCCCTCTCTTCTCTTCTCTCAGCCCGGGACCGTCTACACAACTCACTACCTACCGCCAGGCCCTACCTAACCCATCTCGTCAGCCCGCAACCCCCCTCGCGCGCGCCCGAAAGCTGTCCCGGACCCGAACCGGACTGTCGCCACCATTGTGTCCGGATCATCCCCAAACGTCTACAAAACGTCACCGTTCTCTTATTTGGGCTCCCTAACTATTTTATTCGTGACCGTCCGATTACGATTGGAGAGACGGATTATCCCCTAAACTTCCCTCTTTTCCATATATATAGTCCACTCCTAGACTATTTTTGGACAAACCCAAAAACCTAGGGCACTTGTCCCATCCATCCCCTCACCCGCCGCCGCCACTTTTCCCACCATCTACATCGGGATCCTTCCTGATCCAGCGAACCACCAGCTCCCCTCCCGATCCACCTACCAGGCATCGCCATTTTTCCCCTTGCTCTCCGTGCCCAACCAACCAGCGCCATGCCCCGCGTCCTTTTATCCTCCTCCCTGTCTCGCCTGGTGCCCGATCTGCATCACGGCCATGCCTTCGTTCCCGCTACAGCTAGCCTCCTCCCGCTCGACCGTGTTGGCGAGCGTCACCACCGGAGATGCCCCGTCCGCCGCCCGAACCTGCAAGACAAGCAGATGAGTCGTCGCCTGCCTCCTTTTCTCCCCTGTTTTTTTCTCTCTTTCCTCCTCTAACCTCTCCCTCTCGTTTGACTTCTTCTCTGCCAGGAAATGAAAGGGCCTCACGCCCTGATGCCGTGGCTGCCGGCGACCGAAGCCGCCGTGTGCCATCTCCTCCCGTCTCCTACCTCGCCGTCCAGACACCGCATCGCCGTCCGCCGGCGCCCTGACCTCCTCATCGTCCGAGCGCCTGCAGAGACCCCGCGGGTTCCCGTCACCATGGACGACCTGCTCATCGCCCGTCCGTCGCCTGAGGCTCTGCTGCCGCCCGAAGCTTCCTCGACCCCCTCCGCCCAGATCCTACCTCGCGCCGCCTCCGTTGACCTGCGCCCCTGCCTCTCCCGCGGCGGTCTGCTTCGCTGAGACGAGCGCAGCGCCGCACCCTCATTGACTTGTCCCAGCGCCAGCGTGGACGAGATCCACGTCGCCCGCGCCTGGGTCGTCTTGCACAAGGCCCAGCGTCGCCCCTGGCCTGCCTCCTATGCGCCTTGGGCCGCGCCTCCAAGCCCAGCCTGCCGGCCTGCTTCCCCTCCGACCAGGCCAAGAGCCCAAAGTGAGCAGCCCCTCCAGCGCCCCCTTTCCTGTGCACTGTTGGGCCAGCCAGCAGATTCGGCCCAGTGTTTTCTTTTCCAGATCTGTGTTTTTTCCTATTTATCCAGTGACCGCAGATTTACAGAAAAGACCCTCGCGATCATGCATTTAATATCTCCCAAACCGTGCATCGGATGTAAATAATTTATATGTGAAACTTGCTTAAAATTATGTGTAGATTAATAATATACCACTTTCTTGCCATGTCAAAATATTTAAAATGTTGTTTGCATTAATTTGCCCCTATGCCATGCCAAAATGATTTAATTCATAACTAAATAACCGTAACTCCTAATTAAATAAACTTTATATGTAAATGGGGTAGAATTTTGCCTAGTTTATCATGGTGACCTTACTTTGCATGTTAAACAACTCTAAAAATTGTGTTTAGGACAGATCAGGACCAAACCTAATATTTGCACATGAGGATTTCCCGGAATTGTTGTTCGTTGCTTCCGGCCTCATTTAAACTTGCCTAGATTAGATAGTTTTCATTTGCTTCACCCTCTTGCCATGCTTAACAACATTTAATATTGTTGAGTACCTAACCGAGAGAGAACTAAATATTTGATGTGGTGCTTTGTCAATATGCATCCCGATGCATATCGAGCTCCACTTAATTTGTAGGATTGTTTGTGCTCTTTGCCATGCCATGCATATTTAAACCGGACATGCATCATACTTGTTTGTGCATCATGCCATGTCTTATGTGTTGGTTGTTTACTATGTTGTGTGCTTCTTTTCCGGTGATTGCTTCTTCGGGTTGGTTTCTGTAACGTTGCGTTTGTGAGGACCCGCTCGACTACGCCTGTTTGTCTTCTTCATGGACTCGTTCTTCTTCCTTGCGGGATTTCAGGCAAGATGATCATACCCTCGAAATCACTACTATCTTTGCTATGCTAGTTTGCTCGCTCTTTTGGTTTGCCAATGCTACGATGCCTACCACTTGCTTGTCAGCCTCCAAATTGCCATGTTCAGCCTCTAACCCACCAATGTCCTAGCAAACCGTTGATTGGCTATGTTACCGCTTTGCTCAGCCCCCTCTTATAGCGTTGTTAGTTGCAGGTGAAGATTGAAGTTCGTTCCTTGTTGGAACATGGAGATGTTGTTCCTTGTTGGAACATTTATTTACTTGTTGGGATATCACTATATACCTTATTTAATTAATGCATCTATATACTTGGTAAAGGGTGGAAGGATCGGCCTTATGCCTGGTGTTTTGTTCCACTCTTGCCGCCCTAGTTTCCGTCATATCGGTGTTATGTTCCCGGATTTTGCGTCCCTTACGCGGTTGGGCTATAATGGGAACCCCTTGACAGTTCGCCTTAAGTAAAGCTTTGCCAGCAATGCCCAACATTGGTTTTACCATTTGCCACCTAGACTTTTCTTTTCCCTTGGGAGTCGCGCTCCTGAGGGTCATCGTTATTTTAACCCCCCCCCCCCGGGCCAGTGCTTGTCTAAGTGTTGGTCCAAACTGTCAGCCGCCGGTGGCTACCAGGGGCAACTCTGGGCTGGCCTACCGGAAGTTTAGACAATCTGGTGTTGCCCTGAGAACAAGATATGTGCAGCTCCCATCAGGATGTCGGCGCATCGGGCGGTGTTGCTGGTTTAGTTTTACCCTGTCGAAATGTCTTGTTGTACTGGGATACCGAGTCTGATCGGAATGTCTTGGGTGGAGGTCTATTCCTTCGTTGACCGTGAGAGCTTGTGATGGGCTAAGTTGGGACACCCTGCAGGGATTTGATCTTTCGAAAGCCGTGCCCGCGGTTATGGGCAGATGGGAATTTGTTAACGTCCAGTTGTAGAAAACCTGAAGTCGACCTTAATTAAAATGAATCAACCGCGTGTGTAACCGTGATGGTCTCTTTCCGGCGGAGTCCGGGAAGTGAACACGGTTGTTGGAGTTATGCTTGACGTAGGTAGTCCAGGATCACTTCTTGATCATACTTTTATCGACCGTGCTTTGCCTTCTCTTCCCGCACTCATTTGCGTATGTTAGCCACCATATATGCTAGTCGCTTGCTGCAGCTCCACCTCATACCTTTACCTTACCCATGATCTTAAATAGTCTTGATCGTGAGGGTGCGAGATTGCTGAGTCCCCGTGGCTCACAGATACTCCCAAAACCAGCTTGCAGGTGCCGATGAGTCCGAGCAGATGGCGCAACCAAGCTTAGGAGGAGCTCGATGAAGATCTTGTCCTTTGTGTTGCTTTGTTCTAGTTGATCAGTAGTGGAGCCCAGTTGGGGTCGATCAGGGACCTTTGTCGCATTTTGGGGTTCTTCTTTTATTTTGGTTCCGTAGTCGGACCATGAGTGTATTTGATTGATGTAATGCTTTATTCATGTAATTGTGTAAGCCAACTATGTAACTTTTTCCCCTATTATATTACATGGGTTGTGTGAAGATTACCTCACTTGCGACATTGCCTTCAATGCGATTATGCCTCTAAGTCGTGCCTCGACACGTGGGAGATATAGTCGCATTGAGGGTGTTATAAGTTGGTATCAGAGCCTTCCCCGACCTTAGGAGCCCCCATTGCTTGATCATTTTTAGCAGCCGAGTTGTGTCTAGAAAAATGTTTTGAGTCATTTAGGAATTATATATCGGAGAGCTTAGGAATTCTTTTTACTTCCCAGTCTCCTCATCGCTCTGGTAAGGCATCCTGACGTAGAGTTTTGACTCTTCTCTTCTCAAATTTCACTAAAAAAATTTAGGATCACGCGAGTATCTTGGTTTTGTTCCGATGGCTTATGATGAGAATACTGTCTTGGTGCCTCCCGTCAGAGGTTTAGTGGAAGTGTCCCGGGGAGTTGAGCTCTGAGGTGTTGTCATCATAATTTTATCATTGCAATTCTGGAATACCTGAGTTTAGTACGCCGACATCGAAAATCTCTTTTATGCAGTTCATTGGTGAGATAACCTCGACGCCACCCAGTACTGGGGCGGGAGTTCGGGAGTATCGCCATAACTTGTATAACGGGTGCTTTTCGAAGGTTGAGGTAGATGATTTCCGAAGATTTCTTGGTTATGTGTTGAAGGATGGATACAGCTGGATGTAGGTATTGCTAGTTTGGGTGAGATATTATGCTTCCCCTGTATCCCCAACACCTGATTGCATAACCAGAAAGTTTCGGGAGTTTCATAGGTGGGAATTCAAGTAGCTCTTAGGATATCTTTTCCGACAGATGTATGATATGAAATTGGGGTCGACGTCTAGTGGTTCGCCTATTCACGGTCGATTTTACAATGTTCTCTTTGTGTCTTAAAGAGTCCTTGGCTATGCTGACTCGGGGACGCTTCGTATGTCATGTGCACTGCCTTGTACATGATGGAGTTGTACGATCGAGCCCGTGTAGGTCCCACCATGAAAACTTCAGACGAAATCTCTATCATATGTTTGTTCCGGCTTATTCTGCAAGCCAACCCTTTGTTTTTGTTTTGAGTTGTGGTATTCGAGTTGCTTCGAAGTCAAATGTTGATTCCATACCTTCCCCAAATGGTGTTCTCATACTCTGATGTGGATACCAATCCTTCTTGATCGTCAAGATTGTTTTGTCAATTCTTCTCACCGGCGTGTTTCTCTTCAAGTGGATCCGATCATTTCAACTCCCGCAAGATCAATTATCACTTTTCTCAACGGTGTTTGTTTTCATCCGTCTCCAAGTTGCCTTTGTTTTTTCCCACCCACCCACCCTTTTCTTCGAGGACTCGGATTTCTTATTCAAGCATCCTTTTTATTATTGATGGAAGTCTTTCCATTCTTCTCCTTCAATGTTCTTACCCGGTGATGCTCATGAAGATTTTAACGGAGTTTCTAGTGCACCATTATTCATTCTTTTCTTCTCCGGTGGTTCCAACTCAAGCTTTGTGGATCATATCCTTTTCCTCATTTCAATGCTTTCTCATGCCGGTGCAATTCTTAATCATTGACTTCTCGCTATTTAATTGTTCCGGAGTGCTCAAGATATCCCGAAGATTCGTGTTTTCCACTCTGCTTTCGTTCAATCTATTTCGAGGTTGTTATCCCATTCAAGCCATTTAACTCAACCGGTGCAATCTCTCTCTTTAAACCCTTTCAATGGTGTTTCTTTTGAGTGGGCCCTAATGCACAGGTCTTTTTCCAGGATCTTACCTGGCTCTTCTTATTTTCCCAGTGTTACTCTCAAATTCTTTTCCAAGTTTGATGTCAGAATGATTTATCATCAGTCAGATGCTTTTCTCCAAGATCTTTCAAATTCTTTTCATCGTTGGCTCAACCTTTCCATTATTCATTCCGGTGTGCCTCAATAATTCATGGTGGTGTTTCTCGTCGTCATTCTCAGTTTGGAAGACCGAAGAAGAGTTTCTCTTTAATCTTGCTCCATTCTCTTCAAGATTCGTGATTCTGTCTTGTTGCCATCCTCGCATAATTATTTGCGATTGTGAGATTTCTTTTCACCCATCCGGTGCAAATTTCAGGAGTTTTTTCAGTTTTTTATCCGGAGTCCATCAATTCAGGTTTATTCATTCTCAGCTGTCAGTTATCTTTCTCCTATCTTGCCAGTGCATCAATCGAATATCCTCTAATCAGTTCTTGATCTCTTCGTTCTCATGTATCTAGTTTGTCTCAAGCACCTTCGTTCATTTGCTAATTCTTACCGGTGATGCACCCCTACTTCGTTCATTTTCAATTCTTACGGTGGTTCTGTCAAGATCTCTCTTCCTTGTTCATCATATCAATGCACTCGTTGTTTCGATTCCACCGGTGTTTCGTTGAAGACCTTCTCAAGTTGGCGCGATATCTATCTTAATACTTTCTTCGAGAATAAGTAGTATGCCAATTCCATTGCTTGTCATCAATTTTAATTGGTGAAGGATACGCATAATGCAATTCTTATTCTTGTTTCATCCTAATGATTAATTCTTATTCCGGAGGCCCTTCAAACTCTCGGTTTCATTTGTTTCATCTTCTCTTTTTCCCGGAGTCCAACCTCTTTCAATTATATTATCACGGAGATTTATCTAAATCATTACAAGGTTTCACCTTGTGTTTTCAACTTCTTTTGCTTTTATCGGCATTTTGTTTACCGGAGTTCTTCAGGAAGATTCTACATGATGGTTCATCAAGGATTTATATTCCTTCTCGAAGTTTTCATCGAGATTCTTTTAAGAAGCTCAAGCTTTCTTCATCTTGCTATCCGGAGTACAATTTATTTCTACCGTATCTTTGGAGGTGGTTTTACATCATTCTTGATAATTTGAGTTCATGATTCACATGTTATTAAGAAATGAGGTATTTTAAATCCACCAATCTCTTCTTTGGAGCTATCTTGGGTTATATTTCACCAAAGCCTTCCCTAAGGATTGTTGCTATTTATGGTGCTATATATGATCCAAGTTTCTTCATTTATCCTCCCGGTGAAATAAGTTTCTGTCTCCTTGTTCTTATCAATTCAATTCTCTTCCGGTGAGTGGCAGGTTGTCACCTCATAATTTGAGTTGTATTCCATAAGACCACATATCATGATTACTCTTTTCATTGTTGTTTTTACAACAATTCCGTTCGACTTTTCTCCTAAAGATGCCTTCTCAAGCTCTTTTGTGGCAGAAGTTGGCATTTTCTTCTCCATTCTCCTATTTCAATTACCTATCTTCTATTCTTTTGTTCCGGAGGCATTGTGATGTTCATCTTTTCAACCCATCATCTCGTTTTGTCAAAGATCATGATCTTTCCATGCCTATCCTTTTAATCTGAGTGTTGTGTCCTCTTTTCAAGTATCCTCTCATCTTGTCAAGTTTAATTCCTTCCATTTATAGACGGAGTGCTGTCCAAATTATATCACTCTTATTCCTTCCCTATCTTGCTTAACCGGAGTATTGTGCCCCTTTGTTCAAGTTCTTTTCACCTTATCAAGTCTTGCATCCCTTTTCTCAACCGGAGTGTCGTGTTTTCATGCCAGTTCTCTCATCTTATCAGTTTTACATCCTTTCTCAACCGGAATGCTGTCTGAGATATTTCTTACCCTTTGTTCCATCCATTCAATAGTTATGGTGGCAGTGTGTTGTGATTTCATCAAGTATCTTCTCATCTTATCAAGACCTTATTCATTTCTCTTTCTTTCCAACCGGAGTGCTGCCCGAATTTTGGTTTTCCTTGATCCCCTTCCTTAACCGGAGTGCTGCCTGAATGTGTTCTTCTTTGTCCCTCTTTTTCTAACGGAGTGTTTTCGACTTTGTTCTCCTTCGTTCTATTCTTTTCTCGAATTTGTTCAACCTTTTCAAGGTTCTTTGGTTTCACTCGTTTGTCAAAGAAGCAATTTGTTTTACCTCTCCTCTTTTCTCTTCTGTTTTCCCCCGGTGCCATTCTAGATCTCGGGACGAGATCCTCTCGTACTGGTGGAGTGTTGTAACGCCCCGAGACCGATGTGCCAGGTGTCATGCAGTTATTCGTTCTCGTTGCCGTGTCATTTGCTTGCGTGTTGCATTTCATCATGTCATCATGTGCATTGCATCATCATGTTTTTCAAAACTTGCATTCGTCCAGGTCTCCTCGTTCTCTCCGTTGTCCGTTCTGAGCCCAGACACACTTGCACGCGCCCGCGGCATGTCCGAAATAGTTTTTTTTAAGTGGCCGGAAAATGTTCTCAGATTGGGTTGAAATTTGGTGTGCGGTCTTATTATAGTGTAGACAGACCGCCTGTCAAGTTTCATCGCAATCGGAGATCGTTTGATGCCCCAACGGATAAATATAGCGGCAATAGTAGTCGGTCTAACGTCGGACGTTTTCGGTCTCCGGAAACAGATGCCGGGCTTCCCTCTCTTCTCTTCTCTCAGCCCGGGACCGTCTACACAACTCACTACCTACCGCCAGGCCCTACCTAACCCATCTCGTCAGCCCGCAGCCCCCCTCGCGCGCGCCTGAAAGCTGTCCCGGACCCGAACCGGACTGTCGCCCCCATTGTGTCCGGATCATCCCCAAACGTCTACAAAACGTCACCGTTTTCTTATTTGGGCTCCCTAACTATTTTATTCGTGACCGTCCGATTACGATTGGAGAGACGGATTAGCCCCTAAACTTCCCTCTTTTCCATATATATAGTCCACTCCTAGACTATTTTTGGACAAACCCAAAAACCTAGGGCACTTGTCCCATCCATCCCCTCACCCGCCGCCGCCACTTTTCCCACCATCTACATCGGGATCCTTCCTGATCCAGCGAACCACCAGCTCCCCTCCAGATCCACCTACCAGGCATCGCCATTTTTCCCCTTGCTCTTCGTGCCCAACCAACCAGCGCCATGCCCCGCGTCCTTTTATCCTCCTCCCTGTCTCGCCCGGTGCCCGATCTGCATCACGGCCATGCCTTCGTTCCCGCTACAGCCAGCCTCCTCCCGCTCGACCGCGTTGGCGAGCGCCACCACCGGAGATGCCCCGTCCGCCGCCCGAACCTGTAAGACGAGCAGATGAGTCGCCGCCTGCCTCCTTTTCTCCCCTGTTTTTTTCTCTCTTTCCTCCTCTAACCTCTCCCTCTCGTTTGACTTCTTCTCTGCCAGGAAATGAAAGGGCCTCGCGCCCTGATGCCGTGGCCGCCAGCGACCGAAGCCGCCGTGTGACATCTCCTCGCCGTCTCCTACCTCGCCGTCCAGACACCGCATCGCCGTCCGCCGGCGCCCTGACCTCCTCATCGTCCGAGCGCCTGCAGAGACCCCGCGGGTTCCCGTCGCCATGGACGACCTGCTCGTCGCCCGTCCGTCGCCTGAGGCTCTGCTGCCGCCTGAAGCTTCCTCGACCCCCTCCGCCCAGATCCTACCTCGCGCCGCCTCCGTTGACCTGCGCCCTTGCCTCTCCCGCGGCGGTCTGCTTCGCTGAGACGAGCGCAGCGCCGCACCCTCGTTGACTTGTCCCAGCGCCAGCGTGGACGAGATCCACGTCGCCCGCGCCTGGGTCGTCTTGCACAAGGCCCAGCGTCGCCCCTGGCCTGCCTCCTATGCGCCTTGGGCCGCGCCTCCAAGCCCAGCCTGCCGGCCTGCTTCCCCTCCGACCAGGCCAAGAGCCCAAAGTGAGCAGCCCCTCCAGCACCCCCTTTCCTGTGCACTGTTGGGCCAGCCAGCAGATTTGGCCCAGTGTGTTTTTTTTCCAGATCTGTGTTTTTTTCCTATTTATCCAGTGACTACGGATTTACAGAAAAGACCCTCGCGATCATGCATTTAATATCTCCCAAACCGTGCATCGGATGTAAATAATTTATATGTGAAACTTGCTTAAAATTATGTGTAGATTAATAATATGCCACTTTCTTGCCATGTTAAAATATTTAAAATGTTGTTTGCATTAATTTGCCCCTATGCCATGTCAAAATGATTTAATTCATAACTAAATAACCGTAACTCCGAATTAAATAAACTTTATATGTAAATGGGGTAGAATTTTGCCTAGTTTATCATGGTGACCTTACTTTGCATGTTAAACAACTCTAAAATTGTGTTTAGGACAGATCAGGACCAAACCTAATATTTGCACATGAGGATTTCCCGGAATTGTTGTTCGTTGCTTCCGGCCTCATTTAAACTTGCCTAGATTAGATAGTTTTCATTTGCTTCACCCTCTTGCCATGCTTAACAACATTTAATATTGTTGAGTACCTAACCGAGAAAGAACTAAATAATTGATGTGGTGTTTTGTCAATATGCATCCCGATGCATATCGAGCTCCACTTAATTTGTAGGATTGTTTGTGCTCTTTGCCATGCCATGCATATTTAAACCGGACATGCATCATACTTGTTTGTGCATCATGCCATGTCTTATGTGTTGGTTGTTTACTATGTTGTGTGCTTCTTTTCCGGTGATTGCTTCTTCGGGTTGGTTTCGGTAACGTTGCGTTTGTGAGGACCCGCTCGACTACGCCCGTTTGTCTTCTTCATGGACTCGTTCTTCTTCCTTGCGGGATTTCAGGCAAGATGATCATACCCTCGAAATCACTACTATCTTTGCTATGCTAGTTTGCTTGCTCTTTTGCTTTGCCAATGCTACGATGCCTACCACTTGCTTGTCAGCCTCCAAATTGCCATGTTCAGCCTCTAACCCACCAATGTCCTAGCAAACCGTTGATTGGCTATGTTACCGCTTTGCTCAGCCCCCTCTTATAGCGTTGTTAGTTGCAGGTGAAGATTGAAGTTCGTTCCTTGTTGGAACATGGAGATGTTGTTCCTTGTTGGAACATTTATTTACTTGTTGGGATATCACTATATACCTTATTTAATTAATGCATCTATATACTTGGTAAAGGGTGGAAGGCTCGGCCTTATGCCTGGTGTTTTGTTCCACTCTTGCCGCCCTAGTTTCCGTCATATCGGTGTTATGTTCCCGGATTTTGCGTCCCTTACGCGGTTGGGCTATAATGGGAACCCCTTGACAGTTTGCCTTAAGTAAAGCTTTGCCAGCAATGCTCAACATTGGTTTTACCATTTGCCACCTAGCCTTTTCTTTTCCCTTGGGAGTCGCGCTCCTGAGGGTCATCGTTATTTTAACCCCCCCCCCCCCGGGGCCAGTGCTTGTCTAAGTGTTGGTCCAAACTGTCAGCCGCCGGTGGCTACCAGGGGCAACTCTGGGCTGGCCTACCGGAAGTTTAGACAATCCGGTGTTGCCCTGAGAACGAGATATGTGCAACTCCCATCAGGATGTCGGCGCATTGGGCGGTGTTGCTGGTTTAGTTTTACCCTGTCGAAATGTCTTGTTGTACTCGGATACCGAGTCTGATCGGAATGTCTCGGGTGGAGGTCTATTCCTTCGTTGACCGTGAGAGCTTGTGATGGGCTAAGTTGGGACACCCTGCAGGGATTTGATCTTTCGAAAGCCGTGCCCGCGGTTATGGGCAGATGGGAATTTGTTAACGTCCAGTTGTAGAAAACCTGAAGTCGACCTTAATTAAAATGAATCAACCGCGTGTGTAACCATGATGGTCTCTTTCCGGCGGAGTCCGGGAAGTGAACACGGTTGTTGGAGTTATGCTTGACGTAGGTAGTCCAGGATCACTTCTTGATCATACTTTTATCGACCGTGCTTTGCCTTCTCTTCCCGCACTCATTTGCGTATGTTAGCCACCATATATGCTAGTCGCTTGCTGCAGCTCCACCTCATACCTTTACCTTACCCATGAGCTTAAATAGTCTTGATCGCGAGGGTGCGAGATTGCTGAGTCCCCGTGGCTCACAGATACTCCCAAAACCAGCTTGCAGGTGCCGATGAGTCCGAGTAGATGGCGCAACCAAGCTTAGGAGGAGCTCGATGAAGATCTTGTCCTTTGTGTTGCTTTGTTCTAGTTGATCAGTAGTGGAGCCCAGTTGGGGTCGATTGGGGACCTTTGTCGCATTTTGGGGTTCTTCTTTTATTTTGGTTCCGTAGTCGGACCATGAGTGTATTTGATTGATATAATGCTTTATTCATGTAATTGTGTGAAGTGGCGATTGTAAGCCAACTATGTAACTTTTTCCCTATTATATTACATGGGTTGTGTGAAGATTACCTCACTTGCGACATTGCCTTCAATGCGATTATGCCTCTAAGTCGTGCCTCGACACGTGGGAGATATAGTCGCATCAAGGGTGTTACACTCTATCAGGATACAGTGCGAAAAATGGGTATCGATCCCCGGAAGAACGAGCACCTCAGTAGAGAAATCCGAAAACTGACTGTCATGGTAAGGCGAGAGACTGGTCTCTGTTCGAGAGGTCTCAAGTCCTTCAAGACTTTTTCCGCTTTGGGCGAGGAGCCGCCCTTGTCCGGCTTAGGCGAGTATAGCGCCCCAAATTCGGCCTTCCGAACACTAGGGGCTTCGCCAAAGTTTAAAATTGTAGACTTCTATGGCTAAGTGAGAGTGATAAAGCCTTATAGTCCGACTGTCTGGTTCGTTGCGCTAAACACCTCCCTTGAAGGACCCAAAATTGGGGTAAAGAGTGCTCAGGTTTATCCCGAACACCCCAGCACTAGCTACATGGGGGCAGAAGCCAACGACTGGCCAACTCTTAGATATTATAAACGGCCGCACAGAAGGTAATATTTTAAATTAAAAAAGCGTTGTATAGCGCAGATGAACTTGTTTCACATTACAGGATCACACGAGCATGTTCATTCAAAAATTACATCCCTGGCACATTCATCCGCCACAAGGCGGGAACCCTTCAGGACACTCTCATAGTACATCTCGGCATGGCAATGCTCCTTGTCCTCCGGCGGCCCCTCCTTCACGAGCTTCACGGCGTCCAGCTTCGCCCAGTGCACCTTCGCCCGGGCAAAAGCCCTGCACGCACCCTCGATGCAGGCTGGCCACTTTATGACTTCAAGCCATGGGCAGGCCTCCACAAGCCGCCTCACCAGAGCGAAGTAGCTGCCTGACCGGGGCTCGCCAGGCCACATCCGGGCTATAAGGGCCCTCATGGCCTATTCGGCCGCCTTGTGAAGCTCGACCAATTGCTTCAGCTGGTCGCTCAAGGGCATCGGGTGTTCGGTCCCAGTATACTGAGACCAGAACAACTTCTCCGTCGAGCTCCCCTCCTCAGCTCGGTAAAACTCCACGGCATCCAGTACACTGCGGGGAAGATCTGCGAACGCTCCTGGAGAGCTCCGAACTCGGGTAAAAAAAGGAAAGTTTCCTTCACATGCTTGCTTTGCATAATGAATGCTTTACCCACTGCTATCTTCTTCACCACATCAATTTCCTAGAGGGCCTTGTGGGCTTCAGCCTTGGAGCTCCGGGCGCTTTCAAGCGCCTGTGCGAGCACGGACTCTCGCTCTTAGAGTCGAGTTCCAAGGACTCATGTTTTTTGGCGAGAGCCTCGAGCTCTTGCTGCACCTCGCCCACTCGGGCATCTTGCTTCTCCCGCTCGATGCGTTCCTTGGCCGCTTTGTCTTCGGCCTCGGACAGTGCCGTCTTCAGGGTCGCCACCTCGGTCATGTCCCCTGGCAAATTCATGGTGATCCTATTATTTTACAAATGAACTTCTTTTCAAAAGCGTAGACAAGGTATTGCTTACCTTTGCTCCCCTCGAGCTCCCTCTTGATAAGGCCAAGCTCGTTCTCGGACCGCTCCAGGTCCTACTTCAGTGCAGAGACCTCCGCAGTACGTGCGGCAGCGGCCAGCAAGGAAGCCTGCACTTACACATAGACATACTATTATTAGACTCCTGACTCTTCATTTGATCCTCTATTCGGCCTTTCTTCTCGAACACCGAATAGAGCATCAGGGGTTACTATCTATGCGGTAATATTTTCTTATATATATTTTGATTGCTTACCTCAAAGCCTGTTAGGAGGCTGGCGCAAGCCTCGGTCAGCCCGTTTTTGGCGGACTGAACCTTCTCGATCACCGCACTCATCATAGTGCGGTGTTCTTCGTCGATGGAAGTCCTGCGAAGCGCTTCTAGCAAGTTGTCCCGTGCCTCTAGATGGACAGAGGATACGAGCACGGCTGGTTGGCCCCCCTTAACAGGGGACCGCCTGCCGGAGTCCGGAACCATAGAAGGTTCCGGCGCAGTGTTCGGCTGGGGGCCGAACTCGGAGCCCATAGGAGCCTCGCTCCCTTGGTACCCAGGGTCCGGGAGGTCGCCTCGAGACGCCTCCAGGACCACCTCCCCTTGGCTCGGTGCCTTTTGAGACAACACCTCGGCGTTGTCCGTAGGGCGAGGGGTGGAGGCGGTCGGAAGAGAACCGATGTTCATATCCGACGAGTCCAACGAACCGCTCGACGAGGATATGTCGAGATGAGCTCGGGACGGACTGCATAATCATGTTCGGCATGAGGAGAAGCAGTGCAGTAAAACATACCATGAATTACTATGGTGTCCGGATACTTACGACTTCGCCAGGGGCTTGACCCTGGGTAGCCACTCGTCGCCGCTGTAGGCTGCCGTCGTGGAGCAGTCCGGAGAGAGGGTCCTGCCCTTCTTGGACCCTTCGCCCTCCCCAGTTGGACCGGCCTTCCTTTTCTTGTCTCCCCCGGCTAGGGGGAGAACTTTCCTCTTCCTCCTCCTCGTTTTCGTGGGAGGAGGGCGCGTCGGAGTTATCGGACGATTGCTCCGATACAACCTTGCGCTGGAGACCCTTTCGGGTCCCCGCGGCCTTCTTCTTGGCCTTCTTCACCGGCACCTCGTAAGGTGCTGGAACCACCATCTCCGTCAGGAGAGCATCGGCAGGATCTTCCGGCAGGGGGGGGGGGCAATCGATCTGCTCCGATGTCTTCACCCAGTCCTTTTAAAGGCATGGAAGGCTTAGATCCCGCACATGATTAAACTGGGGCCAATAGATACCCTGTGAAATATAAAAACTTACCAGATTGGCGCGGCGCTTTGCGCTGAGTCCGTGGTCCTCGGTGAGGGAAGGAGGTACCTCGGCGCCCTTAAACAGCACCCTCCATACGTCCTCGTGTGTCGTGCCATAGAGCTCTCGCAGAGTCTGGTGCTTGGCCGGGTCGAACTCCCACAAGTTGAATGCCCGTTGTTGACACGGGAGAATCCGGCGGAAGAGCATGACCTGGACCACGTGACGAGCTTAATTTTCTTGCTCATCATGTTCTTGATGCAGGTCTGGAGTCCGGTCAGCTCTACCGAGGAACCCCAGGACAGGCCCTTCTCTTTCCAGGAGGTGAGCCGTGTGGGGATTCTGGATCGGAATTCGGGGACCACCACCCAGTTGGTGTCGCGCGGCTTGGTGATGTAGAACCACCCCAATTGCCATCCCTTTATGGTCTCCACATAGGAGCCTTCAAGCCAGGTGACATTAGGCATCTTGCCCACCATGGCACCTCCGCACTCCGCTTGATGTCCGACCACCACCTTCGGTTTGACATTGAAGGTCCTTAGCCACAGGCCGAAACGGGGCTTGATGTGGAGGAAGGCCTCGCACACGACGATAAACGCCGAGATGTTGAGGATGAAATTGGGGGTCAGATCATGAAAATCCAGCCCGTAGTAGAACATGAGCTCGGGGACAAACAGGTGGAGGGGAAATCGCAGTCCGCGGACAAAATGGGTAAGAAAAACTACCCTCTCATGGGGTTCAAGCGTTGGGATGATCTGCCCCGCATCTGGCAGCTGGTGCGCGATATCCGCGGCCAGATATCCGGCTTCCCGTAACTTTTTGAGGTTCTCCTCAGTGACGGAGGAGACCATCCACTTGCCTCCTGCTCCGGACATTCTTGGAGTGGTTTGAGAAGAAGAACGTGAGCTTGGGCGCTAGAGCTCGAGTGTGCGGGAATGGGTAAGCAAGGAGGAAGAAGGCGTGGGTGAAAAGAGTAAATCCTTGTCCCTTTATAAGGGTAGAAGAGGCGATGCGTCTCCCCACTTGCCTGGTAAAACCGCTTATTCCCCAGGCGCCGTAATTGATGGCGCGGATGGGTTACCCACGTCCGTATTGATGAGAATCCCATAATAAGGGGGACACAATCTCTGCTTTGACAAGACGTGACAAAAAACTGCCTCGCAATATGCGCAGTGTTGGTTGAGAAAAACGGTTCAGATAAGGACCGGGCCGTGACGTGATGTTGTGCTGCCAAAACGTGTCAGCAGATTAGATTTATGGAAATATTATTCTCTCTATGGTGGCGTGTGGAACTTGTTTTGCAGAAATGGACACTATCCTTGTGTTCAAAAATCTTCCATGAAGTATTTGGAGAAGAACCCGCCTTGCAATGCCAAAGACAATACTGCGCGCCGGACTCATCGTCATTGAAGCCTGGTTCAGGGGCTACTGAGGGAGTCCCGGATTAGGGGGCCTCCAGACAGCCGGACTGTTGGACTATGAAGATACAAGATTGAAGACTATGTCCCGTGTCCGGATGGGACTCTCCTTGGCGTGGAAGGCAAGCTAGGAAATACAGATATGTAGATCTCCTCCCTTGTAACCGACCTTATGTAACCCTAGCCCCCTCCGGTGTCTATATAAACCGGAGGGTTTAGTCCGTTGGACAGCATACAATCATACCATAGGCTAGCTTCTAGGGTTTAGCCTCTACGATCTCGTGGTAGATCAACTCTTGTAATACTCATATCATCAAGAACAATCAAGCAGGACGTAGGGTATTACCTCCATCAAGAGGGCCCGAACCTGGGTAGAACATCGTGTCCCCTGCTTCCTGTTACCATCCGCCTTAGACGCATAGTTCGGGACCCCCTACCCGAGATCCACCGGTTTTGACACCGACACCACCTCTCTCCGAGGTGGTCTCAACCTGCCGTGTCGCTCCGCCACAAAGTAACAGTCGGGGGTTGTCGGGAACCCAGGCCCACCTCTACCTGGATGGAGCCACCTGCCCCTTCAGCCCCCTCATCGAAATCACTTGCGGGTACTCTACGAGCCGACCCGACTTTAGTCACCATAAGTATCATATATTATGTATAAGTATATACCCGTGATCACCTTCCGAGTGATCACGGCCGATAGTATAGCATGGCAGACGGACAAGAATGTAGGGCCACTGATGAAATACTAGCATCCTATACTAAGCTTTTAGGATTGCAAGTAAGGGTAACAACAGTAGTAGCAAGGACAGGCTATGCATCAAAATAGGATTAATGAAAAGCAGTAACATGCTACGCTACTCTAATGCAAGCAGTAGAGAGAATAATAGGCGATATCTGGTGATCAGGGGGGGCTTGCCTGGTTGCTCTGGCAAGTAGGGGTCGTCAACAACGTAGTCGATCGGGGCACCAGCAGCGGCGTCAGTCTCGTAGTCTACCAGAGAGAAGAGGGGGAAGAAACAATGCAAACAGATGCATAACGATGCATGACATGACAACAAGCGGTGCTAGGCGCGCCCTAACACGGTAGGAGGTGATACCAGCGAAGGGGGGAAACATCCGGGAAAGTATCCCCGGTGTTTCGCGTTTTTGAACAAATGAACCGGAGAGGAAAAGTTGTGTGTTTGCTATGCTAGGGATGTGTGGCGGACGAGCGGGCTGCGTATTCTGATTCGTTGCGTCATTCTGAGCAACTTTCATGTAGAAAACTTTTTCATCCGAGCTACGGATTATTTTATATTAATTCTTAAAGTTTTAATTCAATTTTGGAATTGACATATTTTAATTAATTAGAAAAGGTAATTATTGGGTCAGTGTGACATCAGCATGATGTCAGCAGGCCTACAGGTTGACTAGGTCAACCCTGGCACATAGGGCCCATTCTTCATAGTCTCATGTTAATTAAACATGGTTAGTTAGTTAACTAAATGATTAAGTTAATCTAATACTTAATTAATTAAGTTAATTAATTAATATTTTTATTTACTATTTTTTAAAAACTCTCTTTTTTTAATAAAAAAGATTTGGCGCTGGGCCCCGGCTGTCATTGGGCCAGGGCCTTATCGGTTCGGGCTAACGGGCGCCGTGTGCAGGGGGTGCAGGTGCAACCCGTAGCCCGATTGGGCGCCTGCAGAGGCCAGTGGAGGCGCCAGGCGCAGGTGGCCGTGGCCACGGCGAGGCCACGGGCGGAGCGCGAGCCACGCATGTGAGGAGGAAGCAGGGCAGGGGCGGCCAGGGAGGTAGCAGCGTCAGCAGCCAGTGGGGGCGACGTGCGGCAAGCGGCGCTGGAGCGGAGCTCCGGCGAGTCTCGACGACTGATGCGAGAGGAGGTGGGCGAGCGAGGCAGCTGCAAGGGAGCGAACGACGGCAGCAGCAGGGGGAGGCGGAGAGGCTCCGGCCGACGTCGGGGAAAATCAACTTGAAAAGAAAATTAAACGAGTTCGGTCAGATCGTGGTGGAGAGTACTTCTCGAGTGAGTTTGATTCCTTCTGTGCGGAACACGGCATTATTCATGAGAGGACGCCTCCCTATTCACCCCAGTCAAACGGGGTTGCCGAGCGGAAAAACCGTACTCTAACTGATTTGGTTAACGCCATGTTAGATACATCGGGTTTATCCAAGGCATGGTGGGGGGAGGCTATATTGACGGCATGTCATGTCCTGAATAAAGTTCCGACAAAGGATAATGAGATCACTCCCTATGAGAAATGGGCAAAGTGAAGGACGACACTCTCGTACTTGCGCACTTGGGGCTGTTTGGCGAAAGTCAACGTGCCGATCCCCAAAAAGCGTAAGCTTGGACCCAAGACTGTGGACTGCGTTAATTTGGGCTACGCTAAGAACAGCGTTGGCTATAGATTTCTAGTGGTGAAATCTGAGGTACCTGACCAGAAGGTCCATACAATTATGGAGTCTAAGGATGCTACATTCTTTGAGGATATTTTTCCTATGAGAGATATGCAAAGCACTTCTAGACAGGAATCTAAAGAGACTCCTGAACCTGCCATCCCTATGGAATATTATGAACAAACACATGATGAAAATCCTGAAGAGGATGACGAGGAAACCCTTGGTAGGGGCAAGAGACAAAGGACTGCAAAGACCTTTGGTGATGATTTCTTCGTGTACCTCGTGGATGATACTCCCACTTCTATTTCAGAAGCGTATGCCTCTCCAGAAGCTGACTACTGGAAGGATGCGGTCCGTAGCGAGATGGATTCCATCATGGCTAACGGGACATGGGAGATCACTGACCGTCCCTATGGTTGCAAACCACTGGGATGTAAGTGGGTGTTCAAAAAGAAGCTTAGGCCCGATGGTACGATTGAAAAGTACAAGGCTAGGCTTGTGGCCAAGGTCTATGACCAGCAAGAAGAGGAAGATTTATTTGATACTTATTCACCTGTAGCTAGACTGACCACCATTCGAGTATTACTCTCGTTGGTGGCCTCACATGGTCTTCTCGTCCATCAGATGGATGTTAAGATGGCTTTTCTAAATGGAGAGCTAAAGGAGGAAATCTACATGCAACAGCCTGATGGCTTTGTGATAGATGGTCAGGAAAGAAAGGTGTGTAGGTTGATAAAATCTTTATATGGCCTGAAACAAGCACCTAAGCAATGGCATGATAAGTTTAATACAAATCTGACATCTGTTGGTTTCGTTGTTAATGAGGCTGACAAATGTGTATACTATCGCCATGGTGGGGGCGAAGGAGTTATACTGTGTTTGTATGTTGATGACATACTGATATTCGGAACAAATCTCAAAGTCATTGAGGATGTCAAATCGTTTCTATCTCAGAACTTTGAGATGAAAGACCTTGGTGTGGCTGATGTTATCTTGAACATCAAGCTACTGAGAGATAATGAGGGTGGGATCACACTTCTGCAATCCCATTACATTGAGAAGGTGTTGAGTCGTTTTGGATATTCGGACTGCACACCATCTCAAACACCATATGATCCTAGCGTATTGATTCGAAAGTCCAAAGGCATGGCTAAAGATCAATTGAGATACTCTCAAATCATTGGTTCACTAATGTACCTAGTGAGCGCAACGAGGCCTGACATCGCGTTTGCTGTGAGCAAACTGAGCCGGTTTGTTTCCAAACCGGGTGATGTACATTGGCATGCTGTTGAGAGAGTTATGCGCTATCTGAAAGGTACTATGAACTATGGACTTCACTATACCGGATACCCATCGGTACTTGAAGGGTATAGTGATGCGAATTGGATCTCTGATGCTGATGAGATGAAGGCCACAACTGGGTATATGTTTGCTCTTGGAGGTGGCGCTGTTTCCTGGAAGTCTTGCAAGCAAACGATCTTAACGAGATCGACAATGGAAGCAGAATTAACGGCATTAGACACATCTAGTGTTGAAGCGAGATGGCTTCGAGATCTTTTGATGGACTTGCCATTGGTTGATAAACCGGTTCCGGCTATCCTTATGAACTGTGACAATCAGACTGTCATCACCAAGGTGAAGAGTTCAAAGGACAACATGAAGTCCACCAAACACATAAGAATGAGATTAAAAGCTGTCAGAAAATTAAGAAACTCCGGAGTGATAGCGTTGGACTATGTCCATACGGCTAAGAATCTGGCAGATCCCTTTACAAAAGGGCTATCACGTGTTGTGATAGATAATGCATCGAGGGAGATGGGTATGAGACCCACATGAGTTGCCATGGTGGTAACCCAACCTATCTGATCGGAGATCCCGTGAACTAGGACCTGGGAAAACAAGCCAGTGGTGAACTGAGGAGAGTAACTATACTAACCCACTCTGTTGGAGATGCAATACTCTCGGATACTGTATGGTAGGATGACTACGGTCTTAATGTGTTCCAAAGCTTATAAAAGCAAGATGCTATCCTACAGAGCGATCTTTGGAGGAACACACCTATATGAGCCCGACTGCTGGTCACAGTCTATGAGATTGGGGTGATCTCTAGTAAGCTCATGAATAGGCCAGGAGTGTGACTTATATGCTCCACCCGAGGGGTCAGCCTTCGGCAGCCTAGTACTAGTAAGACATGTAGTGAAACTTCTTTACGCCAAACTGACAATTCAAGGCATAGTCCATTGTTCAGTTGTGAAGGAGTGTAGCCACTTGTTCTAGGTGAAGTTCAACCTTAACAGGTCTTCACTGAAACACTGGTATATCGAAACAGCAATTGGAACAGAGGACACAATGGGCCCTCGAGATCTGGTGGGGGATTGCTGAAATCTGAGATGGGCTCTAGGCCCATATTGCAATTTCTGAAAAATCTCTAAGGGCCCATGTGGGTTATATGGCACTAGGTGTAGTGGGAAGTTTAGTCCCACCCCGGAAGTGGAAGGAGAGTTGGAGTGGTTTATAAGGGTTTCTCTTCTACATGCTATTGGAGCTTGAGAAGAGAAGAGGCCCTCGCGCACTCCTCCTCCACCGCCCGCCTCGCCACGCCACGCCTCGTCACGACGCGCCGCGGGTTGCGGGATTGAGCCGAGCCAAGCTCACACCTACGCGCTTATTTTTGCCAGTCACTAACGGAGAGTTTTCTGACAGCTGGGCCACGATGTGAGACGTCGGATCATGGGCTGTCACGGACTCGGACGTGGATCGAGCCCACGTCTCTCCACGCGGCTGCGACTATAAGTATGCAGTGTCTCCTAACCCTAGCCGCCACGAACAGATCACATCTGCTCACGCGCACGCCCACCGTCGTTCCTTCGCTGCTGCTGCCGCCGGTGACTCCATCCGGTCCGCCACGTACACGGTCGACGGGAGAGCAAGTCTCTGAAACCACGCCCTTCTGGTTCCTGTACGGGGTGAGGGGCGAATAGGTTTTTGGGCAGCGACTACGCGACTGCTCGCTTCCGATTGTCTACTTCCTCTACGTCCGCGTCGCCTTCATCATCACCATGTCCACCGACGCCGAACATGCTGCCGCCGAGAAAGCTTAAGCCGACAAGAAGGCCGCCGAGGACGCCGCTGCTGCCACCAAAGCCGCGGCCTCTGCGTGGCCTATTGGAGGGTATAATTCGTTTATCCCTCTCCTGATTATTTTCATATTAGCAGTACTAGCAGTATGTGTAGATTTGTCTACTGTTTGCTTAGTACGTGCATGTTTAGATCAGAGTCAGTACGTCATCAACTTAGTCAATGCCATGCTAGTGATTTACTCATGGATTAATTTAATCGAGAAATTGCCTATTTACTCAACAATCCAAAAACCTATTATGTGTAGGAATTTCTCGGCAAGTGGCTTAGCCGCTGCACTGAAACCGGATAAGTTTACCGGTACATACTTCAAGCGTTGGCAGACTAAGACCATGTTATGGCTCACGGCTATGAACGTGTTCTGGGTCACCGGTGTCTCCACGGGAACGATTGCTCCTGATCAGGAGAAGGCGTTCAAGGAGGCTACCGTTGTGTTTCTCGGAGCGGTTCTTAGCGTGATCGGAGATAAACTGGTCGACGCATATTTACATGTGCATGTCGCCAAGGACTTGTGGGAGGCGCTCGAATCTAAATTCGGGGCCGCCGATGCAGGGAGCGAGATGTATATTATAGAGCAGTTCCACGATTACAAGATGGTTGAAAACCGTCCTGTATTGGAGCAGGCTCATGAGATAATATGCATTGTTAAGGAACTTGAGCTTCTCAAGTGCGAGTTACCGGGCAAGTTTGTCGCGGGCTGCATAATCGCTAAGCTCCCTAATTCCTGGAGGAACTTTTCCACCACTCTGAAACATCAGAGGCGTGAATTCTCTGTGGAGGATGTCATTGGCCATCTGAGTGTTGAGCAGAATTCGAGGGCAAAAGACTCGCACGGAAAAGGGGTCAAAGGGACTTCTGTTGCCAACATGGTGGACCAGAAGAACTTCAACTCCCACAAGTCCAAGGGAAAGAATGGTGTCCAACACAATACCGACTTTAAGAAGAAGGGTAAGAAGACCCTCAAGAAGAACAAGAAGGACGAGGGCTGCTTTACTTGTGGTTCGGTTGAACATTGGGCCAACAAGTGCCCAAACAAGTACAAGAAGTCAAGACAGGACTCCAAGTCTGTCAACATGATTGTGGGCAACAATGAGAATGGTGCATCTGGGTACGGTAATTTATTTACTGTTTTTTCAGTGTTTCAACCCAACGATTGGTGGGTGGACACAGGTGCAGGTGTTCATGTGTGTGCTGACATTTCATTGTTCACTTCTTACCAGGTCACAGGTCACGGGTCCGTATTGATGGGGAATGGCGCGAGTGCTTCTGTTCATGGTGTTGGCACGGTCGATCTGAAGTTTACTTCGGGAAGGATCGTGCAGCTGAAGAACGTGCAGCATGTCCCCGCCATCAAGAAGAACCTCGTTAGTGGCTCCCTTCTATGTAGAGAAGGGTTTAAGTTGGTTTTCGAGTCTGATAAATTAGTTGTTACAAAATATGGACTCTTTGTTGGAAAAGGTTATGAGAGTGGAGGGATGTTCCGCCTTTCCCTCGCAGATTTTTGTAATAAAGTCGTGAACCATATTCATTCGAATGTTAATGAATCTGAAGTTTGGCATTCACGTCTTTGTCACATTAGTTTTGGTGTTATGATGCGGCTAGCCAAGTTGGATTTAATCCCGAGTTTCACTTTAGCCAAAGGTTCTAAGTGCCTTTCATGTGTGCAAGCTAAGCAACCTCGCAAGCCTCATAAGGCCGCGGAGGAGAGACACCTGGCACCATTAGAACTCATACATTCCGATCTTTGCGAGATGAATGGTGTGTTGACTAAAGGTGGAAAGTGTTGGGGAACGTAGTAATTTCAAAAAATTTCCTACGCACACGCAAGATCATGTTGATGCATAGCAACGAGGGGGGAGAGTGTTGTCTACGTACCAACGCAGACCGACTGTGGAAGCGATCACACAACGTAGAGGAAGTAGTCGTACGTCTTCTTCCCGATCCGACCGATCCAAGCACCGTTACTCCGGCACCTCCGAGTTCTTAGCACACGTACAGCTCGATGACGATCCCCGGGCTCCGATCCAGCAAAGCTTCGGGGAGGAGTTCCGTCAGCACGACGGCGTGGTGACGATCTTGATGTACTACCGACGCAAGGCTTCGCCTAAGCACTACAACGGTATGATCGAGGTGGAATTTGGTGGCAGGGGGCACCGCACACGGCTAAGAAACGATCTCAAGGATAAACTTGTGTGTCTAGAGGTGTCCCCTGCCTCCGTATATAAAGGATGAGAGGGGGAGGGCTGGCCGGCCAGGAGAGGAGGCGCAGGAGAGTCCTACTCCCACTAGGAGTAGGATTCCCCCTCCAATCCTAGTCCAACTAGGATTCCCAAGTGGGAAAGGGAGAGAGGGGGGCCGGCCACCTTCTCCTAGTCCTAATAGGACTAGAGAGAGGGGGGAGGCACACAGCCCTATGTGGGCTTCCCTTTCAACTTTCCACTAAGGCCCATGTTGGCCCATTTGGCTCCCGGGGGGTTCCGGTAACCCTCCCGGTAATCCGGTAAAATCCCGATTTTACCCGGAACACTTCCGATGTCCAAACATAGGCTTCCAATATATCAATCTTTACGTCTCAACCATTTCGAGACTCCTCGTCATGTCCGTGATCACATCCAGGACTCCGAACAACCTTCGGTACATCAAAACTCATAAACTCATAATACAACTATCATCGAAACCTTAAGCGTGCGGACCCTACGGTTCGAGAACAATGTAGACATGACCAAGACACATCTCCGGTCAATAACCAATAGCGGGACCTGGATGCCCATATTGGCTCCTACATATTCTACGAAGATCTTTATCGGTCAGACCGCATAACAACATACGTTGTTCCCTTTGTCATCGGTGTGTTACTTGCCCGAGATTCGATCGTCGGTATCCAATACCTAGTTCAATCTCGTTACTGGCAAGTCTCTTTACTCGTTCCGTAATACATCATCCCGCAACTAACTCATTAGTTGCAATGCTTGCAAGGCTTAAGTGATGTGCATTACCGAGAGGGCCCAGAGATACCTCTCCGACAATCGGAGTGACAAATCCTAATCTCGAAATACGCCAACCCAACATCTACCTTTGGAGACACCTGTAGTACTCCTTTATAATCACCCAGTTACGTTGTGACGTTTGGTAGCACCCAAAGTGTTCCTCCGGCAAACGGGAGTTGCATAATTTCATAGTCATAGGAACATGTATAAGTCATGAAGAAAGCAATAGCAACATACTAAACGATCGTGTGCTAAGCTAATGGAATGGGTCATGTCAATCAGATCATTCAACTAATGATGTGACCTCGTTAATCAAATAACAACTCTTTTGTCCATGGTTAGGAAACATAACCATCTTTGATTAACGAGCTAGTCAAGTAGAGGCATACTAGTGACACTCTGTTTGTCTATGTATTCACACATGTATTATGTTTCCGGTTAATACAATTCTAGCATGAATAATAAACATTTATCATGATATAAGGAAATAAATAATAACTTTATTATTTCCTCTAGGGCATATTTCCTTCAGTCTCCCACTTGCACTAGAGTCAATAATCTAGTTCACATCGCCATGTGATTTAGCAGCAATAGTTCACATCACCATGTGATTAACACCCATAGTTCACATCGTCATGTGACCAACACTCAAAGGGTTTACTGGATTTAGTAATCTAGTTCACCTCGCTATGTGATTAACCCCAAGGAGTACTAAGGTGTGATCATGTTTTGCTTGTGAGATAATTTTAGTCAACGGGTCTGTCACATTCAGATCCGTAAGTATTTTGCAATTTTCTATGTCTATAATGCTCTGCACGGAGCTACTCTAACTAATTGCTCCCACTTTCAATATGTATCTAGATCGAGACTTAGAGTCATCCAGATCAGTGTCAAAACTTGCATCGACGTAACCTTTTACGACGAACCTTTTTGTCACGTCCATAATCGAGAAACATATCCTTATTTCACTAAGGATAATTCTGACCGCTGTCCAGTGATCTACTCCTAGATCACTATCGTACTCCCTTGCCAAATCAGTGCAGGGTATACAATAGATCTGGTATATAGCATGACATACTTTATAGAACCTATGGCCAAGGCATAGGGAATGACTTTCATTCTCTTTCTATCTTCTGCCATGGTCGGGCTTTGAGTCTTACTCAACTTCACACCTTATGACACAGGCAAGAACTCTTTCTTTGACTGTTTCATTTTGAATTACTTCAAAAACTTGTCAAGGTATGTTCTCATTGAAAAAACTTATCAAGCGTCTTGATCTATCTCTATAGATCTTGATGCTCAATATGTAAGCAGCTTCACCGAAGTCTTTCTTTGAAAAACTCCTTTCAAACACTCCTTTTATGCTTTACAGAATAATTCTACATTATTTCCGATCGACAATATGTCATTCACATATACTTATCAGAAATGCTGTAGTGCTCCCACTCACTTTCTCATAAATACAGGCTTCACCACAAGTCTGTATAAAACTATATGCTTTGATCAACTTATCAAAGCGTATATTCCAACTCCGAGATGCTTGCACCAGTCCACAGATGGATCGCTGGAGCTTTCACATTTTGTTAGCACCTTTCGGATTGACAAAACCTTCTAGTTGCATCACATACAACTCTTCTTTAATAAATCCATTAAGGAATGCAGTTTTGTTTATCCATTTGCCAGATTTCATAAAATGCGGCAATTGCTAACATGATTCGGACAGACTTAAGCATAGATACGAGTGAGAAAAACTCATCGTAGTCAACACCTTGAACTTGTCGAAAACCTTTTTCGACAATTCTAGCTTTGTAGATAGTAACACTACTATCAGCGTCCGTCTTCCTCTTGAAGATCCATTTATTTTCTATGGTTTGCCGATCATCGGGCAAATCCATCAAAGTCCATACTTTGTTCTCATACATGGATCATATCTCAGATTTCATGGCCTCAAACCATTTCGCGGAATCTAGGCTCATCATCGCTTCCTCATAGTTCGTAGGTTCATCATGATCTAGTAGCTTGACTTCCAAAAAAGGATTACCGTACCACTCTGGCACGGATCTTACTCTGGTTGATCTACGAGGTTCAGTAGTATCTTGTTCTGAAGTTTCATGATCATCATCATTAGCTTCCTCACTAACTGGTGTAGGTGTCACAGAAACAGTTTTCTGTGATGTACTACTTACCAATAAGGGAGCAGGTACAGTTACCTCGTCAAGTTCTACTTTCCTCCCACTCACTTCTTTCGAGAGAAACTCCTTCTCTAGAAATGATCCATTATAAGCAATGAATGTCTTGCCTTAGGATCTGTGATAGAAGGTGTACCCAACAGTCTCCTTTGGGTATCCTATGAAGACATATTTCTCCGATTTGGTTTTGAGCTTATCATGATGAAACTTTTTCACATAAGCATTACAACCCCAAACTTTAAGAAACGACAACTTTGGTTTCTTGCCAAACCATAATTCATACAGTGTCGTCTCAACGGATTTAGATGGTGCCCTATTTAACGTGAATGCAACTGTCTCTAATGCATAACCCCAAAAACGATAGTGGTAAATCGGTAAGAAACATCATAGATTGCACTATATCCAATAAAGTACGGTTATGACGTTTGGACACACCATTATCTTGTGGTGTTCCAGACGGCGTGAGTAGTGAAACTATTTCACATTGTTTTTAACTGAAGACCAAACTCGTAACTCAAATATTTTACCTCTGTGATCATATCGTAGAGACTTTTATTTTCTTGTCACGATGATTTTTCACTTCACTCTGAAAATTCTTTGAACTTTTCAAATGTTTCAGACTTATGTTTCATCAAGTAGATATACTCATATCTTCTCAAATCATCTGTGAAGATCAGAAAATAATGATACCTGCTGCATGCCTTAATATTCATTGGACCACATACATCAGTATGTATGATCTTCAACAAATCTGTTGCTTGCTTCATTGTTCCGGAGAACAGCGTTTTAGTCATCTTGCCCAAAAGGCACGGTTCGCAAGCATCAAGTGATTCATAATCAAGTGATTCCAAAATCCCATCAGCATGGAGTTTCTTCATGCGCTTTACACCAATATGACCTAAACGGCAGTGCTACAAATAAGTTGCACTATCATTATTATCTTTGCATCTTTTGGTTTCAATATTATGATTATGTGTATCACCATGATCGAGATCCAACGAACTATTTTCATTGGGTGTGTAACCATATAAGGTTTTATTCATGTAAACAGAACAACAATTTATTCTCTTACTTTAATGAACAACCGTATTGCAATAAACATGATCAAATCATATTCATGCTCAACGCAAAAACCAAATAACACTTATTTAAGTTCAGCACTAATCCCGAAAGTATAGGGGAGTATGCGATGATGATCATATCAATCTTGGAACTACTTCCAACACACATCGTCACTTTACCCTTAACTAGTCTCTGTTTATTCTGCAACTCCCGTTTCGAGTTACTACTCTTAGCAACTGAACTAGTATCAAATACTGAGAGTTTGCTATAAACACTAGTAAAGTACACATCAATAACATGTATATCAAATATACTTATGTTCACTTTGCCATCCTTCTTATCCGCCAATCACTTGGGGTAGTTCCGCTTCCAGTAACCAGTCCCTTTGCAGTAGAAGCACTTTGTCTCAGGCTTAGGACCAGACTTGGGCTTCTTCACATGAGTAGCAACTTGCTTGCCGTTCTTTTGAAGTTCCCCTTCTTCCCTTTGCCCTTTTCTTGAAACTAGTGATCTTGTCAACCATCAACACTTGATGTTTTCTTGATTTCTACCTTCGTTGATTTCAGCATCACGAAGAGCTTGGGAGTTGTTTCCGTTATCCCTTGCATATTATAGTTCATCACGAAGTTCTACTAACTTGGTGATGGTGACTAGAGAATTCTGTCAGTCACTATCTTATCTGGAAGATTAACTCCCACTTGATTCAAGCGATTGTAGTACCCAGACAATCTGAGCACATGCTCACTAGTTGAGCGATTCTCCTCCATCTTTTAGCTATAGAACTTGTTGGAGACTCCATATCTCTCAACTCGGGTATTTGCTTGAAATATTAACTTCAACTCCTGGAACATCTCACATGTTCCATGACGTTCAAAACGTCTTTGAACTCCCGATTCTAAGCCATTAAGCATGGTGCACTAAACTATCAAGTAGCCATCATATTGAGCTAGCCAAACGTTCATAACGTCTGCATCTGCTCCTGCAATAGGTCTTTCACCTAGCGGTGCATCAAGGACATAATTCTTCTGTGCAGCAATGAGGATAAACCTCTGATCATGGATCCAATCCGCATCATTGCTACTAACATCTTTCAACACAATTTTCTCTAGGAACATATCAAAAACAACACAGGGAAGCAACAACGCGAGCTATTGATCTACAACATAATTTGCAAAATACTACCAGGACTAAGTTCATGATAAATTTAAGTTCAATTAATCATATTACTTAAGAACTCCCACTTAGATAGATATCCCTCTAATCCTCTAAGTGATCACGTGATCCAAATCAACTAAACCATAACCGATCATCACGTGAGATGGAGTAGTTTTCAATGGTGAACATCGTTATGTTGATCATATCTACTATATGATTCACGCTCGACCTTTCGGTCTCTGTGTTCCGAGGCCATATCTATATATGCTTGGCTCGTCAAGTATAACCTGAGTATTCCGCGTGTGCAACTGTTTTGCACCCGTTGTATTTGAACGTAGAACCTATCACACCCGATCATCACGTGGTGTCTCAGCACGAAGAACTTTCGCAACGGTGCATACTCAGGGAGAACACTTCTTGATAATTTAGTGAGAGATCATCTTATAATGCTACCGTCGATCAAAGCAAAAATAAGATGTATAAAAGATAAACATCATATGCAATCAAAATATGTGACATGATATGGCCATCATCATCTTGCCTCTTTGATCTCCATCTCCAAAGTACTGTCATGATCTCTGTCATCACCGGCATGACACCATGATCTCCATCATCTTGATCTATATCAATGTGTCGTCACACGGTCGTCTCGCCAACTATTGCTCTTGCAACTATTGCTATCGCATTGCGATAAAGTAAAGCAATTATTTGGCGCTTGCATCTTATGCAATAAAGAGACAACCATAAGGCTTTTGCCAGTTGCCGATAACTTCAACAAAACATGATCATCTAATACAACAACTTATATCTCATCACGTCTTGACCATATCATATCACAACATGCCCTGCAAAAACAAGTTAGACGTCCTCTACTTTGTTGTTGCAAGTTTTACGTGGCTGCTACGGGCTTAAGCAAGAACTCATCTCACCTACGCATCAAAACCACAACGATAGTTTGTCAAATAGACTCCGTTTTAACCTTCTCAAGGACCGGGCGTAGCCACACTTGGTTCAACTAAAGTTGGAGAGACAGTCTTCCGCAAGCCATCTATGTGCAAAGCACGTCGAGGGAACCGGTCTCGCCTAAGAGTACGCGTAAGGTTGGTCCGGATCGTCTCGTCCAACAATACCGCCAAACCAAAGTATGACATGCTGGTAGGCAGTATGACTTGTATCGCCCACAACTCACTTGTGTTCTACTCGTGCAAATAACATCAAACCATAAAAACCTAGGCTCGGATGCCACTGTTGGGGAACATAGTAATTTCAAAAAATTTCCTACGCACATGCAAGGTCATGGTGATGCATAGCAACGAGGGGGGAGAGTGTTGTCTACGTACCAACGCAGATCGACTGCGGAAGCGATCACACAACATAGAGGAAGTAGTCGTGCGTCTTCTTCCCGATCCGACCGATCCAAGCACCGTTACTCCGGCACCTCCGAGTTCTTAGCACATGTACAGCTCGATGACGATCCCCGGGCTCCGATCCAGCAAAGCTTCGGGGAGGAGTTCCGTCAGCACGACGGCGTGGTGACGATCTTGATGTACTACCGACGCAAGGCTTCGCCTAAGCACTACAACGGTATGATCGAGGTGGAATTTGGTGGCAGGGGGCACCGCACACGGCTAAGAAACGATCTCAAGGATCAACTTGTGTGTCTAGAGGTGTCCCCTGCCTCCATATATAAAGGATGAGAGGGGGAGGGCTGGCCGGCCAGGAGAGGAGGCGCAGGAGAGTCCTACTCCCACTAGGAGTAGGATTCCCCCTCCAATCCTAGTCCAACTAGGATTCCCAAGTGGGAAAGGGAGAGAGGGGGGCTGGCCACCTTCTCCTAGTCCTAATAGGACTAGAGAGATGGGGGAGGCGCACAGCCCTATGTGGGCTTCCCTTTCAACTTTCCACTAAGGCCCATGTTGGCCCATTTGACTCCCGGGGGGTTCCGGTAACCCTCCCGGTAATCCGGTAAAATCCCGATTTTACCCGGAACACTTCCGATGTCCAAACATAGGCTTCCAATATATCAATCTTTACGTCTCGACCATTTCGAGACTCCTCGTCATGTTCGTGATCACATTCGGGACTCCGAACAACCTTCGGTACATCAAAACTCATAAACTCATAATACAACTGTCATCGAAACCTTAAGCGTGTGGACCCTACGGTTCGAGAACAATGTAGACATGACCGAGACACGTCTCTGGTCAATAACCAATAGCGGGACCTGGATGCCCATATTGGCTCCTACATATTCTACGAAGATCTTTATCGGTCAGACCGCATAACAACATACGTTGTTCCCTTTGTCATCGGTATTTTACTTACCCGAGATTCGATCGTCGGTATCCAATACCTAGTTCAATCTCGTTACTGGCAAGTCTCTTTACTCGTTCCGTAATACATCATCCCGCAACTAACTCATTAGTTGCAATGCTTGCAAGGCTTAAGTGATGTGCATTACCGAGAGGGCCCAGAGATACCTCTCCGACAATCGGAGTGACAAATCCTAATCTCGAAATACGCCAACCCAACATCTACCTTTGGAGACACCTGTAGTACTCCTTTATAATCACCCAGTTACGTTGTGACGTTTGGTAGCACCCAAAGTGTTCCTCCGGCAAACGGGAGTTGCATAATTTCATAGTCATAGGAACATGTATAAGTCATGAAGAAAGCAATAGCAACATACTAAACGATCGTGTGCTAAGCTAATGGAATGGGTCATGTCAATCAGATCATTCAACTAATGATGTGACCTCGTTAATCAAATAACAACTCTTTTGTCCATGGTTAGGAAACATAACCATCTTTGATTAACGAGCTAGTCAAGTAGAGGCATACTAGTGACACTCTGTTTGTCTATGTATTCACACATGTATTATGTTTCCGGTTAATACAATTCTAGCATGAATAATAAACATTTATCATGATATAAGGAAATAAATAATAACTTTATTATTGCCTCTAGGGCATATTTCCTTCAGAAAGAGATACTTCATGACATTGATAGATGATTCCACTAGATATTGCTATGTGTATCTGTTAAATACTAAAGATGAGGCTCTACACTACTTTAAAATCTATAAGGCAGAAGTTGAAAATCAACTTGAAAAGAAAATTAAACGAGTTCGGTCAGATCGTGGTGGAGAGTACTTCTCGAGTGAGTTTGATTCCTTCTGTGTGGAACACGGCATTATTCATGAGAGGACGCCTCCCTATTCACCCCAGTCAAACGGGGTTGCCGAGCGGAAAAACCGTACTCTAACTGATTTGGTTAACGCCATGTTACATACATCGGGTTTATCCAAGGCATGGTGGGGGAAGGCTATATTGACGGCATGTCATGTCCTGAATAAAGTTCCGACAAAGGATAATGAGATCACTCCCTATGAGAAATGGGCAAAGAGAAGGACGACACTCTCGTACTTGCGCACTTGGGGCTGTTTGGCGAAAGTCAACGTGCCGATCCCCAAAAAGCGTAAGCTTGGACCCAAGACTGTGGACTGCGTTAATTTGGGCTACGCTAAGAACAGCGTTGGCTATAGATTTCTAGTAGTGAAATCTGAGGTACCTGACCAGAAGGTCGGTACAATTATGGATTCTAAGGATGCTACATTCTTTGAGGATATTTTTCCTATGAGAGATATGCAAAGCACTTCTAGACAGGAATCTGAAGAGACTCCTGAACCTGCCATCCCTATGGAATATTATGAACAAACACATGATGAAAATCCTGAGGAGGATGACGAGGAAACCCTTGGTAGGGACAAGAGACAAAGGACTGCAAAGACCTTTGGTGATGATTTCTTCGTGTACCTCGTGGATGATACTCCCACTTCTATTTCAGAAGCGTATGCCTCTCCAGAAGCTGACTACTGGAAGGATGCGGTCCGTAGCGAGATGGATTCCATCATGGCTAACGGGACATGGGAGATCACTGATCGTCCCTATGGTTGCAAACCACTGGGATGTAAGTGGGTGTTCAAAAAGAAGCTTAGGCCCGATGGTACGATTGAAAAGTACAAGGCTAGGCTTGTGGCCAAGGGCTATGACCAGCAAGAAGAGGAAGATTTCTTTGATACTTATTCACCTGTAGCTAGACTGACCACCATTCGAGTATTACTCTCGTTGGTGGCCTCACATGGTCTTCTCGTCCATCAGATGGATGTTAAGACGGCTTTTCTAAATGGAGAGCTAAAGGAGGAAATCTACATGCAACAGCCTGATGGCTTTGTGATAGATGGTCAGGAAAGAAAGGTGTGTAGGTTGATAAAATCTTTATATGGCCTGAAACAAGCACCTAAGCAATGGCATGATAAGTTTAATACAACTCTGACATCTGTTGGTTTCGTTGTTAATGAGGCTGACAAATGTGTATACTATCGCCATGGTGGAGGCGAAGGAGTTATACTGTGTTTGTATGTTGATGACATACTGATATTCGGAACAAATCTCAAAGTCATTGAGGATGTCAAATTGTTTCTATCTCAGAACTTTGAGATGAAAGACCTTGGTGTGGCTGATGTTATCTTGAACATCAAGCTACTGAGAGATAATGAGGGTGGGATCACACTTCTGCAATCCCATTACGTTGAGAAGGTGTTGAGTCGTTTTGGATATTCGGACTGCACACCATCTCAAACACCATATGATCCTAGCGTATTGATTCGAAAGTCCAAAGGCATGGCTAAAGATCAATTGAGATACTCTCAAATCATTGGTTCACTAATGTACCTAGCGAGCGCAACGAGGCCAAACATCGCGTTTGCTGTGAGCAAACTGAGCCGGTTTGTTTCCAAACCGGGTGATGTACATTGGCATGCTGTTGAGAGAGTTATGCGCTATCTGAAAGGTACTATGAACTATGGACTTCACTATACCGGATACCCAATGGTACTTTAAGGGTATAGTGATGCGAATTGGATCTCTGATGCTGATGAGATGAAGGCCACAACTGGGTATATGTTTACTCTTGGAGGTGGCGCTGTTTCCTGGAAGTCTTGCAAGCAAACGATCTTAACGAGATCGACAATGGAAGCAGAATTAACGGCATTAGACACATCTAGTGTTGAAGCGAGATGGCTTCGAGATCTTTTGATGGACTTGCCATTGGTTGATAAACCGGTTCTGGCTATCCTTATGAACCGTGACAATCAGACTGTCATCACCAAGGTGAAGAGTTCAAAGGACAACATGAAGTCCACCAAACACATAAGAATGAGATTAAAAGCTGTCAAAAAATTAAGAAACTCCGAAGTGATAGCGTTGGACTATGTCCATACGGCTAAGAATCTGGCAGATCCCTTTACAAAAGGGCTATCACGTGTTGTGATAGATAATGCATCGAGGGAGATGGGTATGAGACCCACATGAGTTGCCATGGTGGTAACCCAACCTATCTGATCGGAGATCCCGTGAACTAGGACCTGGGAAAACAAGCCAGTGGTGAACTGAGGAGAGTAACTATACTAACCCACTCTGTTGGAGATGCAATACTCTCGATACTGTATGGTAGGATGACTACGGTCTTAATGTGTTCCAAAGCTTATAAAAGCAAGATGCTATCCTACAGAGCGATCTTTGGAGGAACACACCTATATGAGCCCGACTGCTGGTCACAGTCTATGAGATTGGGGTGATCTCTAGTAAGCTCATGAATAGGCCAGGAGTGTGACTTATATGCTCCACCCGAGGGGTCAGCCTTCGGCAGCCTAGTACTAGTAAGACATGTAGTGAAACTTCTTTACGCCAAACTGACAATTCAAGGCATAGTCCATTGTTCAGTTCTGAAGGAGTGTAGCCACTTGTTCTAGGTGAAGTTCAACCTTAACAGGTCTTCACTGAAACACTGGTATATCGAAACAGCAATTGGAACAGAGGACACAATGGGCCCTCGAGATCTGGTGGGGGGTTGCTGAAATCTGAGATGGGCTCTAGGCCCATATTGCAATTTCTGAAAAATCTCTAAGGGCCCATGTGGGTTATATGGCACTAGGTGTAGTGGGAAGTTTAGTCCCATCCCGGAAGTGGAAGGAGAGTTGGAGTGGTTTATAAGGGTTTCTCTTCTACATGCTATTGGAGCTTGAGAAGAGAAGAGGCCCTCACGCACTCCTCCTCCGCCGCCCGCCTCGCCACGCCTCGTCACGACGCGCCGCGGGTTGCGGGATTGAGCCGAGCCGAGCTCACACCTACGCGCTTATTTTTGCCAGTCACTAACGGAGAGTTTTCTGACAGCTGGGCCACGATGTGAGACGTCGGATCGTGGGCTGTCACGGACTCGGACGTGGATCGAGCCCACGTCTCCCCACGCGGCTGCGACTATAAGTATGCGGTGTCTCCTAACCCTAGCCGCCACGAACAGATCACATCTGCTCACGCGCACGCCCACCGTCGTTCCTTCGCTGCTGCTGCCGCCGGTGACTCCATCCCGTCCGCCGCGTACACGGTCGACGGGAGAGCAGGTCTCCGAAACCACGCCCTTCTGGTTCCTATACGGGGTGAGGGGCGAATAGGTTTTTGGGCAGCGACTACGCGACTGCTCGCTTCCGATCGTCTACTTCCTCTACGTCCGCGTCGCCTTCATCATCACCATGTCCACCGACGCCGAACGTGCTGCCGCCGAGAAAGCTGAAGCCGACAAGAAGGCCGCCGAGGATGCCGCTGCTGCCACCAAAGCTGCAGCCTCTGCGTGGCCTATTGGAGGGTATAATTCGCTTATCCCGCTCCTGATTATTTTCATATTAGCAGTCTTAGCAATATGTGTAGATTTGTCTACTGTTTGCTTAGTACGTGCATGTTTAGATCAGAGTCAGTACGTCATCAACTTAGTCAATGCCATGCTAGTGATTTACTCATGGATTAATTTAATCGAGAAATTGCCTATTTACTCAACATGGACTCGCATTTTGTTTTGACATCTACGAGATGGTGAATTTTATACAGCCAACAAAAAATTTCACCTTATACCTGAAAGAGCCAAGCATATGGGACTTCAAGAGCACTAAATATTTCAAGCATAGAAGAGGGTTCACGAAGAAAGTAAGCAAACCATTGTAGAGTAGCTTATCTGATAACAGTATGTGTTATTGATACCTAAGAGTCGATTGTAAACATCGGCTTTGTAAAAATGCAACAAAAAAAAGTAGCCATTGCATAACTGGGCAACAAATGTAATATTTAACAAAGAAATTGGTGGTACGATTCATATTAAGTTTATATGGAATTCTAAAAATGTTGGATAATAACTGTCTGACATCTAAATTAGCAAGATTTGTGACAAACAAAATTCTCAGCTAGCGAGTCTAAGAAACCTTCACAGGTACAGACATTTTCATAGGGCCGGGGAATTGCCCCCTTTTTGAAAAGAAAAAGGCGCAGACTATTCATGTTTCTGCTGCTGCCTACCTATGTCAATATTCTATTTTTCTATACTTGGCTAATTTATGATGCTAAAATTCATATAAAGCCAAAAGATAACATGGACTGCTAAATGTGAAATCCATAAAAGAAGTGACTATGAACAAATGCCATTTAGCATTAGTACAACGGCTACACTCTAAAGACGACCCGCGCTATGTACACTTCCAAGAAAAAGGATGCAGAGATAGAAGTCATGGGTTTGCTGGAGCAAAGCCAAAACTTTTCATTGATAACACAACTCCACACACAGAAGCACGCAAATTTCAATATGGAATATTTTTCGTGGGAAATTTCAATATGGAATATAATGAGGTGCAGAAGCAAGATTTACTCCCTCCATCCCACAATATAGCTTGGAAAATAGAGTTAGCAAGAAAGTAGGGAAAGCATAATATTTGCTAGCTTACATCTGAAAGAGGCAATCATATAGGACTTTAACAGTGCTATGATTTTACAAGCCTTGCAGAAGACCGACCATGTAAATCATTGGCATCCCCCCCAGAGTTAGCAAGAAAGTAGGGAAAGCATAATATTTGCTATCAACTCTCACATTTCTTTTTGTTATCTAAGAGACAGTAGGTTGTATATTTGCAGGGTATTAGACAAGTATAAGACGATGCAGAAAATCGAAATTGACGAATCTTTCTAAGCATGGACACCTACAAGAACCTACTCCAAGCCTGTGCACTGTTAAAATTGCAACCATAATCAAAGATTCAAACACACAAGTCCAAGATCAATCTTTCTTGGTCAAAACATCCACAGAAATGATTCCCGAATCGAGAACGTGCTAGGTTTCTTGCATATTCCCAAATCAAGAACGCATTGGATTTCTTGCAATACCTGATTATACATCCAGTCAGAGAGTGGGTCCCTGTAGAAATCCATGTCGTTGGAGGCGTCCAGAGAGCTGGAGGTCGAGGCGCCGCCGCACGTACGGTCGCTGCCGATCCAGCTGTCCGAGGAGAAGGAGGAGGCGGAGGAGGACGCTCCCATGGTGCTGCTCGACGGTCCCGAGAGGAAGGAAGCGGCGGCGGGGTTCTTGTACCTGCCTGCGGGCTCGTCGTCGTCATCAGATCCCCAGGCGGAGGACGAGGCGGAGCCCTCGTTGGCGACGACCGAAGTCCCCGGGGGCTGACCGGACGGGCGAGTGCTGAGGGGAGCCGGGCGCAGAGTAGCGGTCATCGGATTCTTGAGGAGTCCTGGAGGATTCAGCCCCAGCTCCGCCGCAATTGGGATCGTCGGTGTCGGGAGAGCCGCCGGAGCCGGCCATTCTATGCGGTTGGGGGAGGCGGGAAATGGAAAGGGCAAGGGGACGGGAAGGTAGGTTTTTTTTAGGGGGAAAACCAAGTTTATTCAGCAAAATCCGCATGAAGCGGGATACATCTCTGATCGTGAGGAGCATCAAACCAAACATGGCGTCCCGGACCTCTCGAGAGGGAGAACTTGGTTAAACTATGTGCTTCATAATTAACAGCACGACTCTCAAATGAAAAAATACATTGAAAGAAAGAAGCTCTAAGGTTTATTTCCGTGATGATCGCTCCATACGACCCGTGTGACTTCCTGTTGATATCTGAAACGACTTGTTGGCAGTATGAGGCGATAACAAAATTCTGGATACCCATATCTTCCGCAAGGGATAACGCCTCCCGGCACGCGATAGCCTCAAGTGTTGCAGGGTCTTCCACTCCCTCGATCACTAGAGCCAAACTACCCATGTAGTTTCCATCCCCATCTCTGCAAACAGATGCCGTAGAACCTCCTCTTCTTACCACAACTCCTACATCCACATGAATCTTGCAATACCCTGGCGGAGGTTTCTTCGGGCGTCTCTGAGCCGGTGCAGCGGACACTGGTGCAGCGACTCGTTCTGGCTTCATGGTTTTTATGGTATCAAGTTCTGCAATGAACCTTCCAATAAAGTCGAATGTAGCTTGGGGACTCTGAAAAATGGACTCATGAATAGCTTTGTGTCGGGCATGCCATATAGACCACAGTGTGACTGCTGCAAGGATGAGCTGATCATGTGATAACACTTGTATGAGCGTGAACAGCCACTGCCTTGCGCTTGACTCCGTGCTCCCTATTATTTTATGTGTGATGTCCTCGTCAATGAGCGCCCAAACACTCCTTGAGGATGAGCACTCAAGTAGGGAGTGTCACCACGAATCTCGGTTACCACAAAGCCCGCATTGGTCGGAGTCAGCCATATGCCTATGTGCTCTGACATCATTTCTCGATAGGGAATGCTTTAAGAGTCTCCATAAGAACATGCGGATTTTACCCGGAACCTTCGTCTTCCATAGTCTCTTCCACGCTCCCTCCTCTACTATGGAGTTAGATTGTCCCGCCGACCCTTCTAACCAAGCTTCCCGTCTTAATTTGGTTGCGACAAGCATATTATACGCAGACTTGACAGTGAACTCTCCATGTTTCTCGTAGTACCAAGCCCAAAAGTCACTTATGTTTCTGGTGCACAGAGGGATTGCTAGCACAGCTTGTGCATCTATTGGCATAAGATGTTCTTGAACCAGTTGCCTGTTCCATGATGCCGTCGCTCCAGTGATGAGCTCAGCCACCTTGGTGGGCGGATTTTGGGATATACTTCCCAAGGGTCGGAACATCCCCTCACGTGGCAACCAGTTTTGATTCCAAATATGTGTTGTTTCTCCGTTACCAATCCGTCTGATCAACCCCTGACGTAGTGTGTCCCTGCCTTCGATGATGGCCCGCCACACTTGGCTTGGGTGGCTCCCAAGTTCAGCACCCAGGATATCCGAGTTTGGGTAATATACACTTTTCAAAATACGTGCACTTAGGGTTTCAGGATTCTGTAGGAGCCTCCACGCTTGTTTTGCCAACATTGCTAAGTTAAAGAGCTCGAAATCTTTGAAGCCCAAACCCCCCATGCTCTTGGGATGCGTCATAGTTTTCCAAGAGACCCAGTGAGGCTTTTGTTTTCCTTCCTTGCTTCCCCACCAAAATTTTCTAATAAGCATGTTCAGATGTTCGCATAAACCTCTTGGGAGCTTGAAGCAGGACATAGAAAAAACCGGGACTCCCTATGCCACAGATTTCATCAACACTTCCTTCCCTGCAGAGGAGATAGTGCGTTCAATCCAGTCCTGAACCTTACTCCACAGACGATCTTTTAAATATTTAAAAGCACCGTTTTTTGAGTTCCCTATATCAGAAGGCATCCCCAGGTATTTCTCATTTAGTGTCTCATTAGGAACATGGAGTATCTCTTTGATCTCATTTCTCACTGAGTCCGGGACCCCCTTGCTAAAGTATATAGACGTTTTTGCATGGTTTATCCTCTGCCCCGTCGCCTGACAGTAGGTCTCCGAAACATGGTACACCTCATTAGCTCCCACACCATTGGCCTTGATAAACAGCAGGCTGCCATCAGCAAATAAAAGATGGCTTACAGGTGGTGCCGTAGGAGCAACCTACAAACCGCTCAAGTTGAATGACTCACTTTTTTAAGAGGCACGAAAGGCCCTCTGCTGCCAGCAAGAACAAGTATGGGGATATCGGGTCCCCTTGTCTGATCCCTCTCGAAGGTTTGAAATGTTGTAGTTTCTTTCCATTGAACAAGACAGAAAAACTGACTGTGGTAACCAGGCCCATAACAATATCAACCCACCTGTTGCTAAAACCTAGTTTAAGCATTATAGCTCTGAGGTATGGCCATTCCACCCTGTCATAGGCTTTCATCATGTCAAGCTTGAGGGCACACGACTGATGTTTCTTGGCTTTATTCCTCTTCATGAAGTGAAGGCACTCATATGCAGTTATAATATTATCTGTGGTCAGCCTCCCTGGAACAAAGGCTGACTGCTCCTCTGATATAATCTTAGGCAACACTTCTTTCAGTCTGTTTGCTATCACCTTTGAAGCAATTTTATGCAAAACATTGCACATGCTAATTGGGCGGAATTGAGACAGGAGCGTTGGGTTTTTTTACCTTAGGGATAAGAACCAAGACGGTGTCATTGATGCACTCCGTTGATTCTGTACCTTCTACAATTCTTAGTACGGCCTTTGTAACGTCATCTCCGCACAGGTCCCAGTGGTACTGAAAGAAATGCGTCGGAAATCCGTCGGGACCGGGCGCCTTGGTAGGGTACATCTGAAAAAGCGCTTTATTAACTTCTTCTTTACTGTACGGGGCATTCAGAGACTCGTTCATTTCTGCTGTTACTTTTGTTGGTACCGTATCAAGAACTTGGTCCATGTTATGCACTCCCTCGGAGGTGTACAGATCTCTGTAAAAACTGTTGGTCAGATCCTCCATCTCGTGCACATTAACTGTCATCTGCCCATCCGGCCTCTGGAGTGATTTAATCTGGTTCTTCCTTCTTTTACGACTTGCTCGGAGATGAAAGAAATAAGTATTCTTATCACCGTGCATTAGCCATTCCAGGCGGGCTCGCTGGCGCCACAAAATTTCCTCCCTGTGATACAATTCAGTGAGCCTCTCAATTATTTTTAACTCAATATGTGTCGGACCAAATCTGTTTGGGGAATCCCGCATCTCCTGTAGCGCCTTTTTCAGCCGCTGAATATCGCGCCGAACATTACCGAAGTTTGTCCTTTCCCAGTGAGACAGGTCTGTTGACAGCGACCGCAGCTTGTCGTTGAGGGAACCAACAGAATCTCCCTCGCCATTGGACCATGCACTCTGGATGGCAGTCGTCAACGTGGGGTCTCGCTCCCAGGCTACCTCATACTTAAATGCCTTTGGGGCCCGCCTGCATGTATCACCATGCATGAGATTCACGTAGATGGGCACATGATCACTGGTAGCTGCCATTTTGTGCTCTAACTGCGTCGAAGGAAAGGCAATACACCAGGCCGGGTTTGCCACTCCTCGGTCTAGACGTACCCGTGTATACGTGCCTCTTGTCACCTTTTTCTCGAAGGTCCAATATGTGCCTGTGTAACCTATATCCGTAAGTCCACATGTATCAAGGGCATCCCTAAACGCATCAATTTGCGCTTGGCTCCTGTTACCCACGCCATCATGCTCTTGGAGGTGTAAGACTTCATTGAAATCTCCAACGACGAGTCATGGTAAGTCACTAGCCCCCACAATTCCTCTGAGCATGTCCCACGTTTTGTATCTTTCGTTAACTTGTGCTTCTCCGTAGACAAAGGTGGCCCTTATTTTCATATCAACCAGCTCATCAATTTCAACATCAATATGATACCGAGAATAACCAACAATTTCAAGCTTTATTTCTTCGTTCCAAAAGATCCCTAAACCACCACTTCTTCCAGAGCTACTAACAGCAAAACTTTTATTATAGCCTAATGAACCAACCAAACTCTCGACTCTAGAACCCTCTATTTGAGTTTCCAAGATACACAGTACAGAGGGGGCAAACTGCTTCGTTAGATCACGAAGCTCTCGAACTGTCGCGGGTTTGCCAGCCCCGCGGCAGTTCCAACAGAGGAAACTCATTGCGCTAGGCGCGACCCCACCAGGGGGCCCGCCAAACGCACATCAGGTGTTTTGTTTGCAGCTGTGTTCTTCCCATTGGTCTTGTCATTTGTCGCCATGCTTGGTTTGGTCCTTTTCTGCTCCTGTTTTGAGGAAGGGCTAGGTGGAACCTCAGTTGGACCTGGCAGTAGCAGAAGATTGTTTGCAGCGGGCACTGACGCCGAGGGATCAGTCTCAGGTCCCCTCTTTCTGTTCCCGTCAGCCTCTATCATTGCTACATCTCTGCCATCCTGTTCTCTGTCATCTTCAGAAGGATCTTCCTGGGTAGTGTGCTCCTCGGGACCGCGTGCACGACCGCGACCCCTTCCCGATCGGCCTCTTCCCCGACCGCCTCGAGATCCATTGCCTTCAGATGAGCTGCGTCCTTCTCCTGGCCCCTGACCCGGTCCTTTAAACCAGGCCGCTTTTAGGTCTTTGAACACCAGGGCTTTAGGGGGGTGTACTCCATCGCCACACTCCTTGAACAGATGGCCCATGTACCCACAAACCGCACACCAATCTGGTAGGCGTTCGTATTTCACCCTGAAGATCACCCTTTGGACAACATCTTTCTTCTTGATAACCAATGAAACGGCATTCTTCAGAGGTTTTGTAACATCAATCCTCAGTCGAACCCGTGCAAAATTCCCTTCGAAATCATGAGATTTTGGCTCAGCGAAGATGAACTCTCCCACCGTAGCAGAAAGAGCCTTGATCTTGGGGAAGAAACCGTCTAGAAGATCGTGTATCTGCATCCAGATGTCGATCTTATTCAGCTCAATTGTTGACGGCTTGGTGAAACCATCATAAGGGGCGATGACCACGGCCTTCCCTTTGAATTGCCACGGGCCTTCCTCCATGACTCGTTCCCAGTCACCGAGGCAGCCAAACTGCATCGTATACAAGTTATCCTCAAGAGGGCGTATCTTCACCTCCTTTGCCAGATCCCATGCGACCCTCATGTTTCTGAAGAACCAGTACTGGCTATAGGGTTTTTCTGTGTGAACCCTAGCAATTTCCATCCACCAGGTCGTTTCCACCAGGAGTTCTTCGTCCTCGATCACGACATCTTGAAGATCGTCCTCTTTCAGCCCTAATTCCTCCATCATCGCCTCCAGGTCGGAGACCGCTTGTCCCGATCCCGATGCGACATCCTCCATGTTCTCTAGCCCGTGAAGATGATCCGCGGGCGGTAATGAACCATATCACGAACCCCGACTCCCTGCTGCTGGAGAGGCCACCCGGACCCCTGCCTGCCAGCGAAGAGAAGAGGCCAGGGGATGGCCGGTCTCTACAGTGAAGGCTGATCGCCGTCGCCAAGAGGAGAGGGAACCCTAATGAGAGGGGATTGCGAGATGTGTTTGATAGATGGGACGGGAAGGTAGGTGAACGGGAAGGCAGCGCGAGATTTTGTGGCAAGGGGAGGCCCTATATGACGCTCTCCCAACAGAGAGCCCCAATGTACCAACGGCTGGGCCGGCCCATTTACAAAGGACTATACCAACGGGGTCCGTTCTGTAGCAACGATTCATGGGAGCAACTAGTTAACGAGCGCTCCTTCGAAAGCCTCGCAACGATCAGCGCCACTTGGCGCGCTCTCAGCCATTCGCCACGTGTAGCGCTCTGGACGCTCCCTTCGGATTTTGTTTTTTTTATTTTTCCGCACGCGTTTTCGGCTTTTTAAACGGTTTTTTTCCGGGTTTTTTCGACGTTTTGGTTTTCCCCCGGTCTTTCTTAGCTTTTCGACAAAAAAATTCGGAAAAAAAAATTCGCGAAAAAACGCGTTTTATTTTTTTTTCTTTCGTGGAAGTCACGGTTTTTCTTCCGTGAGAGGCACGGTTGTGCTTTAGTGAGAGTCACGGCCGTGCCTCTCGGAAACGAAAAAACGCATTTTCTGTTTTTTTCTTTCGCGAGAGTCATGGTTTTGCTTTCGCGAGAGGCACGGTTGCGCTTTCGCGAGAGTCACAGCCGTGCCTCTTGGAAGGGGAAAAACAAAACGCGTTTTCTGTTTTTTTTCGTTCGTGAGAGTCATGGTTTTGCTTCCGCGAGAGGCATGGTTATGCTTACGCGAAAGTCACGGCCGTGCCTCTCGGAAAGGGAAAAAAGTACGTGTTTCTATTTTTTTTTCTTTCGCAAGAGTCACGGTTTTGCTTTCGCGAGAGTCACGGCCGTGCCTCTCGGAAACGAAAAAAACGTGTTTTCTATTTTTTTTCTTACACGAGAGTCACGATTTTGGTTCCACGAGAGGCACAGTTGTGATTTTGCGAGAGGCACGGGCGTGCCTCTTTCGGAAAGGGAAAAAACCGTGCTCTCGGTTCGGTTTTTTGCCTGGTTTTTTTCCTGAAAAGAAAAAGTTCATCAAAACCTATCAATATGGGATCTAGTTTTAAAGATCTCGACACGAGGAATCCAATGGTGAAAACGGTTCGAGATTTGGACGCACGGTTTAAGAGATAAAACGTTTTGAATAAACGAATCTGCGAAAAAAGGGAAAACTCCCAGGTTGCGACAAGTGGCGCGCTGCATGTGCGCCACTTGTCGCGACCTGGAAAAGTGAAGTGTTCTTTGCAATGAGTACTCATTAATTAGTGATTTTGACGATTCACTGTAGCATTTTGAGGAGCTCCTTTTTTTGAGGAAGAAAATGTGAAAAAAAAACTGGCGCTCGAAGGTGGTGGTACATGGGCCGGCCCAGCAACACTGTTCGCTCGCTCCCAGGCAGCACAAAAAAAAACAACACAATAAGTAGCGATCTGGTGGATTGAACTCGCGCCACGAGTACAACGATCAAGCACGGCTCGCCACCACGCCAACTAGTTACTGGCGACTAATTACAGCCGTGCCTCTTGGAAGGGGAAAAACAAAACGCGTTTTCTTTTTTTTCGTTCGTGAGAGTCATGGTTTTGCTTCCGCGAGAGGCATGGTTATAATTACGCGAAAGTCACGGCCGTGCCTCTCGGAAAGGGAAAAAAGTACGTGTTTCAATTTTTTTCTTTCGCAAGAGTCACGGTTTTGCTTTCGCGAGAGTCACGGCCGTGCCTCTCGGAAACGAAAAAACGTGTTTTCTATTTTTTTTTCTTACACGAGAGTCACGATTTTGGTTCCACGAGAGGCACGGTTGTGATTTTGCGAGAGGCACGGGCGTGCCTCTTTCGGAAAGGGAAAAAACCGTGCTCTCGGTTCGGTTTTTTGCCTGGTTTTTTTCCTGAAAAAAAAGTTCATCAAAACCTATCAATATGGGATCTAGTTTTAAAGATCTCGACACGAGGAATCCAATGGTGAAAACGATTCGAGATTTGGACGCACGGTTTAAGAGATAAAACGTTTTGAATAAACGAATCTGCGAAAAAAGGGAAAACTCCCAGGTTGCGACAAGTGGCGCGCTGCATGTGCACCACTTGCCGCGACCTTGAAAAATGAAGTGTTCTTTGCAACGAGTACTCATTAATTAGTGATTTCGATGATTCACTGTAGCGTTTTGAGGAGCTCCTTTTTTTGAGGAAGAAAATGTGAAAAAAAAACTGGCGCTCGAAGGTGGTGGTACATGGGCCGGCCCAGCAACACTGTTCGCTCGCTCCCAGGCAGCGCAAAAAAAAACAACACAATAAGTAGCGATCTGGTGGATTGATGATTCACTGTAGCGTTTTGAGGAGCTCCTTTTTTTGAGGAAGAAAATGTGAAAAAAAAACTGGCGCTCGAAGGTGGTGGTACATGGGCCGGCCCAGCAACACTGTTCGCTCGCTCCCAGGCAGCGCAAAAAAAAAACAACACAATAAGTAGCGATCTGGTGGATTGAACTCGCGCCACGAGTACAACGATCAAGCACGGCTCGCCACCACGCCAACTAGTTACTGGCGACTAATTACAGAACAAACAATTTAAGAGCAGAGTTATATCGTTTACTGGTTTCTCAAAAAAAGGTATATCATTTACTGTAGCACTTTGATTCTTGAATTATTTCAAAATATTTTTGGAAAATGTGTTTTTCAAAGTAAACAAAAAAAATTTAAGTTCACATATTAAAAAAAACTCGCATATTAAAATAAAAAGAACAAATACAAAAAAGTTAATGTATCCACAAAAGTCCAGAAATACAAAAAGTCATTAAAAATTTAAAAGTACACTAATTTGGGAAACAGTTCATGACTTTGAAAAGGAGTTCATCATTTTTCAAAAATGTTCATGAACTTTTCTGGAAAAAAATATCGGTGGTCGAATTTGAAAACAAAATCATGAAAAAAGTTCATAAAAAATGAAAAAGTTCATTGAGTTACAAAAAAGTTCATCGATTTTGAAAAAAGTTCATTAAATTTGAAAAACAGTTCATCAACTTCGAAAAAAGTTTATCGAGTTACAAAAAGTTCATCAAATTTGAACAATAGTTCATCAACTTCGAAAAATGTTCATTAAGTTTGAATTTTTTTTATTGAATTCGAAAAAAGTTCACTAAATTTGAAAAAAGTTCATCAAATATTATAAAATGCGTTCACACATTTTTGAAAACAATAAAAATAAAAATTTCGTCACTTTTGAAAAATAGTTCATGAATTTTAAAAAATATTCACGCATTTAGTTAAAAGAAAAAAGAACCAAACAAAAGTTGCTCCGAGAAAAAAATGAAAACAAAGAGAACTATTGCTAGAAAAAAGGAAAAGAAAAGAACAAATGAAGGAAAAAGCAGTTATGAAACACATGTGGCGGGGGTGGCTAGTTGGTTGACCTTAGTGTACGATTAATCTAGCGACCACGGTTTGAATCACGCCACCTCTCAGTTTTTGCGTTTTAACAGAAAAAAAAAGTAGAACGAGCCGGCCCAGCGAGGCGGAGGGGTGTGCGCCCGTTTGCGAAACCTGGGGAGCTCCTGACCGGCTCTCTCAGCACCGGGGGGTGGCTAGTTGGTTGACCTTAGTGTACGATTAATCTAGCGACCACGGTTCGAATCACGCCACCTCTCAGTTTTTGCGTTTTAACAAGGAAAAAAAGTAGAACGAGCCGGCCCAGCGAGGCGGAGGGGTGTGCGCCCGTTTGCGAAACCTGGGGAGCTCCTGACCGGCTCTCTCAGCACCGGTTTTGATTACTGGCGCTCGAAGGTGGTGGTACATGGGCCGGCCCAGCAACACTGTTCGCTCGCTCCCAGGCAGCGCAAAAAAAACAACACAATAAGTAGCTATCTGGTGGATTGAGCTCGCGCCGCGAGTACAACGATCAAGCACGGCTCGCCACCATGCCAACTAGTTACTGGCAACTAATTACAGGACAAACAATTTAAGAGCAGAGTTATATCGTTTACTGGTTTCTAAAAAAAAGCTATATCATTTACTGTAGCGCTTTGATTCTTGAATTATTTCAAAACATTTTTGGAAAATGTGTTTTCAAAGTAAACAAAAAAATTAAGTTCACATATTAAAAAAAACTCGCATATTAAAATAAAAAGAACAAATACGAAAAAGTTAATGTATTCAAAAAAGTTCACAAATACAAAAAGTCATTAAAAATTTAAAAGTACACTAATTTGGGAAACAGTTCATGAATTTGAAAAGGAGTTCATCGTTTTTCAAAAATGTTCACGAACTTTTCTGGAAAAAAGATATCGGTGGTCGAATTTGAAAACAAAATCATGAAAAAAGTTCATCAAAAATGAAAAGGTTCCTCGAGTTACAAAAAAGTTCATCGATTTTGAAAAAAGTTCATCAAATTTGAAAAACAATTCATCAACTTCGAAAAAAGTTCATCGAGTTACAAAAAAGTTCATCGACTTTGAAAAAAGTTCATCAAATTTGAACAATAGTTCATCAACTTCGAAAAAAGTTCATCAAGTTTGAAAAAAGTTCATTGAATTTGAAAAAAATTCACTAAATTTGAAAAAAGTTCATCAAATATTATAAAATACGTTCACGCATTTTTGAAAACAATAAAAATAAAAATTTCATCACTTTTGAAAAATAGTTCATGAATTTAAAAAAATATTCACGCATTTAGTTAAAAGAAAAAAGAACCAAACAAAAGCTGTTCCGAGAAAAAAAAGAAGAAAACAAAGAGAACTATTGCTAGAAAAAAGGAAAAGGAAAGAACAAATGAAGGAAAAAGCAGTTACGAAACACATGTGGCGGGGGTGGTCAGTTGGTTGACCTTAGTGTACGATTTATCTGGCGACCACGGTTCGAGTCATGCCACCTCTCAGTTTTTGCGTTTTGACAGAAAAAAAACAAAGTAGAATGGGCCGGCCCAGCGAGGCAGAGGGGTGTGCGCCCGTTTGCGAAACCTGAAGAAACCGGCCAGCGGCGCCGTTTAGGATTTGCCAGCGTTTTGCGCTTGCTGTACCAGTGTACACTAAAAAAAAGAGCTTGCTGTACCAGCGGTTTTCCAAAAAGAAAAAACGTTCGTTTTCTTGAAGTAACATCAAAAATTTTGATTCGCCTTTTTAGGAAAAAATAAAATCAGCTTTAGAAAAAATGAGAACATTTTCAAAACATCAACTTTTTTAAGAAACAGGGAGAATTTTTCAAAACATAAACATTTTTTGAAATTCTTGAACGTTTTTCAAAAAATGAGATTATTTTTATTTGTGAACAAAATTTGATAATGAAACCAAAATTTGAAATTCCAAACAATGTTTTAAAGACACGAACATTTTTTAAAATTCCCAAACATTTTTTGGAAATATGAACATATTTTTAACTTGTGAAAAAAATGAAAACAGAACATTTTTTGACATCTGAACTTTCTTTTTAAAAAACAACATCTCTGCACCGTCACTTCGTTGAGCTAATGTCAACCACGTTGAATCATCACATCTGCTGGCCGGCTTGGAATTCGACATCACCATGTCAACTATTGGGGATACACATAACAAGTAGGCGCATGAAATGATGAGGACACCATAACTATCGACAAGTCTCCAACAATTATAGGTCCAATCACAAGAAGTCGCGCCAAACTAATAAGTGACCAGGTGAACGCTAACTTAAGTTTACCTTATAACCTTAATGACACAACTATGCTTTCATCCACATTGTTGTTGGTTGAACTTAGGTATCACATGAAAGAAATCCAACAACATATCACTACAGGAATCAGACACTTTGCCGTCTGCCATGGCCTTTGCCGTCAGCCAGCAGATGGCAACAGATCTAGCTGAATAAGCTACGACAAAGGGCTCTCTGCCATCAGCTGGCGGATGGCAAAGATGAAATAGTATCCTGGCGGACGGCAAACGGCAAACCGCGGATGGCAAAGATGCAAAGAGCCTGTACGACACATGTGGCAGGTTAGGTCTGTTAGGGGGTTAACGACATGCTTTGCCGTCCGCTAGCAGACGACAAAGTCCTTTGCATCTTTGTCATCTGCCAACGGACGGCAAAGTGCCCATATAGGCCAGCCCAGGTAGCTGCCACGTGGCATGCTATGCCATCTGCTGGCAGGCGACAAAGATGTAAAGGTCTTTGTCATCTGCCAGCAGACGACAAAGCAACCATATAGGCCAACCCAGTGCCCCCAGGTTGCACAGGTAGCTGCCACGTGGCAGCTTTGCCGTCTGCTGGCAGACGACAAAGAGCCTGTATAGCCCCTGTTTTTTCTGTTTTTCTTAAATTCATTCAATTTCACAGAATTTCATAGTATGCATAGGGATTGACTATTCGTCATCCTGGATGAGGAATAGTTATTCTTCACCCCCTCTATTTTACCATCAATGCATCATAATTTTACGTTCCGTAAGTTTTATCTTATTTTCGACGTAAAAAGAGACCGTAAGAAAATATATAATCGTTGTAAAAAATATTTTATGTTATGTAAAATTACAAACGTAAAAACATAGTGTCAAATACACATAAACTACAAATTTTCTTGTCTTATGACCTATATTTTTATTTTCTTATGCCAAATTTGACGTAGTGAATCAATATGAATGTAACTATTTGAATTTTAAACGTAATTAATTATTATATATATATATAGACACACACACAGACACACATTTGAAGATATATATACACATTTGAAGATATATATACACAAGCATACCAACACATATCCAACAACATATCCAACACATATCCAACACATCCAACAAGAAGTTTGCAACAACACATATCCAACAACAAGTTTGCAACAAGTTTCAAAGAACATAAAAGAAGCACAAGTAGAAGAGTAGACTCCATGAACGCAAGATCCTCATGTAAAGCAAATATGCAAATTAGGAAAGATGAAAGTTAAAAGAAGAAGAAGACTAGCTAGAAGAAAAAGAAGAAAAAGAAGAAGAAGAAGAAGAAGAAGAAGAGGTCTTCTTCTTCTTCTTCTTCTTCTTCTTCTTCTTCTTCTTCTTCTTCTTCTTCTTCTTCTTCTTCTTCTAACTAAGGTAGGAAAAAATGACATTTTTTAGCTAAGCTAGGTAAAAATGCTAAGTGTGTAGGTCATTTTAGAGCTAAGCTAGTTAAATAGGTCATTTGGAGCTAACCTAGGTAAAATGAATCATATTGGAGCTAACCTAGGTAAACTTGGTCATTTTTGAGTTAACTAAGCATATTATGCCATTTTTGACATAAGTAAGCTAATTATATGTCTTTATTGAGCCAACCCAGGTAACTAAGCAGATTAGAGCTAATTTAGCATTTTAGAGCTAACTTAGGTCATTTTGGAGCTAACTTAGGTAAAATTGATCATTTTGAAGCTAATTAGGCTTATCATGTCATTTTCGAGAAAAATAAGCTAACTATATGACATATATGATGTTACCAAGATTGTTATGCCATGTCAAACCTAAGTAAGCTAATTATGCCATTTTTTACATATGTAAGCTAAGTGTATGTCATTATTGAGAAAACTTAGCTAACTAAGCATATTAGAGCTAACTTAGGTCATTTCGGAGTAAACAAAGCTAAGTGTAGATCATTTTGGAGCTAAGTAAGCTAATTATGTCATTTTGGAGGAAGATTAGCTAAGTCTAGGTCATTATGGTAAGCATTTTGGAGGAAATAAAGCTAAGTCTAGGTCTTTATGCATTTGGTTAGCAAAACACTAGAGAAAACTTACCGTCATCACGGAGGTGAAAGACCGGTCGGGTTTGCGCCAGTGCCAGGCAGAGAAGGACCGGTCGGGGTTGCGCCAGTGCGAGACGGAGAAGGATTGGTCGATGCTTGTCGGGAGGCATGCTGCACCAAAAATCATTTGCGATGTCTCGTTAGCATGATGCAATTGAAATGTAAATACTAGTAACTAATGACCATTCAAATGAAACTCACCGCGTCTGCTATAGCAATTGGGGCATCGGCAGAGGGGTGTGACCGTTTTTCTCGCACACGGACTACACATTTTGTTTTCACGAGTTAGTCATATTACTTAGTAATGAAACAAACATTACGCGCATGATTTGGCTAATATGCAGGAGAAACTTACCACGAGGAGCTCGTAATTGCTGACACTACAAACTGAAAGCTGACCCTGTGAATAGATATAGTTGAGATAGAGTGGATGAGCATCACAAAGTGCAAAGATTTTGCAAAATAATTGAGTCAAAAACTTAGTTTTAGTTTTCCACAAAAAGCATTTCGGAGTTACTGATTTGTTAAACTCGGTGCCATGGAAGCAATATTGGAGTCTGAACTAGTGAAATCGGTCAGACCGAGCCACAGTTCGGTGACTCCGAGATTGCTATGGTTTCACTGAGAGTTGAACTCAGTCACATCGATTTGCAAGTTTCGGTCAGACCGAAAGTTACAAGTGCAATGGCCTAGGACAAATCTATGAGACCGATTTCTACAACTCGGTCGGTCCGAGATGAGTTCGGCAGAAACGTAACCCTAATTTTTCGAATCAAAACTAATCTAAAGGAAGTTTTTGTTGGATGGAGTGATCTCATACGTGGTAAGAATCATGGCATTGACCTAAGTGCAGGAATCAGAGGTAAAGATTGCACATAGGGGTCGAGTTCATACCCTAACTCAGCGGTGAACTCGCTACGGCGGCAATGGCGGTGAAGATTCCCATTGACGGCGGCGGAGACCAGCGGTGGGAGGTCACTGGCGACGAGGAGACGATCCGGAGACCCGAGTCGGCAGAGCAGGACATGCGCGGCCAAAAGGTTTCAGAGGAATTTCCAAAATTTGACCCGTGAGTATATATATCCTGACCCTGTCAGTGTGACCGAGTTGAACGACTCGATGGCACCGAGATGCAGAATCGCAAGCGGTTACTACAACTCGGTGTGACCGAACTGTTCAAATCGGTTGCACCGAGATTGAAAAGCTAGATCAACTCAATGAACTCGGTATGACCAAATGGAATGAATCGGTCAGACCGAAATACACAGATAGGTTTTGGACGTTTAAGTCTATGACGAACCGGTGACTCCGAGTGCTCCTCACCCAGAGGGTTCGAATCTGACTTGATCAAACTTTGTGATGTAGCATGAATAGAGTTTGAGACAAGAAAAGCATAGATAGCTAGAGGGAGTTCTTAGGCATTCTTGTCCATACATTTGGCAAAAGAAAAGACCAAACAATCATATCAACAAATGGATGTCCTCGAATGAGAAAAGTATGCAATCAACGTGCTCACACAATAAGATGGCAAATGAAATATGTGGCAAAGCATTCACAAACACTCTAGCATATATCAAGCAATTGGCGGTCACTAGGTCATCTATATATGAGTATATTGACTGAGGAGTCAAATGAGAGCATTTGATCATAGGTCATACTCATCGTTTAAGCACAAGTGGGGTTACCACTTTTACATAAAGCATTGTTGTGTTCACACCATTAGAGTTGCTTTACCTCAATTCTTAGAGTAAATCTCCCCCCTAGATGTGATATCCCCCCTAAGAGGGATGAACTAACCTTGGGTTTGTCGATGATGACTCCATGTAGATGTTGAAGATGTGCATGCTCAATGTTGTATATCATTTGGAGCAATCATTGGAGTGAGTTGCACTTTCAATACCTACATGGGTTAGTCCCACAAGGAACAAACAAGGATATCCATTGACATAGAGTAAAGTACACACAAGATGGTGTCCATGAAAGCATTAGGTTACCTTGTCCCTTGTCTTACCAATAAGAAGGTTTGTGACTCCTTGAACTAGTGCACGATTTGGAGGTTATTTGCACTTGTTCTCGCCAAAATGATTGAGTGAAGTATGTCGGCGGAGTCACCCTCAAGAACTCTCTAGTTCTTCTTCTTCTTCGGGATCCACAACTTGATGGGAATCCTTGGAGTTGTTGTCATACTTGATGAAGTAGAACTTGATGTACTCTTGGGAACCCACTTGACCAAGGCCTTAGGAGCTTCTTCAAATGCATCAATCTCCTCTTGAAGCTTGTCCTTGCCTTTTTTCTTGTGGTGGAAGATCATCTTGAGCTTGTGTCCCTTTGAAGGTAGTAGGATCACACTTCTCTTGTTGAGGAACAAACTTCGTCTTGGGGTATTGATCTTCTTGCCACTCAACTCCATTGGCATTGAACTTTCGTTCAAAACCAACACCTTGATTCTTCTGATGCCTTCCTTGCTTGCGTACAATTTCCTCAAATTGCTTACTTCCGGCAAGGCTCTTGTAAACACATTTCTCTATAATTCCCTTCAAGAAGTTATTCTCTTGCTCAAGTGTAACTTGGCTAAGAGAATCATTAGTGGAATCAAGAGAACTACTAGAAGCAACAATATTGGATTTAGCATGATTATTGTTACTACTAGAAGAAGAATCTTTCCTACTCTTGTTGCTAGATTTTACTTGTGGCATGTAAGTAGACAAGAGTAAACGCTTGGCAATGTAATAAGAACTTTTCTTACAAATATCATCATTGATTGCTTTTAAGAACCCATGCTCTTGCTCTAGGTTGAGCTTTTCAAAGCGTAGCTTCTCATGAGTCTTTAAAAGCTCTCGGTGATCTTCCAAGGTAGTTTCATGAGCTACCTTAAGAGTGTTTAGTTCTTTAGTTAGACTCTAAATCACCTTCTTATCATCGTCATTCGTTTTTATCTTGATTAGCATGATTAATAGCAAGTTCATCATAGTTTTCATCACTAGAGTTGTCAACAAGTAAATCATCATCACCTAGCAAATCATCTTCATCACTACTGAAATCAACATACTCGGGTGTGATACCTTTAGGCCTTTAGCCATGAAGCATCCTCCAATTCCTTCATTTGGTGAGTCAAATATGTCATAGGAGTTGGTTGACACAAGTGCTAGACCGGCAACACCTTCATCTTGAATATATTTGGAGTCAGAGTGATAACTTCTCTCAGAGTGGTGGTCGGAGTCGGAGCCGGATACCCATTCACCAACATGAGCTTGATGTCTTTGCTTTGTATAGCTCCTTGATGACTTGTCCTTCCTTTCCGAATCCTTGCTTCTACGAGAGGTTCTTCATTCATATCGATCATCTCTACTCCTTCTCTCTCTTGGAGGTGATTCTTCTCTTCTACTTCTCCTTTTAGGTGAGTCTTCTCTTCTTTTGTAGTGTCTGGGTCTTCCACAATTGTAGCAATTACGCTCACGACTAGAAGATCTTTTGTCATTGTAGGACCTTGACTTGGAACTTCTTTCTTTGCTTCTATTCTTGTAGAACTTGTTGAAGTTCTTCACCATTAAGCTCAATTAATCATTGAAGACTTGTTTCTCACTTGATGATGTAGGAGCATCACATGAGGCTTTGTAAGCACCACTAGACTTGTTGTGAAGCTCTTATTTATCCTTGAGTGACATCTCACGAGCAACAATTCTACCAATGACTTCCGTTGGCTTGAGATCTTTGTAATTGGGCATCATTTGGATTAATGTGCACATGGTGTCATATTTTCCATACAAGGCTCTTAGGATATTCTTGATGATGAATATATATGTCGGTCATCTCTTCACTTCCTAAGCCGGCAATCTCATTTGTGATGAGAGCAAGCCTAGAATACATTTCAGCGACACCTTCACCATCCTTCATTTTGAACTTCTCAAGTTGACTTTGAAGCACATCCAATTTGGATTCTTTGACGGAGTTGGTACCTTCGTGCATATCAATCAGAGTATCCCAAATTTCCTTTGCATTCTCAAGACGGCTGATTTGGTTGAATTCTTCGGGGCACAATCCGTTGAAGAGGATATTGCAAGCTTGAGCATTGTATTGCAGCATCTTCAATTCTTCTGCGGTAGCTTCACGATTCAGTTCCCTCCCATCAAAGAATTCATCTTGCAAGCCAATACATACAATAGCCCAAACGGCGGAGTTATGTCCAAGAATATGCATTTTCATCTTATGCTTCCAACTAGCAAAATTAGTACCATCAAAGTAAGGACCTCTACGGTGGTAATTTCCCTTGATAGATGCCATACTCTCCTCGGTTGTGAAACTAAGGCAATGATCACCAAAGCTATGGAAATCAAGGCAAATGGAGACCAAAGGTCTCATACCACTTGTAGTATCGAAAGTATGTCTAGAGGGGGGTGATTAGACTACTTGGCCAAATAAAAATCTAGCCTTTTCTCAATTTTAAGTCTTGGCAGATTTTAGCAACTTATCACAAGTCAAGAAATCAACCTACACATGCAATTCTACGAGTATAGTAGCGAAATGTAAATCATTTCATATGAAGGTAAAGGGGAGGAGTTTGAGGGGAGCAAACGCGATGTAGACACCGAGAGTTTTGGCGTGGTTCCGATAGGTGGTGCTATCGTACATCCCCATTGATGGAGACTTCAACCCACGAAGGGGAACAGTTGCGCGAGTCGACGGAGGGCTCCACCCACGAAGGGTCCACGAAGAAGCAACCTTGTCTGTCCCACCATGGCCATCGCTCACGAAGGACTTGCTTCACTTGGGTAGATCTTCACGAAGTAGGCGATCTCCTTGCCATTACAAACTCCTCGGTTCAACTCCACAATCTTGATGGAGGCTCCCAAGTGACACCTAACCAATCTAGGAGACACCACTCTCCAAAAGGTAATAAATGGTGTGTTGATGATGAACTCCTTGCTCTTGTGCTTCAAATGATAGTCTCCCCAACACTCAACTCTCTCTCACAGATTTGGATATGGTGGAAAGATGATTTGAATGGAAAGCAACTTGGGGAAGGCTAGAGATAAAGATTCTAGTGGTTAGAATGGAATGTCTTGGTCTCAACACATGAGTAGGTGGTTCTCTCTCAGAAAATGAATGCTGGAAGTGTAGGAACATTTTGATGGCTCTCTCCTCGAATGGAGGATGGCTGGAGGGGTATATATAGCCTCCACACAAAATCTAACCGTTACACACAATTTAGCAAACTCAGTGGGACCGAATAGTGAAACTTGGTCAGACCGATTTAGTTCGAAATGTGAACATTAGGCATTTCGGTGGGACCGACACGATCAACTCGGTGAGACCGATTTTGTTCCGGTTAGGGCATAACTTGATCTCGGTGAGACCGATCACATGAACTCGTTGAGACCGATTTCAGTAATAGGCAAACAAAGAGTTGGTCAAGCAAACTCGGTGGGACCAATCGCTCATTTTGGTGAGACCGAAACGTTACGAAAAGGAAACAGAGAGTTTGCATTGTGAACTCGGTGGGACCGATCGTTCATTTCGGTTAGATCAAAATGTTACAAAGGGAAGCAGAGAGTTTGAAATCCCATCTCGGTGAGACCGAGATCCCTATTGGTGAGACCGAACTGATTAGGGTTTCTGGCTATGGCTATGTCAAGTGAACTCGGTGGTGCCGGATAGATCAAATCGGTGGGGCCGAGTTTGACTTTTGGTTTGGGACATATGTGAAAATGAGAGAGTGGTTGAGGGATTTTGGAGCATATCACTAAGCATTTTGAGCAACCAAGCCATTAATCAACACATCGTCCCCTTTTAATAGTATTGGCTTTTCCTATGGACTCAATGTGATCTTGGATCACTAAAATGAAAATGTAGAGTCTTGAGCTTGTGCCAATATGTGTCCTTAGCATTTTGAGGTGTCCACATCTCTAGTCCATGCCATGCCAATCATTGAACTTTCTGAAAAGATTATCTTGAATGGATATTAGTTCAATGAGCTATATGTTGTTAAGAATTACCAAAACCACCCAGGGATTAGTTGCACTTTCAATGCCATAAGTGCAAATGGGATTTGTTTTAATGGGGCATGCATAGTTACTATGTTGAGATTGAAATGATGCAATATGGGAGATCTCACTCATAGCATATGACAAGTTTAAAGGGTTGTCAAACATGATGTGACCAAAAGAATTTTCACATGATATCTTATGGAGCATAGCATCACAACTAGGCAACTCGACATGCTCATCATCATATTCATCATAAATTGGTAAGTCATGACATGAGGAAGTCGCACTAGCATGAAGCATGGTAATAGATGGATCAACATCATGCAAGGAATCATTTGTGAGATAGTCCACTAGTGGGACAAGTGAAGGTCCATCACCTATATTACCTTTAGAGCTCCGCTCATGTGTTGTAGGTGAGGTTGCAACTTGATGGTACTATGTGGGGGTGCATCTTCTTCCATCATGGCCATTGGTTTGCCCATTGGAGGTATGGACTCATCGAGTATTAGCGCTTCATCTTGTTGGAGATCTAGCACCAAAAAGGAAAACACACTCGAAGTAGAGGTTAAGTCATTAGAAATCATAGTGGCCTCACGTGTCGTCTCAACTACCTCACTCACTAAGTGTTGTGGCTCACTCACTCCCTCAAGGATGCTCTCACTCATATGGTTGGTAGAGTCACTCAAATGGCTCTTAACCTCACATAGGATGTGTGGCATGCTCTTGTGTGTGGGGCTAGTGGCGGTCACACTCACCCTCTCATAGGAAATGCACTCAATGTCATATATGGTGGAGTCACTCATCTCACTCATGGGGTGGTGGCTCTCCTCACATGTCAATTGGGGCATCTTGTCATATGTGGGTGTCAGAGAGATGTAGGTGCAAATGTCTCCATGCTCAACTCCTATCGCCGCCTTGGTTGAAGGGATATTCCCATGCTCAACATCCTCATCCATAACGCCTCCAAAGATGAATGTTGTAGGATGTGGCAAATCATCGCTCTCCTCTGAGACCAAAGATAAAGTCTCATGTGCGGTCTCGTAGCTTGACTCGGAGTATGAGTCCCGTTGGGGCGCCGTCTTCATGTTGTTGAAGAGGTTCGCACTCTTCACCATGGTCGAAGGGGATGGCCCTTGCTCGACCGTCTTCTCGTCATCTTGTATGAGGCCCATATGACGTGGCATCTCGTAGCTCATCTCCATGACCGAAGGTACTTGCCCATGCTCAGCCATCTTCCTTGATGGGCTTCCGAAGATGGAAGTGTCGCCCTCGCTTTTAGGTGGTCTCCTTGGACTTGATGATGTCGATGTAGGCGTACTCATGGGAAGTAGGCGAAGATGTCGTACGTCCAAAGGCGAAGATGCCTTGACAACACTTGGCGAAGATGCCGAAGTAGCGGTGGTAGCCATAGCATCCTCTTGGTGGTGCTTGTCTCGCGGTCTGCTCTTGAGCTCATGAAGGTTGGTCGTAGCTTGATGTCGAGCTTGTTAGGACTTGTAGGTTTCCGCATCTCGAGCATCTCCATGTTGATGGTGTCATTGTCATGCTTGAGCTCGTAGTAGATGTCGTTCGTTGTCGTCGTGCACATGATTCTTGGGGGAGACTTTCCCTTCATGACAATGTGGATCACGAATGTCATGATGGTCGCCATGTAGATATGGACGTGGACGAATTGCGCTTGCATCACTTGAGCGCTCTGAAGATGGTTGACTTGCTCGCCGCCGCCTTGAGGATGATGAAGGGGACCAAGACTTGTAGTCGGACAACACTTGTCGGATTTCCTCCATGTGCTTGTCCATACTTTTGTTGTGGTAGTCGAACATGTCGTTGATACGTCTCCAATGTATCTATAATTTTTGATTGTTCCATGCTATTATATTATCAACCTTGGATGTTTTATATGCCTTTATATGCTATTTTATATGATTTTTGGGACTAAGCTATTAACCCAGAGCCTAGTGCCAGTTTCTGTTTTACCTTGTTTTAGAGTATCGCAGAAAAGGAAAATCAAACGGAGTCCAATTGACCTAAAACTTCACGGAACTTATTTTTGGAAGGAAAGCAACCCGGGAGACTTGGAGTCCACGTAAGGGAAGCAACGAGGAGGCCACGAGGCAGGGGGGGGCGCCCACCCCTCCTGGGCGCACCCCTGGGCGCGCCCTCCACCCTCGTGGGCCCCTCGTGGCTCCCCTGACGTACTTCTTCCGCCTATATATCTCCATATACCCTAAAACAATCGGGGAGCACAATAGATCGGGTGTTCCACCGCCAGAAGCCTCCGTAGCCATCGAAAACCAATCTAGACCCATTCCGGCACCCTGCCGGAGGGGGAATCCCTCTCCGGTGGCCATCTTCATTATCCCGGTGCTCTCCATGATGAGGAGGGAGTAGTTCTCCCTCGGGGCTGAGGGTATGTACCAGTAGCTATGTGTTTGATCTCTCTCTCTCTCTCTTGTGTTCTTGAGGTGATACGATCTTGATGTATCGCGAGCTTTGCTATTATATTTGGATCCTATGATGTTTCTTCTCCCCTCTACTCTCGTGTAATGGATTGAGTTTCCCCTTTGAAGTTATCTTATCGGATTGAGTCTTTAAAGATTTGAGAACACTTGATGTATGTCTTGCCGTGCGTATCTGTGGTGACAATGGGATACCACGTGATTCACTTCATGTATGTTTTGGTGATCAACTTGCGGGTTCCACCCATGAAACTATGCATAGGGGTTGGCACACATTTTCGTCGTGATTCTCCGGTAGAAACTTTGGGGCACTCTTTGAGGTTCTATGTTTTGGTTGAATAGATGAATCTGAGATTGTGTGATGCATATCATATAATCATACCCACAGATACTTGAGGTGACATTGGCGTATCTAGGTGACATTAGGGTTTTGGTTGATTTGTGTCTTAAGGTGTTATTCTAGTACGAACTCTAGGGCTGTTTGTGACACTTGTAGGAATAGCCCAACGGATTGATTGGAAAGAATAACTTTGAGGTGGTTTCGTACCCTACCATAATCTCTTTGTTCATTCTCCTCTATTAATGACTTTGGAGTGACTCTTTGTTGCATGTTGAGGGATAGTTATGTGATCCAATTATGTTATTATTGTTGAGGGAACTTGCACTAGCGAAAGTATGAACCCTAGGCCTTGTTTCAACGCATTGCAATACCGTTTACACTCACTTTTATCATTAGTTACCTTGCTGTTTTTATATTTTCAGATTATAGAAACCTATATCTACCATCCATATTGCACTTGTATCACCATCTCTTCGCCGAACTAGTGCACGTATATAATTTACCATTGTATTGGGTGTGTTGGGGACACAAGAGACTCTTTGTTATTTGGTTGCAGGGTTGCTTGAGAGAGACCATCTTCATCCTACGCCTCCTACGGATTGATAAACCTTTGGTCATCCACTTGAGGGAAATTTGCTACTGTCCTACAAACCTCTGCACTTGGAGGCCCAACAACGTCTACAAAAAGAAGGTTGTGTAGTAGACATCAGTCGTCGATGTAGTCCCTTGTCCGTGCTTCGGATTGTCGTATGTTGGTGGCGAGGTTGTCGATGCGCTTGCGCAAGGTAGATTGTGCGCTGATACGTCTCCAACATATCTATAACTTTTGATTGTTCCATGCTATTATATTATCTGTTTTGGATGTTTTATATGCATTAATACGCTATTTTATATTACTTTTGGGACTAACTTATTAACCTAGAGCCCAGTGCCAGTTTTTGTTGTTTCCTTGTTTTTGAGCTTCGCATAAAAGGAATACCAAACAGAATAAAACCTTCGCGATGATTTTTCTTGGACCAGAAGACACCTATTGGACTTGGACTCCAAGTCAGAAGACCTTGGAGAAGACGACAAGATCACAGAGGGCTTCTGCATCAACCCTATTGCCCTTCCGATGAAGCGTGAGTAGTTTACCTCAGACCTACGGGTCCATAGCTAGTAGCTAGATGGCTTCTTCTCTCTCTTCGATTCTCAATACCATGTTCTCCTCGATGTTCTTGGAGATTTATCCGATGTAATCTTCTTTTGCGGTGTGTTTTTCGAGACCCGATGAATTGTGGATTTATGATTAGCTTATCTATGAATATGATTTGAATCTTCTCTGAATTCTTATATGCATGATTTGATATTTTTGTAATTCTCTTCAAACTATCAACTTAGTTTGGCCAACCAGATTGGTTTTTCTTGCAATGGAGAAGTGCTTAGCTTTGGGTTCAATCTTGCGGTGTCTTTTCCCAGTGACAGTAGGGGCAGCAAGGCATGTATTGTATTGTATTGTATTGTTGCCATCGATGATAAAAAGATGGGGTTTGCATCATATTGCTTGAGTTTATTCCTCTACATCATGTCATCACTACTAGGAAAATGCTTATAGGCAGTAGCATAGTAGTAGCGCTTTTTATAATAAAGCGTTGCTACTACTTATCAGTAGTGCTTTTTATAAAAAACGCTACTACCAGTAGCGTTGTTTTAGTAAAAAATGCTACTACTACAATTGCCAGGCCGTTGCTGGCAGGCCAGGCATAGTAGTAGCACTTTTATGTATGAAGCGCTACTGCTATCGGACGTAGCAGTAGCGCTTTCTACATATAAGCGCTACTACTACGGGCTCTTTATCCAGCCCAATACCCCGCGCTCGACCTCTCTCTCACTCCCCCGCCCTCACACACTCACTCGCCTCTCTTCGCCGTCATCGGCGCCGCCGTCTCCCGTGCACCGCCGTCCCCCGTGCCGAAGCTCTCCCGCCGGCTGCCCTCGCCCGCGCCGGCTCTGCTCCCCCGCCGGCCACCCTCCCCCCCACCGGCCACCCTCGCCCGCGCCAGATCTGCTCCCCCGCCGGCCTCCTCCCCGCGCCGGCCTCCTCCCTTGCCGGCCTCCTCCACCACCGTGAGGTACTCGTCCTCCCTCCATTTAGTTCATTAGGTTAGGTAACTTAGGTGAATTTAGTTAATTAACTTAGGTGAATTTAGTTAATTAACTTATATGTTTTTTCGTTAGGGAAGTATGTTAGGTAACTAATTAAGTAGATGCTAATTTAGGGCAGTGGTGTTTAGTTTATAGAAAAAACTCAATATAGTTTTTTACTGTTTTTTAGTAAGTGTTTAATAGAATTAGTAAGAAAATTAATAGAACTAGTTAAACTAGTTTATTTTTAGTAAGTACTAGTTTATTTTATTTATAGTAAGTGCTTAGTTGAACTAGTTGAATTAATAAAACTAGTTTATTTTTAGTAAGAAAATTTATGTATATGAGATTTGATGATCTAATTAAATTTTTACTATAGAACTAGTTTATTTTTAGTAAGAAAATTAATAGAACTAGTTTATTTTTTAGTACCAATTATTCCCGCATCCACGTCGACGATGCCTATCCCGCATCCTCGTCGTCGACTCGGCGGAGGAGGCCCGGGCTTGGTGAGGAGCCATGTCCGAGACTGGGCTCCGCCGGGCCGGTACTGGGAGGTGCTACCTTTCGGGGGGCGTAGCTTGGTGAGGAGCCAGCCCATCGTTGACCCGAACCTTCTTTGGTGGCGGTCGGGTGGTCTAGTGACGGTGCGGAGGCTTGAGGACCCTGCGAAGGTGGTACGTCACCGTGTCAGCGAGGAGGACGAGCACGTCCGTCGCTACATGGTTGCGTTGGAGGGCAGGTTTCTCCAATAACTGGGAGGTTCTTCAGGGATCTCACCATGCCGATACCCGTCGTTCGCTACGGTATTAGCTGTATTACTGATGTTATGTGTATGATACTATTCGAGATTTGTGAGTGATAATATTCGACGATGTACGGACAAAAGAGATGGTTTAGTTTTTCTTATTGAATGAATGCTAATTTGAATACTAATTTATTTTACAATTTGGTTTTGCTTATTGAATGCTCAAATTGGAAAACTACTCCATCAAGTTTGAATGCTCATATGATGTAGATATAAACATGTATATCTTGTGTTGCTCAAATAGGATATGTGCTTGCCCAAGTGGCCGGCCATGTTTGTAGGTTACACCTCCTATAGTGGCCTATGTTTTGCTAGAGTGTTGATTAATTTCCGTTCCGGCAAATTTCAGGCGCTCGATATGTCCTTTTTTAAGGTCATGCCGGATTTTTCCGTGAATTCTGGCATGACTTGTGCCAGAATATGTAGGAAATATCGAGTGGCCTGGATTTTCTCAAAAAATAATTAAACGACATTTCAGGTTGACTTTAAGTCTGTCGAGGCTCCATCACCGAAGGTCGAAAAATCAATGAGGGAGTGTATCCACCATATATGAGAGAGGACGAAGAAGCCCGACTATTGTCGTGGTGGTCATTTTTCCTTCTTCTCCTTGTGGTAGACCTTTCTTATGCACTAGGGTAAGGAGGAATAACGACCATCATCGACGGTCGAAAAATCAATGAGGGAGTGTAGCCACCATATATGAGAGAGGACGAAGAATCCCGACTGTTGTTGTGGGGGTCGTTTCTCCTTCTTCTCCTTGTGCTAGACCTTTGTTATGCACTAGGGGGAGGAGGAGTAACGACCATCACCGACGGTCGCAAATGTCAGAGAGGAATCAGTGAGGGAGAGTCTCCACCATATAGACTTGGCAGATCGATAGTCAACCCGTGATGAATAATAATGATCTAATCTAATTTTTATAGTACATATATTGAATTGTACAAGTTTAATCTTTGAATTATGAACGTAGGAAATGTCGTCATCGGACGATGAAAGTCTCCCAAGGGAGTGCAGCTGGTGCAACCACGACCGAGGTCTGTGCGACAGGCCTCACCTGGACGAAGATCGGTGCTTCAACATTAAGCTCCAGGAGACCTTCGATGTTGAAACGGTACGCAACGAAGAAAAGTGTTTTTTCGTAATTAAGCATGACTTCAACTATTTCAGCGTGTAATTTCCATCTTTTACAATTCGAGTAGCTTATCCCATGCCATGCAAGACGCCATGTCTTGGAGAGGATGGATTTTGAAGACCATGAAAATTTTGAAACAAAGAAAATTCACCTAAGGACCCATCATGACATGGATTTTGAAGTAAATCTATATAATTATGAGAGCGTAACCCATTTTGGTTGCAAAAATTGGGAAGCACTTTGCAAGATGTATGGTTTTTATGAGGGTATGCTTGTCACCATGGATCTTGGTGATCCTGACATCGACCAAGACAATATGGACATTTTGGACCTTGTTGATATGCTTCCAATTCTACCACTATGTGAGTTTCTCAAACATAGTTATTAACTAATTTATATTGTTCATTTCAAAATAGTTGACAGCTTATTTTCATTGTTCAAACAATGTGTGGAACATGATATACAGAACCTACTACACCGATGGCTCTGAGTTAACTTATCAGGAGAAAAATCATCTGGTCGCATTTTGTACCGATCTTGAGAATTACAATATCTATTATAAAACTCCTCCACATTATGGTCAATACGTGCCACTAGTGCACGTGTTGAACTACGGTAACATCCATGAAGATGCCATGGTAAGATTTTTTACTATTACGACATCCGTGCATCTTTTGCATAATTTCTTTTAAAACTTAACTACATTGCTAATTACAAAGTTATTACTATGTTTTTCAACAGAAAATCCCGAATGATTGTGTGCCTCATCTGATGTATCAAAATGGTTGCCTTGATGTTTTGAACATATGTCCAGGTCATCCTACGAATCTCACCTGTCCATATCGGATTTCTCAAAGAAGTGGAGACATGAAAATCACAGAATGGAAAAAATGTATGGACAGTCTTAAGGAGGTACTTGGAAGCAACATTGTGCGAAAGGAAAGAATTGGAGACAGGATAATCTCCATTCTCCATAATGGAGAATCAGGGCCTATCTTGTTTTATGCTATTTTACCTAAGAGAAGGTAATAGGTCCTAGTTAATAATACTCATGATCATGTGCTAAGAACAACTAAGTAGGATTAGTTAGATGACTATGATGATGATGTGGTATCGAGTAGAAGTTGTATGATCGATGATGATCAGTATGACTTGTTATTATGATACCAATGATGAGTTATTTATTATTATGATCGATGATGCATGATGCTAAGTTGTTATATGAGCATGATGAGTTATTATATATATATTAGTCGATGAAATGAACCTGGATTAGATTCAAGTGGAGCCAACATGCGGTGCACATCGAAAGTACTGCTAATCCAAACTAGATCAAGTTTGGATTAGAGTAGTACTTTCGACATGCACCACATGTTGCCTCCACTTGAATCTACTCCACGTTCATTTCACCCACTGTTATATATAATAAGTAATCATGGTCATAAAATCATATGATGGAAGTACTGTATATAAAACCACACAATGAAAAGAAGCTGTATTTTTAAAAATACAAGAAAAGTTAGCAGCAGTGCGCTATTACTAAATTGGTATAGCAGTAGCGCTCCCTTTCCAGCGCTACTGCTACTAGTTAGCTGTAGCGCCTTAGTGGTAGCGCTGGTACCAGCGCTACTACTAGCTATAAAACAAGCGCTACTACTAGGGTTTTCCCTAGTAGTGCATCTTACTTAATGTGTTACTCTGTTCTTCATGAACTTAATACTCTAGATGCAGGCAAGAGTCGATCGACGTGTGAAGTAATAATAGTAGATGCAGAATCGTTTCGGTCTACTTGACACGGACGTGATGCCTATATTTCACAATCATTGCCTTAGATATCGTCATAACTTTGTGCTTTTCTATATATTGCTCGACAATAATTTTTTCACCCACTGTATTATGTGCTATCTTGAGAGAAGCCTCAAGTGAAACCTATGGCCCCGAGTCTATTTTCCATCATATTAGTTTCTGATCAACTATTTTGCAATCTTTTACTTTCTGATCTATAAACTCAAAAACCCAAAAATAACTACTTTATTGTTTGTTTAGTTTTATCTATCTCTATCATATCTCACTTTTGCAAGTAACAGTGAAGGGATTGACAACCCCTTTATCGTGTTGGGTACAAGTTGTTTGATTGTTTGTGCAGGTATTGGTGATTTGTGCGTTGTCTCTGAAGGAAATATGCCCTAGAGGTAATAATAAATATGTTATTTATATTTCCTTATATCATGGTAATTGTTTATTATTCATGCTAGAATTGTATTAACCGGAAACTTGATACATGTGTGAATACATAGACAAACAGAGTGTCCCTAGTATGCCTCTACTTGACTAGCTCGTTAATCAAAGATGGTTAAGTTTCCTAACCATAGACATGTGTTGTCATTTGATGAACAGAATCACATCATTAGAGAATGATGTGATGGACATGACCCATTCGTTAGCTTAGCATAAATGATCTTTTAGTTTTATTGCTATTGCTTTCATCATGACTTATACATTTTCCTCTGACTATGAGATTATGCAACTCCCGAATACCGGACGAACACCTTGTGTGCTATCAAACATCACGACGTAACTGGGTGATTATAAAGATGCTCTACAGGTGTCTCCGATGGTGTTTGTTGAGTTGGCATAGATCGAGATTAGGATTTGTCACTCCGTGTATTAGAGAGGTATCTTTGGGCCCTCTCGGTAATTCTCATCACTATAAGCCTTGCAAGCAATGTGACTAATGAGTTAGTTACGGGATGATGCATTACGGTACGAGTAAAGAGACTTGCCGGTAACAAGATTGAACTAGGTATGATGATACCGACGATCGAATCTCGGGCAAGTAACATACCAATGACAAAGGGAAAAACGTATGTTGTTATGCGGTTTGACCAATAAAGATCTTCGTAGAATATGTAGGAGCCAATATGAGCATCCAGGTTCCGCTATTGGTTATTGATCGGAGATGTGTCTCGGTCATGTATACTTAGTTCTCGAACCCGTAGGGTCCGCACGCTTAACGTTCGATGACGATTTGTATTATCAGTTATGTGATTTGATGTACCGAAGGTTGTTCGGAGTCCCGGATGAGATTACGGACATGACGAGGAGTCTCGAAATGGTCGAGACATAAATATTTATATACCGGACCATGTTATTCGGACACCGGAAGTGTTCCGGATAGTTTCGGATAAAACGGGAGTGCCGGAGGGGTTACCGGAACCCCCCCGGGGAAGTAATGGGCCTTAGTGGGCCTTGGGGGAGAGAGAGGGCAGCAGCCAGGAGGTGGCGCCTGCCCCCCAAGGGGAGTCCGAATAGGACTAGGGGAGGGGGCGCGGCCCCTCTTTCCCTCCCCCTCTCCATCTCCTTCCTTCTTCTCCTACTTGGACTAGGAAAGGGGGGGGGGGCGATTCCTATTTGGAGTAGGATTCCCCCTGGGCGCGCCTCTAGGGGCCGGCGGCCTCCTCCCTCCCTCCTTTATATACGGGGGAGGGGGCACCCCATAGACACACAAGTTGATCTTTTAGCCGTGTGCGGTGCCCCCCTCCACAGTTACACACCTCGGTCATATCATCGTAGTGCTTAGGCGAAGCCCTGCGCCGGTAACTTCATCATCACTGTCACCACACCGTCGTGCTGACGGAACTCTCCCTCAGCCTCAACTGGTTCAAGAGTCCGAGGGATGTCACCGAGCTGAACGTGTGCTGATCACAGAGGTGCCGTACGTTTGGTACTTGGATCGGTTGGATCGCGAAGACATTCGACTACATCAACCGCCTTACTAAATGCTTCCGCTTTCGGTCTACGAGGGTACGTAGACACACTCTCCCTACTCGTTGATATGCTTCTCCTAGATAGATCTTGCATGATCGTAGACAATTTTTTTTGAAATACCTCGTTCCCCAACAGTGGTATCAGAGCCAAGTCTATGTGTAGATGTTATATGCACGAGTAGAACACAAATAGTTGTGGGCGATAATAGTCATACTTTGATTCGGTGGTATTGTTGGATGAAGCGGCCCAGACCGACATTACATGACTGCGTTCATGAGACTGGTCTACCTCCATGCTTCGCACATAGGTGGCTAGTGGGTGTCTGTTTCTCCAACTTTAGTTGAATCGAGTGTGACTACGCCTGGTCCTTGTTGAAGGTTAAAACAACACACTTGATGAAGAACCGTTGTGGTTTTGATGCGTAGGTAAGAACGGTTCTTGCTAGAAGTCTATAGCAGCCACGTAAAACTTACAACAACAAAGTAGAGTATGTCTAACTTGTTTTTGTAGGGCATGTTGTGATATGATATGGTCAAGACGTGATGAGATATAAATTGTTGTATGAGATGGTCATGTTTTGTTAAAGTTATCGGCAACTGGCAGTAGCCTTATGGTTGTCTCTTTATTCCATAAGATACAAGCACCATATAATTGCTTCACTTTATCGCTATGCGATAGCAATAGTTGCAAAAGCAATAGTTGGAGAGACGACCATGTGACGACACATTGATAGAGATCAAGATGATGGAGATCATGGTGTCATGCTGGTGACAATGGAGATCAAAAGCACAAGATGATGATGCCATATCATGTCACATATTTTGATTGCATGTGATGTTTATCTTTTATGCATCTTATTTTGCTTAGTACGACGGTAGTATTATGAGATGATCCCTTACTAAAATTTCAAGGTATAAGTGTTCTCCCTCAGTATGCACCGTTACGACAGTTCTTTGTGCTGAGACACCACGTGATGATCAGTTGTGATAAGCTCTATGTTCACATACAACGGGTGCAAGCCAGTTTTGCACATGCAGAATACTCGGGTTAAACTTGACGAGCCTAGCATATGCAGATATGGCCTCGGAACACTGAGACCAAAAGGTCGAACGTGAATCATATAGTAGATATGATCAACATAGTGATGTTCACCATTGAAAGCTACTCCGTCTCACGTGATGATCGGACATGCTTTAGTTGATATGGATCACATGATCATTTAGATGACTAGAGGGATGTATATCTAAGTGGGAGTTCTTAAGTAATATGATTAATTGAACTTAATTTATCATGAACTTAGTCCTGATAGTTTTTGCATATCTATGTTGTAGATCAATAGCTTGCGACGTAGCTCCCCATTTATTTTTTGATATGTTCCTAGAGAAAAATAAGTTGAAAGATGATAGTAGCAATGATGCGGACTGGGTCCATGATTTGAGGATTATCCTCATTGCTGCACAGAAGAATTATGTCCTTGATGCACCGCTAGGTGCAATACAAGAGAAATACACTTCCGTGATGATACGTGTTTGTCACAGTAGGTCACGTTTTCTGTCATGCATGTACATCCATGACAAATTTGTGACAGAATCAAGATAGTCATACCTGTGATGTCGTAGAAGTGTTCCATGGCATCACCAAAATTATCATCACGGAAGTGTCCACTTCCAAGACAATAAATCACGCATCATAGAAGTGCTTTCGTCAAGGGTGACTGACACGTGGCATCCACCGTAACGGGACGCCCTTAAGCTATCGGGTCCAGTTTTGGATCCGATAACCCGTTAACAGCCCAGACCAATGGGAATTTTCCACATGCAAAATTCTGATTGGCCAAAGGAAACACGTGTCGGCTCAAGTTCGGACAGATGTCATCCACTCATTGGATAGGAGGTGCCTATTATACGTCGACACGTGGCATGACCCAGCAGAGGCCATTCCGGTGAAAAGGCTGGCCCGGCTAAAGGCCCACCATGTTTTTTCAGATACTAGTAGGATGGCCCGTTAACAGCCTGCCATGTTTTGTGCCAAATTGAGGCCCATACCAGATCAGGCCCGTTCACAGCCTGCCGTGTTTTGGGCCAAATTACAGCCCATATCGGATCAGGCCCATTCACAGCCTGCCGTGTTTTGGGCCAAATTATGGCCCATATCGGATCAGGCCCATTAACAGGCCACTGTTCTTTTGGGCCCATACTAAGACATGTTTATATTTCAGCCTGTTAAATGCCCGTTTACCAGTTTGGCCCGATAATAGTTTTGGCCTATTAGCGGCCCATGGTGCATCTGGGACGTTGTCGGCCTGGTTTAACTTTAGGCCATTTAACGGCCCATGCAGAAACTGGGCTATTTCTTGTCTGAAGTAACTTTAGGCCTCTTAACGGTCCGTAGACTTCATGGATAAATTTCAGCCCAACTGGCCTATCGGCCTGTTAATGGCCCGTGTAACAGTTGGGCCTAATTACAGCCCCGCGTTGAATCCGACCTGCTTAGAACCCATATGATAATGGCCCATGACACTTTTAGGCCTATGGCCCGCATAGATACCGATTGCTACCTCTTGAGCACTGTGTTGGTTTTCCCCGAAGAGGAAGGGATGATGCAGCAAAGTAGCGTAAGTATTTCCCTTAGTTTTTGAGAACCAAGGTATCAATCTAGTAGGAGGCTACGCGCGAGTCCCTCGTACCTACACAAAACAAATAAATCCTTGCAACCAACGCGAATAGGGGTTGTCAATCCCTACACGGCCACTTACGAGAGTGAGATCTGATAGATATGATAAGATAATATCTTTGGTATTTTTGTGATAAAGATGCAAAGTAAAATAAAGGTAAAGTAGAAAGCAAAGGAAATAACTAAGTAGTAGGAGATTAATATGATGAAGATAGACCCGGGGGCCATAGGTTTCACTAGTGGCTTCTCTCGAGAGCATAAGTATTCTATGGTGGGTGAACAAATTACTGTTGAGCAATTGACAGAATTGAGCATAATTATGAGAATATCTAGGTATGATCATGTATATAGGCATCACATCCGAGACAAGTAGACCGACTCCTGCCTGCATCTACTACTATTACTCCACTCATCGACCGCTATCCAGCATGCATCTAGAGTATTAAAAACAGAGTAACGTCTTAAGCAAGATGACATGATGTAGAGGGATAGACTCATGCTATATGAAGAAAACCCCATCTTGTTATCCTCGATGGCAACAATACAATACGTGCCTTGCTGCCCCTACTGTCATTGGGAAAGGACACCGCAAGATTGAACCCAAAGCTAAGCACTTCTCCCATTGCAAGAAAGATCAATCTAGTAGGCCAAACCAAACCGATAATTCGAAGAGAATTGCAAAGATAACCAATCATACATAAAAGAATTCAGAGAAGATTCAAATATTATTCATAGATAGACTTGATCATAAACCCACAATTCATCGGTCTCAACAAACACACCGCAAAAAGAAGATTACATCAAATAGTTCTCCACAAGAGAGGGGGAGAACATTGTACTGAGATCCAAAAAGAGAGAAGAAGCCAGCTAGCTACTAACTATGGACCCGTAGGTCTGAGGTAAACTACTCACACTTCATCGGAGGGGCTATGGTGTTGATGTAGAAGCCCTCCGTGATCGATGCCCCCTCCGGCGGAGCTCCAGAACAGGCCCCAAGATGGGATCTCGTGGATACAGAAAGTTGCGGTGGTGGAATTAGGTTTTTGGCTCCGTATCTGATCGTTTGGGGGTACGTAGGTATATATAGGAGGAAGGAGTACGTCGGTGGAGCAATAGGGGGCCCACGAGGGTGGAGGGCGCGCCTAGGGGGGTGTAGGCGCGCCCCCTACCTCGTGGCCTCCTCTTTTCTTTCTTGACGTAGGGTCCAAGTCTCCTGAGTCTTGTTCATTGAGAAAATCACGTTCCCGAAGGTTTCATTCCGTTTGGACTCCGTTTGATATTCCTTTTCTTCGAAACCCTAAAATAGGCAAAAACAACAATTCTGGGCTGGGCCTCCAGTTAATAGGTTAGTCCCAAAAATAATATAAAAGTGGATAATAAAGCCCAATAATGTCCAAAACAGTAGATAATATAGCATGGAGCAATCAAAAATTATAGATACGTTGGAGACGTATCAAGCATCCCCAAGCTTAATTCCTGCTCACCCTCGAGTAGGTAAACGATAAAAACAGAATTTTTGATGCGCAGTGCTACTTGGCATAATTTTAATGTAATTCTTCTTAATTGTGGTATGAATATTCAGATCCAAAAGATTCAAGAGAAAAGTTTAATATTGACATAAAAATAATAATACTTCAAGCATACTAACAAAGCAATTATGTCTTCTGAAAATAACATGGCCAAAGAAAGTTATCCCTACAAAATCATATAGTCTCGCTATGCTCTATCTTCACCACACAAAATATTTAAATCATGCACAACCCCGATGACAAGCCAAGCAATTGTTTCATACTTTTGACATTCTCAAAACTTTTTCAATGTTCACGCAATACATGAGCGTGAGCCATGGATATAGCACTATATGTGGAATAGAGTGGTGGTTGTGGAGAAGACAAAAAGGGAGAAGATAGTCTCACATCAACTAGGCATATCAACGGGCTATGGAGATGCCCATCAATAGATATCAATGTGAGTGAGTAGGGATTGCCATGCAACGGATGCACAAGAGCTATAAGTATATGAAAGCTCAAAAAGAAACTAAGTGGGTGTGCATCCAACTTGCTTGCTCATGAAGACCTAGGGCATTTTGAGGAAGCCCATCATTGGAATATAGTTCTATAATGAAAAATTCCCACTAGTATATGAAAATGATAACATGAGAGATTCTCTACTATGAATATCATGGTGCTACTTTGAAGCACAAGTGTGGTAAAAGGATAGTAACATTGTCCCTTCTCTCTTTTTCTCTCATTTTTTTATTTGGGACTTTTCTCTTTTTTATGGCCTCTTTTCTTTTTTTTATTCTTCGTCCGGAGTCTCATCCCGACTTGTGGGGGAATCATAGTCTCCATCATCCTTTCCTCACTGGGACAATGCTCTAATAATGATGATCATCACACTATTATTTTTCTTACAACTCAACAATTACAACTCGATACTTAGAACAAAATATGACTCTATATGAATGCCTCCAGTGGTGTACCGGGATTTCCAATGACTCACGAGTGACATGTATGAAAGAATTATGAACGGTGGCTTTGCCACAAATACGATGTCGACTACATGATCATGCTAAGCAAAATGACAATGATGGAGTGTGTCATAATAAACGGAACGATGGAAAGTTGCATGGCAATATATCTTGGAATGGCTATGGAGATGCCATAATAGGTAGGTATGGTTGCTGTTTTGAGGAAGGTATATGGTGGGTGTATGATACCAGCGAAAGGTGCACGGTATTAGAGAGGCTAGCAAAGGTGGAAGGGTGAGAGTGCGTATAATCCATGGACTCAACATTAGTCATAAAGAACTCATATACTTATTGCAAAAATCTACAAGTTATGAAAGAAAAGTATTACGCGCATGCTCCTATGGGGATAGATTGATTGGAAAAGACCATCGCTCGTCCCCGACCGCCACTCATAAGGAAGACAATCAAAAAATAAATCATGCTCCGACTTCATCACATAACGGTTCACCATACATGCATGCTACAGGAATAACAAACTTTAACACAAGTATTTCTCAAATTCACAACTACTCAACTAGCATGACTTTAATATCACCATCTTGAAAGTGCTAGTGATCGACTAGAGGGGGGGGGGGGTGAATAGGCAATTTTTATGAAAGTCTTCAAAACATGGAAGTTTCAAAGACAAACGATAGAAATAAACCTATTACCATGCAGCGGAAGGTAGACTACACTAGGCAAACCATAGTCAAGTATTCAATGGAGTGAAAGCACAATGACTAATAGCAGCTAGGCAGTAAAGATCAGGTAGGAAGATATTGTGAAGCCAATCAGAACAAGCAGTCACTCAGTGAAGACAAAAGATAAAGCAATCATACAATGACTTCACATGAACCAACTGTAAGTAAAGGGAAGGGAAGGATGAAACCAGTGACTCGTTGAAGACAATGATTTGTTGGACCAGTTCCAATTGCTGTGACAACTGTACGTCTGGTTAGGGAGGCTGAGATTCAACTCAGAAGAACTCGTCTTCACCTTATTCCCCTTGAGCTAAGGACACCCAGTCCTCGCCCAATCACTCTGGTAAGTCTTCAAGGTAGACTTACAAAACCTTCACAGACTTCATTCACCGGCGATCCACAATGACTCTTGGATGCTCAAAACGCGACGCCTAACCAGCTGGAGGATTCACAGTCCTCAAGTGTAATAAGTCTTCAGATCACACAGACAGGAAGACTTAAGTGATGCCTAACACTCTTTGGCTCTGGGTGTTTAGGGCTTTATCCTCACAAGGAATTCTCTCTCAAAGGCTTCGAGGTGGGTTGCTCTCAAACGACAAAAGCCGTGCACTAACTCTGAGCAGCCAACCGTTTATGGTTGTAGGGGGTGGGCTATTTATAGCCACTAGGCAACCCGACCTGATTTGTCCAAAATGACCCTTGGTCACTAAGGAACTGACACGTGTTCCAACAGTCAGATTTCAAACACACACGACAACTTTACTTGAGCTACAAGTAAAGCTGACTTATCCAACTCTGGACAAGATTTGCTCTCATAGTCTTCACTCGAAGACATAGGATTTTTGTTAAGCATCACTTCAGTCATTCTGACTGGTTCACTTGGACCCCACTTAACAGTATGGTGGTTCCTATGACTCAACAAAGAAGAAAAAGAACAACGAAAGAACTAAGTCTTCGCGCTCCATAGTCTTCATGCGATGTCTTCTCTTGTCATAGTCTTCAATGTGAATGTCTTCACATACCACCTTTGACTTCAATGTCTTCTTACATTTTTAGGGGTCATCTTTGGTAGGAAAACCGGATCAATGAGGGACTCCTACCTGTGTTATCCTGCAATTCTCACAAAGACATTAGTCCCTCAACTAGGTTTGTCGTCAATACTCCAAAACCAACTAGGGGCGGCACTAGATGCACTTACAATCTCCCCCTTTTTGGTGATTGATGACAAACTAGTTGAAGTTTTCAACGGGGAATAAAATATGTGAAATTGTAAAGGATAGGGGATTGTCATCATAAGTGGCAAAGGCTCCCCCTGAAGATGTGCATAAAAGTAATTTGCTTTTGGTATGCAAATGCACATGGCAGGTTGTACTTCTGGAGATCCTCTTCAACTTATGATGACAATTCATCATGCAAGAAAAGTATGTGAAGATAATGACATGCATAATGAAAAATGGACGTCTGCAAAATGATCTTAGTGCAGAATTTATCGTCGCACATGCAGAATTTATCATCGCATCACAGAATAGCAAATAAGTAGCAGACGACCATCGAGTTTAAGTGTTACAACTCAAAGAACCAAATGTATCAAAAATGAGAGTTGTAAGCACTTGGCAAAAGTAGCAAAAAGTAAAGCAACCATCCATATGGACCCGCTTGAAGACTATCAACTCATATGCTTCTCCCCCTTTTGTCAGTGAGGACCAAAAAGGTTTGAAGACATAGAGCGCCTACTCGTTCCCATGAGGTGCAGGCGAGGCAGCAGGGTCGTCGTTGAGATCCGGTGGTGCAGAGGAACTTGGTGCAGTGTCGACACACGCTGAAGTTGGAAGAGGTGAAGTTGCATCATCTTGGTCATCGATGACTCTGGCATTTACGGTCGCAACTGAGGACGAGTATTCAGAGTCTTCAAGTGAGGGAGTCTGACGCAAGTGAGCATTTCTGGGAGGAGTTGAGTCAAACTTGAAGCGTTCGGTGAAGCCATCGTCATGCAGGTCAGCTTCAGCACTGAGTAGGGTCAAACTCTTCCACGACCTCTGACAGGTTTCATGAGTGACAAAGGCATTCTTGGTGGCAAGATTGCGAATGCGGTTGACATCCACCAAGAGGCTTTGCATCTGAGGCTTAAGCCAGTCGTGATGTTTGTCCTGTTTCTGATGCAGCGCGACTAGAAGCTCTCGGTCATTTAGGACACGAGATCGTCGTCGAGGCCTTTGCACTATGGTGCTACCAGTGGCATCAGTTTGAGCACGAGGGCCACCTGTGTTTCCAGCAAGGGGATAAACACGAGACACTGCTGGAATTCCTTCAATGGGCTGGGTGAAGCTTTGGTGATCACCATTGTGAAGATAAATGGGATCCTTAGCAGGCTCTGGATAAATGGCTTCAACTGACAGATCAACCTCGGGCAAGAATATAAGATGATTGCGCGCAGACGACTGATAGTTGAAAGCTGAGTGACGCTTTATCATACGCATGGCCCCTGGAGCATAAATTTCAACCCAAAGATGTCAGAGCCAGACGCAGCCAACTGTCTGATGAGGAAGTTTTGAGCATTGAAGCTGATGCCATTGAAGATATAGAAAACCAAAGTCTTCATTGCTCCTTCAAGCTTCGCTGCAGATGAGTGTCCTTTGACAGACCATAGAGTCTTCCTGATGATGTGGTAAATGGTGCGAGGCAAGTACTCTAGGTCTTCAACAAAGAACTCAGATGGGTATTCAGCGTCACGAGACAGAGGCTTCATCATGCTCAGGATTTAACTCATGTTGGGTTCTGGCTTCTGAAAGATGCTTTCCAAGGCATTTTGATGTTGTTGACAACCTGGTTCATAGTATTCACCAGGAGTGTGCAGGCCTGTGAGCTCAATGAATCAAGAGCTTTAGCTTCATGATGGACATTGCCTGTCATCCACTCAAGGACCCAAGTCTTCGGATCCCTGTTGTAGCCTCGAATATGAAGAGTGGCATAGAATTGAAGCAACAATTCTTCATTCCAGTGCTCCTTGTCAGTGACGAACTGCAACAGACCAGCATCTCTGAAACAATCCAAGGCTTCTTCAAGGCATGACAGTCCAGCTATGGCTTCAGAGTCGAGGCGCATATGTGGAAATATGCGCCCTTGATTGTATAGGACACAGGAATAGTAGCTACGCTGCTGATAGCTCCAGAACCGATCTGAGGAAATGCGTGGTCTGGTATAAGGGTTCTTGGAGCTGTTGAAGAAGGTATTATGTGCCACGAAGCCATTCACATTGAAGACCCCAGGTGAAGTGGCAGTGTTTGGGAAACGTGGAAGTCTTGGCTTGGGCTTTTGGACTTGAGGCCTGTGCTCGACGTGGTACTCAAATTGTGGACCAGCAGCAGGCGGAGGAGTCAGAATGGGCCATCGAACCATAACTGGCTGAACACGATCAAATGCCAGCTCCATTGTGTGAGGTCTTGGAGGGGGAACAGGGGCATTGGCATTGTCTTCATGGGCTTCAGGGGCCACATGTGCTTCAGGTACTTGGACCTCAGGTGCTGCAACATTGACTTTAGGTGTTGCAGCATTGACTTCTGGTGCCTCATTGGCTTCTGGCGCCTCATTGGCTTCCGGCGCCATATTGGCGTCAACCATGACAACGTCATTGGCGTCAGGAGTGATGTTGGTGGTTACTTTAGGGCTGTTAACCTCCACTTCAGAAGCTGGAGGGTCGGTCACATTCTCCTCGAGAACAATATCTTGGTGAGACGGGCGTGTAGCAACTCTTGTGTCTCTTGGGGCTTCTTCTTCATCTTCTTCTTCATCGGCTGATGCAGCCGGAATGTCTTCAGCCATTTTGGCTTCGGGTTCAGACACGTGCATTGTGGGAGTGACTTGGGGCCTTGGTCCTTTGCGAAGCCTGCATTATGCGGGCGACACTTGTGGAGATGGAGTGTGCTAGGCCACAAAGTCATCATCATCTTGCACTGTTGGGGTAGCTTGCGGTTGGGGAGAGCTTGGAGTGTCTTGTGTTTGTGGGTGATCAGCCCATGATGCATCCTGAGCAATTGGCGTCAGAGGACGACCAATGCTGATGAGTTCGCTGTGCGTAAGCATAGGCGATGATACCAATTGGTGCTCGATCTGAGGAAGGACTTCATCATCTTCAACATTGTCATGGTGACCAATGTCTTCAGCAGCGGTGGGGTCAACTGCTGGAACGTCTTCAGCTTTACGAGCCTCTGTGGAAGCAGGCTCATGAATTACCATCCATCGTTCTTGATGCGAAGAGGCAGTACGAGCAACCGAGATGGGCTCAACAATAAGGGGCTCTGTGGGAGCAGCCCGATCTTTCTTGGTTTTGCGCTTCTTCTTGGAGGGAGCGACATTAGAAGCTTCAGGATGTTTCCTCTTTCTGGCTTCAGCCTCGGCAGCCCTTATCTTCTTTAATTCTGAAGCCACTGTGGGGACCTTAGGCTTCGAGCCTGTCATACTGGCTGGGAAGACAATGGGATGTGCTTCCTGCCTTGTTGCTTTGGGTTCGGCCACAGCTGGCTTCTTCTTCTTCTTTGCAGCCATCCTGGGATCGATGCCAGGAAGCCCAAGAGCCTTGCGCTTTTCAGCTTCATTGTAGGCTTGCACGCACTTGTCAACCAGACTCTTCATGCGCTCACGAGAACCTTTAGCTTCTTCGCGTTTCTTGAGAAAGGCTTCCTTGAGCTCGTGCAGCATTATCTTGAAGTTCTTGACATCTTGCACGCTGAGCTTTGCCATGTGCTTCTTGAACTGAGCTTTCTCATAGTCGATCTTTTGCTTCAGTTCAACGATGCGCTGAGCTAGAGCTAGCTCAGAAGCAATGGCACCAGTGAAAGCGAAGCTGAGGCCAATTGGAAGTTGCAGATCATCAAAGCTGAGATTGGGGGTTTCAAACCACTCATCAATGAAGTTGTGAATGATTGCCACGTCAAAGAGAGGCAAATCATTGAAGATTTCTGCTTCTTCCTTGCTCTTAATCAGTTGCTCAAGAGCGTCGTCATCTGCAAGATCTTCATCGTTGGATAGATCAATGGCGTCATTGCGCAGAATAGCAGCAACAGTCAGTTCTTGGCTGGTGGGTTGCAAGGGCATCTTCACTCTCGAGGGCTTGGAGATGCATGACAAATCTTCAGATTGCACACTGTGTTCAGGAGGTGCAGTGGCTAGAGGCTTCGCCTGGAAGACTTTTGGTGCAGGAGCAGGCTTTGAAGCTTTAGGCTTCTTCAGTTTCTTTGGCTTCGGCGGCGCAGGTGCTTCATCAGATTCAGCGTCATCTGCAGGCTCATCCACGGCTGTCCCTTGAACCATGATATGAGTGATGAGACCTTCCAGGTTGTAGAAGGGCCCAACAAGATTGGGTTCAGCTTCGTGTGTGCCATCATAACAAGGAGCAGAGGGGCCTGGATTGAAGTCTAAGCCTTGTGACTTCTTGTTCTCTTTGGCCGAGTTCCTGGCAAACTGAAGGTTGCGCTTGAACAGATTATCATCGCGGCACCACAGTAATGAAGATGGGTCTGCATCCGTAGGCTGCGGTCCACGGACCATGCAAGGATAGAAGCCTTGTTCAATGGCTTCAGCTCTGGACTTGGGTTGAAGATTTCTATATAGAATGTCTCCCCATGGTCATTTGATGGCATTCTTCTCAGCATACTCCTGGGTCACGAACCTGTACTTGAACCACTGTTCTGCCCAGTATCTTCGAATCCATTGGATTCGAGTTTTTCGCTGATTGTAGTCCTCCTCTGGATCTGTCTTGTACAGCTCATAGAGGTCAGGAGGCAAATCTCTTGAGGTGTTGCCACGACGCTGTCTGCCACCCTTTCTTGTAGGTTTCTCTGGTGCCATGAACTTCAAACTGAATGGCTTCAACACATTCAAAGGTTTCAAAGGCTTCCGCTTGCTGGTCAAACAGGAACTGGCTTCGGGAGAATTTATATGATGCTGTAAGAATTCTGCAAATGAATGCAGACTATGAGAACCAAGGGATTCTCCCACGGACATGTACCTGTGACAGCATTAAGGTGCGAGGGAAGGGGAAGATGTCATATGCATTCTCAGAAGATTTTGAAGATAAATCAGTTTAGAAGACATTGACCTCATAGTGCGAAGACATTCACTCATAGATAGAGAGTTGGTTCCAGATTTGTACGAATCCATGAATAAGTACAAGTGAGGAATCTAACTACTTTGTGAAGCATAAGTGAACATACTAGGCATATTATGAGATGCAGTATGAAATAGATCCAACTTGTGTGAACAGAAACTTCTTGTGGTAGAAAGTGATGAATCTATAGGATCAAAGGGGCCATAAAAAGGAAGTTTTATTTACCACACGAAGAACTGCTAGACGGAGTGGGAGAGGAGGCCGAGCAATTCGATTGTCCATGCCCTAACTTGGTGACGGAGAACACCTACGGCGACGACGGAGAATACGATGTCCGCGGCCGGCGTGAAGACGGCGCCGGTGAGGTCGCGACAGCTAAGCGCTTCGTCGCTGGCGTCGTCGAGGGCTAGCAGTGGCGCTAGGGTTTGTGCGAGAGTGGAAGAAGGGACTGTGGTGAGGCGTGTATTTATAGGGACAGGGACGACACAATGTTATTACACAGGTGCCCCTGGCGATTCACATCTGAAGGACACGTGGCTATCATGCAACATATCGGAGGTTGTTCCACGTTCCCACGCACGCCTGGATTGTCGGGTGGTCGTTCCCACTTCTCCGGGTTTCAGGTGAAGGAATTAGCATTGAAAATAGACTTAATGTTTGTCTCTGTATCTTCTGCTGACAAGGACGCAGAGAAGACATTTGACAGTTTCAATAGAATGCATATGATTTGGACAGATAGAGTTTGAGATAGAAAGCATAGAGAGATTAGGGTCCGATCACATTCACTTAGTTCAAAAGATTCAACAAGGAAGACATAGCTATAAGTGAATGCTGTAGAGGACAGAACACTAGTATGTATATATCAAAAGAAAATCAAGTCAACATAGTGAAGATAATCATGAAGACAAGTTGAAATTGAAGACAAACGAAATGTGAAGGCATAGCAAATGTAAGGCCATGGGTAAAACACTTCAAACAGAAGAATTTGGTGGTGGCGTTACCCACTGTATAGGAAGTATTAGACCCAGACACGGCGCACAATTATCGTGGCGCTCCGAAGTCAAATTCCACGTTAATGTATTCACACTCAGAATGTAAGTCTTCATTGATTGAAGATATACTTTACTTCGTGTGTTGCACATCTAAGTCATCAACGTGCATAAGTGTTAGGATGTGTGCCTGATCACAGGACATTTGAGGATTCCAAGATATTTAGCTCACACCGTAACTTGCAAAACCTCTTCTTATCCAAGGTCTTGGTGAAGATATCTACCAATTGCTCTTCAGTGTTGACATGTATGATATCAATATCTTCCTTCACAACATGATCTCTGAGAAAGTGATGACGAATTTCAATGTGCTTTGTCTTCGAGTGCTGAACTGGGTTGTTGGCAATCTTGATGGCGCTTTCATTGTCGCATTAGAGTGGTACATGCTTCAGGTGAATGCCATAGTCTTTGAGTGTTTGCTTCATCCATAGAAGCTGAGCGCAGCAAGATCTAGTAGCAATGTATTCAAATTCAGCAGTGGAGAGAGATACACAGTTCTGCTTCTTTGAAGACCAACATACAAGTGATCGTACCAGAAAATGACATGTGCCTGATGTAGACTTGCGATCCACCTTGTCACCAGCATAATCAGCATCCGAGAATCCAACTAGATCAAACTCTGAGCCCTTTGGATACCATAATCCTAGTGTTGGGGTGTGAGCCAAATATATGAGAATTCGCTTCACAGCTAAGTGATGCGATTCCTTTGGTGCCGCTTGGAACCGGGCACACATGCAAACACTAAGCATGATATCTGGCCTAGATGCACATAAATAATGTAAGGAACCAATCATGGAGTGGTATACCTTTTGATCGAACTCTTTACCATTGTCGTCGGGACCCAGATGATGTTTGGCTGGCATTGGCATCGTGTAGCCTTTGCAATCTTGCATTCCAAATTTATTCAGGCAATCTTTGAGGTATTTCTCTTGAGATATAAATATGCCGTTGCATTGCTGACGTATTTGAAGACCAAGGAAGAACTTCAGCTCACCCATCATGGACATCTGATATTGCTCTTGCATCATATATCCAAACTCGTCAGTGTATTTCTGATTGGTGCAGCCGAAGATAATGTCATCCACATATATTTTGCACACAAACAGTTCACCATCATATGTCTTCGTGAAGAGAGTGGGGTCGAGGGAACTAGGTTTGAAGCCTTTGCTCTTCAGTAAGTCTTTGAGTGTGTCATACCAAGCCCTAGGGGCTTGTTTGAGGCCATACAGTGCCTTGTTGAGCTTGTACACCATATCAGGATGGTTTGGATCTTCAAAGCCAGGCGGTTGTGCAACATACACTTCTTCGTCAATCTTGCCATTGAGAAAAGCGCTCTTCACATCCATTTGATGAAGAAGAATGTTATGATGATTTGCATAGGCCAGCAGTATGCGTATGGCTTCAAGTCTAGCCACAGGAGCAAATGTCTCATCGAAGTCAATCCCTTCAACTTGAGTATATCCTTGAGCAACGAGACGAGCTTTGTTTCTGACGACTTGACCATGCTCATCTTGCTTGTTGCGATATATCCATTTGGTGCCTATTATATTGTGCTTGCGAGGATCAGGACGCTTAACCAGTTCCCATACATTATTCAGCTCAAACTGTTGAAGCTCTTCTTGCATAGCTTGAATCCATTCAGGTTCCATGAAGGCTTCATCAACTTTCTTGGGTTTAGATATTGAGACAAATGCGAAGTGCCCACAGAAATTTGCTAGCTGTGTTGCCCTTGAACGAGTGAGTGGACCTGGTGCATTGATGCTATCAATTATTCTCTCAATCTGTACTTCATTTGCAACACGAGGATGTACAGGACAAAGATTTTGCTCTTGCAGATCATTGTCATCGTTAGAAGGATTGTCTTCAGGCTAAGCATTGTCTTCAGGTTGATCAGTGTCTTCAGGTTGATCATTGTCTTCAAGTTGATCAGGTGCGGAGATGATAAGTTCCTCTTCAGGCTGAGCTTCAGAAGGTATGATTTCTCCAGTTCCCATAAGTTTGATTGAATCACTGGATGGAACTTCATCTAGCACATTTGGAAGGTGCTCCCTTTGCAAGCCGTTAGTCTCATCGAACCGCACATCCACAGTTTCAACCACTTTATAGCGAAAGAGGTTGAAGACTCTGTAGGAGTGTGAATCCTTTCCATATCCAAGCATAAAACCTTCATGTGCTTTTGGTGCAAATTTTGAAGTGTGATGTGGATCCTTGATCCAGCACCTGGCACCAAATACTCTGAAGTAACTGACATTTGGCTTCTTGCCAGTAAGGAGCTCATAGGATGTCTTGTTCAGAAGCTTGTGAAGATAAACACGGTTGATGGTATGGCATGCAGTATCAATGGCTTCAGGCCAGAATTTTCTTGGAGTCTTGTATTCATCAAGCATCGTCCGAGCCATCTCAATAAGTGTTCTGTTCTTGCGTTCGACGACGCCATTCTGCTATTGCGTGTACGGAGCTGAGAATTCATGTGTGATGCCCAAAGTATCAAGATATGTATCTAGGCCAGTGTTCTTGAATTCAGTGCCATTGTCACTTCTGATGTGCTTTATCTTGATGCCATAGTTGTTCATTGCTCGATTGGTGAAGCGTCTGAAGACATCCTGCACTCCAGTCTTGTAGAGGATTATATGCACCCAAGTATATCTTGAATAATCATCAACAATGACAAAGCCATAGAGACAAGAAGTAGTAGTAAGAGTTGAGTAATGAGTGGGACCGAAAAGATCCATGTGGAGCAGTTCGAAGGGTTGAGTCGTTGTCATGATTGTCTTCGAGAGATGCTTGGCCCTCGTCATCTTTTGTACTTCACAGGCACCGCATAAGTGATCCTTCTTGAACTTGACGCCCTCGATGCCTATGACATGCTTCTTTCTTGCAAGAGTGTGCAAGTTCCTCATGCCAGCATGCCCTAGCCTCCGATGCCAGAGCCAGCATTCTGAAGCTTTTGCTAGAAGACATACAGCAAGCTGTGGTCCTACTAAGATATCCACCACATACAAATCATCTTTCCAATACCCTTCAAACACTAGAGACTTGTCAGATTCCATTAGAACAAGGCAACGTTATTTTCCAAACATCACAATCATGTTTGAATCGCAAAGCATTGAGACAGACATTAAGTTGAAACCAAGGGATTCAACAAGCATGACTTTATCCATGTGTTGATCCTTTGAGATTGCAACTCTACCAAGACCCAATACCTTACTTTTACCAGTGTCAGCAAATGTGATGTGACTTTTGTTAGATGGACGTAAGGTTGAGTCCATAAGAAGGATTCGCTTGCCAGTCATGTGATTGGTACACCCAGTATCAATAATCCATTCTGAAGCACCTAGTGTCATACCCTACAGTGCAGTTAGGGGGATAGGCTTCACGAAGATAATTGTGAAGCAAAAACATTTGACGAGCCAGTGGATTATGAAAGCTTAGATCGAGATTAGGACTGATAGGGCAAGTAGCAAGCGACTCAGGAACAAAGTACATAATAAGACCATTTGGGAATTTGATCTTGCGCCCTATAAGATGTTTAAGGTCCCCAGCAATAGCTTCAGACGATTTTGGTTTTCGGCTGGAGACCTTTCCCTGCAAAAGAGAGTTAAGCTTTCTTAGCCACCCACATCTTCAAGGGTGGCTTCGAAGCAATGAGTCTAAGTGCAGCATCTGAGAACTTTGGCTTTGGAGCCCTAGCAAAAAGTCTTGCAGGTGGACAATAGTACTCATAAGAATAAGCAGAATAGTTCTTGGTCCTATGAACATGGCGGTTTGATGAAACGCTCTCATATTCATAGGCTTGAGTATGGCTTCCCTGCAAAACATTTGCGTTAGTGCGACTCAGGTGAGTCCTCTGTCTATATGAAGCCTTTGGACCGTATGAAGCCTGTGGTCTGGGGTTTGTCTTCTTCACCTGTGGTGTCATGATGACAAGGAAGATTCTCCAAACACCTTTTCGGCACCCAGACCTTCTTCATAGGCGGTCCATTCCTGCAGTTTGTACCAATATACCTGGCAAACACTTCACCCTTCTGATTCTTAAAAAGTTTATAGTTTGCATCAAAGGATTCGTCAATAACAATGGGATTAGCACAAGTGAAGCCAGATAGGGTGGATGGATCCACTGAAGGTCCCTTTGCAGCAACCCATGTGGTTTTGGGGTACTGCTCAGGTTTCCAGTAAGAGCCATCAACATTCATTTTCCTTTCGAACACAACACCCTCTTTCCTAGGGTTTCGGTTTAGGATCTTCCTTTTGAGGACATCACATAGTGTCTGATGCCCTTTGAGGCTTTTGAACATCCCTGTTTCAAGCAATGTCTTCAACCTAGCATTCTCATCAGCAATAGCAGTGGCATCCTCAGCAGAGGGGTTAGTTGGCACATCAGCAGTTGAAGATATTGCAATAGTAGCAGCAGTAGAACAACCAGCAACAGAAGTAGCGTTGTCATGCTCAATACATTTAATACATGGTGGTTCAAATCCTTCCTGAGCTGAACTGATCTGTTTGGCGCGAAGTGACTCATTTTCCTTTTGAAGATCTTCATGAGCCGCTCTCAAATTCTCAAGATCTTGCTTCCTTTGAAGATAATCATAGGAAAGCTTTTCATGAGTTGTTGAGAGCATTTCATGACGACTTTCAAGTTCCTCATACTTAACGTGAAGATTTTTTATGTCTTCAATTAAGGACTGAGATCGAGTCATTTCAGCGTCTAACAGGCATCGCTTTTGTCTAACAGTTTTTGAATATGTTCCATAGCTTTCTGTTGTTCAGTTGCAATTTTAGCAAGTGTTTTGTAGCTGGGTTTGGAACCACAATCAGAGTCATCTTCACTGGAAGTTTGATAGTGAGTAGTGCATGTGTTTACCTTGGCACCACGTGCCATGAAGCAGTAGGTAGGAGCGGAGTAGTCCTTGTCATTTGCATCGGTGTCGGTGACGGAGTCATTGTTTTCAGTGTTGAAGATGGACTTCGCAACGTATGCTGTAGCCAGACTCGCAATGCCAGAATCGGACTCCTCCTCAGACTCCACCTCCGCCTCCTCAGAAGCGGACTCCTCCTCTGAATCCATTTCCTTGCCAACAAATGCACGTGCCTTGCCAGATGAGCTCTTCTTGTGTGATGAAGACTTTGAGGAGGACTTGGAAGAAGACTTTGAGTATTTCTTCTTCTTCTTGTCGTCAGAATCATACTCCTTGCTCTTCTTTTTCTTCTTGTTCTCATTGTCCCACTGTGGACACTCAGAGATGTAGTGGCCAGGTTTCTTGCACTTGTGGCATGTTCTCTTCTTGTAGTCATGAGCAGAAGCTTCATCATTCCTTGAGCTTGATCGTGAGGACTTTCTGAAGCCTTTCTTCTTGGTGAATTTTTGGAACTTCTTCACAAGCATAGCAAGCTCCTTTCCAATGTCTTCAGGATCATCAGAACTGCTGTTAGACTCTTCTTCAGATGAGGAGACAGCTTTTGCCTTTAAGGCACGAGTTCGCCCATAGTTGGGACCGTAGATGTCTCTTTTCTCAGAAAGCTGAAACTCGTGTGTGTTGAGCCTCTCAAGTATGTCAGAAGGATGGAGTGTTTTGAAGTCAGGACGTTCTTGAATCATCAGGGCTAGGGTGTCAAACGAACTGTCAAGTGATATCAGGAGTGTCTTGACAACTTCACGCTTGGTGATCTCAGTGGCGCCAAGGGCTTGAAGCTCATTTGTGATGTCAGTGAGTCGATCAAACGTGAGCTAAACATTCTCATTGACATTTCTCTTGAAGCGGTTGAAGAGGTTGCGAAGGACACTGATTCTCTGATCTCTCTGGGTTGAGACGCCTTCGTTGACCTTGGAGAGCCAGTCCCAGACTAGCTTAGATGTTTCCAAAGCACTCACACGGCCATACTGTCCTTTGGTCAGATGACCACAGATGATGTTCTTGGCAGTGTAGTCCAGTTGAACGAAATTCTTGACATAAGCAGCGGTGACACCTTCACCATCCTTGGGAACGCCATTCTTGACGACATACCATAGGTCGACATCAATGGCTTCAAGATGCATGCGCATCTTATTCTTCCAGTAGGGATATTCAGTTCCATCGAAGACTGGGCACGCAGCAGAGACTTTGATTATCCCTGCAATCGACATAGCTAAAACTCCAGGTGGTTAAACCGAATCACACAGAACAAGGGAGTACCTTGCTTTGATACCAATTGAAAGTGCTAGTGATCGACTAGAGGGGGGTGAATATGCGATTTTTATGAAAGTCTTCAAAACATGGAAGTTTCAAAGACAAACGATAGAAATAAACCTATTACCATGCAGTGGAAGGTAGACTACACTAGGCCAACCATAGTCAAGTATTAAATGGAGTGAAAGCACAATGACTAATAGCAGCTAGGCAGTAAAGATCAGGTAGGAAGATATTATGAAGCCAATCAGAACAAGCAGTCACTCAGTGAAGACAAAAGATAAAGCAATCTTACAATGACTTCACAAGGACCAACAGTAAGTAAAGGGAAGGGAAGGATGAACCCAGTGACTCGTTGAAGACAATGATTTGTTGGACCAGTTCCAGTTGCTGTGACAACTGTACGTCTGGTTAGGGAGGCTGAGATTCAACTCAGAAGACCTCGTCTTCACATTATTCCCCTTGAGCTAAGCACACCCAGTCCTCGCCCAATCACTCTGGTAAGTCTTCAAGGTAGACTTTCAAACCTTCACAGACTTCGTTCACCGGTGATCCACAATGACTCTTGGATGCTCAGAACGCGACGCCTAACCGGCTGGAGGATTCACAGTCCTCAAGTGTAATAAGTCTTTAGATCACACCGACAGGAAGACTTAACTGATGCCTAACACTCTTTGGCTCTGGGTGTTTAGGGCTTTATCCTCACAAGGAATTCTCTCTCAAAGGCTTCGAGGTGGGTTGCTCTCAAACGACAAAAGCCGTGCACTAACTCTGAGCAGCCAACCGTTTATGGTTGTAGGGGGTGGGCTATTTATAGCCACTAGGCAACCCGACCTGATTTGTCCGAAATGGCCCTTGGTCACTAAAGAACTGACACGTGTTCCAACGGTCAGTTTTCAAACAGACACGACAACTTTAGTTGAGCTACAAGTAAAGCTGACTTATCCAAATCTGGACAAGATTTGCTCTCATAGTCTTCACTCGAAGACATAGGATTTTGGTTAAGCATCACTTCAGTCATTCTGACTGGTTCACTTGGACCCCACTTAACAGTACAGTGGTTCCTATGACTCAACAAAGAAGAAAAAGAATGACGAAAGAACTAAGTCTTCGCGCTACATAGTCTTCATGCGATGTCTTCTCTTGTCATAGTCTTCAATGTGAATGTCTTCACATACCACCTTTGACTTCAATGTCTTCTTACATTTTTAGGGGTCATCTCTGGTAGGAAAACCGAATCAATGAGGGACTTCTACCTGTGTTATCCTGCAATTCTCACAAAGACATTAGTCCCTCAACTAGGTTTGTCGTCAATACTCCAAAACCAACTAGGGGTGGCACTAGATGCACTTACACATCTCCATATCTCAAAACAATTATCAAGTATCAAACTTATCATAGTATTCAACACACTCATAAGAAAGTTTTATTATTAATCTTGTATACCAATCATATTTAGGATTTTAAGAAAATTACCATGCTATTTAAGACCCTCAAAATAATCTAAGTGAAGCATGAGTGATCAATAGTTTCTATAAAACAAATCCACGACCGTGCTCTAAAAGATATAAGTGAAGTACTAGAGCAAAATTATATAGGTCAAAAGATATAAGCGAAGCACATAGAGTATTCTAAAAAATTCCAAATAATGTATGGCTCTCTCAAAAGGTGTGTACAGCAAGGATGATTGTGGTAAACTAAAAAGCAAAGACTCAAATAATACAAGACGCTCCAAGCAAAACACATATCATGTGGCGAATAAAAATATAGCTCCAAGTAAAGTTACCGATAGAAGTAGACGAAAGAGGGGATGCCTTCCGGGGCATCCCCAAGATTTGGCTTTTAGGTGTCCTTAGATTATATTGGGGGTGCCATGGGCATCCCAAAGCTTAGGCTCTTGCCACTCCTTGTTCCATAATCAATCAAATCTTTACCCAAAACTTGAAAACTTCACAACACAAAAATTAAAGTAGAAAAATTTCGTGAGCTCCGTTAGCGAAAGAAAATAAAAGACCACTTCAAGGTACTGTAATGAACTCATTCTTATTTATATTGGTGTTATACCTACTGTATTCCAACTTCTCTATGGTTTATAAACTATTTTACTAGCCATAGATTCAAAAACAGAACATGTCAAAAACAGAATAGTCTGTAGTAATCTGTATCTAGCGCAAGATCTGGAACCCCAAAAATTCTAAAATAAATTTCTGGACGTGAGGAATTTATCTATTAATCATCTGCAAAAAGAATTATCTAAATAGCAGTTTCCAAATAAGAATGGCAGCAGTTCTCGTGAGCACTAAAGTTTCTGTTTCTTACAGCAAGTTCAACAAGACTTTCCCCAAGTCTTCCCAACGGTTCTACTTGGCACAAACACTAATTAAACACAAAAAACACAACCAAAACAGAGGCTAGATAAATTATTTATTACTAAACAGGAGCAAAAAATTAAGGAATAAAAATAAAATTGGGTTGCCTCCCAACAAGCGCTATCGTTTAACGCCCCTAGCTAGGCATAACAAGCAAGAATAGATCTAGGTATTGCCATCTTTGGTAGGCAATTATTCAATTAGGCATCTACCATCTTTTGAAATTTCTTTCTTTTTATTAATTATCAAACTTTTAGGCACAATATCTAAAAATTTATTTGTAACAAATGGTTCCTTAATGATAGTAAAAAGATTGGAATGAATACTTATAGATTTGAGATCCGCATCCTTACTAGAGGATTCACCCTTATTTTTAGGAACGTACATAAGCTTGGCAACTTTAGTGGAAGGACTTGGAGTATTCTTTATGGAAGAAAAAGCGGTTCCCAAGTTGGTAATTATCCTCAAGTTTATCGATCCTAACGGAATCGTGATTTATTTTTTCATTAACTATGGGTTCCTTTTCTTTAATATCTTTCATAGTAACTCCTACTTTAGATCCATATTGAGAGATTCGGCTGTGGATATTTTTATCCAAATTTTTAATTAACTACATGGTAGCAACCTTATTTTCAATAATTTCAAGCCTTTGCATTACATGCTCCAAAGTTAATATAGTTCCATTAACCAAGAGAGGAGGTGAGCCAAATAAATCTAACATAGCATTATAAGAATCGAAAGTATGGCTACCCAAAAAATTCCCTCCGGTAATAGTATCAAGAACATAACGGTGCCAAGGAGTAACGCCTACATAAAAATTGCGAAGAAGAACGGAAGTAGATTGCTTCCTAGTAGATCTATTTTGAGCATTGCAAATTCTATACCAAGCATCTTTTAGATTTTCTGTCTCTCTTTGCTTAAAATTTAGAATTTCATTCTCGGGGGACAATGGAGAAGAGAAGGGACTAGCCATAACGACAAGCAAGCAAACTAACACAAAAGCAAACAAAAAGCAAGCGGGCAAAAAGAGGCAAATAGAGAAAGAGAGGGAGGATAGAGAAAGAGAGGGCGAATAAAACGGCAAGGGTGAAGTGGGGGAGAGGAAAGCGAGAGGCAAATGGCAAATAATGTAATGCGGGAGAGAAGGGTATGTGATGGGTACTTGGTATGTTGACTTTTGCGTAGACCTCCCCGGTAACGGTGCTAGAAATCCTTCTTGCTACCTCTTGAGCACTGCGTTGGATTTCCCCGAAGAGGAAGGGATGATGCAGCAAAGTAGCGTAAGTATTTCCCTCAGTTTTTGAGAACCAAGGTATCAATCCAGTAGGAGGCTACGCGCGAGTCCCTCGAACCTACACAAAACAAATAAATCCTCGCAACCAACGCGAATAGGGGTTGTCAATCCCTACACGGCCACTTACGAGAGTGAGATTTGATAGATATGATAAGATAAATCTTTTGTTATTTTTGTGATAAAGATGCAAAGTAAAATAAAGGTAAAGTAGAAAGCAAAGTAAATAACTAAGTAGTAGGAGATTAATATGATGAAGATAGACCCGGGGGCCATAGGTTTCACTAGTGGCTTCTCTCGAGAGCATAAGTATTCTACGGTGGGTGAACAAATTACTGTTGAGCAATTGACAGAATTGAGCATAATTATGAGAATATCTAGGTATGATAATGTATATAGGCATCACGTCCGAGACAAGTAGACCGACTCCTGCCTGCATCTACTACTATTACTCCATTCATCGACCGCTATCCAGCATGCATCTAGAGTATTAAGTTAAAAATAGATGAACGCCTTAAGCAAGATGACATGATGTAGAGGGATAGACTCATAGAATATGAAGAAAACCCCATCTTGTTATCCTCGATGGCAACAATACAATACGTGCCTTGCTGCCCCTACTGTCACTGGGAAAGGACACCGCAAGATTGAACCCAAAGCTAAGCACTTCTCCCATTGCAAGAAAGATCAATCTAGTAGGCCAAACCAAACTGATGATTCGAAGATACTTGCAAAGATAACCAATCATACATAAAAGAATTCAGAGAAGATTCAAATATTATTCATAGATAGACTTGATCATAAACCCACAATTCATCGGTCTCAACAAACACACCGCAAAAAGAAGATTACATCGAATAGTTCTCCACAAGAGAGGGGGAGAACATTGTACTGAGATCCAAAAAGCGAGAAGAAGCCATCTAGCTACTAACTATGGACCCGTAGGTCTGAGGTAAACTAGTCACACTGCATCGTAGGGGCTATGGTGTTGATGTAGAAGCCCTCCGTGATCGATGCCCCCTCCGGCGGAGCTCCGGAACAGGCCTCAAGATGGGATGTCGTGGATACAGAAAGTTGTGGCGGTGGAATTAGGTTTTTGGCTCCGTATCTGATCGTTTGGGGGTACGTAGGTACATATAGGAGGAAGGAGTACGTCGGTGGAGCAATAGGGGGCCCACGACGGTGGAGGGCGCGCCTAGGGGGGTGTAGGCGCGCCCCCCCTACCTCGTGGCCTCCTCTTTTCTTTCTTGACGTAGGGTCCAAGTCTCCCGAGTCTTGTTCGTTGAGAAAATCATGTTCCCGAAGGTTTCATTCTGTTTGGACTCCGTTTGATATTCCTTTTCTTCGAAACCCTAAAATAGGCAAAAACAACAATTCTGGGCTGGGCCTCCGGTTAATAGGTTAGTCCCAAAAATAATATAAAAGTGGATAATAAAGCCCAATAATGTCCAAAACAGTAGATAATATAGCATGGAGCAATCAAAAATTATAGATACGTTGGAGACGTATCAAGCATCCCCAAGCTTAATTCCTGCTCACCCTCGAGTAGGTAAATGATAAAAACAGAATTTTTGATGTGGAGTGCTAATTGGCATAATTTTAATGTAATTCTTCTTAATTGTGGTATGAATATTCAGATCCAAAAGATTCAAGACAAAAGTGTAATATTGACATAAAAATAATAATAATTCAAGCATACTAACAAAGCAATTATGTCTTCTCAAAATAACATGGCCAAAGAAAGTTATCCCTACAAAATCATATAGTCTGGCTATGCTCTATCTTCACCACACAAAATATTTAAATCATGCACAACCCCGATGACAAGCCAAGCAATTGTTTCATACTTTTGACTTTCTCAAAACTTTTTCAATCTTCACACAATACATGAGCGTGAGCCATGGATATAGCACTATAGGTGGAATAGAGTGGTGGTTGTGGAGAAGACAAAAAGGGAGAAGATAGTCTCACATCAACTAGGCATATCAACGGGCTATGGAGATGCCCATCAATAGATATCAATGTGAGTGAGTAGGGATTGCCATGCAACGGATGCACTAGAGCTATAAGTATATGAAGGCTCAAAAAGAAACTAAGTGGGTGTGCATCCAACTTGCTTGCTCATGAAGACCTAGGGCATATTGAGGAAGCCCATCATTGGAATATACAAGGCAAGTTCTATAATGAAAAATTCCCACTAGTATATGAAAGTGATAACATGAGAGACTCCGTACTATGAATATCATGGTGCTACTTTGAAGCACAAGTGTGGTAAAAGGATAGTAAAATTGTCCCTTATCTCTTTTTCTCTCATTTTTTATTTGGGCCTTTTCTCTTTTTTATGGCCTCTTTTCTTTCTTTTTTTATTCTTCATCCGGAGTCTCATCCCGACTTGTGGGGGAATCATAGTCTCCATCAACCTTTCATCACTGGGACAATGCTCTAATAATGATGATCATCACACTTCTATTTTTCTTACAACTCAACAATTACAAATCGATGCTTAGAACAAAATATGACTATATATGAATCCCTCTGGTGGTGTATCGGGATATGTAATGACTCATGAGTGACATGTATGAAAGAATTATGAACAGTGGCTTTGCCACAAATACGATGTCGACTACATGATCATGCTAAGCAATATGACAATGATGGAGTGTGTCATAATAAACGGAACGGTGGAAAGTTGCAAGGCAATATATCTTGGAATGGCTATGGAGATGCCATAATAGGTAGGTATGGTGGCTGTTTTGAGGAAGGTATATGGTGGGTGTATGATACCGGCGAAAGGTGCGCGGTATTAGAGAGGCTAGCAAAGGTGGAAGGGTGAGAGTGCGTATAATCCATGGACTCAACATTAGTCATAAAGAACTCACATACTTATTGCAAAAATCTACAAGTTATCAAAGCAAAGTATTACGCGCATGCTCCTAGGGGATAGATTGGTAGGAAAAGACCATCGCTCGTCCCCGACCGCCACTCATAAGGAAGACAATCAAAAAATAGATCATGCTCCGACTTCATCACATAACGGTTCACCATACGTGCATGCTACAGGAATCACAAACTTCAACACAAGTATTTCTCAAATTCACAACTACTCAACTAGCATGACTTTAATATCACCATCTCCATATCTCAAAACAATTATCAAGTATCAAACTTATCATAGTATTCAACACACTCATAAGAAAGTTTTATTATTAATCTTGTATACCAAGCATATTTAGGATTTTAAGAAAATTACCATGCTATTTAAGACCCTCAAAATAAGCTAAGTGAAGCATGAGAGATCAATAGTTTCTATAAAAAAATCCACCACCGTGCTCTAAAAGATATAAGTGAAGTACTAGAGCAAAATTATATAGGTCAAAAGATATAAGCGAAGCACATAGAGTATTCTAACAAATTCCAAATAATGTATGGCTCTCTCAAAAGGTGTGTACAGCAAGGATTATTGTGGTAAACTAAAAAGCAAAGACTAAAATAATACAAGACGCTCCAAGCAAAACACATATCATGTGGCAAATAAAAATATAACTCCAAGTAAAGTTACCGATAGAAGTAGACGAAAGAGTGGATGCCTTCCGGGGCATCCCCAAGCTTTGGCTTTTAGGTGTCCTTAGATTATATTGGGGGTGCCATGGGCATCCCCAAGCTTAGGCTCTTGCCACTCCTTGTTCCATAATCCATCAAATCTTTACCCAAAACTTGAAAACTTCACAACACATAACTTAAAGTAGAAAATCTCGTGAGCTCCGTTAGCGAAAGAAAATAAAAGACCACTTCAAGGTACTGTAATGAACTCATTCTTTATTTATATTGGTGTTATACCTACTGTATTCCAACTTCTCTATGGTTTATAAACTATTTTACTATCCATAGATTCATCAAAATAAGCAATCAACACACGAAAAACAGAATCTGTCAAAAACAGAACAGTATGTAGTAATCTGTAGCTAGCGCAAGATCTTGAACCCAAACAATTCTAAAATAAATTTCGGGACGTGAGGAATTTATCTATTAATCATATGCAAAAAGAATTAACTAAATAATACTTTCCAAATAAAAATGGCAGCCGTTCTCGTGAGCGCTAAAGTTTCTTTTTTTACAGCAAGTTCAACAAGACTTTCCCCAAGTCTTCCCAATGGTTCTACTTGGCACAAACACTAATTAAACACAAAAAACACAAACAAAACAGTGTCGGTGTACTAGAGTAGGGGTACCCTAGTATCCCGAACTTGTGTACGGGCAGTCGCAGCATCCCGCGGCAAGGCTTGCCGGGTGACCGCCAAGGTCCTCCGTGGTTCCTTTGGAGCCATTCAAGAACAAAGTATCCAAGCCAAGGAGACAAGACCCCGGCAAGAGGAGCTTGCCGGGAAGGCCAACCAAGGCATCTCAAGGAACTTGCCGCGACGCGCCACGCATCCTGACAAGGCCCGGTGAGCGACAAGCTCCCGGACGCGACAAGACAACGACCGCGGCAAGGCGCTTGCCGCGACAAGCCTCCACTCTGTACCTACGCTCCAGCACATCCACCAACGTGTCGCTCTGGGACCCTTCCAGGCGTACGTGGCGGGAGGCTGTGTAGCCAATGGTACATGGTGGCAAGCGGCGCTGACAAGATTGCCATCGTGGCGAGCGGTGGCGTCCCTGACGGTCCCTTTTGCACTGTTTGGGCGACGCAGACAGGCATTTAATGCCCTTGTCCCCTGCCGTCAGGGTTAGGTATGATACACTGTAGCAGGCGGCTGTACCAACCGCAACATATTTCCATTTTTACCCTTGTCTACGTTGCCACCTGTCGGTGACCCCTTGAGCATATAAAAGGAGGCCCATGCGCAACGTAGAGAGGAGAGGGGTCGAGGAAAAACACTCACACTCGGTCTCATTAGCTGCTGGTGTGTACTGTAGCATTCAGCGCTCCCGAGCAAGAACTCAATACAAACCACAAAGCAGGAGTAGGTTTTTACGCATCCGTGCGACCCGAACCTGGGTAAACTTCTCGTGTGCTTCGCCTCGATATCCTCTTCGTGCGATCTCCGCCCCCCTACCGAACCGAAAGGGGCTCGGTCCGCCGGTCCCATAGGTGTTCGTGGATTAGCACCCCGACATCTTTGGCGCGCCAGGTAGGGGAGCATTGAGGTTGTGTGAACCTGATCCGGCGTTCGCACAAGCTAAATCTTCATCGTCTTCATCGACATGCCGCCGAAGAAGAAGGCTTCGGAGGCGGCTGCTCCGTCCGTGCCAAACCCAGCATCGCCGGAGCAAATGGCTGGTGGGGTAGACGCCGGCGGAAGAACGGGCGTCGACGAGGGAGCTCACGGTGCTGCCAGGTCCAAGGACAAGGCTGCGCTGCCCATCGGCGGCGCAGTCGGCTCCCACAACGACCGGGCGCACTCCAAGACCTCGGCGTTCATACATGCACCGCGCCCATCCCAGGAGGCGCGGGACCGGTAGCATTATGATACTCACGGTACCATACGTTTGCTGGACCAAGATCGAGCTGGTGGATCTCGGAGTGCTCAAGACCAGCATGCACGCCAACATGCTGGCGTGAGCGGGGCATGGTCGCCTGGACGAGATACTGCTCCTTCTAACATGGTTAGAAGTCCGAGCATATCCCGCTCCTCACACCATTCACCGCCGCCACCCGCCACTTCAGCAGAAGCTTTGGCGCGAGCTCAACTGCTCCTAGACTACCCTCCAGCGGCAGACAAGATCGACGACTGGAGGGCCACCATTCAGAGTCTCATCGGCTTCGCCAACGGCGACATCCTACGGCAGCCGAGTACTTCGCAGCCGCGGCAAGTCAGCCAGGCACGAGCCGGTGGCGACAAGACCGGTGGGGGTGCAACCACCATGCACTCTCCGCCCTGAAGGCCAAGATCGCCGACTCGCCGGATCCACCACGACAGCGACTCCACCGCGTCATCAGATCCACGAGCTCGTCGCGATCAGCGCCAAGTTCTTCACGAACGACAGCAAGAAGACGCTCGTACTCGCATCGAGCGCCGAAGAGAAGCGCAGCGTCAATCAGACCAGCGCGCTGGGCCCTCTGTCGACATGCATGTGCCAGGGGAACCAGGCGACTTGCCGTACGCGGTAGGTTGCCCTGCGTTTACTCGTGAGCTGCGACAGGTCCAGTGGCCCAGCAAGAAGAATTTCAAGCCAGACGTACCAGAGAAGTACGACGGCAAGTCGCATCTGTCGGAGTTCCTCAGCATCTACACCATCGCGGTGCAAGCTGCCGGGGGCGGGACGACAAGATCCTTGCCAACTACTTCCCGCTGGTGCTCAAGCCCAACGTCAGGTCCTGGCTCTGCATTTGCCGGACAACTCCATATCCTCCTGGGCAGACCTATGCCATCAGTTTGTCGGCGCCTTTACAGGCGGCCACAAACCTCATGCCAAGAGAGTGACCTTCACCTGCTCGCCCAGAAGGAAGGAGAGCCCCTGCGCAAGTACATTCAGAGATTCAGCCGTGTACAGCACAACATCCCAGATGTCCACCCTGCCGCGGTCATTAGCGCGTTCCATCAGAACGTGCGTAACCGCAGGATGCGGGAGGAGATGGCGATGTGCAAGATCAGAGACGTCAGTGAGCTGTATGCCCTGGCCGACAAGTGTGCACGTGCTGAGGAAGGGAGGAAACTCCCCGGAGAGAATACAGGAGCAGGAGGATCTGACAGCGAGGATGCTGCCCCGGCAAAGAAAAACCGGCAGCGGAACAACAGGAAGAAGAAAGGCAAAGATGTGTTAGTCATTGAGCAGTCCGGCAACGACGGTGGCGCCAAGAAAGCCAAAGCTGGTAGCTCCGGCAAGGAGATTGCCGCATGCACCAACTGCCAGGCTGTGGCGGTCGCTGACAAGCAGGACGGCACCGACAAGCAGTACTACAAGATCCACCGCACTAAGGGCCATGACCTCCAGAGCTGCAAGAAAGTCGAGCAGCTTGTCCAGCAGCAAAAAGCTGAATACAACCGACGCGACAAGGAGAAGGCCCAAGGAGGCGCTGGAGAATCCGGCAAGAAGCGCGCCGGCCGGGGAGGACGTCGCGGCAAGGCCAAGCAGCGGCAAGGAGACAGACCTCCCTGCGGCCGCGACAAGGATGAAGATGACGACGACGACGAAGACATGGATGATGTCGAGACCAGTTAGCAGGAGTTCCAGAAAGCCACAGAGGTCTTGTGCGTTGACGGCGGTGCTTCTCTGCATACTTCGCACCGCCAACTCAAGTAGTGGGTGCGGGAAGTCAATGCGGCGGAACCACCTGTCGAGTCACGCAAGCTTCTGAAATGGTCCAGCACGCCTATCATCTTTGATATTGAGGACCACCCTGATCGCACAACTGCGGTCGGGTGCTTGCCGATGTTGGTTTCACCAACTATCCGCAACCTCAAGGTCACTAAGATGCTAGTTGACGGCGGGGCCGGCTTGAACCTGATCTCCTCCGCTGTACTCCAGAAACTCCAGATCCCTGATAGCGAGCTCGAAGAGACCGGCACATTCCAAGGAATCAACCCCGGAAGGAGCAAGCCGAAGGGGAAGGTCACATTGCCGGTAACATTTGGCAGCGAGTTGAACTTCAGGACTCAGAGGATCACTTTTGACGTTGCCGATTTTCCATTGCCTTACAATGGGATACTCGGCCGTCCAGCACTCTCCAAGTTCATGGCAGCCTCTCACTACGCATACAACATGCTGAAGATGCCAGGCCCGATAAGCGTCATCTCTGTCCCTGGCGACAAGAAGGATGCTCTTCTCTGCACCGACAAGATCTACCGGGAAGCGGCAGCCGCAACAGATCACAAATCACCTGCCGTTGAAGCTCCCGGGGGGAAGAAGAAGACCAAGTCCGGTAAGAGTTCTGATGCCCACTCTGGCAAGCGCACCTCTTCGGAGTGCTGCGCTACCGTCGAGGACGCACCATCGAGCTCCACCGGCAAGTGTAAGAAGACAATGGCAGCTCCGCCAGAGACCAAGAAGGTGTCCGCCAAGGAGGACGGCACTGGTGGTACCTTCACCATCAGTGCCACTCTTGACCCTAAATAGGAAAGCGCGCTCATTGCTTTCCCGCGGGCGAACATCGACGTGTTTGCGTGGCAACCGTCTGACATCCCCGGTGTTCCCAGGAAAGTAATTGAGCACCATCTTGCCGTTTGTCCTCATGCGCGGCCCGTCAAGCAGTGGAGCGCCAAGAATTCATCGCAGAAGAGATCAAGAAATTGGAAGCAGCAGGCCTTGTCAGAGGAGTGCTCCATCCTACGTGGTTGGCCAATCCTGTAGTCGTGTGCAAGGCAAACGGGAAATGTAGGCTTTGCATCGACTTTACCGATGTTAATAAAGCTTGTCCCAAAGACCCATTTCCCTTGCCGCGCATTGACCAGATTGTGGACTCCACGGCCGGATGTGACTTGCTTTCATTTCTTGACGTATACTCAGGATACCATCAAATCTTCTTGGCAGAAGAGGATGAGGAGAAGACCGCATTCATCACTCCATGTGGCACGTACTGTTTCATACGGATGCCTTTCGGTTTAAAGAATGCTGGTTCAACATTTGCAAGGGTAGTCCATGTCGCTCTTGAGCCACAAATACACAGAAATGTGGAAGCCTACATGGATGACATAGTGGTCAAGAGCAAGGACAAGGCAACCCTGATTCAAGATTTAGATGAGACCTTTGCAAATCTGTGCAAGATCAACCTCAAGCTCAACCCCGAGAAGTGTGTGTTCGGAGTCCCCTCCGGCAAGCTTCTCGGGTTCTTCGTGTCTCAGCGGGGAATTGAAGCCAATCCCGACAAGATCAAGGCCATTGAGCAGATTGAAGCACCAAAGCGCGTCAAGGATGTACGAAGACTTGCCGGTTGCGTGGCTGCTCTCAGCAGGTTTATCTCTAGGTCTACTGAGCGCGCCCTGCCGTTTTTCAAAATATTGAAAAAGGCAGGTCCAATGAAATGGACTCCGGAAGCGGAGGCTGCGCTGCAAGACTTGAAGAGATACCTGTCCTCCACTCCAACACTTGTCGCACCTAAGCCACAAGAGAAGTTGCTGCTGTATATAGCGGCAACCAATCAAGTGGTTAGTGTTGCGTTAGTAGCAGAGAGGGAGGCAGATGACGAGCCAGCAACCGCGGCAGGCGCATCCAGCAACAAGCAGGGGGCTTCCCCGACAAGCTCTGGTCCCGACAAAGATGGATCTGCACAGGTGCGCGAGGAGATACAGAAGAGAATGGTACAACGCCCAGTTTACTTTGTCAGTTCCCTTCTACAGGGGGCTAGGTAAAGGTACTCTGGTGTGCAGAAATTGCTTTTCGGCCTTCTCATGGCCTCGAGAAAGCTGCGCCATTACTTCCAAGCACATGAGATCACAATTGTCACTCGTTTTCCGCTGAAGAGGATACTACAGAATCCAGAAGCAACAGGCAGGATTGTTGAGTGGGCACTGGAACTGTCAAGCTTTGGCCTCAAGTTTGAGAGTACTTCAACTATCCAAAGTAGAGCATTGGCAGAATTCATAGCAGAGTGGATGCCAACACCAGATGAAGAAATTCCAAAAACGAGCATCCCCGTCGAGGAAGCAAGCAAAGAGTGGCTGATGTACTTTGATGGTGCCTTCTCGCTGCAAGGCGTCGGCGCTGGCGTGCTGCTTGTCGCACCCACCGGAGAGCACCTCAAGTACGTAGTCCAGATGCACTTTCCCAAGGAGCAAGCAACAAACAATACTGCAGAGTATGAAGGCTTGCTTGCCGGTCTCAGGATCGCGGCAGACCTTGGGATCAAGAAGCTCATTGTCAGGGGTGACTCGCAGCTTGTCATCCGCCAAGTGAACAAGAGTTATCAGAGTCCGTTGATGGAAGCCTACGTTGACGAAGTAAGAAAGCTAGAAGAGCACTTTGACGGCCTACAGATGGAGCATGTTCCAAGAGCTCAGAACGACATTGCCGATGGCCTGTCAAAGTGCGCCGCACTTAAGTTACCTATGGAACCAGGGATCTTTGTGCTCAAGCTGACTCGACCATCCGTAACGCCATCAACTGGACAGAGCAAGAAGAGGAAGTTGATTTCTGGTGACTATTTTCCGGCAGAGCTTCCCGAAGCCGCCGCCAAGAAGGTCCCCAAGATCAACACCAAGAATGCTGAGGAGCAGTCTGCTCCGGCAAGCCCTAGGGTTTGCTCCGTTGAAGCAGAGGCTCCCGACAAGTTTTGCTCCGGCAAGCTTGCTCGGGAACGTCAAGCTCCGGCTGAGCCGCAGGTTCTCGCCGTAGAAGCGGATGTTCCCGCAGCAGCAGATGTGCCTTTAGTCCTTGTTGTCGAGCCACAAGCTCCGGCATGGGCACAGCAGATTGTCCGTTTCCTTCAGACAGGAGAACTTCCCGAAGAGCAAGAAGAAGCGGAAAGAGTAGCCCGGCAGTCAAGTATGTACCAGTTTGTCGACAACACACTGTACAGAAGGAGACTCAACGGTGTGAAATTGAAGTGTATTCACCGGGAAGATGGACAAAAGCTGTTGGCAGAGATACATGGAGGCATATGTGGTCACCACATTGGCGCAAGAGCACTTGCCGGCAAAGCATTCAGGCAAGGTTTCTTTTGGCCGACAACCCTCCAGGATGCAACTGCACAAGTAACCAAGTGTGAAGCGTGCCAGTTCCATTCCAAGCAGATACACCAGCCAGCTCAAGCTCTCCAGACGATCCCTTTATCCTGGCCATTTTCGGTCTGGGGGCTCGACATCCTCGGCCCCTTTCCCCGAGCAGTCGGGGGCTTTGAGTACTTGTACATTGCAATCGACAAGTTCACAAAGTGGCCGGAAGTGGAAGCAGTGAGGAAGGTGACAGCACAGTCAGCAGTCAAGTTCTTCAGGTCGATTGTTTGCCGCTTCGGGATCCCTAACAGGATAATCACCGACAATGGTACGCAATTCACGAGCCGCACCTTCATGCAGTACGTCCAAGATCTTGGCGCCAAGGTTTGCTTCGCTTCTGTTGCTCACCCGAGAAGCAACGGTCAAGTGGAGAGGGCAAATGCTGAAGTGCTGCGTGGGCTCAAGACCAGGACTTTCGACAGGCTGCACAAGTGTGGAAGAAACTGGATCGAGGAGCTGCCGGTGGTTCTTTGGTCGATCAGGACGACGCCAAATCGAGCCACTGGCCAGACACCTTTCGCTCTAGTCTATGGAGCAGAGACAGTTCTCCCCACGGAACTCGTATACGGGTCACCTCGAGTGCTCGCTTATGATGAGCTTGAGCAAGAGCAGCTGCGACAAGATGACACGCTGCTCCTTGAGGAAGACCGTCTTCAGGCTGCTGTACGAGCTGCTCGCTACCAGCAAGCTTTGCGCCGCTACCATAGCCGCAAAGTTAATGCCAGAAGTCTCAAGGAAGGCGACCTTGTTCTTCGGCGTGTTCAGTCCGCCAAGAATTCCAACAAGTTGACGCCGAAGTGGGAAGGCCCTTACCGGGTGAAACGAGTCACTAGGCCTGGCGCTGTCCGCCTTGAGACCGAAGATGGCATTCCGGTGAGCAACTCCTAGAACATTGAGCATCTTCGTAAGTTTTACCCGTAAGGCGCGGTTGCCGGAACCCGTTCCGGCAACCACCTTTTGTACAAGTCTTGCCGCTGTTGCGTGTAATCCTTTGTACAAAGCCGGGCACAGACCCCGTGCATAAAGCTCATGTGCTCCGCACACCTTGTCAATTTCATGCTTTCTATTTTTTGCATGTGTTATTTGACACTTTGTGCAGTGCCTACCCCCAGTAAGCAACAACGAGCCATATGGATCCATATCTTTTCTCCTCTTTCTTTTTTCTCAAGGAAAGGAAGGTTCCCTCGCCCACAAGTTTGCCGGGGGGAAAGGAGAAGATAATGGTATGGACCAAGCGTCGTTCAAGAAAGTTTCGCCTTGGCGGGAAGCAAACGACAGAAAAGCTAAGCTGCCAAAGTTTGAGCAATCAGATTTTTTAATTTTTTAAGTGATCTTCCTTGAACGACCGTGCTTTGTATGGAAAACCTGTGCGCGGAGGAACCAACTCGTAGCTAGTTGCGCCCTTACTTTGTTTCGAGTCCGCTCAACAACTTAAGTGAGCTGCAACTAGTTGCGACAAGGTTTCTTGTCGGTAGCGGCACCGCCAGCAGGCTGCTGACGTCCCGCACTTAGCGCTCGCGGCTAAGGTGCCTGCGCTGGCAAGTTCCCTAAAAGCATAGGGCAAAAACATACAAAGGAAGGAATCAAGTAAAGGAAATAACATTGCAATCATTACCCGAAAATAGAGTTATATTACAAGGAAGCTTGTCGCGGCTCTAACAGATTGTTCTCATAACATGACCAACAGCGACAAGAAGAGAAGAAAACGGGCGGCCTAGTCTACGCGATCGCCCTCGACCCTCTTGATCCCGCTCACCTTGTCCACAATGGGTGCGACAAGGGTCTTGAGCGCCTCCAGATCAGCATCCGGCGGCAGGGTCTTGAGGACGTTGGTGAGGTTGAGGCCCGGGTTGCGGAAGGCCACCTTCACCAACACCTTTTGAAGAGCTCCCGCGCAGATCTTGCGCGACTCGTCGGCCAGCTGCTTTGGGATCCTCTCCCGGAGTCGCCGGAGGGCCGTCACCACGCCTTTGAAAAACAAGGTGAGCTTGCCGCTGGGTTGGAGGTTCTCGTCGGAGGGATACCCGAGATCCTCCATTCCCAGCTGCGCCAGCTCCCTGTCAATGTCTGCGGCAACATTCATAAGACCCTCCGTCCAGTGCTCCACATTCTCCCTAAAAGCATTCTGGGCGGCAGCAGCACTCGCCAGCAGCGCCTTGCCAGCCTTGACCTCCTCCTTCAAGGCCGTCTCCTGCTCCCTGGCGCCGTCCAGCGTCTTGGTCAAAGTGGTCAGCTTCAACTCAAGATCTGCGTTGGAGTCCTTGGCGGCGCTAAGCTCCTTGCCCTTCTCGGCGAGACGGGCCTCCAGCTCTGAGTGGCTATAGGCGTCCTTCTCCCGCTCATGTTTGAGCGTGGCAAGCTCTTCACCGCTCGCCTTGAGATCGGCCTCCAGCTGCGCCACCTTCATCTCCAGCTCCTTCTTGGCGGCCTCGGCAGCTGCGGCAACATCCTCTGCTTGTTTCAGGGCTCTGCCGAATGTTCGCTCGCGCGCGGCAAGCTCCTCCTCGTGGCTGTCAAGGTTGACCTTCCGCTGCACCAGCTTGCCTTCCTGCGCAGACAGCTTTTCAGTGGCAAGCCACTGTTGCTCTTCGACTTCAGCCTTCTCGAGGAGGAAGGCCTTCTGCTCCTCGGCAAGTTGCGCCCGCTCCTCTGCCAGGGACCGGAGAGCTTCCTGGTTGAGACCCCGGAGCTCCTCCGCGCGCTTTTCGATGTCCACTCCCGCCTTTGCGACAAGCACCTCACGGGATTCCAGCTTGGCTTGCCGGGCTCGGTAGAGCGACACCAGCTTCCGCAGCAGCCGCTCCTCCTCAGGCTCGCTGCTGTTGCTGCTCGGCGCATCAACCAGCGCCAGCCCAGCGGAGGCGAGCACCTCTCCGTCAAAGCTCTCTCCTTCGACTAGCGCCCTGGAGCTTGACGCCCAGGGGAGGTTGATGAAGACGCCATTGCCGGCCTTCAAATAGACGCCTGGCTGGGGCTCTTCGGAGCCTGACGCTGCGGCAGCGGCGGAGGGATCGGCGGTCGGCGTAGCGCCTGGCACTCCTGCGGCCTCAGGGCCGCCAGTGCGATCGCCAGATCCCCCGCCTGCTTCTGCGGCGGCAGCTTTGGCGGCCTCTACGCCGGCGGGATCGTCAGCGTCGGCTGCTTCCTCGGCGGCAGCGGCGTCGTCGGCGGCAACCTCAGTCTCCATCGGCTCCGCAGCAGATGGATCTGACAGCCGGAAAAGGGAGAAGAGTCAAGCAAATATCCAAAAAAGAAGATCAAAAGAAGAAGAACCCAAGGGAAGTCTTGAAGCAAGAGGGTTACCCGTACCGGGTTCTGCAGTCGTGGTCTCCGCCGCCGGGGGCCCGTTGGTGCTGTCCCTTGCCGGAGAACTCTCCCTTGCCGTAGACCTCTCCCTTGCCGGAGAACTCTCCCTTGCCGGAGACTTCTCCCTTGCCGGAGAACTCTCCCTTGCCGGAGGATTATCCCTTGGCGTTTCGGGGGCGGCCTCCGGGCGCTCCTGGTGGGGCTTCTCTGCTCCTACACAAACCAACAGCCAGATGTCAGCAAAGAAAGAGTATCCATGCGCGGCTAACAGCGGAAAGCGAACCATATACTTACGCTGGGGGCTGCTCTGGAGAACAGTTGCCGGGTCCGGTAAGGTTGTCTCGAACACATCCCCTGCTGTCACGGTGGGTTCGTCCTCGATGATAATCACCGGGGCCTTGGCTCTCTTTGCTGCTCTCTGGGCCAGAGTCCTAAAAAGGAATAGGTTCAGAGTAAAGCAAATGAGATACAAGACAAAACTGCAAGGATTGAAGAACTACAAGTACAACAAGAGAATCTTACTCTTCTTCTTCCTCGTCGGAGCTGAACGCGGAGAAGTCGAAGTCCGGTTCACATCCGGCGCGAGGAGGCGGAGAAGTAGATTCCCTTGGCCGCTTGGCGGGAACAGTGGCGGTGGTCTGAGACGACCCCGCTCCGGCTGCCGCCGCGGCGTGAGGAGCGGCAGGAGCAGAAGCCGTGGTCCGGGTGGACCCCGCTCCAGTTGCCGCAGCAGCATGAGGCGCTCCCGCAGCAACAGTGCTTGCCGCGGTGGAGCGTGTCGCGCGGCGCGGCGACTGTCGACTCGCCCGCCGCCTCGCTACATCCCCGGCCTTGCGGAGACGCCTTCTTGGTGGAGTTGGGGGCTTTGCTTGCAGCGAGCTGTCTGATGATGAGGAGGAAGAGGAGTTGATCTCCAACGAGCCGCTCGTATCCTCGGCGGGCTCGCTCGACTCGACGTCACGCCCGGCAAGCTCTTTCTTGCCGGCAAGCTCCTCTCGCTCGGCACGGCTTGCCGCCTCTGCTGCCTCTGCCTCCTCCATGGTGAATCCAAACTCGCCCGCAGCTGCGGCTTCCGCCGCCTCTTCCAGCCTGGTGGCGATGCGTTTCATCTCCGCATTGGTGGTGTCGCGAGTGAGGCCTTTCTTTTCGTCGGGGCGGACCGGCACTTCTACCAAGCCGTCAAAGAACTCCTGCACGACGTCATCTGCAGGCTCTTGCCAAGTTGGGACAATTCCATGCGAATTGCACAGCGGCATCATTGCACGGATGCGGTCGAGCACGGAGTTGTTGCACAGCGGAACGACACCCTTCGGCAACCTGAACACTTCGGGATGTTCAGGGTCATACTTGAACAGCTCCTGGAGCATCGCGTTAAGCTCCAGAACAGTGAAGTTTTAGTTGAGGCCCGGATGCAGCCTCATAATATCCGCCGCATTCTTGAATTCCCAGGCAGGTCTCCTCTGTTCCTGTAGGGGGGCGATGCGGCGGCGAAGAAAATCTGCGCCAACAGCGCCTACAGTAAGCCCGGAAAGCCTGAGGCGTTGGATCCGGGTGACAGCAATCTTCAGCCTATCATCTTCCGGGGCCACGTTGCTCCAATCGCTGCCGCGTGCTGCTGGGGCTTGGCGCCGGGCGGTAAACGGCTGCGGGTTCTCCTCGACAATCCAGCACCAGTCTGCTCTCCATTCCTCCCACTTGCCACGGAACTCTCCCTCCAGATAAGCGTCCTTCTTGCTGGCCCTCGAGATCCAGGCGATTCCACCGGATAAAGGCTCTCCTCTCTCTACTCGGGGCATAAAGAAATGGCGAAAAAGGGCTACATTTGGATGGACTCCGACAAAATTTTCGCAGAGATGTGCGAAAACTGCCATGGTCAGAACGGCATTGGGGGTGAAATCAAGGAGGCAGAACCCGTAGGTGTTCATAATATCGCAGAAAAACTCAGAGAAAGGCGGGCAGAGCCCGCAGTAGAAGAACACGGCGAAGAAAGGATATCCATTTGGAGCCATTTTCCAAGCGGCGGCTGGAAGTACCTTCATGCTCGGATGCGCTCGCGTCTCCGTCGACCAGAAGAGGTAGTAATACTCCCTCAGCTCCCTCGCGGCGAGCTTGGGTGGGAAGATTGCCCGCTCCTTTCGCAGCGCCGCAAGCCGCTGCGCCTCGGTCGACTTCACAACCTTCCCCTTGTCGGCTTTCGGAGCCATGGCGGAAGTAGTGGAGGAGGTCGACGGCGTTGGTAGTGCTGGTGGTGATGGGGGGCAGGGCGCTGCTCTCTTTTCAGCTTTGGGAAGACGGAGGAGCGGCGGAGGTTTCCAAGATTGGAATAGCAACTGGCGAATGGGCGCACTACCCCTGTTTCCCCTTGCTTATAAAGAGGGAGGGGGCGGATGTTCCGCCTTTCCGAATAAAGAAACCACCCACGATCTCTCCCACGACGCTGCATTCAACGCGTGCCGTTCGGGGAGGGCGCGGTGGATACGGGGAGAGATACGGCGTAACCCAGGACGCGCGTGCCCATGCCCTGTTTTGGGCCTGGCCCAACAGCGCTCGGCACCGTGTATGGCCCAGGCCCGGGGGCTCGTGTCGGTGTACTAGAGTAGGGGTACCCTAGTATCCCGAACTTGTGCACGGGCAGTCGCAGCATCCCGCGGCAAGGCTTGCCGGGTGACCGCCAAGGTCCTCCGTGGTTCCTTTGGAGCCATTCAAGAACAAAGTATCCAAGCCAAGGAGACAAGACCCCGGCAAGAGGAGCTTGCCGGGAAGGCCAACCAAGGCATCTCAAGGAACTTGCCGCGACGCGCCACGCGTCCCGGCAAGGCCCGGTGAGCGACAAGCTCCCGGACGCGACAAGACAACGACCGCGGCAAGGCGCTTGCCGCGGCAAGCCTCCACTCTATACCTACGCTCCAGCACATCCACCAACGTGTCACTCTGGGACCCTTCCAGGCGTACGTGGCGGGAGGCTGTGCAGCCAGCGGTACACGGTGGCAAGTGGTGCTGACAAGATTGCCATCGTGGCGAGCGACGGCGTCCCTGACGGTCCCTTTTGCACTGTTTGGGCGACGCAGACAAGCATTTAATGCCCTTGTCCCCTGCCGTCAGGGTTAGGTATGATACACTGTAGCAGGCGGCTATACCAATCGCAACATCTTTCCATTTTTACCCTTGTCTACATTGCCACCTGTCGGTGACCCCTTGAGCATATAAAAGGAGGCCCATGCGCAACGTAGAGAGGAGAGGGGTCGAGGAGAAAACACTCACGCTCGGTCTCGTTAGCTGCTGGTGTGTACTGTAGCATTCAACGCTCCCGAGCAAGAACTCAATACAAACCACAAAGCATGAGTAGGGTTTTACGCATCCGTGCGGCCCGAACCTGGGTAAACTGCTCGTGTGCTTCGCCTCGATCTGCTCTTCGTGCGATCTCCGCCCCCCTGCCGAACCAAAAGGGGCTCGGTCCGCCGGTCCCATAGGTGTTCGTGGATTAGCACCCCGACAAACAGGGGATAGATAAATTATTTATTTCTAAACAGGAGCTAAAAAGCAACGAATAAAAATAAAATTGGGTTGCCTCCCAACAAGCGCTATCGTTTAACGCCCCTAGCTAGGCATAACAAGCAAGAATAGATCTAGGTATTGCCATCTTTGGTAGGCAATTCTTCAATTAGGCATCTACCATCTTTAGGAATTTCTTTCTTTTTATTAATTATCAAACTTTTAGGCACAAGATCTAAAAATTCATTTGTAACAAATGGTTCCTTAATGATAGTAAAAATATTGGGATGAATACTTATAGATTTGAGATCTGCATCCTTACTAGAGGATTCACCCTTATTTTTAGGAACGTACATAAGCTTGGCAACTTTAGTGGAAGGACTTGGAGTGTTCTTTATAGAAGAAAAAACGGTTCCCAAGTTGGTAATAATATCCTCAAGTTTATCGATCCTAACAGAATCGTGATTTATTTTTTCATTAACTATGGGTTCCTTTTCTTTAATATCTTTCAAAGTAACTCCTACTTTAGATCCATATTGAGAGATTCGGCTGTGGATCTTTTTATCCAAATTTTCAATTAACTCTACGGTAGCAACCTTATTTTCAATAATTTCAAGCCTTTGCATTACATGCTCCAAAGTTAATATAGTTCCATTAACCAAGAGAGGAGGTGAGCCAAATAAATCTAACATAGCATTATAAGAACCAAAAGTATGGCTACCCAAAAAATTCCCTCCGGTAATAGTATCAAGAACATAACGGTGCCAAGGAGTAATGCCTGCATAAAAATTGCGAAGAATAACGGAAGTAGATTGCTTCCTAGTAGATCTATTTTGAGCATTGCAAATTCTATACCAAGCATCTTTTAGATTTTCTGCCTCTCTTTGCTTAAAATTTAGAATTTCATTCTCGGGAGACAATGGAGAAGATAAGGGACTAGCCATAACGACAAGCAAGCAAACTAACACAAAAGCAAACAAAAAGCAAGCGGGCAAAAAGAGGCAAATAGAGAAAGAGAGGGAGGATAGAGAAAGAGAGGGCGAATAAAACGGCAAGGGTGAAGTGGGGGAGAGGAAAACGAGAGGCAAATGGCAAATAATGTAATGCGAGAGATAAGGTTATGTGATGGGTACTTGGTATGTTGACTTTTGCATAGACCTCCTCGGCAACGGCGCCAGAAATCCTTCTTGCTACCTCTTCAGCACTGCGTTGGTTTTCCCCGAAGAGGAAGGGATGATGCAGCAAAGTAGCATAAGTATTTCCCTCTGAGAATAAAGGCATCAATCCAGTAGGAGGCTACGCGCGAGTCCCTCGTACCTACACAAAACAAATAAATCATCGCAACCAACATGAATAGGGGTTGTCAATCCCTACACGACCACTTACGAGAGTGAGATCTGATAGATATGATAAGATAATATTTTTGGTATTTTTGTGATAAAGATGCAAAGTAAAATAAAGGTAAAGTAGAAAGCAAAGGAAAGAACTAAGTAGTAGGAGATTAATATAATGAAGATAGACCCAGGGGCCATAGGTTTCACTAGTGGCTTCTCTCGAGAGCATAAGTATTCTACGCTGGGTGAACAAATTACCGTTGAGCAATTGACAGAATTGAGCATAATTATGAGAATATCTAGGTATGATCCTTTATATAGGCATCACGTCCGAGACAAGTAGACCGACTCCTGCCTGCATCTACTACTATTACTGCACTCATCGACCGCTATCCAACATGCATCTAGAGTATTAAGTTAAAAACAGAGTAATGCCTTAAGCTAGATGACATGATGTAGAGGGATAGACTCATGCAATATGAAGAAAACCCCATCTTGTTATCCTCAATGGCAATAATACAATACGTGCCTTGCTGCCCCTACTGTCACTGGGAAAGGACACCGCAAGATTGAACCCAAAGCTAAGCACTTCTCCCATTGCAAGAAAGATCAACCTAGTAGGCCAAACCAAACTGATATTTCGAAGAGACTTGCAAAGATAATCAATTATACATAAAAAATTCAGAGAAGATTCAAATATTATTCATAGATAGACTTGATCATAAACCCACAATTCATCAGTCTCAAGAAACACCGCAAAAAGAAGATTACACCGAATAGTTCTCCACAAGAGAGGGGGAGAACATTGTACTGAGATCCGAAAAGAGAGAAGAAGACATCTAGCTACTAACTATGGACCCATAGGTCTGAGGTAAACTACTCACACTTCATCGGAGGGGCTATGGTGTTGATGTAGAAGCCCTCTGTGATCGATGCCCCCTCCGGCGGAGCTCCGGAATAGGCCCCAAGATGGGATCTCGTGGATACAGAAAGTTGCAGCGGTGGAATTAGGTTTTGGCTCTGTATCTGATCGTTTGGGGGTACGTAGGTATATATAGGAGGAAGGAGTACGTCGGTGGAGCAACAGGGGGTCCACGAGGGTGGAGGGCGCGCCTAGGGAGGGGGGGGGGGGGTAGGCGCGCCCCCTACCTCGTGGCCTCCTTATTTCTTTCTTGACGTAGGGTCCAAGTCTCCCGGGTCTTGTTCATTGAGAAAATCACGTTCCCGAAGGTTTCATTCCATTTGGACTCCGTTTGATATTCCTTTTCTTCGAAACCCTAAAATAGGCAAAAACATCAATTTTGGGTTGGGCCTCCGGTTAATAGGTTAGTCCCCAAAATAATATAAAAGTGGATAATAAAGCCCAATAATGTCCAAAACAGTAGATAATATAGCATGGAGCAATAAAAAATTATAGATACGCTGGAGACGTATCACCGGCCTGCTTAAAGCCCATAATTTTATTGGGCCAAACAGGCCTGAGATATATTTTGGCCTGTTAACTGCTCGTCCTATTTGGGCCAAACATGGGCCTTAGGCAGTTTCGACATTTATTGGCCCATGAATTTTTCGGCTTAACGCTAGCCCAATCTAGGTTTTAGCCTGTTAAAAGCCCATGGTATTCTCTGGCCTAGCTAGACTGAACTTTACTTGGCCTGTTAAAGGCGGGAAACAACTATAGGTTTAGACATGCTAATGGCCCAAGATGATTATAGGCCCAGGTTTTGGCCCATATGAGTAACGGGCCGGCCTGAAGACCGATAACACTGAGATCCACTAAACCTTCCGGCCTAAATTACAGCATACCGACCAAGAATAAACCTAGACTATACAACAAAGAAATTACAACATATTACATCCCCTCGGCATCAAAGTTTGCTGCCAGTGATAATAGGGGGCAACCAGACAACGGATTACATAAACTGGGCATGTCGCCACCAGTGGAAGTTAACAGGCAGACAAAATAATAGACAGAACTGACATCACTTCAACACAGTTCAAGAAAGGTTAGCCTGGCCCAGGAGCTGCAGCGCAAGCAGCTTAGCAAGCTGATGAGGCTGTGCTTCTTTGGCGCTCATATCCACTACCTTAAGCTGCATAGCATCAACAAACGTCATGTACTTATGGTTAATCTTGCATAGATATTGGAGTTCCAGTCGTATTTGAGCGGAAGCATGTATTTCTGCTTGAATTTCAGACTGAAGAAGTCGGACAGATTCAGGTGGCGACTTCATCGAGCTTGTGCCACTGAGTAAGTTTGACACTACATCAAGATGTGACTTCTTGTTTGTATCCCTACCCTCAATATGTGTTGCCTTCTCCTCTGGAATATGTGTTAGAGGGACAAACAATGGGTTCGTCTCACTATCATTGTGGCAGTTCTTCCTAGCAGCAGTGTTGTCACCCTGAAAGAGAAACAAGTAGGTAGATAATAGGTTTTGCACGTATAAGCATCAGCGCTGTCAATTCATCTCATTTCTTTGTCAAAAATAAAGAGACACGGTTTAAAATAGCATTAACATAATAGGCATTGTTCATAGTTAAGACGACATGAAATGGCATTGTGCAGGAGCGGCCAGCTTCACTAGCCCACTGGATTACAGATCAAGAACACAAGCATAGATGTAGTTCTAAACAACGTATAAGCATGAATGGTGAGTGCACTGTCAATTTATACCATTTTAGATTGGTAAATAAAGAGACACGATTTAAATAACATTAATATAATATGTCATTGTTCATAGTTGAGACATAGCAGGATATGACACTGTGCTGTTGTTGGTAGTCTCACCACACCACTGGATTACAGATCAAGAACACAAGCATACACATAGTGCTAAAGAAGATAACTTGCTATGTTTAGTTTAATTTACATGGTATGAATAAGGAACTAGATTGTATAACTAAAGACTGAAATTGAGAAGGACAAACTTATGCGTATGTACTTCTACTTTATAAACTTTGAACAAGCAATTTGATGCAAACGACAAAAATAAACAACATTTGCACTCATAGCTATCCAAATATAAACAACAAAGTTTGAAGGCTGGAGGAGGACAAACTTACATTAGTAGTGAAGACATGCTCTATAAAGGCCTTGTCCATATTGATGGGGGGGGGGCAATTCAAGAAGTTTACCGCACACTCTTTTTCAGGAGTATTGCCTTTATTCTACATTTTGTTAAGAGTAAATATAGATGTGAAAATATAGGAACAAATGGCAATTATTTAACTTAAGATGCAGAGTACAAATGTAAATACATCATATAGGTAGAAGGCACTGACAAGAGCATTGCAGAGCTAAACTTCTTCAGTAACATTGGTTTTATTCAATATTTTGGCAAGAGTAAATGTAGATTTGATGTGTAGAAAAATGGAGGACAAGGGAAAATAAGCTGCAAAGTGTACATGAAGAACTAGCTGACAAATATAAGTACAGTGATGAAGGACAACAAATACTTACAAGAACAATGCAGAACTAAATTTCTTCATACGCATTGGGTTTATTCTACATTAATTTAAGCATTAATATAGATCTGATAATTTGGAGCAAACAGTGGATAACCAAGCTATAATGCATAATGATGTCACATAATCCACCAGGTATGAATGTAAGGACAGCGATAGGACAATACGTACTCACAAGAGCAAAGCAACGACTAACATAGTTGTGATATCCTAGGTTTTGTGGCGCTGGTTCTATCGCCAATATACGTCGGGTGCTATGTGATTCCTCCGCTAGCACTACCTTTTTCAAGGACTTTGCTTGTACTCCTTAGGTTCTGCAATCACCCTCTTCCTTTTGGATGTCTAAAACACAAGAACAACATTTGAATGGAAAAACATGGTATGACGACAAAATGGAATAGGTGTTGATAATGGATGGGCGTGGCATATTCACATATATCATGAGTAAACTAAGCAGATGGCGGTGCAATGAAGCAAAAGAAATGCAAGACACCTTATGCAAGATATGTGCAACTAATAAAACCTTGCCAAATTAGAATAGGCACCTTATTGGGTGAACAGGATAGACCATCTGCCTTTGACTCCTTGAGCTCAGAATAGTCATTAGGATCATATTATGAATACGAATCTATAGGTCGGGAGCATGTGGGTTTCATTGCTTCCACAATGGACCTCAATCCCTTGATGCCAAGTTTGTTACCCAATGAACTGTTCCGCAATATTCTTCTGATGTGCGCATTCTTATATTCATTGTGAGTACATACAATATCTGTAAAGCATGAAAACACAAATAGTAGTGAGATTATCTTTGTAATGCAGATGATATTGTAATTTAATAGAGGCTCCCTGTAAACCCTTGTGTGCTATCACTGGATTCTGATGAGAGAGCCCATGTGTGCTATAATAGGGTGAGTAGATTAATATAATCTGGCACAACTACACAAAAAATAAGCTCCCTGTTGGGGGGCCCAGAGGTAAGGATAGTTGGCAGACGATAGGTTCATAATATACCATATAGAAAGTTTATTGCCAAACCATGATAATGAGAGCGCAGAGCTAGTAGGAAGATCGTAGTGTAGATAATAGGGGTACACCATAACCACCATAAATAAATCAGGGAAGCGGAACTGGCTGGAAAACATAGGGTGTTGCCGCTACTAATATGCAACCTATCGATCACCTACAGGCCAACTCTATTCATTTGAAGGCGCACAGCTGTTACTATCAGTTTAGTCTATCAAAAACCGCGCGGCTCCCACCATTTTCGAGGTATTATGGCCGACCAACTCGAAGTGCGAAATCATTTAGCAGAACCGGACCAGTAGAGGTGTCGACTGCAGATGTCCTTGCTCCCCTTCCTGACAAGGAATGTACTGTGCTTACTAAAGAAGAACAGAAGAGGAACATGTTAAAGAACAGAAGAGGAAGCATATTCTGCATGTCTGCATGCAAGTCGCGTGACTTTTGTCATTTGGTTCAGTCGACCATTTCAGGCGGTTGGATGAAGATCCTACGTCTCCTAACCCTTCTTCTTCCTCGTCTCTGATTCTTCCCATACAGAACACTGCATGGGCCGCCGGCCAAACCACCGGCCCCGACCCCCCGCCCTCCCCTGAACCGCCCCACCGCCTGTGTTCGTCCGCCACCCGCACCCCCACCCCCGCCCCCACCCACGTCGAGTTTTCTTTGTTCGGCGAGGCCCCACCACCGCCCCCACAACCATCGTCCCCACACGAGCCCCTTCATTCGCACCGGCGAACTCCGGCAAGCTCTGGAAAATCGACTGACCCAATTTTGAAATTTAGTCTACTGTCATTTAACTAGCGTGGAAAATAAAAGGGGAAAACCATAAGCATTGCGAGTGTAGTGTTGAGCGTGCCATGGCGGATCTGAAGGTGCAAACCGGACAAAGGCAACTTCGCAACCAATGTTTGCTTTCAACTAGCAAGTAAGTGATGGACAAGAAAATCAGAGTAAAGCAGTGGCGATCTATTTTCTTGCTGTGATAAATAAGTTGAGCAGATACAAAAGAGTACCGCCTCTGGTGCGGCGCCGTGTATGCATCTGATGAGAATTTGATGGTGATGTGGTAGCGATGGCTGTCAACGGTGTGGAAGCAGATCTAGGAGGGTAGACGGTGGCGGCGGGGCATGATGGACGAGACGGTCGTAGGAGCAGCGCCGGCAAGGTGGACGATGGCGGGGATGAAGCGAGAGGACGGGATGCAAGGATCCTGGTCCGAAGCCGTGGATGAGAGAGGTTGATCTCTTGTAATGGACGACGACGTTAGGGTATCAGCTTCGGCATGGTGGAGGAGGACAGCGGTGGATGGGGTGGTGGACGGAGGAGGCTAGGGTGGAGAGGCTGTTTTGGCACCCACGGAGTACGAATGGGGAAATGGAGGGAGAGAGGAAGGGGGAGCCATGTCTTCAGGGTGCACTTGTCCCAAATCAAGGAAATTTACAAACTTAGCCCCCGTTTAAAATTTCGTACATCACAACAATATTAGTCGGTTGGGGATAGGACGGTAATCTCGTATACACCGAATATTTGCTGACGAGAGTTTCTTTTTGGCGCCCATCGTGTATGAATCGGGGAGGGGGTTGATTTCGGCCGAGGAGACACTATGTCTTGGCGCCCACCGTGTATGAATCCGGGTGAGAGGCGGTTATGTCACATTTGAGTGAAATTACAAACCTACCCCTATCGAAACCTATAGAAATCAAGCCAATAGGCTTTGCGTGTCAGGATAGGCAGTAATTTCCATCTCGCATATTTTGGTTTCAGGCGGTTACTGCGACTTTCCCCACTTCGTTCAAATATTTGCAGAGAAAGAGTGCACGTTTACCTTGCCAACTCAATTTGAATCCAGTTTGTATTCTATTTTTGTTCGGCCAGGATCCATTTGCGATTCGAATAAAATTCTATATACATCATTTTTTATATATACTTTCAAAAGCACAACACCCTTTATACATAAATATGGTTTACAAATGGCATGATCTCAGATTCATAAGGCTGTATTCATCTTAATTTGGATTTCCAAATATTTGAAACCACTTTTTGTTGAAATACAATGTATGCATTCCTCGTTAACTGTCTCCAATTAATGTGTGTTTCATGCGGGGGTTTTCACTTCTCAAACATGTATAATGTGTTTCACACACGCAACATATAGTGTAATCCCGTTTAGACATTAATTGCATATCAAACATGCATTGTCTCTAATTAAATAATCTATGGATCACTAATATTGATAAACTATATAACATTACACGTGTCTCCAAATTCGAATGAATATGCATGTTTGATACACCAATTTGGGTCATGATATTATCGATGTCGTGATCTCCAGTTTAAATATTTGAATCCCCTTTAATCCAGATATTTGTCTCATATAGCTATCCCTCATACTTATATAGGAGTATCTCTCTAGACCTATGCACGTTCATCATCTCTCGGGTATCTCTCGTGCTACCTATATGTCGACAATGATCTTTTATCTTCGCAACACACTGACGATACTCTCTCCCTCGACCTTCATCACTCTATCTCTCTCAAGTATATCTCGCTCCCTGCTATGTGTCTCTAACTATGATTCTCCATGTGAAATCTCTTTCTCTCTCACACACACAAACTTCGTCTCCCGGGGTCTCATTTCTCTCTACTATTCCCCGGTGTGCCACTCGCACACCCACTCTCACACAGAGATGTCTTTCGCTCCTTACGTATGAGAAGCTATGACTCTTCCTCTTAAATATCTCTTTCTCACACACAAACACAAACTCTGTCTCCCAGGGTCTTGTATGTCGCTCACACACACTCTCTCTCCCTAGAGATATCTTGCATTCCCTCATATGTCTCTCTAGCTATCACTCTCGTTGTGAAATATCTTTCTCTCTCGCAGACACAAAAATCCGTCCCTCGGGATCTAATTTCTCTCTGATATTTGTTTGTATGTGACTCACATCCACTCTCTCTATCTCTCTCACACCCACACACATAACTCAGCCTTCTGATCCACTTGACTCCTATCTCTAACACACACTAGCTAGCATCTTTATCTTTCTATTTATCTGTTTCTCCATCAACCTTCTTTCTCACCCTCACTCTTGCTTCCTATCATGCACACTATATATGTTTCTCTCTACATGCAGTCAAGTGCCCTCATTTTATCTTTGTCTCACACACACATAAGTTCACCCTCTGAACCACCCGACGGTCATCTCCAACACTCAAACTAGCCGATGTCCCTCTAGCTAGCATCTCTGTCTCTGTATCTATTTGTGGTTTCTCCGTCATCATTTCTTTCTTGCACGCACTCTTGCTTCCTATCACCCACACTATATATGTCTCTCCATACATGCATTTATAGGTTGATCTGTTTTGCACAATCATTGTGTCTCACTCCCTCTACTCGCCATACATGCATGCTCTAGCCCACGCCACTATCTCTTAAAGATAAAAACACATGCTGAATTATCGAGCCTTCTTCCCTGCACTCTCACATGCATGCATATTGTCATATCGATCTCTCCCATATCGTTGATCTTATGACTTATGTCTTCTTTTCATTTATCTCGATCATGCTCGCGCGCGCGCACACACACACATCCAACGTATACATGTATACCTCTCACACATGCACGTTCAAGGTTTCCTATGTTTCCATACATAGTTAATTACCCTCAACCCTAACGCCACATCGAATCGTTCTCTTCTTGTGTGCACATAACTTCTGCCTGGATGGGTAAAACACACACTCACACTTAACAATCTCCTTCTAGCTACCCCCTCTCTCACTCTTCCCCAATACCCCCGAAACCAATAAGACCATCCCTTCATTTAATTCCCGCCTGCATGCACCATCGATATATAGTAGTCTTTATCGGTGTCAAAACCGGCGAATCTCGGGTAGGGGGTCCCGAACTGCGCGTCTAGGCCGGATGGTAACAGGAGGCAGGGGACATGATGTTTTACCCAGGTTCGGGCCCTCTTGATGGAGGTAAAACCCTACGTCCTGCTTGATTAATATTGATGATATGGGTAGTACAAGAGTAGATCTACCACGAGATCAGAGAGGCTAAACCCTATAGGCTAGCCTATGGTATGATTGTTGTTCGTCCTACGGACTAAAACTCTCCAGTTTATATAGACACTGGAGAGGGCTAGGGTTACACAGAGTCGGTTACAATGGTAGGAGATCTACATATCCGTATCGCCAAGCTTGCCTTCCACGCCAAGGAAAGTCCCTTCCGGACACGGGACGAAATCTTCAATCTTGTATCTTCATAGTCCATGAGTCCGGCCAAAGGTATAGTCCGGCCATCTGGACACCCCCTAATCTAGGACTCCCTCAGTAGCCCCTGAACCAGGCTTCAATGACGACGAGTCCGGCGCGCAGATTGTGTTCGGCATTGCAAGGCGGGTTCCTCCTCCAAGTACTTAATAGAAGATTTTGATCACAAAGGTAGTGTCCGGCTCTGCAAAATAAGTTTCCACATATTGCCATAGAGAGAATAATATTTACACAAAGCTAATCTGCTGACGTATTCCGTAGCGTGACATCACACCACAGCCAAGTCTTTATTCGAATCGTTTTATTGTCCCACCTCAGCGCGTTTAGCGAGGTGGTTTCCTTGGCACGTCTTGTTAAAGCAGAGATCGTGTCCCCTTATTCCGGGATTCTCATCAATACGGGCGTGGGTAACCCAACCGTACCCGTTGGTATATTTTCTCGATCAAAGGCGAGTCCCAAACGGTCACGGGGAAGGCCCTTGGTATTCAACCTCTTATAAAGAGACCAAGGCCTTACTCCTTTCTTTCAATCTCAAACGAGTTCACCCTTCGCCTCGAGTTCCAACACCCAAGGCTCCAGATTTCAGGCGCTTCGGACCTTCGACAATGTCCGGTTCTGACCTTTGAGGCCGATGGATGCCCTCCTCCGTCACGGAGGAGGACGTGCTGAAGTTGAGAGAGGCCAGGTTCTTGACCGGCGAAATCTCAGATAGGCTGCCTGCTCAAGGGCAGGTCATTCCCACTCCCAAGCCCGGTGAGAGTGTGGTGTTCATGTCTCACTTCCTTCGGGGGCTAGGCTTCCCGACGGATCCCTTCGTGAGGGGCTCATGTATTATTATGGGCTGGAATTTCACGACTTAGCCCCGGAGTCCATCCTCCATATTTCCTCATTCATCGTCGTGTGTGAAGCCTTCCTCCGTATCACTCCTCACGTCGGGCTATGGCTCAAGACCTTCAAAGTAGAGCCGAAGATGATTGAGGGACGGCACACGGAGTGCGGAGGTGCTTTTATAAGCAAGAATGCTGGTACACCATGGCCCGAGGGCTCTTTTCAAGAGGAGTCCAGCTTATGGCAACGAGAGTGGTTTTATATTACCGCTCCCAGGGACCCTAAGTGGGTGGCGCCACCTGCCTTTCGCTCGGGTCCCCCGCCACGACTGGCATCATGGGTCAATACGGGGCTGGACTGGGGGCCGGCAAAGGACGTGCCCCTGTTGCAGGGCCACATCTGAGATCTCCTAGAAAGAGACATCAGTCTGGTCGTGGTGACGTGGGTTATGTTAATTCGCCGAGTTCTGCCCTGCAAACGTCGCCCCCTCCGCCTGTAGGAGTTCAACCCAGAGGGACCACAAGTTCTCCAACATTTTCTTGGCACGACGCCCGTGGAGATGTACAAATTGTTCTTCGGACCACAAGTAGTGTGTCCGGATTCTACGGAGGACGCATGTATGAGCTGTAATCATCCGGATACTCAAGTAAGTAGCCTTGTGCCTGGACTCGCTATCCGTACATTTATCATAAAATTGCCCCTAAAAGAACTGTCCTTTAAACATGAGTGGATAGCGAAAGCAAAGCTAATCAGGTGTCCGGCCCCCCTCCTCGAGACCACGCCGGGTCCCGTGCTAGTCAGGATGTTGGAGATTGTGCCTTCAAAGGGAAGCGAGGGAGGGGACAAGGAAGCTATAGCCTCCTCAAAGGAGGTTGTCCGGAAGGGAGGAATCGAAAATTCCTCTCCTCAGGGGAAGAAGGGGACCGCCTCTGAAGACCCGGAGACCATGGCCTTAAAGCGGGGGAAGAAATCTTCGCCAGAGGGTCCTGTGCTGGGGGATACTTCGGCCAAATTATGCCCTCAAGGGGATCAACCCTCCATCGAGCCGTAAGCAGAGAGGAGTTTTCTTTTTAAGAAACGAGAGAAATCCCTGCTTTATATATGAGAAAAGTAATCGAAATTTTACCTTGTTGCTCGGACCTTAGCCCTTCTCAGCAGAGCTCGTCTTCGGGGGATCTTCTTCCGGAGATGATGGAGAGCGGAATGCCTCCCCCTGCCGTACCGCCTTGCGAGGCGGGCGACCCTGAGGTATCGTCACAGAGGGTTTATCTGAATCCGGCGGGGCCGGAAGGTAGTCATATGGCCCCCAAAGCCCTCCACGTCCGACCTTCGAAAAGGGCCATCGGACGAGTCCGGCGCCGTCTGGTGCGCGGTCGGAGGAGCTGAAGGATCTGCTAGGGCGAGCATCTATCTCAGAGGAGCACCGTGCATTGATGGGTACGGTGATTGAGAGGATTTCATCCGCGGAGAGCGGATTGCACGAGGCCGCCAGGAGTTTACTGACAGGTTTTGAGGTACGCAAAATGATGTACCCTTTTTGGACAGTTGCGCATAAATAAGATGCGCCGTGTGTAGATAGTAGCCCTTGAGACTCTGTGTGTTGTCAAAAGTGATGGCGCACAGAGGATCATAATCCCAGGTCTAATATGCCGCCTTTATACATAGGTGGCAAAGTGTCCGGTGGCCAGCCGGACTGATGGATTTGCCGAGCTAAGGTGGCAACTTGACGTGGCAGATGCCGACATCGCGCTTGTCAACAAGCGGCTTGACGAGGCACAAGGTATGTAATTCCTTCGGCGGCGCCTGGTAAGAGGAGCTTTACGCCAGTATCTTACAATGTGTGCGCTTGATGCAGATGGTGCTGCTGCCATGGAGAATCTTCCGGCGGAACTTGCCCGAGCCAAGGAGCAAGCCAGGAAAAGTGATGCGGCTGCCGGAAAGGCAATTGAAGAGCTGAAAGCTGAACAGGCTGCTCACTGCCGAAGCAAGAAGGAAATGGCCGAGATGGCCGTGAGGCTGAAGAATGCTGCTGACCGTTGCAAGCTTCTTGAAAAAGAAGATCGGGCGGAACAGACGGACCTGAAGAAGGCCGTTGCCGATGCCAAGGATGCTCACTCTGCGATGAGAACTATGAAGGAGGAGCTGCGTCAGGCCGGAGAGATCGCGGCTGGAAACCCTTTATGCTGTGGAGGAAGTTCTGTGGTCCTAAACATGCTCCGTTAGACCATATGTGGAGTACGGAGGACACCTATCTGGATTTAGCAGTGAGTGCCGCAGATACGGCCGAACACTTCCGAGATCAGGAAGATCGCGAAGTGGAAAAGCTCTTCTGGTCGCAGTTCCACAATCCAGAGCATCCACTGTCATTAGCCGATCGTTTGGCCGAATGGGCCGAGCTAAATAGGTTGTCCGGACTCGCCATGAAGTATGTCATGAGTCATCTGTGGCCAGAGAGGCCAGAGCCGAAAAGTTATTTCAACTTGGTGCAGCAGTTCCTTGGTGCGGCGCCGCATATCAATGCGATGAAGAGGTCAACGTGCATAGAGGGTGCGCGGATGGCTCTTGCCCGTGTCAAGACATACTGGGCGGAAATGGAAGCCACCGCCGTTGCATCCCCAGACTCGGATGGAAGCCGAGTACCTGCCGAGTGCTATTTTCAGGAAGTTCTGCAAGGCGCTCATTTAATAGAGACGCAGTGCTCGAAGGATACTATATTCGAATAGCATGTATTATTGTAAAACAATATTTTGATAAATTGTAGAAGCTTTTTATACTTGTGCCTGCAAGTATTGGAATACCTCCTGTGTGGCCGTTTAACATATACGTATATATAATCTGAAAGATGGCAGTCGTCGGCTTCAGCCCCCACGCACATAATGCGGGGGTGTTCGCAGAAGGCGCATTTTCACACTTGATCCAACGTCTTGGTCCTACAAAGGAGGTGATAGCGCAGCGAACTAGGCAATCGGACTATGATGCTTTATCACTTCCACTTAGCCATAGGAGTTTGACATTGAGGCTACTTATATAGCCCCTGGTGGCGCTTGCGTTCGCCCGAACTCGAAGCGCGTATGTGCCTGGCCAGGAAACGACCCTTCGTTGATGCGGAGGAATCCTAAAGATTCCGGTGAGTCATCGAGTGGTTGACCAGTCTCACGCTATATCATGATAGTCAGTTTTCGGCTTTCTCTACTGAGGTGCTCACCTGGCCGAACCGGGGCACAATCGCAGTAGTTCTCCTGGTGTCGCCTTAGCCGATAGAGCGGAACGTAAGGCAGCAAAACACAGGAGCCAGGCAAACCCAACATTTGACCAAAGACATGATTCAGAGCTGATGCATATAAGGCCAAACTCGCGACGCCGAACACTCCCTAAGGTATTCGGTCTTTATGAGGGCGGGCGGGATAACACCCTTAGTAATAAGCCCCTAGTGTCCAGGTACGCGCAAAACTCTGACGTGGCCACATGCCAAAATGCCAGCCTCCTCCTTGGTTATACCAAGAAACCAGAGGATGTGTATCAACAAGAGATAGTAAAAAAGGTTTACGCAGGGTCTTAATCTGAAAAGAATCCTTGGACTGTCAAGCCAGCCACACTGTTTTCCGCGCGGGAGGAACACTCAATGTTTTCCCTTTAATGAGATGATGCCTCGTGGACCGGGCATCTTAAGCGTAAGAGATGCATAATGCGGTATTGCGTTAAAGCGGGCGAAAGCTTCGCGTCCCAGCAGTGCTTGATAGCTACTTGAGAATGGGGTGATGTGGAAAGTTAGTTGTTCGCAACGGAAGTTATTGGGGGAGCCGAACATAACTTCTAGCCGGAGAGAACCCATGCAACGGGCATCCGGGCCTGGCATTACCCCTTGAAAGGAGGTTTTGCTATGGCGAATTTTTGTTGGGTCTATCCCCATGTTGCGGATTGTGTCCTGGTATAACAGGTTTAGACCACTGCCTCCGTCCATCAGGACATTTGTAAAATGGAGTCCGCCGATTATTGGGTCTAATACCAAGGCAGTCCAGCCTACGTTCCGGATACTTCTAGAGTAATCCTGATGGTCGAAGGTGATCGGTTTTAACAACCATTGGCGAGACTCCTTTGGGATAGGCCGTATGGCGCGTATCTCTGGTGGCGTCGTTCTGTTCGTCACGTGAAGTAAGTGTACTGTTTTGACTTCTTGTGGGAAATCCTTTTGTTTTCTGGTGCTCTGCTTGTGGGGTTCGTCGTCGTCCTCACTTGGTGTGTCGAGCCCCTTGTGTTCGGCGTTGAGTTTGCCGGCTTGCTTGAAAACCCAACAATCTCTGTGGGAATGGTTCGCAGGCTTCTCGGGAGTACTGTGTATTTGACATATCTTGTCCAAGATTTTGTTTAAGTTGGATAGCTCATCCCTGTTATCCTTGAGGGACGGCTTTCTCTGATTCTGCCGCGAGCTTTTGAATCCGGCGTTGACCGCCGTGCTCTTTGGGCTGTTTCCCTTATTCCGGCGCTGGTCCTTGCTGCGTCGGGGTTTTCCGTTTCCATCCCTAACTTCGGATGTACTTGGGTCGCTGGTGCTACATCTTGTGTCGTGGTATTTCTCACGGGGTGCTTGCGAGTCGACAGATGCCACAAGGGCTTAGTGTGTGGGTAGGACTGCTGCTGATAGGACCGGGAGCGGGTATCCGAGTAGCACGCGGTGGTTTACCCAGGTTCGGGGCTGTCCGGAGAGATAACACCCCTACTCCTGCATGTCTGAGTATATCTGGTATCTCTGGTACAGGGTCGCTCCTAGAGCTGTATCTGAGATCAGTGCCAAGTGCATCTGATCTCGTATATATGCGTATGAGCATAGGTGTGCGTGGCCGCATGTGCCTGAGCATGCATGCGTGAGTGTGTGTGAGAGTGAGTCCATCCCCCCTGGATGGATAGATGGATCTCATATATATAGTGGGAGTTGGCTTAGGATGCAAGCCATGTAAGCATGGTAGCTAGCTAGCTAGTGGCATGGGTCGTGGCTTTGGATGTAAGCTACCTTGGGTAGCTTACATGCCAAGCCATGTAGGCATGGCATATGTCATGCATGTCCCCTGGGGTACTTTATAAATCAGTACCCAGGGGACACAGTACACTGTAGATGATGGCTCCGCGGTACGGTTGTCTCGTCGATGTCGGGTCGGGCTGCAGTCGGCAGCCGACCGGTTGGCGTAGTCGGCGGCCGGCAGTCGGCAGCCGGCCGGGTAGTGTAGTCGGACGGGGAGCCGGCAGGAGCGGCCGGGCAGTCGGACTGAGGGGCTTTGCTAGCCCCGATGTCTTGAAATATTATCTCGCCGTCTTCGGGGTATCCGTGTCCCATTACACCAACAGTAGCCCCCGAGCCTCCGGGCAACTTGGCAAAGTTGGGCGGAGGTTTTTTGGCAAATGTTCATGAAAATAATCATAAAAAAGGACAGAGTTAGTCCATGCAGATATATCGAATGCTTGCTTTTATCATTGCAAGTTTTATGCGGAGGGTGCCGACTCGGTTTTGTCCGAGCCCCCTTAATCTTTTTCGTGTTCCCTCCGCTTTTTGGCTTGTGCTCTTGCTTGCCGGACAGCCGCTCTGCGGTCTGTGGCTGAGAGTGGGCCGCGAAGTGGAGTGTACAGTACTCAGAGTCTGGGAGCAGATTCAACCGAGTAGATACTTGTAAAGGAAAACGGTCGGGTCGCCCGAATGTTTTTCTTCCCAGACGTTTTTCGCGTGGGTGGCCTCCAGCGCTCACTCTTGCTAGTCGGCAGCCGCTCTACGGTCTGTGACTAAGAGTGGGCCTTTGGTACCGCGCACGGTACTAAGCTGTCTGCGGGAACTAACGTCTCAGGCCAAGCGGCCAGCTCCCGGGCCAACTCTGGCGGGCGCCAGGGCAAACAGTGATGCTACTGTAATAAAATGCGGAGGCAGCCCCCGAGCAACGCTCGGGGTTATCCGTGCTTGCGTAGTGCAAAAATATGGGGGTGAGGAGCTCACATTGATTTTCGTGTAGTCGTGGTCGTCGAAGATAGCCGGCGCGACTCGGCGCTCGCGGAGTGCGCCGGCGCACCCGCTGGGTGTAGGGCCGACTGCTGAGCAGTTGGGCCGGATCTTCCGGCAGCTATCTTGTCTTCTTTCTCGCGGGGGTGCGTCAGCGCACCCGCTGGGTGTAGCCCCCGAGATTCGGGCCGACTGCTGAGCAGTCGGGCCGGATCTTCCGGCAACTACTTTGTCTTCTTTTCTCTCGCGGGGGCGCGTCAGCGCACCCACTGGGTGTAGCCCCCGAGATTCGGGCCGACTGCTGAGCAGTCGGGCCGGATCTTCCGGCAACTACTTTGTCTTCTTCTCTCGCGGGGGCGCGTCAGCGCACCCGCTAGGTGTAGCCCCCGAGATTCGGGCCGACTGCTGAGCAGTCGGGCCGGATCTTCCGGCAACTAGTTTGTCTTCTTTTCTCTCGCGGGGGCGCGTCAGCGCACCCGCTGGGTGTAGCCCCCGAGATTCGGGCCGACTGCTGAGCAGTCGGGCCGGATCTTCCGGCAACTACATTGTCTTCTTTTCTCTCGCGGGGGCGCGTCAGCGCACCCGCTGGGTGTAGCCCCCGAGATTCGGGCCGACTGCTGAGCAGTCGGGCCGGATCTTCCGGCAACTACATTATCTTCTTCTTTTTCTTCTGCAGTCGGTTTGGCAGGCAGACTCCGACACGGCAGTCGGGTTCTTTGCAGCCGGCCAGGCAGCCAGCGGTCGGAGACACATCTGACAGTCGGACGCATTTTTTTTAGTCAGCCGGCCGTGGGCAGTTGACCTCTCGATTAGGACAGCCGGCCACCTCTCTCTTTTTTTAGCCGGATCCGGCTCTTTCTTCTGTCCTTGTTTCCCTTTTCCCTTTGTCCCCGCCCAAGCAGTTGGCAGAGAGGCGGCCGAGGCATAGCCGGCCACTGCGAGACAGCCGGCAGGCGAGGAGCTGGCCGCGGGATGAAGCCGGCGCAGACGCACGGGGCCAGCTGCCGCAGCGAACCGGTGCGGGCACGCGGAGGACCACAGTGGTCGCGAACCGAAGGCAGGGGCAGTCTGCGAGCCAGCGTGCTTGGAGCATGGCGAGGGGGGAGGCCGGGCCGATACGGGGCCGACTGGAGCAGGCGGACGCCGACTGGAGCAGGCGGACGCCGCGCACGATGCAGCCGGGCGCGGAAGCCGGTGCGAGAGGAGGGCCGAGCAGGCGGCAATCGGCGCGCGAGGCGGGCGGACCAGGCGGCCGTGGCGGCAGCCGCCGCGTCGCGGGGTGATGGCGGGGTTGCGGCGCGAAGCGCCGCGGGCGCGGAGTCGACTGCGCCGGCGGAAGGGCGGCCGGACCCGGGGAAGGCCGGGGCCGCGAAGTCGGCTGCAGCGGCGAGTCGGCAGCGGCGGCAGCCGAGTTGGCAGCGGCGGAAGCCGGCGCAGCCGGAGGAGTCGGCGAGTTGGAGGGGAGCATCGGGCCGCGCGATGCCGTGGAGTAGGAGGAGCGGCGTGGGAGGCCGGGCACGGGCGAGGCGGGGCCGGCGCGCGCGCGTGGAGCAGTTGGCGCGGGGGCGAAGTCGGCCAACGGGCACGCGGCGCGGGAGGGCAGCGACCCGGCAGACCTGGGGAGCCGGCAGGGGAGCGGGGACCCGGCGCACGCGAGGAGCTGGCGGCAGGAGCCGGCCGGAGCCGGGGTGCAACAGAGGAGGCGGTGCTGCGTGAGGCGGCAGGGATCCGCAGCCGGCGCAGCGGGCGACACGGTAGTGACGTCGGGTGGAGGCGGACGCGCGGGGCCGAACCGGCGCGGCGCAGCCGGCCAGACGAAGGCGGGGCGGCGAGCCGGCCACCCGGAGTTGGTGGACGCGCGCGGGAGCCGGAGCCGGGCCTGGTCCGGCAGGCGCCAACGGACGGGCGGGCGGAGCCGGCCATGGCTCGAGGCGGAGCCAGCTGGAGAAGCGGCAGCGGTGCCCGAGCGAAACAGGGGCCAGGCTGGCGGAGAGAGTAGGCAAGCTTTAGCGTCTGACTCATGTATATGCGGTGTACGGCCATAGTCTGGGATGTGGTTTGACCATGGTTGACTAGCATCTAGCTAGCTTGTAGGTGGTGTGTGGAGGAGCGAGCGTGGGTTTCGGCCAAGGCAAAACGCAACACGGAGGGAAGCAAGCGCGAGCGGCACGTGGACGGCCACGGTCGACCGACGCGAGGCTTCGCGCGCGGCGTGCGCGCGGATGGACAGCCGGTGTCGCAACGGCGGCGACGAAGAAGCACCGCCCAGCACGGGTGCGCCGAGGGCATGCGGATGTCGAGCCCTCGACAGGCGCCGGAGAGGTGGCTACGTCCCGGTGACGATGAAGATGGCCAGACCGACGGCGAGGGCGCGCCGTCCCGCACGGCCGCTCCGGGGACGGGTCGAAGTCGAGCCCCCGAGCGCTACCGGAGAGACGGCGCGACGCCGCGGCGGAGATGATGAAGCTGGTCCCGCCCGGACAGCGAAACCAGCAGCAGCGCGGTAGCATAGTACCGCCCCACGGTGGGCGCCAACTGTCGTGGTATTTCTCACGGGGTGCTTGCGAGTCGACAGATGCCACAAGGGCTTAGTGTGTGGGTAGGACTGCTGCGGCATATGTCATGCATGTCCCCTGGGTACTGATTTATAAAGTCCTATCAGCAGCATTCCTACCCACACACTAAGCCCTTGTGGCATCTGTCGACTCGCAAGCACCCCGTGAGAAATACCACGACATCTTGCCAACTAGTTGTCCTCTCCTGCGCAAAAGCGGGTCATGAGGCTTGTTAATGTGGCCATTGTTCTTGGCTTTTCTTGGCTGAGGTGTCTGGCGAGCCATTCGTCTCGAACGTTGTGCTTAAAAGTTGCTAGGGCTTCGGCGTCCGGACAGTCGACTATCTGATTCTTTTTAGTAAGAAATCTGTTCCAGAATTTCCGGGCTGACTCTCCGGGCTGTTGAGTTATGTGACTGAGATCGTCTGCATCCGGAGGGCGGACATAGGTCCCTTGAAAATTTGCCTGGAAAGCATCCTCAAGCTCTTCCCAACTTCCCATGGTGTTTTCGGGAAGGCTTTTGAGCCAATGCCGGGCTGGCCCTTTAAGCTTGAGGGGTAAGTATTTTATGGCGTGGAGGTCATCTCCTCTGGCCTTGTGTATGTGGAGGATATAATTCTTGATCCAGACCCCAGGGTCTGTTGTTCCGTCGTACGCCTCTATGTTTACGGGCTTGAATCCCGCTGGAAATTCATGGTCCAACACCTCATCGGTGAAACATAGGGGGTGTGTGGCACCCATGTATTTGGGTGTGCCGTGCTGTTCGGATATTTGTTGTGTTGCATTGCTTACTAGAGCTTGCTTTCTTGGCCCGTATATAGATCTGGCCGGGCCGTCTTTTTGATGCGGATCCTTTGGTGGATCGCGTGCCGGCTTGTGTGCGGCGCCGCTTGCCGCTCCATGCTGGCCATGCGGTCGTCCATCCGACCGGATGGCTTTCCTATTTTTTGACTGCGGGGGCTCTAAGGCCTCCTCGTCAAATTCAGGCAGTAGCTTTTGCTTTGGATAGATTTTTGTCGGCGACTGCCGGCATATTTGTCTGCGGTGTTGCGTACTTTGCTCCATCTGATTTTGAGTGCATCTTCCGCAGTTTTGAGCTTCCGCTTCTGCTTTTTCAGGCTATGTGCAGTGGCGACGAGCCTTTTGTGGAGGTTCTTCTGCTCCATGAGTTTATCCGGCGTAAGGTCGTCCGGACTGTTGTTTTTGTCGGGGACGGGGTGTTCAGTTTTTTATCCAAGTTTCCCTGTTCGGACGCTTGCTCGAAGGCATGTTCGTAGTACGCCGGCTCGTCCTGCTCTATGGCTGGGTCTATATGGCTGCTATCTCTGTCGACACGGGGCTTGGAGCGGCGCTTACGTTGCCGCTTTGATTGCTTTTCGAGTGAACGATCCCTCGTTGCATCCCTGTGTTCCTCGTCGTCGCTTCCTTCGGGTGTGTCCACCATGTATACATCATGAGATGAGGTGGCTGTCCAGTGCCTTATAGGCGTTGGTTCGTGTTCATCTCCTACATCGTCGTCCATGCCGTCGATGTCTTAGGAGTCAAAGTCGAGCACGTCATTTAAATTATCGACAGTGGCTACGAAGTGGGTGGTGGGTGGGCTTTGAATTTCTTCATCATCCGCATCCCAACCTTGTTGACCATAGTCCGGCCAGGGCTCTCCTGATAAAGAGAGAGACTTTAGTGAATTCAGAATATCGCCGAAGGGCGAGTGCTGAAAGATGTCCGCGACGGTGAACTCCATGATCGGTGCCCAATCTGGTTCGATCGGTCGGGGCGCGAAGGGCTCGGAGTCTGGAGAGGAGTCCGTCTCCTTGGAGTCACGGGCTTCGTAGAGAATAGGGCTGGTGTTCGGCTCGATCGCCGTAGAGATTGCAGCCCCCGAGGCGGTGTCTAACCACCCATCCTCGATTGGTGTGATCGGCTCCGAGCTAGGGGTCGGAGCGGACACAGGTGCGGCCTCCAGGGCACTGTTCGGCGGTAGAGCTAAATCATGCCCATCGTGACAGTGCGGCGCGCTCGACTGTGGCTCGAATCCGTCGAAGATCAAGTCTCTGCGGATGTCGGCCGTGTAGTTCAAACTTCCAAATCTGACCTGATGGCCAGGGGCGTAGCTTTCGATCTGCTCCAGATGACCAAGCGAATTGGCCCGCAGTGCAAAGCTGCCGAATACAAAGATCTGTCCGGGGAGAAAAGTCTCACTCTGGATCGCATCGCTGTTGATGATCGGAGAAGCCATCGGGCCTAAAAGTGATGACACAGAGGAACTCTCAATGAAAGCACCAATGTCAGTGTCAAAACCGGCGGATCTCGGGTAGGGGGTCCCGAACTACGCGTCTAGGCCGGATGGTAACAGGAGGGAGGGGACACGATGTTTTACCCAGGTTCGGGCCCTCTTGATGGAGGTAAAACCCTGCGTCCTGCTTGATTAATATTGATGATATGGGTAGTACAAGAGTAGATCTACCAGGAGATCAGAGAGGCTAAACCCTAGAAGCTAGCCTATGGTATGATTGTTGTTCGTCCTACGGACTTAAACTCTCTGGTTTATATAGACACCGGAGAGGGCTAGTGTCGGTGTCAAAACCGGCGGATCTCGGGTAGGGGGTCCCAAACTGTGCGTCTAGGCTGGATGGTAACAGAAGGCAGGGAACACGATGTTTTACCCAGGTTCGGGCCCTCTTGATGGAGGTAAAACCCAACGTCCTGCTTGATTAATATTGATGATATGGGTAGTACAAGAGTAGATCTACCACGAGATCAAGGAGGCTAAACCCTAGAAGCTAGCCTATGGTATGATTGTTGTATATGGAGTTGATGTCCTACGGACTACAACCCTCCGGTTTATATAGACACCGGATAGGGTTAGGGTTACACAGAGTCGGTTACAATGGTAGGAGATCTTGAATATCCGCATCGCCAAGCTTGCCTTCCACGCCAAGGAAAGTCCCATCCGGACATGGGACGAAGTCTTGAATCTTGTATCTTCATAGCCCAGGAGTCCGGCTGAAGGTATAGTCCGGCTGCCCGAACACCCCCTAATCCAGGACTCCCTCAGTAGCCCCCGAACCAGGCTTCAATGACGATAAGTCCGGCACGCAGATTGTTCGACATTGCAAGGCGGGTTCTTCTCCAAATCCTGTGTACCTGTAGGAATAATGTCCGATTTTTGTAATGTAGTGCTCCTCGGCTTCCACGCCCAATAATGGCCGTCCTCCACGTGTCAAACGAATGCGAAAAGCCGGGGCGTTTTTACATCCATGCCCCTAGCCATATAAACGAGCCGCCTATTTAACGGGATGGGGATTGAGGTCCAAACAACATCTTCTCCTCTCCGCGAGTTATCATCTGAGTGCTTCCAGCAAAGGTCCATTCCAACATGACCAGCCGTCGCAGCTCCTCCCCTCGCCCCTCCGGTCCCAAACCCGGGGACTGGGAGAGTTGCTCCATCCCGCATAGCGAGTTGGTGTCGCTTCAAGCCAAGGGATTTCTCCCCCAGGCATACATGGTCCCGGTCCGAGCCGGTCTCGCCACCTAAAATGGCGGAAAACAAGCGGAGAGCACCCCCAATCCTTCCAAAGGAGAGCGGGTGTGCCTCGTCCCCTATCTAGTAAGGGGACTGGGATTTCCAATTCATCCATTTCTCCGCGGGCTTCTAGAGTTCTACGGCCTCCAGCTGCACAATCTCATGCCCGCCTCCGTATTACATATTGCGGGTTTCATCGCCCTTTGCGAGCTATTTTTAGGTGTTGAGGCTCATTTCGCGCTGTGGAAGAGGTTATTCTTCCTGGTGCCCCGTTCTCAAGAGGGGTCTATCTACCAAGTGGGCGGGGCTGAAGTATCGTGCATCGTCGGGACCGGATACCTATCCGGAACCCCGAAGAAGGCGTCCGAGGACTGGCCTTCGGAATGGTTTTACATAGATGACGTCCCACTACCGGACCCTATCCGGGTCGGTCTCCCTGAGTTCAACAGTGCCCTGTTGAAGAAACGCTTGAGCTGGCGTCCACGGAGCTCTCAGAGAGAAAGCGACAGAGACGTCCTTTACCTGATGGGCCGGATAAGACTGTTGGCTCATTCCGGACTAACCATGATTGGAGTCATGGCCGCATGCATTATGCGGGGGGTGCAGCCGCTTCAATATAGAGGCCACCCCATGTGGGATTTCAACGGGGAGGATGACGCCACCCGTTACGGTCGTAAGGGGCCGGCCTCAGCCGCCGCCCTAGTAAAGATCTTATCCTCTTTGTACAAGGGAGAAAAGGAAGAATTCCTCTGCGTCAACCCGCGGGCCGGATTCAGTATGTACGATCCTCCAAGTTGGGTAAGTAAACAATTGCGCTTGCCCGTTTGTTTTATACTCCCATGGTTAGATAGGTAGTCTAACGACTTCAATGCAGGAACTGCGACAGGAGGTAAAGGATATAAACAACCGCCCTCCATAACCCGAGGACCCAGAACGGTCCCTCAATCCGGACTCCGAAGAGGATCCGGACATATCGGTGGAGCTTATCGACGGGGTGTTCCATCAGCTAAGCAAGGACAATACCTTGGTAGCCATTACGGCTGATTACCCAAGGTTAATCCCGGCCTCCCAGGTGACAGAAACCGGAGCCTCATTCCCTTGAAAGAGATTCCACTCTCACGTATTCCGGTGTTTCTAACGACAACCGTGTTTTGCAGGGGAGATTTCCGAGGCAGGAGGCCGAACCTGCGGTGGCTAGCCAACGAGGGGCCGCAGGGCCCCATGGGGCAAAAAGGGATGTATTCCGGACTGAGATGCCGGCACAAAGGTATAGCGCACCCTCTGTTTCCCTGGAGTTATTCTGTCAGGGCATATTAACGTTTGTGCTATCTTCAGAACAAAGAGACCTCGTCGAACTACATCCGGAGAGGTTGCCAATCGCGCCTCCACCAGCCAGGCTCCAATGTCTGGCCAGGAAGCGGAGGCGAGCACAAGGCGTGCACCGGACGCTCCTTCAACAGAGGATGCAGACAGGCTGTCTGCCACAAATTCTGAAGTGGAGAGTGCCATGAACCACAGGCGTCGCCGGACAGTTCTACGCGACGCTTGTTTCTCCCAAGAGGCTTTAGATGCCTTTAATTCGGGAGATGCGTACCTCCGTGCCGCTCAAAATGGTTTAGCCAGAGCCACAGAGCAGTATGTAAAAGACATACGGGTAAGAAAATTTTGGTCAAATATATATATGCCAGTAGCCCCCGAGACTTGAAGCAGTTGGAGCAACTGATTTAAGGATCTTTTAATATGCAGGTTCTTACAAAGAAGAATACCGTACTGTCCCAGGAGCTGGAAAAGTGCAAGGCCCAACTAGAGGCCGCACTAGCCGCAGCAGGGGAGCCCAAAGAGACCCCCTCAGGTAAGATACACTTCGAAAGATTAGTATTGTGCGGTGTGGGTGCAAATCTGACAAATCCTATTGCAGATGGCGCCGGACTCGATCCGGAAAAGCAACAACTCTTACGCCGGCTAAAGGCCGATGAGAGTACGTTGACAAAGGTGAGGCGAGAGAAGAATGATCTTCAGGATGCCAACACCAAGCTGGACGTCGAACTTAAAGATGTCCGTGGCCAGCTGTCGGACTCCACGAAGGAGAATCAGCGGCTTCGACATGGCATATTTAGTAAGTGCTTGAACGAACTTTGGAAAAAAGAGTTCGGCATGGAAGTTGACTAACAGAGTAATGTCTGTAGGTATGCTCACAGGTCGTCTTGCAGAGGAGATGCCCGGTTCTACGGGTGACCTTCTTCTCGAACTCTTGCAACTGCACAAGCGAATTCGGCAGGCGATGCGAGGCGTTGCCCAAGCCTTATGTCCTGCCCAGTCCATGCCCGAGGGCCTTGGAGAGCTTGCGGAGAAGCTAAAGGGAGCTCGGCGGCGCTTCCGGTTGTGGAAGATATCAGCCTGCCGACAAGGCGCTAGGGAGGCCTGGGCCATGGTGAAGACCCGTTTTATGAAGTCTGACCCAAACCACATGGCCGAGGTCGGACCAGTGGGGCCTGACGGGAAGGAGATCCCTGTAAGCTTAGTATACGGCCAAGTAGAGTTGGCCGCGAAGTATTCCCAGCAGGACTGTTAATTAGACAGCCTATTAGATGGTATAGAAGAGGAATACAATCAGTCAGAATGACTGTGTAATTTTGAATTGACATGTGTAATGCCTTCTAGCCGGATTGTAGATCGTTTGTCGTTGCCGACCTTTTCGCTTCAACCTCGAGACCTGACGGTCCGGAGTGTATCCGAATACCCTAGCAGTTATATAAGAACCGGGGTATGCGTGGAGACCAGGCGTAGGGGTCATCAGTACTTTATCAGACAATTGCCCAACTAGTTATGTTATATTACATGGTTAGTAAGAAACATCTTCCAGAGAGAATAGTTCCGTTAAGGGTTCCTTTCGCTGGGAGGCATGCCCTAAGGTGCATGTTCGGACTGCGTGAAAAGACGCAGAAAAAGCATCTGGGGGCACATAAAATGAGTAAAAAGATCATCTTTTATTTCACCGACCGAATATTCCCTTAAGAACGCTAGCTTTCAGCTTCACCCAGTCTGAGGTACACATCCGGCTAACCCGGCAGTAACAATCGCAGAGGTGCTCCCTTTACCGCCTAGCCGAACAATCGGGAACGTAGGGGTAAGCACAGGAGCCAGGCAACCCAGCTTGGCCAAAACTTAAGTCATATCGATGCATATAATGGTGAAGAAAAAGGTACATGCGGAAGTTTGACGCATGTGTTGGGCGTGAAGCCCGTATAAATAAGCTTCTGTTAAAGAAGCCCCCAGGTTTAATTAGCATGAATGGCGCGTCACTAGATGGGCCTTTAAGGGCTATAAAAGAAAAAATGGGAAGGAGAGAAATGTAAGACAGAAAAATGCAAAAAAGAATGGACAGAGGAATGAGACGAACACAAAGTCCGGCACTAGGCATAGAATCTTCGGAGACGGGTGGCGTTCCACGGGTTCGGCTCGAGTCGGTTGTTCGATGCATCTCGCAGGCGGTACGCCCCACCAGTCAGGACTTGGTCGATTATGAATGGATCTTCCCACTTGGGCTTGAGTTTGTCCTTTTTCTTATCTGGCAGGCGTAGAACTAGTTCGCCAACATTGTAATTTTTGGCCCGTACTTCTCTGCTTTGATATCTTCGGGCCTGCTGTTGATAAAATGCGGAACGGGCTTTTGCCATGTCACGCTCCTCCTCCAAGGCGTCCAAGTTGTCCTACCAATCGAGCTCGGCTTCTCTTTCTTCGTACATGCGCACTCTAGGTGAGTCATGAATTATGTCACAGGGCAGAACTGCTTCTGCGCCGTAGACCACAAAAAATGGTGTGTATCCGATGGTGCGATTTGGCGTGGTCCGCAGCCCCCATAGCACGGAGTCGAGCTCCTCTACCTAGTGCGTGTTAGATTCCTTGAGGGACCGCACTAGTCTGGGTTTAATGCTGCTCATGATAAGACCATTTGCACGTTCGACCTGGCCGTTGGTTTGTGGGTGATAGACGGAAGCATAATTGAGCTTGATGCCCATGTTTTTGCACCAGAGTTTTACCTCGTCGGCGGTAAAGTTTGTACCGTTATCGGTTATGATGCTGTGGGGGACGCCATAACGGTGTACAACCCCGGATATGAAGTCTATCACAGGTCCGGATTCGGCCGTTTTAACAGGCTTGACTTCTATCCATTTGGTGAACTTATCCACCATGACCAGTAAGTATTTTTTCCTATGGGTCCCACCTTTAAGGGGTCCGACCATGTCAAGCCCCCAGACCGCAAAAGGCCAGGTGATGGGTATAGTTTGGAGTGCGGTGGGTGGCATATGGCTTTGGTTGGCAAAAAGTTGGCAACCAGCGCATCGTTGGACTAGGTCCTGAGCGTCTGCCCGGGCTGTCGGCCAATAAAAGCCTGTACGGAAAGCCTTGCTAACAAGGGACCGAGCAGCGGCGTGGTGACCACCGAGTCCGGCATGGATTTCAGCCAGAAGGTTCCGCCCTTCCTCTTCGGAGATGCACCTTTGAAGGACTCCGGTAGTGCTTTTCTTATAAAGCTCTCCCTCATGGACTCTATAGGCTTTAGATCGCCGCACTATGCAGCGGGCCTCGTTTTGGTCCTCTGGGAGTTCCTGCCTAGTAAGGTAGGCTAGGAATGGTTCTGTCCACGGGGCGATAACCGCCATTATTGCATTTGCTGAAGGTGTAATTTCATTGGCAGAGCCTCCAATTGTGTCAGATTGTTCGGCGTCGAGTGGTGCGGCTGGGTCCGGGCTGTTATTTGCGGGTTCCCCCTCCCATGCTACGGATGGCTTGAACAATCTTTCCAAAAAGATGTTGGGGGGGACTGCATCGCGTTTTGCTCCGATGAGTGCTAGGACGTCCGCCGCTTGATTGTTTTCTCGGGCTATATGGTGAAACTCCAGGCCTTCGAACCGAGCTGACATTTTTAGGACAGCGTTGCGGTAAGCTGCCATTTTTGGGTCCTTGGCGTCGAAGTCTCCATTTATTTGGGATATCGCGAGGTTTGAATCCCCGCGTACCTCTAGGCGCTGGATACCCATGGATACTGCTATCCGGAGGCCATGTAGGAGGGCCTCATATTTGGCTGCATTGTTGGAATCCGTGTACTTTACTTGTATAACATGGAAAAATTCCACTTTACTTTAGTAGTTAGCAAACTTATCATCTCTACTCTTATAAAAAATGAGTTGGTGATGATGGTGAGCCTGCCATCTTGTAATATAGACCATCCGATCTATATCTGACGGATATAAAGCAAACTATGACAATTTTACAAAAGATACCCAGACCTCTTTGCACATTTACAGACAAGGCCTTGCCTCGTTCATCGTCCTTATCTCCCACAACCTCATTGCCGAGCAATTAAAAGAGGAAGTCTCTGGAACAATCTAGCATGGTGGCCGATGCCGCCTGCCGGTGCCGTCCATCCCCATGCCCCGCCCAGTCCGACCACCAGTCACAACCACGCTCCACTCCTCCTCACCTTATCTCTCATCTTTCATTTTTCGATGAAATTGTCGAGATACCAGTTTACCGATAAAATTCTTGAGATATCATTAGTTTTTACACATGGGATTACTCCTCCGTGGGTCAATCACAACAGGTGTTTAAAAAAATGCATATTGATGTTCCGTGCAATGCACGAGCAGCTTGCTAGTAATTATATAACGCAAATCACGAGCAGGAAGAGACATTTTTTTACACAACCACGTTAACATGGCCACGTAAATCACTAGCTAAAGTGTAATACCATTATACTTATATCCCGATGCAAAAGGTTGGGTACATGTACGAAGAGTAGAGTCGCACACACGCACTCTGTCTCTCAGAATCTCTCACACACACCAGTTACATGACACCCACTTAACCAGACACGTATGTTAAAATTTGTGCACCCGCGGGTACACGTGATGGTGCGCATTTATTTAAGCCAGACAGGTAACTCAAATAGTAGCCGCATTCATTCCCCTCCCGCTGCCTCTTCCCTGGTCGCCGTAGCCCGGTAGCCATGGCCCGGCGGAAGGTAACGACATACACCATACTCCCGCTGGAGCGGCGCTTTAATCTGGAAATTTTAGTGGTCATGCATGCATCTTTTTGTGCTAGCACTCCTATATAAGGGTTGACCGGTCGCTTCCCGCGGACGTGCGCGGGTGGTGGAAGAGGAAGGAGAAGGGAAGTGATACGTCTCCAATGTATCTACTTTTCCAAACACTTTTTCCCTTGTTTTGGACTCTAACTTGCATGATTTGAATGGAACTAACCCGGACTGGCGCTGTTTTCAGCAGAATTAACACGGTGTTATTTATGTGTAGGAGCAAACGTTCTTGGAATGACCTAAAACTTCACGGAGCCACTTTTCAGAAAATAAGAAAAATACCTGTAAAAGATGAAGGCCAGGGGGCCCACCATCTCTCCACGAGAGTGGGGAGCGCGCCCCCTACCTCATGGGCCCCCTGTTGACTCTCCGACTCCAACTCCATATATTGAGTTTCGGGGAGAAAAAAAATCAAAGAGAAGAAATCATCACGTTTTACGGTACAGAGCCGCCGCCAAGCCCTAAAACCTCCCGGGAGGGCTGATCTGGACTCCGGTCGGGGCTCCGGAGAGGGGAATCCGTCGCCATCGTCATCATCAACCATCCTCCATCACCAATTTCATGATGCTCACCGCCGTGCGTGAGTAATTCCATCGTAGGCTTGCTGGACGGTGATGGGTTGGATGGGATCTATCATGTAATCGAGTTAGTTTTGTTAGGGTTTGATCCCTAGTGTCCACTATGTTCAGAGATTGATGTTGCTATGACTTTGCTATGCTTAATGCTTGTCACTAGGGCCCGAGTGCCATGATTTCAGATATGAACCTATTATGTTTTCATCAATATATGAGTGTTCTTGATCCTATCTTGCAAGTCTATAGTCACCTATTATGTGTTATGATCCGTTAACCCCGAAGTGACAATAATCGGGATACTTACCGGTGATGACCGTAGTTTGAGGAGTTCATGTATTCACTATGTGTTAATGCTTTGTGCTGGTTCTCTATTAAAAGGAGGCCTTAATATCCCTTAGTTTCCGTAAGGACCCCGCTGCCATGGGAGGGTAGGACAAAAGATGTCATGCAAGTTCTTTTCCATAAGCACGGATGACTATATTCAGAATACATGCCTACATTATATCAACGAACTGGAGCTAGTTCTGTGTCACCCTAGGTTATGACTGTTACATGATGTACCGCATCCGGCATAATTCTCCATCACTGATCCATTGCCTACGAGCTTTTCATATATTGTTCTTCGCTTATTTACTTTTCCGTTGCTATTGCTATCATCACTACAAAATACCAAAAACATTGCTATTACTACTGTTACCTTTTGTTACTGTTATCACCACTATCGTATTACTTTGCTACTAAACACTTTGCTGCAGATATTAAGTTTCCAGGTGTGGTTGAATTGACAACTCAGCTGCTAATACTTTAGAATATTCTTTGGCTCCCCTTGTGTCGAATCAACAAATTTGGGTTGAATACTCTACCCTCGAAAATTGTTGCGATCCCCTATACTTGTGGGTTATTGTAGGACCTTGAAGTAGATGTGTCTAGAGGGGGGCGATTAGACACTTCATGCCAAAGTTGCAATTTTTAAGCTTTTTCGGTTTGAGTGGAGTTTAAGCATAATTTCAGCAATCACAATACATATCAAGCAAGTATGCAAAGTGTATATAGGCAGCGGAAAGTAAAGCATGCAACTTGCTAGAATGTAAAGGGAAGGGTTTGGAGAATTCAAACGCAATCGGAGACACTGATGTTTTTCCCGTGGTTCGGATAGGTGGTGCTATCCTACATCCACGTTGATGGAGACTTCAACCCACGAAGGGTAACGGTTGCGCGAGTCCACGGAGGGCTCCACCCACGAAGGGTCCACGAAGTAGCAACCTTGTCTATCCCATCATGGCCATCGCCCATGAAGGACTTGCCTCACTAGCGGTAGATCTTCACGAAGTAGGCGATCTCCTTGCCCTTACAAACTCCTTGGTTCAACTCCACAATCTTGTCGGAGGCTCCCAAGTGACACCTAGCCAATCTAGGAGACACCACTCTCCAAGAAGTAACAAACGGTGTGTTGATGATGAACTCCTTGCTCTTGTGCTTCAAATTATAGTCTCCCCAACACTCAACTCTCTCATAGGATTTGGATCTAATGGAAAGAAGATTTGAGTGGAAAGCAACTTGGGGAAGGCTAGAGATGAAGATTCATATAGTAGGAATGGAATATATTGGCCTCAACACATGAGTAGGTAGTTCTCTCTCAGAAATAGGATGCTAGAAGTGTAGGCTTAGTCTGATGGCTCTCTCCATGAGTGAAGAGGAGGTGGAGGGGTATATATAGCCTCCACACAAAATCCAACCGTTACACACAGTTTTCCAATCTCGGTGGGACCGAATCAACAAACTCGGTCGGACCGAAAAGGTAAACCTAGTGACCGTTAGAGATCTCGGTGGGACCGACTGAATCAACTCGGTGGGACCGATGTGCTAGGGTTAGGGTAAATCCAAAACTCGGTTTGACCGATTACTCAAACTCGGTGGGACCGATTTGGGTAATAAGCGAAACAGAGAGCTGGCCAAGCAAACTCGGTGGGACCGATTGCATATCTCGATGGGACCAAGAATAATGCAATAGGTAACAGAGAGTTTGCAAGCCCATCTCGGTGAGACCGAGATCCCATCGGTGAGACTGAATTGATTAGGGTTTCTGGCAGTGGCTGTGACAAGTGAAACTCGGTGGCACCGGATAGGAATAATCGGTAGGTCCAAGTTTGGCTTAGGGTTTAGGTCATTTGTGGATATGGGAGAGTAGCTGAGGATTTTGGAGCATATCATTAAGCACTTGAGCAAGAGGCTCATTAAGCAACACCTCATCCCTCCTTGATAGTATTGGCTTTTCCTATGGACTCAATGTGATCTTGGATCACTAAAATGTAAAATGAAGAGTCTTGACAAGCTTTAGCCAATCCTTTATCCTTAGTATCTTGGAGACCTTCCCACAACCTTTAGTCCATGCCACTCCAATGTTGAACTTATCTGAAACATACTAGATGAAAACGTTAGTCCAACAAGAGATATGTTGTCATCAATTATCAAAACCACCTAGGGAGCACTTGCGCTTTCAGTCTCCCCCTTTTTGGTAATTGATGGCAACATACATCAAAGCTTTAGATAAAGATACAAAGAATAGTAAGTAAAGCTTTGGAAGGACATGTAACAAACATAGGCTCCCCCTACATGCATGCAATCATGTGAATATAAAATATAGAAGCATGTGAGAGCATAATCATGATAGAGTAGGCAATGTGTTACATGTATCTTGGCCATATGCATCAGAGCAAAAGATTATTAAGGAAAATACCTTCATGCTCATGAGTCCTTCTTGCAAACAGTATGTACATAAGCAAGAATTCCTCATTCTCATGATTTTGATGCATACACTTACCTTGTAGTCTTAAGTTGGCTTAGGATGGAATGAACCTGCACAAACAAGGTTAGATAACACAGGTACATCCACTAGCCAGAGCAAACAAAAGAAACCACAAGAATACCAAGACTGGGATGACATGTAGAGAGTGAGTACAAGGTACCACATTGGATTAGACATGTCCCCAAGAGTAAAGATATGCAATGAATTTGACTGATTGCTTTCCCTTAGGTGTCTTGCTCCCCCTGAATCTTACATGGGATATTGGGAGAAGATAGGAAACAGAAGATCAGAGCTGACAGATACATATGAACATGTCTTTCCCCCTAAAAAGACATGTGACATCTCTCCTCTTGAATCATCAAGCATCTGGGATCCTTGAGTATTTTCTCTCCCCCTGGAAATCTCTCTCTCCCCCTTAATAACATCTGGGATCCTTGAGACTTTCTCTCTTGTAGGTTTGGTCCTTGAGACCTTTTGATGTGATCTCTCTTTTGTTGATGTGATCTCTCTTCTACAAGCTTTGATGTGATCTCTCTCTCCCCCTTTGACATCATTTCCAAGAAGGGCTTTCTGGAATCCGTCATATAGGTTTGGTCCTTGAGACTCAGCACAAAGCAATGGATAAAATTGTGATGCTTGTAGAGGACAAGATTCATTGAGTGGAGCTGGATGAGAAGAAATGTAGAACAAGTGGCAAACTGTTTTTCTGATTGCAAAGTCGGTGGCACCGAGTGGCATATTTCGGTGGTACCGAAAAGATTCGGTTGGACCGAAAATTGCAAGTCGGTGAAACCGAGTTTACACAGAGAAAAACACTTGTCACCTCAGCTCACTAGACATGTAGGATCTCGCAAAGATTTGCAATGAATTACCTGAAGGGTTTGCAAGGAATTAAACACAGAAAATGCAGAACAAAAGCAAAGAGAAAAGAGAAGAAACTGAAAGATCTAGATGAAGTTTTTTGGTTTTTGAAAAAGAGAAAGAAAACAAACAAGCATGAGACAAATGCAATAACACAAAGAAGGAGCATAAGAGAACTTCATCCAGAGTTGGGCGGTGACATATTCACCTATGTTAGAGTATATTTACTTAGGAGTCAAGTGAGAGCACTTGATCATAGGTCATACTCATCGTTTAAGCTCAAAATGGGGTTACCATTTTTCGTTTAAGCATCTTGATGTATTCACATCTTGTTGAGTTTCTTTGACTCATGTCTTGGAGTAAAGCTTCTCTAAGATGGAATAACATACCTTGGGTGGTGGTGTGGTTCTTGCTCATGTAGTTGAACTTGTGTGGGTGCTCAAGGGTGATGTAGCTCATCAAGAGTTGGGAGCATCACTTGGAGTGTGAGTTCACCTACCTACATGGATTAGTTTTTGCAAGGAAAAGCACTTGTGTATCCAAAAATGAGATTCATGAAGCTCAACATAGGATTTGTCAAAGGATATGTTTGAATGATTTTGTGCGTCCTTGTCTTCAACCACCATCGTGTAGAGACTTGGTGATGTAGAGATTGCTCTAGATGTGAGTGAGTCGCAATCTCACGGAATTAGATTCAACCAAGCACTTACATGGGTTAGACAACATGCAAGGTACAAATATATCCAAGACATAAGATAGTCATCATAAGAGATATATCATGGATTAGTCATAAGCTCATGTCTTGCATGTATCCAATGGAGTTCCTACTCCAAGTTCGAAGCATCAATGATGTTCAATTCTCCTCTCAACCTGCAAAACACTTTCTCATCAAGTGGTTTAGTGAATATATCCGCTAATTGCTTATCGGTGCGAACATGCTTAAGATCAATGTCACCCTTAGCAACATGATCTCGAATGAAATGATGACGAACTTCAATGTGCTTAGTTCGAGAATGTTGTACAGGATTATGACCAATTTTAATAGCACTTTCATTGTCACAAAGCAATGGAACATGTTTCACATAGATCCCATAATCTTTGAGAGTTTGGGTCATCCAAAGTAATTGAGCACAACATGAACCAGCGGCAATGTATTCCGCTTCGGCGGTGGATAAGGATATGGAGTTTTGTTTCTTGGAAGACCAAGACACAAGAGATCTACAAAGAAATTGACAAGTACCCGAAGTTGACTTTCTATCAACCTTGTCTCCGGCATAATCCGAGTCGGAATAGCCAACAAGATCAAAAGAAGACCTCTGAGGATACCAAATGCCAAAATTTGGTGTATGAATTAAGTATCTAACTATCCTTTTCACGGCCTTAAGATGACATTCTTTAGGGCAGCTTGATATCTTGCACACATGCACACACTTAGCATAATGTCGGGACGTGAAGCACATAGGTATAACAATGAACCAATCATAGAGCGATAAACCTTTTGATCAACCGGTTCACCATCTTTGGTCAAATCATTATGTCCACTAGTAGGCATGGGTGTAGACATACCTTTGCATTCTTGCATATTGAACTTCTTGAATAAGTCCTTGGTGTACTTAGTTTGAGAGACAAATGTACCTTCCTTAGTTTGCTTGATTTGCAAACCGAGAAAGAATTTGAGTTCACTCATCATAGACATCTCAAACTTCTCTGACATTATCTTTCCAAACTTTTCACTAAAGGGAGGGTTAGTTGAACCAAATATGATATCATCAACATAAATTTGGCATACAAATAGTTCTCCATTAACCCTTTTAGTAAAAAGAGTAGAATCAATTTTACCAATTTCAAAACCGCTTGCAATAAGGAACTTGGTCAAGCATTTATACCATGCTCTAGGAGCTTGTTTAAAACCATAAAGAGATTTGTGAAGTTTGTAAACATGATTAGGTTTCTTAGGATTGACAAAGCCGGGAGGTTGTTTGACATAAACTTCGTCCTCTATTTCACCATTTAGAAAAGCACTTTTAATGTCCATTTGGTACAAGGTGATGTTATGGTGATTAGCATAGGCAAGTAAGATGCGGATGGACTCAAGTCTAGCAACAGGAGCATATGTCTCACCATAGTCCATACCTTCGACTTGTGTGTATCCTTGGGCGACGAGACGTGCTTTGTTGCGAACCACTTGTCCATCTTCATCTTGCTTGTTGCGAAACACCCATTTGGTACCAATGATGTTGTGGTTGTCGTCGGGCTTCTCAACCAATGTCCAAATTTGGTTTCTCTCAAAGTTGTGTAGCTCTTCATGCATGGCGTTTATCCAATCCGGATCTTCCAATGCTTCCTCAACCTTCATAGGTTCAATGCTAGAGATGAATGAATAGTTTTCACAAAAGTTAGCTAAACGAGTTTTTGAGCGAGTGTTTCTCCCGGATTGTATATCATTGAAGATTTGCTCGACGGGATGATCTTTGGCGATTCTTGCTCGAACTCGTGAGAGCTTTTGCTTGGGTCTTCATCGAACATTTTCTTCATCTTGTTCTTCTTCTTGGCCTTCTTCATTGTTGACGTTGTCATTGTCTTGTCGTGGTGGAGAAGGAGGTTGTTGATGTTCGTCTTGATGCATTTCCTTGTCTTCTTCATCTTGGTGTGTCCCACTTGTGGATGCTTCCATATCAATTCTTGGTTCACCTTGTTGTGAAGTAGAAGCCTCCACTTGGATGGATGAAGTACTCTCCTTCACCTCCGTTGGATGAACTTTGCCTATGGACAAGTCTTGGATTGTTCTGAAGGGTCTTTGTCTCCTACATCAATTGGCAATTGCTCTACTTGCGAGCCATTAGATTCATGAAACTTCACATCTACCGTCTCTTCAACCTTTCGAGTGAAATTGTTGTAGACACGGTAAGTGTGAGAGTTTGAGCCATAACCAAGTAGGAAACCTTAATGAGATTTAGTAGCAAACTTTGAACGATGATGCTTATCAAGAATGTAGCACTTTGAGCCGAATACTCGAAAGTATCCAACTTGGGGTTTGTTACCGGTGAGGAGCTCGTATGCCGTCTTGCCGAGTAGCTTGTGAAGATACAAGCGATTTGTTGCGTGACAAGCTGTCTCAACGGCTTCTGCCCAAAAGTGCTTCGGCGTCTTGTATTCATCAAGCATTGTTCTTGCCATTTAGATGAGCGTCCGGTTCTTCCTCTCAACAACTCCATTTTGTTGAGGTGTGTACGTAGCCGAGAACTCGTGTGAAATCCCTTCTTCGTCAAGAAAGGTGTCCACATTTGCGTTCCTGAACTCCGTTCCGTTGTCACTCCGAACCTTCTTGATCTTCACGTCAAACTGATTTTGGGCCTTCCTAACAAAGTTTTTGAAGATCTTCTGAACCTGCGACTTGTCATTAAGAAAGAACACCCACGTAAATCTTGAAAAATCATCAACTATAACTAGACCAAAAGAATTTCCACCGAGACTCTTGTAGGCGTTGGGACCAAAAAGATCCATATGAAGTAGCTCGAGTGGCCTCCTTGTAGTCATGATGTTCTTCACGGGATGCCTTCCTCCGACCTGTTTACCTGCTTGACAAGCACTGCAAAGTCTATCCTTATCAAATATGACATCGTTAACTCCAAGAATATGATTTCCTTTAATAAGCTTGTCAAGGTTTCTCATACCAACGTGACCTAGTCGTCTATGCCACAACCAACCTTTTGATGATTTAGCAATAAAGCAAGTTTTAGGTTGTGCCTTTTTAGAGAAATCGACAATGTACAGATCACCTCTACGCATACCGGTAAAGACCATTTTATGATTGTCTCGACGAAAGACTTGGCAATCTATCTCAGTAAATAGGACATTCAAACCGAAATCAGCAAGTCTAGATACTGAAAGTAAGTTGTAGCCGAGTGATTCAACAAGCATGACATTTTGAATGGAACTATCATGTGAGATGGCCACCTTACCAAGGCCAACCACTTTACCCTTTGAATTATCACCAAAGGTGACATATTTTCGAGGGCCGTCATTTTCAGCAAGCTCACGGGACATCTCTTCATCTCCGGTCATATGATCAGTAAATCCACTATCAAGAACCCATTCCTTTCCTCCTGATTCATATCCCCGAAGATTTGCCGTAAGACCAAAGTGTCTCATTGCATCATCAAGATTGAAGTCACTATCATCATCATCATCATCATCATCATCATCATCATCATCATCATCATAATATCCATGTTCACCATGATCATGTGACTCATCATTTCCTAGAGAGGGTAATTCATTAGATAAATGATCATCAAAATGGTCACTTTTATGAATTCTTATAGCTTCGAATATAATATCAGTAATGATTCCAACATCTCCTTTAGCTCGCTTGAGATTGGCAAGCTCAAGTAGACAATCACCAAAGCTAGGATCACTAGAGTTCATCTTACTTAAGGCAATAGATTTATGGAGAATTTTATCCAAATTTTTCAAGGAATGGTCGGGAAATCGTTCCTCAAGAAATTTCCATATAGTATAGGCACAATTAAGAGTAGGCAAACTAGCAATAAATTTTTTGGGCAATCCTCTAATGATGAGCTCAATAGTTCTAAGATTGCGAATCATGTCAATATCTTCATCTAGGGTAGGATGCAAAGGATCAATGTGAGGTGCACAAGGGCCATCAATATACTTGTTCAAATGATATTGGTTGAAGATTACAAGCATCTCATTTTTCCACTCATGAAAATACTCTCCATCAAAAATAGGTACTCTATGTCTAAGACTCCCTAAAGTAGACACATCCATCTTCCTCCAATGGTGATTAAACCAAGGCAATGGAGACCAAAGCTCTGATACCACTTGTAGGACCTTGAAGTAGATGTGTCTAGAGGGGGGTGATTAGACACTTCATGCCAAAGTTGCAATTTTTAAGCTTTTTCGGTTTGAGTGGAGTTTAAGCATAATTTCAACAATCACAATACATATCAAGCAAGTATGCAAAGTGTATATAGGCAGCGGAAAGTAAAGCATGCAACTTGCAAGAATGTAAAGGGAAGGGTTTGGAAAATTCAAATGCAATCGGAGACACGGATGTTTTTCCCGTGGTTCGGATAGGTGGTGCTATCCTACATCCACGTTGATGGAGACTTCAACCCACGAAGGGTAACGGTTGCGAGTCCACGGAGGGCTCCACCCACGAAGGGTCCACGAAGTAGCAACCTTGTCTATCCCACCATGGCCATCGCCCACGAAGGACTTGCCTCACTAGCGGTAGATCTTCACGAAGTAGGCGATCTCCTTGCCCTTACAAACTGCTTGGTTCAACTCCACAATCTTGTCGGAGGCTCCCAAGTGACACCTAGCCAATCTAGGAGACACCACTCTCCAAGAAGTAACAAACGGTGTGTTGATGATGAACTCCTTGCTCTTGTGCTTCAAATGATAGTCTCCCCAACACTCAACTCTCTCATAGGATTTGGATCTAATGGAAAGAAGATTTGAGTGGAAAGCAACTTGGGGAAGGCTAGAGATCAAGATTCATATAGTAGGAATGGAATATCTTGGCCTCAACACATGAGTAGGTAGTTCTCTCTCAGAAATAGGATGCTAGAAGTGTAGGCTTAGTCTGATGGCTCTCTCCACGAGTGAAGAGGAGGTGGAGGGGTATATATAACCTCCACACAAAATCCAACCGTTACACACAGTTTTCCAATCTCGGTGGGACCGAATCGACAAACTCGGTCGGACCGAAAAGGTAAACCTAGTGACCGTTAGAGATCTCGGTGGGACCGACTGAATCAACACGGTGTGACCGATGTGCTAGGGTTAGGGTAAATCCAAAACTCAGTTTGACCGATTACTCAAACTCGGTGGGACCGATTTGGGTAATAAGCGAAACACAGAGCTGGCCAAGCAAATTCGGTGGCACCGATTGCATATCTCGGTGGGACCGAGAATAATGCAATAGGTAACAAAGAGTTTGCAAGCCCATCTCGGTGAGACCGAGATCCCATCGGTGAGACCGAATCGATTAGGGTTTCTGGCAGTGGCCGTGACAAGTGAAACTCGATGGTGCCGGATAGGAATAATCGGTAGGTCCGAGTTTGGCTTAGGGTTTAGGTCATTTGTGGATATGGGAGAGTAGCTAAGGATTTTGGAGCATATCATTAAGCACTTGAGCAAGAGGCTCATTAAGCAACACCTCATCCCTCCTTTATAGTATTGGCTTTTCCTATGGACTCAATGTGATCTTGGATCACTAAAATGTAAAATGAAGAGTCTTGAACTTCAAGCTTTAGCCAATCCTTTGTCCTTAGTATCTTGGAGACCTTCCCACAACCTTTAGTCCATGCCACTCCATTGTTGAACTTATCTGAAACATACTAGATGAAAACGTTAGTCCAACAAGAGATATGTTGCCATCAATTATCAAAACCACCTTGGGAGCACTTGTGCTTTCAGTTATCTAGACTATTTTCTGGTGCCGTTGCCGGGAGCATAGCTCTATTCTTTGAGTCACCTGGGATATATATCTGCTTATCATTATGAAGAACTTGAGAGATCCAAAAACCAAGATCTATCCCTCTACTATGTGGGGAGGTAAGGAATTGCCATCTAGCTCTGCACTTGATTCACCTTCTGTTATGAGTAAGTTTGCGACACCTACACCTGCTTCTGCTATTCGTTATGATATGTCGCATGTTATTGATGATGCCAATTCTGCTATGCATGATACTTATGATGAAACTACCTCTATGCCTGATACTACTGTGCCACTTAGTGATTTTCTTGATGAACAACTTGCCAGGGCTAGAGAAATTGAAAATATTGAATCTGATGATACTGATGAAAGTGATGATGAAGAATCACTTGTTATTCCTAAGGGTTATGTATTTGATCAAGAAGCTTCTTTAGCTATTTTAGCTTGCGAAAATAGAAACAACTCAAAAGGTTATTAGCTAAATGGAGTAAGCAATCTCTAAATGCTAGAATGAAACCTGACCCTGCTTTTGCTACTTCACCTATCTTTGTTACTGTTAAGGATTATGAATTCTCTATTGATCTTGATATAATTACTTTGGTTGAATCTGATCCTTTTCATGGTTATGAATTTGAAACTGTTGTGGCATATCTTACTAAATTGAATGATATAGCCACCCTGTTCACTAAAGATGAGAGAACTCGTTACTTTTACATCCTTAAAATATTTCCGTTCTCATTAAAGGGTGATGCTAAGATATGGTTTAATTCTCTTGATCCTGGTTGTGTGCATAGTCCCTAGGATATGATTTATTACTTCTCTGCTAAATATTTCCCTACTCATAAGAAACAAGCTGCTTCAAGGGATATATATAATTTTGTGCAAATTGAAGAAGAGAGTCTCCCACAAGCTTGGGGGAGGCTTCTCCAATTACTTAATGCTTTGCCTGATCATCCTCTTAAGAAAAATGAAATACTTGATATCTTTTATAATGGACTAACCGATGCCTCTAGAGATTACCTGGATAGTTGTGCTGGTTCTGTTTTCAGGGAAAGAACACTGGATGAAGCTGAAATTCTATTGAATAATATGTTGACAAATGAAAATAATTGGACACCTCTGGAGCCAATTCCTGAGCCTATTCCTAAACCAACTCCGAAGAAGAGGGGTATTCTATTTCTCAGTCCTGAAGATATGCAAGAGGCAAAGAAATCTATGAAAGAAAAAGGTATTAAAGCTGAAGATGTTAAGAATTTACCTCCTATTGAAGAAAAAACATGGTCTTAATTTACCGCCTGTTGAAGAAACATATACTCTTAATCCTTTACCTATTTAAGAAACTCATGGTCTTGATAACCCGACACAGGTAGTAAAGGTAAATTCTCTCTATAGATATGATAAAGCTGTAATCCCGTTTACTAAGTTTGCTAGCCCATGCTTAGATGAGTTTGATATATTTATGGCTAAGCAAGAAGATTTTAATGCTTATTTTGGTAGACAATTGAAATACAATTCGAATATGCTTGAACACTTGGGTGATTATATGGCTAATGTCAAAGGTGAATTTAAACTTATTAGTAAACATGCTTCTATGGTTACCACTCAAGTAGAACAAGTACTTAAAGCTCAAAATGATTTGCTCAATGAATTGAATAATAAGAATAATGATAATGCTATTAGAGTTATGACTAGAGGTGGTAAAATGACTCAGGAACCTTTGTATCCTGAAGGCCACCCTAAGAGAATTGAGCAAGATTCTCAGAGAAGTAACATAGATGCACCTAGTCCTTCTAAAAGGAAGAAAAAGAAAAATGATAGGACTTTGCATGCTTCTAGTGATCCTGTTATTGAACCACATGAGAATCCAAATGATATTTCTATTTCTGATGCGGAAACTCAATCTGGTAATGAACCTGAAACTAATGATAATGCTAATAATAATGTTCATGATGATGCTCAACCTAGTAATGATAATGATATAGAAATTGAACCTGTTGTTGATCTTGATAACCCACAATCAAAGAATCAATGTTATGATAAGAAAGACTTTGTTGCTAGGAAACATGGTAAAGAAAGAGAACCTTGGTTTCAGAAACCCATGCCTTTTCCTCCCAAGCCATCCAAGAAAAAGGATGATGAGGATTTTGAGCGCTTTGCTGAAATGATTAGACCTATATTTTTGCGTATGCGATTAATTGATATGCTCAAAATGAATCCTTATACTAAGTATATGAAATAAATTGTTACAAATAAAAGAAAGATACTAGAAGCTGAAATTTCCACCATGCTTGCTAATTATACTTTTAAGGGTGGAATACCTAAGAAACTTGGAGATCCCGGTGTACCCACTATACCATGCTCTATTAAAAGAAACTATGTTAAAACTGCTTTATGTGATCTTGGAGCCGGTGTTAGTGTTATGCCTCTCTCTTTATATCGTAGACTTGATTTGAATAAGTTGACACCTACTGAAATATCTTTGCAAATGGCTGATAAATCAACTGCTATACCTGTCGGTATTTGTGAGGATGTGCCTGTTGTAGTTGCAAACGTTACTATTTGAACGGACTTTGTTATTCTTGATATTCCCGAGGAGGATAGTATGTCTATTATTCTTGGAAGACCCTTTTTAAATACTGCAGGGGCAGTTATTGATTGCACTAAAGGCAATGTCACTTTTCATGTTAATGGTAATGAGCATATGGTACACTTTTCGAGGAAACAACCTCAAGTTCATAGTATCAACTCTATTGGAAAAATTCCATTGATTATATTTGGAGGTTTGGAATTTCCTCTTCCTACTGTCAAGAAGAAATATGATATTCTTATTATTGGGGATGTGCATATCCCCGTTGAGGTAACATAGTGTTATTCGAAATTTCTCCGGTTCCATGTTATTCAGAATGAGTTCGTTAACAAGACTTGATCAACCTTGTTAGTGGATTCCTTTTGATGATCATGAGATGGATGAAACTAGAAGGCACAACCTTCTGTACCCCACTTTTACTTTCTGTTATTTATATTAAATAAAATAAATATTTTTCTATCTGTTATCTGATTATCCGTGCAATATAAAAATACCTCGAAAATAAAAGTTCTCCAAATGCCCTGAAATTTAAATATGATTTTTTTCTAGAATATTTGAGAATATTTGGCACTAAGAACACAGTAGGGGGGTCAACCACCTGCCCATGAGGGTGGAGGGCGCGCCCTACCCCCCTGGGCGCCCCCTGCCTCGTGGGCCCACGGTGGCCCTCCTCCACTTATCCTTTCACCCATACACTCCTTCTTCCTCCCCCAAACACGAATAACCAGCTCAAACCCGAGTCCAAGCTCGTTTTGCTACCATTTTCGATCTCCTTGCTCAAAGCACCTCTCACAAAACTGCTTGGGGAGATTGTTCCTTGGTATGTGACTCCTCCATTGGTCCAATTAGTTTTTGTTCTATTGCTTTATTCATTGCAAATTTTTGCTACGTAGGTGACCCTATTCTTGAGCTTGCATGTCAAATTTATATGGTCAAGAGTAGTTTTGATGCATGATATAGGCCCTAGGCACTTGTAGGAGTAGTTGCTATCAATATTATTGAGTTTGGTTTACTTTTATTTTGAAGTTACTAAAAAATTTCAGGATTTTTCAGAGGAAGAAATATGCTTAGGAAAATGTTCCAAGGTGGTTGTTCAAGGAAGCAAGGACCCAGGCTTGCAATACGTGATGTTGATGACGAGCCACCAAGAGGCGCTCCAGTGCGTCCTTGTGAACGGCCCTCTGAGAACTTTATGGATCGAGCGGGAATTAAGGAAGAATTCAACGCATATTTGCGTAACGCTGATCTTGTGAGCTTCGAGGAAGAGAAGTGCAGCCAGTATCACTATGTCACCAGTACCTTTGTGAGGAGGCAAGAGGAGGATATACTATTACCAGAGAGGAGGCAGATCAGTACAAGAGGAGAGAGGAGGCCGCTCGTCGCCACGCTGCAGCTCAGTAGGCGATAGCTACTGCATCGCAGTACGACCCCAGCTACTATTATGGATATCCACCGGGCCAGCCGTGGCCATAGACCAACTTAGGCCAAAAGCCTAAGCTTGGGGGAGTGTGTATTTCCCACCGACACTACATTTATGTTCACACTCATTGCTAGATGTCGGTGCTCATACTTTTTCATTGTATCATCCATGCTAGTTTATTTTCCTTTTTATGGTTTCTTCTTGTGTGTTTAATAAACCTTAAGAAAAACCAAAAAATTAGTTGTAGCTTTTAGTTAGTTTAATTTACATGCTTGTAGTAGTAATTAAAAAGAAAAGCCAAAAAGATTTCATGTTCTTCTTTTGCTTGTTGGGATCTTTCCCGTGTAAATAGTTTTAATTCTTTTCTTTTCTTTGGGGGTTGATAGGAGAAGACCATAATTAAATTGTTGAAGTGGCTCTTATATGCATTATTGTTTATCTGACAAAAGAGCCCATATTGCCTTGTCTTCTCCTATTTATTGAATGCTTGCAGATTCCAGCTTAGTCCAATGCACGTGCACTATTATTATTATTCACATTGTTCGGTCGTGCAAGTGAAAGGCAATTATGATGATATATGATGGACTGACTGAGATGAGAAAAACTGGTATGAACTCGGCCTCTTTTGTTTTTGTAAATATGATTAGTTCATCGTTCCTGATTCAGCCTATTATGAATAAACATGTTTGCAATGACAATTAGAGATCATAGTTTCTTGTCCCATGCTTGATTAGCTATGAGTTATAATGGTTTACCTTGCGTGCCAACATGCTATTAAAATGGTTATGATGTGGTATGATAGGGTGGTATCCTCCTCTGAATGATTTAAGTGACTCGAGCTGGCGCATGTTCACGCATGTCGTTGAAACAAAATCAACATAGCCTTCACGATATTTATGTTCATGGTGGATTATATCCTACTCATGCTTGCATTCGGTGTTGATTAATTTTAATGCATGTTCATGACTGTTGTCGCTCTCTAGCTGGCCGCTTCCCAGTATTTTGCTAGCCTTCACCTGTAATAAGTGGGAATACTGCTTGTGCATCCATACTCCTTAAACCGCAAAGTTATTCCACATGAGTCCACTATACCTACCTATATACGATATCTACCTGCCGTTCCAAGTAAATTTGTATGTGCCAAACTCTAAACCTTCAAATAAATATCCTGTTTTGTATGCTCGAATAGCTCATGTATCAACTAGGGCTCTCTGTATCTTCCATGTTAGGCGGGTTATTCTCAAGAGGAGTGGACTCCGCTCCTCACTCACGAGATAAATGGCTGGTCACCGGGATGCCCAGTCCCATGCTTTATGCAAACTAAATCAAAATAATTGCAAACAAAACTCCCCCTGGGACTCTTGTTAGTTGGAGGCACTTGTTGTTTCGAGCAAGCCATCGATTGATTCTTATTGGTGGAAGGGGGAGTATAAACTTTACCATTTTGTTTGGGAACCGCCTATAATGTGTGTAGCATGGAAGATAGCGCCATCTCTTGGTTGTTATGTTGACAATGAAAGTATACCGCTCAAAATATTATTCACCTCTGTTTCAAAACCGAGCTCTGGCACCTCTACAAATCCCTGCTTCCCTCTGCGAAGGGCCCATCTATTTACTTTTATGCCGAGTCATCATCCTCTTATTAAATAGCGCCATCTTGTTATATCATATTATGATTGTTTTGAGAAAGTGTTGTCATCTGAGATTTATTATTATGGCTCGCTAGTTGATTATGCTATTGATATGAGTAAACTTGAGACCTATGTGTTATTGTGAATGTGGTTAGTTATAATCTTTGCTGAAAACTTGAATGCTGGCTTTACATATTTATAACAACAAGAGCAAACAGAGTTTGTAAAAGTTCTTCTTTATCACTTTCATTTTATCAACTGAATTGCTTGAGGACAAGCAAAGGTTTAAGCTTGGGGGAGTTGATACGTCTCCAACATATCTACTTTTCCAAACACTATTGCCCTTGTTTTGGACTCTAACTTGCATGATTTGAATGGAACTAAACTGGACTGATGATGTTTTCAACAGAATTACCATGGTGTTATTTATGTGCAGGAGCAAACATTCTCGGAATGATCTGAAACTTCTCGGAGCCACTTTTCAGAAAATAAGAAAAATACCTGCAAAAGATGAAGGCCAGGGGGGCCACCACCTCTACACGAGGGTGGGGGCGCGCCTGCCCCCCTAGGGTGCGTCCCCCTACCTCGTGGGTCCCCTGTTGACACTCCGACTCCAACTCCAACTCCATATATTGTGTTTCGGGGAGAAAAACATCAGAGAGAAGAAATCATCGCGTTTTACAGTATGGAGCCGGCGCCAAGCCCTAAAACCTCTCGGGAGGGCTAATCTGGACTCCGTTCGGGGCTCCGGAGAGGGGAATCCGTCGCCATCGTCATCATCAACCATCCTCCATCACCAATTTCATGATGCTCACCTCCGTGCATGAGTAATTCCATCATAGGCTTGCTGGACGGTGATGGGTTGGATGGGATCTATCATGTAATTGAGTTAGTTTTGTTAGGGTTTGATCCCTAGTGTCCACTATGTTCTGAGATTGATGTTACTATGACTTTGCTATGCTTAATGCTTGTCACTAGGGCCCGAGTGCCATGATTTCAGATCTGAACCTATTATGTTTTCATCAATATATGAGTGTTCTTGATCCTATCTTGCAAGTCTATAGTCACCTATTATGTGTTATGATCCGTTAACCCCGAAGTGACAATAATCGGGATACTTACCGGTGATGACCGTGGTTTGAGGAGTTCATGTATTCACTATGTGTTAATGCTTTGTTCCGGTTCTCTATTAAAAGGATGCCTTAATATCCCTTAGTTTCTATAAGGACCCCGCTGCCACGGGAGGGTAGGACAAAAGATGTCATGCAAGTTCTTTTCCATAAGCATGTATGACTATATTCGGAATACATGCCTACATTATATCAACGAACTGGAGCTAGTTCTGTGTCACCCTAGGTTATGACTGTTACATGGTGAATCGCATCCGGCATAATTCTCTATCACCGATCCATTGCCTATGAGCTTTTCATATATTGTTCTTCGCTTATTTACTTTTCCGTTGCTATTGCTATCATCACTACAAAATACCAAAAACATTGCTTTTACTACTGTTACCTTTTGATACCGTTATCACCACTATCATATTACTTTGCTACTAAACACTTTGCTGCAGATATTAAGTTTCCAAGTGTGGTTGAATTGACAACTCAGTTGCTAATACTTGAGAATATTCTTTGGCTCCCCTTGTGTCGAATCAACAAATTTGGGTTGAATACTCTACCCTCGAAAACTGTTGCAATCCCCTATACTTGTGGGTTATCAGGAAGCGGGATGTGGAGTAACGTTTGTTACCACATTTTCTTAGGAAACCGAGTGCAATAATTGAGTAGTTTTGCAAACTACCAGTACCACCACCACACCCGCATCTGACCACCTTGGTCGACCTAACCCCCTCCCTTGACGGCGCGCGCTTCCCGCGTGAAACGGTCAGCGTCGCCCCAGAACATCAGTGCCACATTAATGCCCGTCCAGAGCGGAGGCGACCTCTCACTAGCACCGACTTTGAAGCAGTGCGACGGACGAGAGAGCGCCGCTTCCCGGTGCACGCGACTGCTCCCCGTCGAGGCTGGCCATAGTTTGGATGAGTCTCCATCATGGGGAGCCAACTAACTACGATGATATGGACTCCTGTTGCCCACAACTATGGATCGTTCCATCTATGAAGAACACGTGGGACTGGAACTATGAGACGGACATGTACCCAGGAGTGGACGTACGAACCTGAGTAATGTAGCGCAGTAAGTGAAGTAGAAAGGCACAAATAGTATGAACATGAGTGAAATATAGGCATTTGTCTCTTACTACCACTAAATGTTGATCTAAAAAAATGTTGTACGTGCCATGGCCGGTGATGTTATGGAGTACGTGCCTACTCTACTACTACTATATTAATTGGAGGCACATATTAGGTTTTATATTTGTTTACATGTATGCCCCGAGACCTTCCAACTAGACGTGTCCTTCTCTCCGGGTCGCACTTTGTATCGTTCATACCACTAGTACTACTACGTGTGGTCTCCGACCCAGAAGTGGAGATGCTCTACCACGTTGTTCATGTCCCACTCCTTTCGCTGACATGTGGGACATCCAGCACGTGCCATGTTTGGCACTCCTTCCTCGTAAGAGTTGAAACACTAGCATTCACCAGAAATAAAAAATAAATATAAATCAGCAGTGATACTATACCACGCGGTTTCCTTGCTCCTCGATATTGTAAAGAATACTTCCGTTCGCCGACATGTGGGACGTCGACCATCCTGGTCCACTTGCCATGCCCACAGAACTCCAAGGGAGATTCACCCTGGTCGTCGTGCTGCAGTAATTACTAATGAGCCGTCAAATCACAGGCCCAACATTTCCCACTGTGAAGTTGCTCGGACGAAGGAACCATCTTGACTTCGTTGAATTCCGCTTCTTGAAGAAAACTACTATACCAGCAGTACTGCTAGTGCCAGTAGTTACTCCAGTAGATGCCTCCTTTGGTTCATAGGATAGGAATTTTATAAGAATATGAAAATCATAGGATGTGAGATGACATGCATCTCAATTCCTATAGATAAAGAGATGCCATTTGATGCATAGGATAGGAATTTTTCCATTGATTCTAGGCTAATGTACTGGTAATTTGCTCTGAAAACTACATTAGTAAGTACTCCCTCCGTCTAGGTGTGTAAGTCACCTTATGAAAACCAAATAATCCCAAAACACTTAGGCACGGTACATTAACTCCCTTCTCGTTTCTTATTTAGGGACACATCAACCAATAAGATATGTGGGAGTGCATGTTTTCAATTACTTGAGACTACCAAACATGACATGTAGTGGTTAGTTCATTGCATGCAATGCTATTAATTAGCAAAACCATTAAGTTCTCTCGTTTTCCCCTCCACCTTGGTCGCCGTGCATAACCTAAGATGACTTATACACCTAGACGGAGGGAGTAGTACTGGTACATGCTCATAATTAATTAAACAAATGCACGGGCGACACAGACACACACACTAACTACTAGTACTACTACTTCTCACATGTTGGCCAGACGCCGTCATTCTGCTTCCCAGCTTTGTCAGCGACACCCCACCGTGCTTGGATCTCCGCCGACCTCTCCACAGCAGCGCGTGCGTCCTCTTCTTTCTTGCGGCGGCGGGCCTCTCTTTTCTTGAGTGCTTTATGACTTTTCCTCTCCCTCTGTGCGGCTTTGGCCGCCTCTTGCTCTACCGCCTATTCGGCCTTGGCAACTTCAAATTCCGCCCACATAGGTGTGAGGTCGTGAGCGACGATGACCTCGGCACGGCGGGATGCCATTGCTTCCCTACCATTCTGTGTGCGGTCATGGGCGGCGAGGAACTCGGCGCGGTTGGATGCCATCGCTTCCTTACCGGTTAGTGTACGACACGGTGGCTTGAACGATGCTTGGTGAAAGCTCTAGGGTGGAGTGGCCGGACAACCGTATAGTGCATTGGTTTGCCAAGAGCTCAAGGACAGAAGATGAAGGAAATTTGGATTCCCCTTCAATCCTGGTCATTTATTACCGAGTAAAATGCATTGGCGGTCATCAAACTTGTCTTGATAGCTCACTTTGATCATTGTATATGAGATATGGTGATTATACGGTCACTGGCTCAGCGTATAGCTCTGTATTTGTCTGGTTGACTAGTCAAACAGTCCGCATGCGCCTCATCGGCTCGTGTTCTTTATCTATCTATCTATGCGGGCCTACCTGTCAGTGGAGAAAGAAATAAAAACCAAAATTATGCGTATGTGAGGAATCAAACCACAGACTCGTCGCTGCAACACACACTCGTCAGCCAAATGAAAATGAAATACTTTGCGTTAAATGCACAAACATATTTTTATATTCTACGTGATGCACACATTAGCGCACGCCGTCCATAGAGGCAAGTAGCGTGTATGCGTGCAGATAGCCAGACACTCACGCTCACACTGTCAAACCATGCTAATGCATGCATGTTGCCCTCTCAATCAAAGTCCTGCTCATGGCGCAACGCAAACGGCGAGCCCGTCACCTGCGCGCCCCGACGGTGCCTGACATTACTGTTTAGACGTCTGCTGGAGGCCTCCGCAAACACCGAGCATGTATTCACTTGGCTCAACACCAACGGTCATACTCATGACTCGGCGCCTTGCTCAAGTATATCATCCATCACAACGACAATCTATAAAACAGCCTAGCTAAAGAGGGTACTATGGTATGAAGTATGTACTATCGTGAGCAACCGATCATAGTGGCACTGCACACGAGTGTGTGTCTGATCGATACGTCCATTATTCGTAAGTTATGCACGGTTCTGTGGTGTCTAATGGTGGTCGTCGAAGGCTAGCTGGCGACAAGAGCGGTTGCATGGACGCCTGGTTGTCAATACGTGTCGCATATGCTTCAAAGGCTCGTCATCCATGAGTTCACATTTTACCACCACGCCAGCGTTTGACCGCCCTGGCCTACCGAAACCGCTTCCATCGCTAGCGCGCGCTTCTTGCCTGAAACGGTCACCGTCTCTCCAGAACGTCAATGCCGCATTCACCGGACTTAACTGCAAGTGCAGTTCTTACACTGACATGCGGGCTAGATGCCCGTTGTGCCCACATGTCAGTGACCCAACGCACCTGCAGTTAAGTCACTGAAGTAGCGTCCGCATTCACGCCCGACACGACCTCTCACTGGCGTCGACATTGCAGCAATGCGACGGCCGAGAGAGCGCCACCCGCGTGGCATCCCGGTGCAAGCGGCTGCTCCGCGTTAATGACACCACAGCCATCCTTTCGTCCACCACCCACATTAATGACATGCGGCTGCCGATGAACCTACTCCGGCGCCAGCCGTCCAACCGTCTGCCGTGGCTCATTGCCATTTGCTTGCTATATTAGCTTGAGCCCCAGCTCCCAGCCATAGCCAAAGACCCACAGTCATTCTCCTCCGGTCCCTTCCTTCTGTTGGCACCACTCCAACCATGGCCTCCTGGCACTCCAAAGCTCTCTTGGATGTACTGTCACAGGAGCAGACAAAGGAGATCGCCGGCTCCCCCCCCGGTCGCCCTCCGCCGCCACGACCACGAAGTTGGCGCACGTGCGAGGGCGTAGCCGGCAGCGAGGAAGAGTAGTACACAGTAGGTCACCGCCGCACTGGTCCCAGGAAGGCCACCGCTCCTCCACTCAGTCGATGCCAAGCTTGGTGGGATAAACATCGGCGTCCGATTAGCCGCTTGACGGCGACGTGGAGGCTGAAATCATCATATCCTTGTGCTTCAGTGGAGGAGGTTATTGAGGCGGATGAGGAGGAGGCAAAGGCAATGTCCGGCTTTCTCAGGTTCATGGACGCACATGGTGGTCGGGTGCCGGCGATCATTTAGATTAGGTTTAGAGTAGGTTTTAGTACGGTTTGTGCGAAACATGTAATGAATTTTGTCCAGTTTATAGGAAAAGTTTTTGAAATGTACTGAATTTCATCCGGTTAATTTGAAATTTGCTTTGTTTGCATGAATTTTGTCTGGTTAGTTCATATAGTTGTTGAAAGGTATGCTGGCAGCGTTGGATGGCATCCATCAGTGTCCTCGGACAGATGCCGGTGTAAATTTGAGGGCCAGCGCTAGAGATGCCCTAACTATCATGCTATAATCGCTAACAGTGCTCCATTATTTCACAGGGAACAATTATCCCTCGATCAAAATCAGATCCGCCGTGTTTCGCACTCCTCCCACGTAAGAGTGTAGACTCTTGCTTACATAAAAATGGAGCAAGTGGACGGCACTGTACCATGTCATATCACTCAAACTAGCCCGCCTAACGCGCGGGAAAGCACCACCCTCGTCATTTTGTTCTGGATTTCTGTCGATCGATCGCACGAAAATGTTACGCTTTGCAAGTTCAAAAGGAAAAGGCAGCAGACTTATGACTCGTATGTGTCGCACCCCCGCCAGTCCGGCTCGCACGCTGCTCACCAGAGGGGACATGCGTTGTCTTGCATGTTCACTAACATGTGGGACTACAACTGAATAAACTGTCGATAGCCGAAATCTAATCGCTCAGCGGGCGTCAGCTGAGAAGAGAGAGACGGGGGAGGGAGAAGAGATCGCTCGCCCGCCATGCACAGACTCCAAGAAATATATGATGATAATGTGAGGTGGGCCATGCGGGAGTCCGGACCGCTTCTAAGCCCGCTTCTGACCGTCCTGGCCCACAAGAACACCCCCACCCCACCACCTCCCTGCACGCGCTCCTCCCTCAGATGCTAGTTGCCCGCATTCATAGCAAGTAGTACCAGTAAAATTCTAGGCTATAAGGGCATGTACAATGGTTGATAAGATAGTCTTATCATAATTCTTGCATGTAAGTTAGAGATGACAATAAACATGTGTACAATGGATCATCTCTTAGCCTTTTCTTCAATAACTAGTTATTCCTAAAAACATGGTGAAACATATTGTGCTAAGAGATCATCTCTTGTCTTCTCTTATTTCTCTTAAATAAGAGAATACAAGCCTTTTCTTATGATTTCTCTTTCCTCCACCTCATCATTTATCCTATGTGGCATCCCTACAATATAACCATTGTACATGCCCTAAGCCCGCTTATGTGGAGGAGAGAGAGGCATTGACAAAGCAAGGAGTGGGAACTGCAGGAGCCCGTCTCTACATGTGCTCCTAGGTATAAAAAACTAATTCTAAAAAAAGAGGCATAAAAAACAATTCTGTCTAAAAAATAAAGGTAAAAAACATTTGAGAGGAAATAGATAGAGAGAAAGTGAGAAAAAGTTGTAACCTTATAGCCAACCTTATAGTCAACACTATAGTCAACACTATAGTATTACATGAGGTAGGAGGGAGTGGTGCACATGCCAAGTTCACTGGGCTACCGTGTTTCACACTCCTCTGTCGTAACAGTGGAGACAATAGGTTTCATAAAAAATAAACAATGAAAACTCGTTGCTCGTCCACTATATCGGAAAGAATACTTTCATTCGCCGAAATGTGGGATGTCGACCATCTTGGTCCACCTGCCATGCACAAAATTATCCTGGTCCACCCCGGTCGTAGCGCAGGCCCAACCTTTCCCACTGTAAGTTGGTCGGACGAAGGAACCATCATGACTTCGTTGAATTTTGCTTCTTCAAGAAAATTTACTCTACCCGTAGTACTGCTACCACACGCGAAGACTGGACGGCACTATACCATGTCATATCACTGAAACCCACTAGGCCAAACTAGCCCGCCTAGGATTTGTACTCCCTTTGTTTCAAAGTTAGTAGTACAAAGTTGACTCATCTATTTTGGAATAGAGGGAGTACATCTCTTTACTACTATGATTTTGTGTTGTACGTCTCTGTACTTTTGCTACGATTTTCCTACCCTATGAACCAAATAAGGCCTGAATGTATCCGTGTCGAGTATTGTCTGATCGATTGCTAAGCCTACAATTTTAGGAGCTAGGGCTATTGGCCGATCGATGACGGATTAGTATAAGCGTACCACAAGCTCACCAGCCCCAACGTTTCTCTTCGGTGAGTGTTTTGCAAGTACAATAGCTTGCACAGTAGCTAGCCTACTAACACCAAGAATCATCAAACAAGCCCTGCTGATATGATAAACAGTTCAAACTTACATCTAAGCATGCCATATATTACATCAAAAGCTGGTGAGGATACATTTGTTTCCACAACTCGGAGAGGGTTCGCATGATTCACTATCAAACAAAAGTAGCAAGTACCACCCACACAAGACAGTGCACTATCCCTAAGATGGTTTGATAACATGCATCGTTCTGGTAATTAAACACAATGCAAACTACCCCGAAGGATTAGCGCGACCAACTATTTCTTGTCATCGATCTCTCAGGCAATGACCACAGCACGGACAGCGGCATGGGAATCGATCTCTGGGGCGATGTCCACCTCGACATCGGAATCGATCTCTAGGGCGATGTCCACAGGATGGACAGCGGCATCGGCATCGATCTCCGAGGCGATGTCAACCGGATGGACCGCGATATCGAAAACGATCTCTAGGGTGTTGTCCACAGGACGGGCGGCGACATCGGAATCATCAAGGATGTCCACTGGCACCTGCACAACCCTAACATATTAGCAAGCACATTGCAAATAATCAAAAACCACAACTATGGTAAGCCATTATTTTTACCTTGTGCAGCTCACCGGGGGATCCCATCCCTTCGGGGGCCATCTCCTCGTCCTCGATGGGGGCCATCACCTTGCCAGGGGAATACTGCTTCTCAACGGCGACTATCTCCTCAAACTCGGCCTTGAGCCTCGCATAGGTGGCCATTAGAGTTTCTGGGGTAGGCATGGTGGGGCCCTTGCAGTGCTTACAACTTTCTTTGAGGAGTTCGTCCGCCAACATCGTCAACTCTTTGGCCAGTGCTTGTTTCTTGGAGTTCTTCGTCTCCATGGGTGGGCCCGTCAACATGGTCAACTCGTTGGTCGGTGCTCGCTTCCTGGAGATCGCTGTCTCCAGTGGGTTGTCTGCCGGCAACTCTTTGCCTAGTGCTCCAAGATCCATCAATGAACTGACAAACAAAAAGCAATCGAAAGGAAACCACATTCGTAATGAAAATGGGAAAAGAATAGGCTGTGAGAATCGGTCAGTGCTTCGCAAAAAGAAGATTCTTGGAATGAAAATATAGTAGCATCGCCCACCTTTCCTTCGTCGGTACAGAAGAAAAATGGCAGAAGTGAGTAGCCTGGAGTGAGGTTTTCTTGAAGAAAGGGGGAAAGGGCTTCAACGAGCGTTCCAGTGAAATGATGGTTGCTTCGTCCAGTCCAACTTAGAGGCCACACCGGGGTGACTAGTGAGTCTTGACTATAGCACCTCGTTGTGATTTGGTGGATGGCACGCGAGCCCGGATGCTTTGATGTCCCGCGTGTAGATAGAGCGGCTAGTCATATACGAGTACTCAATATTGGGCACCGCGACCAAGGCAGAGAGAAAAACAAGATAACTACGCATTTATTTACGGTGTAGATCCACTCATTTTGCTCTAGTACTACTCATTTAGGGTGTAGTGTAGTCACTTGTTGAAATCTCTAGAAAGGCAAATACTCCTTTCCAGTTTACAGGGCTATGCTAGCAAGTAGTACTACAATAGTGGGCTCAAATACCAATTTTGTCTCATGCAAGAGCCTGGCTATATGCATGCTCCAAGCCCTTCTCGACCCACTTTTGGGTGTTTGGTAGGGTGTATGAAGGGTGCATGAGTACACACTAGCTTAACACAAATACACTAGGAGCATGCATGAACAGGGGTGCTGGAATGAGCATGCACGAAGAGGGAACAACTATGCTGAGATGAGAATGCAACCAAACACACCGTGGCGAGCGTTCGCAACTACCACGTTCGGGTTGCGCTTGGCTCTTCGCCTCTTCGAGAAGACGAATGATGTTACTACTACAGCTATAGTATCGAATCCACTGCCGCATGTATGTCCACCGCGTGCGGGAGGGATAGCTTGTTGTAGTACTCTATAAGGCTAGTTTTAATGGGAGTATCATAGGTAGTACTCCCTCCGTTCCTAAATATTTGTCTTTCTAGAGATTTCAACAAGTGACTACATAGGGAGCAAAATTAGTGAATCTACACTCTAAAATATGTATATATACATCCGCATGTGGTAGTCCATTTGAAATATCTAAAAAGACAAATATTTAGGAACAAGGGAGTATCATGCATGCCAACTAGGCAAATTTAATGAGGTGGCATAGAAGTAAATGAAGAAAGAGAGGGTTTAGTATCATATTAAATGTTGTGCTACTATGTGTCATGCATGCTAATAAATGAAGTCATCGATGATACTAACATATGATACTATGCATTATGGATGTGTAGTATCATACACTAGTATCATATGCATGATACTAGTATTCCATTACAACCAGCCTAAGCAAAAGCCTGTTCCCATCTACGAGCCACCGCAAGCATGGCGAGGGAGAAGGCGTGCAGTAGTAAAATCAAGCTTATCCTTGTTGTACGAGTTGACGCGACACATCATAGCACTGGCCCCACATGGTTGCCTCTAAACTTGGCTGAAAGACCCGTAGTGTACAATACTCCATTTGCTGCAACCTCTAACATTTACCCCACCAAAAATTAAAATATATATTCCTGTCTTGACCAGATGAGCGTGCAAACTACAATCACCAGGATGACAGGTAGGGCCAGAAGATTATTTTAATAAAAAAAGCATGGAGCCGACCCCAACGATTTCAAGCTTACAGGCACGGTACACGCTATCCTAGACTACTCTACTGTGACGCCTGGATAATCAAGCTACAGTAACCTCGGCTAATGACACCACGTCACCTCCGTTACTGTCGCTAATCTCGCATTAGTTTGTAGGACCTTGAAGTAGATGTGTCTAGAGGGGGGTGATTAGACACATAATGCTAAAGTTGCAATTTTTAAGCTTTTTTGGTTTAAGTGGAGTTTAAGCATAATTTCAACAATGACAATACATGTCAATCAAGTATGCAAAGGGTATATAGGCAGCGGAAAGTAAAGCATGAACTTGCAAGAATGTAAAGGGAAGGGTTTGGAGAATTCAAACGCAATCGGAGACACGGATGTTTTTCCCGTGGTTCGGATAGGTGGTGCTATCCTACATCCACGTTGATGGAGACTTCAACCCACGAAGGGTAACGGTTGCGCGAGTCCACGGAGGGCTCCACCCACGAAGGGTCCACGAAGTAGCAACCTTGCCTATCCCACTATGTCCATCGCCCACGAAGGACTTGCCTCACTAGCGGTAGATCTTCACGAAGTAGGCGATCTCCTTGCCCTTACAAACTCCTTGGTTCAACTCCACAATCTTGTCGGAGGCTCCCAAGTGACACCTAGCCAATCTAGGAGACACCACTCTCCAAGAAGTAACAAATGGTGTGTTGATGATGAACTCCTTGCTCTTGTGCTTCAAATGATAGTCTCCCCAACACTCAACTCTCTCTCATAGGATTTGGATCTGGTGGAAAGAAGATTTGAGTGGAAAGCAACTTGGGGAAGGCTAGAGATCAAGATTCATATGGTAGGAATGGAATATCTTGGCCTCAACATATGAGTAGGTAGTTCTCTCTCAGAAATAAGATGATGGAAGTGTAGGCTTAGTCTGATGGCTCTCTCCACGAATGAAGAGGAGGTGGAGGGGTATATATAGCCTCCACACAAAATCCAACCGTTACACACAGTTTTCCAATCTCGATGGGACCGAATCAACAAACTCGGTCGGACCGAAAAGGTAAACCTAGTGACCGTTAGAGATTTCGGTGGGACCGACTAGATCAACTCAGTGGGACCGATGTGCTAGGGTTAGGGTAAATCCAAAACTCGGTTTGACCGATTACTCAAACTCGGTGGGACCGACTTGGGTAATAAGCGAAACAGAGAGTTGGCCAAGCAAACTCGGTGGCACCGATTGCATATCTCGGTGGGACCGAGGATAATGCAATAGGTAACAGAGAGTTTGCAAGCCCATCTCGGTGAGACCGAGATCCCATCAGTGAGACCGAACTGATTAGGGTTTCTGGCAGTGGCTATGACAAGTGAAACTTGGTGGCACCGGATAGGAATGATCGGTAGGTCCGAGTTTGGCTTTAGGTTTAGGTCATATGTGGAAGTGGGAAAGTAGCTGAGGATTTTGGAGCATATCATTAAGCACATGAAGCAAGAGGTTCATTAAGCAACACCTCATCCCTCCTTGATAGTATTGGCTTTTCCTATGGACTCAATGTGATCTTGGATCACTAAAATGTAAAATGAAGAATCTTGAGCTTCAAGCTTTAGCCAATCCTTTGTCCTTAGCATCTTGGAGAACTTCCCACAACCTTTAGTCCATGCCACTCCATTGTTGAACTTATCTGAAACATACTAGATGAAAACGTTAGTCCAACAAGAGATATGTTGTCATCAATTATAAAAACCACCTAGGGAGCACTTGTGCTTTCAATCTCCCCCTTTTTGGTAATTGATGGCAACATACATCAAAGCTTTAGATAAAGATATAAAGAACAGCAAGTAAAGCTTTGGAAGGACATGTAACAAACATAGGCTCCCCCACATGTATGCAATCATATGAATACAAAATATAGAAGCATGTGAGAGCATAATCATGATAGAGTAGGCAATGTGTTACATGTATCTTGGCCATATGCATCAGAGTAAAAGATTATCACGGAAAATACCTTCATGCTCATGAGTCCTTCTTGCAAACAGTATGTACATAAGAAAGAACTCCTCATACTCATGATTTTGATGCATACACTTACCTTGTAGTTTTTGAGTTGGCTTAGGATAGAATGAACCTGCACAAACAAAGTTAGATAACACAGGTACATCCACTAGCCAGGGCAAACAAAAGAAACCAAGAGTACCAAGACTGGGATGACATGTAGAGAGTAAGTACTAGGTACTATGTTGAATTCAACATGTCCGCAAGAGTAAAGATATGCAATGAATTTGACTGATTTCTTTCCTTTAGGTGTCTTGCTCCCCCTGAATCTTACATGGGATATTGGGAGAAGATAGGAAACAGAAAATCAGAGCTGAAAGATACAACTGGATAGAACTTAATGCAAATAAGCGTATATGAACATGTCTTTCCCCCAAAAAGACATGTGACATCTCTCCTCTTGAATCATCAAGCATCTGGGATCCTTGAGAATTTTCTCTCCCCCAGGAAATCTCTCTCTCCCCCTTAATAACATCTAGGATCCTTGACACTTTCTCTCCCCCTTGAGCTTTCCTTAACAACATCTGGGATCCTTGAGACTTTCTCTCCCCCTAGAGCTTTCTTTCTTGTAGGTTTGGTCCTTGAGACTTTTTCTCTCCCTTGATGTGATCTCTCTCTCCTACAAGCTTTGATGTGATCTCTCTCTCCCCCTTTGACATCAATTTCCAAGAAGGGCTTTCTGGAATCCGTCGTATAGGTTTGGTCCTTGACACTCAGCACAAAGCAATGGATAAAATTGTGATGCTTGTAGAGGAAAAGATTCATTGAGTGGAGCTGGATCAGAAGAAATGTAGAATAAGTGGCAGACTGTTTTTCTGATTGCAAAGTCGATGGCACCGAGTGGCATATTTTGGTGGTACCGAAAGGATTCGGTTGGACCGAAAATTGCAAGTCGGTGAAACCGAGTTTACATAGAGAAAAACACTTGTCACCTCAGCTCACTATACATGTAGGATCTCACAAAGATTTGCAATGAATTACCTAAAGGATTTGCAAGGAATTGAATGCAGAAAATGCAGAACAAAAACAATGAGAAAAGAAAGAAACTGAAAGATCTAGATGAAGTTTTTTGTTTTTGAAAAAGAGAAGGAAAATAAACATGCATGAGACAAATGCAATAACACAAAGAAGGAACACAAGAGAACTTCATCTAGAGTTGGGCGGTGACATAGTCACCTATGTTAGAGTATATTGACTTAGGAGTCAAGTGAGAACACTTGATCATAGGTCATACTCATCGTTTAAGCTCAAAATGGGGTTACCATTTTTCGTTTAAGCATCTTGATGTATTTACATCTTGTTGAGTTGCTTTGACTCATGTCTTGGAGTAAAGCTTCTCTAAGATGGAATAACATACCTTAGGTGGTGGTGTGGTTCTTGCTCATGTAGTTGAACTTGTGTGGGTGCTCAAGGTTGATGTAGCTCATCAAGAGTTGGGAGCACCACTTGGAGTGTGAGTTCACCTACCTACATGGATTAGTTCTTGCAAGGAAGAGCACTTGTGTATCCAAAAATGACAATCATGAAGCTCAACATAGAATTTGTCAAAGGGTATGTTTGAATGGTTTTGTGCTTCCTTGTCTTCAACCACCATCGTGTAGAGACTTGGTGATGTAGAGATTTCTCAAGATGTGAGTGAGTCGCAATCTCATGGAATTAGATTCAACCAAGCACCTACATGGGTTAGACAACATGCAAGGTACAAATATATCCAAGACATAAGATAGTCATCATAAGAGATATATCATGGATTAGTCATAAGCTCATGTCTGCATGTATCCAATGGAGTTCCTACTCCAAGTTCGAAGCATCAATGATGTTCAATTCACCTCTCAACCTGCAAAACACTTTCTAATCAGGTGGCTTAGTAAATATATCCGCTAATTGCTTATCGGTGCGAACATGCTTAAGATTAATGTCACCCTTAGCAACATGATCTCGAATGAAATGATGACGAACTTCAATATGCTTAGTTCGAGAATGTTGTACAGGATTATGACCAATTTTGATAGCACTTTCATTGTCACAAAGCAGTGGAACATCTTTAACATAGATTCCATAATCTTTAAGAGTTTGGGTCATCCAAAGTAATTGAGCACAACATGAACTAGCGGCGATGTATTCCGCTTCGGCGGTGGATAAGGATACGGAGTTTTGTTTCTTGGAAGACCAAGACACAAGAGATCTACCAAGAAATTGACAAGTACCCGAAGTTGACTTTCTATCAACCTTGTCTCCGGCATAATCCGAGTCGGAATAGCCAACAAGATCAAAGGAAGACCTCTTAGGATACCAAATGCCAAAATTTGGTGTATGAATTAAGTATCTAACTATCCTTTTCACGGCCTTAAGATGACATTCTTTAGGAGCAGCTTGATATCGTGCACACATGCACACACTTATCATAATATCGGGACGTGAAGCACATAGGTATAACAATGAACCGATCATAGAGCGATAAACCTTTTGATCAATCGGTTCACCATCTTTGGTCAAATCATTATGTCCACTAGTAGGCATGGGTGTAGACATACCTTTGCATTATTGCATATTGAACTTCTTGAATAAGTCCTTGGTGTACTTCGTTTGAGAGAAAAATGTACCTTCCTTAGTTTGCTTGATTTGCAAACCGAGAAAGAATTTGAGTTCACTCATCATAGACATCTCAAACTTCTCTGGCATTAGCTTTCCAAACTTTTCACTAAAGAGAGGGTTAGTTTAACCAAATATGATATCATCAACATAAATTTGTCATACAAATAGTTCTCCATTAAACCTTTTAGTAAAAAGAGTAGAATCAATTTTACCAATTTCAAAACCACTTGCAATAAGGAACTTGGTCAAGCATTTATACCATGCTCTAGGAGCTTGTTTTAGACCATAAAGGGCTGTGTGAAGTTTGTAAACATGATTAGGTTTCTTAGGATTGACAAAGCTGGGAGGTTGTTTGACATAAACTTCCCCCTCTATTTCACCATTTAGAAAAGCACTTTTAATGTCCATTTGGTACAAGGTGATGTTATGGTGATTAGCATAGGCAAGTAAGATGCGAATGGACTCAAGTCTAGCAACGGGAGCAAATGTCTCACCATAGTCCATACCTTCGACTTGTGTGTACCCTTGGGCGACGAGACGTGCTTTGTTGCGAACCACTTGTCCATCTTCATCTTGCTTGTTGCGAAACACCCATTTGGTACCAATGATGTTGTGGCTGTTGTCGGGCTTCTCAACTAATGTCCAAACTTGGTTCCTCTCAAAGCTGTGTAGCTCTTCATGCATAGCGTTTATCCAATCCGGATCTTCCAATGCTTCTTCGACCTTCATAGGTTCAATGCTAGAGATGAATGAGTAGTTTTCACAAAAGTTAGCTAAGCGAGTTTTTGAGCGAGTGATTCTCCCGGTTTGTATATCATTGAAGATTTGCTCGACGGGATGATCTTTGGCGATTCTTGCTCGAACTCGTGAGAGCTTTTGCTTGGGTCTTCGTTGAACATCTTCTTCATCTTGTTCTTCTTCTTGGCCTTCTTCATTGTTGATGTTGTCGTTCTCTTGTCGTGGTGGAGAAGGAGGTTGTTGATGTTCGTCTTGATGCATTTCCTTGTCTTCTTCATCTTGGTGTGTCCCACTTGTGGATGCTTCTGTATCAATTCTTGGTTCACGTTGTTGTGAAGTAGAAGCTTCCACTTGGACGGATGAAGTACTCTCCTTCACCTCCGTTGGACGAACTTTGCCTATGGACAAGTCTTGGATTGCTTCTGAGGGGTCTTTGTCTCCTACATCAATTGGCAATTGCTCTACTTGCGAGCCATTAGATTCATCAAACTTCACATCTACCGTCTCTTCAACCTTTCAGGTGAAATTGTTGTAGACACGGTAAGTGTGAGAGTTTGAGCCATAACTGAGTAGGAAACCTTCATGAGATTTAGGAGCAAACTTTGAACGACGATGCTTATCAAGAATGTAGCACTTTGAGCCGAATACTCGAAAGTATCCAACTTGGGGTTTGTTACCGGTGAGGAGCTCGTATGCCGTCTTGCCGAGTAGCTTGTGAAGATACAAGCGATTTGTTGCGTGACAGGCTGTCTCAACCGCTTCTGCCCAAAAGTGCTTCGGCGTCTTGTATTCATCAAGCATCGTTCTTTCCATTTCGATGAGCATCTGGTTCTTCCTCTCAACAACTCCATTTTGTTGAGGTGTGTACGTAGCCGAGAACTCGTGTGAAATCCCTTCTTCGTCAAGAAAGATGTCCAGATTTGCGTTCTTGAACTCCGTTCCGTTGTCACTCCGGACCTTCTTGATCTTCACATCAAACTGATTTTGGGCCTTCCTAGCGAAGTTTTTGAAGATCTTCTGGACCTGCGACTTGTCACTAAGAAAGAACACCCACGTAAATCTTGAAAAATCATCAACTATAACTAGACCAAAAGAATTTCCACCGAGACTCTTGTAGGCGTTGGGACCAAAAAGATCCATATGAAGTAGCTCGAGTGGCCTCCTTGTGGTCATGATGTTCTTCATGGGATGCCTTCCTCCAACCTGTTTACCTGCTTGACAAGCACTGCAAAATCTATCCTTATCATATATGACATCGTTAACTCCAAGGATATGATTTCCTTTAATAAGCTTGTCAAGGTTTCTCATGCCAACGTGTCCTAGTCGTCTATGCCACAACCAACCTTTTGATGATTTAGCAATAAAGCAAGTTTTAGGTTGTGCCTTTTTAGAGAAATCGACAATGTAAAGATCACCTCTACGCATACCGGTAAAGACCATTTTATGATTCTCTCGACAAAAAACTTGATGGTCTACCTCAGTAAATAGGACATTCAAACCAAAATCAGCAAGTCTAGATACTGAAAGTAAGTTGTAGCCGAGTGATTCAACGAGCATGACATTTTGAATGGAACTATCATGTGAGATGGCCACCTTACCAAGGCCAACCACTTTACCCTTTGAGTTATCACCAAAAGTGACATATTTTCGAGGTCCGTCATTTTCAGCAAGCTCACGAAACATCTCTTCATCTCCGGTCATATGATCAGTACATCCACTATCAAGAACCCATTCCTTTCCTCCTGACGCATATCCCCGAAGATTTGCCGTAAGACCAAAGTGTCTCATTGCATCATCAAGATCGAAGTCACTATCATCATCATCATAGTATCCATGTTCACCATGATCTTGTGACTCATCATTTCCTAGAGAGGGTAATTCATTAGATAAATGATCATCAAAGTGGTCACTTTTATGAATTCTTATAGCTTCGAATATAATATCACTAATGATTCCAACACCTCCTTTAGCTCGCTTGAGATTGGCAAGCTCAAATAGACAATCACCAAAACTAGGATCACTAGAGTTCATCTTACTCAAGGCAATAGATTTATGGAGAATTTCATCCAAAATTTTCAAGGAATGGTCGGGAAATCGTTCCTCGAGAAATTTCCATATAGTATAGGCACAATTAAGAGTAGGCAAACTAGAAATCAGATTTTTGGGCAATCCTCTAATGATGAGCTCAATAGTTCTAAGATTGTGAATCATGTCAATATCTTCATCTAGGGTAGGATGCAAAGGATCAATGTGAGGTGCACAAGGGCTAGCAATATACTTGTTTAAGTGATATTGATTGAAAATTACAAGCATCTCATTTTTCCACTCATGAAAATACTCTCCATCAAGAATAGACACTCTATGTCTAAGACTCCCCAAAGTAGACACATCCATCTTCCTCCAATGGTGATTAAACCAAGGCAATGGAGACCAAAGCTCTGATACCACTTGTAGGACCTTGAAGTAGATGTGTCTAGAGGGGGGTGATTAGACACATAATGCTAAAGTTGCAATTTTTAAGCTTTTTCGGTTTAAGTGGAGTTTAAGCATAATTTCAACAATCGCAATACATGTCAAGCAAGTATGCAAAGGGTATATAGGCAGCGGAAAGTAAAGCATGCAACTTGCAAGAATGTAAAGGGAAGGGTTTGGAGAATTCAAACGCAATCGGAGACACGGATGTTTTTCTCGTGGTTCGGATAGGTGGTGCTATCCTACATCCACGTTGATGGAGACTTCTACCCACGAAGGGTAACGGTTGCGCGAGTCCACGGAGGGCTCCACCCACGAAGGGTCCATGAAGAAGAAACCTTGTCTATCCCACCATGGCCATCGCCCACGAAGGACTTGCCTCACTAGCGGTAGATCTTCACGAAGTAGGCGATCTCCTTGCCCTTACAAACTCCTTGGTTCAACTCCACAATCTTGTCGGAGGCTCCCAAGTGACACCTAGCCAATCTAGGAGACACCACTCTCCAAGAAGTAACAAATGGTGTGTTGATGATGAACTCCTTGCTCTTGTGCTTCAAATGATAGTCTCCCCAACACTCAACTCTCTCTCATAGGATTTGGATCTGGTGGAAAGAAGATTTGAGTGGAAAGCAACTTGGGGAAGGCTAGAGATCAAGATTCATATGGTAGGAATGGAATATCTTGGCCTCAACACATGAGTAGGTAGTTCTCTCTCAGAAATAAGATGCTGGAACTGTAGGCTTAGTCTGATGGCTCTCTCCATGAATGAAGAGGAGGTGGAGGGGTATATATAGCCTCCACACAAAATCCAACCGTTACACACAGTTTTCCAATCTTGGTGGGACCGAATGAACAAACTCGGTCGGACCGAAAAGGTAAACCTAGTGACCGTTAGAGATTTCGGTGGGACCGACTCGATAAACTCAATGGGACCGATGTGCTAGGGTTAGGGTAAATCCAAAACTCGGTTTGACCGATTACTCAAACTCGGTGGGACCGACTTGGGTAATAAGCGAAACAGAGAGTTGGCCAAGCAAACTCGGTGGGACCGATTGCATATCTCGGTGGGACCGAGGATAATGCAATAGGTAACAGAGAGTTTGCAAGCCCATCTCGGTGAGACCGAGATCCCATCGGTGAGACCGAACTGATTAGGGTTTCTGGCAGTGGCTATGACAAGTGAAACTCGGTGGCACCGGATAGGAATGATCGGTAGATCCGAGTTTGGCTTTAGGTTTAGGTCATATGTGGAAGTGGGAAAGTAGCTGAGGATTTTGGAGCATATCATTAAGCACATGAAGCAAGAGGTTAATTAAGCAACACCACATCCCTCCTTGATAGTATTGGCTTTTCCTATGGACTCAATGTGATCTTGGATCACTAAAATGTAAAATGAAGAATCTTGAGCTTCAAGCTTTAGCCAATCCTTTGTCCTTAGCATCTTGGAGAACTTCCCACAACCTTTAGTCCATGCCACTCCATTGTTGAACTTATCTGAAACATACTAGATGAAAACGTTAGTCCAACAAGAGATATGTTGTCATTAATTATCAAAACCACCTAGGGAGCACTTGTGCTTTCATAGTTCGAAAACGATTCAAATTCAAATTTGAAATTAAGCCAAACAACAAAAGTTTTCCAAAAATAAAACTAAAATGTTCTAAATGTGTCGGATAAATCATAGGTAAATGAGGTGCTGAAACCAAACTTTTATGAAATGCTTAACTACACCATAATGATTTAAATAGTAGAAAAACTAATTATTTAAATGCCTTCACTAATTAAATAAAATATCAAACTAAATTATTTGGGGACTAGAATTTTTGTGGCAGTGGACTAAATTGAAATACCAAATTAGATGCCAAGTATATATTTCACAAAAAACTAAAACAATAAATTTTAACTAAAATAAAATAGGGAGAAATAAATAAAAAGAAACGACTCAACCGAAATTTAAACAAAACAAAACAAAGTTGAAGAGGCCCCCCCTCCACAGGGCCATTCGGCCCAGCTGGCCGGCCCAGTCGCCCTGGCCTATATGGCCCTCCCCACTCCCGAAACCCTAGCTACCGCACCCCATTTCCCCCCACACCCACGACTCCTCCCCCACTCCTCTCGATCCCCTTCTTGATCGGGGAGGGGTTCGATGCTCCTCCCCTCCTCTGCCCCCGATTGGATCGGGGGGATCGATCCCCACTGCTACACGCGCGACGCCGCCCTGCCTCTGACGCCGCTGGACCTCGCGGCCACCCCGCCAGACCACCCTCGCCGGATCGCTCTGCCTCGACCATGCCCCCCCACCGGTCTGCTTCCACGCCGACGACGTCCCCGGCATCCTCCCCGAGCCCCATTGCCCCGTCCCCTACATCCCACTGTGAGCTGCGCCCCTCCCCTCTCTCCCGTCACCGGATCTGGCCACGCCTCGGCGCGCGCCCCCGCCACCACGCCGACCGCGGCTCTCCCCCGACCGCGCGCTCGCGCAGGCCCACGTGCCTCTGCTCGTCGGTCGTGCCTTGCGCTGCGTCACCTGCACGTCAGCCGCGCCCCGCACACGCCCTACTCCGGCCACCCTCCTCGTTGGTGCCCTGCGCACGCGCCGCATCGCCCGTGCCCCGCGTGTGGCCTCGCCCCTGCTCCCCTCGCCCCGCTCGCGGACACGGTCACTGCATCTGCGGCCCCCTCCCCGCGCTCACCCAGCGCCGCGCTCGCGCACTCCCGCGCGTGGCCTCGCCTCGACCACCTGCGCCTGGCCTCACTCGCCGCGCCCGCGCCCGCTCTATTGCCGCCTCTGCTCACTCCCGCCACCGTGAGTTCGATCCGGTCGTGCTTCGGCGTCGTCTCGCAGCCCCCCCGCTCTGGCTTCGTCGCGCCTGCTCCGCGGACCTTGCGCCGCACCGGCCACCTCCGGCGCGAGCGCTAGCGCCGCGCCGACGCCCAGGAGCCCGTTCCGGTCGCCCCTTGTTATCGGGCAGGGCTGTGGCTTTGCCCGCACCCGCCTGCCCGTATGCCCGTTTTGCCCCCTGGCCCAATGACAGCCAGGGCCCACGCCCTGAGAACGAAAATAAAAAATAATAATATGTTTTTTTAAATGATTATAAGAAATAAAAATATTAATTAATTAATTAATTAATTTAATTAATTGTGTTTAATTAACCTAGTTAACTAACTAACCTTATTAACTCTGTTTAATTAAACCTGTTATTAAATAGTCAATGACGAACAGGACCCACACGTCAGTTGACCAGTCAACACCTCTGTTGACGGCTGACATCATGCTGACGTCAGCATGCACTGTTCTGGATAATGTTGCACTAAATTAATTAAATAAATCCTGAAAATGATTTAAATCTTTTAATATTAATAGAAAATAAACCGTAGCTCAGATGGAAAAACTTTGTACATGAAAGTTGATCAGAATGACGAGACGCATCCGGATACGTAGCCCGTTCATCCGCCACGCATCCCTAGCATAGCAAACTCACAACTTTCCCCCTCCGGCTCCTCTGTCCGAAAACGCGAACACCGGGGATACTTTCTCGGATGTTTCCCCCCTTCACCGGTATCACCTCATACCGCGTTAGGGCACACCTAGCATCAAGCTTTGTCATGTCATGCATCGTCTTGCATTTGTTTGTATTATATTTATTGTTTCTTCCCCCTCTTCTCTCGCTAGACACCGAGACCGACGCTGCTGCTACCCAGTTCGACTACGGTGTTGACGACCACTCTCGCTTGCCAGAGCAACTAGGCAAGCCCCCCCTTTGATCACTAGATATCGCCTACTCTTCTCTATACTGCTTGCATTAGAGTAGTGTAGCATGTTATTGCTTTCCGTTATTCCTATCCTGATGCATAGCCTGTCCTTGCTACTACTGTTGTTACCATTACCTACTATCCTACTGCTTAGTATAGGATGCTAGTGTTCCATCAGTGGCCCTACACTCTTGTCCGTCTGCCATGCTATACTACTGGGCCGAGATCACTTCAGGAGGTGATCACGGGCATATACTATATACTTTACACAGTTACATTTTTTATGATACTGTTCGGAGATGGGGGCTGAAGGGGCAGGTGGCTCCATCCCGGTAGAGGTGGGCCTGGGTTCCCGACGGCCCCCGACTGTTACTTTGTGGCGGAGCGACAGGGCAGGTTAAGACCACCTAGGAGAGAGGTGGGCCTGGCCCTGGTCGGCGTTCGTAGATACTTAACATGTTTAACGAGATCTTGGTATTTGATCTGAGTCTGGCTACTGGCCTATACGCACTAACCATCTACGCGGGGACAGTTATGGGCACTCGACGTCGTGGTATCAGCCGAAGCCTTCGTGACGTCAGCGACTGAGCGGCGCGCGCCGGGTTGGACCGCGTAACGCAACTTCCTTTGTAATGGAGGTTGCTAGGTCTGCTCTCCGACCACGCACGCAACGTGCAGGTGTGCAATGGGCGATGGGCCTAGACTCCTGCGCCATAGGATTTAGACCGGTGTGCTGACCTCTCTATTGTGCCTAGGTAGGGATGCGACGTGTTGATCTTCCGAGGCCGGGCATGACCCGGGAAAGTGTGTCCGGCCAAATGGGATCGAGCGTGTTGGGTTATGTGGTGCACCCCTGCAGGGAAGTTAATCTATTCGAATAGCCGTGATCTTTGGTAACAGGACGACTTGGAGTTGTACCTTGACCTTATGACAACTAGAACCGGATACTTAATAAAACACACCCTTCCAAGTGCCAGATACAACCGGTGATCGCTCTCTCATAGGGCGACGAGGGGAGGATCATCGGTTAGGATTATGCTACACGATGCTACATGGTGAACTTACCATCTACTCTCTTCTCCTGCTGCAAGATGGAGGTTACCAGAAGCGTAGTCTTCGATAGGATTAGCTATCCCCCTCTTATTCTGGCTTTCTGCAGTTCAGTCCACCGATATGGTCCTTTACACATTTACCCATGCATATGTAGTGTAGCTCCTTGCTTGCGAGTACTTTGGATGAGTACTCACGGTTGCTTTCTCCCTCTTTTCCCCCTATCCCTTTTACCTGGTTGTCGCAACCAGATGTTGGAGCCCAGGAGCCAGACGCCACCTTCAACGACGACTCCTACTACACCGGAGGTGCCTACTACTACGTGATGCTCGCTGACGATGACCAGGAGTAGTTAGGAGGATCCCAGGCAGGAGGCCTGCGCTTCTTTCGATCTGTATCCTAGTTTGTATTAGCCTTCTTAAGGCAGACTTGTTTAAGTTATGTCTATACTCAGATATTGTTGCTTCCGCTGACTCGTCTATGATCGAGCTCTTGTATTCGAGCCTTCGAGGCCCCTGGCTTGTAATATGATGCTTGTATGACTTATTTTATTTGTAGAGTTGTGTTGTGATATCTTCCCGTGAGTCCCTGATCTTGATCGTACACGTTTGCGTGTATGATTAGTGTACGGTCAAATCGGGGGCATCACAAGTTGGTATCAGAGCCGGCTGCCTGTAGGAATCCCCCTTTCCAACTCCTTGGCCGAAGTTGAGTCTAGACGATGAAAACTGTTTTACTAACATGGCTGTGCGGCCCATGGGCCCACATCGCCATTTGGGTGGTGTTAGGATCTTTTACTCCTCGATCTTTACTCTGGGGCTCTGATCTCTCTTCTATTCGGGTTAAATGAATTTGCTAAAACTCTAACATTAGGTTCTCGTAACAAATTTCTCCCGGAGAGCCACTTATTACAGATGATCGCCTGCTGCACCAGAAGATTTCGAACTTACTCACCGATTTTCTCTCGAGACCTTGTGCCCGTCGCTTTTGCAATTCCCTTCCACCGAAATATCCCTATGGATAAATACTTACACCTATCGTGCTTACTTTTATTCCCAGTCGATCTTGTTAATACAAGATACCCCGAGAATATTTTGTGCCTACTGCCTTGCAGTTCTTTGCCACCTGAATACCCCTAAGAATAATTTCTCGCACCTTCCGAGTATCCTCTCATCCCCAGTTGTTCTGGTGTTTCACAGAAGTCTTTGAAATACTATTCGATCCTCCAGAATTCCTTAGCAGCTTTATTGTCCTGCAAATACTTGTCTACTTGCATTATGGATGCTTCCCATATATATGGCAATATTCACTAGTATCTTTTGACACCGTCATTTTGATTATATTTATTCAACATGTGTGTGAATGCACACAATCATCTATCAACCCTTCTAAATTATCTTTCTGGCTCAGACATCATTTTTGAACATGAGCTGGTTCTTGACCAAACTATTTGTCGTCAATTGTGCCTCTGGTCTATCCAACTTATCCATCCTTGATTAGAGCGTCTGCTTCTGATCCCTTGTTTTGGAAATCATAATTCCTTTGTTCTCTAAGAATTGAATTATTCAGATGTTCTATAATATGATGCCCGTGCATTCTTCTTCCTCTGGTTGAGTACCGATGCTCACATCAGATCCCTTGTGGACCATCGGTTCCTTTGTTGGATTTTATCCAATAGTGTCCTTCATATTGAATAACCTTGAGAGCCTTTCCATGCCTTTGGTAAATCATATCATCTGCTTTTGAACCATGCTCTACTTTCGATCTTGTATTATTTACTCCGAAGTTTGTGGTATATGTTCCTAAGATGCCCTGATGGGTTGAACCTATTCCTTCCGTAATATGTGTGAACTCGGAAGTTTTCACGGGCCATACTCATCTGGTATTTCACCAGGTAAAACTTTCAGCACTAGTACCATTATAAAAACGAGAAGTGAATGTAAGGTTCTGCTTTGGAGAAGTGGGAGTCAACCTTGAACTTTGTGTTCATGCCCATGGACCCGATGTGAAATCTATCATGAAAGCTTCTTGTATTAATAATGGTCCCCTTGTTATAAGTTCATCTTGTATCTATGTTGGTCCTTTGCGACCGTGATTCCGACCATGATTGATCATCTTTGATCCTTTTCTCGGACAAGTTGAACCACTTGTCCTCTGTAGATCAATGCACCCGTCCAACCTCTATTATGATCTACCTTCGACTATTACCCCGTGGTATCTCGATAATAACACAGAACCATATTACTTCTTATGAGTTCTTCAAGTATTGTTTCTTACCGGTTCCAATTTTCCCCGGGTTATGAGTTGTTAGACACTCAAGGACACTGATAAGTGAATCAATTTTGCACTCCGATTCAATAGCTCTAAGTAATCTCCATTGCCTATGAGTTTATTAATCCTTCAAGTCATTCCTAGCCTGATCGGCAAAATCATTAATGTGCTAAATTTTAACTGTGCTACCTGGTCCTTATTCCCAGAGCACAACTTTCGGTGATGAGCTAAGCTTACATCGATCTTCCTTGTCTTATCGTTCCTCCTTGAACGACAAGCTTGAATTCGAGTTTGTGTCATACCCATGGTTCAAATAACCTTTCACTTCATCATTCGTTTGACATCATGTCATCATCGATCGATTACATCTTCATGAAATCTCTCGACAAATGTGTCGTGATCATCATCAGTATTCCGAGCTTTTCCAGGATATCAATTGAATTCATGATGAGAAAAACCATCCTTGCCCTCGATGATTTGTGTTATCATGAACAACATTATTGCCTTCCCTCCAACACAAACTTGTTCGTGTTTTGTGTTATACTTGGAGATCCGTGCTATCCAGTAATTATTCTTCTTTACCTTGGAGTATTACCATCTTTGATGTCAAGGATGTTGTGAGAATTTCACCACCTCTTAAGAATTCTTGATACAGTGATGCTTCTCGCCATCACCATTCTTCTTGGTCCCCGTGTTGATTCTAACCGGGACACCAACCAGTGAATGGTGCTGCTGGGATTCCGCCCTTCTAGCAACCGTATTGCTTTGAAGTTAATGGTCGACACTTCATTCCTAGACCATTGGTTATCGACTCACCATCCTAGCATTGATCACTCTACCTAAGCACATATCTCGGGTGCACCTTACAACCACTGTTTAATTGGGTATGTTTCCATTGAGTATACCTCATTATATCATTTGTCAGATCTGACAAATGATATCTCCTTATTCTTGTAATTGTGGATATCCATCCTTTGGAAATCTCGATGAATTGTCGCTGAGACCATCAACCACCTCCTCATCCTCTCCTTGATTTAATGAAGAACTCTTGATTAGGAACTTGCTTCCAAAGTTCATTTCCTGAGAATCTTACATGGTCATCTCGTCAAAATTGTGTTGCACCGTTTCTTCTCAGGCATCCTAATGTCTGAGGTATCCTGACACCAATCGGATCTGAACCTCGGTCAGATGATGGTTGAAACATTTTTCAAGAGTCATAACGTTGGTCCTTATATGACCCGATAAGGTGATGTCGTGCCTAGCACACCTGACTGGAGGACCAAATGTTTTAGTTTCCTTTTTAGTAAGGTTAACCATTCTTTCATGAGGAAATTGTAAGACTTATTCTATAAGTTCTTGATGGATCCTTCCTGTATCGAAAGTCTGACCTTTGCTTGAAGACCATGTCAATGCTATCTCGAAGCATGTCGGTGGTGCTCCGATTTTCAACAAGAACATTTGAAGCCCAATGCTAAATGTTACTTGCTCAATTATCCAAACACCGTTGCATCGGTAATGTCATGAAATTTCTCTCCCCTTTCCTAAAGAGTTTTCTACATTGTATCATGTCATGGATATCATGATTTGCTTGTCCTTGGAAAGGATATACCCTTGAAATATGTGTTTAAACACATTTTCCTTTCCATTGTTCTGCTTAATCTGATAATCGTATTTTCCCTTCCAGTGGTTGGTTTAACGTTCCTTGTGATCTATATGATCTAAGTAGTAATATTCTCCTGCTTATGTAAACACCTCGGTGTACCACTCTATCAATAAGTCCCTGTTACTATTGCTGATGACATTTCGGTAACCGCCGATGGAGGAGAACCTTGCCTATTGGTCCGCCTCCTTCAACGAGCGGGAAAATGGTTCTCTTCATCCCTCGCCCTTGGTACCGATGTTGTTGCCGACATAACTGACAGACTATCCTCTGACGTGCCATGCTTACATGATCGTGCAAGATGTCAGCCCCCTTTCTACCTTGAACCACATGGTGGGCCCATAACCCACAGTCCCACATGATCGAAACCTGACTCTCCTGTACACTTCCTATTCCCAAGGTTGTTCCTCACGCATGGCCTCGTATGTAATTCATGAGTCACCTTCCTAGTGATCTATTCTGGTATTAGACGCAACACTTATTCCCATTGCCTTGAGCCCCTTTCGAGCCCTGTTTCAGGCATCGAACGGTTGCCTGCTCGATCGAAACATCCCATGAAACCTCATTACTTTGCTCTTGATATTTTCTTAAGTTTCAATTCGAGAGTTACTTTCTGCCACCTTCCCCGATGTTATCGACCAGATAGTCAACCTTGTACAGGTTCGTTCTCTCAGAATACCCCCTTATTCTTTCGTAAGTACGTTGGAACCCCCCGAAGAAAGATGCCGACTTCATCTTGATGACTTGGAGCACAAAAGGGAAGACATCAATATAATGGATCGACCACTTCGAGAAGAGGAACCAAGACCGAGGAGATCCGTTAGCATTCCGTAACTAGACCTTTCCCCCTTCTCTACCTCTTAAATCTCGGGACGAGATTTCTTGTAGTGGAGGAGAATTGTGACACCCGGATAATCAAGCTACAGTAACCTCTGCTAATGACACCACGTCACCTCCGTTACTGTCGCTAATCTCGCATTAGTTCGAAAACGATTCAAATTCAAATTTGAAATTAAGCCAAACAACAAAAGTTTTCCAAAAACAAAACTAAAATGTTCTAAATGTGTCGAATAAATCATAGGTAAATGGGGTGGTGAAACCAAACTTTTATGAAATGCTTAACTACACCATAATGATTTAAATAGTAGAAAAACTAATTATTTAAATGCCTTCACTAATTAAATAAAATATCAAACTAAATTATTTGGGGACTAGAATTTTTGTGGCAGTGGACTAAATTGAAATACCAAATTAGATGCCAAGTATATATTTCACAAAAAACTAAAACAATAAATTGTAACTAAAATAAAACAGGGAGAAATAAATAAAAAGAAACGACTCAACCGAAATTAAAACAAAACAAAACAAAGTTGAAGAGGCCCCCCCCTCCACTGGGCCATTCGGCCCAGCTGGCCAGCCCAGTCGCCCCTGGCCTATATGGCCCTCCCCACTCCCGAAACCCTAGCTACCGCACCCCATTTCCCCCCACACCCACGACTCCTCCCCCCCTCCTCTCGATCCCCATCTGGATCGGGGAGGGGTTCGATCCACCTCCCCTCCTCTGCCCCTGATTGGATCGGGCGGATCGATCCCCACCGCTACACGCGCGACGCCGCCCCGCCTCTGACGCCGCTGGACCTCGTGGCCACCCCGCCGGACCTCCCTCGCCGGATCGCTCCACCTCAACCACGCCCCCCCACCGGTCTGCTTCCACGCCGACGACGTCCCCGGCATCCTCCCCGAGCCCCATTGCCTCGTCCCCCACACCCCCCTGTGAGCTGCGCCCCTCCCCTCTCTCCTGTCACTGGATCTAGCCGCGCCTCCGCGCGCGCGCCCCCGCCACCACGCCGACCGCGGCTCTCCCCCGACCGCGTGCTCGCGCAGGCCCACGTGCCTCTGCTCATCGGTCGTGCCTTGCGCTGCGTCACCTGCACACCAGCCGCGCCCCGCACACGCCCTACTCCGGCCACCCTCCTCGTTGGTGCCCTGCGCACGCACCACATCGCCCGTGTCCCGCGTGTGGCCTCGCCCCTGCTCCCCTCGCCTCGCTCGCGGACGCGGTCACCGCATCTGCGGCCCCCTCCCCGCGCTCACCCAGCGCCGCACTCGCGCACTCCCGCGCGTGGCCTCGCCTCGACCACCTGCGCCTGGCCTCACTCGCCGCGTCCGCGCCCGCTCTATAGCCACCTCTGCTCACTCCCGCCGTCGTGAGTTCGATCCGGTCGCGCTCCGGCGTCGTCTCGCAGCCCCCCGCTCTGGCTTCGTCGCGTCTGCTCCGCGGACCTTGCGCCGCACCGGCCACCTGCGGCGCCAGCGCTAGCGCCGCGCTGGCGCCCAGGAGCCCGTTCCGGTCGCCCCTTGTTATCGGGCAGGGCTGTGGCTTTGCCCGCACCCGCCTGCCCGTATGCCCGTTTGGCCCCCTGGCCCAATGACAGCCGGGGCCCACGCCTTGAGAACGAAAATAAAAAAAATGTTTTTTTAAATGATTATAAGAAATAAAAATATTAATTAATTAATTAACTTAATTAATTGTGTTTAATTAACCTAGTTAACTAACTAACCTTATTAACTTTGTTTAATTAAACCTGTTATTAAACAGTCAATGATGAACGAGACCCACACGTCAGTTGACCAGTCAACACCTCTGTTGACTGCTGACGTCATGCTGACGTCAGCATGCACTGTTCTGGATAATGTTGTACTAAATTAATTAAATAAATCCTGAAAATGATTTAAATCTTTTAAAATTAATAGAAAAATAAACCGTAGCTCAGATGGAAAAACTTTGTACATGAAAGTTGATCAGAACGACGAGACGCATCCGGATACGCAGCCCGTTCGTCCGCCATGCATCCCTAGCATAGCAAACTCGCAACTTTCCCCCTCCGGCTCCTCTGTCCGAAAATGCGAACACCGGGGATACTTTCTCGGATGTTTCCCCCCCTTCACCGGTATCACCTCATACCGCGTTAGGGCACACCTAGCATCACGCTTTGTCATGTCATGCATCGTCTTGCATTTGTTTGTATTATATTTATTGTTTCTTCCCCCTCTTCTCTCGGTAGACACCGAGACCGACGCCGCTGCTACCCAGTTCGACTACTGTGTTGACGACCACTCTCTCTTGCCAGAGCAACCAGGCAAGCCCCCCCTTTGATCACCAGATATCGCCTACTCTTCTATCTATACTGCTTGCATTAGAGTAGTGTAGCATGTTACTGCTTTCCGTTATTCCTATCCTGATGCATAGCCTGTCCTTGCTACTACTGTTGTTACCATTACCTACTATCCTACTGCTTAGTATAGGATGCTAGTGTTCCATCAATGGCCCTACACTCTTGTCCGTCTGCCATGCTATACTACTGGGCCGTGATCACTTCGGGAGGTGATCACGGGCATATACTATATACTTTACATAGTTACATTTTTTATGATACTATTCGGAGATGGGGGCTGAAGGGGCAGGTGGCTCCATCCCGGTAGAGGTGGGCCTGGGTTCCCGACGGCCCCCGACTGTTACTTTGTGGCGGAGCAACAGGGCAGGTTAAGACCACCTAGGAGAGAGGTGGGCCTGGCCCTGGTCGGCGTTCATAGATACTTAACACGTTTAACAAGATCTTGGTATTTGATCTGAGTCTGGCTACTGGCCTATACGCACTAACCATCTACGCGGGGACAGTTATGGGCACTCGACGTCGTGGTATCAGCCGAAGCCTTCGTGACGTCAGCGACTGAGCGGCGCGCGCCGGGTTGGACCACGTAACGCAACTTCCTTTGTAATGGAGGTTGCTAGGTCTGCTCTCCGGCCGCGTATGCAACGTGCAGGTGTGCAATGGGCGATGGGCCCAGACCCCTGCGCGCCATAGGATTTAGACCAGCGTGCTGACCTCTCTGTTGTGCCTAGGTAGGGCTGCGACGTGTTGATCTTCCGAGGCCGGGCATGACCCAGGAAAGTGTGTCCGGCCAAATGGGATCGAGCGTGTTGGGTTATGTGGTGCACCCCTGCAGGGAAGTTAATCTATTCGAATAGCCGTGATCTTCGGTAACAGGACGACTTGGAGTTGTACCTTGACCTTATGACAACTAGAACCGGATACTTAATAAAACACACCCTTCCAAGTGCCAGATACAACTGGTGATCGCTCTCTCATAGGGCGACGAGGGGAGGATCATCGGTTAGGATTATGCTACACGATGCTACTTGGTGAACTTACCATCTACTCTCTTCTCCTGCTGCAAGATGGAGGTTACCAGAAGCATAGTCTTCGATAGGATTAGCTATCCCCCTCTTATTCTGGCTTTCTGCAGTTCAGTCCACCGATATGGTCCTTTACACATTTACCCATGCATATGTAGTGTAGCTCCTTGCTTGCGAGTACTTTGGATGAGTACTCACAGTTGCTTTCTCCCTCTTTTCCCCCTATCCCTTCTACCTGGTTGTCGCAACCAGATGTTGGAGCCCAGGAGCCAGACGACACCTTCGACGACGACTCCTACTACACTGGAGGTGCCTACTACTACGTGATGCCCGCTGACGACGACCAGGAGTAGTTAGGAGGATCCCAGGCAGGAGGCCTGCGCTTCTTTCGATCTGTATCCCAGTTTGTGTTAGCCTTCTTAAGGTAGACTTGTTTAACTTATGTCTGTACTCAGATATTGTTGCTTCCGCTGACTCGTCTATGATCGAGCTCTTGTATTCGAGCCTTCGAGGCCCCTGGCTTGTAATATGATGCTTGTATGACTTATTTTATTTGTAGAGTTGTGTTGTGATATCTTCCCGTGAGTCCCTGATCTTGATCGTACACGTTTGCGTGTATGATTAGTGTATGGTCAAATCGGGGGCGTCACATCTACACATGAAATTACCACATGAGCGTTCGGGCTACACTTGGCTCTTCGCCTCTTCGGGAAGTCGAACAATGATGGAGTACTACTGCATGCTTCTGGCGATCTGACACCGATTGAACTGCTACATGTCCACTGCGTGCGGGAGGGAGAGCGTGTAGCGAACGAAAGCTTCTCCTAGTCCTGCCAGCCACCATGCTCATGGGCGAGGGAGGGATGCAGCTTCATTGACTTACTGCTCCTACCTTTGCGTGCATGACATATGGGCTCAACAGGCAGGTGGCCCACCTGTCATGCAGCCAAAGGTAGGTGCACTTAAGGCACCGGAGCTCAATTCGCGAGGGAGAGGGCATTGTAGTAATCAAACTTCTCGGTCTTGTACGAGTTGACGCGACATATCAAAGCACTGCACTCAATATATTTCAATAATTTGCATTTACTGATGCATTAATTACAACGCATGCATGCATGCCGTGACTCTCCTTTTGATACTTGCATGTGTTGATTTAATGCACCTTGCCAAATATTGACTATAAATTTAACTAACCAAATGTTCATGCATGTCACAAAAAATTACATAATTGAAAACTATGTTCAAATACTAATCAAACGATATAATTTTTGTTAACATGCACTAACATTTTGTCAGTTAAATCTTTGGTCAAAATTTAGCACAAATTACAAAGGGGCCCAATACATATTGTACTCTCACATTTTGTTTTGAGGATACTCCCATATAGAAAATATAAATAATAATGCATGTTGGGGCAGCCCACGTTTCTGATAATTTTAGCCGTGGGCTTGTTCACAAATTTTACGAGGGGGTGGTTGTTCATTTAATGGAGGGTCTTGTACCAGACTTGAACGATACAAAGTGTGACCTGGCACACCGTAACACCACTTGGAATAAGCGGGTAGCTATCTCAAAAAACAATCAACAACTAAAAAAACGGCGACATGGCATGTACACAATTTTAAACGATTGTTTTGATGGAGTGAAAAAGGAAAACTACCCCACTATGTATATATAGGCCAGAGCCTCCGTGCTTGCTTGCTAGGGTTGCTCTATTCACACACTCTCATCTTCTCTAGATCTAAACAAGATAGCGGTGGTAACATTGTCTTTCTATCCTCACCATTGGTTACAGATCCGGATGTATCCCCCTCCGCCGGTGAAGGGGAGGAGGGGCAGCATTTAGGCCATCGTCGACAGCAAGAGAGGAGACCCACTGCCGGCCGCACCATTATCTCTGGCCGAGCGCCGGCATAGGAGGTCCTCCGAACCCTTCGTCGTTGCCCTAGTGTGGGCGGATCCGGCCTCCCGCCGCCCACCTATCCAAATCCCGACGACCTTCAGGTATATCTTCCTTCGAAACCGCTCTAGCTCTACTTCCCCAGCTCTCTACGTCGCTGCATGTGCATCATTTTCTACCTCTCAGCCCCTCTCGATCAGATGGTCAAACGACACATACTCCCGCCGTCCCAAAATTCTTGTCTTAGATTTATCTAAATACGGATGTATCAAGCCATGTTTTAGTATTAGATACATCCGTATCTAGACGAATCTAAGACAAGAATTTTGGGACGGAGGGAGTATTTTCTTCTTCTATTGTTAGAGGTAAAGCTACTTCATGGAGTCGAATCTTGTACTTGGTTCAAACAAGAAATAAAGTGGGGGTGGGGGAATTTAGTATGTACATCGGACTTGGTACAAATAGGAAGGATAGGGGGTGAAAGTAGTACAGACTGGTCATCCAACTGGTCTCTTGGTCGAAAAGGGAAATATAGGAGAAACACTGTACACAGTGGTATGACCAGGACTAGATTTGCTATCCACACATAAGATGGCTGCATGCATCATTATCATCCATATTGGCACCATAACCTTCCTTTAGGTAAGAATGATATTTAATGCATGTGTTCATCTCTATTTTGCGACTGCCATGAGAAGATAATGCTATTGTTTACTAGTACACTTGTACTCCCTCACTGACAAAACCAATTCTAAAATAGAAGGCCAATCATGTACTTGGTTTCACCAACTGGTGAGGAGAAAGAGAAACAGAGCATGAAGAGGAAGAAGAAGAATAAACAATGCCAAGGTGATCTTGCTGAAGCTGAGGCCTCAGTCGAGGCCATTCAAGGGCTCTGGCAACATCTACCTTACATGGGAGATGATCCTCCAGGGAGCCCTTCCACTTCTGCGTATTGTCCATGATGAATTTGATGCTACTGTTAGAGCAATATGCTAATGTATTTCTATCCTTTCTCACTAAGCTAACAAAGGTTTCACCTTGTTCCTACTTGTGCAAATAGGGATCATGTTGTGCCAATCATACACTTCAGTGGAACTACACAAGACAGTACAATGAACTGTATCCCAGCCAGTGCTTTAACTCTGCTAGAAGTTCTTGATAATCTTTCGATATAATCTCAGCACTAGTAAACAAGAGTGATTTCAACCATACATTTGAAGTGCAAAAATAAATATTCTATTGAGTGATTCTAGTGAGTGCTTTATCATCTCTTATGGGACTACATGAATAAGCTTTTTTTCTCAGGTTGGTACCGGCCTAAGGCCTTCATCCATATTAGTTCGCTGTCATCTCTATTTGTATCGTGCTACTATCATGAGAAACTCCTTTATCTTTGCACGTTAAAGTTTTGCAACCTATGATACATGGCAATGCTTTGAGTGTTGAGCTAATTGGCACTGATTAAATAAACTAATACCTCTCTTTAAGCACGACTACTATGTTGCTAACTTTACCCATTAAGATAATGAGGGTGCTTCTATTTGTTAGTGTATGTTTCATCAACTAGTCCCACTATTACAGTAATCTCAGTCTCTCAATATATGTGCCAATAGGGATGCTCAATGTTGGTAGAACTGCACAAAAACTGTGGGTGCTTCATTGCCTCGACAACTTCCTTCCTTTCCTGTCAGTTGCTAATCTGGGCTTACTTCCTTCCTTTGCTATCAGTCGCTTGGCTTATCTCGGCTTCCAGTCAAAGGAAATAGTAATTGATATGCTACCTCACACAGGTTGGTACTGGTCTTTATCCTCATTATTGTGCTTGTAATATGTATTGGTAATTTTGTATTGTGCTACTGTTTGCTGATTTCATAAAGGAGTACGTCTATATTCATTCGAGTATCAACCGGCGTCAACCAGTTGTCAAACTCCAAGTATTAGGAGAGTGAACGCCAAAAATATTGCTTGGCGCATATGTAACGCCCTCGATGCGGCTATATCTCCCACGTGTCGAGGCATGACTTAGAGGCATAGCCGCATTGAAAGCAATGTCGCAAGTTGGGAAATCATCACACATCCCATGTACATAAATAATATAAAGGGGAATAACATAGTTGGCTTACACTCGCCACGTCACATCAGAGCACATAAATAACATCCATCATACAATTCACTCATGGCCCGACTACGGCGCCAAAATAGAAAAGACCCCCAACATGCGACAAGGCCCTGAATCTAACCCCGATTGGGCACCACTACTGATCATCAGGAAAAGACACATAGTAACACTGAGAGTCCTCGTCGTACTCCCACTTGAGCTCGAGCGCGCCATCTGGAGCTGTATCATCTGTCCCTGCATCTGGTGTAATAGTAATCTGTTAGCCACAGGGACTCAGCAATCTCGCACCCTCGCGATCAAGACTATTTAAGCTTAATAGGAAGGAAGGGGTAATGTATAAGTGGAGCTGCAGCAAGCGACTAGCATATATGGTGGCTAACTTATACGCAAAAGAGAGCGAGAAGAGGAGGCAAAGCACAAGCGAGAAACTAGAGAGCAACCTGCGCAAACATAACTCCAACGCTGTGTCCACTTCCCGGACTCCGCCGAGAAGAGGCCATCACGGCAACACACTCAGTTGATTCATTTTAATTAAATAAGGTTCAAGTTATCTACAATCGGACATTAACAAATTCCCATTTGCCCATAACCGCGGGCACGGCTTTCGAAAGATCAATCCCTGCAGGGGGGTCCCAACTTAGCCCATAACAAGCTCTCATGGTCAACGAAGGAATAGACCTCCACCCAAGACACACCGATCAGACTCGGTATCCCGGTACAACAAGATGATTCGACAGGTTAAAACAAGTCCAGCAACACCGCCCGAATGTGCCGACAAATCCCGATAGGAGCTGCACATATCTCTTTCTCAGGGCACACTCAGATTGTCCAAACTTCCGGTGGGCCAGCCCAGAGTTGCCCCTGGTGGCCACCGGCGGCTGACGTTCCGGACCAACACTCAGAGGAGCACTGGCCCGTGGGGGCTAAAATAAAGATGACCCTCGGGCTCCGGAAACCCAAGGGAAAAAGGGGGTAGGTGGCAAATGGTAAAACCAATGTTGGGCATTGCTGGAAAAGCTTTAATCAAGGCGAACTATCAAGGGGTTCCCATTATAGCCCAACCGCGTAAGGGACGCAACAATCCGGGAACATAACACCGATATGACGGAAACTAGGGCGGCAAGAGTGGAACAAAACACTAGGTGAGAGGCCGAGCCTTCCACCCTTTACCAAGTGTATAGATGAATTAAGATAACATAGCAATATAATGATATCCCAACAAGTAAATAAAGGTTCCAACAAGGAACGCCTCCAATCTTCACCTGCAACTAGCAACGCTATAAGAAGGGGCTGAGCAAAGCGGTAACGTAGCCAATCAACGGTTTGCTAGGACAATGGTGGGTTAGAGGCTCAATCATGGCAATTGGGAGGCTGACAAGCAAGTGGTAGGCATCATATCATTGGCAAAGCAAAAGAGCGAGCAAACTAGCATAGCAAAGATAGTAGTGATTTCGAGGGAATGATCATCTTGCCTGCACAGTTGTCAGAGTTGACTTGATCCTCAAAAGCAAACTCAACGGGCTCCTTGTTAGCGAACTTGTCTCTCGGCTCTACCCAAAAACACAAACAAGCAACAAGGATACAATCAACCACGTGCAAGGGCAACCAACAATATGCGAAGATGGTATGCTATGCGGGATGCGATGCGGGATGCAAAAATGCAAGACGTGACAGGAAATGCATGAACCTGGCCTCAACTTGGATAACCAAGTGTGCCACTGGATATAGGGGAAGAAATCCCCTGAAAACGATATAAACATCATAGGAATCGGAGCTACGATTTGGAAATGGCAAGCGTTTTACGAAACGAACCGATCTGCGATTAACAGCAAGTAGGCTCATAAATGCAACGAAATGAACATGCTACAGCCACCAAATAAGAAGACAAAATACATGGCAGGGATGTACACAATATGATTAACAAATCACTAGGACTGAGCCATAGGAAAATTCATCCATTAAGGGGTTGAAACAAGCATGGCAAAACTGAATAAGCAAAACAGATCTCGGACTTAGTGAAATTAACACTAGTCTGAAATTTCAGACCACGATGCTCTCTTCGGAGCAGCAAAACAACATGAAACATAACCTGAACATGGCAAGTAAGAGCATGTCATGGAGCTACTCAACAAGCTTAACGAAACACCCAAAATGACCTGGGGCCAAAAGGGTTCACAAAATACTCTAACGAGCACACGAACATAGATGAAACACAATCAGTTTTCAGACTTACTGAAAACTAACTCACGAAGGCAAGTAAACGAGCTCGATGCACTCACTACGGTGCAAGTCATGGCAAGGCAAGCATATATCCATAAAGAAGGCACAAAATTCTAGCTAGACATGGCAAGAACAATGGCATAGCATGCACGGATCACTAGCAATAGCATCGGCAAAATCGCAAAAGAGTTCACGATCTGCCCAAATTACCAACGATGCAAAAGTTGAGCTCGATTGACTCAACTTAGGGTGCTCCAACATAACAAGTAAAGACATGGATGGATAAAGCACAACAAGCATAACAAATCACTCTTACTGATCATCCTCAAAAGAGGCACGGATCACTAGAAACAAGCTGGACATATAGCATCATGAACTAAAACATCCCAGACTTAGTGAAAATCACTAAGTCCCTGAAATCAGCAATCTCAGGTACCCCTCTTTGCAAGCTTGCACAAGACACCACACACATCCTAAAATTGCATGGGTGGCACCTCTGGAAAGAAGACAAAATGCTTAACAATTCATCCCAAAGGGGCACAGGCATATCATGCACACAATAATCATGGCAAAAATGACAAAAGTCAATGATGAGCTAACGGATCTGCAATTTAACTCATGATGCCTCCTTCTACCAGCATTTTGGGCATCAAGATGAACTCAAATGCAAATGATGCAATGGAATAAAATGATGTACTCGTCGAGCGAAGATTTTGATATATCATATGTCCAAAACGGAGCTACGGATGCGGAGATATGAGAAGTCAAATTAGGCATAAAAATCTAGGGTTCGGGAGCGAAAAGTCAACCGAGAGGAACTGTGGATCTGAGATCTGCATGCTTCACGAGGAGATCGCCGGAGTTCCTGTTCACCGGAGGGATCGGGTCGCCGGATTTGGAGCTCGCGGGGAAGGCTCGCCGGCCGGACTTGCCGGGCGGAGGAGGGGGCGGCGCTGGCGACGTGCATGGAGGCGGCGGTGGCTCGGGCGGCGTGGTGGCGGAGGCCCGCGGCGGCGGCGGTCCAACGAGGTGGCCTGCGGCGGCCGGAGAGGATGGCACGGTGGTCCGGCCACCGGACGCGAGGGCGAGGGGAAAATGCTCGAATGCATGAGATGAACATGTATGCAAATGCAATGCACGTGATGACATGATATGAGATGCACGAAAACGAAAACAACACACGGAGACAAAGACCCGAACCCGAGAGATAAATATAACTTAATGCCGGAAATGGCAAGAGTTGGAGTACAAATTGGGAAAGTCGTATCTGGGGCATTACAACACTCCACCACTACGAAAAGATCTCGTCCCGAGATATAGGACTGAAAGAACTCTGGGTACTCAGAACGGAGGTGATCCTCGCGTTCCCAGGTAGCTTCACAGTCGGAATGGTGTGACCACTTGACTTTGAGAAATTTGATTGACTTGTTGCGAGTTCTGCGTTCAGTCTCTTCAAGGATTGCAACTGGGTGCTCACGGTAGGAGAGATCTTCTTGGAGCTCAATGTCCTCGAAGTTGACGATGCGCTCAGGCGTCTTGAAGCACTTTTGGAGTTGGGAGACATGAAACACATCATGAACATTGGCAAAGTTTGAAGGAAGCTCGAGTTGATAGGCGAGGTCGCCTCTCTTGCTGACAATCTTGAAAGGCCCGACGTATCTGGGGGCAAGCTTCCCTTTGATACCGAAGCAATGAGTCCCTTTCATAGGAGAGACGCGGAGGTAAACATGATCTCCGATCTCGAAAGCCAAATCACGGTGCTTACTATCATAGTAGCTCTTCTGGCGGGATTGGGCTGCTTTGAGGTTATCACGAATGACCTTGCACATCTCTTCTGCCTCTGTGATTAGGTCATTACCCAGCAGCTGACGTTCACCGGTTTCAGACCAGTTGAGAGGTGTACGGCATTTCCTACCATATAGAATTTCAAATGGGGCCTTGCCCGAGCTTGCTTGGAAACTGTTGTTGTATGAGAATTCAGCATAAGGAAGACAATCCTCCCACCCCATGCCGAAGGAGATAACACAAGCCCTGAGCATATCTTCAAGAATCTGGTTGACACGCTCGACTTGCCCGCTTGTTTGAGGATGGAAAGCAGTGCTGAAGCAGATGTTGGTGCCCATGGCCTTCTGAAAAGAATCCCAAAACTTGGAGGTAAAGATGCTGCCACGGTCTGAAGATATCACTTGAGGAATACCATGCAGAGAGACAATTCAAGAGGTATAGAGTTCCGCCAATTGAGCTGCAATGATTGACTCTTTGATAGGCAGAAAATGAGCCACTTTGGTGAGCTTGTCGATGACAACGAATATAGCATCCTTGCCACGCTTGGACTTTGGAAACCCAGTCACGAAGTCCATTTCAATGTGGTCAAACTTCCATTCTGGAATGGCAAGAGGTTGGAGGAGACCTGCTGGCCTTTGGTGTTCTGCCTTCACTCTTCTGCAGACATCACATTCATTCACGAATTGAGCGATCTCGCGCTTCATTCGAGTCCACCAATAAGTTTGCTTGAGATCCTGATACATCTTCGTGCTACCAGGGTGGATGGAGAGGAGAGAGTTGTGAGCCTCGTTCATGATCACCTTACGAAGTTCACCTTTGGGCACAACAATTCGATCCTCAAAGAAGAGAGTGTCCTTGCCATCAAGTCGGTAGCACTTGTACTAGGACTGACTCTTTGCAATACCAATCTTCACCTTTTTCACCATAGCATCAAGAAGCTGGGCTTGGCGAATCTGGTCTTCCAAGGTAGGAGAGACTTGAAGGTTGGCGAGGAAACCTTGAGGAACAATTTGCAGATTAAGTTTGCGGAAAGCTTCACAAAGCTCGGGTTGATAAGGCTTGAGAATCAGACTGTTGCAATATGCTTTTCTGCTCAAAGCGTTAGCAATCACATTAGCCTTGCCTGGAATATACTCGATACTCGGATTGAACTCTTGAATCATTTCGACCCATCGAGTCTGCCTGAGGTTGAGATTAGGCTGGGTGAAGATGTACTTGAGACTCTTGTGATCAGTGAAAATGTCCACTTTCCTTCCCAATAGAAGATGTCTCCAAGTCAACAAAGCGTGAACAACTACCGCCAACTCGAGATCATGAGTGGGGTAGTTCTTCTCATTAGGCTTCAACTGGCGAGAGGTATAAGTAACAACTTTCTTCTCTTCCATCAGTACAGCACCGAGACCTTGGAGAGAGGCATCACAAAAGACGTCGTACGGCTTGGTTTCATCAGGCAGAGTCAGAACTGGAGCAGTGATCAATTTCTCTTTCAAAGCGTTGAAAGCAATATCACACTCCGGAGACCAAACGTACTTGACATGCTTCTGAAGAAGATTTGAGAGAGGCTTCACGATCTTGGAAAAGTTTTCAACGAATCTTCGGCAGTAGCTTGCGAGACCGAGGAAGCTACGGAGTTGCTTCACGTTCTGAGGAGGTTCCCAATTAACAATTGCAGACACCTTCTTAGGATCCACGGAAATGCCCTTGGCGGAGATGATATGGCCAAGATAAAGAACCTCGTCGAGCCAAAATTCACACTTGGAGAACTTGGCGTAGAACTGATGTTCCCTGAGCTTGTCAAGAACCAAACGCAAGTGCTTGGCATGATCTTCCTTGTTCTTCGAGAAAACCAGAATGTCGTCGAGATAGACCAAAACAAAGTCATTGGTGTAGGGGTTGAAGATGAAGTTCATCATGCGAGAGAACGTCGGAGGAGCGTTGGCGAGGCCAAAGGACATGACAGTGTATTCATATGACCCATAGCTTGTTCTAAAGGCCGTCTTGGGAATATCTTGCTCACGAATGCGAATTTGATGATAACCCATACGAAGGTCAAGCTTGGAGAATACTTGGGCACCCTTGAGTTGTTCGAACAGCTCATTAATGTTGGGAAGTGGGTATTTGTTCTTGATGGTCTTGTTGTTCAATGGACGATAATCAACACAAAGTCGGTCCGTCCATCCTTCTTCTTCACAAAAAGAACACCACAACCCCACGGAGAAGTACTAGGCCGAATGAGACCCATTCTTTCTTGAACATCGAGTTGTTTCTTCAACTCCTTCAACTCTTCGGGGCCGAGCTTGTAAGGACGTTTGCACACAGGTTCCATACCAGGCTCAAGTTCAATAACAAATTCAACCGGCCGGTGCGGAGGCATGCCTGGGAGTTCTTCTGGGAAGACGTCTTGATACTCACAAACAACCGGAATCTGCGAAATAGCATCCAATTCACCCTTCTCATTGAGAGAAAACAACCGGATGGTATTATCCCGAGCGGCAAAGACAATTACATCCTCAGATGAATGAGTCAGTTGAATCTGCTTGGCCGCACAATCAAGCTGAGCTTTATGTTTAGAGAGCCAGTCCATCCCAAGAATAAGATCGATATCCGAATTACCAAGAACCATTGGAGAAGCGAGGAACTTGAAATCACCCAACATGATGGAAATATCCGGAATCTCTTGGTTGGCGAGCAAACATTTGCCAGGAGAGACCACTGCTAACGGACTATGCATAGCTTGGGAAATCAACTCATGCTTAGATGCAAAAGGCTTCAAGATGAAACAATGCGATGCACCAGTATCAAAAATTACTTTTGCGGGAACATCGTTAACAGGAAGGTTACCCATGATCACATCTGACGAATCCTCTGCCTGAGCTGCATTCACCATATTGACCTTGGCGTGCTTGGGATTATGCTTGACCACAGCTGTACTTGCCGATCTGACAGGAGGAGGAGGAGGAAGACGCCTCTGGTTGAAACACTTGTTGGCGTAGTGACCCTTCTGTTGGCACTTGTTGCACGTGACCTCTGAGAGCGGACGGTAGTATGGAGCACTTGATCTTGGAGCTTGAGACGAAGTCTTGTTCTGAAAGCCTGGGTTGGGTGGGTGGGAAGAACCACTGCCACCTTTGCTCTTCTGCTGATACGGCTGACGGAACGGAGGAGGAGGAAGCCAATACTTCTGCTGCTTGGCCACTTGAGTAGAGGAAGAAGGTGTAGTGTCTCTGACTCGCTTCCTAGAAGCATCACACCTTAACTGAGCAGCCTCTTGCTTCAGTGCCATGTTGTAGAACTCATCGTATCTCAGCGGCTCGAAGAGGACAAGACCGAGCTGAATTTCTTCACGGAGACCACCCCTGAACTGATAGATCATGCTCTTCTCATCAGGAACATCCTGCTTGGCAAAACGGGCGAGCTTCTGGAACAACTTGTTGTAGTCATAGAAAGACAAAGAGCCTTGCTTCAGATTGCGGAATTCTTCACGTTTGCTTTCAGTCACACTCTGAGGGATGTGATGAGCTCGGAAATCATGACGGAAATCATCCCAAGTGATCAAACGTCCACCTCTGGAATCCTTGTACTGCTGGAACCACTCTGCAGCCTGATCTTTGAGCTGGAAAGAAGCAAACTTGACGAAATCTTCAGGCCTGACGTTGCTGCATTCAAAATGCTTGCCCAGATCCACTAGCCAATCGTCAGCATCGGTAGCCTCAACACAATTGCTGAACGTCTTTGGACCATTTGCGAGGAACTGGTTCAGAGTTGCAAAATGGTTCTGGTTGTTGCCTTGATTCCCTTGACTGCCTTGATTCCGCTCTTGGAGGATTTGCATGATCAACTGTGTATTTGCATTAGTTGCGGCCATCACAGCTTGCCATGCCTCCGGAGGCGGTGGAGGTGGTGGCGGATCAGGGTTCGGAGTCGTGCGCGTTGGAGGAGCCATCCTGAAGAGGTTGACCACCATTAGCACACAATAGACAAATATTGAAGGTGAATCCAACGGAATGAAAATTGCAACATAAAGTCTTCACATCCAAACAACATGAACGAATGCACTTCTCTTGAAGTGGTCACATATTCCTAAATTGCGAAGCCACGAAGAATCAGGTAGAAGAGGTACGTCAACGAGGGATGGAATCAACATATGACTACGAAGGAACTCGAATACCACAACTCAAAATAAAACCAAGGGTTGGCTTGCGGAATAAGCCGGAACAAACATATGATAGAAATTTCGTCCGAAGTTTTCGTGGTGGGACCTACACGGGCTCGATCGTACAGCACCATCATGTACAAGGCAGTGCACATGACATACGAAGCGTCCCCGAGTCAGCATAGCCAAGGACTCTTTAAGACACAACGAGACCACTGTAAAATCGACCGTGAATAGGCGAACCACTAGTCGTCGAACCCCAATTTCATACCATACATCTGTCGGAAAGATATCCTAAGAGCTACTAGAATTCCCACCTATGAAACTCCCGAAACTTTCCGGTTATGCAATCAGGTGTTGGGGATACAGGGGAAGCAATAATATCTCACCCAAGCTAGCAAATCCTACATCCAGCTGCATCCATCCTTCAACACATAACCAAGAAACCTTCAGAAACCATCTACCTCAACCTTCGAAAAGCATCCGTTATACAAGTTATGGCGATACTCCCGAACTCCCGCCCCAGTACTGGGTGGCGTCGAGGTTATCTCACCAACGAACTGCATAAAGGAGATTTTGATGTCGCGAACATATCTCAAGTATACCAGAATTGCAACGATAAAATTATGATGACAACACCTCAGAGCTCAACTCCCCGGGACACTTCCACTAAACCCCTGACAGAAGGCACCAAGACAGTATTCTCATCATAAGTCATCGGAACAAATCCAAGATACTCGCATGATCCTAAATTTTTTTTAGTGAAATTTGAGAAGAGAAGAGTCAAAACTCTACGTCAGGATGCCTTACCAGAGCGATGAGGAGACTGGGAAGTAAAAAGAATTCCTAAGCTCTCCGATATATAATTCCTAAAGGACTCAAAACATTTTTCTAGACACAACTCGGCTGCTAAAAACGATCAAGCAATGGGGGCTCCTAAGGTCGGGGAAGGCTCTGATTACCAACTTGTAACGCCCTCGATGTGGCTATATCTCCCACGTGTCGAGGCACGACTTAGAGGCATAGCCGCATTGAAAGCAATGTCGCAAGTCGGGAAATCGTCACACATCCCATGTCCATAAATAATATAAAGGGGAATAACATAGTTGGCTTACACTCGCCACATCACATCAGAACACATAAACAACATCCGTCATACAATTCACTCATGGCCCGACTACGGCGCCAAAATAGAAAAGACCCCCAACATGTGACAAGGCCCTGAATCTAACCCCGATTGGGCACCACTACTGATCATCAGGAAAAGACACATAGTAACGCTGAGAGTCCTCGTCGTACTCCCACTTGAGCTCGAGCGCGCCATCTGGAGCTGTATCATCTGTCCCTGCATCTAGTGTAATAGTAATCTGTGAGCCACAGGGACTCAGCAATCTCGCACCCTCGCGATCAAGACTATTTAAGCTTAATAGGAAGGAAGGGGTAATGTATAAGTGGAGCTGCAGCAAGCGACTAGCATATATGGTGGCTAACTTATACGCAAAAGAGAGCGAGAAGAGGAGGCAAAGCACGAGCGAGAAACTAGAGAGCAACCTGCGCAAACATAACTCCAACGCCGTGTCCACTTCCCGGACTCTGCCGAGAAGAGGCCATCACGGTAACACACTCAGTTGATTCATTTTAATTAAATAAGGTTCAAGTTATCTACAATCGGACATTAAAAAATTCCCATCTGCACATAACCGCGGACACAGCTTTCGAAAGATCAATCCCAGTAGGGGGGGTCCCAACTTAGCCCATAACAAGCTCTCACGGTCAACGAAGGAATAGACCTCCACCCAAGACACACCGATCAGACTCGGTATCCCGGTACAACAAGATGATTCGATAGGTTAAAACAAGTCCAGCAACACCGCCCGAATGTGCTGACAAATCCCGATAGGAGCTGCACATATCTCTTTCTCAGGACACACTCAGATTGTCCAAACTTCCGGTAGGCCAGCCCAGAGTTGCCCCTGGTGGCCACCGGCGGCTGACGTTCCGAACCAACACTCAGAGGAGCACTGGCCCGTGGGGGCTAAAATAAAGATGACCCTCGGGCTCCGGAAACCCAAGGGAAAAAGGGGGTAGGTGGCTGTAAGTGCATCTAGTGCCACCCCTAGTTGGTTTTGGAGTATTGACGACAAACCTAGTTAAGGGACTAATGTGTTTGTGAGAATTGCAGGATAACACAGGTAGAAGTCCCTCATTGATTCGGTTTAGTCATCAGAGATGACCCCTAAAAATGTACGAAGACATTGAAGACAATGGTGGTTGATGAAGACATTCATGTCGAAGACAATGACATATGAAGACTCCCCATGAAGCCTATGGAACTCGAAGACTTAGATCCTTCGTAGTTTTACTTCATTCATGTTGTGTCATAGGAACCACCGTACTGTTAAGTGGGGTCCAAGAGAACCAGTCTGGATGACTGAAGTGATGCCTAATTCAAATCCTATGTCTTCGAGTGAAGACAATGAGAGAAAATCTTGTCCAGAGTCAGACAAGTCAGCTTTACTTGTAGCCCAAGTAAAGTTGCCGTGTGAGTTCGAAATCCGACCGTTAGTACACGTGTCAGTTCCTTAGTAACCCAGGGTCATTTCGGACAAATCAGGTCGGGTTGCCAAGTGGCTATAAATAGTCCACCCCTACAACCATAAAAGGTTGGCTGCTCAGATTTTAGTGCACGGCTTTTGTCGTTTGAGAGCAACCCACCTCGAAGCCTTTGAGAGAGAAAATCCCTAGCGAGGAGAAAAGCCCTAACCACCTAGAGCCAGAGTAATTGGGCATCACTTAATTCTTCTTGTCTGAGTGATCTGAAGACTTATTACACTTGAGGACTGTGCATCCTCCAGACGGTTAGGCGTCGCGTTCTGAGCATCCAAGAGAAATTGTGGATTGCCGGTGAACGAAGTCTGTGAAGGTTTGGGAGTCTACCTTGAAGACTTACCAGAGTGATTGGGCGAGGTTTGTGTGACCTTAGCTCAAGGAGAAAACGGTGAGGACTAGGTGTCCTGAGCTGCGTGTTCAGGACTGGGTGTCCGGGACTGTGTGTCCTTTGGTTTAAATACCTAGCCGCTCCAACCAGACGTACAGTTGTCACAGCAACTGGAACTGGTCCAACATATCATTGTCTTCAACGTGTCACTGGTTTCATCTTCACCTCCCTTTACTTACCAGTACACATTGTGAAGCTATTGCATGCTTGCTTTATCTTCTGTCTTCACAACTTGACTGTATGATCTGTTTGGCTTCATAACTTCTTCCAACCTGATCCTCATTACACTGAAGCTGTTTGTCACTATGCTTTCACTATATTGTATACTTGACTATGGCTTGCGTTGTGTAATCTAACTTCCGCTGCATAGTGATAGGCTTGTCCACTCTGTTTGTCTTCATAACTTCCACGTTTTGAAGACTTTCATAAAAATCACCTATTCACCCCCCCTCTAGTCGATATAACGCACTTTCAATTGGTATCAGAGCAAGGTGCTCCCTTGTTCTGTGTGATTCGGTTTAACCACCTGGAGTTTTAGCTATGTCGACTGCAGGGATAATTAAAGTCTCCGCTGCATGCCCCGCCTTCGATGGAACTGAATATCCCTACTGGAAGAATAAGATGCGCATGCATCTTGAAGCCATTGACGTCGATCTATGGTATGTCGTCGAAAACGGCGTTCCCAAGGCTGGGGAAGGTGTCACTGCTGCTGATGTCAAGAAGTTCACTCAACTGGACTCTACTGCCAAGAATATTATCTGTGGTCATCTGACCAAGGGACAGTACGACCGTGTGAGTGCCTTGAAGACATCCAAGCTGGTTTGGGACTGGCTCTCCAAGGTCAATGAAGGCATCTCAACCCAGAGAGATCAGAGAATCAGTGTTCTTCGCAACCTCTTCAACCGCTTCAAGCGAAATGACAATGAGAATGTCCAACATACATTTGACCGGCTCACTGACATCACAAATGAGCTTCAAGCCCTTGGCGCCACTAAGATCACCAAACATGAAATCGTCAAGACGTTGCTGAGATCACTTGACAGTTCGTTTGACATCCTAGCCCTGATGGTTCAAGAACGTCTAGAATTCAAGACACTCGATCCGTCTGACATACTTGAGAGGCTCAACACACATGAGTTTCAGCTTTCTGAGAAAAGAGATATCTACGGTCCAAACTATGGGCGAACTCGTGCCTTGAAGGCAAAAGCTGTGTCCTCATCTGAAGAAGAATCTGACAGCAGTTCTGATGATCCTGAAGAAATTGGAAGGGAACTTGCAAGGCTAGTGAAGAAGTTCCAGAAATTCGCCAAGAAGAAAGGCTTCAGAAAGTCTTCACGATCAAGCTCAAGGAATGATGAAGCTTCTGCTCATGACTACAAGAAGAAAACATGTCACAAGTGCAAGAAAACTGGACACTTCATCTCTGAGTGTCCACAGTGGGACAATGAGAACAGAAAGAAGAAGAAGAGCAAGGAATATGACTCTGACGATAAGAAGACGAAAAAATACTCAAAGTCTTCGTCCAAGTCTTCCTCAAAGTCTTCATCACACAAGAAGAGTTCATCTGGCAAGGCTCGTGCGTTTGTTGGCAAGGAAATGGATTCAGAGGAGGAGTCCACTTCTGAGGAGGCAGAGGTGGAGTCTGAGGAGGAGTCTGATTCAGGCATTGCGAGTCTGGCTACAGCCTACGTCGCCAAGTCCATCTTCAACACTGAAGACAATGACTTCATCACCAACACCGATGCAAATGACAAGGACGACTCTACTCCTACCTACTGCTTCATGGCACGTGGTGCCAAGGTAAACACACGCACTACTCACTATCAAACATCCAGTGACGATGACTCTGATTGTGATTCAAAACCCAACTACAAAACACTTGCTAAAATTGCAACTGAACAACAAAAGGCCATGGAACATTTTCAAAAACTGTTAGACAGAAGCAATGATCTGTTGGGTGCTGAAATGACTCGTTCTGAATCCTTAATTGAAGACATAAAAAATCTTCATGTTAAGTATCAGGAACTCGAAGATCGTCTTGAGACTCTCTCAACTACTCATGAAAAGCTTTCCTATGATTATCTTCAAAAGAAGAAAGATCTTGAGAAGTTGAGAGCGGATCATGAAGATCTTCAAAAGGAAAACGAGTCACTTCGAGACGAACAGATCAGTTCTGCTCAGGAAGGATTTGAACCACCATGCCTTAAATGCATTGAGCGTGATAATGCTACTTCTATTGCTGAATGTTCCACTGCTACTGCTGTTGCAATATCTTCAACTGTTGAAGTGGCAACTAACCCCTCTGCTGAGGATACCACTGCTATTGCTGATGAGAATGCTAGGTTGAAGACATTGCTTGAAACAGGGATGTACAAAAGTCTCAAAGGACATCAGACATTATGTGATGTCCTCAAGAAGCGGATTCTAAACCGAAACCCTAGGAAAGATGGTGTTGGGTTCGTGAGGAAAATTAATGCAGATGGATCTTACTGGAAACCTGAGCAGTACCCCAAAACCACATGGGTTGCTGCAAAGGAATCCTCAGCAGATCCATCCAATCTATCTGGCTTCACTTGTGCTAATCCTATTATCATTGATGAATCCTTTGATGCAAACTATAAACTGTTTAAGAATTAGAATGGTGAAGTATTTGCCAGGTACATTGGTACTAACTGCAGGAATGGACCGCCTATGAAGAAGATCTGGGTTCCAAAAACGTGTCTGGAGAATCTTCCTGTGAATGTCCTCATGCCACCTCACATGAAGAAGACAAACCTCAGACCAAAGGCTTCATATGGTCCAAATGCTTCATACAGGCAGAGGACTCACCTGAGTCGCACTAACGCAAATGTTTTGCAGGGAAACCATGCTCAGACATATGAGAGTATGACCAAGAACTATTCTGCCTATTCTTATGAGTACTATTGCCCACCTGCTAGACTGTTTGCTAGGGCTCCAAAGCCAAAATTCTCAGATGCTGCACTTAGACTTATTGCTTCTAAGCCACCCTTGAAGATGTGGGTGGTTAAGAAAGCTTAACTCTCCTTTGCAGGGAAAGGTCTCCAGCAGAAAACCAAAATCTTCTGACGCTATTGCTGGGGACCTTAAAAATCTTGTGGGGCGCAAGATCAAATGCCCGAATGGCATCACTATGTATTTCATACCTGAATCGCATGCTACTCTCCCTACTTACCCTAACCTGGATTTAAGTTTTCATAACCCACTGGTTCGTCAAATGTTTTTGCTTCACAATACTCTTGGTGAAGCCTATCCCCCTAACTGCACTGTAGGGTACGACACCAGCGACTTCAGAGTCTTCAGAATGGATTATTGACAGTGGGTGTACAAACCACATGACTGGCAAAAGAAGTCTCTTTATGGACTCAACCTTACGTCCATCTGAGAAGAGCCACATCACATTTGCTGACACTGGTAAAAGTAAGGTATTGGGTCTAGGTAGAGTTGCAATCTCAAAGGATCAACACATGGATAAAGTCATGTTTGTCGAATCCCTTGGCTTCAACTTAATGTCTGTCTCAATGCTTTGCGATTTGAACATGATTGTAATCTTTGGAAAATATCGTTGCCTGGTACTAATGGAATCTAACAAGTCTCTAGTGTTTGAAGGGTATCGGAAAGATGATTTGTACGTGGTAGATTTCTCAGCAGGGCCACAGCTTGCAGTATGTCTTCTCGCAAAGGCTTCAGAATGCTGGCTTTGGCATCGAAGGCTCGGGCATGCTGGCATGAGGAACCTCCACACCCTTGCGAAGAAGAAGCATGTCATAGGCATCGAGGGCGTCAAGTTCAAGAAAGATCACTTATGCGGTGCCTGTGAAGCAGGGAAGATGACAAGGGCAAAACATCCTTCGAAGACAATCATGACCACTACTCAACCCTTCAAACTGCTTCACATGGATCTCTTTGGTCCCACTCACTACTCGACTTTTTCCACTACTGCTTGCCTCTATGGCTTCGTCATTGTTGATGATTACTCTAGATATACTTGGGTGCACATAATCCTTTACAAGACTGAAGTGCAGGATGTCTTCAGACGCTTCGCAAATCGGGCTATGAACAATTTTGGCGCCAAGATAAAGCACATCAGAAGTGACAATGGCACTGAATTCAAGAACACTGGCCTTGACACATATCTTGATACATTGGGCATCACTCATGAATTCTCAGCTCCGTACACGCCACAACAGAACGACATCGTCGAACGCAAGAACAGAACACTCATTGAGATGGCCAGAACAATGTTAGATGAGTACAAGACTCCAAGAAAATTCTGGACTGAAGCCATTGACACTGCATGCCATACTATCAACCGGGTATATCTTCACAAGCTTCTGAACAAGACATCTTATGAACTTCTAACTGGCAACAAGCCAAATGTCAGTTACTTCAGAGTATTTTAATTAAGATGCTGGATCAAGGACCCTCACCACACCTCAAAATTTGCTCCAAAAGCACATGAGGGATTTATGCTCGGATATGGAAAGGATTCGCACTCCTACAGAGTCTTCAATCTCTTTCACTACAAAGTGGTTGAAACAGTGGATGTGCGGTTCGATGAGACCAATGGATCACAAAGAGAGCAACTGCCAAGTGTGCTAGATGAAGTTCCAGCCAGTGAATCAATCAAGCTAATGGGAACTGGAGAAATTATACCTTCTGAAGCTCATCCTGAAGAAGAACTTATCATCTCAGCACCTGATCCACATGAAGACAATGCTCAATCTGAAGACATTCCTCCCCATGACAACGTAGATCGGCAAGAGCAAAGTCTTCGACCCCTACATGCTCGTGTTGCCAATGAAGTGCAGATTGACAGAATAATTGATAGCATCAATGCACCTGGTCCACTGACTCGTTCAAGGGCAACTCAACTGGCAAATTTCTGCGGACACTTCGCATTTGTTTCAATCACTGAACCCAAGAAAATTAATGAAGCTTTTATGGAACCTGAATGGATTCAAGCTATGCAAGAAGAGCTTCAACAGTTTGAGCTGAACAATGTATGGGAGTTGGTTAAGCGTCCTGATCCACGGAAGCATAACATAATAGGCACCAAATGGATATACCGCAACAAGCAAGATGAACATGGCCAAGTCGTCCGAAACAAGGCTCGTCTCATTGCTCAAGGATATACTCAAGTGGAAGGCATTGACTTCGATGAAACATTTGCTCCTGTTGCCAGACTTGAAGCCATCCGTATACTGCTGGCCTATGCAAATCATCACAACATAATTCTGTATCAAATGGATGTAAAGAGTGCCTTCCTCAATGGCAAAATTGAAGAAGAAGTGTATGTTGCACAACCACCTGGGTTTGAAGATCCAAAACATCCTGACATGGTTTACAAGCTCAATAAGGCACTATATGGCCTCAAACAAGCCCCTCGGGCCTGGTATGATACACTCAAATACTTCTTGAAGAGCAAAGGCTTCATACCTGGTTCCCTAGATCCCACTCTCTTCACGAAGACATATGATGGTGAACTGTTTGTGTGCCAAATATATGTGGATGACATTATCTTCGGCTGCACCAATCAGAAGTACAGTGAGGAGTTTGGATATATGATGCAAGAGCAATATCAGATGTCTATGATGGGGGAGCTGAAATTCTTCCTCGGTCTTCAGATACGGCAACAACGCAATGGCATCTTCATATCTCAAGAGAAATATCTCAAAGATTGCCTGAAGAAGTTCGGTATGCAAGACTGCAAAGGCTTCACAACACCAATGCGAGCCAAACATCATCTGGGTCCTGACGACAATGGTAAAGAGTTCGATCAAAAGGTATACCACTCCATGATTGGTTCCTTGCTTTATTTATGTGCATCTAGGCCAGATATTATGCTTAGTGTTTGCATGTGTGCTCGATTCCAAGCGGCACCAAAGGAGTCGCATCACTTAGCTGTGAAGCGAATACTTCGATATTTGGCTCACACCCCAACTCTAGGGTTATGGTATCCAAAGGGCTCAGAGTTTGATCTGGTTGGATTTTTGGATGCTGATTACGCTGGTGACAAGGTTGATCGGAAGTCCACATCAGGCACATGTCACTTTCTGGGCCGATCACTTGTCTGTTGGTCTTCAAAGAAGCAGAACTGTGTATCTCTCTCCACTGCTGAATCTGAATACATTGCTGCTGGATCCTGCTGCGCTCAGCTTCTATAGATGAAGCAAACCCTCAAGGATTATGGCATTCATCTGAAGCAAGTGCCACTTTACTGCGACAACGAAAGCGCCATCAAGATCGCCAACAACCCAGTTCAGCACTCGAAGACAAAGCACATTGAAATTCGTCATCATTTTCTCAGAGATCATGTTGCAAAGGAAGACATTGATATCATACACGTCAACACTGAAGAGCAATTGGCAGATATCTTCACCAAGCCCTTGGATGAGAAGAGATTTTGCAAGTTACGGTGTGAGCTAAATATCTTGGAATCCTCAAATGTCCTGTGATCAGGCACACATCCTAACACTTATGCATGTTGATGACTTAGATGTGCAACACACGAAGTAACGTATATCTTCAATCAATGAAGACATACATTCTAAGTGTGAATACATTAACGTGGAATTTGACTTCGGAGCGCCACGATAATTGTGCACCATGTCTGGGTCTAATACTTCCTATACGGTGGGTAACGCCACCACCAAATTTTCTGCTTGAAGTGTTTCACTCATGGCGTTACATTTGCTATGTCTTCACATTTGGTTTGGCTTCAATCTCAACATGTCTTCATGATTATCTTCACTATGTTGATTATATATGTACTGGTGTTCTGTCCTCTACAGCATTCACTTATAGCTATGTCTTCTTGTTTGAATCTTTTGAACTAAGTGAATGTGACCGGACCCAAACCTCTCCATGCTTCCTACCTCAAACTCTATCTCTCCAAGTCATATGCATTCTATTGAAACTGTCGAATGTCTTCACTGCATCCTTGTCAGATGAAGACACAGAGACAAACTTTAAAATAGCTTTCAATGTTATTCCATCAACAAGAAATCCGGAGAAGTAGGAACGGCTCCCGACAAACAAGGCGTGCGTGGGGTGAAACTGCCCCCACAATTCCGCATGCTGGCCACATACTGATCATATGCGAATCGCCAGGGGCACCTGAGTAATAGCGCAGTGCCGCCCATATCCCTATAAATACACGTTTCACTGTGGTCATTATCTCTTCTTCCACCCTCGCACGAACCCTAGCGCCATCGCCAACTCTCAACGACACCGACGACGAAGTGCTTCACTGCCGCAACCTCTCCGACGCCGTTCTCACGCCGACTGCGGACATCGGTCTCTCCGCCGTCGCTGTAGGTGTCTTTCGTCGCCAAGTTAGGGAACGGAGGATCAAACTGCTCGGCCTCAACTCTCACTTCGTCTAGCAGTTCCAAGTGTGGTAAATAAAACCTCTTTTTACAGCCTCTTTTGATCCTATAGCTCAGTCACTTTCTGCCATAAGAGGTTTCTATTCACACAAGTTTCATCTCTCTCATCTGCATCTCATAACGTGCCTAGTATATTCACTTGTTGTTCATGAAGTAGTTAGATTCCTCACTTGTACTGATCTATGGGTTCGTACAAATCTGGAACCAACTTCTTTTCTATAAAGTGAATGTCTTCGCATGATGAGGTCAATATCTTCTAAACAAATTTATCTTCAAAATCTTCCGAGAATGCATATGACCTCTTCCCCTTCCCTCGCACCTTAATGCTGTCACAGGTACATGTCCGTGGGAGAATCTTTTGGTTCTCATAGTCTGCATTCATTTGCAGAGTTCTTACAGCGTCACATCAATTCTCCCGAAGCAAGTTCCTATTGGTCAAGCAAAAGGAAGCCTTTGAAGACTTTGAATCAGAAGCCTTCCAAGTTAAGCTTCATGGCAGCAGAAAAACCAGCGCGGAAGGGAGGCAGACAGAGACGTGGTGAAACGTCTAAGGATCTGCCTGAAGACTTGGCAGAAATGTACCAAACTGATCCTGAAGAAAGCTATGGTCAGCGCAAGACACGAATCCAATGGATTCAAAGATATTGGGCAGAGCAGTGGTTCCAATACCGCTTCGTCACCAAGGAATATGCAGAGAAGTGCGCCATCAAGAGACCATGGGGAGATGTCTTGTACAAAAATCCCGTACCCCGGTCCAGAGACGAAGCCATTGCTCAAGGCTTCTATCCATGCATGGTCAGGGGACAATAGCCAGCTGACGCACATCCGTCATCCCTTCTCTGGTGTCGCGATGACACTCTGTTCAAGCGCAACTTCCAATTTGCTCAGAACTCTGCGAAGCAAAACAAGAAGGAGTTTGGGTTGGACTTCAACCCTGGTCCCTCCAAACCAAGGGCAGATGGCACACGCGATGCAAATCCCAATATCATCGGGCCGTATGCCAATCTCGAAGGCCTCATCACTCGCATTCTAGTCCAAGGGGCTGCTGTGAACGACCCTCCAACAGACACTGAGTCTGATGACGCTCCTGCACCGGAGCCGAAGCAGATGAAGAAGAAGCCAAAAGCTTCCAAGCCAGCCGCTTCTCCCAAGATCTCCAGAGCGAAGCCATTGGCCACTGCACCTCCTGAAGCAAGTGTGCAGTCTGAAGACTTATCACGAGTCTCCAAGCCCCAAGAAGCCAAGAAGCCTCAGCCACACACTGGCAAAGAGCTCACTGCCGCTGCCATTCTGCGCTGCGAGGCCATTGATCTGTCAAGTGACGAAGATCTTGCCGATGACGCTCTTGAGCAGCTAATCAAGAGCAAGGAGGAGGCTGAAATCTTCAACAATCTGCCTCTGTTCGATACAGCAATCATCCACAACTTCATTGATGAGTGGTTTGATACACCCAACATCAGCTTCGATGATCTGCAGCTGCCCATTGGCCTCAGCGTAGCCTTCCAAGGAGCTATTGCTTCAGAACTCGCAATTGCCCAGCGCATAGTGGAACTGAAGCAGAAGATAGATTTTGAAAAGGCTCAGTTCAAGCAGAACATGGCCACACTCAGCGTCCAAGAAGTCAAAGACTTCAAAGTCATGCTGCACGAGTTGAAGGAAAACTTTATGCAGAAACGTGCAGAGGCTCAGGGTTCACGTGAGCGCATGAAGAATTTGGCTGATCTCTGTGTGCAGGCCTACAATGAGGCCGAGAAGCGAAAGGCACTTGGGCGTCCCGGCATCGACCCCAGGATGGCCGCGAAGAAAAAGAAGAAGCCCACTATGGCTGAACAAGAGGCCCCAAGGCAAGAAGCTGTTCCGATTGTCTTCCCCACTGCGAAGACTGGCTCGAAGCCAAAGCACCGCTCAACTGCTTCAGAGCTTAAGAAGACAAGGACAGCCGAAGCTGAAGCAAGGAAGAGGAAACACCCTGAAGCCTCTCCTTCAGACCCCACCATCAAGAAACGAAAGACCAAGAAATCTCGGGCTGCTCCCACAGAGCCCTTGATAGTCGAACCCCTCTCCGTTCGCTTTCCTCACGAAGATCGTCAGCTGACCGTGCATGAGCCTGCTTTCACAGAGGCTCCGCACGCTGAAGACATTCCAGCAGCCGACCCCAACGCTGCTGAAGACATTGGTCTCCAAGTCAATGTGCAAGGTGATGCAGTCCTTCCTCAGCTCGAAACGAGCGAAATGATCAGCATTGGTCGTCCCTTGACGCCAATCACCCAAGATGCATCGTGGGCAGATCGCCCGCAGGAGGAAGAGGATGAGCCCCAGCCCACTGCACCTCCACCGGCATCGCCTGCATTCCGTAGGCTTTGCAAAGGGCCAAGGGCTCAGACTGCTGACGACATTCCGGCTGCATCAGCCGAAGAACATGAAGAAGAGCATGAAGAACCTCAAGCTCCATCTCCCCCGCACCAACAAGAAGAAGTTCTCAAGGAGAACGTACCTGAATCGATCCCTCTCACTACACGTGATGAGGCTGACACCATTGCGGCTGCCACACCCAATACTGAAGCATTTGTGGAGCCCGACCAACCAACAGCTTCAAGAGATACTGAAGCTACTGCCTCTGAACCTTCTATGCCTGAGTCTGCTGCCGATCCATAGTTCAACTATCATATTGCGCACAGGCCCCAGGTCCAGAAGCCAATCCCACGACTGCCAAGGTTCCCAGGTCCTGCAACAGCTCCTGGCACCTTTAATGTCAATAGCTTCAAGGCAGACAACACTTTCTTCAACCGCTCCAAGAACCCTTATTCAAGGGAACGGATTGTATCAGATAGGTTCTGGAGCTACCCACAGCGCAGCTACTACTCCTGCGTCCTCTACAACCAAGGCCGTATCTTTCCACACCAACGCCTTGAGGTTGAAGCTATTGCTGGTCTGCCTGGTCTGGAAGAAGCACTGGACTGCTTCAAGCAAGTTGGCCTGCTGCCGTTTATCACAGATGAAGAGCACTGGAATGAAGAGCTTCTGCTCCAGTTCTATGCCACACTACACATCAAAGGCTACAACAGAGATCCGAAGACCTGGGTCCTGGAGTGGATGACCGGCAATGTCCATCATGAAGCCAATGCATTCGATATCATTGAGCTCACCGGCCTACCCACTCCTGGCGAACTCTTCGAAGAAGGCTGCCAACTCCATGCTGAAGCAGTTGAGAGCATATTTCAGCGACCTGAGCCAAATATGAGTCAGATGCTCTCAATGATGAAGCCATTGCTTCCTGATGCACCTTACCCAACCAAGTTCTTCATTGAAGACTTAGAGTACCTGCCCAGAACTATCTATCACATCGTCAGGCGGACTCTATGGCCCATTAAGGGGCACTCTCGATATGCCAAGGTTGAAGGTGCCATGAAGACTCTCATCTTCTGCATCCTGCATGGCAAATGCTTCAATGCCCAGGATCTCTTTATACGCCAACTTGCAGCGTCTGGCTCAGATCTCTTTGGTCTGAAGATTTATGCTCCATGGGTTATGAGGCTCATCAAGCTCCTCTCTGCTATATCCTATCAACCCTCTGCCCGCAACCACAGAATCTTCTTACCTGATGTGGACACCTCTGCTGAAGCGATTTATCCTGAGCCTGCCAAGCAGCCATTAAGTCTTCAGAATGCAGAACACCAGAGCTTCACTCAGCATGATGGTGTTGAAGCCATTTCTAGAGTCTATCCAATGGCTGGCACCACACGTGCCCCTGCATCCACTGAAGCCACTAACAGCACAGCTGCACAGAGACCCAAGAAACGCGCTCGTACACTCACTGACCGTGAACTTCTTGTGGCTCTGCACCAAAAGCAAGATAGGCATCACGACTGGCTCAAAAGGCAGATGCACAGTATCATGCAAGACGTCAATCGCATCAGGAATCTGGCCACCAAGAATGCCTTTGTCGCACATGAAACCTGTCGCCGCACTTGGAAAGGCCTCACCATGATGTGCACTGAAGCTGAACTGCAAGAGGATGGCTTCAAAGAGAGATTCAAGTTTGACTCCACACCCCCAGAAGAGCTGTGCTGCGCGGAACTCCGTCGCTTGAAGAATCAGAGTTCTCTTCCTCTGCTGCCACAGTGACTGGAAAAATCATTGAGGAAGAAGACGACGCTACATCACCACCGCCTTCTTCAGCGCGCATCGACCCTGCACCAAGCTCGTCAGCACCACCAAACGCCTCCACCGACCCTGCTGTGCCTGGAAACGCGTAGAAAACTCTATGTCTTCAAACCTTTTTGGTCATCACTGACAAAAGGGGGAGAAGCATATGATGTTCATAGTCTTCAAGCGGGTCAATAATAAGGGCGGGTGCTTTATTATATTTTGCATTTTGCTTCGTGCTTACAACTCTCATTTTGCTACATTTGGTTCTTTGAGTTGAAACACTTAAACTTGATGGTCGTCTGCTACTATGTTTGCCACTGTGTTATTGCGAAGATAAATTCCGCATGTACGACGATAATTTCCACACTTATATCATTTCGCAGACGTCCATTTTTCATTATGCATGTCATTATCTTCATATATCTTTACATGCATGATGGATTGTCATCATAAGTTGAAGTGAATTCCCACAAATACAACCTGCTATGTGCATTTGCGTTCCAGAAGCAAATCACTTATATGCACATCTTCAGGGGGAGCCCTTGCAGCTTATGAAGACAATTCCTTTACAATTTCACAAATTATATTCCCCGTTGAAAACTTCAACTAGTTTTTCATCAATCACCAAAAGGGGGAGATTGTAAGTGCATCTAGTGCCACCCCTAGTTGGTTTTGGAGTATTGACAACAAACCTAGTTGAGGGACTAATGTGTTTGTGAGAATTGCAGGATAACACAGGTAGAAGTCCCTCATTGATTCGGTTTAGTCATCAGAGATGACCCCTAAAAATGTACGAAGACATTGAAGACAATGGTGGTTGATGAAGACATTCATGTCGAAGACAATGACATATGAAGACTCCCCATGAAGCCTATGGAACTCGAAGACTTAGATCCTTCGTAGTTTTACTTCATTCATGTTGTGTCATAGGAACCACCGTACTGCTAAGTGGGGTCCAAGAGAACCAGTCTGGATGACTGAAGTGATGCCTAATTCAAATCCTATGTCTTCGAGTGAAGACAATGAGAGAAAATCTTGTCCAGAGTCAGACAAGTCAGCTTTACTTGTAGCCCAAGTAAAGTTGCCGTGTGAGTTCGAAATCCGACCGTTAGTACACGTGTCAATTCCTTAGTGACCCAGGGTCATTTCGGACAAATCAGGTCGGGTTGCCAAGTGGCTATAAATAGTCCACCCCTACAACCATAAACGGTTGGCTGCTCAGATTTTAGTGCACGGCTTTTGTCGTTTGAGAGCAAGCCACCTCGAAGCCTTTGAGAGAGAAAATCCCTAGCGAGGAGAAAAGCCCTAACCACCCAGAGCCAGAGTAATTGGGCATCACTTAAGTCTTCTTGTCTGAGTGATCTGAAGACTTATTACACTTGAGGACTGTGCATCCTCCAGACGGTTAGGCGTCGCGTTCTGAGCATCCAAGAGAAATTGTGGATTGCCGGTGAACGAAGTCTGTGAAGGTTTGGGAGTCTACCTTGAAGAATTACCAAAGTGATTGGGCGAGGTTTGTGTGACCTTAGCTCAAGGAGAAAACGGTGAGGACTGGGTGTCCTGAGCTGCGTGTTCAGGACTGGGTGTCCGGTACTGTGTGTCCTTTGGTTTAAATACCTAGCCGCGCCAACCAGACGTACAGTTGTCACAGCAACTGGAACTGGTCCAACATATCATTGTCTTCAACGTGTCACTGGTTTCATCTTCACCTCCCTTTACTTACCAGTACACATTGTGAAGCTATTGCATGCTTGCTTTATCTTCTGTCTTCACAACTTGACTGTATGATCTGTTTGGCTTCATAACTTCTTCCAACCTGATCCTCATTACACTGAAGCTGTTTGTCACTGTGCTTTCACTATATTGTATACTTGACTATGGCTTGCGTTGTGTAATCTAACTTCCGCTGCATAGTGATAGGCTTGTCCACTCTGTTTGTCTTCATAACTTCCACGTTTTGAAGACTTTCATAAAAATCGCCTATTCACCCCCCCTCTAGTCGATATAACGCACTTTTAGTGGCAAATGGTAAAACCAATGTTGGGAATTGCTGGAAAATCTTTAATCAAGGCGAACTATCAAGGGGTTCCCATTATAGCCCAACCGCGTAAGGGACGCAACAATCCAGGAACATAACACCGATATGACGGAAACTAGGGCGGCAAGAGTGGAACAAAACACTAGGCGAGAGGTCGAGCCTTCCACCCTTTACCAAGTGTATAGATGAATTAAGATAACATAGCAATATAATGATATCCCAACAAGTAAATAAAGGTTCCAACAAGGAACGGCTCCAATCTTCACCTGCAACTAGCAACGCTATAAGAAGGGGCTGAGCAAAGCGGTAACATAGCCAATCAACGGTTTGCTAGGACAATGGTGGGTTAGAGGCTCAATCATGGCAATTGGGAGGCTGACAAGCAAGTGGTAGTCATCGTAGCATTGGCAAAGCAAAAGAGCGAGCAAACTAGCATAGCAAAGATAGTAGTGATTTCGAGGGTATGATCATCTTGCCTGCACAGTTGTCAGAGTTGACTGGATCTTCAAAAGCAAACTCAACGGGCTCCTCGTTAGCGAACTCGTCTCCCAGCTCTACCCAACAACACAAACAAGCAACAAGGATACAATCAACCACGTGCAAGGGCAACCAACAATATGCGAAGATGGTATGCTATGCGGGATGCGATGCGGGATGCAAAAATGCAAGACGTGATAGGAAATGCATGAACCTGGCCTCAACTTGGATAACCAAGTGTGCCACTGGATAGAGGGGAAGAAATCCCCTGAAAACGATATAAAGATCATAGGAATCGGAGCTACGGTTTGGAAATGGCAAGCGTTTTACGAAACGAACCGATCTGCGATTAACAGCAAGTAGGCTCCTAAATGCAACGAAATGAACATGCTACAGCCACCAAACAAGAAGACAAAATACATGGCAGGGATGTACACAAGATGATTAACAAATCACTAGGACTGAGCCATAGGCAAAATCATCCATTAAGGGGTTCAAACAAGCATGGCCAAACTGAATAAGCAAAACAGATCTCAGACTTGGTGAAATTAACACTAGTCTGAAATTTCAGACCACGATGCTCTCTTCGGAGCAGCAAAACAACATGAAACATAACCTGAACATGGCAAGTAAGAGCATGGCATGGAGCTACTCAACAAGCTTAACAAAACACCCAAAATGACCTGGGGCCAAAAGGGTTCACAAAATACTCTAACGAGCACACGAACATAGATGAAACACAATCAGTTTTCACACTTAGTGAAAACTGAGACATGCTGAAATTATAACTCACTGAGGCAAGTAAACGAGCTCGATGCACTCACTACGGTGCAAGTCATGGCAAGGCAAGAATATATCCATAAAGAAGGCACAAAATGCTAGCTAGACATGGCAAGAACAATGTCATAGCATGCACGGATCACTAGCAATAGCATCGGCAAAATCGCAAAAGAGTTCACGATCTGCCCAAATTAACAACGATGCAAAAGTTGAGCTCGATTGACTCAACTTAGGGTGCTCCAACATAACAAGTAAAGATATGGATGGATAAAGCACAACAAGCATAACAAATCACTCTTACTGATCATCCTCAAAAGAGGCACGGATCACTAGAAACAAGCTGGACATATAGCATCATGAACTAAAACATCCCAGACTTAGTGAAAATCACTAAGTCCCTGAAATCAGCAATCTCAGGTACCCCTCTTTGCAAGCTTGCACAAGACACCACACACATCCTAAAAATGCATGGGTGGCACCTCTGGAAAGAAGACAAAATGCTTAACAATTCATCCCAAAGGGGCACAGGCATATCATGCACACAATAATCATGGCAAAAATGACAAAAGTCAATGATGAGCTAACGGATCTGCAATTTAACTCATGATGCCTCCTTCTACCAGCATTTTGGGCATAAAGATGAACTCAAATGCAAATGATGCAATGGAATGAAATGATGTACTCGTCGAGACGAAGATTGTGATATATCATATGTCCAAAACGGAGCTACGGATGCGGAGATATGAGCAGTCAAAGTAGGCATAAAAATCTAGGATTCGGGAGCGAAAAGTCAACCAAGAGGAACTTTGGATCTGAGATCTGCACGCTTCACGAGGAGATCGCCGGAGTTCTTGTTCACCGGAGGGATCGGGTCGCCGGACTTGGAGCTCGCGGGGAAGGCTCGCCGGCCGGACTTGCCGGGCGGAGGAGGGGGCGGCGCCGGCGACGTGTGTGGAGGCGACGGCGGCTCGGGCGGTGTGGTGGCGGAGGCCCGCGGCGGCGGTGGTCCGACGAGGTGGCCCGCGGTGGCCGGAGAGGATGGCACGATGGTCCGGCCACCGGACGCGAGGGCGAGGGCGGCGGAGTGGCGGCGTGAGGCGGCGGAGCGGATCGGGCCGCGGGGGCCGGCTCCGGGCTCCCCGGCCCGCGGCGGCGGCGAGGCGGCGGGTGCCACATGGCGGGCGCTGAGTGGACGAGGGGGCGGCGGCGGACGTGTCCGGCCGGGGACGGACGTGTCCGGCCGGCGCGGATCTGGAATTAGGGTTTCGGGGAGAGGGAATCCGAGATTTGGAATGGAGGGTCTATATATAGGGATAAGTGGAGCTAGGAGAGTCCAAATGAGGTGCGGTTTTCGCCCACGCGATCGTGATCGAATGACCGAGACGATGGAGCAGAGTTTGGTGGGTTTTGGGCCAAATTGGAGGGGTGTTGGGCTGCAACACACACGAGGCCTTTTCGGTCCCTCGGTTAACCGTTGGAGTATCAAACGAAGTCCAAATGACCCGAAACTTGACAGGCGGTCTACCGGTAGTAAACCAAGGCCGCATGGCAAGTCTCGGTCCAATCCGGAAATGTTTAATCTCCACACACGAAAGAAAGCTAGAAATGGCCATCGGAGGAGAACGAAGCGCCGGAATGCAAAACGGACAACGGGGAAAATGCTCGAATGCATGAGATGAACATGTATGCAAATGCAATGCACGTGATGACATGATATGAGATGCACGAAAACGAAAACAACACACGGAGACAAAGACCCGAACCCGAGAGATAAATATAACTTAATGCCGAAATCGGCAAGAGTTGGAGTACAAATTGGGAAAGTCGTATCTGGGGCGTTACAGCATAGCCCAGAAAAACACAGTCCAGTCTTTGGTCCCAACTTGTGCCTTTTGGTTATCGGCACATATGGTAGCGAACTGTATGGCATGGAGCCTGAAGATACCAGACAAGTTGGTTGATGCGTATATTCATCTAGCACTTAATCAGTCTGCACACCAGGGATGCTCCATTTTAGTTGAACTTCAACAAAAATTTGGGTGGTCCATTTTCTCAACCGCCCCTTTCTTGTCTGCAATGTAGAATTTTGGTGAGCTACAGGACCAAGATGAGCCAGTAAACTAGTTGGACGAAAGTAGTGGCCAAGTTGCTCAAACCTCCCTCGGCACGAGGCCACTATTTGAGGATAAACCTACAAGCAAAGTTCAGATTGTCTATTCTGCCTCTTATTTACTCCAAAGTTTACTCGTACAAGCATTAATTTTAGCAAGAAGTACCGCCGACTGAACACCATTTACCAGTCTGTACCCTAGGTAATGAAAGTTCATCCATGGATGATATTGGCTGTGATCTCAACCATTTGGTTGCATAAACATACTGAACATGTGTATATCTGAATCTTTTTGTGAATTATCTATGAATATTTTCGTGTGATCTACCAATCATTTGGATGCATAGACATGTTGAATTTGTGTATATATGAATCTTTTGAGTTGTTGATTGTGAATGTTTGCTATGAATATGAATGTGTCCTGTGAACCTGAGTTTGATACAAATTTTTACCTGTTCTATTGTACTTGTGTGTGAACTTGTTAGTATGTCTACTGTGGGATTTATGATGTGTGGGTGTCAACGGCACACCTTCTTCCCGAGAAGAATTGCACCTTCTTTGTTAGGGTAGCAACGGCGCATCAGCTCTTTTTAATATTTTTGCTCTGTCTTCCCCCTCCCCCGCTCAACCCCTGCCGTAATGTTTTTGGCCTCAAAACAAGCATAGTATTGCGTTGTTTTTGGGGCTTGATGAAAAATCGAGTGTTGATTTCTGTAGGTTGGCCCGCCCAACAAATGGGCCGCTGGTCCACCACAGACTGGGAGGCTAAAAATACAAGTTGTATGGTGCAGAGGCAAGTAAAAAAACGCCATCGAGAGCCATCCACTGAAGAAAAAAAATCACATCTGATGTGCTTCTTCAGTCGCGCTGCCTGCCCCTTCTTTAATCCAGTTCGCTCAGGGATCTAGCTGGTATCATTTTTTCCAGAGGATGAACAAATATCAGCTAGGCCTAGGTATACGTAGCCCACGACATACGGAGACAGTGGTTTAAATTTATTTTTTGAGGTCCATACCGGCCTATGGGCCTCCCAGCGTAGGTTTTACTTTTTCTTAAAGATCAGCAGCCTAATGTATTTTCTTAATAAAACACATATCTCTATTCTATTTATCTATATATAAGAATACCAATGCTGTGTCCAATTTATGTTTTCCCTTCTAACCACATTATATATATTTATATAATTACTATTATCATATATTTTATAGAGACTTATATATACATTATGAAAACATCCCACGTGTTATTAACTTATAAAAGTAAATGTTTAACAAAAGTTGGCAAGGAAAATCCTGGTTTTCGACTCACAGGTAGGAAAATCCCGGTGATTACGTACAAAAGCTTGCGAAGATTTTAAGGACCAATGTAATAATAACATGCTCAATTTTATTTTGAGCAATAACTTGCTAATTTGTTAATTTTATATATATAATGTGTCGCAACGCTTTATTTTTTATATTAATTGCTCCTTGTCGGTGTCAAAACCGGCGGATCTCGGGTAGGGGGTCCCGAACTATGCATCTAGGCCGGATGGTAACATGAGGCAGGGGACACGATGTTTTACCCAGGTTCGGGCCCTCTTGATGGAGGTAAAACCCTACGTCCTGCTTGATTAATATTGATGATACGGGTAGTACAATAGTAGATCTACCACGAGATCAGAGAGGCTAAACCCTAGAAGCTAGCCTATGGTATGATTGTTGTTCGTCCTATGGACGAAAACTCTCCGGTTTATATAGACACGGAGAGGGCTAGGGTTACACAGAGTCGGTTACAATGGTAGGAGATCTACATATCCGTATCGCCAAGCTTGCCTTCCACGCCAAGGAAAGCCCTTCCCGACACGGGACGAAGTCTTCAATCTTGTATCTTCATAGTCCAAGAGTCCGACCGAAGGTATAGTCTGGCCATCCGAACACCCCCTAATCCAGGACTCCCTCAGTAGCCCCTGAACTAGGCTTCAATGACGACGAGTCCGACGCGCAGATTGTCTTCGACATTGCAAGGCGGGTTCCTACTTCAAGTACTTCATAGATGATTTTGAACACAAAGGTAGTGTCCGGCTCTGCAAAATAAGTTTCCACATATTGCCCTAGAGAGAATAATATTTACACAAATCTAATCTGCTGACGTATTCCGTAGCGTGACATCACACCACGGCCAAGTCTTTATTCGAATCGTTTTACTGTCCCACCTCAGCGCGTTTAGCGAGGCGGTTTCCTTGGCACGTCTTGTTAAAGCAGAGATCATGTCCCCTTATTCCGGGATTCTCATCAATACAGGTGTGGGTAACCCAACCGTACCAGTTGGTATATTTTCTCGATCAAAGGCGAGTCCCAAATGGTCACGGGGAAGGCCCTTGGTATTCAACCTCTTATAAAGAGACCAAGGCCTTACTCCTTTCTTTCAATCTCAAACGAGTTAGCCCTTCGCCTCGAGTTCCAACACCCAAGGCTCCAGATTTTAGGTGCTTCGGACCTTCGGCAATGTCCAGTTCCGACCTTCGAGGCCGATGGATACCCTCCTCCGTCACGGAGGAGGACGTGCTGAAGTTGAGAGAGGCCAGGTTCTTGACCGGCGAAATGTCGCATAGGCTGCCTGCTCAAGGGCAGGTCATTCCCACTCCCAAGCCCGGTGAGAGTGTGGTGTTCATGTCTCACTTCCATCGGGGCTAGGCTTCTCGACGGATCCCTTCATGAGGGGGCTCATGTATTATTATGGGCTGGAATTTCACGACTTAGCCCCGGAGTCCATCCTCCATATTTCCTCATTCATCGTCTTGTGTGAAGCCCTCCTCCGTATCACTCCTCACTACGGACTATGGCTCAAGACCTTCAAAGTAGAGCCGAAGATGATTGAGGGACGGCACGCGGAGTGCGGAGGTGCTTTCATAAGCAAGAATGCTGGTACTCCATGGCCCGAGGGCTCTTTTCAAGAGGAGTCCAGCTTATGGCAATGAGAGTGGTTTTATATTACCACTCCCAGGGCCCCTAAGTGGGTGGCGCCACCTACCTTTCGCTCGGGTCCCCCGCCACGACTGGCATCATGGGTCAATACGGGGCTGGACTGGGGGCCGGCAAAGGACGTGCCCCTGTTGTAGGGCCGCATACGAGATCTCCTAGAAAGAGACATCAGTCTGGTCATGGTGACGCAGGTTATGTTAATTTGCCGAGTTCTGCCCTGCAAACGTCGCCCCCTCCGCCTGTGGGAGTTCAACCCGGAGGGACCACAACTTCTCCAACATTTTCTTGGCATGACGCCCGTGGAGATGTACAAATTGTTCTTCGGACCACAAGTAGTGTGTCCGGATTCAACGGAGGACGCAGTTCTGAGCTGCAATCATCCGGAAACTCAAGTAAGTAGCCTTGTGTCCGGACTCACTATCCGTATATTTATCATAAAATTGCCCCTAAGAGAGCTGTCCTTTAAACAGGAGTGGATAGAGAAAGCAAAGCTAATCAGGTGTCCGGCCCCCCTCCCCGAGACCACGCCGGGTCCCATGCTAGTCAGGATGTTGGAGGTTGTGCCTTCAAAGGGAAGCGAGGGAGGGGACAAGGAAGCTACAGCCCCCTCGAAGGAGGTTTTCCGGAAGGGAGGAATTGAAAATTCCTCTCCTCAGGGGAAGAAGAGGACCGCCTCTGAAGACCCGGAGACCATGGCCTTAAAGCGGGGGAAGAAATCTTCGCGAGAGGGTCCTGTGCTGGGGGATACTTCGGCCGAATTATGCCCTCAAGGGGATCAACCCTCCATCGAGCCGTAAGTACAGAGGAGTTTTCTTTTTAAGAAACAAGAGAAATCCCTGCTTTATATCTGAGAAAAGTAATCGAAAATTTACCTTGTAGCTCGGACCTTAGCCCTTCTCAGCAGAGCTCGTCTTCGGGGGATCTTCTTCCGGAGATGATGGAGAGCGGAACGCCTCCCCTTGCCGTACCGCCTTGCGAGGCAGGCGACCCTGAGGTACCGTCACGGAGGGTTTCTCCGAATCCGGCGGGGTCGGAAGGTAGTCATATGGCCCCCCAAAGCCCTCAGCGTCCGACCTTCGAAAAGGGCCATCGGACAAGTCCGGCGCCGTCTGGTGCGCGGTCGGAGGAGCTGAAGGATCTGCTAGGGCGAGCATCTATCTCAGAGGAGCACCGTGCATTGATGGGTACGGTGATTGAGAGGATTTCATCCGCGGAGAGCGGATTGCACAAGCCCGTCAGGAGTTTACTGACAGGTTTTGAGGTACGCGAAATAATGTACCCTTTTTGGATAGTTGCGCATAAATAAGATGTGCCCTGTGTAGATAGTAGCCCCTGAGACTCTGTGTGTTGTCAAAAGTGACGGCGCACAGAGGATCATAATCCCAGGTCTAATATGCCGCCTTTATACGTAGGTGGCGAAGTGTCCGGTGGCCAGCCGGACCGATGGATTTGTCGAGCTAAAGCGGCAACTTGACATGGCAGATGCTGACATCGCGCTTGTCAACAAGCGGCTTGACGAGGCACAAGGTATGTAATTCCTTCGGCGGCGCCTGGTAAGAGGAGCTTTATGCTAGTATCTTACAATGTGTGCGCTTGATGCAGATGGTGCTGCTTCCATGGAGAATCTTCGGGCGGAACTTGCCCGATCCAAGGAGCAAGCCGAGAAAAGTGATATGGCTGCCGGAAAGGCAATTCAAGAGCTGAAAGCCGAACAGGCTGCTCACTGCCGAAGCAAGAAGGAAATGGCCGAGATGGCCGTGAAGCTGAAGAACGCTGCTGACCGTTGCAAGCTTCTTGAAAAAGAAGATCGGGCGGAACAGATGGACCTGAAGAAGGCCGTTGCCGATGCCAAGGATGCTCACTCTGGGATGAGAGCTATGATGGAGGAGCTGCTTCAGGCCGGGGAGATCGCGGCTGGAAAGCCCTTTATGCTATGGAGGAAGTTCTGTGGTCCTAAACATGCTCCGTTAGACCAGATGTGGAGTACGGCGGACACCTATCTGGATTTAGCAGCGAGTGCCGCAGATGTGGCCGAACACTTCCGAGATCAAGAAGATCACGAAGTGGAAAAGCTCTTCTGGTTGCAGTTCCACAATCCAGAGCATCCGCTATCATTAGCCGATCGTTTGGCCGAATGGGCCGAGCTAAATAGGTTGTCCGGACTCGCCATGAAGTATGTCATGAGTCATCTGTGGCAAGAGAGGCCAGAGCCGAAAAGTTATTTCAACTTGGTGCAGCAGTTCCTTGGTGCGGCACCGCATATCAATGTGATGAAGAGGTCAGCGTGCATAGAGGGTGCGCGGATGGCTCTTGCCCGTGTCAAGACATACTGGGCGGAAATGGAAGCCACCGTTGTTGCATCCCCAGACTCGGATGGAAGCCGAGTACCTGCCGAGCGCTACTTTCAGAAAGTTCTGCAAGGCGCTCATTTAATAGAGACACAGTGCTCGAAGGATACTATATTTGAATAGCATGTATTATTGTAAAACAATATTTTGATAAATTGTAGAAGCTTTTTATATGTGTGCCTGCAAGTATTGGAATACCACCTGTGTGGCCGTTTAACATATACGTATATATAATCTGAAAGATGGCAGTCATTGGCTTCAGCCCCCACGCACATAATGCGGGGGTGTTCGCAGAAGGCGCATTTTCACACTTGATCCAACGTCTTGGTCCTACAAAGGAGGTGATAGCGCAGCGAACTAGGCAATCAGACTATGATGCTTTATCACTTTCACTTAGCCATAGGAGTTTGACATTGAGGCTACTTATATAGCCCCTGGTGGCGCCTGCGCTCGCCCGAACTCGGGGCGCGTATGTGCTTGTCCGGGAAACGGCCCTTCGTTAATGCGGAGGAATCCTAAAGATTCTGGTATGTCATCGAGTGGTTGACCAGTCTCACACTATATCATGACAGTCAGTTTTCGGCTTTCTCTATTGAGGTGCTCGCCTGACTGAACCGGGGCACAATCGCAGTAGTTCTCCTGGTGCCGCCTTAGCCGATAGAGCGGAACGTAAGCCAGCAAAACACAGGAGCCGGGCAAACCCAACATTTGACCAAAGACATGATTCGGAGCTGATGCATATAAGGCCAAACTCGCGACGTCGAACACTCCCTAAGGTATTCAGTCTTTATGAGGGCGGGCGGGATAACGCCCTTAGTAATAAGCCCCTAGTGTCCAGGTACGCGCAAAACTCTGACGTGGCCACATGCCAAAATGCTAGCCTCCTCCTTGGTTATACCAAGAAACCAGGGGATGTGTATCAACAAGAGACAGTAAAAAAGGTTTACGCAGGGTCTTAATCTGAAAAGAACCCTTGGAACGGGTCCCTGCTGCACGTCTGCGCCTGTGTCTCTGTTGTGCCGTATCCTGGACGGGCGTAGCACGGTGTTCATCTGTAAAAGAGAGGAACTTAGTTAAAGAAAGATTGTGCTGAACATGAGTTATACTAAATAAACAAAGTATAAATCGAAATGGGTAAAATTGAGCGTTATTGTCTCTTGTTTTATGTGCGCGGAGCCCCTAGTATAGGGGTATACGGCTATTAAGCCTTTATCAATTGTATGTTTATGCCGGACTCGTCTAGCCGTGTCCGTGGTCTTGACGACCTATTTAGATGCTTTGGCTGGTGAAGCCATTTTATTGTGGGGCTGTAAAGGCAGCCGCACTGTTATCCATGCGGGAGGAACACTCAATGTTTTCCCTTTAATGAGATGATGCTTCGTGGACCGGGCATCTTACGCGTAAGAGATGCATAATGCGGTATTGCGTTAAAGCGGGCGAAAGCTTCGCGTCCCAGCAGTGCTTGATAGCTACTTGAGAATGGGGCAATGTGGAAAGTTAGTTGTTCGCAACGGAAGTTGTTGGGGGAGCCGAACATAACTTCTAGCCGGAGAGAACCCATGCAACGGGTATCTGGCCCTGGCGTTACCCCTTGAAAGGAGGTTTTGCTATGGCGAATTTTCATAGGGTCTATCCCCATGTTGCGGATTGTGTCCTGGTATAACAGGTTTAGACCACTGCCACCGTCCATTAGGACATTTGTAAAATGGAGTCCGCCGATTATTGGATCTAATACCAAGGCAGTCCAGCCTGTGTTCCGAATACTTCTAGAGTAATCCTGATGGTCGAAGGTTTTCGGTTTTAACAACCATTGGCGAGACTCCTTTGGGATAGGCCGTATGGCGCGTATCTCTGGTGGCGCCGTTCTGTTCGTCACGTAAAGTGAGTGTACTGTTTTGACTTCTTGTGGGAAATCCTTTTGCTTCCTGGTGCTCTGCTTGTGGGGTTCGTCGTCGTCCTCACTTGGTGTGTCGAGCCCCTTGTGTTCGGCGTTGAGCTTGCCGGCTTGCTTGAAAACCCAACAATCTCTGTGGGTATGGTTCGCAGGCTTCCCGGGAATACTGTGTATTTTACATATCTTGTCCAAAATTTTGTTTAAGTTGGATAGCTCGTCCCTGTTATCCTTGAGGGGCGGCTTTCTCTGATTCTGCCACGAGCATTTGAATTCGGCGTTGACCGCCGTGCTCTTTGGGCTATTTCCCTTATTTCGGCACTGGTCCTTGCTGCGTCGGGGTTTTCCGTTTCCATCCCTAACTTCGGATGTACTTGGGTCGCTGATGCTACATCTTGCCAACCAGCTATCCTCTCCTGCGCAAAAGCGGGTCATGAGGCTTGTTAATTCGGCCATTGTTCTTGGCTTTTCTTGGCCGAGGTGTCTGGTGAGCCATTCGTCTCGAACGTTGTGCTTAAAAGCTACTAGGGCTTCGGCGTCCGGACAGTCGACTATCTGATTCTTTTAGGAAGAAATTTGTTCCAGAATTTCCGGGCTGACTCTTCGGGCTGTTGAGTTATGTGACTGAGATCGTCTGCATTCGGAGGGCGGACATAGGTCCCTTCAAAATTTGCCCGGAAAGCATCCTCAAGCTCTTCCCAACTTCCAATGGTGTTTTCGGGAAGGCTCTTGAGCCAATGCCGGGCTGGCCCTTTAAGCTTGAGGGGTAAGTATTTTATGGCGTGGAGGTCATCTCCTCTGGCCATGTGTATGTGGAGGATATAATCCTCGATCCAGACCCCAGGGTCTGTTGTTCCGTTGTACGCCTCTATGTTTATGGGCTTGAATCCCGCTGGATATTCATGGTCCAGCACCTCATCGGTGAAACGGAGGGGGTGTGCGGCACCCCTGTATTTGGGTGTGCCGTGATGTTCGGATATTTGTTGTGTTGTATTCCTTACTAGATTTTCTTTCTTGGCCCGTATATAGATCTGGCTGGCCTGTCTTTTTGATGCGGATCCTTTGGTGGATCGCGTGCCGACTTGTGTGCGGCGCCGCTTGCTGCTCCATGCTGGCCATGCGGTCGTCCATCCGACCGGATGGCTTTCCTATTTTTGGACTGCGGGGGCTCTAAGGCCTCCTTGTCAAATTCAGGCAGTAGCTTTCGCTTTGGATAGCTTTTTGTGCGGCGACTGCCGGCATATTTGCCTGTGGTGTTGCGTACTTTGCTCCATCTGATTCTGAGTGCATCTTCCGCAGTTTTGAGCTTCTGCTTCTGCTTTTTCAGGCTATGCACAGTGGTGACGAGCCTTTTGTGGAGGTTCTTCTGCTCCATGAGTTTATCCGGCGTAAGGTTGTCCGGACTATTGTTTTCGTCGGGGACGGGGTTTTCGGTTTGTTTATCCAAGTTGCCCTGTTCAGAGGCTTGCTCGAAGGCATGTTCGTTGTCCGTCGGCTCATCCTGCTTTGTGACCGGGTCTGTATGGCTGCAGTTTTTGTCGAGGCGGGGCTTGGAGCGGCGCTTACGTCGCCGCTTTGATTGCTTTTCGAGTGAACGATCCCTCGTTGCATCCCTATGTTCCTCGTCGTCGCTTCTTTTGGGTGTGTCCACCATGTATACATCATGAGATGAGGTGGCTGTCCAATGCCTTATAGGCGTTGGTTCATGTTCATCTCCTACATCATCGTCCATAACGTCGATGTCTTCGGATTTAAAGTCGAGCACGTCGTTTAAATTATCGACCGTGGCTACGAAGTGGGTGGTGGGTGCGCTTTGAATTTCTTCATCATCCGCATCCCAACCTTGTTGACCATAGTCCGGCCAGGGCTCTCCTGATAAAGAGAGAGACTTTAGTGAATTCAGAATATCGCTGAAGGGCGAGTGCTGAAAGATGTCCGCGGCGGTGAACTCCATGATCGGCGCCCGATCGGGTTCGATCGGTCAGGCGCGGAGGGCTCGGAGTCTGGAGAGGAGTCCGGCTCCTTGGAGTCACGGGCTTCGCAGAGAATAGGGCTGGTGTTCGGCTCGATCGCCGTAGAGATTGCAGCCCCCGATGCGGTGTCTAACCACCCATCCTCGATTGGTGTGATCGGCTCCGAGCTAGGGGTCGGAGCGGACATAGGTGCGGCCTCCAAGGCACTGTTCGGCGGCAGAGCTAAATCATGCCCATCGTGACAGTGCGGTGCACTCTGTTGTGGCTCATATCCGTCGAAGGTCAAGTCTCCACGGATGTCAGCCGTGTAGTTCAAACTTCCAAATCTGACCTGATGGCCAGGGGCGTAGCTTTCGATCTGCTCCAGATGACCAAGCAAATTGGCCCGCAGTGCAAAGCCGCCGAATACGAAGATCTGTCCGGGGCGAAAAGTCTCACCCTGGATCGCGTCGCTGTTGATGATCGGAGAAGCCATCGGGCCTAAAAGTGACGACACGGAGGAACTCTCAATGAAAGCACCAATGTCGGTGTCAAAACCGGCGGATCTCGGGTAGGGGGTCCCGAACTGTGCGTCTAGGCCGGATGGTAACAGGAGGCATGGGACACGATGTTTTACCTAGGTTCAGGCCCTCTTGATGGAGGTAAAACCCTACATCCTTATAGATTAATATTGATGATATGGGTAGTACAAGAGTAGATCTACCACGAGATCAGAGGCTAAACCCTAGAAGCTAGCCTATGGTATGATTGTTGTTCGTCCTACGGACCAAAACTCTCCGGTTTATATAGACACCGGAGAGGGCTAGGGTTACACAGAGTCAGTTACAATGGTAGGAGATCTACATATCCGTATCGCCAAGCTTGCCTTCCACGACAAGGAAAGTCCCTTCCGGACACGGGACGAAGTCTTCAATCCTGTATCTTCATAGTCCAGGAGTCCGGCCAAAGGTATAGTCCGGCCATCCGGACACCCCCTAATCCAGGACTCCCTCACTCCTTCTAACCTAACATTATACTGTATATAGAACGAGCCCAACTAATTTGTGTATTTCAAGAAAGTGCAAATGGGCTAGGATTTCTTAGAAAATATTAAATGGGCCGCATTAACGTGAAATTATTTGTTCACCCAGCCCAGCAAATGGACTATACATTCTAGAAAACATGGGTTAAATATATGCCACATTTTTGCAAGCAGACATGTGAGCCAATAGTTCGAAGCCTACGTAGGGCGTTGTCAACTTGGTCAACAAATGATTATAACATCCACAACCATTGGATTTATATCCAATGGCCGACATGCACCTTCAATCTCCCGTCTTCTTGCTCCAGCGTCGCCGGGACTGCCTAGTCCGGCCTCCGGCGGCTAGCGGCTCTGCTTAGCACGCATCGCTGCGAAGTGCTACCCCACCACCGGGCAGGCTATCCCTCCACACCTCCACACCTCCTATTATTCTTCACCGACTGCAGCCCCACGCCGCACTAGAACAACTTATAACCCTTGTACTCCTCTCAATCTGCGACTCCACTGCCGCGTCTTCCCATCTTCGGGTCGTTCCCGTCCAGGACCTCGCCGTCATCCACCGCCTCGCTGTGCTCGGTGCAGTGTGGCCAACAAACAAGAGTCATCGGAAGAGGACTGTACGTGGAGAGCCTGACGACTAGGACCCAGGAGGTCCATGGTTGCACGCAAGGAAAGTTCCTCCTTATTAAGCTGAGAAATGTTTCCTCCCCCTGATAGCTAGGACCCACCGGCTGTATCTTTGCACAGAAGGAAGTGCCACCTTGTTATGCAAAAAAAACCATTCCTCCCGTTGACAGCTGGGACCCGTCAGATTTGGTGGCTGACTTGTGGGCCTACTAAGCGGACGTGTCACAGGGCTTTGTCAACTTAATCAACAAATGATTCTAGCAGCTGGACCATTGGATGTTAATCCAACAGCCGTGCTCCTTCTTCAACCTATGTTCTTGCTCCTGTCTCCCATGGGCGGCAGTGCTGCCACGCACCCGAACCAGTCAAGTTTCCCACTCCTCTCCATCTGCGACTCCACTGCTGCGTCTTCCCCATCTTCGGGTTGTTCCAGTCAGGGGCCTCGCCGTCGTCCACTGTCCTTGGTGCGCTCGACACGGTGTAGTCAACGTGGTCAACAAACGAGAGTCATCGGAAGATGACTGTATGTGAGAGGCTGACAGTGGGGACGCACCACGCCCATGGACGCATGCATGCAACTGCATCCTTTTTACCCTAAAAAAATGTTTTCTCCCCCGACTGCTGGGACCCACCAGCTACATCTTTGCACGCAAGGAAGTGCGTTCATATTATGGGCAAAAAAATGATTTGCCCCCTGACTGCTGGGACCCACCAGCTACATCTTCGCACGCAAGGAAGTGCCTGACAGTCGGGACCCACCCGGTTGAAGCATACATAGCATTTTCATTCTGGTCGCAAACGTGTACGTACATACTGGTCGATCGGTCTCTCTGCAGGCTGCAGCGATGAACCGTGGTCGTGTAAGGAAGGGAACGTGTCGTAGTAGAGGCGCGCACGTAGCATGTACATGTACATACAGCGGCCAGGGTGCAAGAAAGTAAATACGGCCATGTACGTACATACGGGCAGGGTCTTGAACGCCTACTCGCGCATATGTACGGCCAGGGCTCGTCTACATGGCTGTGGCTGGCTCAGATCGGAGAAACTGCGTCGTCGTCGTGTTCATGGGGAGGCAACAAAATGCTCGTGTTCATCGAGAGGCAATGGAATGCGCGCTGTTCATCGGGAGCCAACCGGCTTGGACGGAACAGCCAATGGAAACGAGGCCTGGCGTATCGTAGAACGGAGGAAACGACCTTTTGTTCGACCGGCCACGGTGGAAACGGGATCCTGTTCATCAGGAGGGGTCTGGCACACCGCAAAATGGAGGAAACGGACCTCCTACAGTCGAAATAGAGTCCTGTTGATCGGGAGGGGTGTGGCGTACCACAAAATGGAAGAAACGGACTTGTGTTGGAGAGCTACGATCGAAACGGGGGTCCTGTTCATTGGGAGGGGTGTGGCATACCGTAAAACGGGACTCCACGAGATACTGTTCATCTCCACCGTTGACCTCCTCCAGCCTCCACGGGCTACTGTCCATCCACTGTCGACCTCCTCCAGCCTCCACCTGTGACTGTTCATCCACGGCCCCTTGTTCATCCAGCCTCCACCGCGCGCTCCTGCACCGACTACTGTTCAACCAGCCCTCTCCACGGGGTCCTGTTCAACCACCCCTCCATGGGATACTATTCATCCAGCCCTACACCGGCTACTGTTCAACTAGCTCTCCACCGGCTACTGTTCAACCAGCCCTCCACGGGGTCCTATTCATCCGGCCCTCCCCGGGGTCCTATTCATCCACCGGCTCGATCCATCGGGGTCCTATTCATCCAGCGGCAACGGCCTCTACTACCACGGGGTTCTGTTCATCCAACCCCCTACCGTGAACTGTTCATCCAAACCCCCCAACAACGCTCACAGTTCATCAAGAGGCAGCATCGATCAGCTTCAGTTAGCAGTAGTAGCGAAGGAATCACTCGGGTTTAGTTAACAGCAAGGAATCGATTGATCGCTCGGGTTCAGTAACGCGTAGCCTGCAGTGCAATCGCTTGGGTTCAGTTAGAGCGCAACGCCTTGCTCGGGTTCAGTTAGAGCGCAACACCTCGCACACACACGCGTACGTATGAGAGAAACGCGCATCGCTCGGCCCCCGACCACCCACTATAACCGGGAACTCCCCCGATATTTTCCTCGCCTTCGCTTCGACCACGGTTTTCTCCGTCATGGACGGCCCAAAGAATGTCATGCAGCTGCTTCTCCGGCCCGCCCAGGATGAAAAGCCCATTTTCTGTCATGACTTTTTGTCATAGAAGTAGGAGCCCACCACATCTATGATGATACCGGGTTTTATCATAATTATCATCTTAGAAGTGTCATAAGCATGACAGGAAAAAAATTCGTTCGGCCCAAAATGTCACAGATGTGTCTTTTCTTGTAGTGGTGACGGACCTATTGCAGGAGCAGATGCAGACGTTATGAACGTTTGGCAAGCTCGGTATGATGACTACTTAATAGTTTAGTGCGTCGTGCTTTACGGCTTAGAACCGGGACTTCAAAAATGTTTCGAATGCCACAGAGCATATAAGATGTTCCAAGAGCTGAAATTGGTATTTCAGACTCATGCCCAAGTCAAGAGGTATGAGACCTCTGACAAGTACTTTTCCTACAATATGGAGGAGAATAGCTCAACCACTAAGCATGTGCTTAGAATGTCTGAGTACTACAATCGCTTAAATCTAGTGGGAGTTAATCTTCCAGAAGAGATAGTGATTGATAGAGTTCTCTAGTCACTATCACCAAGTTACCGAAACTTCATGATGAACTATAATATGCAAGGGATGATGAAAACGATTCCCGAGCTCTTCGCGATGCTAAAATCGGCGAAGGTAGAAATGAAGAAAGAGCATCAAGTGTTGATGGTTAACAAGACCACTAGTTTCCAGAAAAGGGGCAAAGGAAAAGAAAGGAAACTTCAAGAAAGAATGGAAAGCAAGTTGCCACTCCCGTGAAGAAACCCAAAGCTAGACCTAAGCCTGCAACTGAGTGCTTCTACTGCAAAGGGAATGGTCACTGGAAGCGGAACTACCCCAAATACTTGGCGGATAAGAAGGATGGCAAAGTGAACGAAGGTATATTTGATATATAGATTATTGTTGTGTACTTTACTAGTGTTCATAGTAACACCTAGGTATTTGATACCGATTTAGTTGCTAAGATTAGTAACTCGAAACAAGAGTTACAAAATGAACAGAGGCTAGTTGAGGGCAAAGTGACGATGTGTGTTGGAAGAGATTCTGAGGCTGATAAGATCACCATCGCATACTCCCCCTACCTTCGGGATTAGTGTTGAACCTTGTTATTTGGTGTTTGCGTAGAGCATGAATATGATCGGATCATGTTTATTGCAATATGGTTATTCATTTAAAGTCAGAGTTTTTCTGTTTACATGAATAATACCTTCTATGGTCATACACCCAATATAAATGGTTTATGGAATCTCGATCGTAGTGATACACATATTTATAAAATTGAAGCCAAAATATGCAAAGTTAATAATGATAGTGCAACTTATTTGTGGCACTGCCGTTTAGGTCATATTGGTGTAAAGCGCATGAAGAAACTCCATGTTGATGGGCTTTTGGAATCACTTGATTATGAATCACTTGATGCTTGCGAACCATGCCTCATAGGCAAGATGACTAAAACTCCATTCTCTGGAACAATGGAGCAAGCCATTGACTTATTGGAATAATACATACCGATGTATGCGGTCCGATAAGTGTTGAGGCTCGCGGCGGGTATCATTATTTTCTGACCTTCACAGCTGATTTGAGCAGATATGGGTATATCTACTTAATGAAACATAAGTCTGAAACATTTGAAAAGTTCAAAGAATTTTAGAGTAAAGTGGAAAATCATCATAACAAGAAAGTAAAGTTTCTATGATCTGATCGCGGAGGCGAATATTTGAGTTACGATTTTGGTCTTCATTTGAAACAATGTGGAATAGTTTCGCAACTCACGCCACCTGGAACACCACAGCATAATGGTGTGTCCGAACATCGTAATCATACTTGATTGGATATGGTGCGATCTATGATGTCTCTTATCGATTTACCACTATCGTTTTGGGGTTATGCATTAGAGACAGCTGCATTCACGTTAAATAGGGCACCTTCTAAATCCGTTGAGACGACACCGTATGAACTATGGTTTGGCAAGAAACCAGAGCCGTCATTTCTTAAATTTTGGGGTTGCGATGCTTATCTGAAAAAGTTTCAAACTGATAAGCTCAAACCCAAATCGGAGAAGTGCGTCTTCATAGGATACCCAAAATAAACTGTTGGGTAGACCTTCTATCACAGATCCGAAGGCAAGATATTTTGTTGCTAGGAATGGATCCCTTCTAGAGAAGGAGTTTCTCTCGAAAGAAGTGAGTGGGTGGAAAGTAGAAACTGATGTGGTAATTGTACCTTCTCCCGAATTGGAAAGTAGTTCATCACAGAAGTCAGTTCTAGTGATTCCTACACCAATTAGTGAGGAAGCTAATGATGATGATCATGAAACTTCAGATCAAGTTACTACCGAACCTCGTAGGTCAACCAGAGTACGGTCCGCACCAGAGTGGTATAGTAATCCTGCTCTGGAAGTAATGTTACTAGACCATGACGAACCTACGAAATATGAGGAAGCGATGATGAGCCCAGATTCCGCGAAATGGCTTGAGGCCATGAAATCTGAGATGGGATCCATGCATGAGAACAAAGTATGGACTTTGATTGACTTTCCCAATGATCGCTGAGCCATAGAGAACAAATGGATCTTCAAGAGGAAGATGGACGTTGATGGTAGTGTTACTATTACAAAGCTCGACTTGTCGCAAAAGGTTTTCGACAAGTTCAAGGTGTTGACTGCGATGAGATTTTCACTCATAGCGATGCTCATGTATGTCCGAATCATGTTAGAAATCGTTACATTTTATGAAATCTAGCAAATGGATGTCAAAAACTACATTCCTTAATGGATTTATTAAAGAAGAGTTGTATATGACGCAACCAGATGGTTTTGTCGATCCTAAAGGTGCTAACAAAGTGTGCAAGCTCCAGTGATCCATTTATGGACCGGTGCAAGCCTCTCGGAGTTGGAATATATGCTTTGATAGTATGATCAAAGCATATGGTTTTATACAGACTTTTGGACAAGCCTGTATTTACAAGAAAGTGAGTGGGAGCACTACAGCCTTTCTGATAAGTATATGTGAATGACATATTGTTGATCGGAAACGATGTAGAATTTTTCAAGAAAACATAAAGGAGTGTTTGAAAGGAGTTTTTCAAAGAAAGACCTCGATGAAGCTGCTTACATATTGGGCATCAAGATCTATAGAGATAGATCAAGTCGCTTGATAAGATTTTTCAATGAGTACATACCTTGACAAGATTTTGAAGTAGTTCAAAATGGAACAGTCAAAGAAGGAGTTCTTGCCTGTATTGCAAGGTGTAAAGTTGAGTAAGACTCAAAACGTGACCACGGTAGAAAATAGAAAGAGAATGAAAGTCATTCCCTATGCGTCAGCCATAGGTTCTATAAAGTACGCTATGCTGTGTACCAAACCTATTGTGTACCTTGTCATGAGTTTGTCAAGGGGGTACGATATTGATCCAGGAGTTTGTCAAGGGGGTACGATATTTCTCAGTTTTGGAGGTGATAAAGAGTTCATCGTAAAAGGTTATGTCGATGCAAGCTTTTACACCGATCCGGATGACTCTGAGTCTCAATCTGGATACATATTGGAAGTGGGAGCAATTAGCTAGAGTAGCTCCATGCAGAGCATTGTAGACATAGAAAATTTGCAAAATACATAGGGCTCTGAATGTGGCAGACCCGTTGACTAAACTTCTCTCACAAGAAAAACATGATCACACCTTAGTACTCTTTGGGTGTTAATCACATGGCGATGTGAACTAGATTATTGACTCTAGTAAACCCTTTGGGTGTTGGTCACATGGCGATGTGAACTATAGAGTGCTAAATCACATGACGATGTGAACTATTGGTGTTAAATCACATGGCAATGTGAACTAGATTATTGACTCTAGTGCAAGTGGGAGACTGAAGGAAATATGCCCTAGAGGCAATAATTAATATGTTATTTATATTTCCTTATATCATGATAAATGTTTCTTATTCATGATAGAATTGTATTAACCGGAAACTTGATACATGTGTGAATACATAGACAAACAGAGTGTCCCTAGTATGCCTCTACTTGACTAGCTCGTTAATCAAAGATGGTTAAGTTTGCTAACCATAGACATGTGTTGTCATTTGATGAATGGGATCACATCATTAGAGAATGATGTGATGGACATCACCCATCTGTTAGCTTAGCATAAATGATCGTTTAGTTTTATTGCTATTGCTTTCATCATGACTTATACATGTTCTTTTGACTATGAGATTATGCAACTCCCGAGTACCGGAGGAACACCTTGTGTGCTATCAAACGTCACAATGTAACTGGGTGATTATAAAGATGCTATATAGGTGTCTCAGATGGTGTTTGTTGAGTTGGCATAGATCGAGATTAGGATTTGTCACTCCATGTATCAGAGAGGTATCTCTGGGCCCACTCGATAATGCTCATCACTATAAGCCTTGCAAGAAATGTGACTAATGAGTTAGTTGTGGGATGATGCATTACGGAACGAGTAAAGAGACTTGCCGGTAACGAGATTGAACTAGGTATGATGATACCGATGATCGAATCTCGGGCAAGTAACATACCGATGACAAAGGGAACAACGTATGTTGTTATGCAGTTCGACCGATAAAGATCTTCGTAGAATATGTAGGGGCCAATATGAGCATCCAGGTTCCGCTATTGGTTATTGACCAGAGATGTGTCTCGGTCATGTCTACATAGTTCTCGAACTCGTAGGGTCCGGACGCTTAACGTTCGATGACGATTTGTATTATGAGTTATGTGATTTGATGTATCAAAGGTTGTTCGGAGTCCCGGATGAGATCACAAACATGCCGAGGAGTCTCGAAATGGTCGAGACATAAAGATTGATATATTGGACCATGTTATTTAGACACCGGAAGTATTCCAGATAGTTTCGGATAAAACCGGAGTGCCGGAGGGGTAACCGGAACCCCCAGGGGAAGTAATGGGCCTTAGTGGGCCTTAGGGGAGAGAGAGGGCCGCAACTAAGAGGTGGCGCCCCCAAGGGGAGTCCAAATAGGACTAGGGGAGGGGCCCTCTTTCCCTCTCCCTCTCCTTCCTTCTTCTCCTACTTGGACTAGGAAAGGGGGGACTGATTCCTACTTGGAGTAGGATTCCCCCCACCCTTGGGCGCGCCTCTAGGGGCCGGCCGACCTCCTCCCTCCCTCCTTTATATACAGGGGAGGGGGCACCCCATAGACACACAAGTTGATCTTTTAGCCGTGTGCGGTGCCCCCCTCCATAGTTACACACCTCGGTCATATCGTCGTAGTGCTTAGGCGTAGCCCTGCGCCGGTAACTTCATCATCACTGTCACCCTGCCATCGTACTGACAGAACTCTCCCTCGGACTCCACTAGATCCAGAGTTCGAGGGACGTCATCGAGCTAAATGTGTGCTAATCGCGGGGGTGTCGTACGTTCGGTACTTGGATCGGTTGGACCGCGAAGACGTTCGACTACATCAACCACGTTACTAAATGCTTCCGCTTTCGGTCTACAAGGGTACGTAGACACACTCTCCCCCGCTTGTTGCTACGCTTCTCCTAGATAGATCTTGCGTGATCGTAGGCAAATTTTTTGAAATACTACATTCCCCAACAGTCTCCTACTAGATTGATACCTTGGTTCTCTAACTGAGGGAAATACTTATCTCTACTTTGCTGCATCACCCTTTCCTCTTCAAGGGAAAAACCAACTCAAGCTCAGGAAGTATTAGGAAGAATTTCTGGCGCCGTTGCCGAGGAGATCTACGCCAAGTCAATACATACCAAGTACCCATCATAAAGTCTCATCTCTTGCATTACATTATTCACCATTTTCCTCTCGTTTTCCTCTCCCCCACTTCTAAAACGATTTTCAAAAATATTTGCCCTGTTCTTCGCCCTTCTTCCATTCATCTTTTCGTTTGCGTTTTGCTTGCTTGTGTGTTGGATTGCTTGCTTTGTCACGATGCTAAGAGAATAACAAATTTTGTGACTTTTCCAACACTAATAATAATAATTTTATTAGTACTCCGATTGCTCCCGCCACTAGTGCTGAATCTTATGAAATTAATGTCGCTTTGCTGAATCTTGTTATGAAAGATCAATTTTCCAGCCTTCCTAGTGAAGATGTCGCATCCCATCTAAATAATTTCGTTGAGTTGTAAGGTGTGGTGTGCAAAAAAAATAAAGATGTGGATAATGATATTGTGAAATTGAAGCTATTTCCATTCTCACTTCAAGATCGTGCTAAAACTTGGTTTTTATCCTTGCCTAAAAATAGTATTGATTCATGAAATAACTGTAAAGATGCTTTTATTTCCAAGTATTTTCCTCCCGCTAAGATCATCTCCCTTAGGAACGATCTTATGAATTTTAAGCAACTTGATCATGAACATGTTGCACAATCTTGGGAGAGGATGAAATTGATGATATGAAATTACCCTACTCATGGTTTGAATTTGTGGATGATTATACAATTTTTTTATGCCAGGTTGAATTTTGCTTCTAGAAATCTTTTAGATTCATCCGCGAGAGGTACTTTTATGGAGATTACTTTAGGAGATGCTACTAAACTCCTAGATAATATTATGGTTAATTATTCTCAATGGTAAACCGAAAGATCTTCCACTAGTAAAAAGTGCATGCGATTGAAGAGATTAATGTTTTGAGTGGAAAGATGGATGAAATTATGAAATTATTTGCTAGCAGGAGTGCTTCTATTGATCCTAATGATATGCCTTTGTCTACTTTGATTGAAAATATTAATGAATCTATGGATGTGAAAATTGTTGGTAGGAACAATTTTGGTAATAATGCGTATATAGGTAATTTTAATCCTAGGTTGTTTCCTAGTAATTCCTCTAATAATTATGGTAATTCCTACACCAATTATTATGGAAATTATAATAAGATGCCCTCTGATTTTGAGAATACTGTTAAAGAATTTATGATTTGGCAAAAGATTTTCAATGCTTTGGTTGAAGAAAAATTGCTGAAGATTGATGATTTGGCTAGGAACGTGGATATAATTTCTCTTGATGTTGATTCTTCGAAAATTATATCTATTCCGCGCAAGCATGATATCAATGAATCTCTAAAGGCTATGAGTCTCCATTGATGAGTGCAAAGAAAGAACCACTAAGATGCGTGCTAAGCGAGATTGGTTTATAAAAGCGTGTTCTTCTAGTTTTCATGAAAATAATGATGAAGATCTTAAAGTGATTGATGTGAATCCTATTGAATCTTTGTTTTCCAATATAAATCTTGATAAATATGGGACTGGATATGAGTCAACTTTAGTTAAAAGGCATACCAATGATTTAGAGTTTTTAGATCATGATGCAAAAATTGATAAAAGTGGGATTGGAGAGGTGAAAACTTTAAGTAGCAATGAATCCACTATGTTGGATTTCAAGGAATTTAATTATGATAATTGTTCTTTAATAGATTGTATTTCCTTGTTGCAATCCACATTGAATTCTCCTCATGCTTATAATCAAAACAAAGCTTTTACTAAACATATTGTTGATGCTATGATGCAATCTTTTAAAGAAAGGCTTGAATTGGAAGTTTTTATTCCTAGAAAACTTTATGACGAGTGGGAACCTACTATTAAGATTAACATTACAGATTATGAGTGCCATGCTTTGTGTGATTTGGGTGCTAGCGTTTCCACGATTCCAAAAACTTTATGTGATGTGTTAGGTTTCCGTGAACTTGATGATTATTCTTTAAATTTGCATCTTGCGGATTTCACTATTACGAAACATATGGGAAGGATTAATGATGTTCTTATTGTTGCAAATAGGAATTATGTGCCCGTAGATTTCATTGTTCTTGATATAGATTGCAATCCTACATTTCCTATTATTCTCGGTAGACCTTTCCTTAGAACGATTAGTGCAATTATTGATATGAAAGAAGGAAACATTAGATTTAAATTTCCGTTAAGGAAGGGCATGGAACACTTTCCTAGAAAAAAATTAAATTGCCATATGAATCTATTATGAGAGCTACTTATGGATTGCATACCAAAGATGACAATACCTAGATCTATTTGTGCTTTTATGCCTAGCTAAGGGTATTAAAGAATCGCACTTGTTGGGAGGCAACCCGATTTTATTTTTGTTCTTTGCTTTTTGGTTCTATTTTGCAATAAATAATTCATCTAGCCTCTGGTTAGATGTGTTTTAATTAGTGTGTGTGCCAAGTAAGACCTTTGGGATGGCTTACGGTGATAGTTGATTTGATCTTGCTGAAAAACAGAAACTTATACGGCCAGAAAAACAATTCTCGTTTTTAGCAGAAGCGTGATAAAACACTGATTATTTTTGCAGAATATTAATACAAAAATTTCTCAGGATGTCCTAATTTTTCAGAATTGTTGGAGTTACAGAAGTATTCGAGAGTTACAGATTACTACAGACTATTTTGTTTTTGACAGTTTCTGTTTTTTTCTATGTGTTGTTTGCTTATTTTGATGAATCTATCGGTAGTATCGGGGGGTATGAACCATGGAAAAGTTGGAATACATTAGATATTACACCAATATAAATAAATAATGAGTTCACAACAGTATCAAAGTGGTGATGTATTTTCTTATACTAACGGAGCTTATGAGATTTTCTGTTGAGTTTTGTGTTGTGAAGTTTTCAAGTTTGGGTAAGGATTTGATGGAATATGGAATAAGGAGTGGCAAGAGCCTAGGATTGGTGATTCCAAGGAACCCCGAGGTAATATTCAAGGACAACCAAACGCTTAAGCTTGGGGATGCCCCAGAAGGCATCCCCTCTTTCGTCTTCGTCTATCGATAACTTTACTTGAGGCTATATTTTTATTCACCACATGATATGTGTTTTGCTTCAAGCATCTTGTATGATATGATTCTTTGATTTTTAGTTTGACACAATCATCCTTGCAGTACACATCTTTTGAGAGGGATACCCATGAATCGTGATTTATTAGAATACTCTATGTGCTTCACTTATATCTTTTGAGCTAGGCAATTTTGCTCTAGTGCTTCACTTATATCTTTTTAGAGCACGGCGGTGGCTTTATTTTATAGAAGTTTTTGAACTCTCATGCTTCACTTATATTATTTTGAGAGTATCTAAACAGCATGGTAATTTACTTTGGTTATAAATTTAGTCCTAATATGATAGACATCCAAGAGGGGTATAATAAAAACTTTCATATAAAGTGCATTGAATACTATGAGAAGTTTGATTCCTTATGATTGTTTTGAGATATAGAGATGGTGATATTAGAGTCATGCTAGTGAGTAATTGTGGATTGTAGAAATACTTGTGTTAAAGTTTGTGATTCCCGTAGCATGCACGTACGGTGAACCGTTATGTGATGAAGTCGGAGCATGATTTATTTATTGATTGTCTTCCTTATGTGTGGCGGTCGAGGATGAGCGATGGTCTTTTCCTACCAATCTATCCCCCTAGGAGCATGCGTGTAGTACTTCGTTTTGATAACTAATAGATTTTTGCAATAAGTATGTGAGTTCTTTATGACTAATGTTGAGTCCATGGATTATACGCACTCTCACCCTTCCACCATTGCTAGCCTCTCTAGTGCCGCGCAAATTTCTCCCGTACCATACACCCACCATATACCTTCCTCAAAATAGCCACCACACCTACCTATTATGGAATTTCCATAGACATTCCGAGATATATTGACATGCAACGTTCCATCGATCTGTTTATTATGACACGCTCCATCATTGTCATATTGCTTTGCATGATCATGTAGTTGACATCGTATTTTTGGCAAAGCCACATTTCATAATTCTTTCATACATGTCACTCTTGATTCATTGCACATCCTAGTACACCGCCGAAGGCATTCATATAGAGTCATATTTTGTTCTAAGTATTGAGTTATAATTATTTAGTTGTAAGTAAATAAAAGTGTGATGATCTTCATTATTAGGGCATTGTCCCATGTGAGGAATGGATGATGGAAGCTATGATTCCCCCACAAGTAGGGACGAGTCTCCGGACTTTACAAAAAATAAAAGAGGCCAAAGAAGCCCATTCAAAAAAATGAGAGAAAGGAGAGAAGGGGCAATGTTGCTATCCTTTTTCCACGCTTGAGCTTCAAAGTAGCACCATGGTCTTCATGATAGAGAGTCTCCTATGTTGTCACTTTCATATACTAGTGGGATTTCATTATAGAACTTGGCTTGTATATTCCAATGATGGGCTTCCTCAGATTTTCCTAGGTCTTGGTGAGCAAGCAAGTTGGATGCACACGCACTTAGTTTCTTTTTTGAGCTTTCATACACTTATAGCTCTAGTGCATCTGTTGCATGGCAATCCCTACTCACTCATATTGATATATATTGATGGGCACCTCCATAGCCTGTTGATATGCCTAGTTGATGTGAGACTATCTCCTTCTTTTTTGTCTTCTCCACAACCACCATATTCTATTCCACCTATAGTACTATATCCATGGCTCACGCTCATGTATTGCGTGAAAGTTGAAAAGGTTTTAGAACATCAAAAGTATGAAACAATTGCTTGACTTGTCATCGGGGTAGTGCATGAATTAAATATTTTGTGTGATGAAGATGGAGCATAGCCAGACTATTTGATTTTGTAGGGATAAGCTTTCTTTGGCCATGTTATTTTGAGAAGACATAATTGCCTTGTTAGTATGCTTGAAGTATTATTGTTTTTATGTCAATATGAAACTTTTGTTTTGAATCTTACGAATTTGAACATCCATGCCACAATAAATACATGGATAAATATGTTAGGTAGCATTCCACATCAAAAATTCTGTTTTTATCATTTAGCTCCTCGAAGACGAGCAGGAATTAAGCTTGGGGATGCTTGATACGTCTCCAACATATCTATAATTTCTGATTGTTCCATGCCACTACTAGGTAAAAGCCTATACACATAATCTTACCAGCAGCGCGCTTTAAAATAAGGCGTTGCTGCTATGTAGCAGTAGTGCGCTCACACAAAACTCGTTGCCGAAATAAATGTAGCAGTAGCGCGCCTGCTCTAAGACGCGCTACTGCTATAATTGCCACGACGCCGCCGCAAGGCTAGTTCTAGCAGCTACGTGTTAATACTAAGAGCGCTACTACTACGGATCATAACAGTAGTTCATTTCCGCAATAACCGATACTGCGAAGTTTACTACGAAAATTTAGTCCCACCTCGCTCCGTGAAGAGAGTTTCTACCACCTTAAATATGTTACTTCTCAAACTTTCGCAAGCACTTGGTCTTCATTGAACTCTATGTGTAGAATTTGTGGCTGCAATATGAGTCTTCACCGGTTCCTAAACCGGTGAGGACTCATATTGAAAGCTCAAAAAGAAACTAAGTGGGTGTGCATCCAACTCGCTTGCTCACGAAGACCTAGGGCAATTTGAGGAAGCTAATACGTCTCCAATGTATCTGTAATTTTTTTATTGTTCCATGCTATTATATTATCTGTTTTGGATGTTTTATATGCATTAATGTGCTATTTTATATTATTTTTGGGACTAACTTGTTAACCTAGAGCCCAGTGCCAATTTCTGGGTTTTCCTTGTTTTTGAGCTTCGCAGAAAAGGAATACCAAACGGAGTCCAAACAAAATAAAACCTTCGCGATGATTTTTCTTGGAGCAGAAGACACATGTTGGACTTGGACTCCAAGTCAAAAGACCTAGGGGGCACCCACTTGCCTTGTGGCCTACTCCAACACCTCCTGGCCTAATTCTTCATCCTATATATTCACATATTCCCAAACCACCAAAAGCATCCACGAAAACACTTTTCCACCGCCGCAACCTTCTGTTCCCATGAGATCCCATCTTAGGGCCTTTTCCGGCATCCTGTCAGAGGGGGATTTGATCATGGAGGGCTTCTACATCAACTCTATTGCCCTTTCAATGAAGCGTGATCAGTTAACCTTAGACCTACGGATCCATTACTAGTAGCTAGATGGCTTCTTCTCTCTCTTTGATTCTCAATACCATGTTCTCCTCGATCTTCTTGGAGATCTATTTGATGTAATCTTCTTTTGCGTTGGGTTTGTCGAGATCCGATGAATTATGGATTTATGATCAGCTGATCTATGAATATTATTTGAATCTTCACTGAATTCTCATATGTGTGATTTGATATCTTTGTAATTCTCTTCGAACTATCGTTTTAGTTTGGCCAGCTAGATTGGTTTTTCCTGCAATGGGAAAAGTGCTTAGCTTTGGGTTCAATCTTGCGGTGTCCTTTCCCAGTGAACTAGGGGAAGCAAGGCACGTATTGTATTGTTGCCATCGAGGATAAAAAGATGGGGTTTACCTCATATTGCTTGAGTTTATTCCTATACATCATGTCATCTTACTTAATGCGTTACTCTGTTCTTCATGAACTTAATAATCTAGATGCAGGCAGGAGTCGGTCGATGTGTGGAGTAATAGTAGTAGATGTAGAATCATTTCAGTCTACTTGACACGGATGTGATGCCTATATTTCATAATCATTGCCTTAGATATCGTCATAACTTTGCGCTTCTCTGTCAATTTCTCAACGGTAATTTGTTCACCCACCGGTATTATTTGCTATCTTGAGAGAAGCCTCTAGTGAAACTTATGACCCCGGGTCTATTTTCCATCATATTAGTTTTTGATCTACTATTTTGCAATCTTTTACTTTCTAATCTATAAACCCAAAAATATTTACTTTATCATTTGTTTCATTTTATCTATCTCTATCAGATCTCACTTTTGCAAGTAACCGTGAAGGGATGACAACCCCTTTATCGCGTTGGGTGTAAGTTGTTTGATTGTTTGTGCATATTGTTGATTTGTGCGTTGTCTCCTACTGGATTGATACCTTAGTTCTCTAACTGAGGGAAATACTTATCTCTACTTTGCTGCATCACCATTTCCTCTTCAAGGGAAAAACCAATGCAAGCTCAAGAAGTAGCATGTGTTTTTCATTGCTTGTTGTAATTCGACGGTGTGAGTGATGGTGACGTAGTTGTTCGCGTCGTCGTTGTCGTCGAAGACCGGAGATGAAATGCTTTGCCTATCCATCGCAAGACTCGAGAAAATGTGAGTGGAAGAAAGGAAAGAACTAGACCAATGTACATTATCTAATGTTGAAGATGGATCAATGATCACTCAATAATGTAACAAGGAAATATTACAGTCGGTACCAGATCTTGTCAGTTCTCACACCAACACAAGTAAAGCTTTTGGTGGAGCTTGGTGAGGATAGTGGCACAAAAATTTGATGCAAAATGTTAGCAAGACTTAGTAATGTTGAAAGAGATTCACAAATTCGCAAGTCAAACAAGTAGACCAATACAATATGTGGCACACGGAAACACACACACGGATAGATAAATGGGGTCGTGCAACCAAGGAATGAGCACAAAATGTGGAATCCACTGAAAACGCTCGTGTTGCACAAATCAAGAGAGACACTAGCACGATTTCTCAATAGGCAGATACGACACTTGTGCACAACCTACAAGATGCAAAATGTATCAACTTTCTATCCCAAGTATGCTATGTATGTATGGTTCCCGGTGATCCTCTCAAGATGATCGAATATGAAAATATTATATGCAATGTGGTATGATGCTATGGCTCTTGCTTACAAGATTCTTTGCTCTCTCTTTTTTGCTTAAAAGCTTATTCTTTCTCCTCATTTTTTGTGTGGCCACTATGCGAAATGCACAAACCAAGATAGCAATTGTGTATATGCAGAAACAATCTTGTGACACAAGGGATGGTACTATGATACCAAGACGATACCAATATGATATGGTATGTATGCAATGGAAGGTGTAGATAAATGATCACTAATGTGCACAAGTAACGTTCCTGGCAATACTCAATGGCTAGCCTCGATAGGCAAGTGACGTAAAATGGGCTAGGGGTTATCAATACTATGGCCAGAATGAATGTACAATGAGGGAATACCACGATACCAAGGTGATATAGAGGTTACCATTCTTGCTTACGGTTAGGGTGTCAAAATGATGAAGTGGTCAATGTTGATGATGAATCCGTGGTGATGATGAGTGGTGGTGTTCTTGATGTATAACCATTCGTAATTAGCCGAAACACCTTAGGAAACAGAAAAACCACAAACTCAAAATATGAAAGGCAAATGCCAAATGGTGGTAGCTGGAATGTGGTGGTGGTTGCGGAAGTTTTGGTGGAAACCTGGTCAAAATGGGTTATGGTGGCGGAAGGGTATGATGGGCTATACAAGGTGTCAGAGTTGGAGGCACGGTCCCTAAGCAGCCGAAACACCTTAGGAGACACAACTCACAACACAAACAAAATTGGGTTAAGTTGGGGTGGCAAAAGTGTATGGTGGGCAAGCCTATGTGGAAGTTATGGTGGTGGTTGATGAAGAAGCGGTCATCCCTAAGTAACCGAAACACTTTAGGAGACTCGAATCACAACTCAAACAACCACAAATATAATGGAGAACAAAATGGGTTAGGTTGCGAAAGTCGGTGGTGGTAATGTGGACGATATGGTGGAAGCCCTAGGCAAAGATGACAAAGTTCCAAATTTTTTGGTGGAGTCAAATTATGGTGTCAATATTTTTATGTGATGGGGGATGTCAATAGCTTCGAAACGAGCTAAAGAACGTCAAAATCGGACTCCAGATGAATTAGTTATGGTCAAAACGGTGAAACAAAGAAGGTTGAAATACCAGGGGCCAGATGTCCGGGTGCAAGGCCAGATTTCTGGGACCCTCTGTCCAGAGAATAGCACAATTTTGCGCTCCAGGATCCAAATGTCTGGCTTGGGGCCCGAATGTCCGGCCTGACAATTCCAGATCGGGATTTTGACTTTGAAACTCGATTTGGGGGCGGAAATTGATGATTCCAAAGGCAAAATTGGAGAGATTTTGTGGATAGAAAGTGGGAAAACTTGTGGGAAGCTAGATCTACTCAAGACACAATAAATCCATGTATCAAATACAACAAAATATAATCAAACCAACAAATCACAAAAAAATTGGGTGCTATTTTAGGTGGGGATTTTTGAAATTTGAGACGAAATCAACAAAAGTAGGCTATAAAGTGGGGGTAGGGACTCCAAAATCATGATCGACGTGGCTCTGATACCAAGATGATGTAGGGTGGAACCCTAGGGGGCAATCTTTCACGATTTGGAGGGGATTCCCGAAGAACACACGAAGAACACAAGAGGGAAAACAAGAGGAAACACTCAAATTGAGTTGATCCAATCACACATGTGCTAGATCCAAACACACAAAGAGATATACAATGGTCCAAATCCAACAAAGGGGGGATACAAGAGGTAAATAGTTCATCTCCGTGAGGAGGCCTTGAATCCACGAAGGATCTTCCCGCGAGGGGCCTTGAATCCACTTGGGGGATCTTCTCCGGAGAGGCCTCGGTCTCTCGTGGAGTGGGTAACAAGTGAATGAGCACAACTATATCTCTCAAATGAGCTAAACAATTGCTAACCCTAGAAAAGGGGAGGAGGAGGTATATTTATAGTGCTAGGGGCGAAGGGGTAAGAGAGGAGAGCATACATGGGCTCTTCGCCCGCAGCTGCGTAGGGGCGCCGGATGTCCGGCCGCTATAGCTTCGCGGTGACTCCACTTGAGGCACTTCACGCTCCGCTTCTGTGTGGACTTGCCCATGCTTCGAGCATATCCATGGTTGTCTTATTAGTTCCTAAGCACATGTAGTGTCTTTGCATTAGGTAGTGACCATGTCTCGCATGAATGGAAAGGGGAAGCATCTAGGAGCAGGTTCACCTTGTGTCTAATGGCGTATGCTTGAGGTCTCCTCATATGTCCACTTGGGACTTGGGGAGTAGTCATAGTGTACATGGGGATGACGGTAGAATGCTCCGCATTAATTAGGTTCAGCTTTAATTTGTTCGGAGGGTCTAGGTGATCTAATATTACTCTTGTTAACCACGGTTGAAACCTTAGCATGTTCCTTCATCCTAACAGGGAAAGGTGGTTTTCCAATATAAGAAGTAGGAACAACTGGATCAACATTCTAAATGATAGTTTCATCTTTAACTATAATAGGCTCCTCAATGTTTTCTTCAACATGGGGATTATATTTAAACCACTTCTCCTTAGGGAGATCAACATGAGTAGCAAATGGTTCACAAAAAGAGGCTACTATCTTAGAGTCAAGTTCATATTTAGTGTTGAACTTAAGAAAACCTTCAGTACCCATAAAAGATTTTACACAACCGAACTCAAGTATTATACCTGGCTCATTAGCTTTGTCGAGTTCCCAATCTTCAGAGTTGCATTTAATTCTTTCCACGAGATCCCATCTGAATTCAATAGTTTTCTTCATAAAAGAGCCAGTCGAAGAAGAATCGAGCATGGTTTGATCATCATGAGAAAGTCGAGCATAAAAATGTTGTAAGATGATTTATTTTGAGAGATCATGATTGGGGCATGTATAGATCATGTACTTAAGCTTCCCCCAAGCTTGAGTGATGCTTTCTCCATCACAAGGCCAAAAATTATATATATAATTCCGATCATGATGAACCAGATGGATAGGATAAAACTTTTGATGAAATTCCAATTTCAACCGATTCCAATCCCATGTTCCAATATCATCACATAGCCTATACCATGTCAATGCCTTTCCCTTCAAAGATAAAGGGAAGACCTTCACCTTAACTTCATCTCTAGGTAAACCGGCAAGCTTAAATAATCCACAAACTTCATCCACGTAGATTAGGTGCATATCGGGATGTAATATTCCATCTCCTGCATAAGGCTTAGCTATAGTTTCTCTATCATACTTGAAGGAATCTTGTAATAAATATTTCCATTAGGTGTAGTAGGTTGAGGATCAACTCTTTGTGCTTTTGGTCGAGGTGAAGATACCCCGAACAAACCCCTCAAAGGATGGTTTTCTATAGTAACAAGTAACAGTAAATTTCAAAACGTAATATAAATGTTTCCTTACCAAATTCCACTCACCAAAAGCACTTCACTCCCCTACATTGGCGCCAGGAAAGAGACTTGATGACCCACAAGTATAGGGGATCAATCGTAGTCCTTTCGATAAGTAAGAGTGTTGAACCCAACGAGGCGCAAAAGGAAATGACAAGCAGTTCTTAGTAAGGTATTTTCCGCAAGCACTGGAATTGTCGGTAATGAGTAGTTTGATAGCAAGATAATTTGTAACAAGTAGCAATAGTAAACTAAGGTGCACCAAGGTAGCCCAATCCTTTTTGTTGCAAAGGACAGGCCGGAACAATCTCATATAATAAGTAAAACATTCTTGAGGACACATGAGAATTTCATCTAGTCACTTTCATCATGTTTGTTTGATTCACGTTCGCAACTTTGATAATTTGATATGTGGGTGGACTGGTGCTTGGGTGTTGTTCTTACTTGAAAAAGCCACCCACTTATGATTGACCCCTCTCGCAAGCATCCGGAACTACGAAAGAAGAATTAAGATAAAAATCTAACCATAGCATTAAATATATGGATCCAAATCAGCCCCTTACGGAATAGCGCACAAACTAGGGTTTAAGCCTCTGTCACACTAGCAACCCATCATCTAATTACTACTCCACAATGCGTTCCCTTAGGCCCAAAGATGGTGAAGTTTCATGTAGTCTACGTTCACATAACACCACTAAGGGAATCACAACATAAACATCATCGAAATATGAACGAATACCAAATTCACATGATTACTTATGACAAGGCTTCTCCCATGTCCTCAAGAACAAAAGGAACTACTCACAAATAATATTCATGTTCAAGATCAGAGGTGTATTGAATAGCATAATGGATCTGAACATATAATTTTCCACCAAATAAACCAACTAGCAGCAACTTCGAGATGTAATCAACACTACTAGCAACCTACAGGTACCAATCTGACGTTTTGATACAAAGATTGAACACATGAGATGAACTAGGGTTTGAGATGAGATGGTGTTGGTGAAGATATTGATGAAGATTGGTCCTCCCACGATGAGAGGGTTGTGGTGATGATGATGGCTTCGATTTACCCCACCTGGAGGGAAGTGACCCCGGGGGAATCACTCCACCGGAGAGTAAAAGTGCTCCTACCCAAGTTCCGCCTCGAGACGATGACGCTCTGTCCCGAAAGTCCTCTCTAGAAGGATTGATATCGTTGACTAGAGGGGGGTGAATAGGCAACTACCAATTTTTAGTTCCTTAACAAATTAGATTTAGCACCAAGAAGGTTATCCAGATGTGCAACTAGGTGAGCAACCTATATGATGCTAACAACAACAACAAAGGCAAGCAAGATATTCAAAACAAGTAATGCTTGCACACAATAAAAGTAAGAAATAACCACAAGTGGAGCTGGTGGAGACGAGGATGTGTTATCGAAGTTTCTTCCCTTTGAAGGGAAGTACATACCCGTTGGAGCGGTGTGGAGGCACAATGCTCCCCAACAAGCCACTAGGGCCACCGTATTCTCCTCACGCTCTCACACAATGCAAGATGCCGTGATTCCACTACTGGTGCCCTTGAAGGTCGCGACCGAACCTTTACAAACAAGGTTGGGGCAATCTCCACAACTTAATTGGAGGCTCCCAACAACACCATGAAGCTTCACCACAATGGAATGTGGCTCCGAGGTGACCTCAACCGTCTAGGGTGCTCAAAGTCCCAAGAGTAACAAGATCCACAAGGGATTGGTGGGGCAATCAAATTTCTCTTGGTGGAAGTGTAGATCGAGGTCTTCTCAACCAATCCCTAGAAAATCAACAAGTTTGATTGGCTAGGGAGAGAGATCGGGCGAAAATGAGCTTTGGAGCAACAATGGAGTTTGGGGGAGGAAGAGGTGAGTCTTCTTGAGGAAGAATACCCGCTTTTATAGTGGGGGACACATCCAACCGTTATCCACCTCTCAGCATGCAACCAAGCGGTACTACCGCTCCAGGAGCGGTACTATCGTTCTAGGGGTGGTACTACCGCTCCCTACAGGATGCATGGGAGATAAGAAGAACAGGGGAGAACAGAGGAAATGGCGGTGGTAGCCACGTTAGTAGGGGTGGTACTACTGCCTATACTACCACTGCTACAACTTCCTATTTTCTAGGGACAAACAGGTAGCACGATACAGGCCCCGAGGCACTACCGTAAAACCCGACATGAAAAATCGAGGCCCCCAACCACGAGCGGCACTAGCATCGGTACTACCGCCTACAAGTGGTACTACCACTGCCCCCACGGTACTACCGCTTGTAGCTCTCCACTACTTCTTCGGCACAAACGATGGACAACTCCAAGGAAGCGAAAGGGGGCAATGGGTGCAATATGAGTGTGTACATGTTGATTCCACCCGAACCTTTCCAAAGCAGACCCCCTCTTGATAATATGGTTTTCCGTACGACTCAAGTCCACCAGAAAAGAAATGTAGGAAATAAAATCGTATTCACTTGAAACTCCGTGTTGGGGATGTGTATCTGCATATGCCAGGAGGTGGCTTATCATGGAGCGCTGCCGACCGTGGGGCTTGATGGCCTCTGGCTGCAGGCTGACGGCTGTTGCAGTAGAGCCTCGTGGGCGGGAGTCGAAGTCACCACCGCGGGCAACGTGTCCTTAACCCACGGTTCGCAGGTGTTCGCTCGTGCGCGGGGCCTGAGCGGGAGGTGCACCCTCCACTTCATGTACGAAGGCCTTGCGACCCTCTACGTGAGGGTGTTTGGGGAATACGGCCGCCGCACGGGGTGCTGCCCCGAGGATGGCAGCAGCAATGATCAGCTTGGCCTTGGCGACGGCCACGATGACGACGAGGGTGAGCTTGCCCTTGGCGACGGCCGCGCCACCTCCAGAAGTGGCGACTCCCCTTCTGGTGAGAGCACCAACAGCGGCGGCTACGACAACCCACCATGCCGTCGGGCTCGGATCGGGGAAGGCGACGGACCATCTTGCCACCATGCTCCGGTGAAGGGGAGGAAGGCTCGGACCGAGCTTCGGGCGTTGCTGGAGCCTGGCCTCGGGAGCTGATGTGGTCGTGTGGCCTGCTTTTGTTTTTCCTTTCCTTTCTCCTACATTTGAAAAAAGTAGAGGGCCCCGCTGGGGTGTGTAATGAACTGCGGCGCTTGTGCCACTATGTTATGTTTGCTACTTTGATGTTGTGTCGTGATACTTGTGTTTCTACTAGGTGCGGTCAGGGTAACTTAGCTCGATGTGCTTGTGGTAGTATCCCATGTCGCGAGGACGCACCTTGCCTGCTGTATCCTTCGAGGGCTTCCTTCCCGACGACTCAGGAGCCGCCGATTGAGGGAGTCCTGGATTAGGGGGTCTCCGGACAGTCGGACTATATCCTTTGGTCGGACAGTTGGACTATGAAGATACAAGATTGAAGACTTCATCTCGTGTCCGGATGGGACTTTACTTGGCGTGGAAGGCAAGCTAGGCAATACGGATATGTATATCTCCTCCTTTGTAACCAACCTTGTGTAACCCTAGCCCCCTCCGGTGTCTATATAAACCGGAGGGTTTTAGTCCATAGGACAACATACAATCATACCATAGGCTAGCTTCTAGGGTTTAGCCTCTTCGATCTCGTGGTAGATCAACTCTTGCACTACTCATATTATCAAGAACAATCAAGCAGGACGTAGGGTATTACCTCCATCAAGAGGGCCCGAACCTAGGTAAACATCGTGTCCCCTGCCTCCTGTTACCATCCGCCTTAGACGCACAGTTCGGGACCCCCTACTCGAGATTCGCCGGTTTTGACATCGACATTGGTGCTTTCATTGAGAGTTCCACTCTGTCGTCATCATAAGGAAGATGGCTCGCCTCGTTGTCAAGGACAACATCACCTCCGGGGGAGCCCTGGCTGTAGGCCAAACTCTCCTACTAGGCGGCTTCGTCATGGCCGCCCGCTCGGCCGCTGCGCCGACGATGACCTCTTGGGTCATCGAAAATAGCCTCCACATCGGCTCAAAATTTGCCGAGCAGATGGATCCAATGAAGCTCTCCTCTCTGAACGAGTTCTTGGATTGCATTGCCGCTCTGGGAGTCACTACAGACTACGATCGGATTGGGCTTAGACCCGACCAAAGGGAGATTAACTCTCCGCCGGTCACCCATCAGATAGCGGTGGTGGAGGAGCAATGCGGCGATTCTCCCTCTATCCTGAGGACGAACTATGTGTCGGGGGTTGCTGATCCCACGTACACCTATGGGGATCGGCGGACCGAGAGCCTTTCGGTTCGGCAGGGGGCGGTGGATGCACAAAGAGCAGATCGAGGCGAGCGCACGAGCGAGATGATCGATTTACCCAGGTTTGGGCCGCACGGATGCGTAAAACCCTACTCCTGCTTTGGTGGTTGTATTGAGTTCTTGCTCGGGAGCGATGAGTGCTACAGTATGCTCAAGCAGCTGGCGAGACCGAGCGTGAGAATGGCCGTCCTCCCCCTCTCTGTTGCGCATGGGCCTCCTTTTATATGTCTAAGGGGTCACCGACAGGTGGCAACAAAGGTGGGGGTAGAAATGTAAAAGAGGTGGTAGTTGGCTCCACCGCCTATGACAGACGTATCATACCTAACCCTGACGGCAGGGGACAAGGGCATTAAATGCCTGTCTATGTCACCTTGACGGCACAGAGAGGGACCGCTATGAACGCCACCGTTTGCCATGATGGCTATCTTGTCAGCGCTTGCTTGCCACCGCATGCCCCCGGCTGCATAGCCTCCCGCCACGTACGCCAGGAGCGGTCCCAGAGTGACACGTTGGTGGGTGAACTGGAGCGCGGGCTGCGGGGTAGTAGCTTGCCGCGGCAAGCGTCTTGCCGTGGATGTTGCCTTGTCACGTCCGGGAGCTTGTCGCCCACCGGGTCTTGTCGGGACGCGCAGTGCGCCGCAGCGAGCTTCTTGAGATGCTTTGGTCGGTCTTCCCGGCAAGCTCCTCTTGCCGGGGTCTCGTCTTCTTACTGGCAAGCTCCTCTTGCCGGGGCCTCGTCTCCTTCCCGGCAAGCTCCTCTTGCCAGGGTCTTGTCTTCTTCTTGGATACTTTGTTCTTGAATGGCCCCCCCAAGGGGACCATGGAGGGTCTTGGCGGTCGCCCGGCAAGCCTTGCCGCGGGTCGCTGCGACTGCCCGTGCACAAGTTCGGGATACTAAGGTACCCCTACTTTAGTACACCGACACTATGTCCGGATTCCCGAGCTCTCCGAACAGGATACTCGCTCACGGGAGGACATCGCCCTAACCTTGAATCCAGAATCAGGCCGCATACCAAACCCACAGGGCAACATCCCGGAGCTCGAACTTCCAAGATCGGAAACTCCCCTGCCCTGGGATCACAGATTGGGTCAAGGTTTGGACTTAAATCCACCCACCCACCCAGATACAAACAATCTTTCCCACATTAGGCAAGCACCCCAAGAGACAGTACATCACTATTGGGCCAGATTCCTCCTTGTAATGAACAAGGTCAAGGACTATCGTGAGGAATATGCAATTTCGTTCTTTTGCAACAATTGCACGGACAAGGGAGTCCTCAACGCCATAAGTCGCCGTGACGTAGCACACTTCGCTGACTTGGCGGCCATAGTACGGAAATATTGTGCGATGGAAAGTGCCTGGAAAACCCAAACGCAATTTTGGGATAATCCGGCTCTGACAAAACCCCCAGTCCGAACTAAAAGGGTGCACTCTCATAAATCACTCGACTCAATTACAAAGAAGCAAAAGCCCACTGCAGGGCATGGAACCGTATTGGAGGGATGGCTCAACGGGCCCTGCAAAATCATAGTATACGGATACCATATCAACACACAGCCTTAGAGCATGTTGGGTACTCCGGCAGGTGGCCAAGAGCGGTGAGGATCGTCTCACCCAAAATACCTCAGAGCACCTTCCCACGGACAACAACACAGTATTAACGGTCTTCGAGACCTTCACCTCAAATAATAGGCGTAAGCGAGCACTCCGCGGCCTTGCTGAAGTCTGCCACATGGCAGCAATAAATCCATGGAGCGACACGGCTATCACCTTCAATGCCAGTGATGAACCGAAATTCCGAAAAGCCCGAGCACCAACCGCTTTGGTCCTCAGTCCAATTGTGGACAGCTTTCGGCTCACTAAGGTGCTCATGGACGGCGGCAGCGGATTAAACCTCATTTATGAGGAAACTCTCCACAAAATGGAAATGGACAGCAACCGTATTGAGAAAAGCAGTACGACCTTCCGAGGAATCATCCCTAGTCAGGAGGTCCGTTGCGCTGGGAAAATCACACTTGATGTGGTATTCGGCACTCCGGAGAATTACAGGTCCGAAGAAATTACATTCCATGTGGCCCCGTTTAGTAGCGGATACCACGCCCTTCTAGGGCGGGAGGCATTCATGATTTTTCAAGCCATACCCCATTACGGGTACATGAAGCTCAAAATGCCCGGACCCAAGGGAATTATCACTCTAGCTAGTGATCCGGACATAGCACTCCGCGCCAAGAACAAAACAGCCACACTAGCCCTCGAGGCATTATCCGAAGCCCTTGTGGCGGAGGAGTTAACCGCGCTGCGCTCCACGGTGGACAGGGACGACGTGATACTAGACAAAAGATCCAAGTCCACCTCCTTTAAACTAGCGGACAAAATAGTTAAATTCCAAGTCCATCCAACAGACCCTACAAAAACAGCATCCATTGGGGCACAGTTAGACCCCCGATGTAGACGCCGCACTACGGGAGTTTCTGCGCGAGAATTGGGATATATTCGACTGGCGTCCTTCGGACATGCCAGGAATCCCACGCAGATTGGCCATGTCAGGACCCCGATTCCAGGCCACATCGATCTAGCTGGTAACACCTCATATCACTTTGCGGCCTCACGCACGGTATCCCACGGGTGTCGCCTTACCATGGCCCGGGACCGTTTGCGCCTTTTGGCTCGCGTATATGACAATGTCGCTAGCATCCATATGACCGAGAACCCGGGCCGACATGGCTAGTCGTGAACCCAAAGCGGCACAGACCTATGGAGACAGGCATACATGAATCACATCGAACATGTCGGTCATCAACGAGTGATTCCGGGCTGTAGCACTGGGCTAACAGGACTCCGGGGATCCCGGGCTGTAGCAGGCTAGACAGGACTCCGGAGATCACCGCGTGACATTTCCCCGAAGGGACAGACATAGGGACGAAGTGAAACACATGCCGGCCAGTCAAGTGTCCTGAACAGTAGTGCTGGGCTAGCAGGACTCCGGTGAACCGGGCTGTAGCGGACTACTATGGCTCGAGGAGCACTAGACTACATTTCCCCATAAGAAAGGCTGCGAAGGACAAACAACTAGATTGTCGGACCCCACTCATACCAAGCATTTCAATCATACATGCAATATGCTCGATATGAGTACATACAACATGGCATCACAACAAAACTCTACAACTCAAGTACTTTATTTAAAGGCTCCAGGGAGCCATACATAACATATCCATACAGGTAGGGGTCACATGACCCGACACTCAAGTCATACAGTCATACAAGCACATGCGGAAGCAACTAGTCTGAGTACAGACTCTAAAAAGAAAGAAGGCTTCTCGAAGCCTGTCTATCTACATAGGGCCCTCCATGGCCTGGATCACCACCTGGGTGTCTAGTCACTCGTCGACGTCAAGATCTACGTAAAACCCATCGGAGGGGGCAGTGTTGTCGTCTGAAAACAATAAATAAGCAAACATGAGTACAGAGGTACTCAGCAAGTCTTACATCAGAACCTACTGTACATGCTCATTCTCAAGAAGGTGGTGGGGTTTATGCAGCAAGCTAGCTTTGACTCTTGGCTAAGCTATCCTACGGAATCTTTTAGCAAAATAGTTTTCGCACACGAGTCCACTACTCACCATCACAATACTCCACCGAGGATCCTCCCTCGTATCCTGTGAGGGGGGCCATCCCCGGTACTCACACTTATCTTGAGTCTTTTAGTAGTATCCATTAACTTGTCTATGAACTGTATATGCAATCAAGTAGTCCTTTACCGCGGACGCGGCTATTCGAATAGTTTTATACCCTGCAGGGGTGTACTTCGTCACACATGTTTCCACCACTTAGCGTCTGCACACGAAATGTGCTCGGCAGACTTCAAGCAAAAACCGACGTGGGTGTAGACCACGACCTGACTAACCTCACAAGTCTCTAGTCCAGGGTCATCGCCTATTCAGGTTCCATCCGCAAGGAAATCCGGCCGGGGTGTCCTCAACGGCCCCGAACGATGTGAACAGGGTTCCCAAGACACCAAACGGGTGACTCGGTACACCGTGCCATGGTGTATCTACCGCAACATAGCCCACCCCTAGGGTCAGCGCTACGCACGGCCGCCAACACATATCCTACAAACACCAGAAACTAGTTGCAACTCCTGGACTGAGGCGAGAGGGGTCGGTAAGTCGAGCGGGGTCATATTTCAGGGCCCAATGTGTGGTAGTAGCTGAATCTTAATTCACGCATACAGAACTCAGTTCTTAGGGACGGCTTCAATGAAACAACCCACCATGTACTCCTACATGGCCTCTCATCGATACCTTTACCAAAACATGTTCAACACATCCCACATATTACTGTCACAAGCATTTCACTCTAGCCCATCACCCAGATGAACCAGACCTGACACAACTCTAAGCATAGCAGGCATAGCAAGGTAGGAAACACAAAACATGGCTCAATCAACTCCGACACATGCTAGAGGGTTTCATCTAGTTACTGTGGCAATGACAGGTCATGCAGAGGATAAGGGTTCAACTACCGTAGCACACAGCAGTTTGAATCGTGTTGTCTTAATGCAGTAAACAAGAGCAGGAGCGAGAACATGGGTTGTATCGGAATGATCAATGGTTGCTTGCCTGATGGAGTGGTGACGGGATACTGCCCTTCAGTTGGATACTCGTGAATATCCTCGGAGGCAGAACCTACCACAAAGAACACAACCGAGCACAATCAACACATGACGATATGCAACAATATGATGCATGCTATGACATGGCAATATGGATGTGTCTTGAGCTAATGCAACTAGCTATGATTTAAATGGAGTTGGTTTGAGTACAAGATTCAAATTCCAACCCCATATATGATTATTTAAATGCCCTTTATTTGTTTTGTTCAAAACAGGGGACAAACATTGTTCAAACATGCATGAAAATGGTACAGATGGATTCCTTGAATTTTTCTGATAATTTTACATATATAATTTGTCTCATTTGGAGTTATGGTTGAATTTCTATGAATTTTTGAAGTTTTGGGTATTTTCTGGAATTTCCTGAATTATTTTTAAACTAGAAAATGATTTACTGCGTCAGCTTGACGTCAGGGTGACGTCAGCTGGTCAACAGGGTTGCCTCCAGGTCAAACCTGACCAGTGGGGTCCACTGGTCAGTGTAACAGGGCAGGGAGAGAGGCTGACTAGTGGGTCCCGCCTGTCAGGGTCATTAGTTTAACTAATTTAAGTTAATCCTAATCCTGGTTCATTAGTGGCCTGGGGCCCACGCGTCAGTGACCCAGGGGGTCAACTGGGCCCACCCAGTCAGCAGTCAGCAGGGTCAAACCTGCCGGACTTGGTCCACGGCTCGTCGCCGGCGACGACAGAGACGACGGAGCGGCTCGGGAATGCTCTATAGGGCTCCATTTTGAGCGTGGTTTGTTGCTACGGCTTGCTGGCGCTCTCTCGGATCTAGTGGTGGCAGCAGCAGCAGCAGCTAGGATGGCCGGAGTTGACGGCGGCGAGCTCTTTGGCGGCCGCCGGAGTTCGGTTGCGTGCGGGGTCGCGTTTCTGTGCGTAGAAGAGCGGGGCAAGGGGGCTAGGAGGGTGCTACGCATCGCGGGGAGTAGGTTCGACACTCCAGGGTGACCATTTGGTCACCGGAGCATCGTCGACGGTGACCTCGGGCGGCGGCGCACTTCGGTCATCATGGAGGTGACGGCTACGGCGATCAATTGGAGCGGGGAAGAGGGGGATTCGGAGCAGGAGCTCACTGGAGGCACGTAGAGCAGCTCGGTGGGCTCGGGGACGACCTGGAGACGGAGAATCGGGGCCGGCGATCTTCGGTGCCCGTCGGTGAAGACGACGGCAATTGCGTCACTGCAGGGCTCCCGGCGTCGCTTGGAGTGGTGAGGAGGAAGGGTGGGTCGAGGCGGAGCTTTTGGGCACAGCGGCACGGCGAGGGGTGGCCGGTGGCCGCGGTGGCAGCGAACGGCGGTGACGGCGTCTCTCGGATGAGCTCGGGGAAGAGAGCCAGGGGAGCGAGAGAGAGTGGAGCGAGTGAGGGAGAGGAGCGAGGGGACACGGGACATCATCGTGGCGTCGCTAGGAGAGCCGGGGGGAGCAGGAGGTGGCTTCGCCTCCTGCGCGCGCGCCACGCCGTCGTCCTCCTGGCAAAGGAAGGAGACGACTGGCACGGCCTGGTGGGCTGGGCCGTGCTGGGCCGGTTGGTGGCGCCAGGTAAGTGGCCCACTGGCCTACTCTCTCTCTCTCAAATTTTATTCTATTTTCTATTTTTGCTATTCTGTTTTGATTTAGTTTAAATACTAAATCATTTTATAAAATCCTGAAAATATTTATGGACACTTTCTGAAATATTTCAGTGGCCCAAAAATAATTCCAACATTATTTGAGCATTTGAATTATTTAATAGTATTTAAATGCCCAAATTCAAATATTTATGAATTAAGTCAATGCCCCTTTTGTTGACCTAAAAATATATGCACCATTTTTCCCAAGGGTTCTAACCCAAGGCAAAGAGGGTGAACATATCTGAAGGGCATTTCAGGTTCATTGAGTTTATTTTTAGTAAACCCTAGTTGATTTCAGGGGGGGTGCTGGGGGTTCTGCTTTCCCCATTTCCATTTCTGATGAAAGTAGACATGATGCACACTCCAATGCATAACCTAGCTAGGGTGTGACAACTCACCCCCACTCAAAAGAATCTCGTCCCGAGATTTAGGATCATCTGGGAAGAAGGCGGGGTACTCGAGTCGAAGACGATCCTCCCTTTCCCAAGTGGCTTCTTCCTCGGAATGGTGTGACCATTGAACCTTGAGAAACTTGATATTATGACGTCGAGTGGTACGCTCGGCTTGATCAAGGATACGAACGGGGTATTCCCGATAAGAAAGGTTATCTTGTAAATCAAGCGTTTCGTGGTCCACTCCACGGATAGGATCCGCGAAGCAACGCCTGAGTTGCGAAACGTGGAAGACGTCGTGAACTCTGGAAAGATGCGGAGGTAGTTCCAATTGGTAGGCAACTTCTCCTCGTTTGGCAATAATGCGAAAGGGTCCAATGTAACGAGGAGCCAATTTGCCTTTGATACCGAAGCGATGGGTTCCCTTTAACGGGGTAACCCGAAGGTAAGCTTTCTCGTCAATTTCAAATGTCATAGGCTTATGCTTACGATCATATTGACTCTTTTGGCGAGATTGTGCCGTTTTCAATTTCTCACGAATAACGCGAACCTGCTCTTCTGCTTCCTGAATCATATCCGGGCCAAAGAGTTGTCTTTCCCCGGTTTCTGACCAGTTAAGAGGCGTTCGACATTTTCGTCCATAGAGAACTTCGAAGGGAGCCTTGCCCAAACTAGCTTGATAGCTATTGTTATAGGCAAACTCCGCGAATGGAAGGCATTTCTCCCAACTCATTCCGAACGAGATAACAGAAGCTCGGAGCATATCCTCCAGAATTTGATTTACTCGCTCTACTTGACCACTTGATTGAGGATGGAAGGCGGTGCTAAAGGAGAGATGAGTTCCCATAGCATTTTGGAAACTTTCCCAAAATCGAGAGGTGAAGAGACTTCCATGGTCTGAGTTAATTTCCAATGGGACACCATGAAGAGACACTATTCGGGAGATGTATAAGTCAGCTAGCTGGCTAGCGGTGATACTCTCACGAACAGGTAGGAAATGGGCTACTTTGGAAAGACGGTCGATCACGACGAAGATGGCATTATTCCCCCTCTTGGTCCTGGGAAACCCAGTGATGAAATCCATACTGATTTTGTCCCATTTCCATTCAGGAATAGCCAAAGGTTGAAGGGTGCCAGCAGGCCGTTGATGCTCTGCATTAACACGACGACAAACGTCGCAATTAGCAATGTATTGAGCAATTTCCCTCTTCATCCTAGTCCACCAAAACCTCTGGCGTAGGTCTTGATACATTTTAGTACTACCGGGATGAATGGTGAGAGGGGATTCATGAGCTTCCTTAAGGATCATCTGGTGTAGATGTTGGTTCTTGGGAACCACCAGGCGGTTCTCAAAGAGGACAGCACCTTGCTCATCCATGGAAAAACATTTAGCTACTCCGCTAGCAATGTTTTCCTTAATCCGGGATATGCCCTTATCACGCTTTTGGGCAGCTATGATTTGATCCATAAGGGTAGGTTTCGCCACCAGGGTAGACAGGAATCCACGAGGAACAATGTGAAGATTAAGCTTACGAAATTCCTCATGGAGAAGTGGTTGACTTTGTTGTAACATCAGGTTGTTACAGTAGGACTTACGACTTAGTGCATCAGCCATGACATTGGCTTTGCCAGGGGTGTAAGTTATTCCTAAGTCGTAATCCGAGATCAACTCGACCCAACGTCTTTGCCTGAGATTCAAATCTGGTTGGGTGAAGATATATTTCAAGCTTTGGTGATCGGTGAAGATCTCGCAACGATTACCGAGAAGGTAATGTCGCCAGGTTTTGAGTGCATGGACTACAGCTGCAAGCTCTAGATCATGTGTGGGATAATTTTCCTCATGTGGGTGTAATTGCCGTGAGGCATAGGCAATTACCTGACGATCCTGCATGAGTATGCAACCTAGTCCTTGTCGCAAGGCGTCGCAATAGATAATAAAGTCCTTGGAGAAATCTGGTGGTACCAGTACGGGAACAGATGTCAGGCGTCTTTTTAGTTCCTGAAAACTGAACTCGCACTGTGGAGTCCACTCGAACTTTTTTATCTTTCTTGAGGAGTTCAGTTAGAGGTTTAGCAACCTTGGAGAAATTCTCGACGAAGCGGCGGCAATAGCTCGCTAGGCCAAGGAAACTCCGAACTTGCTTGACCGAAACAGGTGGAGTCCAATCAAGGACGGCTTGAACTCGCTCGGGATTGACAGCAATACCCTTACCAGAGATTACATGGCCTAGATAGGTCACTTCTGACAACCAAAATTCACACTTGGAGAATTTGGCATAAAGGCGATGCTCTCGAAGTTTCATCAATACCAGTCTTAGATGTTCGGCATGTTCCTCTTCATTTTTGGAGTAGATGAGTATGTCATCGAGGTATACTACGACGAATTTGTCCAAGTACTCCATGAAAACCGAGTTCATTAACCGGGAGAAAATGGCCGGGGCATTGGTTAAACCGAAGGACATGACGGTGTACTCGTATTGGCCATAATGAGTGACAAAAGCCGTTTTGGGAATGTCCCCGTTTCTGATTTTGATTTGATGGTAGCCCAACCTCAAATCCATCTTGGAGAAGACTGAGGATCCAGCGAGCTGATCGTACAGGTCGTTGATCCTGGGAAGCGGGTATTTGTTCTTGATGGTGACCAGATTGACAGGTCGGTAATCCACAACCATTCGATCCGTTCCATCCTTCTTCTTGACGAAGAGGACGGGGCAAGCCCAAGGAGAGGAGCTAGGACGTATGAACCCTTTGTTCAAGGACTCATCGAGTTGGTTCTTAAGCTCGGCTAGTTCTAAGGGTGCCATATTGTAGGGTCTTCTAGCAATTGGAACGGTTCCTGGAACAAGGTCTATCACAAACTCGACATCCCGGTCAGGTGGAACACCTGGCAGTTCTTCCGGAAACACATCCGGGAAGTCTCGGACTACCGGAACATCCTCAAGGTCTGGAAGAGGGTTTGCATTGAGAGAGTAAAGTTGGCGCTTGGCCACTCGAGTTAAGACATTAACTGTCTTGCCCGAGGGATGAGTAAGTTGAACGGTTCTAGTGGCACAATCGATCTTGGCGTAATGAGCCGACATCCAGTCCATACCCAAGATGATGTTTATGTCGGAGGACTTGAGAGCTATTAAAGATGCAAGGAAGACAAGCCTATCGACAAGAATTTCGTTCCCATGGCTTACCCTAGAAGTTTGCCATTTGGAACCCGGAGTTTGAATTACCATGGAAGTGGGCATGTCACAGAATGTCGTGTTATGCAACCGAGCATAATTCTCGGATATGAATGAATGAGATGCTCCAGTATCGAAAAGAACAGATGCCGGATGGCAGTTAACAAGGAGCGTACCAAGGACGACGTTGGGATCCTCATGAGCCTCTTTGGCTGAGACGTAGTTGACATGGCCACGTGCAGTAGTGGCCGGCTTGGCGTAGAAAGTCTTTCCCGCGGGCTTACCACGGCCAACGGACTTTCCAGCTTGATTGGGGTTGTTCTGGGGACACTCTCGACTATAGTGACCCGGTTCTCCACACTTGAAGCATGTTACCACAGTGGGGCGTGGAGCAACATTAGCAGCGGGGCCACCATAGGGCTTGGATGGTGCAATTTGCTGGTTGGGACGAGGCGCCTCAAAGGATGGCCTCGGGGTGAATCTGGGTGGCAGTGCGGTGCTTGGAATCCACACCCGGCGCTTCTGAGCTCCCGAGCCGGATGAAGACCCAAAATCACGAGAATGCTTGCGTGAAGCGTCATAATCAGTCTGGCCTGTCTCAGCACTGATAGCTTTATTGACCAACTTCTGGAAGGATGTGCACTCGTGCAGACGGAGATCGCGGCGAAGCTCAGGGCTAAGTCCCTTACGGAACCTTGCCTGCTTCTTGGCGTCAGTAGAAACCTCTTCAGGAGCATAGTGTGCCAGGTTCCCAAATTCTCGGCTATATGCATCCACAGTCAGCCTTCCTTGGGTGAAGTTGCAGAACTCCTCCCTCTTGCGATCCATGAGACCTTCCGGAATGTGATGCTCACGGAAAGCCTCGCTGAACTCAGCCCAGGTAGTGATTTGGCCGACCGGGCGCATAGCTTCGTAGTTTTCCCACCAATGGCTAGCGGGGCCCTCAAGATGATAAGCAGCATAGGTAACCTTGTCGGCTTCAGCTACGTTGGCAGAACGTAGCTTGTGGGTGATGCTGCGAAGCCAATCATCCGCGTCGAGGGGCTCGACGGAATGGTTAAACTTTGGTGGGTACAGCTTGATGAAGTCGTTGATTGACACCAAGGCATTTCGTGGGTGGCGTGCAGTGTTCTGCTCAATCCGCTCCAGCAGGCGGTTGGTCTCATGCTTGTTCCTTTCCGCCTCCAGCATCACTTCGGCCAGGGAAGGCGGGTGAGGTAAATTTTCACCTCTAGCTGCATTGGCTTCCCCCTGCTCCGGGGTAGCAGGGTTTCCGCGGGTGTTGACCATCCTAGGAGGGAAAACAAGACAACGGTTTAGACAAGGATGGCTCAAACTTAACAGGGAAGTGCAGAATGTAAAGGATAACGCGGAATGCAGAGATGCTCATTCGTATGCCATGGTAATATAAAACTGCCATATATACACCAACGGTCATACTCGTCATTCATAGTTTAGTACAAGCCCATGCTACAGTACAACTACGAAGGTAGACGTTACATCTCATCGGAGGCATTCCGAGTCCCTATACATTATTTGTCTACACCTCCGGAATCGATTACACCACCAAGTCGTATTCCACAAGTCACACAGGACAGTGGAGATACAACTACTACAATACTAGTGGTACTACTGCTAACTCAGATAGCTCCGTAGTAGTCCTCATAGAAGTCACCTCCATAGCCTGGAAGTTCAACGTGATCATCCGAAAACAGACGGTCCTGAGGAGCCTGTGGACCATAGGGGCTAGGATAAGGTCTTGGACCAACAAACGGTGGCCTGCGGGGACCAAGGGGTGGGGTGATGCCTCCCACATCACGCCAATCCACCATGTCTGGCAGAGCTGCTCTCACAGGATACAGATCCCTGGTATCCATACATCCAGCTTGCACCGCGGGTGCAAACCGAGTCAATGTGGCCCAATGATCAGCACGGGTATTGAAGAGCTCCAGCCTCAAGGCCCGATTCTCTCGGTCCTTATCTTCGAGCATCTCAGCGGTGGTACGAGTTAATGAGTCCTCCTGAGTGGAGTCAGCATAGATAGCCTGAAGATACCCCTGCGCTCCCGGAAGTGAAGCTGGCATGTAACGGAAGTCAGTGTTCCGAAGCAGGCCAGTCCGGACTCGCAAGATGGTCATCATGGAATAGGCAGCATCCTGCACAGCCATCTCAATGGTAACTCCGAGTCCATAGGAACAGTGAAGGGGCTCGGTAGATCCAGGATAGGAAGGAAATATCCTGACGGTGCATAAATACTGGCTCTGATTAAAGTCGCGGAACTGCTCTTCAACAGTGTATTCGGGATACCAACGGTATCCTGTCTCGATCATGACCCGGACCAACATAGCAGTATGACCGGGCACGTCGAGGCACCTGGTCAGGCGAACCACTTGGTTTTGAGACTGGTTGGCCATCTGAAAGCACAGCCACAAGACAAAGACATCAGAATTCCTAGGGAAAATTGGGCAGCATAACGGCTGTAAATGCTCAGAAAAAGATTTGAGACATCCACAACAGTTCACAATACCGCTCAACAGCATCATATCCAGGTTCTGATTCAAATAGCCACGTACTAAAATAGTAGAAACTGGACTGAAACTCGTAGCAAAAATCCTATGAGCTACTACGGATTAGTAACACGTGAACCTGATAGAAGAAGAGAGCCTAGTCCTTAACCCACGTTGAATGAGAAGAGAATGACTCAGATCAGAAGCATAGGGTAAAGGAGTAAAAGAACCTTACGTTCCCTCCCACAATCAATTCCCTTACATATAACTAAAGCATTTCTAGACTCGACATCGACCAGTTTGGCTGAACGAACCTACAGGCAGTCCGGCTCTGATGCCAACGCTGTCAGGACCCCGATTCCAGGCCACATCGATCTAGCTGGTAACACCTCATATCACTTTGCAGCCTCACGCACGGTATCCCACGGGTGTCGCCTTACCATGGCCCGGGACCGTTTGCGCCTTTTGGCTCGCGTATATGACAATGTCGCTAGCATCCATATGACCGAGAATCCGGGCCGACATGGCTAGTCGTGAACCCAAAGCGGCACAGACCTATGGAGACAGGCATACATGAATCACATCGAACATGTCGGTCATCAACGAGTGATTCCGGGCTGTAGCACTGGGCTAACAGGACTCCGGGGATCCCGGGCTGTAGCAGGCTAGACAGGACTCCGGAGATCACCGCGTGACATTTCCCCGAAGGGACAGACATAGGGACGAAGTGAAACACATGCCGGCCAGTCAAGTGTCCTGAACAGTAGTGCTGGGCTAGCAGGACTCCGGTGAACCGGGCTGTAGCGGACTACTATGGCTCGAGGAGCACTAGACTACATTTCCCCATAAGAAAGGCTGCGAAGGACAAACAACTAGATTGTCGGACCCCACTCATACCAAGCATTTCAATCATACATGCAATATGCTCGATATGAGTACATACAACATGGCATCACAACAAAACTCTACAACTCAAGTACTTTATTTAAAGGCTCCAGGGAGCCATACATAACATATCCATACAGGTAGGGGTCACATGACCCGACACTCAAGTCATACAGTCATACAAGCACATGCGGAAGCAACTAGTCTGAGTACAGACTCTAAAAAGAAAGAAGGCTTCTCAAAGCCTGTCTATCTACATAGGGCCCTCCATGGCCTGGATCACCACCTGGGTGTCTAGTCACTCGTCGACGTCAAGATCTACGTAAAACCCATCGGAGGGGGCAGTGTTGTCGTCTGAAAACAATAAATAAGCAAACATGAGTACAAAGGTACTCAGCAAGTCTTACATCAGAACCTACTGTACATGCTCATTCTCAAGAAGGTGGTGGGGTTTATGCAGCAAGCCAGCTTTGACTCTTGGCTAAGCTATCCTACGGAATCTTTTAGCAAAATAGTTTTCGCACACGAGTCCACTACTCACCATCACAATACTCCACCGAGGATCCTCCCTCGTATCCTGTGAGGGGGGCCATCCCCGGTACTCACACTTATCTTGAGTCTTTTAGTAGTATCCATTAACTTGTCTATGAACTGTATATGCAATCAAGTAGTCCTTTACCGCGGGCGCGGCTATTCGAATAGTTTTATACCCTGCAGGGGTGTACTTCGTCACACATGTTTTCACCACTTAGCGTCTGCACACGAAATGTGCTCGGCAGACTTCAAGCGAAAACCGACGTGGGTGTAGACCACGACCTGACTAACCTCACAAGTCTCTAGTCCAGGGTCATCGCCTATTCAGGTTCCATCCGCAAGGAAATCCGGCCGGGGTGTCCTCAACGGCCCCGAACGATGTGAACAGGGTTCCCGAGACACCAAACGGGTGACTCGGTACACCGTGCCACGGTGTATCTACCGCAACATAGCCCACCCCTAGGGTCAGCGCTACGCACGGCCGCCAACACATATCCTACAAACACCAGAAACTAGTTGCAACTCCTGGACTGAGGCGAGAGGGGTCGGTAAGTCGAGCGGGGTCATATTTCAGGGCCCAATGTGTGGTAGTAGCTGAATCTTAATTCACGCATACAGAACTCAGTTCTTAGGGACGGCTTCAATGAAACAACCCACCATGTACTCCTACATGGCCTCTCATCGATACCTTTACCAAAACATGTTCAACACATCCCACATATTACTGTCACAAGCATTTCACTCTAGCCCATCATCCAGATGAACCAGACCTGACACAACTCTAAGCATAGCAGGCATAGCAAGGTAGGAAACACAAAACATGGCTCAATCAACTCCTACACATGCTAGAGGGTTTCATCTAGTTACTGTGGCAATGACAGGTCATGCAGAGGATAAGGGTTCAACTACCGTAGCACACAGCAGTTTGAATCGTGTTGTCTTAATGCAGTAAACAAGAGCAGGAGCGAGAACATGGGTTGTATCGGAATGATCAATGGTTGCTTGCCTGATGGAGTGGTGACGGGATACTGCCCTTCAGTTGGATACTCGTGAATATCCTCGGAGGCAGAACCTACCACGAAGAACACAACCGAGCACAATCAACACATGACGATATGCAACAATATGATGCATGCTATGACATGGCAATATGGATGTGTCTTGAGCTAATGCAACTAGCTATGATTTAAATGGAGTTGGTTTGAGTACAAGATTCAAATTCCAACCCCATATATGATTATTTAAATGCCCTTTATTTGTTTTGTTCAAAACAGGGGACAAACGTTGTTCAAACATGCATGAAAATGGTACAGATGGATTCCTTGAATTTTTCTGATAATTTTACATATATAATTTGTCTCATTTGGAGTTATGGTTGAATTTCTATGAATTTTTGAAGTTTTGGGTATTTTCTGGAATTTCCTGAATTATTTTTAAACTAGAAAATGATTTACTGCGTCAGCTTGACGTCAGGGTGACGTCAGCTGGTCAACAGGGTTGCCTCCAGGTCAAACCTGACCAGTGGGGTCCACTGGTCAGTGTAACAGGGCAGGGAGAGAGGCTGACTAGTGGGTCCCGCCTGTCAGGGTCATTAGTTTAACTAATTTAAGTTAATCCTAATCCTGGTTCATTAGTGGCCTGGGGCCCACGCGTCAGTGACCCAGGGGGTCAACTGGGCCCACCCAGTCAGCAGTCAGCGGGGTCAAACCTGCCGGACTTGGTCCACGGCTCGTCGCCGGCGACGACAGAGACGACGGAGCGGCTCGGGAATGCTCTATAGGGATCCATTTTGAGCGTGGTTTGTTGCTACGGCTTGCTGGCGCTCTCGCGGATCTAGTGGTGGCAGCAGCAGCAGCTAGGATGGCCGGAGTTGACGGCGGCGAGCTCTTTGGCGGCCGCCGGAGTTCGGTTGCGCGCGGGGTCGCGTTTCTGTGCGTAGAAGAGCGGGGCAAGGGGGCTAGGAGGGTGCTACGCATCGCGGGGAGTAGGTTCGACACTCCAGGGTGACCACTTGGTCACCGGAGCATCATCGACGGCGACCTCGGGCGGCGGCGCACTTCGGTCATCATGGGGGTGACGGCTACGGCGATCAATTGGAGCGGGGAAGAGGGGGATTCGGAGCAGGAGCTCACTGGGGGCACGTAGAGCAGCTCGGTGGGCTCGGGGACGACCTGGAGACGGAGAATCGGGGCCGGCGATCTTCGGTGCCCATCGGTGAAGACGACGGCAATTGCGTCACTGCAGGGCTCCCGGCGTCGCTTGGAGTGGTGAGGAGGAAGGGTGGGTCGAGGCGGAGCTTTTGGGCGCAGCGGCACGGCGAGGGGTGGCCGGTGGCCACGGTGGCAGCGAACGGCGGTGACGGCGTCTCTCGGATGAGCTCGGGGAAGAGAGCCAGGGGAGCGAGAGAGAGTGGAGCGAGTGAGGGAGAGGAGCGAGGGGACACGGGACATCATCGTGGCGTCGCTAGGAGAGCCGGGGGGGAGCAGGAGGTGGAAGCAGGAGGTGGCTTCGCCTCCTGCGCGCGCGCCACGCCGTCGTCCTCCTGGCAAAGGAAGGAGACGACTGGCATGGCCTGGTGGGCTGGGCCGTGCTGGGCCGGTTGGTGGCGCCAGGTAAGTGGCCCACTGGCCTACTCTCTCTCTCTCTCTCAAATTTTATTCTGTTTTCTATTTTTGCTATTCTGTTTTGATTTAGTTTAAATACTAAATCATTTTATAAAATCCTGAAAATATTTATGGACACTTTCTGAAATATTTCAGTGGCCCAAAAATAATTCCAACATTATTTGAGCATTTGAATTATTTAATAGTATTTAAATGCCCAAATTCAAATATTTATGAATTAAGTCAATGCCCCTTTTGTTGACCTAAAAATATATGCACCATTTTTCCCAAGGGTTCTAACCCAAGGCAAAGAGGGTGAACATATCTGAAGGGCATTTCAGGTTCATTGAGTTTATTTTTAGTAAACCCTAGTTGATTTCAGGGGGGGTGATGGGGGTTCTGCTTTCCCCATTTCCATTTCTGATGAAAGTAGACATGATGCACACTCTAATGCATAACCTAGCTAGGGTGTGACAGGCCGAGCATAGCCTTAATATTTTAAAAGGATTCAAGCCAGTCAAAAAGACTCTTCGGCGTTTCTCTGAACCTAAGCGACAAGCCATGGGAGAGGAGCTGGCCAAGCTACTGGAAGCCGGATTCATTAAAGAAATAAAACATCCGGATTGGCTAGCAAACCTGGTGATGGTACCAAAGAAGGACAAATCCTGGCGCCTATGTGTCGACTTCAAAGACCTTAATAAGGCTTGCCCAAAGGATCCCTTCCCACTCCCTCACATCGATCAAATCATCGACGCTACCGCAGGACACGAATCATTGTGCTTCCTTGACGCATACTCCGGTTACCACCATATTAAGATGGCGGAGTCTAATCAAGCCGCAATGGCATTTATAACGCCATATGGCCGTTTCTGCTTTAACACAATGCCCTGCAGGCTCAAAAACGCCAGCGCAACATATCAGCGCATGATCCAGACATGTCTGGAAAAGCAGATCGGTAAGACTATGGAGGCATATGTAGACGATGTGGTCATCAAAACCAGACACCTCGACTCTTTAGTAGACGACTTGAGGCTCACGTTCACCAATCTCCGAACATACGACATTAAGCTCAATCCGGAAAAATGCGTTTTCGGCGTTCCCGCCGGAAAGCTCCCGGGCTTCATCGTCTCCAGTAGAGGAATTGAAGCAAATCTGGCTAAAATCCGAGCTCTGTGATAGTTGGCTATCCAACTGACCTCAAGCAAATCCAGAAATTGACTGGATGTGTGGCGGCTTTAAGCCGCTTTATCTCCCGATTAGGAGAAAAGGCACTTCCCCTTTATCACCTTCTTCGGCGCACCTAACACTTCTAGTGGACGGACGCAACCACGGCTGGACTGGAAGAAATAAAAGCCATCCTGGCCGCCAACCCAATCCTGGCTGCGCCAACTGTCGGCGAACCAATGCTATTATATATAGCGGCAACTCACCAAGTTATAAGCGCAGTGCTCGTCGTCGAACGAGAGATGGACGGACATAAATTCCCACTTCAAAAGCCGGTATATTATGTATCCACCGTCCTCACTCCATGAAAATCACGGTACCCACATTACCAAAAGATAGCATACGCGGTATTTATGGCATCCCAGAAATTATGACACTACTTTCAAGAGTGTTCGATTACAGTGGCCTCCGAAGTACCACTCAAAGAAATAATAAACAACCGCGATGCCACGGGTCGGATTGCCAAATGGGCCATCGAGCTCCTCCCGTTCGACATAACATACAAGCCACGACGAGCCATTAAGTCGCAAGTACTAGCCGATTTCGTAGCCGAATGGACAGAAGCCGAACTCCCTAAAGAGTACGGCGCATACTCTTATTGGATCATGCACTTCGACGACTCTAAAATGGTGGCTGGTCTGGGGGCTGGCGTCGTCTTGACATCCCCCACCGGAGATACGGTGCAATACATGCTCCAAATACTATATACAGACTCCAACAACGCAGCCGAATACGAGGCCCTACTACACGGCCTCCGGATGGCAGTCTCCATGGGGATCCAACGCCTAGAGGTGCGTTGGGACTCGAACCTCGCAATATCCCAAATAAATGGAGACTTTGATGCCAAGGATCCAAAAATGGTGGCATATCGCAATGCCATCCTCAAAATGTCAGCTCGGTTCGAGGGGCTTGAATTCCATCATGTGGCTCGGGAAAACAACCAGGCGGTGGACATCCTAGCCCGTATCGGCGCTAAACGCGACCCTGTCCCACCGAACATCTTCCTGGAAAGACTGTTTAAACCATCCGTGGTATGGGAAGGGGACACCGGCAAAAATAGTCCGGACCCGGTCACAACCCCAGATGCCGAACACTCTGACACAATCGGAGGCTCTGCCACCAAAATAACACCTTTAGCCCATGTGATAATGGTCGTCATCGCCCCGTGGACAGAACCATTCCTGGCCTACCTAACCAGACATGAATTACCCGAGGACCAAAACGAGGCCCGCTGCATAGTGCGGCGATCTAAAGCCTACAAGGTCCATGAGGGAGAGCTTTATAAGAAAAGCACAACCGGAGTCCTTCAAAGGTGCATCTCCGAAGAGGAAGGGCGGAAGCTTTTGGCAGAAATTCATGCCGGACTCAGCGGCCACCACGCCACAGCCTGGGCCCTAGTAAGCAAGGCCTTCCGTACAGGTTTTTATTGGCCGACGGCCCAGACAGATGCACAACATCTGGTACAGCATTGTGTCGGTTGCCAGCTTTTTGCAAACCAAAGCCACATGCCACCTATGGCCCTCCAAACAATCCCCATTACTTGGCCCTTCGTGGTCTAGGGGCTCGATATGGTCGGACCCCTCAAAGGGGGAACCCATAAGAGAAAATACTTACTGGTCATGGTGGATAAATTCACCAAATGGATAAAAGCCAAACCTGTCAAAATGGCTGAATCCGGACCAGTGATAGACTTCATATCCGGGGTTGTACACCGTTATGCGTCCCCTACAGCATCATCACTAACAACGGCATGGACTTTATAGCCGATGTGGTAAAACTTTGGTGCAGCAACATGGGCATCAAGCTCGATTATGCTTCTTTCTATCATCCGCAAACTAACGGTCGAGTCAAACGAGCGAATGGTCTTATCATGAGCAGCATTAAACCCAGATTAGTTCGGTCTTTAAAGGAATCAGACACTCATTGGGTAGAGGAGCTCGACTCCGTACTATGGGGGCTGCGGACCACTCCGAATCGCACTACCGGATACACACCGTTTTTTATGGTGTACGGCGCTAAGGCGGTGCTGCCTTGCGACATAATCCGTGACTCACCTCGAGTGCGCATGTACGAAGAAAGAGAGGCCGAGATCGATCGATAGGACAGTTTGGATGCCCTGGAAGAGGAGCGCGACGTGGCAAAAGCTTGTTCCGCATTCTATCAGCAACAGGCTCGAAGGTATCAAAGCAGAGAAGTGCGGGCCAAAGCCTATAACGTTGGCGAACTAGTTCTACGCCTGCCGGAGAAGAAAAAGAACAAGCTCAAGCCCAAATGGGAAGGTCCCTTCATTATCGACCAGGTTCTAATTGGTGGAGTGTACCGTATGTGGGATGCATCGAATAATCGACTCGAGCCAAACCCATGGAACGCAGCCAGACTCCGAAGATTCTACGCCTAGCGCTGGACTCTATGTTCGTCTCCTTATCTCCGTGAATTTTTTGCACACCTATTTTTTCTCTCTTTCTTTCCCTCTTTTCTCTTCAAGGCCCTAAGGAGTTACATTTGTGTCTTGGTTACACAATCTTGACGCGCTAACCGCGCTCAATATACCTGGGGGCTTCCTATACAAAAGCTTAATCTAATTACCTTTCCGGGCTTTATGCCCTGCACATGTGTTATTCTTCCGCATGTACCTTTTTTCGCCATTATATGCGTCGATATGACTTAAGTTTTGGCCAAGCTGGGTCGCATGGCTCTTGTATTTATGCCCTACGTTCCCGTTAATTCGGTTAGGGCATAAGGGGAGGACATCGGCGATTGTTACTGTCGGGTCAGCCGGATGTGTACCTCAGACTGGGTGAATCCGAAATCTAGCGTTCTTAAGGGAATATTTGGTCGGTGAATAAAAGATGACTTTCATTTAAATTACTACACACCCCCAGATGTTTTTAACCTGCGCCTCACAGTTCGGACATGCACATTAGGGCATGCGTACTCAGGGAAAGGAACCCTTAACGGAACTATTCTCCCTGGAAGATGTTTCTTACTATCCATGTAATATAACATAGCTAGTTGGGTACTTGTATGTTCAAGCACTTATGACCCCTACACCTGGTTTCCATGCATACCCCGGTTTTTATCTAACCGAGCGGGTATTCGGATACACTCCGGACTATCGGGTCCAGAGGTTGAAGCGAAAAGGTCCACCATGACAAATGATTTACAATCCGGCTAGGGACATTACATATGTCACTCGAAGTACACAGTCACTAAGACTGATTAAATTCTTCTTCTATACCCTCCAACAGGCTGTCTAGCCTACAATCCTATTGGAAATACTTTGCGGCTAATTCCACTTTATCATATGCTAAACTGACGGGGATCTCTCTTCCATCGGGCCCCACAGGTCCGACCTCGGCCATGTGGTTTGGGTCAGCCTTGGTATATTGTGTCTGCACCATAGCCCAGGCTTCCCTCGCACCTTGTCGGCAGGCTGATATTTTCCATAATCGGAAGTGCCGCCACGCTCCCTTTAGCTTCATGCTACCTCTTGAGCACTGCGTTGGATTTCCCCGAAGAGGAGAGGATGATGCAGCAAAGTAGCGTAAGTATTTCCCTCAGTTTTTGAGAACCAAGGTATCAATCCAGTAGGAGGCCACGCACGAGTCCCTCGTACCTACACAAAAACAATAGCTCAACGCAACCAATGCGCTTAGGGGTTGTCAATCCCTTCACGGTCACTTACGAAAGTGAAATCTGATAGAGATGATAAATAATATTTTTTTTGCTATTTTTGGTATAGAGATGCAAAGTAAAAAGTAAAAGCAAAGTAAAAGCAAAGCAATAATAAAGTGATGGAGACTAATATGATGAGAAAGAGACCCGGGGGCCATAGGTTTCACTAGTGGCTTCTCTCAAGAGCATAAGTATTCTACGGTGGGTGAACAAATTACTGTTGAGCAATTGACAGAATTGAGCATAGTTATGAGAATATCTAGGTATGATCATGTATATAGGCATCACGTCTGAGACAAGTAGACCGAAACGATTCTGCATCTACTACTATTACTCCACTCATCGACCGCTATCCAACATGCATCTAGAGTATTAAGTCAAAAATAGAGTACGCCTTAAGCAAGATGACATGATGTAGAGGAATAGTTTCATGCAATATGATAAAAAAACCCATCTTGTTATCCTTTGTGGAAACGATACAATACGTGCCTTGCTGCCCCTTCTGTCACTGGGAACGGACACCGCAAGATTGAACCCAAAGCTAAGCACTTCTCCCATGGCAAGAACAACCAATCTAGTAGGTCAAACCAAACTGATAATTCGAAGAGACTTGCAAAGATAACCAATCATACATAAAAGAATTCAGAGAAGATTCAAATATTATTCATAGATAGACTTGATCATAAGCCCACAATTCATCAATCTCAACAAACACACCGCAAAAATAAGATTACATCGAATAGATCTCCACGAGAGAGGGGGAGAACATTGTATTGAGATCCAAAAAGAGAGAAGAAGCCATCTAGCTACTAACTATGGACCCGTAGGTCTGAAGTAAACTACTCACACTTCATCGGAGAGGCTTGGATGATGATATAGAAGCCCTCCATGATCGATGCCCCCTCCGACAGAGCTCCGGAACAGGCCCCAAGATGGGATCTCGTGGATATAGAAAGTTGCGGTGGTGGAATTAGGTTTTTGGCTCCGTATCTGATCGTTTGGGGGTACGTGGATATATATAGGAGGAAGAAGTACGTCGGTGGAGCTTCGAGGGGCCCACGAGGCAGGGGGCACACCCTCGGGGGGGCGCCCTCCACCCTCGTGACCACCTTGTGGCTTTCTTGACGGAGGGTCCAAGTCTCCTGGATCTTATCTGATGAGAAAATCACGTTTCCGAAGGTTTCATTCCGTTTGGACTCCGTTTGATATTCCTTTTCTTTGAAACCCTAAAACAGGCAAAAAACAGCAATTCTGGGTTGGGCCTCCGGTTAATAGGTTAGTCCCAAAAATAATATAAAAGTGGGTAATAAAGCCCAATAATGTCCAAAACAGTAGCTAATATAGCATGGAGCTATCGAAAATTATAGATACGTTGGAGACGTATCAAGCATCCCCAAGCTTAATTCCTGCTCGTCCTCGAGTAGGTAAATGATAAAAACAGAATTTTTGATGCGGAGTGCTACTTGGCATAATTTCAATGTAAATCTTCTTAATTGTGGTATGAATATTCAGATTCAAAATATTCAAGATAAAAGTTCATGTTGACATAAAAATAATAATACTTCAAGCATACTAACAAAGCAATTATGTCTTCTCAAATAACATGGCCAAAGAAAACTATCCCTACAAAATCATATAGTCTGGCTATGCTCTATCTTCACCACACAAAGTATTTAAGTCATGCACAACCCCGATGACAAGCCAAGCAATTGTTTCATACTTTTGACATTTTCAAAACTTTTTCGATCTTCACACAATACATGAGCGTGAGCCATGGATATAGCACTATATGTGGAATAGAATGGTGGTTGTGGAGAAGACAAAAAGGGAGAAGATAATCTCAACGGGCTATGGAGATGCCCATCAATAGATATCAATGTGAGTGAGTAGGGATTTCCATGCAAGGGATGCACTAGAGCTATAAGTATATGAAAGCTCAACAAAAGAAACTAAGTGGGTGTGCATCCAACTCTCTTGCTCATGAAGACCTAGGGCATTTTGAGGAAGCCCATCATTGGAATACACAAGCCAAGTTCTATAATGAAAAATTCCCACTAGTATATGAAAGTGACAGAATGAGAGACTCTCTATCATGAAGATCATGGTGCTACTTTGAAGCACAAGTGTGGTAAAAGGATGGTAACATTGTCCCTTCTCTCTTTTTCTCTCATTTTTTATTTGGGCCTTCTCTTTTTTTATGGCCTCCCTTTTTTTCGCCCGGAGTCTCATCCCGACTTGTGGGGGAATCATAGTCTCCATCATCCTTTCCTCACTGGGGACAGTGCTCTAAGAATGATGATCATCACACTTTTTATTTTTCTTAAAACTCAACAATTACAACTCGATACTTAGAACAAGATATGACTCTATATGAATGCCTCTGGCGGTGTACCGGGATATGCAATGAATCAAGAGTGACATGTATGAAAGAATTATGAATGCTCGCTTTGCCACAAATACGATGTCAACTACATGATCATGCTAGCAATATGACAATGATGGAGTGTGTCATAATGAACGGAACGGTGGAAAGTTGCATGGCAATATATCTCGGAATGGCTATGGAAATGCCATGATAGGTAGGTATGGTGGCTGTTTTGAGGAAGGTATTTGGTGGGTGTATGATACCGGCGAAAAGTGCACGGTATTAGAGAGGCTAGCAAAGGTGGAAGGGTGAGAGTGCGTATAATCCATGGACTCAACATTAGTCATAAAGAACTCATATACTTATTGCAAAAATATAGAAGTTATCAAAGCAAAGTATTACGTGCATGCTCCTAGGGGGATATATTGGTAGGAAAAGACCATCGCTCGTCCCCGACCGCCACTCATAAGAAAGCCAATCAATAAATAAATCATGCTCCGACTTCATCACATAACGGTTCACCATACATGCATGCTACGGGAATCACAAACTTTAACAGAAGCATTTCTGAAATTCACAACTACTCAACTAGCATGACTCTAATATCACCATCCTCATATCTCAAAACAATCATCAAGCATCAATTTCTTCTTAGTATTCAACGCACTCAAAAGAAAGTTTTACAAATCTTGAATACCAAGCATATTATTATTATGCAAATTACCATGCTATTAAGACTCTCAAAATAATCTAAGTGAAGCATGAGATATCAATAGTATCTATAAAACAAATCCACCACCGTGCTCTAAAAGATATAAGTGAAGCACTAAAGCAAAATTATATAACTCAAAAGATATAAGTGAAGCACATAGAGTATTCTACCAAATTCCAAATTATGTATGGCTCTCTCAAAAGGTGTGTACAGAAAGGATTATTGTGCTAGACTAACAATCAAAGACTCAAATCATAAAAGACGCTCCAAGAAAAACACATATCATGTGGTGAATAAAAATATAGCTCCAAGTAAAGTTACCGATAGAAGTAGACGAAAGAGGGGATAACTTCCGGGGCATCCCCAAGCTTTGGATTTTAGGTGTCCTTAGATTATCTTGGGGATGACATGGGAATCCCCAAGCTTAGGCTCTTGCCACTCCTTGTTCCATAGTCCATCAAATCTTTACCCAAAACTTGAAAACTTCACAACACAAAACTTAAAGTAGAAAACTCGTGAGCTCCGTTAGCAAAAGGAAAGAAAAGACCACTTCAAGGTACTGCAATGAACTCATTATTTATTTATATGGGTGTTATACCTACTGTATTACAACTTCTCTATGGATTATAAACTATTTTACTAGCCATAGATTCATCAAAATAAGCAAACAACATACGAAAAACAGAATCTGTCGAAAACAGAACAGTCTGTAGTAATCTGTAGCTAGCGCAAGATATGGAACCCCAAAAATTCTAAAATAAACTGATGGACGTGAGGAATTTATCCATTAATCATCTGAAAAAATAATTAACTAAATATCACTCTTAAAATAAAAATTAAAGCAGTTCTCGTGAGCGCTAAAGTTTCTGTTTTTTACAGCAAGTTTAACAAGACTTTCCCCAAGTTTTCCAACGGTTCTACTTGGCACAAAGACTAATTAAACAAAAAAAACACAACCAAAACAGAGGATAAATAATTTATTTATTAAATAAAACCAAGGACAAATATTGGGTTGACTCCCAACAAGCGCTTTTCTTTAAAGCCTCATAGCTAGGCATAATATTTCAATGATGCTCACATGAAAGACAAGAATTGAAGCACAAAGAGAGCATCATAAAACACATGACAAACACATTTGAGTCTAACATACTTCCTATTCATAGGCATCTTATAGGCAAACAAATTATCAAGGCAAGCAAAAGCTAGCATATGCAAGGAAGCGGAAAGAAACAATAGCAATCTCAACATAACGAGAGGTAATTTAGTAACATGAAAATTTCTACCACCATATTTTCCTCTCTCATAATAATTATATGTAGGATCGTAAGCAAATTCAACAAAATAGCTATCACATAAAATATTTTCAACACGATCTACATGCATGCAAAGTTGACACTCTTCCAAAATAGTGGGATTAACATTAACTAAAGTCATGACCTTTCCAAACCCACTTTTATCAAAAACTTCATAAGATTGAACACTCTCCAAATATGTGGGATCTAAAGTTGACATTCTTCCAAACCCACTTTCAATATTATTGCAAAAATTATAATCAATCTCATATTAATCATGGGGTTTAAATAAATTTTCAAGATCAAAAGAAGAATCACCCCAATCATGATCATTGCGACAAGTAGAGGACATAGCAAAACTAGCATCCCCAAGCTTAGGGTTTTGCATATTATTAGCACAACTGGCATTAATAGAATTTATAATAGAATCATTGCAATCATGCTTTCTATTCAAAGATCTATCGTGAATCGCTTCATGAGGTAATTCATCACACTTTTCAGATTCACAAATTTCAAGCAAAACTTCATAAAGATAATCTAGTGCACAAAACTCACTAGCAATTGGTTTATCATAATTGGACCTTTTAAAAAGATTAGCAAGTGGATGAGGATCCATAGATCTTAGCTTCTCTGTTTAGTAATAAATAAACAACTATTCTAACCATACGAGCAAACAAGAAGCAAGCGGGCAAAAGGAGGCAAATAGAGAAAGAGAGGGAGGATAGAGAGAGAGGGCGAATAAAACAGCAAGGGTGAATTGGGGGGAGAGGAAAACGAGAGTCAAGTGGCAAATAATGTAATGCGAGAGATAGGGATTGTGATGGGTACTTGGTATGTTGACTTTTGCGCAGACTCCCCGGCGACGGCGCCAGAAATTCTTCTTGCTACCTCTTGAGCACTGCGTTGGATTTCCCCGAAGAGGAGAGGATGATGCAGCAAAGTAGCGTAAGTATTTCCCTAAGTTTTTGAGAACCAAGGTATCAATCCAGTAGGAGGCCATGCACGAGTCCCTCATACCTACAGAAAAACAATAGCTCAACGCAACCAACACGCTTAGGGGTTGATAATCCCTTCACGGTCACTTACGAAAGTGAAATCTGGTAGAGATGATAAATAATATTTTTTTGGTATTTTTGGTATAGAGATGCAAAGTAAAAAGTAAAAGCAAAGCAATAATAAAGTGATGGAGATTAATGTGATGAGAAAGAGACCTGGGGGCCATAGGTTTCACTAGTGGCTTCTCTCAAGAGCATAAGTATTCTGTGATGGGTGAACAAATTACTGTTGAGCAATTGACATAATTGAGCATAGTTATGAGAATATGTAGGTATGATCATGTATATAGGCATCACATCCGAGACAAGTAGACCAAAAAGATTATGCATCTACTACTATTACTCCACTCATCGACCGCTATCCAGCATGCATCTAGAGTATTAAGTTAAAAACAGAGTAACGCCTTAAGCAAGATGACATGATGTAGAGGGATAGTTTCATGCAATATGATAAAAACCCCATCTTGTTATCCTCGATGGCAACGATACAATACGTGCCTTGTTGCCCCTTTTGTCACTGGGAAAGGACACCGCAAGATCGAACCCATAGCTAAACACTTCTCCCATGGCAAGAACAACCAATCTAGTAGGCCAAACCAAACTAATAATTCGAAGAGACTTGCAAAGATAACCAATCATACATAAAAGAATTAGGAGAAGATTCAAATATTATTCATAGATAGACTTGATCATAAACCCACAATTCATCAGTCTCAACAAACACACCGCAAAAAGAAGATTACATCGAATATATCTCCACGAGAGAGGGGGAGAACATTGTATTGAGATCCAAAAAGAGAGAAGAAGCCATCTAGCTACTAACTATGGACCCGTAGGTCTGAAGTAAACTACTCACACTTCATCAGAGAGGCTTGGATGATGATGTAGAAGCCCTTCGTGATCGATGCCCCCTCCGGCGGAGCTCCGAAATAGGCCCCAAGATGGGATCTCATGGATACATAAAGTTGCGGCGGTGGAATTAGGTTTTTGGCTCCGTATCTGGTCGTTTGGGGGTACGTGGATATATATAGGAGGAAGAAGTACGTCGGTGGAGCTTCGAGGGGCCCACGAGGCAGCGGGGCGCGCCCTAGGGGGGCGCCCTCCACGCTCGTGACCGCCTCGTGGCTTTCTTGACGGAGGGTCCAAGTCTCCTGGATCTTATCTGATGAGAAAATCACGTTTCTGAAGGTTTCATTCCGTTTGGACTCCGTTTCATATTCCTTTTCTCCGAAACCCTAAAACAGGCAAAAAACATCAATTCTGGGCTGGGCCTCCGGTTAATAGGTTAGTCCCAAAAATAATATAAAAGTGGATAATGAAGCCCAATAATGTCCAAAACAGTAGATAATATAGCATGGAGCAATCAAAAATTATAGATACGTTGGAGACGTATCACTCCTCTGTAAGCTCCCCCATGCCTCCTGGCGGGCACGCGGATGGCCACAAGGCTTGAGCAATACTCTGCATCACCTGCCGAACTTGTTCGTGCAGTTGTGAGAGCTCTGGTAGAAGATCACCCGAAGACCCGGGCATCTCCTCCGCGGGACGACCCGTCAGCATACCTGCAGAACTAACGTTGTTAGCAGGCTTCTCTGCCGAACTCCTTTAAAAAGTTCATTCAAGCACTTACTAAAAATGCCACGCTAAAGCCATTTATTCTCCTTCACGGAGTTCGCAAGATGGGATCGGACATCCTTCAGTTCCAGGCCCAGACGGATATTGGCATCTTGGAGATCATTTTTCTCCTGCCTGACTCGCGTCCGCACGCGCTCGCCAGCATTTCGATGTCGATCATCACGTGCCGTATCCGCCTCCACGGCCTCCGGATTCACTCCGGGGCCACCTAGAACATCTATTGTTAGGTGTGCATGCATGCCGCATACTACTTGGTACCGATATTCTTTGCAATAGACAAAAAAAGTTACCAAGGGGACCCTTTTTGGACTCATTCAATGCGGCAACAGCGGCTTCCAGCTGGGCCTTGCATCCGTCCAACTCTTGAGACAGTTGGGAATACTTCTCCATAAGAACCTGCACAAATAATTTTCCTTAAATTAGTTGCGTCAACTGTTTCAAGTCTCAGGGGCTACTGATACATATAATCGTCAGATTTGCTTACCCGTATATCCCTTACATACTGGTCTGTGGCTCTGGCTAGACCATTTTGAGCAGCACGGTGGTACGCGTCTCCAGAATTGAAGGCATCAAATGCCTATGGTGAGAAGCAAGCGTCACGGAGTACGGCCCGGCGACGCCTATGATTCATGGCGCTCTCCACTTCTGAATTTGTAGCGGATAGTCTATCCGCATCCTCTATAGGAGGAGCATCCGGCGTCCACCCCATGTTGGCCTCCGCCTGTGTGTCCGGCCCTGGAGCCCGACTGGTGGAAGCGTGATCGGCAGCCTCTCTGGATATACTCCGGCAAGCGTTTGTTCTATTAAAGAAGCATGGACGTCATTGCATTTTGAGAAAGACGACAACTAGGGAGCGAGGTTTTGTGTCATACCTCTGCGCCGACGTCTCCGTCCTGACCGCCTTCCTTTTTGGCCTACCCGGCTTTGGTGCCTCTTGTTGGCGAGTTGCCGCGGGTTCGGCACGGCGTCCTGAATGCCTTCCCTGTAAAACACCGTTTTGTACGGTGGGTGAAGTGTCTAAAAGGGGATCGTATTTTTGGGAGTTGGGATTTTGGATTTTCTTACGTGCGACGTAGGGAGCAGTCCAGGATAGTCGGCCGTTATGGCCACCATGGCATCATCGCAGCTCAATTAATAGAATTGCCTGTCTATCAGCCCCACTAATATGTCCGGATCCTCTTCGAGTCCGGGACCGAGGGCCTGACCAGGGTCCTCTGGTTGTGGAGATGGGCTGTTGACCTCCGTTACAGCTTCTTGCAGTTCCTGCCGTAAAATGGCAAGGTGTGTACCTACGATGAAGAATGCGGGAAGAACGGGAGTAAAGAGGTATAACTCACCCAGCTTGGAGGGTTGTACATGGAGAATCCATCCCGTGGCTTGATACGGATGAACTCCTCTTCCTCTCCCTTAAACAACTCAGATAGAATTTTTGCTAAAGCAGCAGCGGAGTCCGGTCCCTTACGCCCACAATGGGTGGCATCATCTTCCCCGTTAAAACACCACAGGGGGTGCCCTCGATATTGAAGTGGCTGCACTCCCCGCGTTATGCATATTGACATAACCTCGATTGTTGTCAATCCTGATTGAGCCAGCGCTTTAATCTGGTTCATCAGGTAAAGGACTTCTCCGTTATCTTCCTCCGTGGGGCTCCATGGGCGCCAGCTTCAGCATTTCTTCAGAGGAGCATTGTTGAACTCAGGAAGACCCCGCCGAACAGGGCGTGGAAGGGGGACGTCCTCCATATAAAACCACTCTGAAGGCCAGTCTTCGGACGTCTTCTTCAGAGTACCGGACAGGTGTCCGGTTTCCGCGATGCGCCATATTTTGGCTCCACCCACTTGATAAAGTGACCCCTTCTGTGTGTGGGGCACAAGGCAAAATAACCTTTTCCACAGCTCGAAATGAGCCTCGCAGCCCAGAAATAGCTCGCAAAGGGCCACGTAGCCGGTGATGTGTAATATGGAAGCAGGGGTGAAATTGTGCAGTTGGAGACCGTAAAACTCCAGGAGCCCGTGGAGGAACGGATGAATTGGAAATCTGAGTCCCCTTAGTAAGTAAGGAACAAGGCACACACGCTCCCCCTTAGAGGGGCTGGGGAAGCTCTCCGCTTGCTCCCCGCCATTATAGGTGGCGAGCCCGGCTCGGACGGGGACCATATACGTTGGAGGGAGAAATCCCTGAGTCTGCAGCTCTACTAATCGACTGTGTGGGACTAAACACCTCTCCCAATCACCGGGCTTAGGGCTACGGGGGCGGGAGGAGGAGCTGTGGTGGTCGGCCATGTTGGAGTGGATTTTTTCTGAAGCGCGCTCCGATGGATTCTCGCCATGGGAGGATGGTATGGATTGGATCTAAGAATCTCCATCCCTTTAATAGACAATTTATTTACCTAGCTAGGGGGGCGAATGTAAAAATGCCCTGGCTCCTCGTATTCGTTCGACGCGTGGAAGATAGCCCTTATTGAGCACAGAAGCTAAGAAGTCCAACATTTATGGGGTCGGACACTACTTAACAAACATTCAAGATTTGGAGAAGAACTCGCCTTGCAATGCCGAAGACAATACTGCGCTTTGGCCGGACTGTTGGACTATGAAGATACAAGATTGAAGACTTCGTCTTGTGTCCAGATGGGACTTTACTTGGCGTGGAAGGCAAGCTAGGCAATACGGATATGTATATCTCCTCCTTTGTAACCGACCTTCTGTAACCCTAGCCCCCTCCGGGGTCTATATAAACCGGAGGATTTTAGTCCATAGGACAACATACAATCATACCATAGGCTAGCTTCTAGGGTTTAGCCTCTTCCATCTCGTGGTAGATCAACTCTTGTACTACTCATATTATCAAGAACAATCAAGCAGGACGTAGGGTATTACCTCCATCAAGAGGGCCCGAACCTGGGTAAACATCGTGTCCCCTGCCTCCTGTTACCATCCTCCTTAGACGCACAGTTCGAGACCCCCTACCCGAGATCCGCCGGTTTTGATACCGACACCGATCCTCAGGAGATGTTGTATAGCTGCAGAGTTTCTCTTTTTTAGAAGGCCTCACGAGGCGCCTCGTCCTACCTCGCGTGAGCCCCCGAGCGTAGGTTGGTTGTGGCTGGTACACCACATCGTGTTACCCGGAGGCACGGACTTAAGAGGGTGCGCATGCCCATGAGCTCGTTCAAGAGCGTCTCGTGAGGATCAAGGACGCTGGAGCTCTAGGGCAACAAGGCTTCGGTGAGGTGTGGCTGCAGGCAAGCCCAGGCTGCACACCTGCCGAGCCCCCGCGCGCATAACGCGCAAGGAGGAGCGATGGGTAACTGCCACTCTTCCTGGGGAAAGAGGAAAGGCGAACAAACAAGAGAGAAAATTCCAACTCTACTGAATGAAAGATGCGAGAACTCCAAATTCATTCAAGAAGTCGAAAACCAGCTACAGAAAGCAAGCAAAGAACAGCCGCGTCCGGCACCTAGACTAGTCTTCATGTCTTCCCACTAGCACGGAGCATGGGGCCTCCACTAGGATGTGGGTGGGAGCCCCCCCCCCGCCCCCCCCCCCCCCCCCCCCCGTGAGGCCCAGGGTGACCTCAGGTGACTCCGGGGCATGTACAGCCCCAACTCATTATTATGTGAGAGTGTCACGAGAAGAGATCGACCTTCATAGGTGTGGGGCCTTGCTTCATGGGTAGAACTTCCGGAGGTGCTGGATGTTCTAGGCGTTCTGGATGGGGATCCCGTCATGCGTCTCCAGGCCTGGAGACACAGGCGATCCTGAACGGGCCCTCCCACATGGGCGAGAGATTATGCAGCCCTTCCCTAGAGAGCACCCGCCTCAGGACGAGATCACCCACCTCGAGTGTCCTGGAGCGGACGCTGCGGCAGTGGTACCACCGCAGTGCCTGCTGGTACCTCGTAGCTTGGAGCAAGGCCTGGCGGCGGCGTTCCACCCCCAGCACGAGGTCCATCCCCCGCGTGGCATCCTGGCGTGCCTCATCAAACGCCAAGACACGTGTGGAGCGATGCCTGACCTCGTGAGGGAGAACCACCTCGGCTCCTTAGATGAGGAAGAACGGAGTCTCGCCCGTTGTCTTGGTCGCAGTGGTGCAGATGGACCATGGCATGGACTGGAGCTCGTCGAGCCAGCCCCTGCCGCATGCCTCGAGCTTCTTCTTGAAGGTTCTTGCCTTGAGGCCCCTCAGGACTTCTGCATTAGCGCGCTCGGCCTGGCCATTGCTCCTGGGGGGTGCCACCGAGGCGTAGCATATCTGCGTTCCAAGGTTAACACAATATGTTTTGAAAAGGTTGCTGGTGAACTGCGAGCCATTGTCGGTGATCATGCGATTGGGAACCCCAAATCGGCTCACGAGGCCCTTGATGAACTTGATGGCTGAGTCGAACGGGATGGTGCGGACGGCCTCCACCTCCGCCCACTTGGTGAATTTGTCGATGGTGATGTAGAGGTAGAAGTAGCCCTCGGGCGCTCGAGGAAACGGGCCTAGGATGTCTAGCCGCCAGACCGCAAATGGCCATGAGAGCAGGATGGTCTAGAGGCTCTGGGCAGGCTGGTGGATCTGGTTGGCATGAAACTGACAGGCCTCGCAGGATCTTACCAGTTCGGTGGCATCATTGAGCGTCGTGGGCTAGTAGAATCCGCTGCGGGATGCCTTGCCCATGAGGGTATGCGACGAAGAGTGATGCCCACAGTCCCTGCCATCTATGTCAGCTAAAAGCTCGCATCCCTGCTCCCTGGAGATGCATCGTAGAGAGACATTGTTTGGCCGTCTCCGATAGAGCTCACTGTCCTGGATGCAATACACGGCGGCCTGGTGGGCCACACGCTCTACGTCTTCCTCCTCCGGCAGGGTGCCTTGGAGCAGGTACGCCTTGAACTCCTTGGTTCAGCACCCCTCCCGAGGTTCAAGCGCGAGGAGCAGCCGGGCTCCCGAGGTTGGGCCGCAAGCTGAGGCGCCTGAGAGGGGCGCTGTGGGGAGCTCTTCCTGTGGCGACGCTGGTTCCGCAGTAGGGGGAGCTGCCGATGGCTTGAAGAGCCACTCCTTGAAGACGCCGGGCTCCTGAGGCAGGCACCGAGACACCCTCTTGGTGATGTCATCCGCCTCCTTGTTTGTGCAGTGTGGCACGTGCTGTAATTCTAGGCCCAAGAATTGTTTCTCAATTTTGCATACCTCCTCGAGGTATGCCCCCATGTACTTGTCCTTCGTCTTGTATGCTTTGTTGGAGAAGTTGACGAGGAGCTGGGAGTCGCCCCTGATGGTGAGGCGCCTCACTCCCAACGCTGCCGCAGCCTTGAGGCCGGCGATCGGGCCTTCGTATTCCGCGATGTTGTTGGAGACCTTCTCTCCCTGCTGCAGGCAGAGCTGCACGACGTAGTAGAGCTTGTCCTGGGTGGGCGAGATGAGCATGGCTCCAGCCCCCGCGCCCTGTCGTGTGAATGCACCGTCGAAGTACATGATCCAACCATCTGGTGCCTTGCTTCCCGGTGAGAGGGAGCGGTCCTCACCCACTTCCGGGTCGGGAACATCGGTCCATTCTGCCACGAAGTCGGCGAGGACCGCACCCTTGATGACTTTGGTGGTGCTGAACTCCAACTGGAATGCCTCTAGTTCGATGTTCTATTCGGCAACCCTCCCTACAGCGTTAGGGCTCCGAAGGACTCTCTCCAAAGGGTAAGCTGAGACGACCTTGATGGGGTGGCCTTGGAAGTAGTGGTGCAGCTTTCGCGAGGCGATGAGGAGCGCGAGCAGGAGCTTTTGGGGCATGGAGTAGCAGGCCCATGCATCACGTAGCACCGTGTTGACGAAGGATACTGGGTGCTCGACGAGGGTGGGGCGTTGGTGGAGTCTTGCTTTTCCTGAGATCGAGCGTCCCTAGGGGCCTTGTCATCTGTCGAGGCAGATGTGACCTCAGGAACCCCGTCCTCAGGGGTCTCGTTGTCTGGAGGTTTGACCGGGGACTCAGGAGCGTCGTTGACCGGCAGGGCGGCCGAGGCCTCATGAGCACTGTCCTGAGACTGCGGTGCGACAACCGGGTGCGAGGTGCTTCCCCGCGAGCCCTTGATCGGGTGCTCCTCCCGAACCGCCACCAGCGCCGCGCTGGCAGAGTGAGGTGTGGCAGCCAGGTATAGCACCAAAGGTTCAAGGGGGCGTGGTGCTACCATCATCGGTGGGCTGGTGAGATACCTCTTGAGGTCTTGGAAGGCAACGTTGGCCTCCGGAGTCCACTCGAATGGGCCTTTCTTCTTCATCAGCTTGAAGAATGGGAGGGCGCGCTCCCCCAGCTTGGAGATAAAGCGCCCGAGCGAGGTTACGCAGCCCGCCAGCTTCTGCATCCCCTTGAGGGTCTGTGGCAGGCTCATCCTTTCTATGGCCCTGACCTTCTCCGGGTTGGCCTCGATCCCTCTGTGCGACACCAGGAAGCCCAACAATTTGCCAGATGGGACGAAACACACATTTTTCTGGGTTGAGCCGCAATTTCACTTGGTGCAGGCTGGCGAATGTCTCCTCTAGGTCCTCAATGAGGGTTCTAACTTCCTGAGATTTCACCACTATGTCATCGACGTATGCCTCGGCTTTCCTATATGCATCTTGTTTTTCTTAGTACGGCAGTAGCATTATAAGGCACAAGATGATGATGGCCATATCATATCACTTATATTGATTGCATGTGATGTTTATCCTTTATGCATATTATTTTGCTTAGTACAGCGGTAGCATTATAAGATGATCTCTCACTAAAATTTCAAGGTATAAGTGTTCTCCCTGAGTATGCACCGTTGCGACAGTTCTTTGTGCTGAGACACCACGTGATGATCGGGTGTGATAAGCTCTACGTTCACATACAACAGGTGCAAGCCTATTTTGCACACGCAGAATACTCGGGTTAAACTTGACGAGCCTAGCATATGCAGATATGGCCTCGGAACACTGAGACCGAAAGGTCGAGCGTGAATCATATAGTAGATATGATCAACATAGTGATGTTCACCATTGAAAACTTCTCCATCTCACGTGATGATCGGACATGGTTTAGTTGATATGGATCACGTGATCATTTAGATGACTAGAGGGATGTCTATCTAAGTGGGAGTTTTTAAGTAATATGATTAATTGAACTTTAATTTATCATGAACTTAGTCCTGATAGTATTTGCATAACTATGTAGTAGATCAATAGCTCGCGATGTAGCTCCCCATGTATGAGAACAAAGTATGGACTTTGGTCTACTTGCCTGATGATCGGCAAGCCATAGAGAATAAATTGGATCTTCAAGAGGAAGACGGATGCTAATAGTAGTGTTACCATCTACAAAGCTCGAATTGTCGCAAAAAATGTTTTCGACAAGTTCAAGGTGTTGACTACAATGAGATTTTTTCACTTGTATAGATGCTTAAAAGTCTGTCTGAATCATGTTAACAATTGCCACATTTTATGAAATTTGTCAAATGGATGTCAAACCTGCATTCCTTAATGGATTTATTAAAGAAGAGTTGTATATGATGCAGCTCGAACGTTTTGTCGATCCTAAAGGTGCTAACAAAGTGTGCAAAGCTCCAGCGATCCATCTATGGACTGTTGCAAGCATCTTGGAGTTTGAATATATGCTTCGATGAGTTGATCAAAGCATATAGTTTTATACAGACTTGTGGTGAAGCCTATATTTACAAGAAAGTGAGTGGGAGCACTACAACCCTTCTGATAAGTATATGTGAATGCCATATTGTTGATCGGAAATGATGTAGAATTTTCTGGAAAGCATAAAGGAGTGTTTGAAAGGAGTTTTTTCAAAGAAAGACCTCGGTGAAGTTGCTTACATATTGAGCATCAAGATCTATAGAGATAGATCAAGACGCTTGATAAGTTTTTTCAATAAGTACATACCTTGACAAGTTTTTGAAGTAGTTCAAAATGGAATAGTTAAAGAAGGAGTTCTTGCCTGTGTTGCAAGGTGTGAAGTTGAGTAAGACTCAAAGCCCGACCATGACAGAAGATAGAGAGAGAATGAAAGTCATTCCCTATGCCTCAACCATAGGTTCTATAAAGTATGTCATGCTATGTACCAGACCTATTGTATACCCTGCCCTGAGTTTGGCAAGGGAGTACAATAGTGATCTAGGAGTAGATCACTGGACATTGGTCAAAATTATCCTTAGAGGACTAAGGAAATGAAGAGTTCGTCGATTATGGAGGTGATGAAGAGTTCGTCATAAAGAGTTACGTCGATGCAAGCTTTGACACTGATCTGGATGACTCTGAGTTTCGATCTAGATACATATTGAAAGCGGGAGCAAATAGCTAGAGTAGCTCCGTGCAGAGCATTGTAGACATAGATATTTGCAAAATGCATACGGATATGAATGAGGCAAACCCATAGACTAAAACTTATCTCACAAGAAAAACATGATCACACCTAGATTATTGACTCTAGTAAACCCTTTGAGTGTTGGTCACATGGCGATGTAAACTATAGAGTGTTGAATCACATGACGATATGAACTATAGGTGCTAAATCACATGGCGATGTGAACTAGATTATTGACTCTAGAGCAAGTGGGAGACTGAAGGAAATATGCCCTAGAGGCAATAATAAAGTCGTTATTTATATTTCCTTATATCATGATAAATGTTTATTATTCATGCTAGAATTGTATTAACCGGAAACTTGATACATGTGTGAATGATATGTCTCCAACGTATCTATAATTTTTTATTGTCCCATGCTATTATATTATCAACCTTGGATGTTTTATATGCTATTTTATATGATTTTTCGGACTAACCTATTAACCTAGAGCCCAGTGCTAGTTTCTGTTTTTCAATGTTTTTGAGTATCGCAGAAAAGGAAAAGCAAACGGAGTCCAATTGACCTGAAATTTCACGGAGATCATTTTTGGACCAGAAGAAGTCCACGGAGTACCAGAGATGGGCTAGAAGAGTCCCGAGGCCACCACGAGGGTGGGGGCGCGCCCTACCGCCTTGGGCATGCCCCCTACCTCCTGGCCGCCTCGGGGACCCCCTGACTTGTTCCCGACTCCAACACCTCTTATATAACCCCAAACTTCCAGAAAGAAACCTAGATCGGGAGTTCCACCGCCGCAAGCCTCTATAGCCACCGAAAACCAATCTAGACCCATTCCGGCACCCTGCCGGAGGGGGGAATCCCTATCTGGTGGCCATCTTCATCATCCCGGCGCTCTTCATGACGAGGAGGGAGTAGTTCTCCCTCAGGGCTGAGGGTATGTACCAGTAGCTATGTGTTTGATCTTTCTCTCTCGTGTTCTTGATTCGGCACGATCTTGATGTATCATGAGCTTTGCTATTATAGTTGGATCTTATGATGTTTCTCCCCCTCTACTCTATTGTAATGGATTGAGTTTTCCCTTTGAAGTTATCTTATCGGATTGAGTCTTTAAGGATTTGAGAACACTTGATGTATGTCTTGCATGTGCTTATCTGTGGTGACAATGGGATATTCACGTGACCCACTTGATGTATGTTTTGGTGATCAACTTGCGAGTTCCGTGACCTCGTGAACTTATGCATAGGGGTTGCCACACGTTTTTGTCTTGACTCTCCGGTAGAAACTATGGGGCACTCTTTGAAGTTCTTTGTGTTGGTTGAATAGATGAATCTGAGATTGTGTGATGCATATTGTATAATCATACCCACGGATACTTGAGGTGACATTGGAGTATCTAGGTGACACTAGGGTTTTGGTTGATTTGTGTCTTAAGGTGTTATTCTAGTACGAACTCTAGGATAGATCGAACGGAAAGAATAGCTTCGTGTTATTTTACTACGGACTCTTGAATAGATCGATCAGAAATAATAACTTTGAGGTGGTTTCGTACCCTACAATAATCTCTTCATTTGTTCTCCGCTATTAGTGACTTTGGAGTGACTCTGTGTTGCATGTTGAGGGATTGTTATATGATCCAGTTATTTTATTATTGTTGAGAGAACTTCCACTAGTGAAAGTATGAACCCTAGGCCTTGTTTCAACGCATTGCAATACCGTTTATGCTCACTTTTACCACTTGCTACCTTGCTGTTTTTATATTTTCAGATTACAAAAACCTTTATCTACCATCCACATTGCACTTGTATCACCATCTCTTCGCCGAACTAGTGCACCTATACAAGTTACCATTGTATTGGTTGTGTTGGGGACACAAGAGACTATTTGTTATTTGGTTGCAGGGTTGTTTGAGAGAGACCATCTTCATCCTACATCTCCCACAGATTGATAAACCTTAGGTCATCCACTTGAGGGAAATTTGCTACTGTCCTACAAACCTCTGCACTTGGAGTCCCAACAACGTCTACAAGAAGAAGGTTGTGTCGAGACATCAAGCTCTTTTCTGGCGCCATTGCCGGGGAGGTTAGCGCTTGAAGGTATATCTTTAGATCGTGCAATCGGATCTTTTAGTTTCTTGTTTTATCACTAGTTTAGTTTATAAAAGAAAACTACAAAAAATGGAATTGAGGGTGCCTCATATGCTTCATCTTTTTTAATATATTTCATGAAAATAAGGATTCCGATAATTGTGCTCAATTGCTAGAGGAAGAATGCATTAAAATGTTTGGCACTAAATCTTTGAATGATAAGCATGATTGCAATGTTGTTAGTATGAACTCCTTGAATATCCATAGTACTAATGATGATTGCACTAGTCATGATGAAAATATCTCATATAAGCATGTCAATTTTTGTGGAGTGCATAGAGTTCGCAAGTACACACCAAATAGGGAAGATAGATTTTGCAATAGGCATAAGTATTTAGAAACTAAATGGTTGCAAGAGAGGCTAGATGCTTGTGCTAAAGAGTTAAAATTTCTTTGCCATCCTTGTGAACTTTGCAATGAAAGTGATCATTTAAATATCCAATGCAAATTGTTTCATGATCAAATCGTGTCCAAAAATTGTGATGACTTGATTTCCCTTGCACATCATTATGAACTTAGTTTGCTTTTGGGTTATGAAGAAATGAAACGTATAACTAAGGATATTCCAAAATTTGCCCTTGATAAAGTTCTTGATTTTGATCTAGAGGAAATTTATATGTATTGTGCGGTGAATTGCATCGAAAATCCTTATATTGCCAATTACATAAAGTCAAGAAAATAATTAGAAGATGAAGAGAATACTAATGAAAGGGAAGAGATTCCCCAATATCCTCCTATTTTTTCTTATGATGAATCAGGTAACGAGGAAGAGCCTTCTATCCAACCTATCTCATTAATAAGGAGCTCCAAAAAGAGTTTTAAACCCACACATGATGCGAAGAAGCAAAAGAAAAGACATAGAAGCAAAGGTAAAAGGTATCCCTCCCAAATGATGTTGCTCCTGTCACTCATTGTGATGATGATAATGGCTATACTATTGGTGCTATCCATACTTGTGACGCCCCGAGACCGATGTGCCAGGTGTCTTCCAGTTATTCCTTGTTGTTTCCTTGTCTTTTCTTGCATGTTGCATCTTTCCATGTCATCATCCGCATTGCATCTGCATGTGTTCAAAACTTGCATTCGTCCAGGTCTCCTAGTTCTTTCCGTTGTCTGTTCTGAGCCCAGACACACTTGCACGCGCCCGCAGCATGTCCGAAATATTATTTTATAAGTGGACAGAAAATGTTCTCGGAATGGGTTGAAAGTTGGCATGCGGGGTTGTATGTTGTTAGTAGGCCGTCTGCCAAGTTTCATCGCATTCGGAGTCTGTTTAATGCCCCAACAGATATATATAGCGACATTATTGCCAGTTAAATCGTCGGACGATTTCGGTCTCCGAAAATTGTCGCTGGGTTTTCCCTCTCTTTCCTCCCTAGACCGTCTACACAGTCCACTACCTACCGCCAGGCCCAACCTAACCTCTCTCGCCAGCCCGCGGCTCTCCTCGCGCGCGCGTCCGAAAGCTGTCCTGGACCCGACCCGGGCAGTCGTAACCGTTGGATTTGGATCATCCCCTAACATCCCTAAAACATCTCCGTTTTCTTATTTGGACTCCCTAGCCTATTTATTCCCGATCGTTCGGTTTAAATCGGATGATCCAAACCCTCCCCTTTATCTATATATAGATCAACCTCATACCTCATACCAAATCTAGCCTAATCCTAAAACCTAGGAGGTTTGTCCCTCCCCGCCGCCACTCTCCCCATCGGGATCCAAAACCAGCCAACTAGCATCCTCCTTGTCTCCTTCTTCATCGGGATCCTTCCCGATCTAACCCACCTATCACCAACCAGATCTCACTCGATCCCTTTGCCCTGCCGCGCCAGAGCGCTCTGCCTCGCGCGCACGATCAAAGGAGAGGAGATCCTCCTCGCTCTCTTGAAGCCCATGTCTCCTCTCGATCCAGAGAAGAGGAGCTTCTTCTGGAGCCCTCCCGTACGCTTCCTATGCTCGGACCCGCCGTTGTCCCGTGCGTCACCTGACAGCTCGCCGGAGACGAGCACCACCACCAGGCCGTTGCCCTCTCCCTGTTTCCTGTGCTACCTCCTTTCTCTTATCTCCTGTCCTCACTCCTCATCGTCAACTCCCTCTCAACTCTCTCCACAGGGACCTGTCATGGAGGACCCCGTCGCCCCGCCAAGTACCTCGCCGGAGCACCGCGGCGACCCCCGCGCCTTGTCGCCATGGATCCACCCGCTCCAAGACCTCGCCTCCGCCCAGAACCCACCTGGCGCCACCGCCTTCGCTTGCCTTGCCGTCGCCAAGTCCCTATCGCCGCCCCTGCTACCCCTGCTTCGAGCGGGACGGGACGACGCGCCCCTGCTCCTCGTCTGGACACTCTGGCGACCTACAAGCCAGCCACGCGCCACCGCCCGAGGACCCCGCCGCCATGGCCTCGAACTCTGTCACCTCGCGTCTCCCTGTGCCATCAAGCGTCGCCCCCGTCTGGATCCATCGGGCCCCGCCATTCCCGGCCTCCCCGCGGTCCACCTCGCCTTGCCATCCCCGTCGTCAAGTCCGCCGCTGCATCCTCTGCTTCCCCTGCTCGAGGCGACCTCGCGCACCTGCATCGATGGGGGTCAACGCTCCCGAGCGCGTTGACCGCGCCCTTGCCCAGCCGCCTTTGTGACGCCACTCCACGCGTGGGCCAGCTAGTCATGCCAGGCCCAGCTCGCGCCGGCCCAATGGCCACACTGGGTGAGGCCACAACCAAGCGCCCCTCCTCTTGTTTTTTTTCCTCTGTTGGGCTTCCTGTCCAATTTCGGCCCAGAGTCTATTTTTTTAGGCTCTGTGATTTAGTATTTATTGAAGAGAACACAATTTTACAGAAAAGACCCTAGCCTTCATGCATATAATTACTCATGAACCGTGCACCGGAATTAAACAAACTTTATATGAAACATGCTTAGGATTTTGTGTAGATTAATAATATCCAACTTTCATCCATGTTTAAAATGTTTGAATTGTTGTTTGCATTAATTTGCTTAAAGGCCATGCTAAAATGATTTATTTCATAACTAATTAACCGTAGCTCCATTTTAAATAAACTTTATATGTAAATGGGGTGGAAATGCATAGATTAACATAGTGGTAGTACTTTGCATGTTTAACAATTCTAAAATTGTGTATAGGGCAAAACAATACCAAAACCATAAATTGTTTATGGGGATTTCCCGGAGTTGTTGTTTGATGTTTCCGGCCCCATTTAAATTGCTTAGATAGTGTAGTTTACTTGTGCTTCACCTCTTGCCATGTTAAGAACATTTAAACTTGTTGGGTGCTTAAACAAGAGCGAACTAAATAATTGATGTGGTGTTTCGTCAATATGCAACTCGTTGCATATTGAGCCCCACTTAACTTGTAGTATTGTTTGTGCACTTTGCCATGCCATGAATCATTAAAATGGACCTGCATCATACTTGATTGTGCATCATGCCATGTTTATGCTTGTGTGTTTACCATGTTGTTTGCTCCTTTTCCGGTGTTACTTCTTCTCGGTAGTTCCGGTAACGTTGCGTTTGTGAGGACCCGTTCGACTACGTCCATTTGTCTTCTTCTTGGACTCGTTCTTCTTCCTTGTGGGATCTCAGGCAAGATGACCATACCCTTGAAATCACTTCTATCTTTGCTTGCTAGTTGTTCGTTCTATCACTATGTCGCGCTACCTACCACTTGTTATATCATGCCTCCCATATTACCATGTCAAGCCTCTAACCCACTTTTCCTAGCAAACCATTGTTTGGCTAAGTTACTGCTTTTGCTCAACCCTTCTTATAGCGTTGCTAGTTGCAGGTGAAGCTGAAGTTTGTTCCATGTTGGAACATGGTTATGTTGGGATATCACAATACCTCTCATTTTAACTAATGCATCTATATACTTGGTAAAGGGTGGAAGGCTCGGCCTTATGCCTGGTGTTTTGTTCCACTCTTGCCACCCTAGTTTCCGTCATACCGGTGTTATGTTCCTTGATTTTGCGTTCCTTACGCGGTTGGGTGTTATGGAAACCCTTTGACAGTTCGCTTTGAAGAAAACCCCTCCAGCAAGGCCCAACCTTGGTTTTACATTTGCCTTACAACCTAAGCCTTTTTCCCTTGGGTTTCCGGAGCCCGAGGGTCATCTTTATTTTAACCACCCCGGGCCAGTGCTCCTCTGAGTGTTGGTCCAAAACAGAGCCACTTGCAGTGCCACGTTGGGGAAACTTGAGGGCTGGTTTTAGTTGTACGTAGTGTTCATCCGGTATGCCCTGAGAATGAGATATGTGCAGCTCCTCTCGGGATTTGTTGGCACATCCGGGCGGTCTAGCTGGTCTTGTTTTACCATTGTCGAAATGTCTTGTAACCGGGATTTCGAGACTGATTGGGTCTTCCCGGGAGAAGGAAGATCCTTCGTTGACCATGAGAGCTTGTGATGGGCTAAGTAGGGACACCCCTACAAGGTATAAACTTTCGAGAGCTGTGCCGCGGTTCTGTGGAAGATGGGAATTTCTTAATGTCTGGTTGTAGATAACTTGAAACTTGAATTAATTAAAATGCATCAACCGTGTGCGTAGCCGTGATGGTCTCTTTTCGGCGGAGTCCAGGAAGTGAACACGGTCTTGTGTTATGTATGAACGTAAGTAGTTTCAGGATCACTTCTTGATCACTTCTAGCTTCTCGATCATTGCGTTGCTTCTCTTCTCGCTCTTATTTGTGTATGTTAGCCACCATATATGCTTAGTGCTTGCTGCAGCTCCACCTCATTACCCTATCCAACCCATCAGCTTAAATAGTCTTGATCTCACAGGTGTGATATTGCTGAGTCCTTGTGACTCACAGATACTTCCAAACAGTTGCAGGTGCCGATGATACCAGTGCAGGTGACGCAACCGAGCTCAAGTGGGAGCTCGATGAAGATCTTGATCATTGTTATGTGTCTTTTCCGGTTGATCAGTAGTGGTGCCCAGTTGGGACGATCGGGGATCTAGCATTTGGGGTTGTCTTCCTTTATTTTGGTTCCATAATCGGACCTTGATTGTATTGTGGTTGATTTTTATTTAACTTGTTATTTGTGTGAAGTGGCGATTGTAAGCCAACTCTTTATCCCATTCTTATTTAGTACATGGGATTGTGTGAAGATTACCCCAGTTGCGACTAAACCACCATGCGGTTATGCCTCTAAGTCGTGCCTCGACACATGGGAGATATAGCTGCATCATGGGTGTTACAAGTTGGTAATCAGAGCCATCCGCGACTTAGGAGCCCCCTCCTTGATCGAATCGCTAACGTTGTTGAGTCTAGAACAAAATATTTTGAGTCTTAGGATTATATATATTGGAGAGGAGGATTCTTTTTACTCCTCAGTCCCTTCGTCGCTCTGGTGAGGCCTCCTTGTTGGCGAACGTAGTAATTTCAAAAAAAATCCTACGCACACGCAAGATCATGGTGATGCATAGCAATGAGAGGGGAGAGTGTTGTCTATGTACCTTCGTAGACCGACAACGGAAGCGTTGACACAACATAGAGGAAGTAGTCGTATGTCTTCCCGATCCAACCGATCCAAGTACCGAACGTACGGCACCTCCGAGTTCTGCACACGTTCAACTCGGTGACGTCCCTTGAGCTCTGATCCAGCCGAGTGTTGAGGGAGAGTTTCGTCAGCACGATGGCGTGATGACGGTGATGATGTTCTACCGCTGCAGGGCTTCGCCTAAGCACCGCTACGATATGATCGAGGTGGAATATGGCGGAAGGGGGCACCGCACACGGCTAAGGAACAATCACGAAGATCAACTTGTGTGTCATGGGGTGCCCCCTTTCCCCCGTATATAAAGGAGGGAGAGGGGGAGGTGCGGCCGGCCCTAGGGACGCGCCTGGAGGAGTCCTACTCCCATTGGGAGTAGGACTCCCCCCTATTGCCTTGATGGAGAAGGAAAGGGGAAGGGGGCAAGAGGAAAGGGGGGCACCCCCCCCCCCTCCTTCCTTGTCCTATTCGGACTATGGGGGAGGGGCACGCGGCCTGCCCTGGCCGGCCCTCCTCTTCTCCCTTAGGGCCCATGACGGCCCATTAACCCTCAGGGGGGGGGGGTTCCGGTAACCCCCCGGTACTCCAGTAAAATCCCGATTTCACCCGGAACGTTCCGATATCCAAATATAGGCTTCCAATATATCAATATTTATGTCTTGACCATTTCGAGACTCCTCTTCATGTCTGTGATCACATCCGGGACTCCGAACAACCTTCGGTACATCAAAACACAAAGACCCTAATTACGATCGTCACCGAACTTTAAGCGTGCGGACCCTACGGGTTCGAGAACTATGTAGACATGACCGAGAAACGTCGCTGGTCAATAACCAATCGCGAAACCTGGATGCTCATATTGGCTCCTACATATTCTATGAAGATCTTTATCGGTCAGACCACATAACAACATACGTTGTTCCCTTTGTCATCGGTATGTTACTTGCCCGAGATTCGATCGTCGGTATCTCAATACCTAGTTCAATCTCGTTACCGGCAAGTCTCTTTACTCGTTCCGTAATACATCATCCCGCAACTAACTTATTAGTTGCAATGCTTGCAAGGCTTGAGTGATGTGCATTACCGAGAGGGCCCAGAGATACCTCTCCGACAATTGGAGTGACAAATCCTAATCTCGAAATACCCCAACCCAACAAGTACCTTTGGAGACACCAGTAGAGCACCTTTATAATCACCCAGTTATGTTATGACATTTGGTAGCACACAAAGTGTTCCTCCGGTAAACGGGAGTTGCATAATCTCATAGTCATAGGAACATGTATAAGTTATGAAGAAAGCAATAGCAACAAACTAAACGATCAAGTGCTAAGCTAACGGAATGGGTCAAGTCAATCACATCATTCTCCTAATGATGTGATCCCGTTAATCAAATGACAACTCATGTCTATGGCTAGGAAACATAACCATCTTTGATCAACGAGCTAGTCAAGTAGAGGCATACTAGTGACACTCTGTTTGTCTATGTATTCACACATGTATTATGTTTCCGGTTAATACAATTCTAGCATGAATAATAAACATTTATCATGATATAAGGAAATAAATAATAACTTTTGTTATTGTCTCTAGGGCATATTTCCTTCAGTCTCCCACTTGCACTAGAGTCAATAATCTAGTTCACATCGCCATGTGATTTAACAACAATAGTTCACATCACCATGTGATTAACACCCATAGTTCACATCGTCATGTGACCAACACCCAAAGGGTTTACTAGAGTCAATAATCTAGTTCACATCGCTATGTGATTAATACCCAAAGAGTAATAAGGTGTGATCATGTTTTGCTTGTGAGGGAGGTTTAGTCAACGGGTCTGCCACATTCAGATCCGTACGTATTTTGCAAATTTCTATGTCAACAATGCTCTGCACGGAGCTACTCTAGCTAATTGCTCCCACTTTCAATATGTATCCAGATTGAGACTTAGAGTCATCTGGATCAGTCTCAAAACTTGCATCGACGTAACCCTTTACGACAAACCTTTTGTCACCTCCATAATCGAGAAACATATCCTTATTCCAATAAGGATAATTTTGACCAATGTCCAGTGATCTACTCCTAGATCACTATTGTACTCCCTTGCCAAACTCAGGGCAGGGTATACAATAGGTCTGGTACACAGCATGGCATACTTTATAGAAACCTATGGCCAAGGCATAGGGAATGACTTTCATTCTCTTTTTATCTTCTGCCGTGGTCGGGTTTTTGAGTCTTACTCAACTTCACACCTTGTAACACAGGCAAGAACTCCTTTTTGACTGTTCCATTTTGAACTAATTCTAAATCTTGTCAAGCTATGTACTCATTGAAAAACTTATCAAGCGTCTTGATCTATCTCTATAGATCTTGATGCTCAATATGTAAGCAGCTTCACCGAGGTCTTTCTTTGAAAAAAACTCCTTTCAAACATTCATTTATGCTTTGCAGAATAATTCTACATTATCTTCGATCAACAATATGTCATTCACATATACTTATCAGAAATGATGTAGTGCTCCCACTCACTTTCTTGTAAATACATGCTTCACCGCAAGTCTGTATAAAACTATATGCTTTGATCAACTTACCAAAGCGTATATTCCAACTCCGAGATGCTTGCACTAGTCCATAGATGGATCGCTAGAGCTTGCATATTTTGTTAGCACCTTTAGGATTGACAAAACCTTCTGGTTGCATCATATACAACTCTTCTTTAATAAATCCATTAAGGAATGCTATTTTTTATCCATTTGCCAGATTTCATAAAATGCGGCAATTGCTAACATGATTCGGACAGACTTAAGCATAGATACGAGTGAGAAACTCACATCGTAGTCAACACCTTGAACTTGTCGAAAACCTTTTTGCGACAATTCTAGCTTTGTAGATAGTAACACTACTATCAGCGTCCGTCTTCCTCTTGAAGATCCATTTAATCTCAATGGCTCACCGATCTATTGGCAAGTCAATCAAAGTCCATACTTTGTTCTCATACATGGATCTCATCTCAGATTTCATGGCCTCAAGCCATTTCACGGAATTTGGGCTCATCATCGCTTCCTCATAGTTCATAGGCTCGTCATGGTCAAGTAACATGACCTCCAGAACAGGATTACCGTACCACTCTCGTGCAGATCTCACTCTGGTTTACCTACGAGGTTCAGTAGCAACTTGATCTGAAGTTACATGATCATCATCATTAGCTTCCTCACTAATTGGTGTAGTAGTCAGAGGAACATATTTCTGTGATGAACTACTTTCCAATAAGAGAGCAGGTACAGTTACCTCATCAACTTCTACTTTCCTCCCACTCACTTCTTTCGAGAGAAACTCCTTCTCTAGAAAGGATCCCTTTTAGCAATGAATATCTTGCCTTCGGATCTGTGATAAAAGGTGTACCCAACATTTTCTTTTGGGTATCCTATGAAGATTTACTTCTCCGATTTGGGTTCGAGCTTATCATGTTTGAAACTTTTTCACATAAGCATCGCAGTCCCAAACTTTAAGAAATGACAGCTTTAGGTTTCTTGCCAAACCAGAGTTCATACGGTGTCGTCTCAACGGATTTAGATGGTGCCCTATTTAACGTGAATGTAGTTGTCTCTAATGCATAACCCCAAAACGATAGTGGTAGATCGGTAAGAGACATCATAGATCACACCATATCTAATAAAGTACGGTTATGACGTTCAGACACACCATTACACTGTGGTGTTCCAGGTGGCGTGAGTAGTGAAACTATTTCACATTGTTTTAACTGAAGGCCAAACTCGTAACTCAAATATTTTACCTCTACGATCATACCGTAGAAACTTCTATTTTTTTGTTACGATGATTCTCCACTTCACTCTAAAATTCTTTGAACTTCTCAAATATTTCAGACTTGTGTTTCATCAAGTAGATATACTCATATCTGCTCAAATCATCTATGAAGATCAGAAAATAATGATACTTGGCATGAGCCTTAACACTCATCGGACCGCATACATCAGTGTGTATTATTTCCAATAAGTCAGTTGCTCGCTCCATTGTTCCGGAGAACGGAGTCTCAGTCATCTTGCCCATGAGGCATGGTTCGCAAGCATCAAGTAATTCATAATCAAGTGATTCCAAAAGTCCATCAGCATGGAGTTTCTTCATGAGCTTTACACCAATATGACCTAAACGGCAGTGCCACAAATAAGTTGCACTATCATTATTAACTTTGCATCTTTTGGTTTCAATATTATGAATATGTGTATCAGTACGATCGAGATCCAACAAACCATTTTCATTGGGTGTGTAACCATATAAGGTTTTATTCATGTAAACAGAACAACAATTTATTCTCTTACTTAATTGAATAACCGTATTGCAATAAGCATGATCAAATCATGTTCATGCTCAACGCAAACACCAAATAACACTTATTTAGGTTCAACACTAATCCCGAAAGTATAGGGAATGTGTGATGATGATCATATCAATCTTGGAACCACTTCCAACACACATCGTCACTTCACCCTTAACTAGTTTTTGTTCATTATGCAACTCCCGTTTCGAGTTACTACTCTTAGCAACTGAACCAGTATCAAATACCGAGGGGTTGCTACGAACACTAGTAAAATACACATCAATAATCTGTATATCAAATATACCTTTGTTCACTTTGCCATCCTTCTTATCCGCCAAATACTTGGGGCAGTTCCACTTCCAGTGACCAGTCCTTTTACAGTAGAAGCACTTAGTCTCACGCTTAGGTCCAGACTTGGGTTTCTTCACTTGAGCATCAACTTGTTTGCCGTTCTTCTTGAAGTTCCCCTTCTTCCCTTGGCCCTTTCTCTTGAAACTAGTGGTCTTGTCAACCATCAACACTTGATGTTTTTCTTGATTTCTACCTTCGCTGATTTTTGCATCACGAAGAGCTTGGGAATCGTTTCCGTTATCCCTTGCGTATTATAGTTCATCACGAAGTTCTACTAACTTGGTGATGGTGACAAGAGAATTCTGTCAATCACTATTTTATCTGGAAGATTAACTCCCACTTGATTCAAGCGATTGTAGTACCCAGACAATCTGAGCACATGCTCACTACTTGAGCTATTCTCCTCCATCTTTTAGCTGTAGAACTTGTTGGAGACTTCATATCTCTCAACTCCGGTATTTACTTGAAATATTAACTTCAACTCCCGGAATATCTCATATGGTCCATGACATTCAAAATGTCTTTGAAGTCCCGATTCTAAGTTGTTAAGCATGGTACACTAAACTATCAAGTAGTCATCATATTGAGCTAGCCAAACGTTCATAACATCTACATCTGCTCCTGCAATAGGTTTGTCACATGGCGGTGCATCAAGGACATAATTCTTCTGTGCAGCAATGAGGATAAACCTCAGATCACGGATTCAATCCGCGTCATTGCTACTAACATCTTTCAACTTAGTTTTCTCTAGGAACATATCAAAAATAAAACAGGGGAGCTAAATGCGAGCAATTGATCTACAACATAGATATGCTAATACTACCAGGACTAAGTTCATGATAAATTTAAGTTCAATTAATCATATTACTTAAGAACTCCCACTTAGAAAGATATCCCTCTAATCCTCTAAGTGATCACGTGATCCAAATCAACTAAACCATGTCCGATCATCACGTGAGATGGAGTAGTATCAATGGTGAACATCACTATGTTGATCATATCTACTATATGATTCACGCTCGACCTTTCGGTCTCCGTGTTCCAAGGCCATATCTGTTATATGCTAGGCTCGTCAAGTTTTAACCTGAGTATTCCGCGTGTGCAACTGTTTTGTACCCGTTGTATTTGAACATAGAGCCTATCACACCCGATCATCACGTGGTGTCTCAGCACGAAGAACTTTCGCAACGGTGCATACTCAGGGAGAACACTTACTTTGATAATTTAGTGAGGGATCATATTATAATGCTACCGTCAATCAAAGCAAGATAAGATGCATAAAAGATAAACATCACCTGCAATCAATATAAGTGATATGATATGGCCATCATCATCTTGTACTTGTGATCTCCATCTCCGAAGTACCGTCATGATCACCATCGTCACCGGCGTGACACCTTGATCTCCATCGTAGCATCGTTGTCGTCTCGCCAATCTTATGCTTCCATGATTATCTCTACCGCTTAGTGATAAAGTAAAGCATTATAGCGCGATTGCATTGCATACAATAAAGCGACAACCATATGGCTCCTGCCAGTTGCCGATAACTCGGTTACAAAACATGATCATCTCATACAATAAAATTTAGCATCATGTCTTGACCATATCACATCACAACATGCCCTGCAAAAACAAGTTAGACGTCCTCTACTTTGTTGTTGCAAGTTTTACGTGGCTGCTACGGGCTTAGCAAGAACCGTTCTTACCTACGCATCAAAACCACACCGATAGTTTGTCAAGTTGGTGTTGTTTTAACCTTCGCAAGGACCGGGCGTAGCCACACTCGGTTCAACTAAAGTTGGAGAAACTGACACCCGCCAGCCACCTGTGTGCAAAGCACGTTGGTAGAACCAGTCTCGTGTAAGCATACGCGTAATGTCGGTCTGGGCCGCTTCATCCAACAATACCGCCGAACCAAAGTATGACATGCTGGTAAGCAGTATGACTTATATCGCCCACAACTCACTTGTGTTCTACTCATGCATAACATCAACGCATAAAACCAGGCTCGGATGCCACTGTTGGGGAATGTAGTAATTTCAAAAAAAAATTCCTACGCACACGCAAGATCATGGTGATGCATAGCAATGAGAGGGGAGAGTGTTGTCTATGTACCCTCATAGAACGGCAATGGTAGCATTGACACAACGTAGAGGAAGTAGTCGTACGTCTTCCCGATCCGACCGATCCAAGTACCGAACGTACGGCACCTCCGAGTTCTGCACACGTTCAACTCGGTGACGTCCCGCGAGCTCCGATCCAGATGAGTGTTGAGGGAGATTTTCGTCACCACGACGGCGTGATGACGGTGATGATGTTCTAGCGTTGCAGGGCTTCGCCTAAGCACCGCTACTATATGACCGAGGTGGAATATGGTGGAAGGGGGCACCGCACACGGCTAAGGAACGATCACGAAGATCAACTTGTGTGTCATGGGCTGCCCCCTTGCCCCCGTATATAAAGGAGGGAGAGGGGAGGTGCGGCCGGCCCTAGGGGTGCACCTGGACGAGTCCTACTCCCACCGGGAGTAGGACTCCCCCCTATTGCCTTGTTGGAGAAGGAAAGGGGAAGGGGGAAAGAGGAAAGGGTGGCGCCGCCCCCCCCCCCTTCCTTGTCCTATTCGGACTAGGGGGGAGGGGGCGCGCGGCCTGCCCTGGTCGGCCTTCCTCTTTTCCCTTAGGGCCCATGTAGGCCCATTAACCCCCGGGGGGTTCCGGTAACCCCCCGGTACTCCGGTAAAATCCCGATTTCACCCGGAACGTTTCCGATATCCAAATATAGGCTTCCAATATATCAATCTTTATGTCTCGACCATTTCGAGACTCCTCATCATGTCCGTGATCACATCCGGGACTCCGAACAACCTTTGGTACATCAAAACACAAAAACCCTAATTACGACCGTCACCAAACTTTAAGCGTGCGGACCCTACGGGTTCGAGAACTATGTAGACATGACCGAGACACATCTCTGGTCAATAACCAATAGCGGAACCTGGATGCTCATATTGGCTCCTACATATTCTACGAAGATCTTTATTGGTCAGACCGCATAACAACATACGTTGTTCCCTTTGTCATCGGTATGTTACTTGCCCGAGATTCGATCGCCAGTATCTCAATACCTAGTTCAATCTCGTTACCGGCAAGTCTCTTTACTCGTTCCGTAATACATCATCCCGCAACTAACTTATTAGTTGCAATGCTTGCAAGGCTTGAGTGATGTGCATTACCGAGAGGGCCCAGAGATACCTCTCCGACAATCCGAGTGACAAATCCTACTCGAAGTACCCCAACCCCACAAGTACCTTTGGAGACACCTGTAGAGCACCTTTATAAGCACCCAGTTACATTGTGACGTTTGGTAGCACACAAAGTGTTCCTCTGGTAAACGGGAGTTGCATAATCTCATAGTCATATGAACATTTATAAGTTATGAAGAAAGCAATAGCAACAAACTAAACGATCAAGTGCTAAGCTAACAGAATGGGTCAAGTCAATCACATCATTCTCCTAATGATGTCATCCCGTTAATCAAATGACAACTCATGTCTATGGCTAGGAAACATAACCATCTTTGATCAATGAGCTAGTCAAGTAGAGGCATACTAGTGAAACTCTGTTTCTCTATGTATTCACACATGTATTATGTTTCCGGTTAATACAATTCTAGCATGAATAATAAACATTTATCATGATATAAGGAAATAAATAATAACTTTTATTATTGCCTCTAGGGCATATTTCCTTCACTCCTGACATAGAAGTTTGACTCTCCTCTCCTCAAATTACATGAAAAAAATTTAGGATCACGCGGGTATCTTGGAATTGTTCCGATATCCTTGTGACGAGGACATTGTTCTTGGTGCCTTGCTACCTCTTGAGCACTGCGTTGGTTTTCCCCGAAGAGGAAGGGATGATGCAGCAAAGTAGCATAAGTATTTCCCTTAGTTTTTGAGAACCAAGGTATCAATCCAGTAGGAGGCTACGCGCGAGTCCCTCGTACCTGCACAAAACAAATAAATCCTCGCAACCAACGCGGTAAGGGGTTGTCAATCCCTACACGGCCACTTACGAGAGTGAGATCTAATAGATGATAAGATAATATTTTTGGTATTTTTATGATAAATATGCAAAGTAAAATAAAAGCAAAGTAAAAAAGCAAAGGAAATAACTAAGTATTGGAAGATTAATATGATGAAGATAGACCCGGGGGCCATAGGTTTCACTAGTGGCTTCTCTCAAGAGCATAAGTATTCTATGGTGGGTGAATGAATTACTGTTGAGCAATTGACAGAATTGAGCATAGTTATGAGAATATCTAGGTATGATCATGTATATAGGCATCACGTCCGAGACAAGTAGACCGACTCCTGCATGCATCTACTACTATTACTCCACTCATCGACCACTATCCAGCATGCATCTAGAGTATTAAGTTAATGAAAATAGAGTAACGCCTTAAGCAAGATGACATGACATAGAGGGATAAACTCATGCAATATGATAAAAACCCCATCTTGTTATCCTCTATGGCAACAATACAATACGTGCCTTGCTGCCCCTACTGTCACTGGGAAAGGACACCGCAAGATTGAACCCAAAGCTAAGCACTTCTCCTATTGCAAGAAAGATCAATCTAGTAGGCAAAACCAAACTGATAATTCGAAGAGACTTGCAAAGATAACCAATCATACATAAAAGAATTCAGAGAAGATTCAAATATTATTCATAGATAGACTTGATCATAAACCCACAATTCATTGGTCTCAACAAACACACTGCAAAAAGAAGATTACGTCAAATAGATCTCCACAAGAGAGGGGGAGAACATTGTATTGAGATCAAAAAAGAGAGAAGAAGCCATCTAGCTAATAACTATGGACCCGTAGGTCTGAGGTAAATTACTCACACTTAATCGGAGGGGCTATGGTGATGATGTAGAAGCCCCCCGTGATCGATGCCCCCTCCGGCGGAGCTCCAGAACAAGCCCCAAGATGGGATCTCGTGGATACAGGAAGTTGCGGCGATCACTACAAAAAAAGACACATCTGTGACATTTTGGGCCGAACGAAGTTTTTTCTGTCATACATATGACACTTCTATGACAATAATTGTGACAAAACCCGGTATCATCATAGATGTGGTGGGCTCCTACTTCTATGACAAAAAATCATGACAGAAAATGGGCTTTTCTTCCTGGGTGGGCCGGAGACGCAGCTGCATGACATTCTTTGGGCCGTCCATGATGGAAAAAACCATGGTAGAAGCGAGGGGGAGGAAAATTTCGGGGAGTTCCCGGTTACGGTGGGAGGTCGGGGGCCGAGCGATGCGCGTTTCTCCCGTACACTTACGCGCATGTGTGCGAGATATTGGCTCTAACTGAACCCGAGCGAGGCGTTGGGCTCTAACTGAACCCGAGCGATTGCACTACAGGCTACGTGTTACTGAACCCGAGCGATTGATCGATGGCTGTTAACTAAACCCGATTGAGCGATTCCTTCGCTACTGCTGCTAACTGAAGCCGATCGATTGGATGAACAGTGAGCGTTGCGGGGGGAGGGGGGTTGGATGAACAGTGAGCGGTGGCGTTCCCTCTGGATGAACAGGACCCCGTGGTGTGGAGGGCTGGATGAACAGTAGACGGTGGAGTGGTGCCCGTGGAGGGGTGGTTGAACAGGACCACGTGATGTGGAGGCATGGATGAACAGTAGACGGTGGAGGGGTGGTTGAAGAGTAGCCGGTGGAGTAGCGTGCGATGGAGGCTGGATGAACAGGAGCCCGTGGAGGCTGGAGGAGGTCGACGGTAGCCCGTGGAGGCTGGAGGAGGTCGACGGTGGAGATGAACAGTATCTCGTGGAGCCCCATTTTGCGGTACGCCACACCCCTCCCGATGAACAGGACCCCCGTTTCGACCGTAGGAGGTCCGTTTCGTCCGTTTTGCGGTACGCCGCACCCCTCCCGATCAACAGGACCCTCGTTTCGACCGTAGGAGGACCGTTTCGTCCGTTCTGCGGTACGCCACACCCCTCCCGATGAACAGGACCCCTGTTTCGATCGTAGGAGGTCCGTTTCCCCCGTTTTGCCGTACGCCACACCCCTCCCGATCATCAGGACCCCGTTCCGAATGTAGGAGGTTTGTTTCCTCCATTTTGTGGTATGCCAGGCCTCGTTTCCATCACCTGTTCCGTCCAAACCCTCCCGATGAACACGACCAGGCATTCCATTCCAACCCAGCCGGTTGGCTCCCACGCGTTCTGTTGCCTCCCGATGAACACGACGCATTCCGTTGCCTCCCCATGAACATGACGCATTTCGTTGCCTCCCCATGAACACGATGCATTCCGTTGCCTCCCCGTGAACACGACGACGATGTTGTTTCTCCGTTCCGACCCAGCCATGTACACAAGCCTTGGCCGTACGTATGCGCGAGTAGGCGTTTGAGACCCCGCCCGTATGTACACATACGTGGCCGTATTTTCTTTCTTGCACCCTGGCCGTTGTACGTACGTGTACATGCTACGTGCGTGCCTCTACTATGACACGTGCGCGCCTCTACATCGACCAGTATGTACGTACACGTTCGCGACCAGAATGACAATGCTACGTACGCTTCGACCTGGTGGGTCCCGACTGTCAGGCACTTCCTTGCGTGTGAAGATGTAGCTGGTGGGTCCCAGCAGTCAGGGGGCGAATTGTTTTTTTGCCTGGACGCACTTCCTTGCGTGCGAAGATGTAGCCGGTGGGTCCCAGCAGTCAGGGGGGCGAATCGTTTTTTTTGCCCGGATGCACTTCCTTGCGTGCGAAGGTGTAGCTGGTGGGTGCCAACAGTTAGGGAGCAAATCGTTTTTTTGCCTGGACACACTTCCTTGTGTGCGAAGATGAAGCTGGTGGGTCCCAGCGGTCAGGGGGAAACGTTTTTTTCCGCGAAATACAGTGGCCCGTCCGGTGGGTCCCAGCTGTCAGGTGGAGGAATCATTATTTTGCACGTAATAAGGAGGCACTTCCTTGCTGTGGCCGTGGACCCAACTGTCAGCCTCTCCACGTACAGTCCACGTCCGATGGAAGTCGTTCCTTGACCAGGCCGCGCCGAGAGCACCACGGCGGTGGACGACGACGAGGCCTAGGAAGGGAACGACGCGGAGCCGGGGAAGACGCGGCCATGGAAGCCCGCGGGGAGAGGAGTACGAGGGTTCACTGGTTCGCTGCGGTGTGAGGCTGCCGTCAACGCAGGGCCTGGGCAGCGGTGGGAATAGTAGGGGGCGGTGAGGCCTCCGCGGCAACACAGCCGGCCACGAGAGGTAGGAGCATGCAGCACGACTGGCGCTGCTTTGGGCGGCTGGAGCAAGAAGACCAGAGGTTGAAGAAGCACTACAGCCGTTGGATGGACATCATACGGTCACTGGAGCTAGAATCGTTCATATTGACTAAGTTGACAACGCCCTCCGTCCCCGTTAACTTAGTTGGCCCACAAGTCATCCTCCCACTATGGTGGGTCCCAGCTAGCAGGGGGTATTCATTTTTTGTGCGTAATAAGGAGGCACTTCCTTGCGTGCAAAGATATAGCTGGTGGGTCTGACATGTCAGCGGGGGGAACGTTTTTATGCAAAATACAGAGGCCCTTCCGGTAGGTCCCAGCTGTCAGGTGGAGGAATCATTATTTTGCGCGCACAGTCCATAGCCGATGGATGTCGTTCATTGACCACGTTGATCAGGCCGCGCCGAGAGCACCATGGTGGTGGACGACGGCGAGGCCTAGGAAGGGAACGACACGGAGCCGGGGAAGACTCAGCAATGGTTGCCCACGCGGTGGGGAGTACGAGGGTTTACTGGTCCGGCTGCTGTCGCCGGAAAATAACAGGAGGTGTGGGTGAGTAGAGGAATGGCCTGGCCAGCAATGAAGTAGGGTGGGGCGGCGCGGCCTGTGCGGCAGCACAGCCGGCCACGGGAGGCGGGAGCAGGCAGTCCCATCGGAGCTGATTTGGGCGGCTGGAGTAAGAAGATCAGATATTGAAGAAGCAGCACGGCCACTGCATTAACATCCAACGGTCACTGCTGCTAGAATCGTTTGTGGACTAAGTTGACAAAGCCAAAGTACACGTCAACCTAGTAGACCCACAAGTTAGCCTCCAAATCTGTCCCAAACAGCATAAAGCCCGAAATTTCTAGCCAGATTCAAATTAATTTTAAATCTAAATATACCTTAATTTAAATACAATGAAATTTTACCCGCACAAAAACAATGAAATTTAAAATATCAAAATCCGAAAGAAAACTGTATTTTGAAACTAATTGGCTGTTTGCTGTATTTTTTCATTTTACAGCCCATTTATTATTACTTATAGCCCATTTCTTATTACTTATAGCCCATTTTCTAGGCAAAATGCATCCCTCTTCTTCTTGAAAGATTTCCGGGCCAGCAGGGCGTAGAAAAGCAAGTAGGCCTACGTTGGTTATTCTGCAAAAAAACAAAGTAGTTGGCTAGCCATTTTCAAAAAGGAAAAAAAACTGGGCTAGTCATGTGCTAAACATATGAAATAAAAGCCTGGGCTAGATGGGCCACGGGTCTCGCACAACCCAGTTGATACCCTTCTCCGTCCCAAAAAAACAAAATTACTGCGCGCGCTGCTGGGTCCCTACTGTCATCCTCACCATGTGCGGTCATCTCCTTATTCCTCTCGGTTGTTGACCATGTTGACAACACTGGAGGGCGGCGCCGCGGTGAGCGAACCAAGGCAGAGGACGATGGTGAGGCCTCGGACGGGAACGAACAGGAGCCGGGGAAGATCACAGCCAGTTGTGGGAGGCGGGAGCAGGCAATCCCGCGCGGCGCTGGTTTGGCTTTGGCGGCTCGAGGAAGAAGAGAGTGAAGAAATGTGACAGACGTTGAATGTCAATCCAATGGTCAAGGTTGGCACAATCGTTTGTTGACTAAGCGGACACCAAGTAGCATACTTTTGTATATATAGGAAGAAAACTGCAAGGAAAATGCGTTCGTCTGCCGTCCTCCTCACATGGAACGTTCGCCACATAAGTGACTAGCACCCTTGGTTTTCAACCAAGAGGTCTTGGGTTCGAGTCCCAGGAACTCTCAATTTTGTCCTCCTTCCTTCCTCGCAAAAAAGGGAAAGAAATCAAAGACTTGGGATGGCGTACAAAACAAGCTAGTGTACCAGTAAAGAGACATTGCCGAATTTTAGAAAAAAGAAAGACGTGCTCCTGTAGCTGGTTCGAATCCAAACCTAGACTATGACTATATATGGTGCTATGCTACTCTGCAAGTAATGAAACTGACATATCCAACATTCGCTTCTCCTCTTCTCTAGTTACTCTGCCTAGCATCAGAAGCTCTGGCCGCAGCAACCATGTCCGCTGGCTGCTCCTCCACCTGCTCTTCAGCAGGCAACAACCAGATATGCGCCAAGTCGCCACCCGTACCATCGCCTGTGGGTCTCATCACACCCCCGCCGGCACGCGCACCGCAGCCGATTGCTCATCGCAATCCGCTGCCGTTGGTGTGGTGCCACTGCTGCAAATCACGCAGAGTCATCCGTCGCATCTCAACCACAATCCGCAACCATGGTCGAGTCTTCTACAAATGCCCGAATCATGGGGTAATAATATGATTAAGTGTTGTCCTGGTGCTTTTAGTTGCTGATTTTTTTAATATTTTGGTTGATGATCTTCTAATTTGATTCATGCAGAAAAGGGAAGATTCGTGTGATTTGTATTTCTAGGAAGTTGCTGATGTGGGGGAATGAAACTACGCTGATTATTTGGTTAGCCGAGGAATCCCAATACCAGTAGGTTGGGGTGTTGGACAAGTAACTGAAGGAACGACAGAAGAGGAAGGTGCAGAGCAGAAGGTTAAAGATGCAGTTCCTCTGATCATGGCCAAGCAACATCTGCTGAACGGCCTGGACAACAATGAGGAGATGAAAGAGCTTGTGAAGATAATGGGCAAAATCGATGTGCTCTATAGGATAATTGTCTCTTTATTTGCAGTGTATGTAGCACTCGTGATGCATTCAGTGGCTACGACATGAGCACTTTGCTGAAACTAGTAATGAATGAAACCCGTGTAGCAGGATGGGCGTAGTGTTGTGAACATCTAATGATTTCTATTAACGAAAATCAGGGGGTATCCCCTTTTGCTCATATAAATAAATAAATAGTAGAGGCCCTGTCGGGTCAGCTTTGTTCTCATTCGAAGACGTCGAGCAAATTGCAGTCCAACAACAAACTATGTCATCAAATTCAAGTTTCACAGCCAAATATGAGTACAACTATGTCATCATGTTTTAGTTGTCATACAATCACCAAACACAAATCAGCATACATAACAAGTGATGTTCTCACAGCAAAATACTAAACAACATGTTCATCAGGTTTCAGTTGTCACAGCAAACACAATTTCACATAGTAGATAAAAAATGTCTTCTGACAGGCAAATACGACAAAAGCAATGTATCCGCAGCAGCAGCATCAACATCTTCGCCATGTGTATCAGTCTGAATCGTAATTCCCCATGGTGTCATCTTCTTCTTCGTCCTCAACGTCCTCGAACATTGGCTTCTTCTTGATCAACTCTTGTATGTCCACAACACGATAGGAAATATTTTCGCCGGCATCATTGGCGTGATGGTTCTCAAAGATATTAGGAACATCTGTGTTATCTTGTACATCAGGAGTAGTGTAAGCATCATCTTGTTGTGCAACTTCATAAAATGAATTCCTCTACTCAAACCTTTGCAATACTCTCCAGTCATCGCTATGTGAAAATGTGTCTTCCAAGAAATATATATGTGTTGCTTGATTTGCCAAAATAAAAGGCTCGTTGGTCTGGTACATCGCCTTGACATTGATGGATTTGAAATAATCATCAGCTCTGGGTTTTGCGATCCTGGAAAACAGGTTATACCAACGACATCACAATAGAACCACACACCGATGATCCTCGAAACTGGAGATATACTACAACTGAACAGTGTTTGTTATGTTAGCATACATTTCAGTTGTCTCTTTGTCATACGTATCCCTGCTCATGATGGCACTGTTTTGTGTCTTCCTGCCTTCATCTCGTGCAAGGGTATTGTAGCGCACATCTTCAACAACGCAAGATTCATTATGTCTTACCCGAGTATCAGGACCCATTGCTAGTGAGTAAAGGGCATCATCAACTGCCTGCCCATCCTCCTGCATCTTCTTAACCTATGGTTAGAAAATAGACAAGCTGATCATCTTATGTACTCAATATATTAAAAAAACTGACAGTGCACTTCAAAATCTTACATGGTTCTTGAACCATTTCGCAAATCCTGCCATAACCAGTTTATCAATGTTTCTTGGATTTTGCGGCAGTAACTCCTCTTTGTAGATGCTGCACAACATAGTGATCGCGTCAAACATCTAAATATATAAGAATGTGCTACAAGTTTAGTAGATTACGATGTATAAGCTGCAGTACTGCACTTACTTGATATAAGGTAGTATCTCAGGACAGTTATTCAACACATACCAAACCATTTTGTCCAAATCTTTAGGTTTGTCCTCTTGTCGACTCTTCCCTGTAACTCGAATAGAATAATCAAAAACATTGAGCCCTGGATTGTCTTCACCCACCTCTTTGCTAAGCTGATCAGCTGTTTTAATGTATTTTGAGCAGAATGTCAACGCTTCTGTAGCAATGTAGGCCTCTGCAATGGAACCCTCGGGTCTAGCTCTGTTCCTAACATAGCCCTTGAAAGTGCCTAGCCGCCTTTCAATAGGGTACATCCAGCCATAATGTACTGGACCTCTAAGTAGTGCCTCATTAGGTAGATGAACAACCAAATGCACCATCACATCAAAGAAGGCTGGAGGATATATCTTCTCAAGGTCGCATAGGATAGTTGGTATCTTGTCTCTAAGATGCTCCAAAGCATCTATCCTAATATTCCTGCTGTAGAGTTCCCTGAAGAATTGTCCCAACTCTGCAACTGCTCTGTATAAGTCAGGGCGGCCCAATCCTCTAAGGATAACAGCTAAAACCCTTTGAAGTAGGACATGGCAGTCATGAGTTTTCAACCCTTGTACCTTGTTTCCATCTGCACTGACTCTCCTTTCAGGGTTGGAAGCAAATCCATGTGGGAATCTCACACGTGACAGGACCTTGCAGAATTCTTTTCTTTTTACCTTGTCCAAGACGTACACAGCTGGTGCCATATCCCGTGGTTTACCCTCATCTTGCACCTGCAAATCCTTTCTGATACCCAGGTGTGTCAAACCAATCCTAGATTTTAAGGTATCTTTCGTCTTGCCTTCAATATTAAGAAGTGTGCCGATAATGTTGTCACATATATTTTTCTCGATGTGCATCACATCAAGATTATGCCGCAGATCCAAATCTTTCTAGTACTCCAAGTCCCACAAAGTGGACCTGCGAGTAAACAATAATCTCTCTTCTACCCTGCCATGCTTCCTTTTCCCGCTACCATTACCAGGATGGTTTCCTGGTGTAATATGCCTGACCTTCTCTAATTCCACTTGCAACTCATCGGCGGTGAGCCTCTTTGGCGCATCACGGTTTTCATGCTTTGCATTGAACACATGTCTTCGGTATTTTCTAGGATGCGGCTTGTCCTTGGCAAGGAAATGGTGGTGTCCAATGTAACAAATCTTGCTAAGTATTGCGTATGACAGCAGATTCCTGTCACAGCGAACACATGCATTGTAACCATGTGTCGTTCGCCCTGACATAGTGCCCAAAGCCAGATAATCATGGATGCACCAAATTATAACAACACGCAGAAAGGAATCAGCTGGTGGGCTGCTATATAGGTCTCGAGTGAGAACACCCTTCCATAGCTGTTGAAGTTCCTCCACAAGAGGCTCCATGAACAAATCAAAATCCTTTCCAGGACTTTTTGGACCTGGGATGAGCAAGGCCATCATGTAGTTTGATTCTTTGGCGCAGACATTTGGAGGCATGTTGTAAGGGATAACAAGCACTGGCCACATGCTATATGTGGCGCTCTGGTGGCCAAATGGGTCAAATCCATCTGAAGCTAAGCCAAGTCTAATGTTTCTCGGGTCAGCATCAAACTCTTTGTGTTTATCGTTGAAGCTTTTCCACTCACTACCATGAGATGGATGGCTCATTACATTCTGATCTCTGTACTCCTAGTTCCTAGAATGCCACAGTACATCCTCTCTTGTTTCAGCATCATGAAACAACCTCTGCAATCTTGGTGTAATTGGAAAATGTCTCAGAACATTATGAGGAATCCTCTTCACAGCATCGCCATCTTTCCATCTTGATGATTTGCATTTTGGTCATTCACTTAAGTTGGCATAATCCTTCCGGAACAGAACACAATTATTCTTACAAACATGGATCATATCATATCCAATTCCAACTGCACGAAGGAAATTATTCATTTTACTGTAGGTGTGTGGCAGCTCAGACGCATCTTGGAAAGATTTGCGGAAAGCAGCCAACAGCGCATCGAATGATTTGTTGGTCATCTGCTCAGATGTCTTCACTTGAAGAAAGGTGACCATAGCTGAGAATACTGACAGCTTATTTCCCGGGGTGACAGCAACGTTGCATTGTTCCAACATGCGGGCCCACCATTTTTCTTCTGCAGGTGAAAGTTCATGGAATGCACGAGCATTTTGTAGCATTGTTTAAATGTTAGTCAAACTCACTGGCTCCGCCACCACCACCTCCTCCTCCTCTTCCACCTGAGCATCAGGCAGATCAAGATGGTGATCTGCTGCTTCCACGTAGTTAATAACATTGACGTTCACAACTTTACCATGATGAACCCACCTAGTATATGTGACCGACATCCCATACAAGTGTAGATGATTTTGCACAGTTGACTGGGGTCTTGTAACTGAATTCATACAACTGCTACATGGGCAAAGCACATCTGATTTCGGACCACCGTACTTAGCTCTGATAAAGTTCATGAAGTTTTCAACCCCCTCGACATATGCAGCGGAGAATCTTTGAGCAGGAGTTATCCAAGTCATGTCCATCTGTTAGACATATAAATTAGTTCTTCTACTAGATATTACAGGAAAAACATATATGCTTTTTTATGAAGTCTAGAAAAATACCTAGGTCGATGTCTAAAGCTATGGCAAGATTTGGACGAGCAGATCTAAGTAACGAAATGTATGTAAAGCTAATTCACCAAATAGATTTGAGTGCCAAATTATGGCAGGCTATTTCAGTAGTCAATGAGGCCGAGCACACAGCCATCAAACTATCGAAGGCCATCACAGCAACAAAGATCGAGTATAAAACGGTGTAGAGCTATTTCACCTAACAGATTGGCTACTAGACCATGGCAATCTATGTCACAATAAATATATGGCAGGATATTTTAGCAACTAATCGGCCTTGGCAAGCCATCTCAGCTAAGCAGATTGAGTGCAGAACAGGGAAAGGAAGCTTCTTAAGCAGAGCATATTGATAGTAAACTACTTCGGCAAACAGTGAGATTAACAGCGTCTACCAGCTAACATTCAGCGCTACACCGACATGAATGGGGCCTTAGTCTAGAATGCGCGTACCATGGGAGAAGCTGACCACCGTGCGTCTCCACACGAACGTCGCCAACGGTGGCGGTGCTGACTGTCGTGCGCCTCCACAAGAACGTAGCCAGAGGTGGCGGCGCGACTAGAGGACGACAGTCTACGAGAGCATACTGTGGGAGCGAGAGGATCACCGAACCGCGGCGCCGATGTATCAGCGCGGCGGGGAGGGGGTCTTTGGCGGAGCGAATGGAGTGGAGGGGGACAGGAGGGAGGGGGTTTGGGGAATATTATTGGCTAGTTGGCCGAAGGGCGGTTGAATCGGATTTGGGGGGAATTTTTGGGTGTGGGAGGGGGGAGGATTTTTGCGCGGTGGGCAGGGGGAGTTTGGCGCATTGTCGGTTTCTCCTAGTGCAGTCCCATGTGTCAGTGAAGAGGCAAGCCGAAGCGCGTTCCGTTTGCACGAGCCGTGTGCAGGACCGAACATGTGCGGGGTGCAATGCGACCGCCACAGGAGTGTTGTGAGTGTACCACCTTTTTTCCTTTTAAACTAGGTGCTTCGCCCCCTCAAAAAACAATTTGCTTCGCGCGAGCCATCGATACTACTACTAGTAATCCGGTAATCCCGACTAAAACGGCGCGGCCGGGTCTTTTCCTGCGCGATATGCTGGGAGGTTGGCTTGGTTGGGTTTTTTAGGACGAGTAATGCTACACCTATGTAATCCTAGTTACGTAATTAATGTAATGTGAAACGTGTGAGCTGTTGATTGTGGATTGGGGGAGGGAGGGGCCCACCACCAAGAAAATCAGGGGAGGAGAGAGACAAGCAATTTACGTTAACCCTTTCGTAGGTTCCCGTAGATGTAGAAAGATGTGAAATGCGTGAATGTGTAGTGGACATACTATTGGAGTGCCTAAGATAATTTGTGTATGTATAGACCCTATGTGTTTATTTTACTTCGCATGTTAGATTTGTCTCGGTTCAATAAAAAGCAGAGTTGGTGATGATGGTGTGCCTGTCATCCTGCAATATAGGCCGTTTGATCTATATCTAACGGATAGGAAGGAAACTATGACAATTTACCCGCACTCCTCTCCACATTTGCAGATAAGGCTTTCCCTCGTTTATGCTTTTCTCCCACAAGATCTTGATCTTCCGTGCAACGCACGGGAATCTTGCTAGTACTCTTACAATATGTATATTATTGTGAAAGTTCATATACACCGGCCGAGATTAATGCAAACACGGCAGATTTTCATTACATTTCGAACTTTTATAGGATAGAAAAATAAAAGAAACCCGACCCTAAACCTATTCCACGGCGGTGACCGACGTCCTCCATCTGCGATCTCTATGTACGGGGGCGGGGTTCAAGACCCGTGAAGTGAAGGTGCGGTCACCGACGAGGAAGAGTAGAACACGGGATACGGACCGGCCAGTTGGCACACCATGCCCTACTCATCCTCGGAGGAGTCCCCGACCTCGGCGGTGCCGGACGTTGGACGGCGGCAAGTAGGACGCGTGGCTGACGGTGCTCCCGTCGTCGGCCACCAGCGTGGCTACCGCTTGTGCAGTCGCGTCCGCGTTTGGCTACGCCGCTATTGCGTCGCGAGAGGCGACTTGAGCGAGGGCGGCGACCTCAAGCTTCATCCCTGAAGACAAGCTCTCCTGTAGAGCGTTCGCTCTTTTGGTCATGGCGGATGTGGTGCTAGGTAGGAGGACGATGCGCTATGATGTGGAGGTTAGCTGGGCGTTGCCGCTTTAAGTAGCTCATTTCGGTGAGGCCAAGCGTCCGGGTGCATCATTAAGTCGCCGGAGTTGGTTCCTCGTGCACCGAGCCTCTTAACGACGACATACAAACGGACGGCATGAATGCGGGCAGCTGGCGCCGGCTGGGAACGCACCGCGCGACAGCGCGAGGGGCGAGGGTTTTGGTGTGCCAGGGTAGTCAGCTGCGATCGTGGCAACGCTGGAGATGCCCTTTGCTCGCATGCGATCCCCGCATGTCATTGAAAAAGCAAGACGACACGGCATGGTCTCAGGTCCAGAGGATGCAGTTGGCCGCGCTACACCACTCCGCGGACGCGTCGCGGCACCCCGTGCATCCTCAACGAGCCGGGTGTTGGGGTGTGTTTGGATTGTGGCCAAAGTGCACCTTACCAAAATTTTGGTCATGACCCAAAGATTGGTCTTTGTTTGGATGGTTGCCATTTTTTGGCATGCCAATGAACTCTAGCCAACTCTAGTTCATTTTTCTTTCCAATGTCGGCCAAATCATGCGCAACCAATACCTCAACAAAAAAATTGGTCATGACCCAAAGATTGGTCTTTGTTTGGATGGTTGCCATTTCTTTGGCATGCCAATGAACTCTAGCCAACTCTAGTTCATTTTTCTTGCCAATGTCGGCCAAATCATGGGCAACCAATACCTCAACCAAAATTTTGGCTACCCAATGCTTTGATGGGGCAACCTTGGGCACAAACCAAACATACCATTGGTTGTGCCACAGCACTAACGCCACCCTCGGCACACTGAAACCGACCGTGTCTAGCGACGATATGAGCATGTCGCTCACCGCGGTCGCCGTGTCCAGAGGCGGTGCTGGAGCTGCGCCCCGTTGTTGGCCCCAACGACCCACATGAACGGTTGTCGGTGGCGAGGAGGTCGTGGGCCAGCTCCTCCATTGGACTAGTCTGCGCTACGTCGTCCCAACGGGTGTGCCCCACATGTCGGTTTCCCTATTTTCCCGGCCATATTCGAGCGTCAGTGCTACGCGTTGCGCATTAGGCATTTCACTATGTAGGTCAAGCGAGACAACTTATTGTTTATTTGAGCCATTCAAGTATAATCATGTGGCGTTTTCTTATTTCTCATTCCTCTCCAACCCTCTTCTCCATCGATCATGTCGCCCTCTAGTCGAGTCCATCCTCCCGCATGCCTCATTTGAGCATTCCACGGAGTATCATTCGCGTGTACCCACCCTAGTCCTCTTTCAATAGATCTCCGGACCCCGAGATCAAATCAAGAGGGAACGAGTGGGGGCACGTGATACCTAAGGCGGATTCAAAATTTTGAACCGGTGATCATAACATCCGCAAAACATATATAAAGGGTATTCAATGTTCGTTTCGTTTTTGAATGTACAATATACTCCCTCCTATCCTTTCTAGTTTACATATAAGTTTTATGTGTAGTCAAAGTATCTCTACTTTGATCAAAAAGGTATCAACATTCAACAACGCCCAAACAATATTGTTAGATTCGTACGTACTCCTAGATTTGTACTCGAGATGGTTTCCAGTTTGACTATTGACAAGATTAATAGTACATGAGATGTATAATGTGAAAATTATATCATTGGAAACTTCTTTCACATACGAATTTGACCATATGCTTTGTGTAAGTTGCATGTCATATATTATTACTCTAACATTTGGTCAAAGTTAGCCTCGAAAAATGCATTAGACCCTATATGCTTTGTGTAAGTTGCATGTCATATATTATTACTCTAACATTTGTGTAAGTTGCATGTCATATATTATTACTCTTAAAATTTGGTCAAAGTAGTATAGTTGTCGTGGAATTGTCACGGCAGATGTCCTTAGTGTCAGGACTTAGTCCCGAGGCCAACGCATCTATGTGGTAGCTTGAGAGGGGTTGAGCGGGACGAGAGACGCGATGTTTTACCCAGGTTCGGCCCCTCACAGTGGAGGTAAAAGCCTACATCTTGCTTCATTGATATTGATGATGATGATCACGGTTACAAGAGTGCTCTATCTCGAGATCTATTGTCTAAACTTAACTTGTCCAACTTGTGGGACTTGTCAATCTTGTCCCTTTTGGGGAGCCCTGCCCCTCCTTATATATGTTGAAGGGGCGGGTTACATGTGGAGTCCTATTAGGATTAGGACTAGTCTACCTTCTAATACAAACCGGATACAAGTCCAGGTCTTAACTCCTTGTAAGATAAATGTTCCTCATGCCTTTCCTCTTAAACCGGCCCACCACTAACATAAACCGGCATGCTGGGCCTTGGGCCTTGTCATCCATCTGGAACACGCGCCGGGTCACCAATGAGTCTTCAGGATCGTGAATCGTCATACCAGGGAACCGCCCAACACGTAAGTCACCAATCCTCTGGCGGGTTACCAATGAAACGCCTAGTCCGGCCGGGTTATACTTCCGGCCAGTTTAGGCCGCGGGGTATATCCCCGACATTAGCCCCCAAGTTTAGCTTGGATTTATCCATGGTAAACTTATACTGCAAAATAAACACAAGAACAAAATTGACAGGTTGTGCTCCGGGTTAAGAATTCTTGTAAACCGGCACCTGAACATCCTTAAGTCCTTGTCATTTCCTTCTTCTAGAAAATCTGAGTCATTAGACCAACTTCATAATTAATTTTCTTTCCGAAAAAATATTGTACATAAAGAATCCATTTGAATCGGCCTTCAATGCTCTGACTTGACAAAAATATCGGTCTTTAAATATTCAACTGATACTCAACCGGCTTGAAAAACTTGCGAGTTTATCCAAAATTGTCGGGTTATGAAAACTTTTGATTCCAGGTCATGACTGTTATAAACTCCGGGTCATGATTGTTGCCAACGCCGGGTCAAAGCTGAGAATTTTGAAGGTTTCTCTCCCTCATATCCATATTACCTGTAGCCCCCAAGTCTTAAGAGGAGAACACATTGATAGATTAAGACTTGTCTCAATATAAATGCTGCCACCTTGAAGAAATCCAGATTGTTCATCTCAATCATTAGTCAAAACTGAATATCCCACATATGTAGCCCCCAAGTGTCGGGTTGTCATGCTTGCAGCAACCTGGGACTTGTAATTGCCTTATGCTCATAAAAAACTTCAACCAGTGTAGCCCCCAAGGGTCGGGTCATTATGCAATAATGAGCGGGGACTTTGTAAATATAATCATGTAGTTTTTAGCAGTGATGTGTAGCCCCCAAGGGCCAGCTTAGTAAGATAATACTGAACCGGGACTTGATATATACTTCAATGGAAATAACATATTATAATGTAGCTTCCATCGTAGGGCTTGAACCCTTTAATATAATGGATTAAGGCTTGTATACCTTGAATGTTTGACAGGAGCAATTGGTAGCCCCCAAGGGCCGGCTCATTATGATATGATGAGTCGGGTCTTCAATAAGATGAGCAAAAAATGACTTTGCAATAATGAGCAGCGATATGAGACTTGCATATTTGATATAATCTCAACTTTGAATAATGTAGCCCCCAAGTGCCGGGTCGTAAGCCTGCAGCGACTCGGGACTATTCCTTCCATTGTAGAATAAATTATATCCATTGATAAAATAATAGCCATTGCGCTAAAGCGACTCTGAAGACCTCAATCATAGTACTGGTTATTGATAACCATAATAAAAATCCAGCCATGTTGGCTATTAAAGATTTGAAGAATATACCCAACGATTTATAAGCGCATGATTCCAATGGCGCAATCCAAATATATACTGGCGACTTATAGTCCAAAGCCAGGCCGGGTTAACAAACACCGGATGATTTCTCATCATACACTGGCGACTTATCGTCGTAAAGCCGGGCCGAGTTAATAAACACCGGTGATTTATAATTATGCTTTATTCAACCTGTTTCTGTGACATTAAATCACATCATTGGTTGGCCAACTTTATTGTAGTAAATATGATAACCCCAATCTTGAGTACTAATAATTCCTTCCATATTGTGCCGGTTTATGATAAAACCGTACCGGGTTGTAATAAACACCGGGTTATCCATATATAATACGGGCGACTTCAGTCGAAACCAGACTGGGTCAATAAGCACCGGATTATAACTGATCATGTACTGACAACTTGTAGTTAAAATCCAAGCCGGGTCAATAAATGCCGGTTTATCAGAAAATATTCATAAATCCCTGATCAAAATAGGTTAAAACCGCAAAATAAAAAAGAAATATGCAAGGCTTTTCATGGGCTGCCAGGCCCTAAATCGAGGCTTTTCATGGGCTGCCAGGCCGCTGAGTTAAACCATTTTGCAAAGCCTTTTTAAGATGGACCTCAATCTTTAACCAATCACTGATTTAACTTTAACAAGTTCAGGGTCCATGGGATTGACTTGTGAAACGTTCGATGGGTCATACCAGGTCTACCTGGACGGAGTGACTTACTTAAAGAGGCAGGATAACTCGGGGTTTTAGGTGTATACACCAGGCTTCCAAGCCATGGCTTGATAGCCCATTACAAGTGTAGATTCTAAGTTCATTTCGATAGCAAAGAATCCCCAAGTAACGTTTTGAGCTGTGCTCAGTGTGTGCCTATGTTTGAGTTGTTGTTTTACAACACCCTCTTTGGCCCCGGATTGATTTGGCTTTGAGCCGATCAAGATGTGTGACTATGGTTCGGATACGACCAAGCCCCCAAGTGATGCTGTGGCATTACGCCGATCAAGAGGTGTAGCTATGGTTCGGATACGACCAAGCCACCAAGTGATGTTGTGGCATTGCGCCGATCAAGAGGTGTAGCTATGGTTCGAATACGACCAAGCCCCCAAGTGATGTTGTGGCATTGCGCCGATCAAGAGGTGTAGCTATGGTTCGGATACGACCAAGCCCCCAAGTGATCAATAATATGATAAGCCAATAAGGTAGGATACCCATGTCTGAACCGCGCATCATGGCAGCAGGTCCTCTTCGGCCACCTTTAACTTTTTTCAAGAGATAAATTCTTCTTGAACCGGGGTTTTGAACCGGATATTGAGAGCTTCAAAGCTTTCTGGGAGATATCTTTCCCTTGAACCGGATTGTAAAACCGGAATCTTCATTTTCAGCTAGAAATTTTCTGACGGCCTTTCAACTCGAACTTGTGAGAAGTTAATTCCTTTTTGAACCGGAAATTCTTAAACCGGATTTGAGAGCTTCAGAGCTTCGTGGGAGAACAGATTTCCCTTGAACCGGATTTTAAACCGGAATCCTTTCTGATGACCCGGAACTTCTTCATTGAGTCGGGATTTTGTAACTGTCATATACTTTCTAAGCCAGAGATTTTCTGACGGCCTTTAAATTTTCATTAATATAACAGTAGCCTCTGGGACCGGGTTATCTTTCCCTCCATCGTCCTGGGGCTCTTAAATTTGCTGAAACTGGCAAGATTTGCTGAGTCATGTCATCGTAGCCCCCGAGTCTCAAGGTGATTCGAGGAGTTAGCTTGAGATTCTCCATATTTGACTGTGATATAAACCGATATATAGCTGAACAGCGGACCACTGTCATATGTTGAAGCTAGAAGCAAGGCGGCGAGTTAATGATCTTGCAATACTCATTGTATATCCTTGGCGTTGATAACGCAATGTAAATCCACGGAAGCTTGAGGTCAATCGTGGTGGGTCATAAATGACTCCATATGATTTGTGTCAATAATTCGGCTAGCGGTTCATCCCAGCTGGTTGTTTAAGAAAAACCGTAATCGCGGAGACTTGTGTGCCCTATCCATTGAATCATCCGGTGCAGGTGGGCGAGTCGGCTGTGGCATTATAATCCGGTGCGGACGGGCAAGTCGGCCGCGGCGTTTGTAAGCCGGCGCGGACAAGAGAGTCGGCAGCGGCGTTGTAAGCTGGCGCTGACAAGAGAGTCGCCACGTCGCATTGATGTAATGATCAATTGTCCTACATCAAAAAAATATCACAAGACAAAGTACTTGTTCTTTGACAAAAAATAGTATGTGCCAATAAAATAGACTTAAAGGGATATCACCTAATTCGCTTGGACAACAGATGAGTCGGCCGTAGGAGCAGACAGATAAACCGGCCGCGACGTTGTAAGCCGATGCGAATGGGGAGAGCCGACACCGGCATTGTAAGCCGGCATGCATGGGCGAGTCAGCCGTATGTTTATGTAAACCGGACTGCGGGGGACGGCGGCCTATGCGCTCTATTGGGCAATTCGCGCGAGCGAGCGTGGTCCTGACGAGTTGATGAAGGCTGGACCGCGGGAAAGGCGGCTTACACGCGTGTCTGTCGAGCGACGTGACATGGACGAATGCTAGTGCATGCATTCCGTATCCGTGGTATAATGGCATAAAAAATTGTCCTGATGTTTTGTGGACGACGGATGATCTGTACGTAAACTATCAATACCGATTGATTCATCTAGTGCGTGATCTTCCTTTTCCTCCATACTTTTGTCTGGATGTGGGCTAATATTGGCCTTTTAGCTCCACGTAACATGTATGCAGCACCAAAACATGGCAGCACCTTTCTTTGATAACATTTTGAAATGTCAGGCCTTGTCCTCCCTTCAGTCTGTCGGGTCTAGGGAGGTGAAACAGGGCGCCGGAGCTAACGACCCGCGAGACAGGGGCAACACGACCCGGCGGGGGCGGCTTGGCGACACCGTGAGGCGGGGCCGGGTCAAGGCCGTGGCCGTGCAGAGCGAATATGAGGCGGCCCAGCCGGACAAAGATATAGGACACCAATGGAAGCAGTGTGGGGTCGATTTGACCCGGTGGCAGTACGGCGAGGCGAAGCAGCCTGCTGCAGAGGCCGACCAGGCGTGCTACGGTGGCAGAGGCGTCCGAGTTTTGTGCAACGATCGCATACATCTCCGAGTCGTGGTGGATTTGACCAATCAATATTTAGGTCGTATTCCCTCTGCATCATGGACTCCTTTTTTTATCCAAGCGTATGGCCATTGTCTACCCGTAGGAAGTACCACTCCGATTTGAACATGGTAGTGCTCTTTTAAATAATGTTGCTTTGATCCTCGTGCTCATCAAGCAGTAGTAGTATGATGGTTAATGGAAACGTCTTTTAGCTTTTGGATTAGTTTCCAGACTTTATAATCTCTCTGGTCGCAGCTCTTCCCAAGATTGAGACAAATATTATATTCAATTGTTGCCTACTAGTTCTCAATCGATCTCCGCATGTCATTGGCTGGTACTCATAGCAGTACTGGTACTCGTTTTGATCTCCACTTGATTGTCTTTGTATCCACGTGGACTAGCAGTACTAAATAGCCTCTGGACTTGAGCTTGTAATCCGGTCGCAGCAACTTACAAAAAACTTAGCGAATCAGACAGGAGAAAACTTTTGTCTGTTTGGATGAAAACTGTTACATGACAGCTTGCGGATTCGGCGAGACCAATCTGATCGTCTCGCATCGGAAGCGCATAGAACGCAAAAAACCGTAATTTCTTGAACCTCAATCTCATATATTGCTCCGAGTGCTTACCACGTAGACGATGTGTATCCTTCTGTGCTAGTTCTCTTTCCTCCAGTCACATCATGATCTTTTCGATCCCGGAAGAAATCCCTCCAAGAATTCAACACCACATTGCGCAAGCCCCACGGTGGGCGCCAACTGTCGTGGAATTGTCACGGCAGATGTCCTTAGTGTCAGGACTTAGTCGCGAGGCCAACGCATCTATGTGGTAACTTGAGAGGGGTTGCGTGGGATGAGAGACGCAATGTTTTACCCAGGTTCGGCCCCTCACGGTGGAGGTAAAAGCCTACATCCTGCTTCATTGATATTGATGATGATGATCACGGTTACAAGAGTGCTCTATCTCGAAAGCTATTGTCTAAACCTAACTTGTTCAACTTGTGGAACTTGTCAATCTTGTCCCTTTTGGGGAGCCCTGCCCCTCCTTATATATGTTGAAGGGGGCGGGTTACATGTGGAGTCCTATTAGGATTAGGACTAGTCTACCTTCTAATACAACCGGATACAAGTCCAGGTCTTAACTCCTTGTAAGATAAATGTTCCTCATGCCTTTCCTCTTAAACCGGCCCACCACTAACATAAATCGGCCTGCTGGGCCTTGGGCCTTGTCATCCATCTGGAACACGCGCCGTGTCATCAATGAGTCTTCAGGCTTGTGAATCGTCATACCAGTGAACCGCCAGACACGTAAGTCGCCAATCCTCTGGCGGGTTACCAATGAAATGCCTAGTCCGGCCGGGTTATACTTCCGGCCGGTTTACGCCGCGGGATATATCCCCGACAATAGTGGAAGTGGATTCTCTGATGTAGGTATCCCTGCCTTACCCTCCCTTTCGGTCACTTACTGGCGGACCCCATGCTTGCTAGGCCCCGCATATCAGTTACTCAATGGGTTCGGCCACATCAGGGGATCCTTATCCATAGTATATTCCCTCTGTTTTTATTCACTCTGCATAAAACGGAGGGAGTGGTGGTATAATAAATGACGCGGGCGGGGGAGGGGGAGGAACGTCGGTTTGCTCTCAACTGCGGTCCCACAAGTGAGCGAAAACGCAAGACGAAGCGTGTTCCATTCGGTGAGTGACGTGGAGGGTCCAACATGCCGGGCTGCGACGCGAACGCGACAAGAGCGATGTACAGTCAAAACTGATTGACCGGTCGTCACCGGAACCACTATTCACACCAGAACCTTTGCTGCTCGGCCTACGCCAGCCACTGCCCTAAAACCACACCAAATCTTCAGCCCATTCCCCCACCTTTCGATCCCCTAGCCCGCATCAAGTGTCCCCTAGTTCGCCGGAAAGCCATGGTGCGCCGCAAGATCACTTACTACAAGATGCTGATGCCGGAGCGCCGCGCAGAAATCACGGCTGCGGTCGGCGCCACAGACCTCCGTTCCCAAGCTCGCTTTGCGGCGGGCCAATCCCCGAGTTCTCTGGAGCCAAGCTACGAGGAGGAGGAAGCCGTCCAATGTTCATGGCGGAGGTCGCGGCGCAAAAGGCCCCCGATGGGTATGAGACGATGGACGTCGACTTCGTGTCCGCGTCCGAGTCCCCCATGGTGCAGGCGGACCAGCGGTTCAACATGGTGATACTAAAGGAGGACCGGGAGGCAGAGGCTCAACTCGACGCGGAGCGCGCGCATGCCGCTGCCATCGAGGCTCTCCTGCAGGCGGAACTGGATGTCGTGGATGTGAACCGGGCGGCAGAGGCTCAACTTGAGGCGTAGCGCGCAGATGCCGCTGCCATCGAGGCCCTCCTGCAGGAGGAACCGGACGTCCTAGACTTGAACCGGGCGGCAGAGGCTCGACTCGATGCAGAGCGCATGGATGCCGCTCTCATCGACGCCCTCCTGCAGGCGGAACCGGATGTCCTGGACTTGAACCGGGCGGCGGAGGCTCGACTCGATGCGGAGCGCGCGGATGCCGCTGCCATTGAGGCCCTCTTGCAGGCGGAACCGGACGTCCTCGACTTGAACCGGGCTGTGCTCTCGCCCGTGCAGAGCGCCCGCACGCTCCGCTTGAACGGGTAGCTGGAGGCCGAGGACAACCACAGTGCGGAGACACACGTCGGCAGCAATGGCTGGTTCGCGCCAGCAGCCAAAGACGACGAGGCCGTCTCTTTCCGCGAGCAGTGATAGTTTTTCTTTATGTTATTGTTTTTATGGATCTTTTGCTGTGTAAAAACATATATTTGTTATGCAAGTCGCCTGACTTGGGTCAGTCTACCATTTCAGGTGGTTGGATGAATATCCTACGTCTCCTAACCCTTCTTTCCGTCTTCCTCACCTCTTCTTCTTCCCCAACAGACCACCGCACGAGCCGTACGGATACTCCCCAACATGCGGTTGGATAAACGTACTCTATGAACAAAAATTATGTGTCAGCGATAGGATGGCTGAGCTTGGTTTGTTCACATGCGAAAGCACGTGTCAGTGATGGTGCGTTCCCTTGGTTGGGTTTGCGGCGTGCAGGAGCGACTGTGTGAGGTTGCGGTGCGACCGCGGCGTGCAGGAGCGACCGTGTGAGGGTGCGGTGCGACCGCGACAGCCGTGTGCAAGTGTACCTCCTTCTCATTTTGAAAACTTTAGGCAAGCTTGGCAAAAATGTGTGGCGAAGTTTGGCAATGCAAGGCCTAGACCCAAACAGGATAAGTACGTACGTACCAGGAGTACTAGTGTTAAAAAAGAAAGGCGGGGTTTTCCTTCGCGGGATTTAATCGATATAAATCCTTGTTTCACGTGTCAATTAATGCGTATTTTTTTCTCCAAAGACCAAAGAGCTAACCATCTCACTCCTCATCGCTTGATTAATGCAGCGCCATGCAAACCAACCTTCTCACTTCCGCATGCATGCAGGGGATATTAATGTCCTTGGTTTCTAACCCCATCAATTTTGCCTCGATTAGTGTTAGTGGCCCTTTGCAAATTGTAATTTTGATATACTGGCCTTGTGTACAAAAAATGGAGGTAGTAACTATATTTGACTTCCTTCCCCATTGCGGTGATGTCGACGATATCTTTTTTGGGTGGTTTGGCGAAGTGTGTTCGACGGAGAACACCATTGAGGGAGACCACGGTAAGTCGTTCGCAAGTGCCGCCTGCAAGCCTAGACAACTGCCTTATTTGCATTTAGGAAGTCCTTTACTAGTACTACTAGGAGTACTAGTGTGGTGAGATGGTTTCTCGAAGAAGACGATGGAGAAGCAGAGTCAGCGAAGAGTGAAATGATGGTTGCTTCGTCCATGCTTTTGTGATTTGACGCCTCACTGCTTTCTGATTTGTGATAGAAGGGAAAGGGGAGTAGACTCTGTGCTCTATACTGTACTACATGCGTCCAAGCATGGGATAAAGAGGAGAGACGTTTCATTTTTCTATTCCTTCAATCAATCAATCAGGGAGCTTCAGTTCCATCTTTTTGGCTTTGGCAACACCGTCCACAATGGTTCCCACGATGTCAAAAGCTATTTTCACATTTGGCTACACATTGTGGATGCCCTTAACCGTACCACTTGGTTTTGCTCCTGTGTGCTATCTATACAAATTTCAATTATATTGATCTAAAAAATTATAGAATCAAGATTAGTAAAAAGGAGGTGATTTTGCCGCGCGGATGGCGGGGGAGGTTTCTTATTTGAGAAATGCTACATCCACGTAATGGTTTACGTAAAGTTACGAACTGATGTGATGTGGGACTATTTGATTGGATTAAAGGAGAGGATTAGGCCCACCCCACCTGAAAATCAGGGGGGCATATATATATTAGATGGAAAGTATACGTAGCAGCTATGTAGCCCTTTGTAAGTCTAGGATTAGGCTTCTTATTTTCGGAGGACGTTGTCCTGGCGGTTTGCTAACATGTGGTCCCACGTGTCAGTGCTTTACCAAGCCGATCCGCGTCCCACATGAGGCAGAACAACAGCAGAAACAACACGTGGTTAAGTTGAAGTAGATGAGGGAGAAGCGGATTCAGCAATGAGTGAAATGATGGTTGCTTTGTCCCTCCAACTTAACTGTGGGAAAGGTGCAGCTTTGTGATTTGACACCTCATTGCTCATTACTACGCCGGCGCCATGACTGGGGTGCTTCACCCCGGCTGCTCTGCACTGTATTCCGGTATGGCAGGTGGACCCGGTAGCTTGATGCCCCACATGTCGGTGAAAGGGACTAGAAGATTTATGAAACGAGCGCTCCACTCTTACGACGGAGGAGTAGACGACATGACGGCCCAGTGAACTGTCACTTGTACTGTATAGTACTATAGTTTTGCTGTTTCGCACGATCCATCGATACAAACCCGATTAAACAGGAAAGGGCGGGATTTTTCCCGCGCGGTAGATGATACTGGCCATACATTTCAAAGGCAATTTTAATGTATGCAAACTGAATAATTATAAGTAACAATATGATATCTAGTAAAACTAAAAACACATATGATTTATTGTGTTAGAGTGTAGTAGTAGTGCTGTATTGCATAGTTGTTAGATGTAACATGCGAGAACGTGTAGAGATGTAGTTTTGGAGGGCCTACAGAGAGAAAAGCGTAATACGGTCACCGAACTTTAGAATAAGCTGATTACGGTCACTATATACGTTTTGCGGTGATTATACGGTCACTTGCTCACAGTTCAGCATCGGATTGCACTCTGTTGACCGGCCAAATAGTCTGCATGGCGCCATGTTGACTAGTTAAATTGACCACGTTCCTTGTGGGTCCCACCTATCAGTTCGCATAGGCAAAAGGTCAGATAAACACAAATTTACGCAGGCGCAACAAGGCTCCAACCCGTGCGCGGGAATCACCTAGTTGTGTATGTGTCTGTCAGGGCCTGATGTGTGTGCATGCACATGTAGGTTGAGCACTGGAGGATGAGAGTGTGTGTTGGTTGTGTGGTGTACTGGTGTGTGCATGCATGTGTGGGTGTGTGCGTGTGAGTGTTGCGTGCGTACATGTGAGTGTTGCGTGCGTGCGTGGTTGCGTGTGTACGTGTGAGTGTTGCGTGCGTGCGTGGGTGCATGTGTTTGTGTGAGTGTTGCGTGGATGCAGTTCGTGTGCATGTGTGTATAATCACCACACTAGCTCATGTGTGTTAAAACAGATGGCTCAGCATACCAATACAAGGCCACCTTGTCCGCTGTGCCCGCGGTCATGACTTCGAACCACCGTCCAAATATTTTTTTGTCGTTTGTTTTCATTCTTACTAGCAAGATGCCCGTGCATTGCATGTAACATCAAGATGCATTTGTATGACTTGTTTATCATGTGAGAGAAAAGGATGAACGAGGGAAGGCCTTATTTGCAAATGTGGAGAGGTGTGTGGGTACCTTTTTGCAAAATTGCCATAGTTTTTTTCCTATCCGTCAGATATATATCGGACGGCCTATATTGCAGGATGGCGGGCACACCATCATCACCAACTCTGTTTTTTATAGGAGTGTATTTTATGTATTTTATAAGAGTGTAGATGTAGAGTAGATACAAGTCGACAGGTGGGCGCGATGGTAGTGAGATAATGTGATGCAACACTAGAGGTGCCATGTGGAGCGTTTAACCGGTCAACTAGTCATGTCATGAGCAAATACAGAGTTGTACGGTGAGCCCGTGACTGTATAATAACCATTAAACGTAAATGGTGACCATAATGAGTGGATTCTGAAGTCCAATGTACGTATCGTGCGTTCGCTTCAAATACAATTTTCCTCATTTCATATATCGCAAGAGAAAGATGAAACATGCGTTAATTTTCTGGGGGCTTACTTTTAGAGGACCTGGAGATAGTTTTGTGTGCATACGTGAAAGGGCGTACAAGGGGGGTATGCGATGGAGAGAGAGAGATGCTCTTTGTTTCTCTTTATTATGACTAACTTTGTATATAGTATAAAATATAAAAATTCACAGTGCGGAATAAATATCATTGTGGGCACCATACAATGCAAATTAGCGTTTGTACTCCTCCATATAACTTTGTAATGTTGTATATATGTAGAAACTCTAAAATAATTTTTTGGCCACACTTTATTCAAAAGGAATGTTGTATGCGAAATAAACGTGAAGAGAGGGCTTTTTAGAACAATGGGGTACGTGATGTAACATGTGTGAATGTGTAGTTCATGCATTTGGCGGGGCCTAGAGAGGTATGGATAGAGGGGTCGACGGGGGGGGGGGGGGGGGCGTGGGAGAGATAGCACGAGAAATGAGAGTGGTCTAGAGAGAGAGACGGATATGACGTCACGACAAGAGATTCCATTCCCTTGAGTGTGTATATGCAAGGGGGGAGGGAATAGAGGCACCAGGAGAAATTTTCTCTGTGTGTGGTGTTTGTGTTGGTATGTGTGGGTGTGAGAAGATAATGAGACATGGGGGCAGAGGGTGTGTCACCGCGTGAGGTCCGGTGGGTCAAGGTGAGGCCCTTCGTTCGGTTCCGTCCTGTGCCACATTGATCGGCCCGTGACGCATTTAGGAAAACCCATGGATGACTAGTCGTACAAGACAAAGATAGCAGAATTGTGAAGGACTCTGTGTCCACTTACAAAGCCGGCTAGGATTTGTAACCCTAGGTTCTCGGACAAAGGTAACCCCTTTATCTCTGATATTACTATTCATCCAACCTAACTTTAAGGGGCATCCTACGGAATGCTCTGCTAGAATCATACTCGTCGATTAGGAATAGAGGTGTGAGACAATGCGTGAGAGACAGGCATAAAGATAATGTGTGTACATGAGACACGTAGGCAGGTCCATGTATATAGAAAGGGTCGATGAGGATTGTGTGTGTGTGTATGTTTGCGAGAGGAAGAGTGCTTGTGATAAAGGTTAGTGTAAACAGTTGTAAATGGTTACGAGAGGGAGGGAGGGTTATATCTAGAGCATGTGTGCGAGAAAGACACCTCGGGAGAGAGTGTGTGAGCATCTGTGAGAGACCACCGATGGAGAGTGAAACTACACGTAAAAGACTGCTCTACACATTGATTAAAGATATAAATTGTATCCAAATATTAGGATGGGATCATGATATTTGCAATTCACGTAAGGAGCGGTCATTGATCCATCAGACATCTAGATTCTATCGAATTTGAGCATGTCTATGTTATTATTCCACAATTGATCCACATAGTTAGTATTTTGAACTCCAGACAATGCATCGCTTTAGCAATCGAATATAAATGTGAGTATAGTTCATGTTGTGTGTGTAAAGCACATTATACATACGAAAGTTACACAATGGACATTATAAATAGCTACCTATGAACTAGCATACATTTGAATTCAACTTAAGGTGGTTTAAAAATCGAATTCAACATGAAGTCCATTCAGTTATTTGAATTTGATATCATGGCATTTGTAAACCATACCTAAATTATGGGGGGCACCAATCTTTGCTCTGATTTTGTACATAATAGCATATGTAGCCGTGTACGAAATAGATTGAAATTTAGCTCCTCCATTCCAAAATAATCGTAGTTATAGGATTTTCAAGTGTCAAAATTTCAAAAAGAAGCGGATAATTTAATAAGGTTTTCAAACATACAAGGTCAAATATAACGTTGTCTATTTAGGTTAATCCTCATAGTTCAAGAGTACTCTAAACGTGAATGCTTGTGTTTCAAAATTTCGAACGAAGCGCCAAAAGAGCCTCTACTCGCCCGAAACCGCGTGAGACCAATGTTTGGTAGTACAAGGAAATTACTTTTCTAATAACTCCGACCCGTGAAACCTACCGGCCCGATGTCCAAAGGTCTAAACCAGGGTAGGTTTGTAGCTTCATCTAGACGCCACGCAACTGCATCCAAAAAACATTCATACACAATGGCCGCCTAAGCACACATGTGCGCGGCCGAAATCGCTCCCGCCCACTATTTGGGCACCTAGGATTACCATCCTACCCCCGACCCGCAGTAGGTCCGAAATTTAAGAGGGGGCAAAGTTTGTACTTTCCCCAAATTTCAAACAAGCACGTCCCATCATCTGTTCAAAAAAGCCAAAAACAAGCGCGTCCCAGACCGAAACATGGTTCCCCCCCACCCGTCCGATTCCCCATTCGTACTCCATGGGCGCCAAAACTACCTCTCCACCAGCCGCGAAACCCCGGCGTCCTCCGTCCACCACCCCATCCCACCCATCAACCGCCGCCCTCCTCCATCACGCCGGAGCCGATACCCCGACGTCGTCGTCCACCGCAACCTCAACCGCAACGCCCTCCATGGCTAGTAGTTGAAGCCGAGGCTGAGCCGTCCGTACCCGAGCCAGTTCAACCACACCGTCCTGCGCCTCACCGCTGCCGCTCCAACTTCGCCACCCTCCACCGCACCGGAGCTGTTCCTGCTACGCCGTCCTTCGCCGCCTCGGATCTGCTTCCCCTCCGCCGACATACGGCCACGGCAACATAGTCCACAATTTGGCCATGGGTTCGTCCAAGCCTGCACCCTCCAAAACATCAGTTTCCCGGTAAAAAGAAGAAGATCAGCGCGACATGTGGAGGTGACCACATCGGCAACCGAAAAAGGTACTCCTCTTCCCTTATTCGTGCAAATCTTACGTCTCTGCTTGCACGGTATTCATCCCACAGAAGACAGTAGTTGATCACTTCTTCTTGATACTAGATGTTCCTATTAACTCGTGATGCACAAGGTTTCTCCTCATATACTATTTCACCTTAGCTAGAGGTCCGTCGCCCCCCTGAATTTCAATTTCTGGCCAGTTGATTCCCAATTAACGGAAGCATTCCCCGGCGTAACAGGCGCCAGTACACCTATTACGCCGGGGAAGCAGCGCCTTGGTGTTTATCTTAGGGGCGTGTGCGGACTAGAGCTACTGGCGACCGATCTGGAGGTCGGCCGGGATTAAAGGGATGGACTGGGGGTGCTGCCAAGCATGGCGATGGTGTGAGGTCGATGGGAGGGCGGGGCGGCGGAGGCAGGGGTCTGGGCCGGTGGTCACTGGCGGTTCGAGAAAGATCGTCAACAGTGACTGGCGGAGGTAGACGAAGGCCATCTGCCCGTTCCTTATAGATTGGACAGTTCATTAAAAAAATTGACTGACCTATTTATTTTCAGTCGATTGTTATCTTAGATATGACCACATGTGGTGGTGTGCTGGAGGAGTACCTGCATTTCCTGTGCTCATATATTACAAAATCATACGGAGTAGAATCTAATTTTGTTTGCCATGCAATGTTGTAGAGCTATCATATGTCTCCTGTCATTTATTTTTCAGCCACCTGCTATCTGCTACTTTTACAGTGCACTAGCTCTACACACACTTCACCCTTACTCTCACTATTGTGTTCTTATGCAAGGGTATTTCACACTCTGTTGCCATGAGAGAAGCCAAAAAGAAAAGAGAGAAGTCGCTCCAGCTTCGTATGCGGGTAGGCAAGACACGTTACAACGCTATAAAGGGTGCAGTGTCAGCAGATGGAGATGGTAAACGTAGCTTTGGAGTTGATGACCTCGCTCGCAATGAACCACCATCCTAGGTGCTTGCTTTAACTTCGCGGTGTCATATGTGGTTGCATGTTCCATATGGTGTCTAGCTTGTATTCGAAAGGCCGAAGTCGATAAGATAAGGAAAGATATTTTTTACATGAACCACCACCCCGTGAGCACCAGAAGACAAATAGCTAGTCAGGGCACTGGCCGAGCCAGTGACAAGCCTAGCAAAGATAGGCATCACCTGGAAGCCAACTAAAAATCTACGATGGTGGCGAAGCAGCCCGCCTCCCACCAGGCTCTCAGGTCCTAGATGATCATGCTCACCACTCCAGCCGGATGTCTAGCTTGTATTTCTTCCAATTTGGTTAAATTGCATCTGCTTAGCTTACACATTATACCTTTGAATATGACATGCCTTTCTGTTTTTGGTACATACTAGTACATCCGTGTATTAACCATGTTCTTACATCAAACTAATGTTCTTGTGTATCCCTCATCAATCACTTATGACGAGGCAGGCAGGCAAAAGGACTACTCCTCATTTAAAGAATGCAGCGTCAGCCTCCCGACATGATTCTCAAGAAACAGAAATGCTAGATGAAGATAGTGAACGTAGCTCTGTAGTTGATTACAGCATTTCCCCTACACTAGCATCACAGGTGCTTGCTCTAACTTGGCAGCGTGATATGTGGTTGCATGTTGCATATGGTGTCTAGATTGTAATTCTTCCAATCTGGTTAAACTGCATGTGCTAGTCTTCTTAGCTTATACATTATACCTGTTAATGTGACATGCCTTCCTGTATTTAGTACATAGTACATCTGTCTATTAAGCATGTCCTTACATAAAGCTATTGTTTTTTTGTATCCCGCATCAATCAACATGACGAGACACCTTTAGTATATGTAGTGCGATATTAGTTGCATCTTTCGTATGATTTATAGCATGTGCTACTTTTAATTTGTTGAAATTCAATTTATGATGGGACGTTTTTAACTTGGCAGAGTCATATTATTTGCATCTTTCATGTGGTGTCTAGCTTGCATTGCTTCTTATTTGCTGGAATGGTTTCTGCTTAGTTTACACAAACAGTTGTGAACATGCCATGCCGTCCTATTTTTCGTACATATTCCATCCTGGTAACATGTGTTTGCCTTACATCAAAGTAGTGATTGCTGTGGTATTTCTCACGGGGTGCTTGCGAGTCGACAGATGCCACAAGGGCTTAGTGTGTGGGTAGGACTGCTGCTGATAGGACCGGGAGCGAGTATGCGAGTAGCACGCGGTAGTTTACCCAGGTTCAGGGCTCTCCGGAGAGATAATACCCCTACTCCTGCATGTCTGAGTATATCTGGTATATCTGGCACAGAGTCGCTCCTAGAGCTGTATCTAAATCCAGTGCCCTAGGCATCTGACTTGGTAAATGTATGCATGTGGTAAGCTAGTGGCCGTGAGAGCATGTGTGCTCTAGTGGCCATGAGAGTGTGTGTGCGTGAGGGAAATCCATCTTTCCTGGATGGATGGATGTGAGCCTATATATATAGTGTGGAGCTAGCTTGCTATGTAAGCTATATGGGTAGCTTAGGAAGTAAGCTAGGTAGTGGCCTTGGATGTAAGCTACCTTGGGTAGCTTACATGCCAAGCCATGTAGGCATGGCTAGAGGCATGGTACATGTCATGCTTGTCCCCTGGGATACTTTATAAATCAGTACCCAGGGGACGCGGTACACTGTAGATGACGGCATCGCGGCACGGCTGTCTCGTCGATGTTGGGTCGGGCTGCAGTCGGCAGCCGACTGGTTGGCGTAGTCGGCGGCCGGCAGTCAGACTGAGGGGCTTTGCTAGCCCCGATGTCTTGAAATATCATCTTGCCGTCTTCGGGGTATCCGTGTCCCATTACACCGACAGTAGCCCCAAAGCCTCCGGGCAACTTGGCAAAGTTGGGCGGAGGTTTTTTTGCAAATGTTCATGAAAATGATCATAAAAAGGGACAAAGTTAGTCCATGCAGATATATCAAATGTTTGCTTTTATCATTGCAAGTTTTATGCGGAGGGTGCCGACTCGGTTTCGTCCGAGCCCCCTTCAATCTTTTTCATGTTCCCTCCACTCTTTGGCCCGTGCTCTTGCTTGCCAGACAGCCGCTCTGCGGTCTGTGGCTGAGAGTGGGCCGCGAAGTTGAGTGTATAGTACTCAGAGTCTGGGAGTAGATTCAACCGAGTAGATACTTGTAAAGGAAAACGGCCGGGTCGCCCGAACGTTTTTCTTCCCGGGCGTTTTTCGCGTGGGTGGCCTCCAGCGTTCACTCTTGCTAGTCAGCAGCCGTTGTGCGGTCTGTGACTAACAGTGGGCCTTTGATACCGCGCACGGTACTAAGCCGTCTGCGGGAACTAACATCTCAGGCCAAGCGGCCAGCCCCCGGGCCAACTCTGGCTGGCGCCGGGGCAAACAGTGATGCTACTGTAATAAAATGCGGAGACAGCCCCCGGGCAACGCTCGGGGTTATCCGTGCTTGCGTAGTGCAAAAATATGCGGGTGAGGAGCTCACATTGATTTTCGTGTAGTCGCGGTCGTCGCAGATAGCCGGCGTGACTCGGCGCTCGCGGAGTGTGCCGGCGCACCCGCTGGGTGTAGGGCCGACTGCTGAGCAGTCAGGCCGGATCTTCCGGCAGCTATTTTGTCTTCTTTCTCGGGGGGCGCGTCAGCGCACCCGCTGGGTGTAGCCCCCGAGATTCGGGCCGACTGCTGAGCAGTCGGGCCGGATCTTCCGGCAACTACCTTGTCTTCTTCTCTCGCAGGGGCGCGTCAGCGCACCCGCTAGGTGTAGCCCCCGAGATTCGGGCCGACTGCTGAGCAGTCGGACCGGATCTTCCGGCAACTACTTTGTCTTCATCTTCGCGGGGGCGCGTCAGCGCACCCGCTGGGTGTAGCCCCCGAGATTCGGGCGCTCGAGGAGAGTCCAGCCAGTCAGGCTTGACTGGCCAGGTTGCGAAGCGGGGCCAGCCGGACGGGCCCCTCGGCCGGCGACTGGCGGCAAAGCGGACAGGTGAGCCAGTCGACCGAGCGGCGATGTAGGCAGGCGACTGGAGCAGCTGACGGAGCCCGCGCAGCCGGCCGTGCACGCAGCCGTGCTGCCGGCCACGCACACGGCCATGCATGTGGCCCTGCAACCAGCCATGCATGCGCGCGTATATATATATCTTGTGTGTTTTTTTTGCCAAGCCGGTTGTGGGCAATCGGCCCTTGACTTGGACAGCCGACCCCCTCTTTTTTTTCAGACAGCCGGCCTCCCCTAGCCGCCCCCCCTTCCTTGTCTTCTGGGCAGCCGGCCAGCGAAGGCCATGGCCGAGGCGGGAGGCAGCCGCCGCAGGCGCGAGTCGGCGCGGGGCTCAGCCGGCCCTCGACTGGCGCAACGCATCCGACCACGGGGCGCGCAGGCGGAGGAGTCCGCGAGGCGGGGCCGGGCCTGGAGCAGCGTGCACGCCTGCGGTCGAGGCAGGGCAGACGGACGGCGGCAGGCGCGAGGCCCAGCCGGGTTGGCGGAGGAGGAGGAGGTCACAGGGGGCGGGGCCGGGCCTGGAGCAGCCCGCGGGTGGAGCCGGCGTGCCGAGTGGGCAGGAAGTCGGCGGGCCGGGTGAGAGGCGAAGTCGGACCCGGCGCGGGGAGGCGGCGGGGAGGCCGGACCCGGCACGGGGAGGCGGCGGGGAGGCCGGACCCGTCGCGGGGAGGCGGCGTGGAGGCCGGACCCGGCGCGGGGAGGCCGCGGGGAGGCCGGACCTGGCGCGGGGAGGCGGCGAGGGCACGAGCCGGCCCGGTGCCGAGGTGGAGCAGGCGGCCGACGTAGGACCAGGAGGAGCCGGAGCCGGCCTGGGCGAAGCCGGAGCCGGCCCGGGCGAAGCCGGCGGGCACGGCGGGAGGCGGTGCAGAAGCTGGCAAGCCGGCGCGGAAGGCGGCAGCGGCAGCTCGGCCGGCGCGGGACGCGGAGCTGGCGAGCGGAGCCAGCGCGCGAGAGTCGGCAGCAGCGACCCGGTGGACAGGCTCATGTGAAACCGGACGCGCGTCGGTTGGTGAGGGGAAGCAGCGGGGTGGGAGCCATGGGCGGCGCGGCATGGTGTGGACGAAGCCGGCTGGTGATGGGGTTCGCCTTGCCGGAGCGGCAGACGACACCACACGCGAGGAGGAGTCGGCGCGCGGTCGCGGAGGTGCGGGTGCTCGGCGGAGATGGACGAGGCGAGCCGGGGCCGGTCGGGGCGGAGCCGTAGGTGCACGGGGGCGGCCGGACTGGGTGCAGCGCGGGAGGCGCCGGACCCGGATGGCACGACGGCGCGGAGGACGCGGGAGCACAGCCGCGGACCGGGGCGGTCTTGCGCGATGGAGAAGGGAGCCGCCGAGGGCGGCCGGAGAGGCACGCCCGGGCGCGAAGCGAGCCGGCGGAGCGCGGTTGTGGCACAGGAAACAGAGGCGAGCCGGCACGGCCGTGCACAGGGACAGAGGAGCTCGGGATAGCCGCAGAGCAGGGCAAAGCCGTGAGCGCGCAGACCGAAGACAGATGACGACGCGCAGCCCCGCGCGGCTGCAGCAGGGGCATGCTGACGTCGAGCCCCTGAGCGCCACCGGAGAGACGATGGCGGCGCTGCGGTGACGATGCAGATAGTGAGGCCGACGGCGAGGACACGCCGCCCCTCACGGCCACTCCAAGGCTGGGTCGAAGTCAAGCCCCCGAGCGCTACCGGAGAGACGGCGCGACGCCGCAGTGGTGAAGACGAAGGGGCCGACGGCGAGGACGCGCCACCCCTCACGGTCGCTCCGGGGGCGGGTCAATGTCGAGCCCCCAAGCGCTACCGGAGAGACGGCGCGACGCCGCGGCGGTGAAGACGAAGACGGTCCCTCCCGGACAGCGAAACTAGCAGCAGCGCGGTAGCATAGTAGTAGTACCGCCCCACGGTGGGCGCCAACTGTCGCGGTATTTCTCACGGGGTGCTTGCAAGTCGACAAATGCCACAAGGGCTTAGTGTGTGGGTAGGACTACTGCTGATAGGACCGGGAGCGAGTATGCGAGTAGCACGCGCTAGTTTACCCAGGTTCGGGGCTCTCCAGAGAGATAATACCCCTACTCCTGCATGTCTGAGTATATCTGGTATATCTGGCACAGAGTCGCTCCTAGAGCTGTATCTAAAGCCACTGCCCTAGGCATCTGACTTGGTAAATGTATGCATGTGGTAAGCTAGTGGCCGTGAGAGCATGTGTGCTCTAGTGGCCATGAGAGTGTGTGTGCGTGAGGGAAATCCATCTTTCCTGGATGGATGGATGTGAGCCTATATATATAGTGTGGAGCTAGCTTGCTATGTAAGCTATATGAGTAGCTTAGGAAGTAAGCTAGGTAGTGGCCTTGGATGTAAGCTACCTTGGGTAGCTTACATGCCAAGCCATGTAGGCATGGCTAGAGGCATGGTACATGTCATGCTTGTCCCCTGGGATACTTTATAAATCAGTACCCAGGGGACGCGGTACACTGTAGATGATGGCATCGCGGCACGGCTGTCTCGTCGATGTTGGGTCGGGCTGCAGTCGGCAGCCGATTGGTTGGCGTAGTCGGTGGCCGGCAGTCGAACTGAGGGGCTTTGCTAGCCCCGATGTCTTGAAATATCATCTTGCCGTCTTCGGGGTATCCATGTCCCATTACACCGACAGTGATTGTCAGTATCATGCACGAATGAGTTCTGAAGATAGAATTTTATTGCTTTTTTCTTGTCGGTTTTACTTGACAATTCAAAATCAATAAAAGCGGAAGGAAGTTAGCAAGGTAGTGGATAAAGGTGCTCCTTCCGAACGGAGGGCCTCTACAGTTTCTACTCCTCCACACCCCCAAGATGATTTCCAAGACAACACATGCATAGACACTCAACAAAGCTGTGTTTATGATGAGCACGTCTCCCCTAGTGCAGCATCACCGGTGCTCCCTCTAACTTGGCACTGTTATATGTGGTTGCATGTTATGTGTGATGTCTAGCTTGTATTGCTTCTAATTTTGTTGAATTCCATCTACTTACTTTACACATTATACTTGAATAAGACACGTGTTCCTGTTTCTAGAACATACAATATCTGCCTATCACATCATGTTCTTACATCAAATTACTACTGTTGTGTAACCTGCAACAATCACTTATCATAAGACACGTTTGACTTTGGAGTGTGATATATGTTACATCTCACATTCTTTTCTAGCTTGTACTACTAATTTTTTGAAATGACACTTATGACAAGACAGTTTTAACTTGGTAGAGTGATATTAGTTGCATCTTTCATATGGTTGTTGGGGAAAGGGGGGAAGAGGGGAAGGAAGGGAGAGAGGGGCCGCGCCCCAAACCCCTTGTCCAATTCGGACTAGGCTTGGGAGGGGGGCGCGCCACCTCCTGGTCCTTCCCACTAAGGCCCATTGTTTCTTCCTCGTATTCCCGTAACTCCTCGGTACCTCCGAAAATACCCGAATCACTCGGAACCTTTCCGATGTCCGAATATAATCATCCAATATATCGATCTTTACGTCTCGACCATTTCGAGACTCATCGTCATGTCCCCGATCTCATACGGGACTCCGAACTCCTTCGGTACATCAAAACTCATAAACTCATAATATAACTGTTATCGAAACCTTAAGCGTGCGGACCCTACGGGTTCGAGAACAATGTAGACATGACCGAGACACGTCTCCGGTCAATAACCAATAGCGGAACCTGGATGCTCATATTGGCTCCCACATATTCTACGAAGATCTTTATCGGTCAGACCGCATAACAACATACGTTGTTCCCTTTGTTATCGGTATGTTACTTGCCCGAGATTCGATCGTCGGTATCTCAATACCTAGTTCAATCTCGTTACTGGCAAGTCTCTTTACTCATTTCGTAATACATCATCTCGCAACTAACTCATTAGTTGCAATGCTTGCAAGGCTTATGTGATGTGCATTACCGAGAGGGCCCAGAGATACCTCTCCAACAATCGGAGTGACAAATCCTAATCTTGAAATCCGCCAACCCAACATGTACCTTTGGAGACACCTGTAGAGCTCCTTTATAATCACCCAGTTACGTTATGACGTTTGGTAGCACACAAAGTGTTCCTCCGGCAAATGGGAGTTGCATAATCTCATAGTCATAGGAACATGTATAAGTCATGAAGAAAGCAATAGCAACATACTAAACGATCGAGTGCTAAGCTAACGGAATGGGTCAAGTCAATCACATCATTCTCCTAATGATGTGATCCCGTTAATAAAATAACAACTCTTTGTCTATCGTTAGGAAACATAACCATCTTTGATTAACGAGTGTCGGATTTCGGGTTCCGGCAGACCCTTAAGGTTCGAACACTGGGGTGCGCGCGGAGATTACGCCTTCTGCCTCCCCGCCTCGCAAAGATCTACACTACTCAAAGAACTGCACAAGGGACACAAGATTTATACTGGTTCGGGCCACTGTTGTGGTGTAATACCCCACTCTAGTGTGTGGTTGGTGGATTGCCTCCTGGGGCTGATGATGATGAACAATACAAGGAAGAACAGCCTCGCGAGGGTCTGTTCTTGGTTGGGGTGATGAACTGCTGGGAGGAGTTCAGCCACCCTTCTCTTTCTCTCTCTCTCTGATTTCGATCCACCCTACCATGTGGGTGGCTGGTCCTATTTATAGAGGCCCTGGTCCTCTTCCCAAATATCGAGCGGGAAGGGAGCCAACAATGGCGGACTAATTTGAAGGGGGACAGCAAGTATCAACTACCCTAACAAAAGCAGTCTTTGCCTGCGCAAAGCTCTGATGATGACGCCGTCTTGGGCTCCACGGTGACCTCCGTCTCGTAGTCCTCCTGGCCTCGGTCTCGTTGCACCAAAATGGCAACCTTTGCCTGATGCCTCGGTACTCCGCGGCTGCGCTTGCTCCCTTTGCACCAAAGAGGAAAGGAGGACGCTGCGCGCGCTGGCACCCGCCTGGCGCCCTGAGTCGTCATGGCTTGCGTCACGGGCACCTCGTGAGGTACCCTGCCTTGATCTCTCCGCCTCCTCGCGAGCCAGTCTGACGATGCCGTGCCTGAGGAAGCCCCATGTCGTCCGCCTCGCGAGACTTGGCCCCTCGCGAGGGTCTTGAGTCTTGTGTTGATGAAGATGGGCCATGCTGGGCCTCCTTCAAGCCATGCTGCAGGCCGCGGGCAGGCAAGTCTGGGGACCCCCGTTCCCAGAACACCGACAGTAGCCCCCGGTCCCAAGGCGCGCCCGGACTTGGCCGTGCCGAGAGGCGAAAGGGCAAGGGCGAAGCGCCGCGTGCCCTAACAGCCTGCGGCCTTGGGCACCGCGTGGCGGTTGATGGGACGCCAGTGCCTCAGCAACCATGCAGGTTGATAAAGGAGCGGCATCTTCCCAGACTTTGCCTTTTGCTTTCTCCGGTTGCTGCTCAGATCCCTTTCTTGCGCCTCCCCTTTCTTCCTCCAAACCTCCAGATCTACTCCGGCTGTGTGACCTAGGAAGCCATGGCGCCTCGCCAGCCTCCGGCCGAAGCTTGGTACTCTCCCGCTTTGGACTCGCCGAATGTGTGCAAGGCCGGCCTTGCCCAGCTGCGCCAGATGGCGGAGGCGCAGGGCATCAACGGGATGAAGGTGTTCAAGGCCGGCTCCGCCACCCCTGAGGGCCGAGGGAGCACCTTTTATCCTCTCTTTGTAAGCTCCATTGCTGCGGGCCTGGTGCCTCCCTTCTCCGAGTTCTTTTTCTCTGTCCTCCACCATTACAACTTGCAGGCTCTGCATCTCCACCCCAACTCCGTTCTTCTTCTCACGATCTTCGCTTACTACTGCGAGGCCCACGTAGGGGTGCAGCCTTCAGTAGCCTTGCTGCGCCATTATTTCTCCCTCCGGGTCACTCGCAGTTCTCCTTCCGCGTGCGCGGGCTTTGTCACGTACGGTGGCACCATTGCCATCTCGAATCCCGGGAAGAGGATTGAGGGCTTCTGGAGCAAGTGGGTCTTGGTAGATGCCGGGCGCGTCCATCCTAGGCTGATCTTGCCCGCGGAGCCGCCCGCAAGCTCCGGCGACTTGGGCCGAACGGAGCTCACGGACCCCCGCGCAAAACTGGTGTTGGAGAGGATGGACGCGGACCTGAGGCCGGCCGGCACGGCGGCGGCGAAGTTGACCGGTGCATCGCTGCTGAGGGAGTTCCTGGAGCACCAGCTGGCTCCACTCCGGCGGTACTCACCTCCGATGTGGAGGCCTCACCCGAGCCCCACGGCCTTGAGCGACGAAGATTTGACCGCTGTCCTCCAATCTCTGGTTGGGGGCGAGGTGGCAAGGTTGGAGGGCGCTCCCAAGCCCTTGTTCCTTCGCGACGAATGGGAGTAGGTGGTGAAGTCCATGCCCGTTTATAACGGGGACGGGCTCGTGCCCGTGGCGGCTTCGGAGGGATCGGTGGACGTGCCCTCCGGCGACTCCAGCAAGGAGGAGGATGAAGAGGAGCGGGGAAAGGGGCCCGACTCCGAGGCGATCGATGGAGAATCGAGGGCCCCCCTCCCCCGACGCAGGCCCCGCAGTCTCCGCCTTTCCTTGAGCAATGATGACGAGGATGAAGACGAGCAGGCCGGCGGGAGCTTGCCCCCGATCCCGAAGAAGGACAGGACCGGGCTGATCCCCCGCGGGCCTGTCCCTGCCCCGCTGCAGTCTGCAGACGCGCCTTCTGCTTCCGAGGTCGACCCTTCTAGCCGGCTGTCAGGCTTCAAGTTTGGCCGGAGGCTGCCCGAGCTCACCGGCGATGACCCGTAAGTGCCCGACCCTTGTCTTTATTTCTTGTTCCGCTGCTGAGGTTTGACGTTCACATCTCTTGAATAGGCTGGAGCCCGTGGCGAAGAAGCTGAAGGGGGCTCCTGAGGCTCCATCCGCGGCAGCGCCTCCTCCTGCGAAGGAGGGTGACCATGGTGCGCGGGCTTCTCCTGCCCGGTCGGCCTCGCGAGGCCTGGTCGAGCTGGCTGGGGCGAGCTCAGCCCCTGTGGCCCAAGTGACTCCTGTGGCTCCTTTGCCCGCTGCCGCCACCATAGCCGCTGTGGTGCAGCGGGCTCCACCTCAGGACATTGTGGTGTTGACGTCGCCGCCTTCTTCCTCCATTCCGACGGCTGCTGCTTCCCCACCTCCTCCTGCCGTCCTGGAGCGTGCTGTTGCTGGACTGGACCGGCTGCGGCGGGATCTTCTTGGTGCCGACCCTCGCCTGGTGGCCGGGCACTTGGAGCTGGCTTCGGGATGGATTCGCTCCGACGCCTCAATCCGGGCGGCGCTAGTACAAGCCTCGACGGCCTGCGACGAGGATAGGTAGGCCCTCCTTGAGACGAAGGCTGCTCATGACGCAGCCCTGGGGGAGGTGGTTGAAGCCCGCGGTCGTTGCAAGGCGCTGGAGGACGAGCTGCAAGGCATGCGGGACCAGCTCGCAAAGGAGGTTCGTCTTCTCCAGGAGCAAGAAGAAGGCATGAAGGCTCGCGAGGCGGCCATCGAGGGCCGGGAGGCCAAGCTCAAGAAGCGCCGCGACCGCCTAGGCGCGCTGGGAGAGGAGCTGGAGGCGATGAAGGTCGAGCTGGCCCGCAAGGCGAAGGTTCTTGCCGAGGATCGCGTGGCCTTCGCGGACATGGAGAAGAAGGCTTGTGCTTCGCTGAAGATGCTCTACCCCAGTGGCCTGGAGAGCCCGCTGGCCGGCGCCGAGGACGGCCCCGCCAAGCTGCTTCCCTTCCTGGTCCTGTCTTCTGCTGCGCTGACGCGGGTCTTCACCCACATCTACCTTCGCGACCCCAGCGCCGACCTCGACAGCTTGCTGGAGCCAGTAAGCGGCGAGGGTGCTGCTGACGCTGCCGAGGCCGTGAAGGGTCGCGCGGAAGCTCTGCTGGGGAAGTTCCGAGCCTTCAGTACCAAGCTGAAGCAGGGTGCTTCCGGTTCTGCTGCTCCGTGAGGCGGGGCCACCCGCGCTGCTCCTCCGCCGCCAAGTCACTCCGCTACTGCTCCCGCCCTGCTTTTAATTCTTGCATCATGCACCATGCCTCAGGGAGGCGTTTAAACATGCGTTTGGTATTGAGACAATCAGTATGGACTGTAATATTTTCTTTTAAGTTCCTTGAAGTTTATGCTTTCCCTCCCTACTTGCTTGTGTTCTACGCCGGCAGAGCCCGGCCCCGCGCGTACCTCACCCAGCATTAGCCCCGATCGGAAACCAGGACGGGACCAAAGGAGTGAGGGGCTACGGAGCCAGTTAGGCTCCTGAGTCGCGATGCTCAGGAGTCCCCCTTAGCGCGTGAACAACCAGTAGGGAGGTGTGATGTAGGTGAATCTTCCGTTTTACGTCTGTGGAGCCCGGCCCCGCGCGTACCTCATCCAGCATAGCCTTTTGGAACTAAGGAGTGAGGGGCTACGGGACCAGTTAGGCTCCTGAGTCGCGATGCTCAAGAGTCCCCCTTGACGCACAAACAACTTGTGATTAGGTGAGATTCGAGTGGGACCACCGTTCTACGTCTGCAGAGCCCGGCCCCGCGCGTGCCTCACCTAGCATAGCCTTTCGGAACTAAGGAGTGAGGGGCTACGGGACCAGTTAGGCCCCTGAGTTGCGATGCTCAGGGGTCCCCCTTTATGCTCAAACGGCCTTCATACCTTGGTTCCGCTCAAGGAGAGGCGCGCGACGAACCAGGCCCGAGGGGCCTGGCTGGGTGGCGTACGTCCGGGCGTGACCCAGGCGCAGCCCCCGTGCCCAGCCCCCTCGCGCGGTGCTCCCGAGGGGAGGCGTTGCGATGAGGCCAGGCACTGAGCTCCGGACTCCCTGAGGTTGATGTGGCCTGGGGGCCACCCTCAGTTGTTTATCACCAGCGCGGAGCATAGCGCTTCTGCATGTGTATGGGCATAGCCGCTCCTCGGCAGTGTCGTCAGCCAGCGCGGAGCATGGTGCTTCCACTGGTACGTGGGAGGGGGCTCCCCTTCGGGAGGAGCCCCCGGGGTGTGTACAGGCCCACCCTGACACGTGGCCGGCACGGTAGGGCTAGGTGAGGTGTATCTGGGCACCCGCGAGCCAGCGCGGGACTCACGGGGCCCTACCTCTAGGCGGGTTGCGCCTGGCACTCGGCCTTATCTTGGGCTACATTCCTGCAAACTTGGTTAGATGCCGGCACTCTACATCCCCGGGTCCCGGCCCTCGAGCTTGTCTCAGCCGTCGCTGGTATGCCAGGTCGCAATGCCGTGGACATAGCCAGAGGGTGAAGGCTGGAGAGCCAGTAAGAGCCCTGAGTCGCGATGCTCAGGTACCCCCCCCCTTTAACATGCAAGTGGTCGACATGGAGAAGAAGAGGTGCCGTGGGCAGGCATCAAGTAATCAAGCATGATGGGTGAATGCATAACCGGAAATAAACGCAAGGGAGATACATGCCGCTGGGCCTGGCCCGAGCGACTTGGGGATGATGCAGCCCGAGGGGCGCCCCCAACAAAGCAAGCTAACGACATGAAATAAAGGGATACACGCCGCAGGGACGGACCCACGCGGCCTGGGAACGATGCAGCCCTGGGAGGGCGCTCCCAGCTGAGAATGAAACTGGTAAGATGTCACCTGAGGGTGTCGAGGGCGAAGGGGTGTTGGTGCAGCAGACTCGGGAGGCCGCGGAAGCCGATCCTCACGAGCCCCCAGGCCCAGGGGCCTCGGGAGGCTCCGGAGGCACTGGTAGCTCTTCACGAATCATCTCCATCTCCGCCAGGGCTGCGGAACGCCTGTCTTCTTGAGCTTCCATGATGCCCCTCATGAGGCGCTGGCGCTCAGCAACCACGCTCGGCAGGTCGTAAGGCATGCGAACGTAGCTGTGGGGCGGTCCCCGGCAGCGCCCCACTCGCGACGGCCAGAGGCGCTCCATCGTAGCGGCTTGGTTGAGCCCTGGTACATCGACGCATACGCGCAGCCCACCATCCTCGCCTGGATGGGGAGCCGCAGCCGGTAGACGGCGGCAACCTCTCATGATCCTTGATTCCTGTAGTTCTTGAATGGCTTTGTCGACGAACTCCTGCGGGTCTGACCTTCCTTGCCTTGCTTCTTCTTGAGGGAAACGTGCTTCGAAACACGCCTCCACGTGGTGCCCAAGCGCCTCCCTCGTGACCCTGGCCAGGTCGGAGGCCCTCCAGGGGAGAGCCCTCGAGCCCTGCCTGAGGAGGGCGCCGGGCGCGCTTTCCTATGCGATGGAAGGAGGCTCCCCCTGGGCAGACGCGGGCCCTGAGGGGCCTGCCTCCCGAGGGGCTGGTCCGGACGATGTCTTCTTCTTCTTGGGGGTGGCCTTGGGAAGCCTCCTACTCCCGCGATCCGGGTCTTCCAGTGACGCGGCCTGAAAGGCTCGCTCCAGGGAACACACTGCATCCCTCTCTTCACAGGGCACCGTGATGACTCCGCCACTCCCTGGCATCTTGAGGACGTTGTAGCCATGGTGAGTCACGGCCATGAACTTGGCCAGCGCTGGGTAACCAAGGATGGCATTGTACGGCAGGCGGATGTGGGCGACGTCGAAGTCGATGAGCTCAGTGCGGTAGTTGTCGCGTGCTCCGAAGGTGACAGGGAGGCGGACCTGCCCAATCGGGACCGTGGAGCCGTCGGTGATTCCGGAGAAGGGCTTGGTTGGCTGAAGCTGGTCGTAGGGCACTTGGAGATTGTTGAACGTTTCCACAGACAGGACGTTGAGCCCTGCCCCACCATCGATGAGGGTCTTGGTGAGTAGTACATTGCTGATGACTGGGGAGTAGAGCATCGGGAGGAAGCCAGCTGTGGCTGCACACTTGAGTTGATCCGCTGAGCTGAATGTGATGGCGCACGCCGACCACTTGAGAGGACGCGTTGCTTCGAGCCTGGGGAGGGCTGCGTTCACCTCGCGAGCAAACTGCTTGAAGATGAGTTGGGAGGCTGGGGCTTGAGCTCCGCCCAGGATGCAGGCGATTGCACACGGCTCCTGGAAGCCCCCAGCCCCCTCTTCTTGATGGTGGTCCTCGTTCCTCCTTGGTTGAGGCGGCAGTGGAGGGAGGCCTGCGTTGCCTTGTGGGCGATCCTCACGAGGCTGATCCCTCCAGTCCCCCTCGCAAGGCAGGTCTCTCCAGCGGTCCTCGCGAGGCTGATCGCGCCACCCTTGGCGCGGGCCATGGTCTTCCCAGCGTCCTGCGTTTCTTCCTCCTCCTCGGCCGTAGCCCCGATCGGCGCGGTCGAGACGACGGCTGATCCTTCCTTCTCGCACGGTGCAGAGTTCTTGGCATTCGTTGGTGTTGTGGGTGTGGAGGTCGTGGTACACACAGTACCGGCTGCCCCTGGTGGACTCAGGCAGATCTTTACCCTGCTTGGTGTCTGGCTCTGCTACGAGCACGGTAGCCCTCTTGCACTTCACGTCCTTGGCCTTGGGCTTCTTCTCCTCTGGTTCTGCGGCAGGCAGCTCAAGGAGGGAGAGGCGTCCCTCCTCAGCCCTGGTGCACTTGGTCGCCAAGTTGAACAGCTTCAGGGAGGTGCACAAGTCTTCATGCATCGCCAGCTCCTCCTTCATCTTGACGTCGCGCACACCATCGGAGAAGGCCGAGATGATGGCCTCCTCGGACACCTTGGGGATCTTGAGGCGCGCGCTGTTGAAGCGCTGGATGTACTTCTGTAGGGTCTCTCCGGGTTGTTGCTTGATACGGCGCATGTCGCTCGCGGCAGGCGGCCGGTCGCGAGTACCTTGGAAGTTGGCGATGAAGCGGGTGCGCATCTGGTCCTGGCAAGAGATCGTGCCCGGAGCCAAATTCAAGAGCCAGGTGCGGGCTCCTTCCTTGAGCGCCATGGGGAACCACTTCGCCATGACCTTTTCGTCCCCGCCTGCAGCTTCGATGCCCAGCTCGTAGAGCTGGAGGAACTCTGCAGGGTCAGTCGTGCCATCGTAATGAGGAGGCAGGTCTGGCTTGAACTTGCCAGGCCACGCGACGCTACGCAGCTCGGTGGTGTAGGCACGGCAGCCCGCGGTGGCCACGAAAGGCCTCGGCCGGTGGAGAGCTTGGTCCTGAGGGTCCCCAAGCGCTGCAGCTAGGAGCAGTGCGGGATCTTGGTGTGCCGGAGCTGGAGCAGGGTCGCGGCGTGCCGGAGCAGGGAGCACCCGGGCAGCTCCTTGCGGGCGAGGGATTTCTTGGCAGCTCCGTTCTTGCTGCGCTGGCGCCTGACGGAGCGGGTTCCGCCCAGGGGCCATGCGCTTGGGAGCCATAGAGTCTTCTTGGAGAGGAGGCGGCTGGTACGCCTCTGGGGCTTCGTTGCCCATGCGGGGCGGGGTGCGGCGCAGCGGAACGGACGACACGGAAGAGCCCCCAGCGGCGCGGACAAGCTCGGCGACGTGGTCGAGCCACTCCTCATAGACGTCGTTGATGGGACGGTAGCGCAGAAGCTCGTTTGCCGCAAGGAGCGCAGCTCATGCCTCCAATGGTGCACGGAGCGCGCGGGACGAAGAACCAGCTGGTGCGAGCGATGGAGTAGCGGTGTGGCTGTCTTGGCACACGGATGGATGCTGAGATGATGCTTGCTGCTCACCCCCCCACCCCCCCCCCCCCCCCCGCCGGGCCGGTGGCGGCGTTGACGGCAGGCGACGAGGAATGATGAGGACGTCTGCCGACGGGCGCCGTCTGGGCGACGCAAGAAGCAATGGCGGCCCGGTTCTCGGCGCGGGCCCGACGAGCATCAGACATGGATGCGACGGTCGGAGGAGAACGGGGCGGTGGACGATGAATTCCAGCGCACCCTGTAACACCTCGGATATAACTTTCCCAATTTGTAATCCAACTCTTGCCGTTTCCGGCTTTAAGTTAATTTATTTTTCTCGGGTTTGGGTCTTTGTCTCCGTGTGTTGTTATCATTGTCATGCATCTCATACCATGTCATCATGTGCATTGCATTTGCATACGTGTTCGTCTCATGCATCTGAGCATTTTCCCCATTGTCCGTTTTGCATTCCGGCGCTTCGTTCTCCTCCGGTGGTCAATTCTAGCTTTCTTTCATGTGTGGGGATTAAACATTTCCGGATTGGACCGAGACTTGCCATGCGGCCTTGGTTTACTACCGGTAGACCGCCTATCAAGTTTCGTGTCATTTGGACTTCGTTTGATGCTCCAACGATTAACCGAGGGACCGAAAAGGCCTCGTATGTGTTGCAGCCCAACACCCTTCCAATTTGGCCCAAAACCCACCAAACTCTGCTCCATCACCTAGAGCGTTCGATCACGATCGCGTGGCCAAAACCGCACCACATTTGGACTCTCCTAGCTCCCTCTATGCCTATTTAAAGACCCCCTCTTCTAAATCCCGGGTCTCCTCCCCCGAAACCCTAAAAATCTCAGATCCGCCGCCGCCGGACACGTCCGCCGGCGCCGGACGCGTCCGCTCCTTCCCCCGCCGCCACGTGTCGCGCCCCCATTCGCCGCCGCCTCGCGCCCACATCGCCGCCGGCCCGCCCGGACCCAGGAGGGGCCCCCGCGGCCCAGATCCGGGCGCCGCCCCGCGCCTTCATCCTCCCCGCGGCCGATGGCCGAGCTCCCCAAGCCGCGCCGCCGCTGCTCCTTGCCGACGCGAGCTCGCCGCCCCGCAGCTCACCGGCCGCCGCACTCCTTCCGGCCGGTGCCGCACCTCACCGCCGCGGCCATCGCCGGCGCCGTCCGCCACCGCCTCGGCCTTGCCGCCTCCTCCACGCCGTCGACCCGCCCCGGCCGGCCTCCTCCTCTCCGGCGATCTATGAACTACGGCGAGCTACAGTACCCCGGCGATCCTCGAAATCCGCGCCGGATCTAGATCTGGAAAATATCTCCTCGGTTGACTTTTGTCTCTCTAACCCTAATTATTTTGCTATCTTTGACCTGCTATAACTTCGCATCCGTAGCTCCGATTTGGGCATATAGCATATCAAAATGTTCGTCTCAGAGAGTACATCATTTCATTCCATTGCATCATTTTCATTTGAGGTCATCTTGATGCCCAAAATGCTGTTAGAAGAGGGCTACTTGAGTTAATTGACAGATCTGCTACTTCATCTTAGACATTTGTCATTTTTGCCATGATTATTGTGTGCATGATATGCCCATGAGTCCTACATATGTTTTGTTAAGGGTTTTGTCATCTTTCCAGAGGTGCAACCCATGTATTTTTGTGATGTGTGCGGTGCCTAGTGCAAGCTTGCAAAGTGAGGCACCCGGTAAATCTGTTTTCAGGGACTTAGTAATTTCACTAAGTCCTGGGATTGTTTAGTTCATGATGCCATATGTTCATGTTGTTTCCTAGTGATCCGTGCCTCTTTTGAGGATGATCAGTAAAGGAGTTTTGTTTATATTGTAGTGCTCTATCCATCCATGTCTTTGTTTGCATATATGGATCACCCTAGCTTGAGTCAATCAAGCTCTACTTTTGCTTCGTTGTGAATCTGGGCAGATCGTCAACTTGTTTGCGATTTTGCCGATGTTATTGTAGTTGATCCGTGCATGCTATACCATTGTTCTTGCCATGTCTAGCTTGAATTTTGTGCCTTCTTAATGGATATATGCTTGTCTTGCCATGACTTGCTCCGTAGTGAGTGCATCGAGCTCATAAACATGCCTTTGTGAGTTATGTTTCAGCATGTCCTAGTTTTTACTAAGTCTGAAAACTGATTATGTTTTTGCTATGTTCGTGTGCTTGTTAGTATATTTTGTGATCCCTTTTGGCTCAAGGTCACTAAGGGACTTTTGTTAAGATTGATGAGTAGCTCCATTCCATGTCTTTTTTTGTCTTGTTCAGGTCCTGTAGCATGTTGTTTTGTTGCTCCGAAGAGGGCTATATGATCTGAAATTCCAGACAAGTGTTAATTTCACTAAGTCTGAGATTTGTTTACCATTTGCGTTTTTGCCATGCTTGTTTGAACCTCCTAATGGATGAATTGGCCGTAGCTCAGTGCTAGACTTTTGTTAAGCATCTTGAATGCTTCCCTGCCATGTATTTTGTTGTCATGTTTGAGTGCTGTAACATGTTCATCTCATTGCATTTAGATGCCTACTTGCTGTAAATCGCAGACCGGTGTCATATTTGAATCGCTTGACATTTCCAAACCGTAACTCCGATTCCGGTGATCTTTATATCGTTTTCAAGCAATTTAATCCCATCTTTCCAGTGGCACACTTGGTTTTCCAAGTTGAGGCCAGGTTCATGCATTTCCTGTCACATCTTGCATATGCATCCCGCATTGCATCCCGCATAGCATACCATGTTTGCATCATCTTGTCTGATCCTTGCACGTGGTTGATTGTGTTCTTGTTGCTTGTTTGTCTTGTTTGGGTAGAGCCGGGAGACAAGTTCGCTAACGAGGAGCCCGTTGAGTTTGCTTTCGAGGATCCAGTCAACTCTGACAACTTTGCAGGCAAGATGATCATACCCTCGAAATCACTACTATCTTTGCTATGCTAGTTTGCTCGCTCTTTTGCTATGCCAATGCTACTATGCCTACCACTTGCTTTCAAGCCTCCCAAATTTCCATGTTCAGCCTCTAACCCACCATTGTCCTAGCAAACCGTTGATTGGCTATGTTACCGCTTTGCTCAGCCCCTCTTATAGCGTTGCTAGCTGCAGGTGAAGATTGGAGACCGTTCCTTGTTGGAACATTTATTTACTTGTTGGGATATCATTATATTGCCATGTTATCTTAATGCATCTATATACTTGGTAAAGGGTGGAAGGCTCGGCCTCTCGCCTAGTGTTTTGTTCCACTCTTGCCGCCCTAGTTTCCGTCATATCGGTGTTATGTTCCCGAATTTTGCGTTCCTTACGCGGTTGGGTTATAATGGGAACCCCTTGATAATATCGTCTTGATTAAAGATTTTCCAGCAATGCCCAACATTGGTATTACCATTTTCCACCTAGCCTATTTTTCCCTTGGGTTTCCGGAGCCCGAGGGTCATCTTATTTTAAACCCCCCGGGCCAGTGCTCCTCTGAGTGTTGGTCCAAACAAAGCCACTTGCAGCGCCACCTCGGGGCAACTCGAGGGTTGGTTTTAGTTGTACGTAGTGTTCATCTGAGTGTGCCCTGAGAAAGAGATATGTGCAGCTCCTATCGGGATTTGTCGGCACATTTGGGCGGTGTTGTTGGTCTTGTTTTAACCTATCAAAATGTCTTGTTGTACCGGGATACCGAGTCTGATCGGAATGTCTCGGGTGGAGGTCTATTCCTTCGTTGGTCGTGAGAGCTTGTCATGTTGGGACTCCCCTGCAGGGATTGAACTTTCGAAAGCCGTGCCCGCGGTTATGGGCAGATGGGAATTTGTTAATGTCCGGTTGTAGATAACTTGAACCTTAATTTAATTAAAATGAATCAACCGTGTGTGTTACCGTGATGGCCTCTTCTCGGCGGAGTCCGGGAAGTGGACACAATGTTGGAGTAATGCTTGCGCAGGTTGCTCTCTAGTTTCTCGCTCGCGCTTTGCCTCCTCTTCTCGCTCTCTTTTGCGAATAAGTTAGCCACCATATGTGCTAGTCGCTTGCTGCAGTTCCACATACATTTACCTTACCCTACCTATTAAGCTTAAATAGTCTTGATCGCGAGGGTGCGAGATTGCTGAGTCCCTGTGGCTCACAGATTACTATTACACCAGATGCAGGGCCAGATGTTACAGCTCCAGATGGCGCGCTTGAGCTCAAGTGGGAGTACGACGAGGACTCTTAGCGTTACTATGTTTCTTTTCCTGATGATCAGTAGTGGTGCCCAGTTGGGGTGATCGGGACCATGTCGCTTGTTGGGTTGTCTTTTATTTTGGCGCCGTAGTCGGGCCACGAGTGTTTGGATGATGTATGTTATTTATGTACTTGATTGACGTGGCGAGTGTAAGCCAACTATGTTATACCTTTTCATTATCTATATTACATGGGATGTTTGTGATGATTACCCGACTTGCGACATATGCCTTCAATGCGATTATGCCTCTAAGTCATGCCTCGACACGTGGGAGATCTAGTCGCATCGAGGGTGTTACACACCCCTACCTGGCGTGCCAAATGTCGGATTTCAGGTTCCGGCAGACCCTTAAGGTTCGAACACTGGGGTGCGCGCGGAGATTACGCCTTTTGCATCCCCGCCTCGCAAAGATCTACACTACTCAAAGAACTGCACAAGGGACACAAGATTTATACTGGTTCGGGCCACCGTTGTGGTGTAATACCCTACTCTAGTGTGTGGTTGGTGGATTGCCTCCTGGGGCTGATGATGATGAACAATACAAGGAAGAACAGCCTCGCGAGGGTCTGTTCTTGGTTGGGGTGATGAACTGCTGGGAGGAGTTCAGCCACCCTTCTCTTTGTCTCTCTCTCTCTGATTTCGATCCCCCCTACCATGTGGGTGGCTGGTCCTATTTATAGAGGCCCTGGTCCTCTTCCCAAATATCGAGCGGGAAGGGAGCCAAGAATGGCGGGCTAATTTGAAGGGGGACAGCAAGTATCAACTACCCTTACAAAAGCAGTCTTCGCCTGCGCAAAGCTCTGATGATGACGCCGTCTTGGGCTCCACGGTGACCTCCATCTCGTAGTCCTCCTGGCCTCGGTCTCGTTGCACCGAAATGGCAACCTTTGCCTGATGCCTCGGTACTCCGCGGCTGCGCTTGCTCCCTTTGCACCAAAGAGGAAAGGAGGACGCTGCGTGCGCTGGCACCCGCCTAGCGCCCTGAGTCGTCACGGCTTGCGTCACGAGCACCTCGCGAGGTACCCTGCCTTGATCTCTCTGCCTCCTCGCGAGCTAGCCTGACGATGTCGTGCCTGAGGAAGCCCCGTGTCGTCTGCCTCGCGAGGCTTGGCCCCTCGCGAGGGTCTTGAGTCTTGTGTTGATGAAGATGGGCCATGCTGGGCCTCCTTCGAGCCACGCCGCAGGCCGCAGGCAGGCAAGTCTGGGGACCCCCGTTCCTAGAACGCCGACAACGAGCTAGTCAAGTAGAGGCATACTAGTGACACTCTGTTTGTCTATGTATTCACACATGTATTATGTTTTCGGTTAATACAATTTTAGCATGAATAATAAACATTTATCATGAAAATAAGGAAATAAATAATAACTTTATTATTGCCTCTAGGGCATATTTCCTTCAGTCTCCCACTTGCACTAGAGTCAATAATCTAGTTGACATTGCTATGTGATTTAACACCAATAGTTCACATCATCATGTGATTAACACCCATAGTTCACATCGTTATGTGACCAACACTTCAAAGGGTTTACTAGAGTCAATAATCTAGTTCGCATCGCTATGTGATTAACACCCAAAGAGTACTAAGGTTTGATCATGTTTTGCTTGTGAGAGAAGTTTAGTCAACGGGTCTGCCACATTCAGATCCGTATGTATTTTGCAAATTTCTATGTCAACAATGCTCTGCACGGAGCTACTCTAGCTAATTGCTCCCACTTTCAATATGTATCCAGATTAAGACTTAAAGTCATCTGGATCAGTGTCAAAACTTGCATTGACGTAACCCTTTACGACGAACCTTTTTGTCATGTCCATAATCGAGAAACATATCCTTATTCCACTAAGGATAATTTTGACCGCTGTCCAGTGATCTATTCCTAGATCACTATTGTACTCCCTTGCCAAAATCAGTGTAGGGTATACAATAGATCTGGTACACAGCATGGCATACTTTATAGAACCTATGGCCAAGGCATAGGGAATGACTTTCATTCTCTTTCTATCTTCTGCCGTGGTCAGGCTTTGAGTCTTACTCAATTTTACACCTTGTAACCCAGGCAAGAACTCTTTCTTTGACTGTTCCATTTTGAACTACTTCAAAATCTTGTCAAGGTATGTACTCATTGAAAAAACTTATCAAGCGTCTTGATCTATCTCTATATATCTTGATGCTCAATATGTAAGCAGCTTCACCGAGGTCTTTCTTTGAAAAACTTCTTTCAAAACACTCCTTTATGCTTTGCAGAATAATTCTACATTATTTCCGATCAACAATATGTCATTCACATATACTTATCAGAAATCCTGTAGTGCTCCCACTCACTTTCTTGTAAATACAGGCTTCACCGCAAGTCTGTATAAAACTATATGCTTTGATCAACTCATCAAAGCGTATATTCCAACTCTGAGATGCTTGTACTAGTCCATAGATGGATCGCCGGAGCTTGCACATTTTGTTAACACCTTTAGGATTGACAAAACCTTCTGGTTGCATCATATACAACTCTTCTTTAAGAAATCCATTAAGGATTGCAGTTTTGTTATCCATTTGCCAGATTTCATAAAATGTGGCAATTGCTAACATGATTTGTACAGACTTTAAGCATTGATACGAGTGAGAAAATCTCATCGTAGTCAATACCTTTGAACTTTGTCAAAAACCTTTTTCGACAAGTCTAGCTTTGTAGATAGTAACACTACTATCAGCGTCCGTCTTCCTCTTGAAGATCCATTTATTTTCAATTGCTTGCCGATCAACGGGCTAGTCAACCAAACTCCATACTTTGTTTTCATACATGGATCCCATCTCAGATTTCATGGCTTCAAGACATTTTGCGGAATCTGGGCTCACCATCACTTCTTCATAGTTCGTCGGTTCATCATGATCTAGTAGCATGATTTCCAGAACAGGATTACCGTACCACTCTGGTGCGGATCTTACTCTATTTGATCTATGAGGTTCAGTAATAACTTGATCTGAAGTTTCATGATCATCATCATCATTAACTTCCTCACTAATTGGTGTAGGTGTCACAGAAACCATTTTCTGTGATGAACTACTTTCCAAGGGAGCAGGTACATTTACCTCATCAAGTTCTACTTTCCTCCCACTCACTTCTTTCGAGAGAAACTCCTTCTATAGAAAGGATCCATTCTAAGCAACGAATATCTTGCCTTCGGATCTGTGATAGAAGGTGTACCCAACTATCTCCTTTGGGTATGCTATGAAGACACATTTCTCCGATTTGGGTTTGAGCTTATCAGGATGAAAGTTTTTCACATAAGCATCACAACCCCAAATTTTAAGAAACGACAACTTTGGTTTCTTATAAAACCACAGTTCATATAGTGTCGTCTCAACGGATTTAGATGGTGCCCTATTTAACGTGAATGCAGCTGTCTCTAATGCATAACCCCAAAACGATAGTGGTAAATCGGTAAGAAACATCATAGATTGCACTATATCCAATAAAGTAAGGTTATGAAGTTCGGACACACCATTATGCTGTGGTGTTCCAGGTGGCATGAGTTTGTGAAACTATTCCACATTGTTTTAACTGAAGACCAAACTCGTAACTCAAATATTCGTCTCTGCGATTAGATCGTAGAAACTTTATTTTCTTGTCACGATGATTTTCCACTTCACTCTGAATTTCTTTGAACTTTTCAAATGTTTCAGACTTATGTTTCATCAAGTAGATATACCCATATCTACTCAAATCATCTGTGAAGGTCAGAAAATAATGATACCCGCCGCGAGCCTTAACACTCATCGGATCGCATACATCAATATGTATTATTTCCAATAAGTCAGTTGCTCGCTCCATTGTTCTGGAGAACGGAGTCTTAGTCATCTTGCCCATGAGGCATGGTTCGTAAGCATCAAATGATTCATAATCAAGTGATTCCAAAATCCCATCAGCATGGAGTTTTTTCATGCGCTTTACACCAATATGACCTAAACGGCAGTGCCACAAATAAGTTGCACTATCATTATTAACTTTGCATCTTTTGGTTTCAATATTATGAATATGTGTATCACTACGATCGAGATCCAACGAACCATTTTCATTGGGTTTGTAACCATATAAGGTTTTATTCATCTAAACAGAACAACAATTTATTCTCTTACTTAAATGAATAACTGTATTGCAATAAACATGATCAAATCATATTTATGCTCAACGCAAACACCAAATAACACTTATTTAGGTTCAACACTAATCCCGAAAGTATAGGGAGTGTGCGATGATGATCATATCAATCTTGGAACTATTTCAAACACACATCGTCACCTTACCCTTAACTAGTCTCTGTTCATTCTGCAACTCCCGATTCAAGTTACTAATCTTAGCAACTGAACTAGTACCAAATACTGAGGGTTGCTATGAACACTAGTAAAGTACACATCAATAACATGTATATCAAATATACCTTTGTTTACTTTGCCATCCTTTCTTATCCGCCAAATACTTGGGTAGTTCCGCTTCCAGTGACCAGTCCCTTTGCAGTATAAGCACTTAGTCTCAGGCTTAGGACCAAACTTGGGCTTCTTCACTTGAGCAGCAACTTGCTTGCTCTTCTTCTTGAAGTTCCCCTTTTTCCTTTGCCCTTTTCTTGAAACTAGTGGTCTCGTCAACCATCAACACTTGATGTTTTTCTTGATTTCTACCTTCGTCAATTTCAGCATTACAAAGAGCTTGGGAATCGTTTCCGTTATCCCTTGCATATCATAGTTCATCACAAAGTTCTACTAACTTGGTGATGGTGACTAGAGAATTATGTCAATCACTATTTTATCTGGAAGATTAACTCCCACTTGATTCAAGCGATTGCAGTACCCAGACAATTTGAGCACATGCTCACTAGTTGAGCGATTCTCCTCCATCTTTTAGCTATAGAACTTGTTGGAGACTTCATATCTCTCAACTCGGGTATTTGCTTGAAATATTAACTTTAACTCCTGGAACATCTCATGTGGCCCATGACGTTCAAAACGTCTTTGAAGTCTCGATTCTAATCCGTTAAGCATGGTGCACTAAACTATCAAGTAGTCATCATATTGAGCTAGCCAAATGTTCATAACGTATGCATCTGCTCCTGCAATAGGTCTGCCACCTAGCGATGCATCAAGGACATAATTCTTCTGTGCAGCAATGAGGATAAACCTCAGATCATGGATCCAATCCGCATCATTGCTACTAATATCTTTCAACACAATTTTCTCTAGGAACATATCAAAATAAACATATGAAAGCAACAACGCGAGCTATTGATCTACAACATAATTTGCAAAATACTACCAGGACTAAGTTCATAATAAATTTAAGTTCAATTAATCATATTACTTAAGAACTCCCACTTATATAGACATCCCTCTAATCCTTTAAGTGATCACGTGATCCAAATCAACTAAACCATGTCCGATCATCACGTGAGATGGAGTAGTTTCATTGGTGAACATCGCTATGTTGATCATATCTACTATATGATTCACGCTCGACCTTTCGGTCTCCGTGTTTCGAGGCCATATCTGTATATGCTTGGCTCATCAAGTATAACCTGAGTATTCCGCGTGTGCAACTATTTTGCACCCATTGTATTTGAACGTAGAGCCTATCACACCTGATCATCACGTGGTGTCTCAGCACGAAGAACTTTCGCAACGGTGCATACTCAGGGAGAACACTTCTTGATAATTAGTGAGAGATCATCTTAAAATGCCATCGTCAAACTAAGCAAAATAAGATGTATAAAAAGAGAAACATCATATGCAATCAAAATATGTGACATGATATGGCCATCATCATCTTGCGCCTTTGATCTCCATCTCCAAAGTATTGTCATGATCTCTATCGTCACCGGCATGACACCATGATCTTCATCATCTTGATCTATATTAATGTGTCGTCACGTGGACGTCTCGCCAACTATTGCTCTTGCAACTATTGCTATCGCATAGCGATAAAGTAAAGCAATTATTTGGCGCTTGCATCTTATGCAATAAAGAGACGACCATAGGGCTTTTGCCAGTTGCCGGTAACTTCAACAAAACATGATCATCTTATACAAAAACTTATAACTCATCACGTCTTGACCATATCACATCACAACATGCCCTGCAAAAACAAGTTAGACGTCCTCTACTTTGTTGTTGCAAATTTTACGTGGCTGCTACAGGCTTAGCAAGAACCGTTCTTACCTACGCATCAAAACCACAACGATAGTTTGTCAAGTTGGTGTTGTTTTAACCTTTGCAAGGACCGGGCGTAGACACACTCGGTTCAACTAAAGTTGGAGAAACTGACACCCGCCAGCCACCTGTGTGCAAAGCACGTCGGTTGAACCAGTCTCGCATAAGTGTACGCGTAATGTCGGTCCGGGCCGCTTCATCCAACAATACCGCTGAACCAAAGTATGACATGCTGGTAAGCAGTATGACTTATATCGCCCACAACTCACTTGTGTTCTACTCGTGCACAACATCAACACATAAACCCTGGCTCGGATGCCACTGTTGGGGAACGTAGTAACTTCAAAAAAAATTCCTACGCACACACGAGATCATGGTGATGCATAGCAACGAGAGGGGAGAGTGTGATCTACGTACCCTCGGAGACCGACAGCGGAAGCGTTATGACAACGCAGTTGATGTAGTCGTACGTCTTCACGGCCCGACCAATCAAGCACCGAAACTACGGCACCTCCGAGTTCTAGCACACGTTCAGCGCGATGACGATCCCCGGACTCCGATCTAGCAAAGTGTCAGGGAAGAGTTCCGTCAGAATGATGGCGTGGTGACGATCTTGATGTTCTACCATCGCAGGGCTTCGCCTAAGCACCGCTACAATATTATCGAGGATTATGGTGGAGCGGGGCACCGCACACGGCTAAGAGAACGATCACGAAGATCAACTTGTGTGTCTAGAGGTGCCCCCCTGCCCCCGTATATAAAGGAGCATGGGGGAGGAGGCCGGCCCTAGGAGGGGCGCGCCAGGGAGTAGGATTCCTACTCCTAGTTGGAGTAGGTTTCCTCCTTTCCTAGTCCAACTAGGAGAAGGGGGGGAAAGGGGGGAAGAGGGGAAGGAAGGGAGAGAGGGGCCGCACCCCAAACCCCTTGTCCAATTCGGACTAGGCTTGGGAGGGGCGCGCACCACCTCCTGGTCCTTCCCACTAAGGCCCATTGCTTCTTCCTCATATTCCCGTAACTCCCCGGTACCTCCGAAAATACCCGAATCACTCGAAACCTTTCCGATGTCCGAATATAGTCGTCCAATATATCGATCTTTACGTCTCAACCATTTTGAGACTCCTCGTCATGTCCCCGATCTCATACGGGACTCCGAACTCCTTCGGTACATCAAAACTCATAAACTCATAATATAACTGTTATCGAAACCTTAAGCGTGCGGACCCTACGGGTTCGAGAACAATGTAGACATGGCCGAGACACGTCTCCGGTCAATAACCAATAGCAGAACCTGGATGCTCATATTGGCTCCCACATATTCTACGAAGATCTTTATCGGTCAGACCGCATAACAACATACGTTGTTCCCTTTGTCATCGGTATGTTACTTGCCCGAGATTCGATCGTCGGTATCTCAATACCTTGTTCAATCTCGTTACCAACAAGTCTCTTTACTCGTTTCGTAATACATCACCTCGCAACTAACTCATTAGTTGCAATGCTTGCAAGGCTTATGTGATGTGCATTACCGAGAGGGCCCAGAGATACCTCTCCGACAATCGGAGTGACAAATCCTAATCTCGAAATACGCCAAACCAACATGTACCTGTGGAGACACCTGTAGAGCTCCTTTATAATCACCCAGTTACGTTGTGACGTTTGGTAGCACACAAAGTGTTCCTCCGGCAAACGGGAGTTGCATAATCTCATAGTCATAGGAACATGTATAAGTCATGAAGAAAGCAATAGCAACATACTAAACGATCGAGTGCTAAGATAACGGAATGGGTCAAGTCAATCACATCATTCTCCTAACAATGTCATCTCATTAATCAAATAACAACTCTTTGTCTATGGTTAGGAAACATAACCATCTTTGATTAACGAGCTAGTCAAGTAGAGGCATACTAGTGACACTCTGTTTGTCTATGTATTCACACATGTATTATGTTTCCGGTTAATACAATTCTAGCATGAATAATAAACATTTATCATGAAAATAAGGAAATAAATAATAACTTTATTATTGCCTCTAGGGCATATTTCCTTCAATGGTGTCTATCTTTCATTGCTTCTAATTTGTTGAAGTGCCTTCTCCTTAGTTTACACATCATAAGCTGTGAATATGCAATGATGTGAATATGCAATGGCACTAATGACGAGAGACCTCTAACATGGTAGTGTGATGTTGTTTGCATCTTGCATATGATTTATTTCTTGTACTGCTTCACATTTGTTTAAACTCCATTTATGATGAGACATTGTTAACTTGGCAGAGCGATATTTGTAGCATCTTTCATATGGTGTCTACCTTCCATTGCATTGCTTCTAATTTGGTGAAATGTATTCCTCTTAGTTTACACATCATAGTTCTGGTTATCTCTTCCATCCTGTTTTTCATACATATTACATCCTCCTGTCATGTGGTTGTCTAACATCAAAGTTCAGTTCGTCTGCATCACGCATCAATTTGTTCTGAAGAACTAAATTGTTATTCGTTTTTCTTGTCGGCTTGACTTAACATGGCACAGAGAAAGAGGAAGAAACACAGAATGGCAGGGAATGAGAAGCGGATGAATCCTGCAGATTCTGCTGGTACTGATGGTGCAATAGAAGGTCAACGTTCAGCAGAAAATTCTACAAACACGGCATCCCATGCTACACGAGTTGCAAAAAAGCCAAACAGAAACAGATAGCTGTCACCAAACAAGCATACACAGTCCTAGTTCTTGCAACACCTACCACAGTACTACCAGCTGCACGACTTACTCATGCGTCAACTGAGCTAGCAGCATGTTCCCAAGCTCCCTTGCCACCTGACACTACTTCCCAAGCACTCTTGACACAAGACGAGTAGGCAATATCAGATGAACCTTGTGAGCTTCAATAGCAAGAAGGTAGTTGCTGGAGTCAAGTTACAGTTGCATGCTTCTTTATATGCAGTCTCACAGTTTGATGTACACTAACACTTCCTATGTTCGTTCTTGGACTAGCACCTAGGCGCAAGAGGAAACAAACATCAGGGATAATGCTCGATAGGTTAACTAAATCTAGAGGAGGAAGAATGGAGATCCGTTTTGAGGCAGGTTTAAAAAGGCCACGTGATGCTACAGAGACAGCCAAGTTAGTATCAGAGGCAGCGGTTGCCATTAGGTGTCATGTACGTATCCTCCCAACATGGATTCAGTACAGGAATGACAAAGACGAAACCCAGTTCAACACCTTCCTCAACCATTTATCTGTAAGTATGGTTATGTATGGAAACTAGTAATATCGTCTTGCTCTGTCCCATACTTTCTAGGTTGCTGATAATGAGACTCCCATAATTTTCAACAGATGAGGTTCAAGTTGGATAGCCAAGATGATGCAACCAGACAAGCTTGCACACATGTTTTCAAGTCTGCTCTGCGACAGTATCGGTATAACTTGAGGAAAACTCACTTTGAAGGCAAGGCTAACAGTGAACTTTCCCAAACATCTCCAGTGGAAAATATATCGGATGAAGACTGGAGGGGCCTTGTTAAACACTGGTCTGATCCGAAGTATTATGTACATTATATATATGTGATCAGATCACATGTTGAAGTCCTATTTACGCATGTGCCACACAAATCTATCTTCTTGTAGGTGAAATGTTCAAAGAACAAGGCCAACCGTACGAAAGTGAAATTCCAGCAGACGACAGGATCTCGTAGCTATATTGCACACTGTGAGGCTCTTGTAATTAGCTGTTGTTTCACTCTTTTCGCTGTACCATATTATCAGATCTATATTGACTTGTTCGAAATGCAGAGGAAATCCCGCAAGGACCAAAAAGTACCTGAAACAAATGTTGTGGAAATCTTCAAGGACTGTCACACCAGCAAGAAGAAGGGCATGACTACACCAGTCAAACCGCTGTTGTAAGTCCTTAATCATCATGCCTTTTAACTACTACTTACTCTGACTTGTGCCTTGAACTGCATGGTTTGCAGCCAATGTCTATTACTCTTTTCAATTTTGTACACAATTGTCTTAGCCTATCATTGCACCTTACAAGGTTTAAAAGAGAGGAGTGATGTTCCTTTGATCTTGACCCGTAATCTAGTTCCGTGCTGGACTTGCCCACACAATGTTACAATTGCCTGTTTATCTGTTCTCGGTTGTTATGTGATATGAATGATGTCATACTATGCTTACCGTATTATAAACTTCGTCTCTTTATCCTTAGCCATCAATACAATGTGAAGAAATATACAATACATTAGTGATGGTACATGGTCATATGTTTGGAACCTGGTTTTATTATGTACTTTGCAATAAAATACAACTAATATTTTACATGGGTTCACTAGAATAAGTTCTGTATATAGACCAAAGATATTTTGTTTGGTTTTGCTGCCTCCATAATATCTTCTGTTCTGGTACTACTAATGTAAAACCTCAACTTTTCAGTGAGCTATGGAAAAAATGGTGGAACCGCCACCTTCTGAAGGTGGCGAGGCAACTATAACCGCAATGTCAGCTCTTGCTGCAGTGGGTCAGTACCTGTCCACTAACAGTGCCAAAAGCACGTTCCTGCGTAATATTGGGTTGGTTGTTAAGGCAATATCATCCAAACTGCCTCATGGTCAACATATGCAAGCTCAAAGCAATGTTGTATCTGCGCTCCAGACACAAGTCCATTCCCTAACAGAGACCCTTTGTGAAACAAGGAGAAACATTGCTCAATGTCTTCAAGATATGCATGGTTTTGAAACCAGACTATCAGACATTTGCTATGTTGTTCAGGAGCCTAGGGGAAATGAAGGCGAGGGTTATGGTGCTCCATCGGACAATACAGCATGAAAACGTAACAGTCAGGTTAAATGAACTGAGCTTCTGAACTTCTGGTGGTGCATTTATCTGCTAGACTGTTAAGTTTTATGCCAACCTTCCTTTTGTTATATAGTTGTAATTTGTTTTGGTGTGATACAAAATTTATTCTTAACGTGCAGCCACTGGCTGAATAAAATAGCAAGCCATTTTTGTATAGTGTAGGGTGTTCCCTATATTTGCACTGGTGGCGATCTTTGATGCCGAGTGGATGTAATCTGTGCAATCGCCTTAATAGCCTAACGTTAGTTTCGGCCTTATTTATTTCCTAGTCTTCTTTTTCCCTGGTTTTCTAGTGGCCGCAACTACCATGGGCCATATACAGGCCGTAGGATCCATGGGTCTCCTATGGCCCGTCGATAAATGTGCCTGTAATCGGTGGGCCTCGGGCTGTCGGATAAATGGGTCTACATGGGCCATAATCGGGCGTAATTGGTATCGGCCCAGCATGGTAACAGGTCGTTAACAGGCCATAGGACAGCAAAGGCTTAATTCTGTCACAGGCATAACGGGTCATTAATGGGCCAGAAAATAGGACGGGCTAGAAACAGCGCAACAGATTAACAGGCCAGAAATGGGCCGACTCTTGCCATGGGCTGAATTTGGCCCATTAGGGTAACATGCCAGTAACGGGCCGACTCTTGCCATGGGCTGGATTTGGCCCATTAGGGGAACAGGCCAGTAACGGGCTGACTCTTGCCATGGGCCAAATTTGGCCCATTAGGGGAACAGGCCAGTAACGGGCCGGAAGTAATCGAGGGCCGAAAAGGAGCCCAAGAACGTATGGGTCGTCAATAGGCCGAAAGCTAACACGGGCTGGAAACGGCCCATGTAAATCACAGGCCATTAACGGGTATAAAGAAAATTATTGTTCATTACGGGCTAGAGTTACCGTGGGCCTGTAAAAGGGTCGAAAGATACGAAGGCCTCATATGGGCCGAAAGACGTCGTGGGCCATACATGGGCCGAAAGTGAAATGGGCTGGTGTTATATTCGACGGCCCACATGACGTTGTTGGGCCGATTTCCTTTAGGGCCTAATGGGCCGTGAGTTAACGGGCCGTAAAATGGGCTATTTGGAAGAGACCGTTAACAGGCTTTTCATGGGCCAGCCCGTTAACTTTTGACCAAGTCAAACGGGCCGGCTTTGTAAGCTAGATGGGCCAGTGGTGGGCCATGGCACGTGTCGACATATCATAGGCGCCTATCTGACCCACTGATGAGCTGACACATGTTTCGTCCAGCCAATAAGAATTTTACACGTGGAAATTTCCCATTGGTTGGGGCTGTTAACGGGTTATCGGATCCAAAACCCGACCCGATAGCTTAACGACGTTCCGTTATGGTGGATGCCACGTGTCGGTCACCCTTGACGAAAGCACTTCTATGACGCGCGATTTATCGTCATGGAAGTGGACACTTCCGTGATGATAATTTTGGTAATGTCATGGAACACTTCTACGAGAGCACAGGTATGACTATCTTGATTCTGTCATAAAATCGTCAGGGATGTACATGCATGACAAAAAACGCGACCTACTATGACAAACATGTATCATCACGGAAGTGTATTTTTTGTAGTGGGTGGAATTAGAGTTTTGGCTCTGTATCTGATCATTTGGGGGTACATAGGTATATATAGGAGGAAGGAGTACGTCGGTGGAGGAACAGGGGGCCCACGAGGGTGGAGGGCACGCCTGAGGGGGGTAGGCGCGCCCCCTACCTCATGGGCTCCTCTTTTGTGTCTTGACGTAGGGTCCAAGTCTCCTGGATCATGTTCGGTGAGAAAATCACGTTCCCGAAGGTTTCATTCCGTTTGGACTCCGTTTGATATTCCTTTTCTTCGAAACCCTGAAATAGGCAAAAAACAGCAATTCTGGGCTGGGCCTCCGGTTAATAGGTTAGTCCCAAAAATAATATAAAAGTGGATAATAAAGCCCAATAATGTCCAAAACAGTAGATAATATAGCATGGAGCAATCAAAAATTATAGATACGTTGGAGACGTATCAAGCATCCGCAAGCTTAATTCCTGCTCGTCCTCGAGTAGGTAAATGATAAAAATAGAATTTTTGATGCGGAGTGCTACTTAGCATAATTTTAATGTAATTCTTCTTAATTGTGGTATGAATATTCAGATCCGAAAGATTCAAGATAAAAGTTCATATTAACATAAAAATAATAATACTTGAAGCATACTAACTAAGCAATTATGTCTTCTCAAAATAACATGGCCAATGAAAGTTCATCCCTACAAAATCATATAGTTTAGTCATGCTCCATTTTCGTCACACAAGAATGCTCTCATCATGCACAACCTCGATGACAAGCCAAGCAATTGTTTCATACCTTAGCAATCTCAAACCTATAAAATTTCACGCAATATATGAGCGAGAGCCATGGACATATCACTATGGGTGGAATAGAATATGATGATGGGGGTTATGTGGAGAAGACAAAAAGGGAGAAAGTCTCACATCAATGAGGCTAATCAATGGGCTATGGAGATGCCCACCGATTGATGTTAATGCAAGGAGTAGGGATTGCCATGCAACGGATGCACTAGAGCTATAAATGTATGAAAGCTCAACAAAAGAAACTAAGTGGGTGTGCATCCAACTTGCTTGCTCACGAAGACCTAGGGCACTTGAGGAGGCCCATTGTTGGAATATACAAGCCGGCCCCCTTCCTCCTTCCCCTATATATAGAGGGGCAAGGGGAGGGCTGCATACACCATCCAAGGCGCAGCCCCTCCCCTCCCCAACACCTCTCCTCCTCCGCAAGAGCTTGGCGAAGCCCTGCCGGAGTACTGCAGCTCCACCACCACCACGCCATCGTGCTGCTGTTGGAGCCCTCTTCCTCAACCTCTCCCTCCTCCTTGCTGGATCAAGGCGCGGGAGACGTCCTCGCTCTGTACGTGTGTTGAACGCGGAGGTGTCGTCCGTTCGGCGCTAGGATCTTCGGTGATTTGGATCACAACGAGTACGACTCCATCAACCCTGTTCTCTTGAACGCTTCCGCTCGCGATCTACAAGGGTATGTAGATGCACTCCTCTCTCCTTGTTGCTAGATGACTCCATAGATTGATCTTGGTGATGCGTAGAAAATTTTAAATTTCTACTATGTTCCCCAACAGTTCGTTCAAGAGTTCTCTTCCTTCGTTATCATACAGATTCATTCGTTCTTTCCAATCCTACCGGCGGTTCGTTGAAGACCTTCCCAAGTGACACTATATCTATCTTAATCCTTTCTACGAGAATAAGTTGTATGCCATCATCAATTTAAATTGGTGAAGGATATGCATAACATAATTCTTATTCTTGCTTCATCCAAATGATGGATTCTTTTCTTCCGGAGATTCTCCATGATGAATAAACTCTCGGTTTCAATTGTTTCATCTTTTCTTTTCCCGGAGTTCCAAGCTCTCATCATCACGAAGATCCATCTAAATCATTGCAAGGCTTCACCTTGTGTTTTCAACTTCTCTTTCTTTTATCATCCTTTTATTACCAGATTTCTTCATGGGGGCTCTACATGGTTGTTCTTCAAGGATTCATTTCATTCTTCAATTGTTCTTCAAGATTTCTCGAAGCGAAGATCCACCAAGCTTTACTCTAAAAAAAATAAACATGGTGTTCATCACATGTCTTATTTTGAGGAGTTCAAGCATTCTTCATCGTGCATTCCAAAGTGTAATTCTTTCTAATTTATATTTCGAGGTGGTGTTATGTCATTTTTTACAATTTCTTTGTGTTTAATGATTCACAAGTTGTCAAGTATGACATATTTTAAACCCATCATTTTCAATTCGTTCATGAGATCCTTTGCAACCCATCAATCTCTTCGTTTGAGTTATCTTGGGTTATATTTCACCTAAAGCTTTCCATAGGGATTTTTGCTATTTATGGTGCTCATAAATGACCCAAGTTCTTCATTTATCCTCCTGGTGAAATAGGTTTTCTTGTCTCCTTGTTCATATCAATCCAATCTATTTTTTCGGTGGCAGAATTCCACCTTAGTTTTGAGATGTTTTCCATAAGCCCACAACAAGCTTACTTTTTTTGTTGTTGGTTTTCCAACAACTCCGTTCGAACCTTCTCCTAAAGATGCTTTTCAAGCTCATTTGAGGTAGAAGATGTTGTTTTCTCCTCCGTTCCTTTGATTCCATTCTTACATTTGTTCCGGAGGCATTGTAATGTTGCTCTCTTCGGCCCATCATCTTGTTTTGTCAAGATCAAGTTCAATTCCTTCCATTTACAGTCGGAGTGCTGACCGAATTATATCATTCTTATTTCCTTCTCTATCCTGCTTAACCAGAGTGGTTTCAATATATATCTTGTCACTTAACCTCTTAGGTCTCGTCGTATCCCATGTTCCTCTTATCTAACGGAGGGTTCACAATCTCGTTCATCTCCATTGTCTTCTTCTTTCAATTATTTAACCTCTCAAGGTTCGTTGGTTGCACTCATTTGTCAAAGAAGCAACTTAGTTTTACCTCTTCTCTTCCTCTTCCGATTCTCTCCGGTGCCATCCCTAGGATCTCGGGTAGAGATCCTCTTGTAGTGGTGGAGTGTTGTGACGCCTCGAGACCGATGCGCCAGGTGTCTTCCAGTTATTCGCAGTTGTTGCCTTGTTTTTTCTTGCGTGTTGTAGCTTGCCATGTCATCATCCGCATTGCATCTGCATGTTTTCAAAACTTGCATTCGTCCGGGTCTCGTAGTTCTTTCCGTTGTCCGTTCTGAGCCCAGACACACTTGCACGCGCCCGCGGCATGTCCGAAATATTATTTTATAAGTGGCCGGAAAATGTTCTCGGAATGGGTTGAAAGTTGGCATGCGGTGTAGTTATGTTGTTAGTAGGTCGTCTGCCAAGTTTCATTGCATTCAAAGTCCGTTTGATGCCCCAACGGATATATATAGCGACATTATAGTCGGTTAAATCGTCGGACGTTTTCGGTCTCCGAAAACTGTTGCCGGGTTTTCCCTCTCTTTCCTCACTAGACCGTCTACACAGTCCACTACCTACTACCAGGCCCAACCTAACCTCTCTCATCAGCCCTCGACCCTCCTTGCGCGCGCGTCCGAAAGCTGTCCCAGACCCGACCCGGGCACTCGTCGTCGTTGGATTCGGATCATCCCCTAACATCCCTAAAACATCTCCATTTTCTTATTTGGACTCCCTAGCCTATTTATTCCCAATCGTTCGATTTAAATCGGATAATCCAAACCCTCCGCTTTATCTATATATAGATCAACCTCATACCTCATACCTAATCTAGCCTAATCCTAAAACCTAGGAGGTTTGTCCCTCCCCGCCGCCACTCTCCCCATTGGGATCCAAAACCAGCCAACGAGCGCATCCTCCTGGTCTCCTTCTTCATCGGAATCCTGCCCGATCCAACCCACCTACCACCAACCAGATCTCCCTCGATCCCTTTGCCCCGCCGTGACGGAGCGCTCTGCCTCGCGTGCACGATCCAAGGCGAGGAGATCCTCCTCGCTCTCTCGAAGCCCCTGTCTCCTCTCGATCTAGAGAAGAGGGGCTTCTTCTGGAGCCCTCCCGTACGCTTCCTCTGCTCGGCCCCACCGTTGTCCCGTGCATCACCTGACAGCTCGCCGGAGACGAGCACCACCACCAGGCCATTGCCCTCTCCCTGCTTCCCGTGCTCCCTCCTTTCTCTTCTCTCCCATCCTCACTCCTCACCATCAACTCCCTCTTGCCTCTCTCCATAGGGACCCGCCATGGAGGACCCCGTCGCCCTGCCAAGTACCTCGCCGGAGCACCGCCGCGACCCCCGTGCCTCGTCTCCATGGATCCTCCCACTCCAAGACCTCGTCTCCGCCCAGAACCCAACTGGCGCTGCCGCCTTCGCTTGCCTCGCCGTCGCCAAGTCCCTTTCGCCACCCTGCTTCTCCTGCTTCGAGCGGGACGGGACGACGCACCCCTGCTCCTCGTCTGGACACTCCGGCGACCTGCAAGCCGGCCACGCGCCACCGCCCGAGGACCCCGCCGCCATGGCCTCGAACTCTACTGCCTCGCGTCGCCCTGTGCTGTCCAGTGCCGCCCCCGTCTAGATCCGTCGGGCCCCACCGTCCGTGATCTCCCCGCGGTCCACCTTACCTCGCCGTCCCCGTCGTCAATTCTGTCGCTGCATCCTCTGCTTCCCCTGCTCGCGGCGACCTCGCGCACCTGCATCAATGGGGGTCAATGCTCCCGAGCGCATTGACCGCGCCCTTGCCTAGCCGCCTCTACAAGGCCACTCCACGCATGGGCCAGCTGGCCATGCCAGGCCCAGCTCGCGCCGGCCCAATGGCCACACTGGTGAGGCCACACCCAAGCGCCCCTCCTCTTGTTTTTTTCATCTGTTGGGCTTCTTGTCCATTTTCGGCCCAGAGTCTATTTTTTTAGGCTCTGCGATTTAGTATTTATTCCAGAGAACGCGGTTTTATAGAAAAGACCCTAGCCTTCATGCATATAATTACTCATGAACCATGCATCGGAATTAAACAAACTTTATATGAAACATGCTTAGAATTTTGTGTAGATTAATAATATCCAACTTTCAACCATGTTTAAAATGTTTAAATTGTTGTTTGCATTAATTTTCTTAAATGCCATGCTAAAATGATTTATTTCATAACTAATTAGCTGTAGCTCCATTTTAAATAAACTTTATATGTAAATAGGGTGGAAATGCATAGATTAACATAGTGGCAGTACTTTGCATGTTTAACAACTCTAAAATTGTGTATAGGGCAAAACAGTACCAAAACCATAAATTGCTTATGGGGATTTTCTGGAATTGTTGTTTGATGTTTCCGGCCCCATGTAAATTGCTTAGATAGTGTAGTTTACTTGTGCTTCACCTCTTCCCATGTTAAGAACATTTAAACTTGTTGGGTGCTTAAACAAGAGCAAACTAAATAATTGATGTGGTGTTTCGTCAATATGCAACTCGTTGCATATTGAGCCCCACTTAACTTGTAGTATTGTTTGTGCACTTTTCCATGCCATGAATCATTAAAATGGACATGCATCATACTTGATTGTGCATCATGCCATGTTTATGCTTGTGTGTTTACCATGTTGTTTGCTCCTTTTCCGGTGTTACTTCTTCTCGGTAGTTCCGGTAACGTTGCGTTTGTGAGGATCCGTTCGACTACGTCCATTTGTCTTCCTCCTGGACTCGTTCTTCTTCCTTGCGGGATCTCAGGCAAGATGACCATACCCTCTGAAAGGATCGATATGGTTGACTAGAGGGGGGGGGTGAATAGGCAACTACCAATTTTTAGCTTTTCTTTACCAAATTAAACTTTGCATCAAAGTAGGTTGTCTAGATGTGCAACTAGGTGAGCAACCTATATGATGCAATAACAACAAGCATACAAGCAAGCAAGGGAACGAACACTAAAGAGCTTGCACAAGTAAAGGTAAGAGATAACCAAGAGTGGATCCGGTGAAGACGAGGATGTGTTACCGAAGTTCCTTCCTTTTGAGGGGAAGTACGTCTCCATTGGAGCAGTGTGGAGGCACAATGCTCCCCAAGAAGCCACTAGGGCCACCGTATTCTCCTCACGCCCTCACACAATGCGAGATGCCGTGATTCCACTATTGGTGCCCTTGAAGGCGGCGGCCCAACCTTTACAAACAAGGTTGGGGCAATCTCCACAACTTAATCGGAGGCTCCCAACAAGACCACGAAGCTTCACCACAATGGAATATGGCTCCGAGGTGACCTCAACCGTCTAGGGTGCTCAAACACCCAAGAGTAACAAGATCCGCTAGGGATGAGTGGGGGAATCGAAAATCCCTTGGTGGAAGTGTAGATCGAAGCCTTCTCGACCACTCCCGAGCAAATCAACAAGTTTGATTGGCTAGGGAGATAGATCGGGCAAAATGAAGCTTGGAGTATTTAATGGAGCTTGGGGAAAGAAGAGGTAGGTGGAAAGGAAGAAGGGGGCTACCTTTTATAGTGGGGGCAACAATCCTGTTGCCCCCCACCAACCAGCCCCACACAGGGCGGTACTACCGCTGAGAAGGAGCGGTACTACTGCCAGGCGACGGTACTACCAAGCCAGCTAGTGGTACTGCCGCACTGAGGAGACTAAGTAGGGAAAAGCTCCAACTGCGGTACTACCGCTCCAGGAACGGTACTACCGCCACTACAACCGTGACTAGTGCCGCAAAACCCGACACAAGAAAAAGACCTCTCGAATCGAGGCGGTGGGAACCAGACTGCCCAACGGTACTACGGCAGTGGGGTCAAGGGCGGTAGTACCGCTGTGGAGCGGTACTGCCGCTTGTGACCCTTCGACCGTAGTACCGCAGGCAGTGCGGTACTACCGCTGGGGCGAGAGAGAGGGAGAAGGGATCTCTCAAAGAAGCTGAGGACCAGGCGGAGGTGTCAGGCCCCCAGCGGTACTACTGCTATGGAGCCACGGCGGTACTACCACTGCGGAGCGGTACTGCCGCCTGTGGCTTCTCAGCGGTACTACCGCTGGGTGCACTGTACTGCCGCTTAGACCCAGACAGGACAAGGAAGAGAGGAGAGATCTCTTCAATGGATAGGAAAAGCTCGGAGGGTGAGAAGCTGATGTGTACGTGATGATTCCACCCATGCAAAACCCCAGCGGACCCCCTCTTGATAGTACGGTGCCCTCTACACAACTAGTCCACCGAGAAAGAAATGAAAGAGCTACACCGTCTTGAAATACACTCCAAGGGAAAGAAGGCGTCTCGTGCCAGGGGAAAATCTGTGAATAATTCAAAGCACAAGATTAGTCCGCCAACATGTTGTCATCAATCACCAAAACTACCTAGAGAGAGATATGCCATAACAATCTCCCCCTTTTTGGTGGATTGATGACAACTAGGGATTTGCGCAAGGAAAAGAAATGAAATGAAGTAAACTAAGAACTACAAAATATAGACAGGCTCCCCCAGAATGTGTGCACCTAGAGGTGGCACGACACACACATTCGGATCAACACTCCCCCTATATTTTATAGTCCAATAATACTAAGCACAGGATCTATGAGAGAAGTGAATAGACAGGACAAGCATGCATCTCATAATAACCTACAGTACTCTGAAATGACATAAGTAATAAGGTAGCGATAGGGAGCATATGTCTCACACCATATGTCTAGAACTTAGGTCTCACACCAAACCAAACCAAAAGAAACACACAAGAAACCACAAGACGACTCAACCACGACACAAGAAGCAAAGTCCCTACACTCTCTCCCCCTTTGGCAGCGAGACACCAAACAAGGGCAAAGAGTGACACTACAACTCCAGGTGCTGGGAGGTGGAAGAGCTCGAACATCACATCTCTCCATCTTCATCGTGGGTCGAAAACTGCTTGGCATCGGAGTCGGTCCAGTGGCAATTCTGATGAATCCAGTCCTCCTCTTCAGTGATCTGACCCTCAGACCCACTGGCAACTGTAGCTCCCATCTGACGCATGAGCTCCTTGTAGCGCGTCCTGGCATGCTTCTCCGCCACATGAGTCATGTGCTGACCATGAGACTCCATGCAGAAAAGCTTCTTCATCTTACGCTTAAGCTTCTGTGCCCACGACGGTTCTGCACTAGAGGGGCCAAAGTTCTCCTCATGATCATCAGTAGCAGCCTCACCCTCGGTCCCCATGGCAGCAGCAGACGGACCCCCGTGGCAGCAGTAGCAGATGGACCCCCTGTGTGAGGCGCCGTCTAGTTGTCCTTCTTCCTCAGATGCTTGATCTCATGAGACACCAAGTCTCCAGTCTCTAGCAACACTCTGGGATAAGTCTGTGCCCAGGCCCTCTCAATGAGCCTCATGGTGAATGGACCATAGATAGGACACTTGCGCTCAGACACGGCAGATAGAAGTTCAGACCACATGACATGAGAGATATCCAGGCTCTCTCCAGTGCTTGCTTCCTTCTCATGCTGACAGGAAAGTAGCATGTCCACGAGGTAAGAGTGGACCATATCCAGATTCCCGGTCTGAGGGAAGAGAGTCTCACGGAATATGCGATGAAGAATGTCTAGATACGGAGACAGCTCATAGGTCTTCTTCTCCGTTACCGGGTGAACCTTCACAGTGCAGTAGGTCCAAAGGGCTTGCTTGTGGGTGGATGTAGCATTGCGGTGAGGACGGAAACCGACAGGAGTCTCAAGCTCGGTATCCACCACATCAAGTAACTCCATGAAAGTCTTCCACTTGACAGAAAGCAGCTTGCCATTGGTCATCCATGTCAGAGTCCTGTCGACATCCGTCCCAAGATGGATGGTGGCATAGAATTGAGTTACCAAATTTGCATCAAAATCCTTGTTGAATTGCATGATCCTGAGAATGTTCAGCTGAGTGCACATCTGAAGAGCTTCGCCAAAGTACTCTGGGTCCTTCTCCATAGCATCAGTATCAATGGAGCGGACATCAACAAAAAGATTCTTCTTGGCCTTGATCACATCGAAGTAGATGGCAAACTGAAAACGGTTCTAGAACGGGCGGTTGACCAAAGTGGGTTCTTGGGCCACCGCATAGGGGTTGCGATGATGTTTCTCCCAAAACTCCTTGTTTGTCATCTCAGTCACAGTCTTCCCTTTGGGTTTCTGGGCGGCCCGCTTTGAATGTTGAGGAGGTGGAGGAACACTTGCAGATGCACTTGCTGGAGGCGGTTGGGTGCTCGAGGAAGCACCGGCAGGCTCAGAGGTACGGTAGCGTTTTGATGTGGCACGCCCGGGGTTGATACGGCGACCTTGCTGATCGAAAGGGTCATCACCTGGAGCCAAACACAAGAAAACGCAAAACAACCAGAAAGAAAGAGCATAAGCCAACAAGCACAACAAAAAGATCAAGGTGAGGTAGGAAAATGATGGAAATTGCCATACAGCGGTAGTACCGTGACCTGTCCGCGGTAGTACCGCCCCAAGCGGTAGTACCGCCCCAAAGGGAGCGGTAGTACCGCTCTAGGTCAAGCGGTAGTACTGCTCCAAAGGGAGCGGTAGTACTTCTTGAGGCGGATAAACAGCAGTTTCCTAGCACGAGGCAGTGAAACAGCGGTTTCCTACTACCATGGTCAGATCCGGCACTAGCGGCCTATCAAATTCAAAAATAATCCTACCAAACTCTAATCTAGATAGTCTAGTTGCCTTCTCCAACCAACTCAAGCCTAGATTTAGCCAAAAATCTAGAGATGCAACCACCATTGCCCCTAAGAAACAAGAACTGAAAAGGAGACAAAACGAAAGAAGGAACGGGGGCAATACCAGCATCCATGGCAAGAGGACGTGGTGGGGATCGACTCCACCAAAGGAAATGAAGAGGGACGCCCCGGAGACGGAGATCCGCCAGAGCCCTCCTGCGGCGAGTGGAGGCTGGAGAGAGAGGAAGAGAAAAGAGGGGTGAAGTGAATGGGTATGCGGGAGAAGAAACCTCCCCCTGCCCCCGACTTAACCCCCTGTTCTCGTCCCCCAGCGGTAGTACCGTGCTGGGGGGCGGTAGTACCGCTTACGAGCGGTAGTACCGCGCACCACCAGCGGTAGTACCGCCCAGCACGCCACGGCAACTAAACAGACACGACTTTAGCTCAACGAAATGAAAAAAACGGCAAACACAACGGCAAACGAACAAGACACACCTCTTCACAAGAGGGCGGTGGCCGAGGCCACCTATGTTTGAGTCAAAAGGTATGGCACCGCGAAGATTTTAACCTTGGGCCCATGACCAAAACTCGTCTTTTAAGCACAAGTGCCATCAACAATGGCTAAAGTGAAAGACTTGATAAATTTATGCATAATGGGGGGAGGGAGAGTTCATTGAGAGAACAACACTCCCCCTATGTCCATGCCTACACCTAAACTAGACAACAAATTGAGCGTGGTAGGGTGTGCACGGGTTCAAGCCACATTGCTCGAATCAATGATATTTAGCTCATGCCTTAACTCGCGAAATCTTGCTTCATCCAAGGGCTTCGTGAAAATATCTGCAAGGTTGTCATGAGTGTTGACATAGTTGAGCTCGATTTCGACTCGCCTAATGTGATCCCGAATGAAGTGATACCGAATCTCAATATGCTTCGTCTTGAAGTGTTGCACCGGGTTGAGAGAAATCTTGATGGCACTTTCATTGTCACACCAAAGAGGCACTTTGTCACAAGTGACACCGTAATCCTTTAAAGTTTGCCTTATCCATAGAAGTTTTGCACAACAACTACCGGCGGCAACATACTCCGCCTCAGTGGACGAGAGAGACACACAACTTTGCTTTTTGGAAGACCAACTTACCAGAGAGCAACCACGGAATTGGCACCCTCCGGAGGTGGACTTCCTATCCACTTTGTCTCCCGCCCAATTGGAATCCGAGTAACCTACAAGCTTGAAGTTTGATCCTCTTGGGTACCATAAGCCAAAGTTTGGGTATGAGCCAAATATCGAAAGATTCGTTTGACCGCCACATAGTGACTTTCCTTAGGTGTGGCTTGAAACCGTGCACAAATACCCACACTCAACATGATGTCCGGTCTAGATGCACAAAGGTAAAGCAAGGATCCAATCATGGAATGATATACCTTTTGATCCACCACTTTAGCATTGGGATCTAAGTCAAGTTGGCACTTGATGGGCATTGGAGTGGAAGCCGGCTTGACGTTACTTAGCTTGAATCTCTTGAGCATGTCTTGAGTGTATTTGGATTGATTGACGAAGGTTCCTTCTCTTCTTTGCTTCACTTCGAACCCTAGAAAGAACTTGAACTCTCCCATGGAGGACATCTCGAACTTTGAGGTCATTAGAGCGGCAAATTCCTCATTGAAAGCTTTATTAGGAGAAGCAAAGATAATATCATCAACATATAATTGGCACACAAACAACTCCCCTTTGACCTTCTTAGTAAAAAGAGTGGGGTCGATTAGCCCAACTTCAAAACCACGGTCTTGTAACAACTCGGTAAGGTGTTCATACCACGCACGTGGGGCTTGTTTAAGGCCATAGAGTGCCTTATCGAGTTGATACACATGATCAGGAAAGTAGGGATCCTCGAACCCGGGGGGTTGCTTGACGTAAACCAATTCATTAATGGGGCCATTAAGAAAAGCACTCTTCACATCCATTTGTTGTAACTTAAAGTTATGATGAGAAGCATATGCAATCAACATGTGAATGGATTCAAGACGAGCAACAGGAGCAAAGGTTTCACCATAGTCGATACCCTCGACTTGGGAGTAGCCTTGTGCTACCAAACGAGCCTTGTTGCGAATGATAATCCCATGGGCATCTTGCTTGTTCTTGAATATCCACTTGGTTCCAATGACATTGTGGTTCCCCGTTGGCCTTGGCACCAATCTCCACACTTTACTGCGCTCGAGGTTGTTGAGTTCTTCGTGCATGGCATTGAGCCAATGCGGATCTTCTAGAGCCTCATAGACCTTGTGGGGTTCCGCACAAGAAACAAACACGTGATGCTCACAATAATTTGCTAATTGCCTATGAGTGCTTACCCCCTTTCTTAAGCTTCCAAGGACATTCGTCATGAGATGATCCTTGGTGGAGAGCTTGGAAGCAACCTTGGCGGCACGGCGCTCTAATTCCTCTTCGGTGGTGAGTTGAGGAGCGGTTACTTGATCATCTTGAGCGTCGTCATGAACTTGTTCTTGGTCTTGAACTTGCTCGGGGGAGAGAACTTGACCTTGGGCATCACTTGGTGTGTCAACACCGTCTTGAGTATGATCTTGCCCTTGGTCTTGTTCATGAGGTTGAGGGCCTTCACTTTGTTCTTCGGAATAGTGTGGGCCTTGGGTTGGTGATGGCTCCACTTGAGTGGAGCATTGTCCTTCTCCTTCGGCCACAAGAGGTTCCTCAATGGGTAGGATGAAACCAACACCCATTCTTCTTATGGCTTGAGGAGGAATTTCATCACCTACATCACAAGTGCCACTTTGCTCCACATGGGAGCCGTTATTCTCATCAAACTCCACGTTACACGTCTCCTCAATAAGTCCCGTGGATTTATTGAGGACACGGTAAGCATGAGAGTTTGTAGCATAACCAACAAATATGCCCTCATAAGCTCTAGCCTCAAATTTACACAACCGAACACCTTTCTTGAGAATGAAACACTTACACCCGAATGCCTGGAAGTACTTGAGGTTGGGCTTGTTACCGGTGAGTATCTCATATGGAGTCTTGTTCAAGCCCTTGCGGAGGTAGAGCTGATTGGATGCATGACACGCGGTGTTGATGGCTTCGTCCCAAAAGTTGTACGGAGACTTGAACTCCGCCATCATGGTCCTTGCCGCATCCATCAACGTCTGGTTCTTCCTCTCCGCAACACCGTTTTGTTGAGGGGTGTATGGTGCGGAATATTGATGCTGGATTCCCTCATCACTAAGAAATTCATCCAAGGTGTAGTTCTTGAACTCGGTGCCGTTGTCACTTCTTATTGTCAAGATCTTTGCATTGTGTTGACGTTGTGCTTCATTTGCAAAGTCAATGACGGTTTGTTGGGTCTCGCTCTTCCTCTTGAAGAAATACACCCACGTGTACCTTGAGTAGTCATCCACAATCACCAAGCAATACTTTCTACCTCCAAGACTATCGAAGGACGGGGGCCCAAAAAGATCCATGTGAAGGAGCTCCAAGGGCCTCTTTGAATAAATGATAGTCGTGGGAGGGTGAGCCTTCTCATGTAGCTTTCCTTCGATACAGGCACTGCAAGCACGATCTTTAACAAAACTAACATTCGTTAGTCCACGGACATGGTCCCCCTTGAGAAGACTTTGCAAAGATCTCATATTGACATGGGCTAAACGGCGATGCCAAAGCCACCCCACATCAACTTTAGCCATTAGGCATGTCGCGGTCTTAGTGTGTCGCTCCGAAAAGTTAATCACATATAGACCGTTCTCGACATGCCCAACAAAATCTACTTTAAGAGTCTTGCTCCACAAGAGGGCCACGGTATCAATGTCAAAGAAAGTGGCAAAGCCCATGATTGCAAGTTGACGAACGGAAAGTAAATTGTATGCAAGGGACTCAACAAGCATGACCTTCTCGATCGTGAGATCATGAGAGATGACCACCTTGCCAAGTCCCAATACCTTAGAGGATGAGGCGTCACCCCACTCGACATTGGTGGGCATAGATGGAACTTTGTGCACGTCCACCACCAAGTCCTTGCTTCTGGTCATATGATTTGTAGCTCCGCTATCGAGCAACCATGATCCACCACCGGAAGCAAACACCTACAAGAGATCAATGCTTGGTTTTAGGTACCCATTTTGTAATGGGTCCTTTGATGTTAGTAACAAGGGTCTTAGGAACCCAAATAGACCATTCAATGTACTCATGAAGAGAACCAACAAATTTGGCATAAACATGCCCATCACTAGCACGGCATAACACATAAGAAGGATTAAAATCGCCGGCTTTGTTGGGAGAGGTGACATTGCCCTTATTGACTTTGTTCTTCTTCTTCTCCTCGGGGACACTCTCTCCCTCCCTCACAAAGGTTTGCATGAGGGGAGGAGGTCGTTTGGTCTTGTCATTCTTCTTCTTGTTCTTGGAGTCGGGGATGTACCCAACCCCTTCCTTGGCCACACCTCCCTTTTGGTTGATCAAGAGATTGTTGAGGTTCTTCTTGCCTTGTATGCAAGTCGCAAGACCTCTCTCAAGTTGCTCCTTCAACTTAGCATTTTCCTCAACAAGATGTATATGCTCACAACACGGGTTAGTAGCATTTGCATTATCAATTAAAACCATATGAGGAAAAGTTGCTTTCTCCTTAGTTAGCTTCACTTGGAGTTGATCATGAGACTCCTTGAGATTAGCGTGAATACCCTTCAAGGCCTTGTGGGCCTTGTCAAGTATATCAAACTCCTCTTTGAGTCTAGCAAGATCAACCCCGAGTTTGGCCTTCTCGGAATTTAGCACACGAGAAACAACGAGGGCATGATCATAATCTTTTTCTAACTTAGCATGATCAACGTTGTGTGCCTCCTCAAGAGCCAAACGAAGACCACGCTCTTCCTCAAGAGCATTGGAAAGATCCGAAATCTCATCGGCATAGTCATGACTATGCCCTTCCATCTTAGAGATGGTGTCTTCGTGAGCCTCGATCATGTCATTGGCCTCACCAAGTTGTTCCAAGAGAGCAACAAAGTGCTTCTTGGATTTTCCCTTGAGTTTGCCCATAAAGGCCTCAAACTCGTTAGCCTCCAAATTAGCTCCCTCAAATTCATTAATGCTATCCATTGGGGAAGGATGATTAATGATGGTAGTTTTGATGTTGGAGGTTACCTTGTTGGTGGCTTTAGCCATGAGGCACTTGGCGGTGATACTCTCGTTGGGTGAGTCGAAGAGAGACACCCGAGACGTTGTTGCAATGGCAACGGAGGCCATGGCAACCGACTCATCATCTTCATCATCGTCATCATCCTCATTGTACTCTTCTTGCACAACTAAGGCCTTGGGAGGAGTCTTCTTGGTGAAGTTGTTCTTGTTGGGAAACGACTTGGCCTTGTCCTTTCGGATGAGTTTTCCACCATTGTCTTCCCTCTTCTCATACGGGCATTCCGCAACGAAATGACTCACGTTGCCGCAATTGTAGCAAGTCCTTACACGTTGCTTGCCCCTTGTGCCACTCGAGTTGTTTTTGCTAAAGTTGGGCCGCGAGTTCTTCTTGCTCCAAAATTTCCTTGAAGCAAGTGCCATGTGTTCATGATATGCATACTTCGTATCTTCGGGGTTGCTCTCCTCTTCTTCCTCTTCTTCTTCTTCCACGGTGAGCTTGGCCTTCAAAGCAAGGTTAGGCTTCTTTGCCCGTTGAGAACGGAGCACCGCATTGTCGGCGGTCTTGTCCAAAATGTTCATGGCGACAAACTCATCCAACACTTCGCTTGAGGTCAAAGTGTGGAAGTCCGGTCTTTGACGAATGACGGAGGACAAGGCCTTGTGGTAGGGCATCATTGCCTTGAGGAATTTGCGCTTGATCCAATTGTCATCCGTGTCCTTGCTCCCGTGATCTCGTAGTGAGACCGTGAGTTTGGTTACTCTCCGATAAAGCTCACGAGGTTCTTCATCTTCCTTCATTGCAAACTCATCGGCCTCATCTTGTACCACTTCATAGTTGGAGCGTTGAATGCTTGTGCTTCCCTGGTAGAGAGACACGACACAATGCCATGCATCTTTGGACAAGGCGAAGGGACGAAGATGAGGTAGGTCTTCAGGTGGAATTGCATCTTGAATGATGAAGAGAGCATTCTCATTGAATTGATTGTCCGCGGCTTCTCGAGGAGTGAAGTTGCTTGGATCATGTGGATAGAAACCTTCTTCAATGATTCTCCAAAGATTAGTGTTCACATGATTTAAATGATGTTTAAAGCGGTAAACCCAAGAATCAAAATCCTCATTTTTCACAATCTTGGGGGGAGGACCGGCATGATTGAAATGAGTGGAAGGAACGGGTCCACCATAAACAAGTGGTGGTTCCACATGGGCAAAGATGTCGGTGCCATTCTTGCCATTAGAAGAAGGAGCCTTTACACTACTAGCTTCCCCCTTGTCGGGGATAGCATCCGACACCTTGTTGGCGGGATCACCCACTTTCAATGGTGCGGTGGATAGTTTAAGCCCCTCAAGAAATTTAGTAAACATGCTTTCAACTTCGGTCGTCATGGAGGTTTTCAATGTCTCCAAGGCCACATTGAACTCCTCACGAGAGACCGAAGTTCCCCCATCTCCCGTAAACGAGATCGGATTCACACAGGAGTGTTCCTCCACACCGTCTACGGTATCAACCATACTCTTTGGATGGTAAAGTCCTTAATAAAGAGACGAAGCTCTGATACCAATTGAAAGGATCGATATGGTTGACTAGAGGGGGGGTGAATAGGCAACTACCAATTTTTAGCTTTTCTTTACCAAATTAAACTTTGCATCAAAGTAGGTTGTCTAGATGTGCAACTAGGTGAGCAACCTATATGATGCAATAACAACAAGCATACAAGCAAGCAAGGGAACTAACACTAAATAGCTTGCACAAGTAAAGGTAAGAGATAACCAAGAGTGGAGCCGGTGAAGACGAGGATGTGTTACCAAAGTTCCTTCCTTTTGAGGGGAAGTACGTCTCCGTTGGAGCGGTGTGGAGGCACAATGCTCCCCAAGAAGCCACTAGGGCCACCGTATTCTCCTCACGCCCTCACACAATGCGAGATGCCGTGATTCCACTATTGGTGCCCTTGAAGGCGGCGACCGAACCTTTACAAACAAGGTTAGGGAAATCTCCACAACTTAATTGGAGGCTCCCAACAAGACCACGAAGCTTCACCACAATGGAATATGGCTCTGAGGTGACCTCAACCGTCTAGGGTGTTCAAACACCCAAGAGTAACAAGATCCGCTAGGGATGAGTGGGGGAATCGAAAATCCCTTGGTGGAAGTGTAGATCGGAGCCTTCTCAACCACTCCCGAGCAAATCAACAAGTTTGATTGGCTAGGGAGATAGATCAGGCAAAATGAAGCTTGGAGTATTTAATGGAGCTTGAGCAATAAATGGAGCTTGGGGAAAGAAGAGGTAGGTGGAAAGGAAGAAGGGGGCTCCCTTTTATAGTGGGGGCAACAATCCCGTTGCCCCCACCAACCAGCCCTGCACAGGGTGGTACTACCGCTGAGAAGGAGCGGTACTACCGCCAGGTGACGGTACTGCCGCGCCAGCCAGTGGTACTGTCGCACTGAGGAGACTAAGTAGGGAAAAGCTCCAACTGCGGTACTACCGCGGTGGTAGGGCGGTACTATCGCTCCAGGAACGGTACTACCACCACTACAACCGTGACTAGTGCTGCAACACCCGACACGAGAAAAAGACCTCTCGAATCGAGGCGGTAGGAGCCAGACTGCCCAATGGTACTACGGCAGTGGGGTCAAGGGCGGTAGTGTCGCTGTGGAGCGGTACTGCCGCTTGTGACCCTTCGGCCGTAGTACCGCAGGCAGTGCGGTACTACCGCTGGGGAGAGAGAGAGAGGGAGAAGGGATCTCCCAAAGAAGCTGAGGACCAGGTGGAGGTGCCGGGCCCCAAGCGGTACTACTGCTGTGGAGCCACGGCGGTACTACCGTTGCGGAGCGGTACTGCCGCCTGTGGCTTCTCAGCGGTACTACCGCTGGGTGCATGGTACTGCCGCTTAGACCCAGACAGGACAAGGAAGAGAGGAGAGATCTCTTCAATGGACAGGAAAAGCTCGAAGGGTGAGAAGCTGATGTGTACGTGATGATTCCACCCATGCAAAACCCCAGCGGACCCCCTCTTGATAGTACGGTGCCCTCTACGCAACTAGTCCACCGAGAAAGAAATGAAAGAGCTACTCCGTCTTGAAATACACTCCGAGGGAAAGAAGGCATCTCGTGCCAGGGGAGAATCTGTGAATAATTTAAAGCATAAGATTAGTCCGCCAACATGTTGTCATCAATCACCAAAACTACCTTGAGAGAGATATGCTGTAACACCCTCGAAATCACTTCTATCTTTGCTTGCTAGTTGTGCATTCTATCGCTATGTCACGCTACTTACCACTTGTTATATGATGCCTCCCATATTGCCATGTCAAGCCTCTAACCCACTTTTCCTAGCAAACCTTTGTTTGGCTAAGTTACCACTTTTGCTCAGCCCTTCTTATAGCGTTGCTAGTTGCAGGTGAAGCTGAAGTTTGTTCCATGTTGGAACATGGTTATGTTGGGATATCACAATACCTCTTATTTTAATTAATGCATTTATATACTTGGTAAAGGGTGGAAGGCTCGACCTTATGCCTGGTGTTTGGTTCCACTCTTGCTGCCCTAGTTTCCGTCATACCGGTGTTATGTTCCTTGATTTTGCGTTCCTTACGCGGTTGGGTGTTATGGGAACCCCTTGACAGTTTGCTTTGAATAAAACTCCTCCAGTAAGGCCTAACCTTGGTTTTACATTTGCCTAACAACCTAAGCCTTTTTCCCTTGGGTTTCTGGAGCTCGAGGGTCATCTTTATTTTAACCCCCCCCCTGGGCCAGTGCTCCTCTGAGTGTTGGTCCAAAACAGAGCCACTTGCAGCGCCACCTCGGGGAAACTTGAGGGCTGGTTTTAGTTGTACGTAGTGTTCATCCGGTGTGCCCTGATAACGAGATATGTGCATCTCCTATCGGGATTTGTCGGCACATCTGGGAGGTCTTGCTGGTCTTGTTTTACCATTATCGAAATGTCTTGTAACCGGGATTTCGAGACTGGTCGGGTCTTCCTGGGAGAAGGAATATCCTTCATTGACTCTGAGAGCTTGTGATGGGCTAAGTAGGGACACCCCTGCAGGGTATAAACTTTCGAGAGTCGTGCTGCGGTTATGTGGCAGATGGGAATTTCTTAATGTCCGGTTGTAGATAACTTGACACTTGACTTAATTAAAATGCATCAACCATGTGCGTAGCTGTGATGGTCTCTTTTCGGCGGAGTCCAGGAAGTGAACACGATCTTGTGTTATGTATGAATGTAAGTAGTTTCAGGATCACTTCTTGATCACTTCTAGCTTCTCGATCATTGTGTTGCTTCTCTTCTCGCTCTTATTTGCGTATGTTAGCCACCATATATGCTTAGTGCTTGCTGCAGCTCCACCTCATTACCCTATCCTACCCATAAGCTTAAATAGTCTTGATCTCGCGGGTGTGAGATTGCTGAGTCCTCGTGACTCACAGATACTTCCAAACAGTTGCAGGTACTGATGATACCAGTGCAGGTAACGCAACCGATCTCAAGTGGGAGCTTGATGAAGATCTTGATCGTTGTTATGTGTCTTTTTCGGTTGATCAGTAGTGGTGCCCAGTTGGGACGATCGGGGATCTAGCATTTGGGTTTGTCTTCCTTTATTTTGGTTCTGTAGTCGGACCTTGATTGTATTCTGGTTGATGTTTATTTAACTGGTTATTTGTGTGAAGTGGTGATTGTAAGCCAACTCTTTATCCCATTCTTATTCAGTACATGGGATTGTGTGAAGATTACCCCACTTGTGACTAAACCACCATGCGGTTATGCCTCTAAGTCGTGCCTCGGCACGTAGGAGATATAGTCGCATCGTGGGTGTTACTATACTATTAATGATGAGAGTGATTATGCTTATGATATGAAAAGGCCCAAGCTTGGGGATGCTATGTTGGATGAGAATGACATGTTTGAGAATTTATTTGCTGCAATTAATGTTTTATCCCAAGCTTGGGGATGCTATGTTTAATAAAGATGATATGTTTAGTCTCCCAAGTTTTGATGAGCAAATTTATTATGATGATAGCATGCCTCCTATTTATGATGGTTATATTGATGAAAGTGGGTTTGGAAGAGTGTCAACTTTAGGAAGTAATGATCCCACTATTTTGGAGGGTGTTGAATCTTATTGTGACAATTATGAAAGTGGATTTGGAGAGGTCATGACTTTATTTAGTAATGATTCCACTATTTTGGAAGAGGTTTCAATTGATTATGATGAGAACAAAGTTGCTACTTATGATGATTATTGTGATGACACTTATGCTATAAAAAGTAGTGATGATTATATTTATAAAACTTGTCATGATTATGATTACCCTTTTTATGAACATTACTCTTTTAATGTAGAAACCATTTATAGCATTCAGGTTTCTTATGATACTCCCACTATTCCAAATGAGAAGAATTTTGCTTATGTGGAGAATAGTAAATTTTCTATGATTGTAGATCATGAAAAGAATGCTTTATGTGATGGTCATATTTTTGAATTCATTCATGATGCTACTGAAAATTATTATGAGGGAGGAACATATGCTTGTAGGAATTGCAATAATGTCAAGTTTCCTCTCTATGTGCTTAAAGTTTTGAAGTTATCCTTGTTTTGCCCTCCTATGCTAGTTGATTATTGTTCCCATAAGTTGTTTGCTCACAAAATCCCTATGCATAGTAAGTGGGTTAGACTTAAATGTGTTACTAATATGCTTCATGATGCTCTATTTATGTTTCAATGCTTATCTTTTATGTGAGCATCATTGAAATCATCATGCCTAGCTAGGGGCGTTAAACGATAGCGCTTGTTGGGAGGCAATCCATTTTTATTTTTGTTCTTTGTTTTTCGTTCCTGTTTAGTAATAAATAATTCATCTAGCCTCTGTTTAGATGTTCTTTTATGTTTTAATTAGTGTTTGTGCCAAGTAGAACCTTTGGGGAGACTTGGGTGAAGTCTTTGCGATCTTGCTGTAAAAAACAGAAACTTTAGCACTCACGAGATTAGCTGCCATTTTTTTACTGGAGAGTGCGATTAGGTTGATTCTTTTGGCAGATGATTAATAGACAAATTACTCAGGTCTACCAATTTAGTTCATAATTTTTGGAGTTACAGAAGTACTCGAAACCTCCAGATTACTACTAACTGTTCTGTTTTTGACAGATTCTGTTTTCATTGTGTTGTTTGCTTATTTTGATGAATCAATGAGTAGTATCATAGGGTATGAACCATAGAGAAGTTTGAACACAGTAGATATTACACAAATATGAATTTATAATGAGTTCACAACAGTACCAAAAGTGGTGATTTATTTTCTTATACTAACGGAGCTTACGAGTTTTCTGTTGAGTTTTGTGTTGTGAAGTTTTCAAGTTTTGGGTAAAGATTCATTAGACTATGGAATAAGGAGTGGCAAGAGCCTAAGCTTGGGGATTCCCAAGGAACCCCAAGGTAAAATTCAAGGACAACCAAAAGCCTAAGCTTGGGGATGCCCCGGATGGCATCCCCTCTTTCGTCTTCGTTCATCGGTAACTTTACTTGAGGCTATATTTTTACTCACCACATGATATGTGTTTTGCTTGGAGCGTCATTTTATTTTATTTTGTTTTGCTTGTTGTTCGAATAAAATACCAAGATCAGAAATTCTTAAATGTTAGAGAGTCTTCACACAGTTGCATAATTATTCGACTACTCATTGATCTTCACTTATATCTTTTGGAGTAGTTTGTCATTTTCTCTAATGCTTCACTTATATCCTTTTAGAGCACAGCGGTGGTTTTATTTTGAAGAAATAGATTAACTCTCATGCTTCACTTATATTATTTTGAGAGTCCTAAACAGCATGGTAATTTGTTTTGGTTATGAATTTAGTCCTAATATGGTGGGCATTCAAGATGGGTATAATAAAAACTTTCATATAGAGTGCATTGAATACTATGAGAAGTTTGATACTTGATGATTGTTTGAGATATGAAGATGGTGATATTAGAGTCATGCTAGTTGAGTAGTTGTGAATTTGAGAAATACTTGTTCTAAAGTTTGTGATTCCTGTAGCATGCACGTATGGTGAACCGTTATGTGATGAAGTCGAAGCATGATTTATTTATTGATTGTCTTCCTTATGAGTGACGGTCGGGGATGAGCGATTGTCTTTTCCTACCACACTACTAGGGAAAAGGCTAGTAGCAGCGCGGGTTTTAGGCCTATCAGCAGCGTGGGTACCCATGCTACCAATAAGGCGCTACAGCTAACGTATAGCAGTAGCGCTGGTCCACCCGCGCTACTGCTGCACAAGTGTTGCAGCAGCGCGCTTAAAGGAACCTCGCTGCTGCTAATAACTATAGCGCGCTTCCCCTGTGCGCGCTACTGCTACAACCGCGCTGCTGCTAACTTTTCTCCACTCACTACTGCTAATTTTAGTAGTTTTTTGTTTTTTCGGCATATTTGTTTTGTATTTGAACAGGCTTTATAGAAGAATCTTTAGCACATACAAATGTCATCATGATACACATACAAATGCCTGCGAGACCACAAATGTAATCATAGCATATACATACAAATAGTCTTGTCATAATCATCATCCAACGCAAAGTGGTATTTTGTCATCATCTCGAAAATAGCGATACATGCAAGTCTCAAATACTTGCAACTACAACGTCATCCATCTAAACAAAGGTATACGCGAGAAGAGCTATCACTATGAAAGAGAGCGGAACTATGCAGTACATGAGATGGCGGTTACGAGTCCTCTCTCGCGCTAGCGTGAACCTCAAGTAACTAGCTTCTCCTTCTTGTCTGCTTTTGAAGCCTTTATGGCTGGCATCCGAGAACCCATTCACTTGCGCCTGACACTCATGCCACTCGTCGTACACCCCCGGAACCTTCCCTTTGTACACGACATAGCAGTTCCATCTCGCCATCAAGAAACTAGGTACCTGTTAGAGATGCATGTTCATGAAGAGGATGTACAATCATATATATGCTACAAAATATACTAGAGAACACCGAAAAAGAAAGGGTTAGCAACTAGATGCAACATACAGTACGCAAATTAATTAACTAGAGGTACGCAGGTCATCGTACGCAAACTAACAAAGTAGCGTTACACAAGTTCGGCAGGGATCGTGGACATCACAAAGTTGCATCACTACAAATAGTATACAAGTTCAACCGACACATATCATCATCATCGGCATCATAAATCACTAGAAGTTCCATCCTTCCATATCATCGAGGATGGACCCTAGCTTCTTGAACGGCGTGAGGTCTAGACGTTGCATGCCTATGCGAGTTCGGACGTCAGCTCACGATATAGGGCTGTGGTGGAACATCCCCTTCTCATCGACGACTTCTTTCATGATGATCGTCGCAATGTCGCTTTGGATGCGAAAGAATTCATCTCTAAGTTTATAATCTGCTTCTCCATGAGATTCTAGCCACTTGTGGATATGATCATCATTTCTGCTTCTCATGCGAAGCTTTTGGTGATCCGTGTTGAACTGATTCATGAGATGGAGGATGTACAATCCATCCTTCTTGCTTGGTTTTGGGACTTGGATGCAGGAGAAGTTAGTTTTATGCGCGAAACCCATCTTCTTGTTCCTTTGTTTCCTGATCTGCATGTGGCCACCTCTAAAGCTGAAGCCTTGGAGAGCATCATCTAGAATATTCATTATGTGGGTGTAGTCCTTTTTCTCGTAGTCTCTGGAAGGGTCAAATACACGACATGGGAGACTTGCGGATAAAGAACGATAAGGACGGCACGCCCGTTGCTGCGGGGAAAAGACACCTCAAATTATTCCCCATAGAGAGAGAAGGAATGATTGAAATGTATGAAAGGGTTGTTCGAAACTGACTTACTTTGGATGATAAGGCACGAGGACAATTTCCCGGTCCTTATTCTATACCATGAAGTTTTGGAGGTAGTCCCTAGCAGTTTCACGCTCAAAGTCGCCGAGACTCAAGAAAGACTCGTGCATGTAGTACGGATCCGCCACACAGATTTGCGAGACTTCTTCACTATTCATGACAGAGCTCATATGTAGCGCAAAAAGGCAGACGATTGTAAAATCGAGCCGCTTTGTCAGAAACATCTCAAAGATATGGTCAAACCGCAGGAAGAACACCTCCGCGGGCCGTGTCTCGACGTAGCACTTCCCCTCAGGCACACGAGCCGCGTATGTCGGATATCCTGGATCCTTTGAGGCTAGTAGGCTTTTCTCAGTCGACAGCACATGGTCGTGTAGTCTCCTGAGATCCCATGATAGTGCCTCCAGTGGTTTAGGCGGTAGCATCGGCTCGCCCGTGAGATGGAACATGGCCGCACCTTTCACGGGTACACGCTCTTCAGAATGCATCGTTTGGCTGCTAGGTGCTCTGGCTTGTTTGGAGGTAGCTATCTTCCCCGATCTCTTTCTCTCCTTTTTCTTGGGCACACCTTCTAGACCCTTCCTTAACCCCTGCCCCATTGTTCTCGGGCTAAGTACTGTACGACCCTCGCGCTGGGATAGTTGAGCCTGTGTTAAGGCGGCATCTTCAGGCGTGTCCTGTGAGGATTTTATGAAGAGAGACTTTTTGCAATCCCTGCTACGACCTTCCTGCCCGGGTATATCATCCATATCCTCATTAGCAAGCTGATAGCCCGATTCGTCATATGGTTGACTCATCAATTCTATGTCACAGTCATACGCGTTTGTATTGAGGAAATCCATAGGGTCGACCTCCGTCTCATCATCCATTCTCTGTTCTACAGGACAAATTACATCAGCTAGCACTATTGCACCCCCTTCATCATGTCGTCTGCCGCTCTCACCCGGCACTACAGGAGCTGGTAATTGCGTAGGCAGGGTGGTGGTCTCCGCACATGCTTGTTGATGTGTGGTTATTAGTGTGCTCTCGGCCGGCTCCAGACGAATAAGATTCTTCGGCCATAGCAGCACCCAACCCTTGCAGCTTCCAATCTGCGGTGGGGTCTCGTCGTCCGCTCCCACATGCTGTACTAGAGGAGGCAAACCCTCGTGCCCCAATTTCACACTGGACAAGCTAACCCTAAAGTGCCCAGCAGGGATCGGCTGGTTGTGGAACGTGGGTTGCAAGGGGTCCATTATCATCCCCACCTTTTGGCCTATGATCAAGTAGAGTATGGTGCACGGGGTTTCTTTCGCCTGCAAACACATATGTCAGTGGCGTAAAACATCCGAAAGGCAACAAAAATGGAATATTATATATATATATATATATGTATTTATATGTTGGTGCGACATGTAATTACCGTGACGGCGTCGAGCTCAACCAAAGACGAAGGCCCACCAAGCGCGCCAGTGACTGAGGACGGGCTGCTATGAGCGGGAGCGGCTGCGAGAGGAGGCCCAGTTGCGTGAGCAAGTGATGGTGCGATGGTTTTGTTGTTCATGGAGTTGCTCCCGACGAAACTGGGCAACGGGAAATCATGTATCGTCTTGTCTGGATTTTCCTTCGTCCAGTTGATGATAACTGGAACCAAGTTAGTAGCAAAATCATTTCTGCAGGCAGTTACAGCTGCATTGACTGCCTGCTGTAGCAACTCATATTTGTCCTCGGCTGCTTTTTTCGCGTCCTCAGCTGCTTTTTTCTCGACCGCAAGCTTCACCTTCGCGTCGATGTCCGCCTGACTAAACTTCTTTTTCTGCTTCTTGGCCTCCGGGCCCTCATTGTAAAACACCTTCTACGTGGCGCCATCTCCAGCGCCGTGCACACGACCATATTGCGGCCGCTGGCCCAAAGGGAGTCCCTTAAGTTCGTTCAAGGCCCGGTTGAGAGGGGTGTCCCACTTGGGCCTCATCGGAGAAGTAGGGTTTTCTGCTGCAAGCTGGTGTTGCTTCTCCAATAGTCTAATCAATTTCCTCGTGATCTTGTCTGTGTAAAAAACCTTTTTCTCCTTGTCCCACTTGTAGCGGGCCCTGATGAAGTCATGCTCCAAGGGGTTGGTGAACTTCGCGAAGGGGTCTGGGAGACCCGCTGCTTCACGTTTCGCGTCCTGCTTATCCCATATGGGCCTTTTACCGAGGTAGCCATGGCTTCCGAGGCGATGCTTCCCCGTGTTCCTTTGCTGAAGGCTCTTGAATTTCGCAGCCTTAGCCTTGGCGTCCTCGGTAGCGCAAGTGTCCTTGAACTTTTCGAACTCCTCTTCCGTAAGTGTCGGATTTTCCTCCAGAATCTTGGACAGGGGTTCCTCAGCCTCAATAGCTCGTTTCACCCTCGATTTCCAGGAGGCCAAATCATTGCTGAACATGCCCATGGCATGATTGTTAATCTTTTTCATCTTCGGATCATCCCACGGTTGTTCTATGTTATCATCCCGATCGGGGAACTTGAATCTCTTGTGCAACTTTGTTAGGAGCAACTGCGTCAAATGTTCTTTACTCCTTAAGTCATCGTCATTGATGCTCTCGCATTCCCGTAGGATGCATCCTACTTGGTTCCCATAGCACTTGAGAGGTTCTTCCGGCTCTAACGGCTCAAACTTCCCAGGTGCCATCTTTGTGATCACAAGTCGTCCAATCCCTAGTTTGTTAGGTTTTCATATCCTCTGCTTCTTATGCCTCTTTTCGATACCGGCATCGGCGCCGGTATCTTCCCCGGCGGTACCTTCCCCACCGGTCTCGGCGCCGCCATCGGTGTCGGTGTCGGCGTCAGTACCATCATCAAGGCGGACCTGCAAACCTTGCTTAGCAGTCAAAAAGTCGAGGTAGTCTTGCTCACCCTTATAATCCATCTCGTCTACATCTTGGTCAGAAGGCCCAGTTTCTTCATTGTTCGACATGTTTCCTATGATTAAGTGTCCTCATTTATTTCTAAAAGTATGAATAAATGAAAAATGAGATAAAAAAGAAATCTATGTGCCAGCACTCGATATGCCAACTATGTAGCACAAATCATGCCTTTATTCACGGGAAATTTCGGCATGACCTTTGCTAAAAAATGGACATATCGAGCGCCTGAAATTCACCAGAACAAAAATGAATCAACATTCCGGCGTAACATAGGCAACTCGAATCATTTACCAAAACATGACATGTCCAAAACATGACATATCCACATATCACATGTCCAGTTCAAATTTGCATATAAATTCAGCAAATTTTGAAACCTATCTAAATTCATAACTAAATAGATAACCTAATTAACATAACTAAAACCTAAGTAAATTAACCCTAGCTAGCAGAGAGAGAGAGGGGGGGTGGTTTACAGAGGGTGCAGGGCGAGGAGGCAGGCCCGACGACGGCCGAGGTTGGGAGGGGAGGAAGTAGAGGAGGGAGGCGAGGGCCGACGGGCCGGGGGCGAGCGCTGGCGCCGGGGGCGAGCGCGCCTGGGTCGGGGGAGGCGGGGTCGGGGGCGACCACGCCAGGGTCGGGCGCGGTGCGGTCGGGGGCGGCGGGGTCGGGGGCGAGCGCGCCGGGGTCGGGGGCGAGCGCACCGGGGTCGGGGGCGGGCGCGGCGGTGCGACGGGGCCGGGGAAGAGAGAGTGGGGATTTGGGGGAAAAGAGGCGGGATGAAGCAGGGAGAGGGAGAATTTTGGGTTAAGTGGACGTAGCAGTAGCGCGTTTACACGAAACGCGCTACTACTACCTTGACTAGCTGTAGCGGTTTTCTGCAGAAACCGCTACTGCTACCTTGACTAGCTGTAGCGATTTTCTGCAGAAAGCGCTACTGCTACCTTGACTAGCTGTAGCTCTTTTTCACTAAAGCGCTCCTTCTATAACCAGTTTCCCTTTTTTCTTTTCCTCAGCATAATAGGAACATATATATTACATCATTGGACGCTTGCATAATAATGGCTAAGTGTGTATACAAAATAGGAACATATATATTACATCATTGGACCCATGCATAATAATGGCTCATTAAGTGTGTATACAAAATAGGAACATATATATTACATCATTTGACCGATTCCTCAGCGCTGACATTTTCGTTTTTGAATCAGCTTCTTTCCCTTCTTGTTCATCGAAGAATAATTGAGCCCCTCATTGTGACTTTGCCTTTTCCATGGAGTACGATTTTTCTTTGGTAGTGTAGTATTGATTCTTCTTTTGACGTATCCTTCATCATCATCGTCATCTTCCCTCATTGGGTTGCCGTACTGATCATAGTATTCCTCATTGGCGACTCCATCCATTCCAATGATGTTTCTTTTGCCTTTCCTCACGACAACACGACTGGAATTGCATGGGTCGGTTATGAAGAAGCATTGTGTCACGTGCTTGGCGTGTACCCATGGCTCGTTTTTTGCGATAGCGTTCACGGTAGCGCTCTTGGCGTCGGGTATAGTCATGGTAGTGAAAATCCGGCTTTCTCTTTCGACATTCTTAGCCCATCTAACACGGAACATCGTCGTGTTGTGCAGTCCAGAGTAGTCAAGCTCCCAGATCTCCTCGACCCTTCCATAAAATCATTCAGTTGCGTCGTTGTCGCTGCCGGTCATGCATTCCATCGTCACCCCTGAGTTCTGATATTCATCACTGTCCATATCTTTGGCCTCCGTGTAGAACGTGTATCCGTTGATATCATATGCCTGATAGGTTACGAGGTTGGTCGAGGGGCCATGTGCTAAGGCGTATATGAGCAATCCGTCCTTAGAGCCCTCCTCCGGGGGATTAGCAATAATATGCTCTTTGAACCAATGCAGGAAAGTGGAGTTGTGCTCTCTAGTAACTTCGGCGTCCGTCCTGCATATCCCCCGGTCACGATTCTTCTTTGTGATAATTTCTTTGTGCAGTGCCACGAAAGGATCTTCCTCATCTAGGTGTTGTAGAACTACCAAGTTTGCTCTGTCAAAGTCGTTGCGTCGATCTAAGTATGCCACGTGCAGTTCCCTGCGACCGTTGCAGTGACCTTCTCCTTCGAGCCTCCCATCGTGCTTGTTAACGGGCAAACCAACACTAACACCAGGCGGCTGGTCTGCGCCATATAGAAAATTCTCACAGAAAGAGATGCACTCTTGTGTCAAATAGCCCTGGACGATGCTTCCATCCGGACGGGACATGTTACGAACGAATCCTTTGATGATCCCATTCATCCTCTCAAACGGCATCATGTTGTGCAGGAATGACGGCCCCAGGTCTATTATGTCATCCACAATACGGACACACAGATGCACCATCATGTCAAAGAATGCGGGCGGGAAGTACATCTCAAGCTCATTCAGTATCACAACGATCTCTTCCTGTAGCCTTCGGAGCTGCTTCACACTAATCGACTTTCGAGAGATGACGTCGAAAAAGTTGCAAAGACCAATAAGCGTGTCACGGACGTGCTTGTCCATTATCCCTCTAAGGGCAACAGGTAATATCTGCGTCATCATCAAATGACAGTCATGAGACTTCATCCCGCTGAACCTTTTCTTGTCCGTGTCTAGATATCTACTTATCTTGCCACAGTAATCGGAACTAACTTTGACTCCGGTAAGGCACTTAAAGAATTGATTGATCTCAGCCTGACTTAAGGTGAAGCAAGAAGGGGGGCAATAATCCTCATTCTTTATTTTCTTGCCCTTCTTCTCCCGTGCCTCTATCTCGTCTGACATTTTACATGGCGGCATGTGCAGATCTTCCCTGATTTCCAAATCTTGCAAGTCTTTTCTTGCCTTCGGCCCATCCTTGGTCTTACCCGGCATGTTCATCAGTGTTGCGAGCAAGCTCTCAAGGACATTCTTACAGATATGCATTTGATCAAGGCAATGAGGTGTATCGAGTTTGTGCCAGTACTCCAAGTCCCAGAACACAGACCTCGTCTTCCATACCTTCAGCAGCGGCTCCGACGCCTTTCTCATCGTCTTTCCCGGCACGGGGCACTCCTTCCAGTTTTTCAACAGCTCATCGATTTCGGCACCGCTCCACTTACGTGGAGGTCCTCGATGCTCAGCGTGCCCATTGAATAGATCTCCACGGTTTCTCCACGGGTCGTCCTGTTCGAGCCATCTTCGATGCCCCATGTACACGATTTTCCCAGACCCGCCATCTTTCCTTGACGTTAGTTGCTGAGACGTCGTATCATCCATGCACCGCGTGCATCCGCAATATCCATGGCACACCTGGCCTGCCACATATCCGTAACCAAGATAGTCATGCACTATCATGATCAGCGCGGCTCTCATGTTGAAATACTCGCCTTTGCTGGCATCCCATGTCTTGGCCGGTGTTTTCCATAACGTGTCTAACTCCTCCTGAAGTAGCCCCAGATACAAATTAATATTATTTCCTGGTTGTTTCGGCCCTTGAATAAGCATGCTCATGTGAATGTACTTCGATTTCATGCACAACCAGGGGGGAGGTTGTACATCCATACAAACACGGGCCATGTGCTATGGTTGGTGCTCTGGTTGCCAAACGGATTCATGCCATCAGTACACGCGCCGAGCACAATGTTCCTTGCATCACATTCAAAATACCGATAGAAGCTGTTCAACGCTCTCCACTAGGTTCCATCCTTGACGTGTCTCAGCTTTGGATCATCTCCATCGTCGGGCTTCTTCCTCTCCGCGTGCCAGCGCATTAGCTTTGCTTCCTTGGGATCTACAAAATACCTCTGGAGACAGGGAGTGATCAGTAAGTACCATACCACTTTCTGGGGACATTTCTTCCCGGCCTTCTAGTATCGAGAAGCATTGCACACCGGACAACTTGTTTTTTCCGTGTGCTCCTTCCGATAAATTATGCAATCGTTGATGCATGCATGGTATCTAACGTGTGGCAGATCAAGAGGGCACACGATCTTCTTGGCCTCATCAACACTACTAGGACATAGATTACCCTCGGGAAGAACATCCTTTAGGTACTTGAGATGCGCATCGAGGCTAGTGTCGGTCCATTTGTTTTTAGCCTTCGTCTTCAGCACTTGGAGCGTCAAACTCAAGCGGGTCACCTTAGGATTGCAACCATCATACAATGGAGTGTTCGAGTCTACCACCAGTTGCTCTAGCTTAGCCTCCTCTCTAGAAGCAGCTCTCTCAGTACTCGTCTCCTTGTGAAGCAATGCTTGAACATGAGGGTCCCGCACGATTGAACTTAGTACCGACGAACTCTGCTGCGTGGAGTCCATGTCGTTCTCTCCGCCGCCATGTCCGGCCCCTTCTCCGCCGCCATGTCCGGCCTCTTCCCCGCCGCCATTATCGATCATCTCTTCGTCTTGCCCTGTGTCATCATTGCCTGCGCCGTCGGCATCCTCAACATCGTCATCCTCATCTTCAGTTATCCACCAAGTATAGCCATCCATGAAACCAGTCATGAGCAGGTGCGCTTCGACACGACCATCGACATGGGGGTCAAGCCAAACTATTCCTTTGCATTTTCGACACGGACATAAAACCTCTGTCAGGTTATTTTCCTTCATGTCCTGCACCACCGACCGCAACCACCTGTCCACCATCGTTCCACTGACCATCGTGAACTCTGCACGGTAATAATAAACAAATTGATTATAAAAATGCGTGCATTCATCAAAGTCATACAAAAATTCGGCATGACCTTCCTTAAAAGTAGGACATATATAGATCTAGAGTTTGCCCGGGATTCGCCGAAACAGAAATAAATCGACATTTCGGCAAAACATAGGCAACTCAAATGCACAGTTTGGCATCAACTCATGCCACACACACAATTTCCATAAAAATATCACACACACATGCATAAACATATTTCCATTTTGCAAAAGCATGAAATATTAATCACGCCTCTATCTCGAGATCGAGCACACGGCGGAGATGATGATGTAGGGAGGTCAAAAGTGCACAAAGCTCTTCTTGACAAAGAAAGATCTAGTTAGGGGGCAAATAGGTCACTTACCTAAATGCTGCATCTACCTAGCTAGCTAATTTGGGAGGAGACAACTTCAACTAGTGGAGGGGGGAGGAAAAAGAGAAAGGAGATGAATTAATGGAGGTGGTGTAGTTATAGCTAGGACTAATGAAGAGAGAGAAAGGTAGGTAGAAGAGGGAGAGTAATGGGGGGAGAAGTATTGAGGAAGAAGAAGAGAGAGAGGGAGGATGTGGGAGGTAGGGGAAAGGGAGGAGAGGACAAGGGGAGGGGGAGGTGGAAAAGGTGGTGGGTCCTGTGTCCTAGTAGTAGCGCGGGAGAGAAAGCGCGCTGCTGCTAAGAGCGTAGCAACAGCGCGCTTTCCTATCACGCGCTACTGCTAAATGGGCCAACCCTGTGCACATTTTCAAAATTAGTAGCAGCGAGGTGACAAAAAAGTGCGCTGCTACTATGGCATTAGCAGCAGCGCGCTCCCTAGCGCCGCGCTACTGGTAAACTTATGTCGTTGTGTACTGTCGGTGGATTTTTATAGCAGCGCGGTTTAAGCGTCACGCGCTACTGCTAAGTTTGCACCAGTAGCGAGCTTTCCATAGCCGCGCTGCTACTACTTAGCAGCAGCGCCTCTTTTCATGCCGCGCTGCTGCTAAGATTCTGTGTATAAGGTTTTCCCTAGTAGTGCCAATCTATCCCTAGGAGCATGCATGTAGTACTTTGTTTTGATAACTAATAGATTTTTGCAATAAGTATGTGAGTTCTTTATGACTAATGTTGAGTCCATGGATTATACGCACTCTCACCCTTCCACCATTGGTAGCCTCTCTAGTACCGCGCAACTTTCGGCGGTACCATAAACCCACCATTTACCTTCCTCAAAACAGCCACCATACCTACCTATTATGGCATTTCCATAGCCATTCCGAGATATATTGCCATGCAACTTTCCACCATTCCGTTTATTATGACACGCTTCATCATTGTCATATTGCTTTGCATGATCATGTAGTTGACATCGTATTTGTGGCAAAGCCACCATTCATAATTCTTTCATACATGTCACTCATGAGTCATTGCACATCCCGGTACACCGCCGGAGGCATTCATATAGAGTCATATTTTGTTCTAAGTATCAAGTTGTAATTTCTTGAGTTGTAAGTAAATAAAAGTGTGATGGTCATCATTATTAGAGCATTGTCCCATGTGAGGAAAGGATGATGGAGACTATGATTCCCCCACAAGTCGGGATGAGACTCCGAAAAAAAGAGGCCATAAAAAAAGAGAAGGCCCAAAAAACAAAAATAAAAAAATGAGAGAAAAAGAGAGAAGGGGTAATGCTACTATCCTTTTACCACACTTCTGCTTCAAAGTAGCATCGTGATCTTCATGATAGAGAGTCTCCTTTGTTGTCACTTTCATATACTATTGGGAATCTTTCATTATAGAACTTGGCTTGTATATTCCAATGATGGGCTTCCTCAAAATGCCCTAGATCTTCGTGAGCAAGCGAGTTGGATGCACATCCACTTAGTTTCTTTTCGAGATTTCATACACTTATAGCTCTAGTGCATCCGTTGCGTGGCAATCCCTACTCACTCACATTGATATCTATTGATGGGCATCTCCATAGCCCGTTGATACGCCTAGTTGATGTGAGACTATCTTCTCCTGTTTGTCTTCTCCACAACCACCATTCCATTCCACCTATAGTGCTATGTCCATGGCTCATGCTCATGTATTGCATGAAGATTGAAAAAGTTTGAGAACATCAAAAGTATGAAACAATTGCTTCGCTTGTCATCGGGGTTGTGCATGATTTAAATATTTTGCGTGATGAAGATAGAGCATACCCAGACTATATGATTTTGTAGGGATAGCTTTCTTTGGCCATGTTATTTTGAGAAGACATGATTACTTTGTTAGTATGCTTGAAGTATTATTATTTTTATGTCAATATTAAACTTTTGTCTTGAAACTTTCGGATCTGAATATTCTTGCCACAATAAAGAGAATTACATGGATAAATATGTTAGGTAGTATTCCACATCAAAAATTCTGTTTTTATCATTTACCTACTCGAGGATGAGCAGGAATTAAGCTTGGGGATGCTTGATACGTCTCCAATGTATCTATAATTTTTTATTGTTCCATGCTATTATATTATGAACCTTGGATGTTTTATATACATTTATATGCTATTTTATATGATTTTTGGGACTAACCTATTAACCTAGAGCCCAGTGCCAGTTTCTGTTTTTTCGTTGGTTTTTAGTATCGCAGAAAAGGAAAACCAAACGGAGTCCAATTGACTTGAAATTTCACGGAGATCATTTTTGGACCAGAAGAAGCCCACGGAGTACCGGAGATGGGCCAGAAGAGTCCCGAGGCCACCATGAGGGTGGGGGTGCGCCCTACCCCTTAGGCGCGCCCACCTACCTCGTGGCCGCCTCGGGGACCCCCCTGACTTGTTCCCGACTCCAACACCTCTTATATAACCCCAAACTTCCAGAAAGAAACCTAGATCGGGAGTTCCGCCGCTGCAAGCCTCTATAGCCACCAAAAACCAATCTAGACCCGTTCCGGCACCCTGCCGGAGGGGGAATCCCTCTCCGGTGGCCATATTCATCATCTCGGTGCTCTCCATGATGAGGAGGGAGTAGTTCTCCCTCGGGGCTGAGGGTATGTACCAGTAGCTATGTGTTTGATCTTCCTCTCTCATGTTCTTGATTCGGCACGATCTTGATGTATCGTGAGCTTTGCAATTATAGTTGGATCTTATGATGTTTCTCCCCCTCTAATCTCTTGTAATGGATTGAGTTTTCCCTTTGAAGTTATCATATCAGATTGAGTCTTTAAGGATTTGAGAACACTTGATGTATGTCTTGCATGTGCTTATCTGTGGTGACAATGGGATATTCACGTGACCCACTTGATGTATGTTTTGGTGATCAACTTGCGAGTTTCGTGACCTTGTGAACTTATGCATAGGGGTTGGCACATGTTTTCATATTGACTCTCCGGTAGAAACTATGGGGCACTCTTTGAAGTTCTTTGTGTTGGTTGAATAGATGAATCTGAGATTGTGTGATGCATATCATATAATCATACCCACGGATACTTGAGGTGACATTGGAGTATCTAGGTGACATTAGGGTTTTGGTTGATTTGTGTCTTAAGGTGTTATTCTAGTACGAACTCTAGGATAGATCGAACGGAAAGAATAGCTTCGTGTTATTTTACAACGGACTCTTGAATAGTCGATCAGAAAGAATAACTTTGAGGTGGTTTCGTACCCTACAATAATCTCTTCGTTTGTTCTCTGCTATTAGTGACTTTGGAGTGACTCTTTGTTGCATGTTGGGGGATTGTTATATGATCCAATTATGCTATTATTGTTGAGAGAACTTGCACTAGTGAAAGTATGAACCCTAGGCCTTGTTTCAATGCATTGCAATACCGTTTACGCTCACTTTTACCACTTGCTACCTTGCTGTTTTTATATTTTCAGATTACAAAAACCTTTATCTACCATCCATATTGCACTTATATCACCATATCTTCACCGAACTAGTGCACCTATACAATTTACCATTGTATTGGGTATGTTGGGGACACAAGAGACTCTTTGTTATTTGGTTGCATGGTTGTTTGAGAGAGACCATCTTCATCCTACGCCTCCCACGGATTGTTAAACCTTAGGTCATCCACTTGAGGGAAATTTGCTACTGTCCTACAAACCTTTGCACTAGGAGGCCCAACAACGTCTACAAGAAGAAGGTAGCGTCATAGACATCAGTGAATACATAGACAAAACAGAGTGTCCCTAGTATGCCTCTACTTGACTAGTTCGTTAATCAAAGATGGTTAAGTTTCCTAGCCATAGGCATGTGTTGTCATTTAATGAACGAGCTCACATCATTACAGAATGATGTGATGGACAAGACCCACCCATCAGCTTAGCATAAAGATCATGAAGTTTTATTACTATTGCTTTCTTCATGACTTATACATGTTCCGATGACTATGAGATTATGCAACTTCCGAATACCAGAGGAACACTTAGTGTGCTATCAAACGTCATAACGTAACTAGGTGATTATAAAGATGCTCTACAGGTGTCTCCGATGGTGTTTGTTGAGTTGGCATAGACCAAGATTAGGATTTGTCACTCCGACTGTCGGAGAGGTATCTCTAAGCCCTCTCGGTAATGCTCATCACTATAAGCCTTGCAAGCAATGTGATTAATGAGTTAGTTGCGGGATGATGCATTACAGAACGAGTAAAGAGACTTGCCGGTAACGAGATTGAACTAGGTATGATGATACCGACGATTGAATCTCGGGCAAGTAACATACCGATGACAAAGGGAACAACGTATGTTGTTATGCGGTTTGACCGGTAAAGATCTTCGTAGAATATGTAGGAGCCAATATGAGCATCCAGGTTCCACTATTGGTTATTGACCGGAGATGTGTCTTGGTCATGTCTACATAGTTCTCGAACCCGTAGGGTCCGCACGCTTAATGTTCAATGACGATTTGTATTATGAGTTATGTGATTTGATGTACCGAAGTTTGTTCGGAGTCCCGGATGAGATCATGGACATGACGAGGAGTATCGAAATGGACGAGAGGGAAACATTCATATATTGGAAGGTTGCATTTGGACATCGGAATGGTTCTAAGTGATTCGAGCATTTTTTCGGAGTACCGGGAGGTTACCGGAACCCCCCGGGGAAAGATATGGGCCTTATGGGTCATAGGAGGGAGGCTAACCAGCCCACAAGGGGCGGGTGCGCCTTCCACAAGGGAGGAGGCCGAATTGGACTTGGGAAGGGGGTGCTGTAACGCCCCGCATGTAACCTTCCCCAATTGTACTCCGACTCTTGCCGTTTCCGGCATTAAGTTATATTTAATTCTCGGGTTCGGGTCTCTGCCTCCGTGTGTTGTTTTTTTTTTCGTGCATCTCATATCATGTGGTCACGTGCATTGCATTCGCATACATGTTCATCTCATGCATCCGAGCATTTTCCCCGTTGTCCGTTTTGCATTCCGGCGCTTCGTTCTCCTCCGGTGGCCATTTCTAGCTTTCTTTCGTGTGTGGGGATTAAACATTTCCGGATTGGGCCGAGACTTGCCATGCGGCCTTGGTTTACTACCGGTAGACCGCCTGTCAAGTTTCGGGTCATTTGGACTTCGTTTGATACTCCAACGGTTAACCGAGGGACCGAAAAGGCCTCGTGTGTGTGTGCAGCCCAACACCCCTCCATTTTGGCCCAAAACCCACCAAACTCAGCTCCATCGTCTCGGTCGTTCGATCACGATCGTGTGGGCGAAAACCGCACCTCATTTGGACACTCCTAGCTCCCTCTACCTCTATAAATACATCCCCCCCGTTTTCGGATCTCTTCCTCCCCGAAACCCTAAAAAAAAGGAGATCTCGGAGCCCCGCGCCCGGCCGGACATGTCCGCCCCCAGCCGGACGCACCGCGCCGCCGCGCCCGGCCAGTGAGGGAGCGCCACCTGTCCCGCCGACCGCCTCCCGCGCCGCGGCCCGCCTGGGCCCGAGGAGGGCCCCCGAAGCCCATCCGGCGACCGCGCACCGCCCGGTCGTCTCCCCGCCGCCCGACGACCCGCGCCGCCCTCCGCCTCGCCGCCGTTCGCCCGCTCCGCCGTCAGCCACCGCGGCGACCTCGCCGGCGAGGGCCCGGCGCCGCCCCAGGCCCCGCGCCGTCGCCGCCCTTGCCTCGGCGTCCGCGCCCGGCCGCGCCGCGCGCCGCCGCCGCCCTCCGGCCTCCCCTCGTCGCCGGCGCCCCGCGGCCTCGCCGGATCCGGCGGGATCCGCCGCCGCCGCCATCGCCGAGCTCCGGCGCCGACCAGCTACAGTGCGCGCCCGATCCGGATCGGATCTGGCGCAGCTACAGTAAACCCTAGGGCCCTTTTTTTTCTAAGTCCCAGATATTTTTGATCCTAGATGCTCTGTTTGACCTGCCATATCTTTGCATCCGTAGCTCCGATTTGGGCGTGTAATATGTTAAATTCTTCGTCTCTACGAGTACATCATTTCATTCCATTGCATCATTTGCATTCGAAGTCATCTTGTTGCCCAAAATGGTGTTGGAAGGAGGCATGTTGAGTTAATTTGCAGATCCGTTAATCCAACATGCACTTTTGTCATTTTTGCCATATTTAATCCGTGCATGATATGCCTGTGACCCTTTGGGATGAATTGTTAAGCATGTTGCCTTCTTTCCAGAGGTGCCTTCCATGTATTTTTAGGAGGTGTGTGTTGTCTTGTGCAAGCTTGCGAAGAGGGCTACGTGAGATTTCAGATTTCAGGGACTTAGTGATTTTCACTAAGTCTGAGCCGTTTTAGTTCACGATGCTATATGTTCGGCTTGTTTCCTAGCGATCCGTGCCTCTTTTGAGGATGATCAGTAAGAGTGATTTGTTATGCTTGTTGTGCTTAATCCATCCATGTCTTTACTTGTTATGTTGGAGCAACCTAGGTTGACTCAATCGAGCTCAACTTTTGGATAGTTGCTGTTTTGGGCAGATCGTTAACTCTTTTGCGTTTTTGCCGGAGTGATTGCTAGTGATCCATGCATGCTATGCCATTGTTCTTGCCATGTCTAGCTAGCATTTTGTGCCTTCTTAATGGATATATGCTTGTCTTGCCATGACTTGCACCGTAGTGAGAGCATCGAGTTCGTTTATATGCCTCCGTGAGTTACTATTTCAGCATGTCCCAGTTTTCACTAAGTCTGAAAACTGATTGTGTTTCATCGATGTTCGTGTGCTTGGTAGAGTATTTTGTGAACCCTTTTGGCCCCAGGTCATGTTGGGTGTTTTGTTAAGCTTGTTGAGTAGCTCCATGCCATGCTCTTACTTGCCATGTTCAGGTTCTCCTTCTTGTTGTTTTGCTGCTCCGAAGAGAGCATCGTGGTCTGAAATTCCAGACTAGCGTTAATTTCGCTAAGTCTGAAATCTGTTTTGCTTATTCAGTTTTGCCATGCTTGTTTGAAGCCCTTAATGGATGAATTTGCCTATGCCTCAGTCATGATGATTTGATAAGCTTGATGAGTACATCACTGCCATGTATTTTTTTTTCATGTTGGGTGGCTGTAGCATGTTCATTTTGTTGCATTTATGAGGCATGTTGCTGTAAATTGCAGATCGGTTCGTTTAGTAAAACGCTTGCCATTTCTTAACCGTAGCTCCGATTGCCATGATCTTTATATCGTTTTCAGGGGATTTCTTCCCCTCTATCCAGTGGCACACTTGGATTTCCAAGTTGAGGCCAGGTTCATGCATTTCCTGTTACATGTTGCATTTTTGCATCCCGCATCGCATCCCGCATAGCATATCATCTTTGCATCTTATTGTTTGCCCTTGCACGTGGTTGATTGTATCCTTGTTGCTTGTTTGTGTTGTTGGGTAGAGCCGGGAGACGAGTTCGCTAACGAGGAGCCCGTTGAGTTTGCTTTTGAGGATCCAGTCAATTCTGACAACTGTGCAGGCAATATGATCACACCCTTGAAATCACTACTATCTTTGCTATGCTAGTTTGCTCGCTCTTTTGCTTTGCCAATGCTACGATGCCTACCACTTGCTTGTCAGCCTCCCAATTGCCATGATTGAGCCTCTAACCCACCTTTGTCCTAGAAAACCATTGATTGGCTATGTTACCGCTTTGCTCAGCCCTTCTTATAGTGTTGTTAGTTGCAGGTGAAGATTGGAGCCGTTCCTTGTTGGAACATTTATTTACTTGTTGGGATATCACTATATTGCTATGTTATCTTTACTCATCTATATAATTGGTAAAGGGTGGAAGGCTCGGCCTCTCGCCTAGTGTTTTGTTCCACTCTTGCCGCCCTAGTTTCCGTCATATCGGTGTTATGTTCCCGGTTTGTTGCGTCCCTTACGCGGTTGGGCTATAATGGGAACCCCTTGATAGTTCGCCTTGATTAAAGCTTTTCCAGCAATGCCCAACATTGGTTTTACCATTTGCCACCTACCCTTTTCTTTCCCTTGGGTTTCCGGAGCCCGAGGGTCATCTTATTTTAAACCCCCCCGGGCCAGTGCTCCTCTGAGTGTTGGTCCAACTGTCAGCTGCCGGTGGCCACCAGGGGCAACTCTGGGCTGGCCTACCCGTACCTAAGACAATCTGAGTGTGCCCTGAGAAAGAGATATGTGCAGCTCCTATCGGGATTTGTCGGCGCATTCAGGCGGTGTTGCTGGACTAGTTTTGACCTGTCGAATCATCTTGTTGTACCGGGATACCGAGTCTGATCGGTGGGTCCTGGGTGGAGGTCTATTCCTTCGTTGACCGTGAGAGCTTGTTATGGGCTAAGTTGGGACCCCCCTGCAGGGATTGATCTTTCGAAAGCCGTGCCCGCGGTTATGGGCAGATGGGAATTTGTTAATGTCCGGTTGTAGATAACTTGAACTTAATTAATTAAAATGAATCAACTGCGTGTGTTGCCGTGATGGCCGCTTCTCGGCGGTGTCCGGGAAGTGGACACGGCGTTGGAGTTATGCTTGCGTAGTCTGCTCTACTTAGTTATCGCTCGTGCTTTGCCTTCTCTTCTCGCTCTCTTTTGCGAATAAGTTAGCCACCATACATGCTAGTCGCTTGCTGCAGCTCCACTCACATAACCCCTTCCTTACCTATTAAGCTTAAATAGTCTTGATCGCGAGGGTGCGAGATTGCTGAGTCCTTGTGGCTCACAGACTACTATTATACCAGATGCAGGGACCGATGATACTCCTCCGGATGGCGCGTTCGAGCTGAAGTGGGAGTACGACGAGGACTCGCAGCGATACTATGTTTCTTTTCCTGATGATCAGTAGTGGTGCCTGCTCGGGGTTCGATTCAGGGATTAGTCGCATGTTGGGGGGTCTTTTCTATTTTGGCGCCGTAGTCGGGCCATGAGTGTTTGTATGATGGATGCTATTTATGTACCTTGATGTGACGTGGCGAGTGTAAGCCGACTATTATTATTATTTCCCCCTTCATATTTATATTTACATGGGTTGTGTGAAGATTGCCTCACTTGCGACTTATGCCTTCAATGCGATTATGCCTCTAAGTCGTGCCTCGACACGTGGGAGATATAGTCACATCGAGGGTGTTACAAGTTGGTAATCAGAGCCTTCCCCGACCTTAGGAGCCCCATTGCTTGATCGTTTTTAGCAGCCGAGTTGTGTCTAGAAAAATGTTTTGAGTCCTTAGGAATTATATATCGGAGAGCTTAGGAATTCTTTTTACTTCCCAGTCTCCTCATCGCTCTGGTAAGGCATCCTGACGTAGAGTTTTGTCTCTTCTCTTCTCAAATTTCACTAAAAATTTTTTTAGGATCACGCGAGTATCTTAGTTTTGTTCTGATGGCTTATGATGAGAATACTGTCTTGGTGCCTCCTGTCAGGGGTTTAGTGGAAGTGTCCCGGGGAGTTGAGCTCTGAGGTGTTGTCATCATAATTCTATCGTTGCAATTCTGGCATACTTGAGATATGTGCGCGACATCGAAAATCTCCTTTATGCAGTTCGTTGGTGAGATAACCTCGACGTCACCCAGTACTGGGGCGGGAGTTCGGGAGTATCGCCATAACTTGTATAACGGATGCTTTTCGAAGGTTGAGATAGATGGTTTCCGAAGGTTTCTTGGTTATGTGTTAAAGGATGGATGCAGCTGGATGTAGGATTTGCTAGCTTGGGTGAGATATTATGCTTCCCCTGTATCCTCAACACCTGATTGCATAACCGGAAAGTTTCGGGAATTTCATAGGTGGGAATTCAAGTAGCCTTAGGATATCTTTCCAACAGATGTGTGATATGAAATTGGGGTTCGACGTCTAGTGGTTCGCCTATTCACGGTCGATTTTACAGTGGCCTCGTTGTGTCTTAAAGAGTCCTTGGCTATGCTGACTCGGGGACGCTTCGTATGTCATGTGCACTGCCTTGTACATGATGGTGCTGTACGGTCGAGCCCGTGTAGGTCCTACCACGAACACTTCGGACGAAATTTCTATCATGTGTTTGTTCCGGCTTATTCCGCAAGCCAACCCTTGGTTTTATTTCGAGTTGTGGTATTCGTTCTTCTCCGACGTCATATGTTGATTCCATTCCCCGTTGATGTACCTCTTCTACTTGATTCTTTGTGGCTTCGCAATTTAGGAATATGTGACCACTTCAAGAGAAGTGCATTCGTTCATTTTGTTCGGATGTGAAGACTTATGTTGCAATTTTCATTCCGTTGGATTCACCTTCTATATTTCTCTATTTGTGTGCTAATGGTGGTCAACCTCTTCAGGATGGCTCCTCCAACGCGCACGACTCCGAACCCAGATCCTCCCCCACCTCCGCCTCCTCCGGAAGCATGGCAGGCTGTGATGGCTGCTACTAATGCAAATACTCAGCTGATCATGCAAATCATCCAAGAGCGGAATCAAAGTAGTCAAGCGAACCAAGGCAGCAACCAGAACCAGTTTGCAACTCTGCATCAGTTCCTCGCTAATGGTCCAAAGTCGTTCAGTAACTGCGTTGAGGCTACCGATGCTGATGATTGGTTAATCGATCTGGGCAAGCATTTTGAATGTAGCAACGTCAGACCTGAAGATTTCGTCAAGTTCGCGTCTTTCCAGCTCAAGGATCAGGCCGCAGAGTGGTTTCAGCAGTACCGGGATTCCAGAGGTGGACGTTTGATCACTTGGGATGATTTCCGTCGTGATTTCCGCGCTCATCACATTCCTCAAAGTGTGACTGAAAGCAAACGTGAAGAATTCCGCAATCTGAAGCAAGGCTCTTTGTCTGTCTATGACTACAACAAGTTGTTCCAGAAGCTCGCCCGTTTTGCCAAGCAGGATGTTCCTGATGAGAAGAGCATGATCTATCAGTTCAGGGGTGGTCTTCGTGAAGAGATTCAGCTCGCTCTTGTCCTCTTCGAGCCGCTGAGATACGACGAGTTCTACAACATGGCACTGAAGCAAGAGGCCGCTCAGCTCAGGTGTGATGCTTCAAGGAAGCAAGTCAGAGACACTTCGTCTTCGTCCTCTACTCAAGTGACCAAGCGGCAGAAGTATTGGCTTCCTCCTCCTCCGTTCCGTCAGCCGTATCAGCAGAAGAGCAAAGGTGGCAGTGGTTCGTCCCACCCACCCAACCCAGGCTTTCAGAACAAGACTTCGTCTCAAGCTCCAAGATCGAGTGCTCCGTACCACCGTCCGCTCTCAGAGGTCACGTGCAACAAGTGCCAACAGAAGGGTCACTACGCTAACAAGTGTTTCAACCAGAGGCGTCTTCCTCCTCCTCCTCCTGTCAGATCGGCAAGTACAGCTGTGGTCAAGCATAATTCCAAGTCCGCCAAGGTCAACTTGATGAACGCAGCTCAAGCAGAGGATTCGTCAGATGTGATCATGGGTAACCTTCCTGTTAATGATATTCCTGCAAAAGTTCTTTTTGACACAGGTGCATCGCATTGTTTCATTTCAAGGCCTTTTACATCTAGGCATGGTTTGGCTCAGCAAATTCTGCCTAGTCCATTAGCAGTCGTCTCTCCTGGTAAACGCATGCAGGCTAACTCCATTGCTCCGGATATTTCTATCAAGTTGGGTGACTTCAAGTTCTTGGCTTCTCCAACGGTTCTTGGCAATTCCGATATCGACCTCATTCTTGGGATGGACTGGCTCTCTAAACATAAAGCTCAGCTGGATTGCGCAGCCAAGCAGATTCAACTGACTCATTCGTCTGAGGAAGTGATTGTCTTTGCTGCTCGGGATAATACCATCCGGTTATTCTCTCTCAATGAAAAGGGTGAATTGGATGCTATTTCGCAGATTCCGGTTGTTTGTGAGTATCAAGATGTCTTCCCTGAAGAACTCCCAGGCATGCCTCCAAACCGGCCTGTTGAATTCGTTATTGAACTTGAGCCCGGTACGGAACCGGTGTGCAAACGGCCTTACAAGCTCGGCCCCGAAGAGTTGAAGGAGTTGAAGAAACAGCTCGATAAGCAAGAAAGTATGGGTCTCATTCGGCCTAGTACTTCTCCGTGGGGTTGTGGTGTTCTTTTTGTGAAGAAGAAGGATGGAACGGACCGACTTTGTGTTGATTATCGTCCATTGAACAAGAAGACCATCAAGAACAAGTATCCACTTCCCAACATTAATGAGCTATTCGAACAACTCAAGGGTGCCCAAGTATTCTCCAAGCTTGATCTCCGTATGGGTTATCATCAAATTCGCATTCGTGGACAAGATATTCCGAAGACGGCGTTCAGAACAAGCTATGGGTCATATGAATACACAGTGATGTCTTTTGGCCTCGCTAATGCTCCTCCGACGTTCTCTCGCATGATGAACTTCATCTTCAACCCCTACACCAACGACTTCGTGTTGGTCTATCTCGATGATATCCTGGTTTTCTCGAAGAACAAGGAAGATCATGCCAAACACTTGCGTTTGGTTCTTGACAAGCTAAGGGAACATCAATTCTATGCCAAGTTCTCCAAGTGTGAGTTTTGGCTCGATGAGGTTCTTTATCTTGGTCATATTATCTCTGCCAAGGGCATTTCCGTGGATCCTGAGAAGGTGTCTGCAATCGTTAATTGGGAACCTCCTCAGAATGTGAAGCAACTCCGTAGCTTCCTCGGTCTTGCAAGTTATTGTCGAAGATTCGTTGAAAACTTCTCCAAGATCGCGAAGCCTCTCTCAAATCTTCTTCAGAAGCACGTCAAGTACGTTTGGTCTCCGGAGTGTGATGTTGCTTTCAACACTTTGAAAGAGAAATTGATCACTGCTCCAGTTCTAACTCCGCCTGATGAAACCAAGCCGTACGAGGTCTTTTGTGATGCCTCTCTCCAAGGTCTCGGTGCAGTACTGATGCAAGGGAAGAAAGTTGTTGCTTATACCTCTCGCCAGTTGAAGCCAAATGAGAAGAACTACCCCACTCATGATCTCGAGTTGGCGGCAGTTGTGCACGCATTGTTGACTTGGAGACATCTTCTCTTGGGAAGGAAAGTGGACATTTTCACTGATCACAAGAGTCTCAAGTACATCTTCACTCAGCCTAATCTCAACCTCAGGCAGACTCGATGGGTCGAAATGATTCAAGAGTACAATCCGAGTATCGAGTATACTCCAGGCAAGGCTAATGTGATTGCTGACGCTTTGAGCAGAAAAGCATATTGCAACAGTCTGATTCTCAAGCCTTATCAACCCGAGCTTTGTGAAGCCTTCCGTAAACTTAATCTGCAAGTTGTTCCTCAAGGTTTCCTCGCCAACCTTCAAGTTTCTCCTACCTTGGAAGACCAGATTCGCCAAGCCCAGCTTCTTGATGCTATGGTGAAAAAGGTGAAGATCGGTATTGCAAAGAGTCAGTCCAAGTACAAGTGCTACCGGCTTGATGACAAGGACACTCTCTTCTTCGAGGATCGAATTGTTGTGCCCAAAGGAGAACTTTGTAAAGTGATCATGAATGAGGCTCACAACTCTCTCCTCTCCATCCACCCTGGGAGCACGAAGATGTATCAAGACCTGAAGCAAACTTATTGGTGGACTCGAATGAAGCGCGAGATCGCTCAATTCGTGAATGAATGTGATGTCTGCAGAAGAGTGAAAGCAGAACACCAAAGGCCAGCAGGTCTCCTCCAACCTCTCGCCATTCCAGAATGGAAGTTTGATCACATTGAAATGGACTTCGTGACTGGGTTTCCTAAGTCCAAGCGTGGCAATGATGCTATATTCGTTGTCATCGACAAGCTGACCAAAGTGGCTCATTTCTTGCCTATCAAAGAGTCAATCACTGCAGCTCAATTGGCGGAGCTCTACACCTCTCGCATTGTCTCTCTGCACGGTATTCCTCAAGTGATATCTTCAGACCGTGGCAGCATCTTTACCTCCAAGTTTTGGGATTCTTTTCAGAAGGCCATGGGCACCAGCATTCGCTTCAGCACTGCTTTCCATCCTCAAACAAGCGGTCAAGTCGAGCGTGTCAACCAGATTCTTGAAGATATGCTCAGAGCTTGTGTTGTCTCCTTCGGCATGAAGTGGGAGGATTGCCTTCCTTATGCTGAATTCTCGTACAACAACAGTTTCCAAGCAAGTTCCGGCAAGGCCCCGTTTGAAATTCTGTATGGTAGGAAGTGCCGTACACCTCTCAACTGGTCTGAAACCGGTGAACGTCAGCTGCTGGGTAATGACCTGATCACGGAAGCAGAAGAAATGTGCAAGGTCATTCGTGATAACCTCAAAGCAGCCCAGTCTCGTCAGAAGAGCTACTACGACAGCAAGCACCGTGATTTGGCCTTCGAGATCGGAGATCATGTCTACCTCCGCGTCTCTCCTATGAAAGGGACTCGTCGCTTCGGTATCAAAGGGAAGCTTGCCCCAAGATACGTCGGGCCTTTCAAAATCGTCAGCAAGAGAGGCGACCTCGCCTATCAACTCGAGCTTCCTGCAACCTTTGCCAATGTTCATGATGTGTTTCACGTCTCGCAACTCCGTAAGTGCTTCAAGACGCCTGAGCGCACCGTCAACTTCGAGGACATTGAGCTCCAAGAAGATCTCTCCTACCGTGAGCACCCAGTTGCAATCCTTGAAGAGACTGAACGAAAAACTCGCAACAAGTCAATCAAGTTTCTCAAAGTCAAGTGGTCACACCATTCCGACCGTGAAGCTACCTGGGAACGCGAGGATCACCTCCGTTCCGAGTACCCGGAGTTCTTTCAGTCCTAGATCTCGGGACGAGATCTTTTCGTAGTGGTGGAGTGTTGTAACGCCCCGCATGTAACCTTCCCCAATTGTACTCCGACTCTTGCCGTTTCCGGCATTAAGTTATATTTAATTCTCGGGTTCGGGTCTCTGCCTCCGTGTGTTGTTTTGTTTTTCGTGCATCTCATATCATGTGGTCACGTGCATTGCATTCGCATACATGTTCATCTCATGCATCCGAGCATTTTCCCCGTTGTCCGTTTTGCATTCCGGCGCTTCGTTCTCCTCCGGTGGCCATTTCTAGCTTTCTTTCGTGTGTGGGGATTAAACATTTCCGGATTGGGCCGAGACTTGCCATGCGGCCTTGGTTTACTACCGGTAGACCTCCTGTCAAGTTTCGGGTCATTTGGACTTCGTTTGATACTCCAACGGTTAACCGAGGGACCGAAAAGGCCTCGTGTGTGTGCAGCCCAACACCCCTCCATTTTGGCCCAAAACCCACCAAACTCAGCTCCATCGTCTCGGTCGTTCGATCACGATCGTGTGGGCGAAAACCACACCTCATTTGGACACTCCTAGCTCCCTCTACCTCTATAAATACATCCCCCCCGTTTTCGGATCTCTTCCTCCCCGAAACCCTAAAAAAAAAGGAGATCTCGGAGCCCCGCGCCCGGCCGGACATGTCCGCCCCCAGCCGGACGCACCGCGCCGCCGCGCCCGGCCAGTGAGGGAGCGCCACCTGTCCCGCCGACCGCCTCCCGCGCCGCGGCCCGCCTGGGCCCGAGGAGGGCCCCCGAAGCCCATCCGGCGACCGCGCGCCGCCCGGTCGTCTCCCCGCCGCCCGACGACCCGCGCCGCCCTCCGCCTCGCCGCCGTTCGCCCGCTCCGCCGTCAGCCACCGCGGCGACCTCGCCGGCGAGGGCCCGGCGCCGCCCCAGGCCCCGCGGCGTCGCCGCCCTTGCCTCGGCGTCCGCGCCCGGCCGCGCCGCGCGCCGCCGCCGCCCTCCGGCCTCCCCTCGTCGCCGGCGCCCCGCGGCCTCGCCGGATCCGGCGGGATCCGCCGCCGCCGCCATCGCCGAGCTCCGGCGCCGACCAGCTACAGTGCGCGCCCGATCCGGATCGGATCTGGCGCAGCTACAGTAAACCCTAGGGCCCTTTTTTTTTCTAAGTCCCAGATATTTTTGATCCTAGATGCTCTGTTTGACCTGCCATATCTTTGCATCCGTAGCTCCGATTTGGGCGTGTAATATGTCAAATTCTTCGTCTCGACGAGTACATCATTTCATTCCATTGCATCATTTGCATTCGAAGTCATCTTGTTGCCCAAAATGGTGTTGGAAGGAGGCATGTTGAGTTAATTTGCAGATCCGTTAATCCAACATGCACTTTTGTCATATTTGCCATATTTAATCCGTGCATGATATGCCTGTGACCCTTTGGGATGAATTGTTAAGCATGTTGCTTTCTTTCCAGAGGTGCCTTCCATGTATTTTTAGGAGGTGTGTGTTGTCTTGTGCAAGCTTGCGAAGAGGGCTACCTGAGATTTCAGATTTCAGGGACTTAGTGATTTTCACTAAGTCTGAGCCGTTTTAGTTCACGATGCTATATGTTCGGCTTGTTTCCTAGCGATCCGTGCCTCTTTTGAGGATGATCAGTAAGAGAGATTTGTTATGCTTGTTGTGCTTAATCCATCCATGTCTTTACTTGTTATGTTGGAGCACCCTAGGTTGACTCAATCGAGCTCAACTTTTGGATAGTTGCTGTTTTGGGCAGATCGTTAACTCTTTTGCGTTTTTGCCGGAGTGATTGCTAGTGATCCATGCATGCTATGCCATTGTTCTTGCCATGTATAGCTAGAATTTTGTGCCTTCTTAATGGATATATGCTTGTCTTGCCATGACTTGCACCGTAGTGAGAGCATCGATTCGTTTATATGCCTCCGTGAGTTACTATTTCAGCATGTCCCAGTTTTCACTAAGTCTGAAAACTGATTGTGTTTCATCGATGTTCGTGTGCTCGGTAGACTATTTTGTGAACCCTTTTGGCCCCAGGTCATGTTGGGTGTTTTGTTAAGCTTGTTGAGTAGCTCCATGCCATGCTCTTACTTGCCATGTTCAGGTTCTCCTTCATGTTGTTTTGCTGCTCCGAAGAGAGCATCGTGGTCTGAAATTCCAGACTAGCGTTAATTTCGCTAAGTCTGAAATCTGTTTTGCTTATTCAGTTTTGCCATGCTTGTTTGAAGCCCTTAATGGATGAATTTGCCTATGCCTCAGTCATGATGATTTGATAAGCTTGATGAGTACATCACTGCCATGTATTTTGTTTTCATGTTGGGTGGCTGTAGCATGTTCATTTTGTTGCATTTATGAGGCATGTTGCTGTAAATTGCAGATCGGTTCGTTTAGTAAAACGCTTGCCATTTCTTAACCGTAGCTCCGATTGCCATGATCTTTATATCGTTTTCAGGGGATTTCTTCCCCTCTATCCAGTGGCACACTTGGATTTCCAAGTTGAGGCCAGGTTCATGCATTTCCTGTTACATGTTGCATTTTTGCATCCCGCATCGCATCCCGCATAGCATATCATCTTTGCATCTTATTGTTTGCCCTTGCACGTGGTTGATTGTATCCTTGTTGCTTGTTTGTGTTGTTGGGTAGAGACGGGAGACGAGTTCGCTAACGAGGAGCCCGTTGAGTTTGCTTTTGAGGATCCAGTCAATTCTGACAACTGTGCAGGCAATATGATCACACCCTTGAAATCACTACTATCTTTGCTATGCTAGTTTGCTCGCTCTTTTGCTTTGCCAATGCTACGATGCCTACCACTTGCTTGTCAGCCTCCCAATTGCCATGATTGAGCCTCTAACCCACCTTTGTCCTAGCAAACCATTGATTGGCTATGTTACCGCTTTGCTCAGCCCTTCTTATAGTGTTGTTAGTTGCAGGTGAAGATTGGAGCCATTCCTTGTTGGAACATTTATTTACTTGTTGGGATATCACTATATTGCTATGTTATCTTTACTCATCTATATAATTGGTAAAGGGTGGAAGGCTCGGCCTCTCGCCTAGTGTTTTGTTCCACTCTTGCCGCCCTAGTTTCCGTCATATCGGTGTTATGTTCCCGGTTTGTTGCGTCCCTTACGCGGTTGGGCTATAATGGGAACCCCTTGATAGTTCGCCTTGATTAAAGCTTTTCCAGCAATGCCCAACATTGGTTTTACCATTTGCCACCTACCCTTTTCTTTCCCTTGGGTTTCCGGAGCCCGAGGGTCATCTTATTTTAAACCCCCCCCCGGGCCAGTGCTCCTCTGAGTGTTGGTCCAACTGTCAGCTGCCGGTGGCCACCAGGGGCAACTCTGGGCTGGCCTACCCGTACCTAAGACAATCTGAGTGTGCCCTGAGAAAGAGATATGTGCAGCTCCTATCGGGATTTGTCAGCGCATTCAGGCGGTGTTGCTGGACTAGTTTTGACCTGTCGAATCATCTTGTTGTACCGGGATACCGAGTCTGATCGGTGGGTCCTGGGTGGAGGTCTATTCCTTCGTTGACCGTGAGAGCTTGTTATGGGCTAAGTTGGGACCCCCCTGCAGGGATTGATCTTTCGAAAGCCGTGCCCGCGGTTATGGGCAGATGGGAATTTGTTAATGTCCGGTTGTAGATAACTTGAACTTAATTAATTAAAATGAATCAACTGCGTGTGTTGCCGTGATGGCCGCTTCTCGGCGGTGTCCGGGAAGTGGACACGGCGTTGGAGTTATGCTTGCGTAGTCTGCTCTACTTAGTTATCGCTCGTGCTTTGCCTTCTCTTCTCGCTCTCTTTTGCGAATAAGTTAGCCACCATACATGCTAGTCGCTTGCTGCAGCTCCACTCACATAACCCCTTCCTTACCTATTAAGCTTAAATAGTCTTGATCGCGAGGGTGCGAGATTGCTGAGTCCTTGTGGCTCACAGACTACTATTATACCAGATGCAGGGACCGATGATACTCCTCCGGATGGCGCGTTCGAGCTGAAGTGGGAGTACGACGAGGACTCGCAGCGATACTATGTTTCTTTTCCTGATGATCAGTAGTGGTGCCTGCTCGGGGTTCGATTCAGGGATTAGTCGCATGTTGGGGGGTCTTTTCTATTTTGGCGCCGTAGTCGGGCCATGAGTGTTTGTATGATGGATGCTATTTATGTACCTTGATGTGACGTGGCGAGTGTAAGCCGACTATTATTATTATTTCCCCCTTCATATTTATATTTACATGGGTTGTGTGAAGATTGCCTCACTTGCGACTTATGCCTTCAATGCGATTATGCCTCTAAGTCGTGCCTCGACACGTGGGAGATATAGTCGCATCGAGGGTGTTACAGGTGCCACCCCCCTTTCCTTCTCCTACTCCCTCTCCTTCCCCTTTTCCCCCTCCGGTAGAAGGAAAAAAGAGTGCGGCCGAATCCTACTAGGACTGGAGTCCTACTAGGACTCCCCTATCCCTGGCGTGCCCCTTGTTGGCCGCCTCCTCCTCCCCTCCTTTATATATGGGGGTAGGGGCACCCCAAAGACACACAAGTTGATCTTTAGCCGTGTTCGGTGCCCCCTCCACAGTTCTACACCTCGGTCATATTGTCGTAGTGCTTAGGCGAAGCCCTGCGCCGGTAACTTCATCATCACCATCACCACACCGTCGATCTGACAGAACTCTCCCCTGGTCTCAACTGGATCAAGAGTTTGAGGGACGTCACCGAGCTGAACGTGTGTAGATCACGGAGGTGCCGTGCATCTGGTACTTGGATCGGTTGGATCGCGAAGACGTTCGACTAAATCAACCGCATTACTAAACGCTTCCACTTTCAGTCTACGAGGGTACATGGACACACTCTCCCTGCTCGTTGCTATGCTTCTCCTAGATAGATCTTGCGTGATCGTAGGCAAATTTTTTGAAATACTACGTTCCCCAACAGTGGCATCCGAGCCAGGTCTATGAGTAGATGTTATATGCACGAGTAGAACACAAAGAGTTGTGGGCAGTAATAGTCATACTGCTTACCAGCATGTCTTTGATTCGGTGGTATTGTTGGATGAAGTGGCCCAGACCGACATTACATGACCGCGTTCATGAGACTGGTTCTGCGGTATTGTTGGATGAATAGGACCCCGTGGTGTGGAGGGCTGGATGAACAGTAGACGGTGGAGGGGTGGTTGAACAGTAGCCGGTGGAGTAGCGCACGGTGGAGGCTGGATGAACAGGAGCCCGTGGAGGCTGGAGGAGGTCGACGGTAACCCGTGGAGGCTGGAGGAGGTCGACGGTGGAGATGAACAGTATCCTGTGGAGTCCCGTTTTGCCGTACGCCACACCCCTCCCGATGAATAGGACCCCCGTTTCGAGCGTAGGAGGTCCGTTTCATCCGTTTTGCGGTACGCCACACCCCTCCCGATCAACAGGACCCCCGTTTCGACCGTAGGAGGTCGTTTCCTCCGTTTTGCGGTACGCCACACCCCTCCCGAGAAACAGGACCCCCGTTTCGACCATAGGAGGTCCGTTTCCTCTGTTCTGCAGTACGCCAGGCCTCGTTTCCATCGTCTGTTCCATCCAAGCCCTCCCGATGAACACGACCACGCATTCCGTTCCGACCCAGACGGTTGGCTCCCACGCGTTCCGTTGCCTCCTGATGAACACGATGCATTCCGTTGCCTCCTGATGAACACGACGCATTCCGTTGCCTCCCCATGAACACGATGACGGCGCTATTTCTCCGTTCCGACCCAGCCGTGTACACGAGCCCTGGCCGTACGTATGCGCGAGTAGGCATTCGAGACCCTGCCCGTATGTACACATACGTGGCCGTATTTTCTTTCTTGCACCCTGGCCGATGTACGTATGTGTACATGCTACGTGCGCGCCTCTACTACGACACGTGTGCGCCTCTACTACGACACATGTCCGCCTCTACATCGACAAGTATGTACGTACACATTCACGACCAGAATGACAACGCTACGTACGCTTCGACCAGGTGGGTCCCGACTGTCAGGCACTTCCTTGCCTGCGAAGATGTAGCTGGTGGGTCCCAGCAGTCAGGGGGGCGAATCGTTTTGTTTTTTTTTGCCCGGACGCACTTCCTTGCGTGCGAAGGTGTAGCTGCTGGGTCCCAGCAGTCAGGGGGGCGAATCATTTTTTTTGCCCGGACGCACTTCCTTGCGTGCGAAGGTGTAGCTGGTGGGTCCCAGCAGTCGGGGCGCAAATCGTTTTTTCGGATGCACTTCCTTGCGGCGAAAATGTAGCTGGTGGGTCCCAGCAATCAGGGGGGCGAATCATTTTTTCAGACGCACTTCCTTGCGTGCGAAGATGTAGCTCATGGGTCCCAGCAGTCAGGGGGCAAATCATTTTGTCGCGAAATATGGTGGCCCATCCGGTGGGTCCCCGCTGTGAGGTGGAGGAATAATTATTTTGCGCGTAATAAGGAGGCACTTCCTTGTGGCTACCGTGGACCCAGCTGTCAGCCTCTCCATGTACAGTCCACGTCTGATGGAAGTCGTTCCTTGACCATGTTGACCACGCCGTGCCGAGAGCACCAGGGCGGTGGACGATGGCGAGGCCTAGGAAGGGGACGACGCGGAGTCGGGGAAGACGCGGCAGTGGATGCACACGCGGAGAGGAGTACGAGGGTTCACTGGTTTGGCTGCGCTGCCGTCGCCGCAGAATAATAGGGGGTGTGGGTGAGTGGAGGGATGGCCTGGCCAGCGGTGGGAGTAGTAGGAGCGGTGAGGCCTCCGCGGCAGCACAGCCAACCACGGGAGGTAGGAGCAGGCGGCACGACCGGCGCTGCTTTGGGTGGCTGGAGCAAGAAGACCAGAGATTGAAGAAGCATGATGGCCATTGGATGGACATCGTATGGTCACTGCAGCTAGAATCGTTTATATTGACTAAGTTGAGAAAGCCCTTGGTACGTCAACTTAGTAGGCCTACAAGTCAGCTTCGAAACAGTGCGCCCCAGATGTCAGGGGGAGGAATCATTTTTTGGGCGGGTGAAGCTAGAATATCCGATATTGAAGAAGAAGCACGGCATCCGTTGGATGGACATCCAACGGCCACTGCTCCTAGAACCGTGTGTTGACTATAAGTTGACAAAGCCTTGCATACGCGTCAACTCTGTTTTTTCAGGGGACGCGTCAACTTAGTAAGGCCAGAAGTGTGCGGCAGAGAACTTATAGCCCATTTGAGATTTGTAAGAATGTGTAGCCCATTTTTGAATTCTAATGGAATTTACTATAGCCCATTTACAGTTTGTTAAAAGTACAGCCCATTTCAACCAACTGTTCAAAACAGAATTCAATAAAATTTCCCACATTTTGATGGGATCCGAAATGTTTTTATCCCGAAATTTCTAGTCAGATTAAATACAATTGCAATATAAATTTATATTACGTAAAAATCCAACGAAACATTGCACTCGCAACAATTAATGAAATTAAAATTTTCAATATCCAAAAATAATATTTTATAAAGTAATCACGTGTTTGGTGAAATTTTTTATAGTTAGTGCCCAGTTTTTATAATTACATCTCATTTATTATTTCTTAAAGCCCACTTTCTTGTTAAGCCTAATGCATCCCTCCTACGAAAGATTTGCAGCCCAGAAGGGTGGAGAATAACAACTTGACCTTGCCTGGGTATTCCTAAAAAAAGTATAGCTGGGCTAGCCATTTTCAGCTTGAAAAAAAATTAATATCTGGGCTGGATATCTGGCCTGGGCTAGACGGGCCACAACCCGCCTAGTTAATACCCGCAGCGATGTTTTCGTTGTTGTTCAGAGGAGAAAAATTAATATCTGGGCTAAACATCGAAAAACTCTGCAGTGCTCACACCTCAAAAACATAAATACTGTTCGAGCTGCTTGGTCCCAGCTGTCGGCCGCTTCTTGTGCAATTCTCTCGTTTATTGACTACTACTACATAGGTTGATAATGGTGTGGGACCATGATGTCAAGAAACCAGGAGGAAGAAAAATAATTTATAGTTTTATTGATATATATATAATAAGGAGGCACTTGCGTACGTGAGGCTATGGACCTGGTGGGTCCCCATTGTCATCCTCTCCAAGAAAAGTCATCTCCTCGCCCGCATGCGCTTTCTGCCCGAAACAGTCAGCACCGCTCGCCCCGCTTCCCGGTGTAGGCGATTGCTCCGCCTTCAAATGACACAAGTGTCGTTCGTCCGTCCATCTGCCGCCCACATTAATGATACGCGGTTGCCGAGGCGGCTACTCCGGCGCCACACGTCCGTCCCTCCGCCCGCCCACCATTGCTATATAAACTGCTGCGCCGGCCATAGACGCAGTCATCCGCATCCGTTCCCTTTCTCCTGTCCACACCACTACTACCCACCATGGCTTCCTCGCGCTCTAGCGCTCTTCGGGACGGGCGGACGATGGACCACAAGGAGATGGCAGCCATTGCTGCCGACCGGCTGGCTGGCAGGCAGCCGGAGGATGACGACGTCCCAATGGAGAACATGGTAGTCGACGATCCAGCGCCAACCCCCTCCTCCGCGCCATCCTCGTCGGTGCATTGCACCATGACCATTGGCGAGGCCCGTGCCCAATATATGGACAAGGTGAGGCAGATGCGTGAGGAGCATTTCCAGGAGGCGCAGGCCGACGCCGCCTACAACCACCATCTCCTCCAGGAGCACCTGCAGGCGGAGGAGCAGATCGCCGCGGAGCGGGCGGAGCAGGAGGTGTTGCTCGACTCGTACCGCTCCGCCCACAAGGGCCGCCTCGAGCGCTGGCAGTATCGCATGCAGGTGGCGGAGGCTGCAGCCGCCTACAAAGAGGCTAGCAAAGAGGGCGATGAAGCGGGCGAGGCGCTGTTTGGTGATACGTCTCCAATCTATCTATAATTTTTGATTGCTCCATGCTATATTATCTACTGTTTTGGACATTATTGGGCTTTATTATCCACTTTTATATATTATTTTTGGGACTAACCTATTAACCGGAGGCCCAGCCCAGAATTGCTATTTTTTTTGTCTATTTCAGTGTTTCGGAGAAACAGAATATCAAACGGAGTCCAAATGGAATGAAACCTTCGGAAACGTGATTTTCTCATCAGATAAGACCCAGGAGACTTGGACCCTCCGTCAAGAAAGCCACGAGGCGGTCACGAGGGTGGAGGGCGCCCCCCCTAGGGGGCGCCCCCTGCCTCATGGGCCCCTCGAAGCTCCACCGACATACTCCTTCCTCCTATATATACCTACGTACCCCCAAACGATCGGGGACGGGGCCAAAAACCTAATTCCACCGCCGCAACTTTCTGTATCCACGAGATCCCATCTTGGGGCCTGTTCCGGAGCTCCGCCGGAGGGGGCATCAATCATGGAGGGCTTCTACATCATCATCCAAGCCCCTCCGATGAAGTGTGAGTAGTTTACTTCACACCTACGGGTCCATAGTTAGTAGCTAGATGGCTTCTTCTCTCTTTTTGGATCTCAATACAATGTTCTCCCCCTCTCTTGTGGAGATCTATTTGATGTAATCTTCTTTTTGCGGTGTGTTTGTTGAGACCGATGAATTGTGGGTTTATGATTCAGTCTATCTATGAATAATATTTGAATCTTCTCTGAATTCTTTTATGTATGATTGGTTATCTTTGCAAGTCTCTTCGAATTATTAGTTCGGTTTGGCCTACTAGATTGGTTGTTCTTGCCATGGGAGAAGTGCTTAGCTTTGGGTTCGATCTTGCGGTGCCCTTTCCCAGTGACAGAAGGGGCAGCAAGCCACGTATTGTATTGTTACCATCGAGGATAACAAGATGGGTTTTTATCATATTGCATGAAACTATCCCTCTACATCATGTCATCTTGCTTAAGGCGTTACTCTGTTTTTAACTTAATACTCTAGATACATGCTGGATAGCGGTCGATGAGTGGAGTAATAGTAGTAGATGCAGGCAGGAGTCAGTCTACTTGTCTCGGACGGGATGCCTATATACATGATCATACCTAGATATTCTCATAACTATGCTCAATTTTGTCAATTGCTCAACAGTAATTTGTTCACCCACCGTAGAATACTTATGCTCTTGAGAGAAGCCACTAGTGAAACCTATGGCCCCCGGGTCTCTTTCTCATCATATCAATCTCCATCACTTTATTATTACTATGCTTTTTACTTTGCCTTTTACTTTTTTCTTTGCATCTCTATACCAAAAATATTATTTATCATCTCTATCAGATCTCACTTTCGTAAGTGACCGTGAAGGGATTGACAACCCCTAAGCGTGTTGGTTGCGTTGAGCTATTGTTTTTGTGTGGGTATGAGGGACTCGCGCGTAGCCTCCTACTGGATTGATACCTTGGTTCTCAAAAACTGAGGGAAATACTTATGCTACTTTGCTGCATCATCCTCTCCTCTTCGGGGAAATCCAACGCAGTGCTCAAGAGGTAGCAAGAAGAATTTCTGGCGCCCTTGTCGGGGAGTCTGCGCAAACGTCAACATACCAAGTACCCATCACAATCCCTATCTCCCGCATTACATTATTTGCCATTTGCCTCTCGTTTTCCTCTCCCCCCCACTTCACCCTTGCCGTTTTATTCGCTCTCTCTCTCTCTCTCTCTATCCTCCCTCTCTTTCTCTATTTGCCTGTTTTTGCCTATTTGCTTTTTGTTTGCTCGTGTGTTGGATTGCTTGTTTGTCGCGATGGCTCAAGATAATACCAAATTGTGTGACTTCACCAATACCAACAATAATGATTTCCTTACCACTCCGATTGCTCCTCTTACTAATGCTGAATCTTGTGAAATTAATGCTGCTTTGCTGAATCTTGTAATGAAAGATCCGTTTTCCGGCCTTCCTAGCGAAGATGCCGCTACCCATCTTAATAGCTTCGTTGATTTGTGTGAAATGCAAAATAAGAAAGATGTCGATAATGATATTGTTAAATTAAAGCTATTTCCTTTTTCTCTTAGAGATCATGCTAAAGCTTGGTTTTCATCTTTGCCTAAAAATAGTATTAATTCATGGAACAAGTGCAAAGACGCTTTTATCTCTAAGTATTTTCCTCCCGCTAAGATCATCTCTCTTAGAAACGATATTATGAATTTTAAGCAACTTGATCATGAACATGTTGCACAAGCTTGGGAGAGAATGAAATTAATGATACGTAATTGCCCTACTCATGGTTTGAATTTGTGGATGATTATACAAAAAAATTATGCCGGATTGAATTTTGCTTCTAGAAATCTTTTAGATTCGGCCGCGGGAGGCACTTTTATGTAAATCACTTTAGGAGATGCTACTAAACTCCTAGATAATATTATGGTTAATTATTCTCAATGGCACACTGAAAGATCTACTAATAAAAAAGTGCATGCGATAGAAGAAATTAATGTTTTGAGTGGAAAGATGGATGAACTTATGAAATTATTTGCTACTAAGAGTGTTTCATCTGATCCTAATGATATGCCTTTGTCTACTTTGATTGAGAATAATAATGAATCTATGGATGTGAATTTTGTTGGTAGGAATAATTTTGGTAACAACGCATATAGAGGGAATTTTAATCCTAGGCCTTATCCTAGTAATCCATCTAATAATTATGGAAATTCCTACAACAACTCTTATGGAAATTTTAATAAGATGCCCTCTGAATTTGAGAGTAGTGTTAAAGAGTTTATGAATTCACAAAAGAATTTTAATACTTTGCTTTAAGAGAAATTGCTTAAAGTTGATGATTTGGCTAGGAACGTTGATAGAATTTCTCTTGAGGTTGATTCTTTAAAGCTTAGATCTATTCCTCCTAAGCATGATATCAATGAGTCTCTCAAAGCCATGAGAATTTCCATTGATGAGTGCAAGGAAAGAACCGCTAGGACGTGTGCTATGAAAGATGCCTTTATTAAAGCGTGTTCTTCCAATTCCTATGAAAATAAAGATGAAGATCTAAAAGTTATTGATGTGTACCCTATTAAATATTTGTTTTTCAATATTAATTATAATAATGGGACTGAATATGATCCACCTTCACCTAGAAGGCGTTCTAAAAATTCGGACTATTTAGATCTTGATGATGAAATTGATAAAAGTGGGATTAAAAGAAATAAAACCCTAGATGATGCTAAACCCACTATGTTGGATTTCAAGGAATTTAATTATGAAAATTTCTCTTTAATTGATTGTATATCCTTGTTGCAATCCGTGCTAAAATCTCCTCAAGCTTATAGTCAAAATAAAGCCTTTACCGAACATATCGTTGATGCCTTGATGCAATCTTATGAAGAAAAACTTGAGTTGAAAGTTTCTATCCCTAGAAAACTTTATAATGAGTGGGAACCTACTATTAAAATTAAAATTAAATATTATGAGTTTTATGCTTTGTGTGATTTGGGTGCTAGTGTCTCTACTATTCCCAAAACTTTGTGTGATTTGCTAGATTTTCGTGATTTTGATGATTGCTCTCTAAACTTGCATCTTGCGGATTCCACTATTAAGAAACCTATGCGAAGAATTAATGATGTTCTTATTGTTGCAAATAGGAATTATGTGCCCGTAGATTTTATCGTTCTTGATATATATTGCAATCCTTCTTGCCCTATTATTCTCGGTAGACCTTTCCTTAGAACGGTTGGTGCAATTATTGATATGAAGGAAGGGAATATTAGATTTCAATTTCCATTAAAAAAGGGCATGGAACACTTCCCTAGAAAGAAACTAAAATTACCATATGAATCGATCATGAGAGCCACTTATGGATGGCCTACCAAAGATGGCAATACCTAGATCTATTCTTGCTTGTTATGCCTAGCTAGGGGTGTTAAACGATAGCGCTTGTTGGGAGGCAACCCAATTTTATTTTTATTACTTGCTTTTTGCTCCTGCTTAGTAATAAAGAAATTATTTAGCCTCTGTTTTGGTTGTGTTTTTTGTGTTTAATTAGTGTTTGTGCCAAGTAGAACCGTTGGGAAGACTTGGGGAAAGTCTTGTTGAACTTGCTGCAAAAAACAGAAACTTTAGCGCTCACGAGAACTGCTGTAATTTTTATTTAGAAAGTGATATTTAGTTAATTCGTTTTGAATATGATTAATAGGTAAATTCCCCACGTCCAGAAATTTATTTTAGAATTTTTGGGGTTCCATATCTTGTGCTAGCTACAGATTACTACAGACTATTCTGTTTTTGACAGATTCTGTTTTTCGTGTGTTGTTTGCTTATTTTGATGAATCTATGGCTAGTAAAATAGTTTATAATCCATAGAGAAGTTGGAATACAGTAGTTTTAACACCAATATAAATAAATAATGAGTTCATTACAGTACCTTGAAGTGGTCTTTTGTTTTCCTTCGCTAACGGAGCTCACGAGATTTTCTACTTTAAGTTTTGTGTTGTGAAGTTTTCAAGTTTTGGGTAAAGATTTGATGGATTATGGAACAAGGAGTGGCAAGAGCCTAAGCTTGGGGATGCCCATGGCACCCCCAAGATAATCTAAGGACACCTAAAAGACAAATCTTGGGGATGCCCCGGAAGGCATCCCCTCTTTCGTCTACTTCTATCGGTAACTTTACTTGGAGCTATATTTTTATTCACCACATGATATGTGTTTTTGCTTGGAGCGTATTTTATGATTTGAGTCTTTGCTTGTTAGTCTACCACCATCATCCTTTCTGTACACACCTTTTTAGAGAGCCATACATAATTTGGAATTTGATAGAATACTCTATGTGCTTCACTTATATCTTTTGAGCTTTATAGTTTTGCTCTAGTGCTTCACTTATATCTTTTAGAGCACGGTGGTGGATTTGTTTTATAGAAACTATTGATCTCTAATGCTTCACTTAGATTATTTTGAGAGTCTTAATAGCATGGTAATTTGCTTAAAATCCTAATATGCTTGGTATGCAAGATTAATAATACAACTTTCTTATGAGTGTGTTGAATACTAAGAAAAGTTTGATGCTTGATGATTGTTTTGAGATATGGAGGTAATAATATCAAAGTCGTTCTAGTTGAGTAGTTGTGAAATTGAGAAATACTTGTGTTGAGGTTTTCAAGTCCCGTAGCATGCACGTATGGTAAACGTTGTGCAACAAATTTGAAACATGAGGTGTTATTTGATTGTCCTCCTTATGAGTGGCGGTCGGGGACGAGCGATGGTCTTTTCCTACCAATCTATCCCCTTAGGAGCATCCGCATAGTGCCGAGGTTTTTGATGAATTGTAGATTTTTGCAATAAGTATGTGAGTTCTTTATGACAAATGTTGAGTCCATGGATTATACGCCCTCTCACCCTTCCATCCTCGCTAGCCTCTTCGGTACCGTGAATTGCCCTTTCTCACATTGAGAGTTGGCGCAAACTTTGCCGGTGCATCCAAACCCCGTGATATGATACGCTCTTTCACACATAAACCTCCTTATATCTTCCTCAAAACAGCCACCATACCTACCTATTATGGCATTTCCATAGCCATTCCGAGATATATTGCCATGCGACTTTCCATCATTCTGTTCATCATGACACATTCATCATTGTCATATTGCTTAGCATGATCATGCAGTTGACATAGTATTTGTGGCAAAGCCACCATTCATAATTCTTTCATACATGTCACTCTTGGTTCATTGCATATCCCGGTACACCGCCGGAGGCATTCATATAGAGTCATCTTTGTTCTAGTATCGAGTTGTAATCATTGAGTTGTAAATAAATAGAAGTGTGATGATCATCATTATTAGAGCATTGTCCCAAGTGAGGAATAAATAAAATAAAAGAAAGGCCATAAAAAAGAGAAGGCCTAAAAAAAGAGAAGGCCCAAAAAAGGAGAAGGCCCAAAAAATGAGAGAAAAAGAGAGAAGGGACAATGTTACTATCCTTTTACCACACTTGTGCTTCAAAGTAGCACCATGATCTTCATAGTAGAGAGTCTCTCATGTTATCACTTTCATATACTAGTGGGAATTTTTCATTATAGAACTTGGCTTGTATATTCCAACAATGGGCCTCCTTAAGTGCCCTAGGTCTTCGTGAGAAAGCTAGTTGGATGCACACCCACTAGTTTCTTTTGTTGAGCTTTCATACATTTATAGCTCTAGTGCATTCGTTGCATGGCAATCCCTACTCCTTGCATTAACATCAATCAGTGGGCATCTCCATATCCCATTGATTAGCCTCGTTGATGTGAGACTTTCTCCTTTTTTATCTTCTCCACATAACCCCCCTCATTATATTCTATTCCTCCCATAGTGCTATGTCCATGGCTCGCGCTCATATATTGCGTGAAAGTTTATAGGTTTAAGATTACTAAAGTATGAAACAATTGCTTGGCTTGTCATCGGGGTTGTGCATGATGAGAGCATTCTTGTGTGATGAAAATGAAACATGACTAAACTATATGATTTTGTAGGGATGAACTTTCTTTGGCCATGTTATTTTGAGAAGACATAATTGCTTAGTTAGTATGCTTGAAGTATTATCATGTTTATGTCAATATGAAATTTTATCTTGAATCTTTCGGATCTGAATATTCATACCACAATTAAGAAGAATTACATTAAAATTATGCCAATTAGCACTCCGCATCAAAAATTCTGCTTTTAGCATTTACCTACTCGAGGACGAGCAGGAATTAAGCTTGGGGATGCTTGACACGTCTCCAACGTATCTATAATTTTTGATTGCTCCATGCTATATTATCTACTGTTTTGGACATTATTGGGCTTTATTATCCACTTTTATATATTATTTTTGGGACTAACCTATTAACCGGAGGCCCGGCCCAGAATTGTTGTTTTTTTTGCCTATTTCAGTGTTTCGGAGAAACATAATATCAAACGGAGACCAAACGGAATGAAACCTTAGGAAACGTCATTTTCTCATCAGATAAGACCCAGGAGACTTGGAACCTTCGTCAAGAAAGCCACGAGGCGGTCACGAGGGTGGAGGGCGCCCCACCCCCCTAGGGCGCGCCTCCCTGCCTCGTGGGCCCCTCAAAGCTCCACCGACGTACTCCTTCCTCCTATATATACCTATGTACCCCCAAACGATCGGGGACGGAGCCAAAAACCTAATTCCACCGCCGCAACTTTCTGTATCCACGAGATCCCATCTTGGGGCCTGTTCCGGAGCTCCGCCGGAGGGGGCATCGATCACGGAGGGCTTCTACATCATCATCCAAGCCCCTCCGATGAAGTGTGAGTAATTTAGTTCAGACCTATGGGTCCATAGTTAGTAGCTAGATGGCTTCTTCTCTCTTTTTGGATCTCAATACAATGTTCTCCCCCTCTCTTGTGGAGATCTATTCGATGTAATCTTCTTTTTGCGGTGTGTTTGTTGAGACCGATGAATTGTGGGTTTATGATCCAGTCTATCTATGAATAATATTTGAATCTTCTCTGAATTCTTTTATGTATGATTGGTTATCTTTGCAAGTATCTTTGAATTATCAGTTTGGTTTGGCCTACTAGATTGGTTGTTCTTACCATGGGAGAAGTTCTTAGCTTTGGGTTCAATCTTGCGGTGTCCTTTCCCAGTGACAGAAGGGGCAGCAAGGCACGTATTGTATTGTTGCCATCGAGGATAACAAGATGGGTTTTTTATCATATTGCATGAAACTATCCCTCTACATCATGTCATCTTTCTTAAGGCGTTACTCTATTTTTAACTTAATACTCTAGATGCATGCTGGATAGTGGTCGATGAGTGGAGTAATAGTAGTAGATGCAGGCAGGAGTCGGTCTCATAACTATGCTTAATTATGTCAATTGCTCAACAGTAATTTGTTCACCCGCCATAGAATACTTATGCTCTTGAGAGAATTCACTAGTGAAACCTATGGCCCCGGGTCTCTTTCTCATCATATCAATCTCCATCACTTTATTATTACTTTGATTTTTACTTTGCCTTTTACTTTTTACTGTACATCTCTATACCAAAAATACCAAAAATATTATTTATCATCTCTATCAGATCTCACTTTCGTAAGTGACCGTGAAGGGATTGACAACCCCTAAGCGTGTTGGTTGCGTTGAGCTATTGTTTTTGTGTAGGTATGAGGGACTCGCGTGTAGCCTCCTACTGGATTGATACCTTGGTTCTCAAAAACTAAGGGAAATACTTACGCTACTTTGCTGCATCATCCTCTCCTCTTCGGGGAAATCCAACGCAGTGCTCAAGAGGTAGCATTTGGCGAGACCGAGGACGAGGCAGAGGACAATGCCGGCTCCGATGAGCCCCCGCTCTGCTGGCGTCGACGAGGCCCTGCTCCGCCGAGGCCCCGCGACGCCAACAATGAGGCAGAGGACATCACCAGCTCTGCCGAGGCCCCGCCCCACCAACAACGAGGCAGAGGACATCGCCGGCTCAGCCGAGGACCCACCCTGCCGGCAACGAGACAAAGGACATCGCCGGCTTCTCCGAGGCCTCGCCCCGCTGCCAACGAGGCCGCGCCACACAGAAAACGAGGAAGAGTAGAACATGGTAGTTCGCCGCCGCTCGGGTCCAAGTAAGGCCACCGCTGCTACCCTCCGGTTGAAGCCAAGCTAGGTGGGTTGACCATTGACGACCGGTTAGCTTCTTGGCGGCGACGTGGAGTCGGAGAGTTGCGCTAGAGAAGAACGCTGCTTCTACTTAACTGCTGGTGCAGTTGGCTAACTGACACGTGGGCCCAACAGGCCACATGTCAGTTACGCAACTGCACCTGCAGTTAGGTCACTGAAGCTTCTGTTCGGCTCAGCGGGACATAGGTGGGTAGCTTCGGTTAATTAATTTTACCTCCAGAGCACCCCTTTTTAGTTGAAGAATGTATGAAATGTAATGAAATCCAGCATGTTTATATGAAATCCGACCGTGTATGAATGAATTTATTTTGAATAGTTCGAATTCCTGTATCACTTGCATTGGATGAACATGCAAAACAATACGTACTAGCATTATTCCCAGGGTGATCACCTCGTTTGCAGCAGTTTCACATGTACTCCCTCCAGTCCTTTCTAGTCTGCATACAAGTTTTGTCTGCAGTCAAAGTATCTCTACTTTGACCAATCTTATACAAAAAAGTATGCACTTTCACAATGTGCGAAGTAAAAAAGGAACAAAAGGAGTACATAGAGTTTGAGCAGCTTTTTAGCATTTTTGTACATTGCAATTAAACACACAGGCCTGGCAATTCATAGAGAACATTCAAAACAATCGATGATTATGCATCTCAGCGACTCACATGTCATAGGCAATATTTACTTCACAACTAAAGAATAAAGAAAAAATTGATCGACGCTGCTGATAGCAAAGGGCGTCCCATTCGAAAATATCAAACGCATGTCTTGCTAAAATCAATGAGCAAAATTTGACAAGGTTGTCCCATTCCAAAATATCAAATGCCTACGATTGTGGAATGGGCAGGGTTTGCCATCAGTTCGGACATTAACATGGCACCTCGTGCTAAATAAACCAGCAGTTCTTTTTGTGCAGTTCCACCAAAATCAACCAAATTCGCGTGTAGCTTGTATGATTTTGCCCTTATATGTTGCAACACCTTGAACTTATCGGCACCTCCTTTCTTGTGGTGGAAATGAATGATTCGATGTATTCATGAACATTTTGTGTAGTTCCCATTGAAATCAAGCTGAGCACCCCTGTTTGCACAAATACAAAAAAGTGATTAGTATAAAGCAAACTGTACTATGAATTGACAGTTTCAACAAGCACATACATGGTCCATGTAGAGTAAACTTTTAGAAAAATGGAACTCACCAGAAAGAATCCTAGAACAACAATGTACTCGCACATCACAGCAAAAAAAATGGAGATTTGTCAGTCCTTCTGAGCTGAAGTTAGTTTGGTCTTGTGGTGAGTAATGTAACCATCCTTCAACTACTCCTTCTGATGAGAAGATAGACAAGGCTTCTTCATCCTGGCACAATCAGAACTAGTCACTTCACGTACTCCATATTCTTCTTCAGAGGAAGATGATCCTGTTGTGCAAAGACAAGAGGACTACTAAATGCTAGCATCCCTGTTTGCTCGAAAAAAAAGGAAAGGAAATATTTAAAACAGCACAGATGAAGCACTTCTCAAGGACAATACCACTTTTTCATGATAGTATCTAAACAGTAGCACAACACCAATAGAGATGACAAAGCTCAATCATATGGATGAAATCAGTGGGCGAGTACCAACCTTTGTCAGGAGGCTTATTGTGTAGAGCATACAGATGAAGCACTTCTCCGGAACCATCTGTTGCTATCTACGGTGGTGGCCATGCTTACTATATACTCCTCGATTATTTTAATGTTTCCAAGATCTTCTTGTGCAGTTCCACTAAAATATATGGTATCTTCAAAGAAGATCCCTGTTTGCACAAGTTGAGATAATTACATATTACATTAAGAGTGGCATCAAATCGGTGGCAAAAAAATTGCTCGTTCCAGCCATAGCAATAAATTAAGATGCAAAACTATATCATTACTTGTGTCATCACAGTTCCAGTGCTTCATTACAGCACCGAGAGTTGATTTTTGTTTTTCTTCCGCTTGTTCTTCCCCTTCATCACTTGGTTCAATAACAGACAAGCTTCGCCTTCAATGTAAGATTTGGCATGTCAATTAGGAAGCACAAGTATAGTACTAGACTTAATTTTCTGATGAAAGTGGCAAAATATAGGCCAGCAGTTGTGAAATATCCTTATCTTACCTCAATGGGATATTACGGTGCACATACAAATTGGAACTCTTGTCTCCATTTGTGCAGTGCACTAAAATCAAGCAACATTATCGTACAAGTAGCACAACATATGAAGGCACACTTCATAATCATGTGAAAAAAGGCTAGTACTGACAACTCACAAGAAGAAGATCTGAACCAAATTCATCTTAACGGATAGGAAGTAAGATCTCTTGTGCAGTTCCACTAAGATCAAGCAATCAAGCAACGTTGTCGGTGTGACATTTTGGTTGAACTGCACAAAACACTCTTAAAACAAAAGTGTTTTGTGCAGTGCAACAAAAGGTCACAATGGCAACGAGGTGAAGTAGATAACCCTGTTTACACAGAGGTACAAAGGAAACAATTAGTGGTCAATAACGGTGGATGACACAGAAGCCAACAAAAAGAAGCATCTACCTTATCTAAATGGGAAAGAAAGCAAGATAGTAGCATTTCTCAAATGGTGGCATTGATTAATATTAACATAGAGATTATATTAACAATAAAATTCATTAAACATGTAATTTGCTTTTAACTGTGGCATTGCATCAATTTTCAGCGGCATTATTAGAGGGTGCTTGTTTACAGGGACATTTTGGTGTAGGGACTAAAAAATTCCGTGTCAGTCCCATCTAAACCAAACAGGAGGGACTTTTAGGGACTAAAAGTGGGCATTTGGGACTAAAGAAAGAAGATCCCGAGGGAGTCTTTTTGGGACTTTTTCCAACAGTTGCCCCTGCCATGCATCACACCTTGTCTCTATTAGTTCATTACTAGGGGTAACATGGTCTTTTAGCATGTCATTTAATAACCTCTAGTCCATGTTTAGTCCCTGGAACCAAGCAGGTAGGGACTAGGGAGTTTTTAACCAAACAGGGCCTTAGATTAACAACAGCTAATGAGTTGCACGGGACAGTTGACGCACCAGCACCATGTGCATCTACCGATGTACTGTGGTCATGCACAGTCTGTTGCAACAAAGAACAAACAACCAAGGAGCATATTTGTGTAGGTCCCAGTTTTGTTATCTTTAGACACCTTTCCCTATGTGAGCGCAGCAAATCTAGTCCTGCTCAAACTCTACAGCCTTGCCCCTTCCTTTCCTTTTTGAACCAGTACTTTCGCCCCTTCCTTTCCTCTTTGAACCACGTCCTAGATTTATGCGATACAACTTTCCCCACTACTTTCCCCCATTCCTTTCATCTTTGAACCACGTCCTAGATTCATGCTATACAACTTTCCCCCTTCATTTCCTCTTTGAACCACGTCCTAGATTCATGTTATATACAACTTTTCCCACTACTTTCCCCCACTTCTGTCCTCTTTGAACCATGTCCTAGATTCATGGTATACATGCGGCTAGATTAATGCATGTGGAGTAACTAAATTATACCTTAAGGTTCTTGGGGCGTGGTTCGGTGGGCGACGGGACGGCGGCAAAGAAGAAGGGGTCGGAGGCCCTCCCGCGTCGCCGCTGGGTGGAAAGTGAACAGCTGCGCCAGTAGTCCCTCGCCGACGGCAACATCGTTAAGCCTCCTTCCCTTCCCGGCGGATGGATCCTGGTGGCTCTTTAAGCAGCAGTGAGGGGAGAGAGAGGCCAATGAAGTCTTGTTTAGACTGGAGAGGGCGAGAGAGTGTGAAGAGAGCAACTACAAGCGTTGAGCCTCCAGCGAGAGAGGGCGAGAGAGTGTGAAGAGGGCAACTACAAGCGTTGAGGCTCTAGTGTGTGTATATATACTGGAGAGAGAGTGTGAAGTGTGCAAACCAGTCAAAGAATCCTCCTGGCACAAATTATGCTCAAGTGTAGTTATCGAACCCAAGACCTCAGGTTTGATGAGCGAATAGGCTAACCAGCTACACAACCCTCCGGTTATGTTCAACGAGAGGGAAATAACCTTTTATACATTCCTACATTCGTGTGACAAGCATGCCGTGTTTTTTTGTGTGTGGGAGTCATTGGGATTTCAATCATAATCGTGTCATGAGGCTTTGGTGGTAAGACTATCCACAGTGGTGCAGAAATAATGCAGCCTTAATCACCTTACCTCTCTCCAGGTAGTACGTTGGGTCCCACCAGTCAGAGGGTGAAACAAACAAATTAATAAGAAAAATTAAAAGCACCAGCGGTGTTTCTTACCTCACACATCTCGCTACTGCTCGGGAACACTGTCCAATTGATCCCTTTGTTCGCGCACGTACTATTTTAAGTGAATCCTTATTATAACATGCACACAAATTTTGGGCACTTGTATTCGACTTAAGTTAGTGTGCCACCGTATCTCGTATACTTACTAATCCCTCCGTCTTGGTGTAATAAGTCACGTTAGAAGGTGCAACGGGACCAAGGTGTGTGTGTGTGTGTGTGTGTGTTTAACAGCATGTGTGTTAGAGAGAGCGACAGATCGACCTACTCCTACAGAGAGATGTTGTGTAGTGTACGATTTTAGCCGCGAGAGTCAGTGCATCCTCTCGTTTCCAAGTGTGTCCGGTAGGGACATGCGGACAGCTGCCATGCCCGCTCCTGACCAGCCTGGCCCACCCAAAGCCCCTCCATCGCCCGCGCGCGCTTACCGCCCAAAACGGATAGCGCCGCTCCAAAGAATCGGTGCCGCATTCATGCCCGGGCAGAGCGGACACGACCTATCACTGGCGCAAGAGTGATGGTTGCTTCGTCCGTCCAACTTACTGCTGGGTCTACATGATTTGACGGCTCATTGGTCTTTATTACTGAGGTGGTAGAACTGCTGGATGTCCCATGCTTTCAGCGAAAGGAGGTACTACTACTACATTACAATTTTCACCATTCTTACAGCGGAGGCGTGCAAGAGCAGTGAAAACACGCAGGCTCAGTGATTACATGGCCCACCTCACACTATCACCGTGCGACACCTAACTCTTTACATAGTACTCCCTTTGTTCCTAAATATTACTAGATGAGTCTCCGCGCGTTGCCGCGGAACAACGGTATATCTCTCTGCGCAAAATTATCTATTTCATAGAACTAAAAAAACTCTATAACCGCATGACAAATGTGGTAGCCAAACTAAATAAACTCCCATCATCATTTAGATCATCCCACATAAGGAAAAAAGATCAGCCAACTCCTACTGCATAATGGGATTATATTTTTCTTTTTGACATGTTAATGGGACTTAAAAGCTCACTTACATGCATGCTACCGGTGCATGCTTGCATGCAGACATGTTGATGTGATTTAAAACCCACTCACATGCATGTGCCATGGTATTTCTGCATGCTTGCATGTGGCTTAGTGCGAAGCCTCTCAACGTCTAGATCAGACGGCTATTATGGACTGATTTACTTCATCTAACGGCTACATCAATTTTGATGATGTGGCTCAAGGAGAGGATAGAGAATTCCTAGTAGTGGGGGCTAGCTATTACTGGTAGATAAGTCTTTGTAGAGATTCCACTACATACGGAACAAAATGAATGAATCTACACTTAAAATGCATCTATATACATCCGCATGCGGTTCATGGTGAAATCTCTACAAAGACTTATATTTAGGAACGGGGGAGACGGCGTACTAAGCAAGCTTCTCCTCGTTCTGCGAGTTAACGGGACACATCAAAAGTACTCCAGTGTATAGAGCCTTGCCTCTAAGGTAGGCCCCACATGGTTTGCCTCTTTTTTAACATAGCACGTCAAGTCGCAATTTGTTTGTTCACCCGTGGTAGACGATCCTCCCTCCACCAAGTGGACAACCAGTACACGTGCCAAATTACCACGTGGGCTGCCTTTTTCGTACAGAAATGAGCTCCACCGTGTACCCGCACGGGTGTGGTTGGGAAAGAGACGGGAGTACGTGCGTCGTGCATGCACCTCTTCTCTTCGTTTGTGTGAGAGATACAAACCGCGTTCATGAGTGTTTTTTGTTTTGGGGTGGGGGTGGGGTGGGGTTGATTTCGTGAATTATTTGTGGGAATATGTGTCGATGACATCTCAAACAAAATTTTGCATGCAATGTGTGTGAAATTGAGGCCTATCCATATCATACATAGAGGGTCGGGCAATCCACGAGAAGAGAGGGAGGGGTCATAGCTATCGATAGAGTCGAAGAGAGGATCAAGTGGGTGGGTGCGAGATTGATGAAGAGAGCCATCGAAATTGTGTGTGTTTGCAAGTCAAAGATATAGGGCGACTGGCCTACCGGAATGTTAGAGGGCACATGTAAAGTTTGTGTGTGGCAGGGAGACATGACTAGAGCGCTCGATGTATCGGTGTGTGTGGGGGGGTAGGGGTGGGGGAGGGGTAGGCAGAGGCCTAACTATAGAGGTAGAACGACTCGTATATGTGTTGAGAAGGAGAGACCCAGCTATGTCTTGAGGGAGATCGGTCGACATCCATACATAACTGAAGGACAGGAAATATGATGGGATACAGAGAGAGAGAGGAGAGAGAGAGGGAGGGAAAGGGAGGGAGAGGGGTAGAGTGCTGGATGGGTGATGGAGTTGCTTCTCGAAGATGGTGGGAGAGGCCTACTAGACAAATTGAGGGTGGAACTGCAATGTTATCAATAAGAGTGGGGATGTGTTTCTGTGTGTGCCTGTGCGTGATAGATCTGTCGGGACGCATCCATGGATGATGAAGGGAAACCATGTGTTTGGTAAGCAAACCTAACTAGATCGGTACATCAATTGTTGTTTGTCGGAGGAAGGGAGAGACACAACTAATGAGGTAGATCGATTGACATGTGGGTAAAAACGAGTTATAAGGACCTAGCTAGCTATATGTATAGCGAGAGATCGGTCGGTGTACGTCCATTTGTTAGAGGCAAATAAGGCCCAGCGAGACGGATAGACAGAGAGAATGGAGCTAGGAGGTGGTGCGAGAGGCCCAACTACTAGCTAGATAGGGGAGGAGTGTGCGGTTGTGAGATCGATGAAAAGAGGGGCGAGAGTTTACACGTGTGTCTGGCCGTATGGGAGACACGAGGCAAGGACACATAAAGGAGGAGATTGAAGGTGTATGTGTATGTTGTGGGCAGGCATCGCTGGAGAGGTTTATCGATCGGTGTGTGTCGGAAAGGAGTTGTGGAGACTCTGGGAGAACGACCTAAAGAAAAAAAGAATGTGCCCGGTGTATAGAATGCCAAGGGAGGGGGAGGGCGAGGAGGGCGTGTGCATGCACGAGAGAAAGTTAGTGGTAGCTACAAAGGTTAGAGGATTGTGTGGGTGTAAGAGACTAACAAAGATCATAATTTGATATGAAAGCGGATTCATATATTTGAATAGGAGATCATAGTGTTTTAAACATTGCATGCATGAATATAGCGGTGATACACGTGTTGTGCACATGTTATACCATAATGTGATAATGCATGGCGTTTGCAACTCATAGCTAAATGCCGAACAATCTAAACCATACTATACATCAAACAATCTCACATTTTATTTGAATTTGTGATAATGTGTGGCGTTTGCAGCTTACAACTAAATATCGAAAAATCTAAACAATACTATATATCGAACATTCTCACATTTTATTTGAATTTGTGGTAATGTGTGGTGTTTGCAACTCACATCTAAATACTTGTAGGCGTAGGGGCGGGGCACCATACATAATGTGATAAACACATTATACATATGAGACATGGTTTAGATTATGAAGATCTAGCTAGAGCTAGAAATGTAATGTTATTTGAAGTCAAAATAAAGTGGATTCAAAAAATATAGTTCGAGTTCATATAGTACACATAGTTCATATGTAACTCGAGACTAATCATGTGGTGTGCTGTGAAGATAATACACAAACGATGGTTTAACTTGACAATAAAGATGATTGTAGATCTTACTAAAACAGAGAAACGAATTCAAATGCTTTGACTTCACAACAATCATTACTATAGATCTTATTCAAATAGAGAAACGAATTAAAATTTAGTTCATATTGAAGCGGTAGTATATACGTTTGGAATGCACTAAAACGTTCATTTGAGTAGTAGGTTGCATGCATTATACACGTAGCGAAATATTTTAATTGAACATAACATGAATTCAAAGTTTTGAATGACATTTGTAGTGCGCATTGATTTGGTACAGTACACGCTAGGCTTGTCCGGAAATTTCAACCCGCGCCTTGTTAGCCCGAAATATTTAAGATATACCTTAGTCTCGTTGTGCTCCGACAAATCCCTCCATCTCAACCCGCGCCTTGCTATTCCAAAATTACAACGCGCGCGAAAACTCCCACAATCCCGACACGCGAAATGCCCGTGGTACCCCTGAACCGAAAGAACCACCTCAAATCGGTGGGGGTACTTTCGTAACTTACCCCACATTTCGGACAAGCGCGTCTCTAAGCCATGGTTCCCCACTGCTATCCCATCCGCCCACCCATTCGTACATCGAGGCCGCGAAAACCCATGATGAAACCCCACACCCTGCTCCGTCCGCCACCCAGCCGGAGCCTCTTCCCCGACACGTCATCCACAGCAACACCTCGACATCCCTCATCCACCGTACCGGATGAGGATCCATCTCGATCTCATCGTCCCGCCGATTCAACCACCCCGTCCTCCACCTCCAAGGAGATGCCCCGATGTTCCCCTCGTCTTTCGCGCCACCTCCATTCCCACACCACTGTCTTCACCTGCACCACCGGAAGAGCATCATCATCACCGTTTCCTCGGATGAAGTTGCGGCCTAATCGGCGCCACCAAAGAGGTTGTGCACTAATCGCTGCATTTTCTTCTTGATTCGATCTCAAGGTGCTGCCGGCGCTCGGTCCCGAGCCGACACGGCGCGGCTCCATCCATGGCGGTGTCGCCGGCCACTTCCTCCACGGCGTCGCTCCCTCAGTGGTGACGTCCACATCAGTAGGAGCTGCTACTGCTTTAGCTCTCGCTCGCGTTGCTGCTCTGCTCTTGCTCTCGGTCCCCTGCCTGGTCTGCTCTTGCTATTGCTCTTGCTCGTGTTGCTGCTCTCGCTCTTGCTCTTGCTTGCGATGCTGCTCCGATTTAGCTACACTTCAGTCGACTGAATCGACTTTTGGGTCAGCCGATTTTCAGGGGGTGGGGGGCTCACCGGGGTGAAGGAAGAACCAGCCGCAGTGGGGAGGGGGGCTCGCCGGAGAGGTACCCCACTATCTATCTTAGGGTTCAGGATGGGGGCGGTGGTCGCCGGTGGCGGGGCGTTGGCAGGGCGGTGGCGTGGGGATTGCCGGAGAAAAAGCTCGGCACGGGGGGCCTAGAGGGATGGTCGGGGCAGCGGTGGGGAGTGTTTTCGGGGCAGGCGGGGCGGCGCACCCCCGACCGCGGGTGGCGGGGGGTTGTTGTTTGGCCGGTGGTGGTTGGCGGCTCAGGGAGTGGAGGTTGAAGATGAACGGCAGGCCCTTGATTTCGTATCCAACGGCTGCAAAATCGACTGACCAGAGATGAAAAAGTCAGTCGACTGACGTGTAGCCTCACCTTGCTAGTGCGTTCAGTTTCGACAGCAAAATTCAGTTTCGACAGCAAAATTCAGTTTCGACAGTTAAGTTCAGTTTCGACAGTTAAGTTCAGAGATGAGCGGCTGATGTATTTTACATCTAGCACTTTGTGGTTGTGTATTTTACGTCATGTATTGGAGATGCTATTAGAATTCCACTCAGGTTAACGTTGTTCATTGTCTCTCTTGTCCTGCTTCAGCCTCGGCGTCGTACAACTCACCGGAGCTGCTCCAACGACGAAACCCTCCATCACAGCGGAGCAGTACCTCGGGCTCCATCTCCAGACGCCTAAGATCTTCTTCCCCTCCTCCGACAGCAAAGTCAGCCAGAGCATCCTCACCGGCTAACCCAATCACGCTGAGATCGACATGGCTTCGCCAAAGAGGTTGTACACTTGTTGTATCTCTTTTTTCCTCTACATGTTATATATATTGTCCACTGAGCACACGAATTTGTTCCTTTAGTGTCTCCTTGAAAGAAAAAACGTAGGAATTTTAATTTTCACTTGTCCTCCTTTTCAAATTCCTATTCATGGAGCATAAGACTAAGAGATAGTAGCATAATAGCATTTTAACCGTACATTTTCTTGTGGTTTGACTTAATCTCACCATGCTTCTTTGCATCCTGTGATCTTCCAATTGTTGTGAATCAAACACCCAAATTGGCAGAAATCCTGTGTTTTTAAATTCTTTGTTTTGCACGTGCATTCCTATCCTATTCCTGTCTATTTCCTATCCCTGCATTGTTGGAATCCTCCAATTCAAACGAGCCCTTACAGAATTACTTCTCTTACAGATAGTTGTCAAAGAAAACCTTGCATGGTTTGTCCTGCTCCTGCTGCGTCGTCGTCCAACACAGCTCAACTACTCCAACAACAGAAGGGTCCAGCACAGCAGGGATTCAGCCTCCAGACTGTCTTTCGCCGCCTCAGATCTTCTTCCCCGCCGCTGGCAGCCATGAAAATTGCATTACCATCATCAACCGAGCAAATGACCTCGAGGACTACACGGGTCCGCAAGAGAGGTCGCACTCTTTCGTGTCTGCTTACGTTATGCATCGCTTAATATTACATGCTACTTTATCGTCCTGTTCACCGATTAGACTATGAGTCAGCTCCAAACTAATGGTCAAAGTTGAGTTTTTAAATGGTTGTGGGGTACATATCTGTCACACCCTAGTTAGTTCAAGCATTAGAGTGTGCATCATGTTTAAATTCCTTTTATATTTGAAATGGGGATGACAGAACCTCCAGCACCCCCCCCCCCCTGGAACAACTAGGGTTTACTAAAAACTTTTCCAATGAACCTGAAATGCCCTTCTAAAAAGCCCACCCTTTTTGTTTTGGGTTAAAACCTTTGACAAAAATGGTGCACATTTTTCTAGGACATCAAAGGTCATTGGATTAATCCTTATGCTATTTCCATTTGGGCATTTAAATGCTATAAAATATTTTAAATGCTCAAATAATCATAAACTAAAATGTTTGCTGTTGGATATATTCTAAGCAGTGGCCATGATTAATTTTATGATTTATTGTAATGCCCTGGTATTTTTAATAAAGACATGAAGTTACAAAAATAATAGATAAATAAGAAAAACAGGGAAAAAAGGAGAGAGATAGAACTTACCAGGCGCAGCCCACCAGCCCACCTGGCTCGGCCCAGTCGACTGGCTCTTGCCAGTCATCCTCTTCCTCTCGCCAGGAGGACGAGGAGCGCGTGGCCGACGCCCGCGGCCACACGCCGGCCACCTCCTGCTTCCGCCGACGCCCTGGAGGCGTCTACGAGTGCCACGCCGACCCCCACGTCTCCCTCTCTTTCTTCCCACTCTCCCCGTGGCCTCTCCCCCTCTCTAGCTCTCTCCCCATCTTCCTGCCGACGCAGCCGCCATCGGCATGCCGCTGTAGCCGCAGCCACCGTCGTCCCCGTGTCACCCCACCGTGCCCACGAGCTCCGCAACATCCCCCTCGACCTCCTAGACGAGCCATGAGGCCTTGGACGCGCTGCAACGCCGCCACCGCTGTCGTTCCCCTCGTCGGTCACCGGAGATCATCTTTGATGTTTTGCCGCCTCCCAAGCTTCCCCGAGCCCGCTTCGACGCCCGCTGCACTCACCGTGAGCTTCTCTCTCTTCTCCCCCTAGCCATGTTGCTCGAGCTGCCCTCTAACCCCGTTGGCCATCACGGCCGAGAGCTCGGCTTTGCCGGCCATGTCACCGCCGTGGCCACAGGTGCGTAAGCTCGATTCCGAGCACATCACCGCACTCACCACATTCCCAGGAGCCTAACGCACCACTCCCCGCGCCTCGCCGTGCCCCGTAGCTTCGGGTTCATCCTCGCCCGAACTCCGGCGACCGCCAAGGTCGTCGCCGGTGTCGTTCTCGGCCTCCCCGAGCTCCACTTTCTCCACCAAACGACGCGGCTCGCTCCCCGCGTCACGTAGCTGCTCTCCGCCATCGATTTGGTCGTCGGAGACGCAAACGCAAGACCCTCCGCCGCGTCTGTCATCGCCGGCGTCAAGCCGCCGGCGAGTTGACCCTATTTGACCCCTCGTGTGGGCCCAGGTAGACCCCCCCTGAGTCTATGACAGGTGGGGCCGGTCTGCTAATCAGTTTAAGATTAGTTTTAACTAATTCTAATTAGTTTAGTCACTGACATGTGGGCCCAGGCCCCACTGACAGTCAATTAGCACTAACATAATTCTGTTAATTAGTTGTGACACTGACAGACAGGGCCCACCAGTCAGGTTTGACCTGGCCGACCCAGTTGACCGCTGACGTCACACCTATGTCATGCTGACGCATTAATTCAATTACTGGAATTATTCTTATATAGGAAATTCCATAAAATATCCAAACCTTCTAAAAATCATAGAAAATCAACCATACCTCCAAATGCAAAGATTTATATATGAAAAATTATCAGAAAAATTCAATCTATCGATCTGTAATGGTTTCATGCATGACAAAACAAGTTACCCTTGCTATTTAAGCAAAATAAGGTAATGCACTAATAAGGCCATGTTTAATGAGCTAACATTTGAATCTTTGATTCAAATGAGTTCATCCCCTTCTATTTTAGCTTGCATTAGGCCAAGACACTTTCATCTTGCCATGTCATAGCATGCATCATATTGTTGCATATTGCCATGTGTTGATTATGTTCGGTGTGATTTTCGTGGTAGGTTCTCCCTCCGAGGATAACCCCGAGTATCCGTCTGAAGGACAGTACCCTACTACCACTACAACAGGCAAGCAACCCATTGATCATTCCGATACAACCCATGTTCTCGCTTCTGCTCTTGTTTACTGCATTAAGACAACGCGATTCAAACTGATGTGTGTTACGGTAGCCGAACCCTTATCCTCTGCATGACCTGTCATTGCCAGAGTAACTAGATGAAACCCACCAGCATGTGTAGGAGTTGATTGAGCCATGTATGTGATTCCTACCTTGCTATGCCTGCTATGCTTAGAGTTGTGTCGGGTCTGGCTCATCTGGGTGATGGGCTAGAGTGAAATGTTTATGTCGGTAATGTGAGGGATGTGTTGAACATGTTTTGGTAAAGGTATCGATGAGAGGCCATGTAGGAGTACATGGTGGGTTGTTTCATTGAGACCGTCCATAAGAACTGAGATCTGTATGTGTGATTTAAGATGCAGTTACTACCGTACATTGGGCCCGAAACCAATGGACCCTCTCGGCTTCTTAAATACCCTAGTACTCTATCCAGGAGTTGCAAATAGTTTCTGGTGTTTGTAGGTTATGTGTTGGCGGCCGTGCGTAGCACTGACCCTAGGGGTGGGCTATGTTGCTGTAGATACACCGTGGCACGGTGTACCGAGTCACCCGTTTGGTGTCTCGGGAACCCTGTTCACATCGTTCGGGGCCGTATGTGGAAACCTCGGCCGGACTCCCTGCGGATGGAACTTGGATAGGCGATAAACCTGGAACAGAGACTTAAGTGTTTGGGTAGGCCGTGGCCGACACCCTCGCTGGGCTTTTGCTTGAAGGTTGCCGAGTACATGTCGTGTAAACTGCGGTAAGTGGTGAAAGCGTGTATGAAGAAGTATACCCCTGCAGGGTTAACATCATCTATTCGAATAGCCGTGTCCACGGTAAAGGACTACTTGGTTGCCTATACAGTTCATAGACAAGTTAATGGTTACTACTAAAAGACTCAAGATAAGTGTGAGTACCGAGGATGGCCCTCTCGTAGGATGACGAGAGAGGATCCCCGGTGGAGTATTGTGTTGGTGAGTAGTGGACTCGTGTGCGAAAACTATTTTACTAGTGGAGTTCTGTAGGATAGCTTAGCCAAGAGTCAAAGCTGGCTTGCTGCAATAACCCCACCACCTTCTTGAGAATGAGCATGTATAGTAGGTTATGTTGTAAGACTTGCTGAGTACCTTTGTACTCATGTTTGCTTAACTAGTGTTTTCAGAAGACAACACCGCCCCCTCCGATGGGTTCTACGTAGACCTTGATGTCGACGAGTGACTAGCCACCCAGGTGGTGATCCTGGCCATGGAGGGCCCTATGTAGATAGACAGGCTTTGAGAAGCCTTCTTTCTTTCCTTCTAGTGTCTGTACTCAGACTAGTTGCTTCCGCATGTGCTTGTATGATTGTATGACTTGAGTGTCATGTCATGTGACCCCTATCTGTATGAACATGTTATGTATGGCTCTCTGGAGCCTTTAAATAAAGTACTTGAGTTGTAGAGTTTTGTTGTGATGCCATGTTGTATGTACTCATATTGGGCATATTGTATGTATGATTGAAATGCTTGGTATGAGTGGGATCCGACAATCTAGTTGTTTATCCTTGGCAGCCTTTCTTATGGGGAAATGTAGTCTAGTGTTCCTCGAGCCATAGTAGTTCGCTACAGCCCAGTTCACCGGAGTCCTGCTAGCCCAGCACTACTGCTCAGGACACTTGACTGGCCGGCATGTGTTTCACGTCGTTCCTATGTCTGTCCCTTCGGGAAATTGTCACGCGGTGACATCCGGAGTCCTGCCTAGCCTGCTACAACCCGGGTTCCCCGGAGTCCTATTAGCCCAGTGCCACAGCCCGGAATCACTCGCTGATGACCGACGTGCTCGATGTGATTCATGTATGCATGTCTCCATGGGTCTGTGCCGCTTTGGGTTCACGACTAGCCATGTCGGCCCGGGTTCTCTGTCATATGGATGCTAGCGACACTATCATATACGTGAGCCAAAAGGCGCAAACGGTCCCGGGCCATGGTAAGGAGACACCCATGGGATACCGTGCGTGAGGCCGCAAAGTGATATGAGGTGTTACCGGCTAGATCGATGTGACTTGGAATCAGGGTCCTGACAGCGTTGGCATCAGAGCCGGACTGCCTGTAGGTTCGTTGAGCCAAACTGGTCAATGTCGAGTCTAGAAATGCTTTAGTTATATGTAGGGGAATTGATTGTGGAAGGGAACGTAATGTTCTTTTACTCCTTTACCTTATGTCCTCTGATCTGAGTCATTCTCCTCTCATTCAACGTGGGCTAAGGACTAGGCTCTCTTCTTCTATCAGGTTCACATGTTACTAATCCGTAGTAGCTTATAGGATTGTTGTTACAAGCCCCAGTTCAGTTTCTACTATTTTTAGTATGTTGCTAATTGAATCAGAACCTTGATATGATGTTGTTGAGTGGTATTGCAAATTGTTGTGGATATCTCAAATCTTTTTCTGAGCATTTATAGCTGTTATGTTGTCCAATTTTCCCTAGAAATTCTAATGTCTTTGCATTGTGGTTGTGCTTTCAGATGGCCAACCGTGTTCAAAACCAAGTGGTTCGCCTGACCCGGTGCCTCGACGTGCCCGGTCATACTGCTATGTTAGTCCGGGTAATGATCGAGACGGATTACCATTGGTATCCCGAATACACCGTCAAAGAGCAATTCCAAGACATTAATCAAAGCCAATATTTCTGCACCGTCAGGATATTTCCTTCTTATCCTGGATCTACCGAGCCCCTTCACTATTCCTATGGACTCGGGGTTACTGTTGAGATGGTTGTGTAGGATGCTGCCTATTCCATGATGACCATCATGCGAGTCCGGACTGGCCTGCTTCGGAACACTGACTTCCGTTACATGCCAGCTTCACTTCTGGGAGTGCAAGGGTATCTTCAGGCTATCTATGCTGACTCCACTCAGGAGGACTCATTAACTCGTACCACTGCTGAGATGCTCGAAGATAAGGACCGAGAGAATCGGGCCTTGAGGCTGGAGCTTTTCAATACCCGTGCTGATCATTGGGCCACATTGACTCGGTTTGCACCTGTGGTGCAAGCTGGATGTATGGATACAAGGGATCTGTATCCTGTGAGATCTGCGCTGCCAGACATGGTGGATTGGCGTGATGTGGGAGCATCACCCCACCCCGTGGTCCCCGCAGGCCACCGTTTGTTGGTCCAAGACCTCATCCTAGCCCCTTTGGTCCACAAGCTCCTCAGGACCGTCTGTTCCCGGATGATCACGTTGAACTTCTAGGCTATGGAGGTGACTTCTATGAGGACTACTACGGAGCTGTCTGAGTTAGTAGTAGTATCACTAGTATTGTAATAGTTGTATCTCCACTATCCTGCGTGACTTGTGGAATATGACTTTGTGTGTAATCAATTCCGGAGGTGTAGACAAATAATGTATAGGAGCTTGGAATGCCTCCGATGAGATGTAACGTCTTTCATCATAGTTGTACTGTAGCCTGGGCTTGTACTGAACTATGTATGATGTGTATGACCATTGGTATATATATGGCAGTTTTATATTACCATGACATACGGATGAACATCTCTGCATTCCATGTTATCCATTACATTCTGCACTTCCTTGCTAAGTTTGAGCCATCCTTATCTAAACCGTTGTCTTGTTTTCTCCTAGGATGGTCAACACCCGCAGCAACCCTGCTGCCCTGGAGCAGGGGGAAGCCAGTGCAGCTAGGGGTGAAAATCTGCCTCACCCGCCCTCTCTGGCCGAAGTGATGCTGGAGGCGGAAAGAAACAAGTGTGAGACTAACCGCCTGCTAGAGCGGATTGAGCAGAACACTGCACGCCATCAGCGAAATGACTTGGTGTCAATCAATGACTTTATCAACCTGTACCCACCAAAGTTTAACCATTCCGTCGAGCCCCTCGACGTGGATGACTGGCTTCACAGCATCACCCACAAGCTACGTTCTACCAACGTAGCCGAAGCCGACAAGGTTACTTATGCTGCCTATCACCTCGAAGGCCTTGCTAGCCTCTGGTGGGAAAACTTTGAAGCTATGTGCCCGGTCGGCCAAATCACTACTTGGGCTGAATTCAGTGAAGCTTTCCATGAGCATCACATTCCGGAAGGTCTCATGGATCGCAAGAGGGAGGAGTTCTGCAATTTCACCCAAGGAAGACTGGCTGTGGATGCATATAGTCGTGAATTTGGGAATCTGGCACGTTATGCCCCTGAAGAGGTGTCTACCGACGCTAATAAGCAGGCAAGGTTCTGCAAGGGACTTAGCCCTGAGCTTCGCCGCGATCTTTGTCTGCACGAGTGCACCTCCTTTCAGAAGTTGGTCAATAAAGCCATTAGTGCTGAGACAGGCCAGACTGATTATGACGCTTCACGCAAGCACTCATGTGATTTTGGCTCTTCATCCGGCTCCGGAGCTCAAAAGCGCCGGGTGTGGATCACAAGCACGGCACTGCCACCCAGGTTCATTCCGAGGCCATCCTTTGAGGTGCCTCGTCCCAACCAGCAGTTTGCACCACCCAAGCCCTATGGTGGCCCCGCTGCTAATGCTGCTCCACGCCCCAATGTGGTGACATGCTTCAAGTGTGGAGAGCCGGGTCACTATAGCCGAGAGTGTCCCCAGAACAACAACCCCAATCAAACTGGAAAGTCCGTTGGCCGTGGTAAGCCCGCGGGAAAGACATTCTACGCCAAGACGGTCACCACTGCCCGTGGCCATGTCAACTATGTTTCAGCCGAGGAGGCTTATGAGGATCCTATCGTCGTCCTTGGTACGCTCCTTGTTAACTGCCATCCGGCATCTGTTCTTTTCGATAGTGAAGCATCTCATTCATTCATATCCGAGAACTATGCTCGAATGCATAACACGACATTCTATTACATGCCCACTTCCATGGTAACTCAAACTCCGGGTTCCAAATGGCAAACTTCTAGAGTAAGCCATGGGAACGAAATTCTTGTCGATAGACTTGTCTTCCTTGCATCCTTAATAGCTCTCAAGTCCTCGGACATAAAAATCATTTTGGGTATGGACTAGATGTCAGCTCATTATGCTAAGATTGATTGTGCCACTAGAACCGTTCAACTTACTCACCCATCGGGCAAGACAGTCAATGTCTTAACTCGAGTGGCCAAGCGCCAGCTTTACTCCCTAAATGCCAACCCCCTTCCAGACCTTGAGGATGTTCCGGTAGTCCGAGACTTTCCGGATGTCTTTCCAGAAGAACTGCCAGGTGTTCCACCTTACAGGGATGTCGAGTTTGTGATAGACCTTGTTTCAGGAACCGTTCCAATTTCTAGAATACCCTACAAGATGGCACCCTTAGAACTAGCCGAGCTTAAGAATCAACTCGATGAGTCCTTTAAAAAGGGTTTCATCTGTCCTAGTTCCGCTCCTTGGGCTTGCCCCGTCCTCTTCGTCAAGAAGAAGGATGGAATGGATCGAATGGTTGTAGATTACCGACCTGTCAACTTGGTCACCATCAAGAACAAGTATCCGCTTCCCAGGATCAACGATCTGTATGATCAGCTTGCTGGATCCTCAGTCTTTTCCAAGATGGATTTGAGGTTGGGCTACCATCAAATCAAAATCAGAAACGGGGACATTCACAAAACGGCCTTTGTTACTCGTTATGGCCAATACGAGTACACAGTTGTGTCCTTCGGTTTAACCAATGCCCTAGCTACCTTCTCTCGGTTAATGAACTCGGTCTTCATGGAGTACTTGGATAAATTCGTCGTAGTATACCTCGATGACATACTCATCTACTCCAAGAATGAAGAGGAACATGCCCAACATCTAAGGCTGGTATTGATGAAACTTCGAGAGCATCGCCTTTATGCCAAATTCTCCAAGTGTGAATTTTGGTTGCCAGAAGTGACCTATCTAGGCCATGTAATCTCGGGTAAGGGTATTGCTATCAATCCCGAGCGAGTTCAAGCTGTTCTTGATTGGACTCCACCTGAGACGGTCAAGCAAGTTCGAAGCTTCCTTGGCTTAGCGAGCTACTGCCGCCGCTTCGTCGAGAATTTCTCCAAGGTTGCTAAACCTCTAACTGAACTCCTCAAGAAAGATAAAAAGTTCGAGTGGACTCCACAGTGCGAGTTCAGCTTTCAGGAACTGAAAAGACGCCTGACATCTGCTCCCGTACTGGTACCACCAGATTTCTCCAAGGACTTTATTATCTATTGCGACGCCTCGCGACAAGGACTAGGTTGCATACTCATGCAAGATCGTCAGGTAATTGCCTATGCTTCATGGCAATTACACCCACGTGAGGAAAATTTCCCACACATGATCTAGAGCTTGCAGCTGTAGTCCGTGCACTCAAAACTTGGCGACATTACCTTCTCGGTAATCGTTGCGAGATCTTCACCAATCACCAAAGTTTGAAATATATCTTCACCCAACCAGATTTGAATCTCAGGCAAAGACATTGGGTCGAGTTGATCTCGGATTACGACTTAGGAATAACTTACACCCCGGGCAAAGCCAATGTCATGGCTGATGCACTAAGTCGTAAATCCTATTGTAACAACCTGATGTTACAACAAAGTCAACCACTTCTCCATGAGGAATTTCGTAAGCTTAATCTTCACATTGTTCCTCGAGGATTCCTATCCACCCTGGTGGCGAAACCTACCCTTACGGATCAGATCATCAAGGCACAGAAGGTAGATCCAGGAATCTCCCGTATTAAGAGAAACATTAAGAAAGGAGTCGCAAATTGTTTCTCCGTTGATGATCAAGGTGTCGTATACTTTGGAAACCGCTTAGTGGTTCCCAAGGCACGAAACCTGAGGCGGCTGATCCTTAAGGAAGCTCATGAATCCCCTCTCACCATTCATCCTGGCAGTACTAAATTGTATCAAGACCTACGCCAGAGGTTTTGGTGGACTAGGATGAAGAGAGAAATCGCTCAATACATTGCTAATTGCGACGTTTGTCATCCTGTTAAAGCAGAGCATCAACGGCCTGCTGGCACCCTTCAACCTTTGGCTATTCCCGAGTGGAAATGGGATAAAATTAGTATGGATTTCATCACTGGGTTTCCCAGGACCAAGAGAGGGAATAATGCCATCTTCGTCGTGATCGACCGTCTTTCCAAGGTAGCCCATTTCCTACCTGTTCGTGAGAGTATCACCGCTGGCCAGCTAGCTGACTTGTACATCTCCCGAATAGTGTCTCTTCATGGTGTTCCATTGGAAATTAACTTAGACCGTGGGAGTCTCTTCACCTCTCAATTTTGGGGAAGTTTCCAAAATGCTATGGGAACTCGTCTCTCTTTTAGCACCGCCTTCCATCCTCAATCAAGTGGTCAAGTAGAACGAGTCAATCAAATTCTGGAAGATATGCTCTGAGCCTCTGTCATCTCGTTCGGAATGGGTTGGGAGAAGTGCCTTCCATTCGCGGAGTTTGCTTACAACAATAGTTATCAAGCTAGCTTGGGCAAGGCTCCTTTCGAAGTTCTCTATGGACGAAAATGTCAAACGCCTCTTAACTGGTCAGAAACCGGGGAAAGACAACTCTTTGGCCTGGATATGATTCAGGAAGCAGAAGAACAGGTTCGCGTTATTCATGAGAAATTGAAAACAGCCCAATCTCGTCAAAAGAGTCAATATGATCGTAAACATAAGCCTATGACTTATGAAGTCGGCGAGAAGGCTCACCTTCGAGTTACTCCGTTAAAGGGAACCCATCGTTTCGGTATCAAAGGCAAATTGGCCCCTCGTTACATCGGACCATTTTGCATTCTTGCCAAGCGAGAAGAAGTTGCCTACCAATTGGAACTACCTTTGCATCTTTCCAGAGTTCACGATGTCTTCCACGTTTCTCAACTCAGGCGTTGCTTCGCGGATCTTATCCGTGAAGTGGACCATGAAACGCTTGATCTACAAGATAACCTCTCATATCGGGAATATCCCATTCGTATCCTTGATCAAGCCGAGCGTACCACTCGAAGTCATAATATCAAGTTTCTCAAGGTTCAATGGTCACACCATTCCGAGAAAGAAGCCACTTGGGAAAGGGAGGATCGTCTTCGACTCGAGTACCCCACCTTCTTTCCGGAGCATAGCATCCTAAATCTCGGGACGAGATTCTTTTGAGTGGGGGTGAGTTGGCACACCCTAGTTAGTTCAAGCATTAGAGTGTGCATCATGTTTAAATTCCTTTTAAATTTGAAATGGGAATGACAGAACCCCCAGCACCCCCCCCCCTAGAACAACTAGGGTTTACTAAAAACTTTTCCAATGAACCTGAAATGCCCTTCTAAAAAGCCCACCCTTTTTTTGGGTTAAAACCTTTGACAAAAATGGTGCACATTTTTCTAGGACATCAAAGGTCATTGGATTAATCCTTATGCTATTTGCATTTGGGCATTTAAATGCTATAAAATATTTTAAATGCTCAAATAATCATAAACTAAAATGTTTGCTGTTGGATATATTCTAAGCAGTGGCCATGATTAATTTTATGATTTATGGTAATGCCCTGGTATTTTTAATAAAGTCCTGAAGTTATAGAAATAATAAATAAATAAGAAAACAGGAAAAAGAGAGAGAGAGAGAGAGAGAGAGAGAGAGAGAGAGAACTTACCACGCGCAGCCCACCAGCCCACCTGGCTCGGCCCAGTCGACTGGCTCTTGCCAGTCGTCCTCCTCCTCTCGCCAGGAGGACGAGGAGCGCGTGGCCGGCGCCCGCGGCCACATGCCGGCCACCTCCTGCTTCCGCCGATGCCCTGGAGGCGTCTACGAGTGCCACGCTGACCCCCACGTCTCCCTCTCTTTCTTCCCACTCTTCCCGTGGCCTCTCCCCCTCTCTGGCTCTCTCCCCATCTTCCTGCTGACGCAGCCGCTGTCGTCTTGCCACCGTAGCCGTAGCCACCGTCGTCCCCGTGTCACCCCATCATGCCCATGAGCTCCGCTAGGGATGGCAATGGGTACCCATTACCCATGTACCCTGCGGGTAAAAACCCTATTAGGGTAAGGGTATGAGACAAAAAGTTACCCATGGGTATGTAAAAAGGGAAATCTCAAACCCATCGGGTAGCGTGGGTATGGGTACGAGATCATATAACCCATACCCACATACCCATGTACCCTTATAAATTCTAACAAGTACAGAAAAATTACCTCTACCCTTTGTCGTGAGTTTGTGAATTTAAAGTGTATGACTATGTGCTATTATTTTTATGACTATGTTTTGATGCTTCGATGTGTTGTTGTTTACAAGAAAGTGTTGATGTTTATAAAATATGTTGTGTTCATGATGTGTTGTTGTTTATAAGTATGTATGAATATTATTATGTGTTGTTGTTTATAAATTATGATTGTATGTTGTTGTTTATGATTACATTTCATTCAAATTGATGTTATTGAAACATGGATATTTTTACCCACGGGTACCCATTTACCCTGTCGGGTGACGGGTATGGGAAAATTTTGTACCCACTAGCGGGTATGGGTACAGGTGGTGGGTAAGCTTAAATGGGACGGGTAAGGGTATGGGGTGGCTCCACCCGTACCCAAACCCTGCGGGTGCCATCCCTAAGCTCCGCAACATCCCCCTCGACCTCCTCGACGAGCCACGAGGCCTCGGACGCGCTGCAACGCTGCCACCGCTGCCGTTCCCCTCGTCGGTCACCGGAGATCGTCTTCGATGTTTTGCCGCCTCCCAAGCTTCCCCGAGCCCGCTTCGACGCCCGCTGCACTCACTGTGAGCTTCTCTCTCTTCTTCCCCTAGCCACGTCGCTCGAGCTGCCCTCTAACCCCGTTGGCCATCACGGCCGAGAGCTCGGCTCCGCCGGCCTTGTTGCCGCCGTGGCCACAGGCGCGTAAGCTCGATTCCGAGCGCGTCACCGCACTCACCATGTTCCCAGGAACCTAACGCACCACTCCTCGCACCTCGCCGTGCCTCGTAGCTTCGGGTTCATCCTCGCCCGAACTCCGGCGACCGCCAAGGTCATCACCGGTGTCGTTCCCAGCCTCCCCGAGCTCCACTTTCTCCACCAAACGACGCGGCTCACTCCCCGCGTCACGTAGCTGCTCTCCGCCGTCGATTTGGTCGCCGGAGACGGAAACCCGAGCCCCTCCGTCGCGTCCGGCGTCAAGCCGCCGGTGAGTTGACCCTGTTTGACCCCTGTGTGGGCCCAGGTAGACCCCCGCCCTGAGTCTATGACAGGTGGGGCCGGTCTGCTAATCAATTTAAGATTAGTTTTAACTAATTCTAATTAGTTTAGTCACTGACATGTGGGCCCAGGCCCCACTGACAGTCAATTAGCACTAACATAATTCTGTTAATTAGTTGTGACACTGACAGACAGGGCCCACCAGTCAGGTTTGACCTGGCCGACCCAGTTGACCGCTGACGTCACACCTATGTCATGCTGACGCATTAATTCAATTACTGGAATTATTCTTATATAGGAAATTCCAGAAAATATGCAAAACTTGTAAAAATCATAGAAAATCAACCATAGCTCCAAATGCAAAGATTTATATATGAAAAATGATCAGAAAAATTCAATCTATCCATATGTGATGGTTTCATGCATGACAAAACAAGTTAACCTTGTTGGTTAAGCAGAATAAGGTAATGCACTAATAAGGCCATGTTTAATGAGCTAACATTTGAATCTTTGATTCAAATGAGTTCATCCCCTTCTATTTTAGCTTGCATTAGGCCAAGACACTTTCATCTTGCCATGTCATAGCATGCATCATATTGTTGCATATTGCCATGTGTTGATTATGTTCGGTGTGATTTTCGTGGTAGGTTCTGCCTCCGAGGATGACCCCGAGTATCCGTCTGAAGGGCAGTACCCTACTACCACTACAACAGGCAAGCAACCCATTGATCATTCCGATACAACCCATGTTCTCGCTTCTGCTCTTGTTTACTGCATTTAGACAACGCGATTCAAACTGATGTGTGCTACGATAGTTGAACCCTTATCCTCTGCATGACCTGTCATTGCCACAGTAACTAGATGAAACCCACTAGCATGTGTAGGAGTTGATTGAGCCATGTATGTGATTCCTACCTTGCTATGCCTGCTACGCTTAGAGTTGTGTCAGGTCTGGTTCATCTGGGTGATGGGCTAGAGTGAAATGTTTATGTCCTTAATGTGAGGGATGTGTTGAACATGTTTTGGTAAAGGTATCGATGAGAGGCCATGTAGGAGTACATGGTGGGTTGTTTCATTGAGACCGTCCATAAGAACTGAGATCTGTATGTGTGATTTAAGATGCATTTACTACCGTACATTGGGCCCGAAACCAATGGACCCTCTCGGCTTCTTAAATACCCTAGTACTCTGTCCAGGAGTTGCAAATAGTTTCTGGTGTTTGTAGGTTATGTGTTGGCGGCCGTGCATAGCGCTGACCCTAGGGGTGGGCTATGTTGCGGTAGATACACCGTGGCACGGTGTTGCGAGTCACCCGTTTGGTGTCTCGGGAACCCTGTTCACATCGTTCGGGGCCGTATGTGGAAACCTCGGCCGGACTCCCTGCGGATGGAACCTGGATAGGTGATAAACCTGGACTAGAGACTTAAGTGTTTGGGTAGGCCGTGGTCGACACCCTCGCTGGGCTTCCGCTTGAAGGTTGCCGAGTACATGTCGTGTAAACGGCGGTAAGTGGTGAAAGCGTGTATGAATAAGTATACCCCTGCAGGGTTAACATGATCTATTCGAATAGCCGCGTCCGCGGTAAAGGACTACTTGGTTGCCTATATAGTTCATAGACAAGTTAATGGATACTACTAAAAGACTCAAGATAAGTGTGAGTACCGAGGATGGCCCTCTCGTAGGATGACGAGAGAGGATCCCCGATGGAGTATTGTGTTGGTGAGTAGTGGACTCGTGTGCGAAAACTATTTTACTAGTGGAGTTCCGTATGATAGCTTAGCCAAGAGTCAAAGCTGGCTTGCTGCAATAACCCCACCACCTTCTTGAGAATGAGCATGTATAGTAGGTTCTGTTGTAAGACTTGCTGAGTACCTTTGTACTCATGTTAGTAGGTTCTGTTGTAAGACTTGCTGAGTACCTTTGTACTCATGTTTGCTTAATTACTGTTTTTAGACGACAACACCGCCCCCTCTGATGGGTTCTACATAGACCTTAACATCGACGAGTGACTAGCCACCCAGGTGGTGATCCTGGCCATGGAGGGCCCTATGTAGATAGACAGGCTTCGAGAAGCCTTCTTTCTTTCCTTCTAGTGTCTGTACTTAGACTAGTTGCTTCCGCATGTGCTTGTATGATTGTATGACTTGAGTGTCGGGTCATGTGACCCCTATCTGTATGAACATGTTATGTATGGCTCTCTGGAGCCTTTAAATAAAGTACTTGAGTTGTAGAGTTTTATTGTGATGCCATGTTGTATGTACTCATATCGGGCATATTGTATGTATGATTGAAATGCTTGGTATGAGTGGGATCCGACAATCTAGTTGTTTATCCTTGGCAGCCTTTCTTATGGGGAAATGTAGTCTAGTGTTCCTCGAGCCATAGTAGTCCGCTACAGCCCGGTTCACCGGAGTCCTGCTAGCCCAGCACTATTGCTCAGGACACTTGACTGGTCGGCATGTGTTTCACGTCGTTCCTATGTCTGTCCCTTCGGGGAAATGTCACGCGGTGACATCCGGAGTCCTTCCTAGCCTGCTACATCCCGGGTTCCCCGGAGTCCTGTTAGCCCAGTGCTACAGCCCGGAATCACTCGCTAATGACTGACATGCTCGATGTGATTCATGTATGCATGTCTCCATTGGTCTGTGCTGCTTTGGGTTCCCGACTAGCCATGTCGGCCCGGGTTCTCTGTCATATGGATGCTAGCGGCACTATCATATACGTGAGCCAAAAGGCGCAAACGGTCCTGGGCCATGGTAAGGTGACACCCGTGGGATACCGTGCGTGAGGCCGCAAAGTGATATGAGGTGTTACCGGCTAGATCGATGTGACTTGGAATCGGGGTCCTGACAATATTGGGGCCGCTATCAATAGTATCTATCTACTATCTGGTTAATCTCCGGTGTCTACTATGAGTTTCATGTTGGGTGGGAAACAAACAGTAAAGAAGCCATTATCTGTATTTTTTAACTAAAGCCATTATCTGCCTGCTATTATTGGTTTTGGGTCTATCCACAGGTTGCTACCATCACTCTAGATTTCTGCATGCACTCCTTACATAATCTCACTATGTTTTATTCCTATGCATGACAGTTATTGTAAACAATGGAACTAAACATGTAGAGAAAAAGAGACGAGCCTTGTGTGGTAGTAAAATTTCATGCAGACGTCGCTCCATGGTAGGCGCAAAGGCAGCCCCCTCCACGCATTTCGGATTGTAATCGAGGGGAAGATATCTGTTCTAAGGGGATTCCGAAGGAGAAGACAACTCCTATTTACCCCCTGAGGTCTTCGCTCTAACTTGGCATGCTGATGTTGGTTATATCATGCATATGGTGTCTTGCATTGCTTACTTTATACATCAAATATGTCATCTGCTTAGTTTAGACATCCTTTGTGCGAATGCCATCTGTTTAGTTTATTCATCATTTATGTGAACTATGCAACGCCATCTTGTTTAGCCAGGCATCATATATGTGAATTTTGCAATGCCATCCTGCTTAGCCAGTCATCTTATATGTAAAATATATCAGGACATCCTTTTTTCGTTACATATTACATTTGTCAACAATGTTAGTACATTCAACTGCTCTTCATGTGCATCAGCCATTTGACACGGTGATGGCAAATTCTGGAGTGAAAACAAGGTCTTTAGAGCAGACTATGCTATCTGACGAAGCGCATATCTCGCTGGTTACGGATAGCTCCTCAGAGGAGGATTCAGAGACAGATGACCAGTCCTATCCCCCCCCCCCCCCGAGGTGTATGCTCTAACTTGGCAGGGTTATGTTGCTCATATCGTGTGTATGGTGTCTCGCATTGCTATGTCATTTGATTAGTTTAGACATGCTTTGTGTGAATGCCACATGTTCAGTGTCTAATTACCATATATGTGAATTATGCATTGCCATCTTGTTGCAGGACATTATATATGTGAGTTATACAATGCTATCTTGTTGTAGAGGCATTATATATGTGAATTATGCAATGCCATGTTGTTTAGCCAAGCGTCATATATGTGAATTATATCATGCTATCAAAGATGCTATCCTTTTTTTAGCGGATGGCATTGAATTGATAGGAAACTCTTGGCATAGATGGAATTGAACTAAACAGATGGCATTGACACAAAGCATGTTGTTTAGCCAAGCGTCATATATGTGAATTATATGTAAATTCTCTGTTTTGCACGTGCATTCCTATCCTATTCCTCTCTATTTCCTATCCCTGCATTGTTAGAATCCTCAAATTCAAACAAGCCCTTACTCAATTACTTCTGTTATAGATATGTGTCAAATAAAAACTTGTGTGGTTTGTCCTGCTCCTGCGGCATTGTGTTCCACCCCAGCTCAGCTGCTCCAACGATGGAAGGGTTCACCACAGCAGGGATCCGCTCTCCAGACTGTCTTTCGCCGCCTCAGATCTTCTTCCCCGCCGCCGGCAGCCACGGCAACTGCATTACCATCATCAACTGAGCAGATGACCTTGAGGACTACACGGGTCCGCAAGAGAGGTCGCACTCTTCCGTGTCTGCTTACGTTATGTGTCGCTTAATATGATGACATACTACATTATCGTCGTGTTCACCTATTAGACTCTGAGTCAGTTCCAAACTAATGCTGAAACTTGAGTTTCTAAATGGTTGTGGGGTACATATTGGGGCAGCAATCAGTACTATCTGTCTACTATCTGGTTAATCTTTGGTGTCTACTATGAGTTTCATGTTGGGTGCAAACAAACATTAAAGGAGCCATTATCTGTATTTTTTAACTAAAGCTATTATCTACCTGCTATCATTAGTTTTGGGTCTATCCACAGTTTGCTACCATCACTCTGGATTTGTGCATGCACTCCTTACATAATCTCACTATGTTTTATTCCTATGCATGCCAGTTATTGTACACAATGGAACTGATCATGTAGAGCAAAAGAGACGAGCCTTGCATGGAAATAAAATTTCATGCAGACGTCGATCCATGGTGGGCGCAAAGGCAGCCACCCTCCACCCATTTCAGATCGTAATCAAGAGGAAGATAACTGTTATGAGGGGGATTCAGAAGGAGAAGACCACTGCTATTTACCCCATGAGGTCTTCGCTCTAACTTGGCATGCTGATGTTGGTAATATCATGCATATGGTGCCTTGCATTGCTTACTGTATACATTAAAGATGTCATCTACTTAGTTTAGACATGCTTTGTGTCAATGCCATCTGTTTAGTTTCTTTATCGTATATGTGAATCATGCAATGCCATCTTGTTTAGCCAGGCATCATATATGTGAATTTTGCAATGCCACCCTGGTTAGCCAGTCATCTTATATGTGAATTATATCATGACATCATTTTTTATTACATGTTAAATTTGTCAACAATTTTAGTACATTCAATTACTCTTCTGTGCATCAGCCATTCGGCACGGTCATGGAAAAAATCTGGAGTGGAAACAAGGTCTTCAGAGCAGACAATGCTATCTGACGAAGCGCATGTCTTACTGGTTACAGATAGCTCCTCAGAGGAGGATTCAGAGACAGATGACCAGTCCTATTTCCCCTTGAGGTGCATGCTCTAATTTGGCAGGGTTATGTTGCTCATATCGTGTGTATGGTATCTTACATTGCTATGTCATTTGCTTAGTTAGACATGCCTTGTGTGAATGCCACATGTTTAGTGTCTAATTACCATATATGTGAATTATGCAATGCCATCTTGTTGCAAGACATTATATATGTGAATTATGCAATGCTATCTTGTTGCAAGGCATTATATATGTGAATTATGCAATGCCATGTTATTTAGCCAATCATCATGTATGTGAATTATATCATGCTATCATTTTTGTATTACGTGTTCCATTTGTCGACAACGTTTGTATATTCAACTACTCTTCCTGTGCATCAGCCACTTGAAGCGGTGATGGAAGTATCTGGAGTGAAAACAAGGTATTTAGAGCAGACAATGCTACCTGCTGAAGCAGACATCTTGCTGGTTACAGAGAGCTCCTCAGAGGAGAATTCACAGACTGATGACCAGTCCTATTTCCCCCTGAGGTCTATGCTCAAACTTGGCAGGGTTATATTACCCATGTCATGCATGTTGTCTTGCATTTCTTAGTTTTTACATCATATATGGATTGCCATCTGCTTACTTGCTTACTATATAAATCATATATTTGAATTATATCATGCCATCATGTTTACATAGTACATACACATCATCTATCTGAATTATGACATGGCAACCCATTTAATAAAGACATCATATAGTTATATCATCTCATCTTGTTTAGTGTTTACAGTCATCATATTTTGAATTATGGCATTCTATCCGTGAATGTATGTGAATTATGGCATGCCAACCTATTTAATAAACACATTATATAGTTATGTCATGTCATCCTGTTTACATAGTCTCATATTTTGAACTATGTCTTTCCATCTTTTTTAGTTAGTCATCATAATGTGAAATTGTGTCATGCTATCATGTTTAGTTAGCCATCATATATGTGAAATTGTGTCATGCTATCATGTTTGGTTAGACAACATAAATATGAATTATTTCATGTCCTCTTTTATTCCCCACTATCCATTGCACCTGTCTATCATACAATGCCTATACTTTCAATTACTTTTCTTGTTTATCAGTCATTTGAATTGCAGAGCGTGATGGCAGTATCTAAGGGAGTAACAACACGGTCTTCAGAAAAGATAGTGCTACCAGTTGATGCAGATAGAACCACGGTTGTACTTGCCCAAGGACCAGATCCACCACACATAACCCAGACTCTCGCAGATTGTACCCCTACCCAGTTGGACAGAGAACCAGCTACACCCCTTCTAACCCCAACCTCGGCAGATAGTAACCTAGTTCCAGTTGACACAGCACCGTCTCCACCACAGAGCACCCAAACACGAGCAGTTAGTAAGGGAACTGCAGTGCCCAAAGCACGAGGACCACCACTCCGAATCCCAACTCAACGCTTAAAGGAGAAGAAGATTTGTTCTCAGGTCAGGTTCTGTAGCTATGGTTCATACTCCTTTGCTCTTGCATTACTGTATTTACTCATACCAACTATTTTCAAATTTGAAGGATGGAATTGAAACTCCAATGGCGCAACATGTATGTTTTAAACCTGTTTCTTTAACTGGTTTGCTGTTGTAACCTGCTCTATGTTGATTTCAGTTTCAATTGAATAAACAGTTATGTTCTCATGTCATGCACATTACAAGTGTTGTTATTGCTCTATAGTTACCCACACTTATATTCTGTCTATTCTGCTTTGTCTTGAACAAATATTATTTGAACTGTGTCTCTATCTTGATTTGGCAACAAAAACTATAATGATATAGACCATAAAGTGACCATGGTACATAGATATATGTTTGTTTCATGTTGTTATCCTGTCCACTTTACTACTGAACTCATTTACCAAAATGAGTTTCATATACAACATGGTAAACATGTGATGTGTCTGCTTGTTTCTCTTTTAGAATGCGGACAAAATATTGGAGAACAGTACCGCGTTATCCAATGGTAAAGGAAGTAATGCAGATAAGGTTCAAGATAGTGAGACATCCCTGTTGGTCTCCAAGAAAGCTGATAAAAACTATCTTGACAACAGTGAGGGAACCCAAAAGTCTTGTCTTGATGTAGTGTTCGAGTTACTGGCCACAACTGCTGGCACAAGCTCTTCGAACTCACTGCCGGAATTAGTTCGTCTTCTTGAGTCTCAACTTCAAGTTGAAAGACATCAATCAGATGTGCTGCGGCAGGAAACTGAAGGACTGAGGAAGTCCCTGCAGAATTCAGATGCATATTTTCTAGTGCAACAGCAAGCGATGGAGGATTTAAGTGCCAAACAAGAGAAAGTTAATAAGCTTGCTAAGCATCTTACCAGCATTATGGTACCCAGGATATTGTTTCTTGAGATCTTCTAAAGTGGTTTCAGTTCTGGATTTGTTTTGCTGCGGCGTTTATTTGCGCTGGTCGCCAACTTTGACAACCAGTGTATATGATATGCTGCTTTGTTCCCTATATTTGCACTGGTGGCGAACTTTGATGCTCAATGGATGTAATATGTGTAATAGCCGTGATAGCCTAGCGTTAGTTGCTTGCTTATTTATTTCCTTGTTGTCTTGTTTATTTGTTTGCTTGTAGTCATTGCAGTTCTTTTTCCGCGGTTAGCTAGTGGCTACAATAACCTATTTTTTAAAACTAGGCCACAATAACCATGGGCTAATATTTACTGTAGTGACACCGGGCCTCCTACTGGCCGTAGAAACAGTGGGCCTTCTACGGGCCGTAGAAACAATGGGCCATCTATGGGCCGTAGAAACAATGGGCCTTCTGCGGGCCGTATCATCAATGGGCCCTATACGGGCCATATGATCGATTGGCCAAACATGCGCCAAACAGACCGCATTATGGCCGTAAACGGGCTAGAGTTGGAATCGTCCGTTCATGGGCCGACCATAACGGACCATCGTTAATAGGCCGCATTTGATGACGCTATGAAAATGGCCCAATGTATTAATGGACCACAAACGGGCCGACTGTAACCACGGGCTGAATTTGGCCCACAAGCAGAAAATGACAGTAACGGGCCGTAAGTAAACGAATGCTGGAAATGAGCCCAAGAATAAATGGGCTCTGAGAAGGCTGAAAGATAACATGGGCTGGAAATGGCCCAACGGAATAACGGGCCGTTAATGGGTATAAAGTGATACGTTGTTCATTACGGGCCAGTTTCACCACGGGGCGTTAATGGGTGTAAAGTGATACATTGTTCATTACGGGCCAGTTTCACCACGGGCCGTTAATAGGCCAAGAGTTACATAGGGCCTCATATGGGCCGAAAGACGTCATGGGACATACATGGGCTAGAAGTGAAAACGGGCTGGAATCATATTGGGTGGCCCAGATGATGCTACTGGGCCTAATTCGGATAGGGCGTAACGGGCCTTGGGTTAGCAGGCTGTAAATGGGCTATATGCGAACAGGCCGTTAACAGGCTTTACATGGGCCGGCGCGCCACCTTTTGACCAAGTCAAACGGGTCGTCCTTTTCACAGGAATGGGCCTCTGTTGGGCCATGCCACATGTCGACGTATCATAGGCGTCTTCTGTCCAATGAGTGGATGACATCTGTCCCAACGATGAACCGACATGTGTTTCCTCCAGCCAATGATGATTTTACACGTGGAAAAACCCCATTGGTCGGGGTTGTAATGGGTTATCGGATCCAAAACCCGACCCGATAGCTTAACGGCGTTCTGTTATGGTGGATGCCACGTGTCGGTCACCCTTGACGAAAGCACTTCTGTGACGCGGGATTTATCATCATGGAAGTGGACACTTCCGTGATGATAATTTTGGTAATGTCATGGAACACTTATACGACAGCACAGGTATGACTATCTTGATTCTGTCATAAAATCGTCATGGATGTACATGCATGACAGAAAATGTGAACTACTGTGACAAACACATATCATCACGGAAGTGTATTTTTTTGTAGTGATGGGAGTTCTTAAGTAATATGATAAATTGAACTTTAATTTATCATGAACTTAGTCCTGATAGTATTTGCATAACTATGTTGTAGATCAATAGCTCGCGATGTGGCTCCCCGTTTATTTTTTATATGTTCGTAGAGAAAAACTATGTTGAAAGATGATAGTAGCAATGATGCAGTCTGGGTCAGTGATCTGAGGATTATCCTCATTGCTGCACAGAAGAATTATGTCCTTGATGCACCGCTAGGTGACGGACCTATTGCAGGAGCAAATGCAGACTTTATGAACATTTGGCAAGCTCGGTATGATAACTACTTGATAGTTTAGTGCGCCATGCTTTACGGCTTAGAACCGGGACTTCAAAAATGTTTTGAACGCCACGGAGCATATAAGGTGTTCCAAGAGCTGAAATTAGTATTTCAGACTCATGCCCGAGTCAAGAGGTATGAAACCTCTGACAAGTACTTTGCCTACAAGATGGAGGAGAATAGCTCAACCAGTGAGCATGTGCTCAGAATGTTTGAGTACTACAATCACTTGAATCAAGTGGGATTTAATCTTCCAGATAAGATAGTGATTGACAGAGTTCTCTAGTCACTATCACCAAGTTACTGGAAAAGTGTTGATGGTTTATAAGACCACTAGTTTCAAGTAAAAGGGCTAGGGAAAGACAGGGAACTTCAAGAAGAATGGCAAGCAAGTTGCCACTCCCATGAAGAAGCCCAAAGCTAGACCCAAGCGTGAAACTGAGTGCTTCTACTGCAAAGGAAATGGTCACTGGAAGTGGAACTGCCCTAGATACTTGGCGGATAAGAAGGATGGCAAAGTGAACAAAGGTATATTTGATATACATGTTATTGATGTGTACGTTACTAGTGTTTATAGCAACCCCTCAGTATTTGATACTGGTTCAGTTGCTAAGAGTAGTAACTCGAAATGGGAGTTGCAAAATAAACAGAGACTAGTTAAGGGCGAGGTGATGATGTGTGTTGGAAGTGATTCGAAGGTTGATAAGATCACCATCGCACACTCCCTTTACCTTCGGGATTAGTGTTGAACCTAAAATAAATGTTATTTGGTGTTTGTGTTGAGCATGAATATGATTGGATCATGTTTATTGCAAAACGGTTATTCATTTAAGTCAAAGAATAATTGTTGCTCTATTTACATGAATAAAACCTTCTATGGTCATACACTCAATATAAATGGTTTATTGAATCTCGATTGTAGTGATACACATATTCATAATATTGAAGCCAAAAGATGCTAAGTTAATAATGATAGTGCAACTTATTTGTGGCACTGCCGTTTAGGTCATATTGGTGTAAAGTGCATGAAGAAACTCCATACTGATGGGCTTTTGGAATCACTTGATGCTTGCGAACCATGCCTCATGGGCAAGATGACTAAGACTCTGTTCTCCAGAACAATGGAGCAAGCAACAAACTTGTTGGAAATAATACATATTGATGTATGTGGTCTGATAAGTGTTGATGCTCGCTGTGGGTATCATTACTTTCTGACCTTCATAGATGATGTAAGCAGATAAGGGTATATCTGCTTGACGAAACATAAGTCTGAAACATTTGAAAAGTTCAAAGAACTTCAGAGTGAAGTGGAAAATCATCGTAACAAGAAAATAAAGTTTCTACGATCTGATCGTGGATGTGAATATTTGAGTTACGAGTTTGGCCTTCATTTGAAACAATGCGGAATAGTTTCGCAACTCATGCCACCCGGAACACCACATCATAATGGTGTGTCCGAAAGTCGTAACCGCAATTTATTAGATATGGTGCGATCTGTGATGTCTCTTACTGATTTACCGCTATCGTTTTGGGGTTATGCATTAAAGATAGTTGCATTCATGTTAAATAGGGCACCATCTAAATCCATTGAGATGACACAGTATGAACTGTGATTTAGAAAGAAACCTAAGTTGTCTTTTCTTAAAGTTTGGGGTTGCGATGCTTATGTGAAAAAGTTTCAACCTGATAAGCTCGAACCCAAATCAGAGAAGTGCATCTTCATAGGATACCCAAAAGAAAATGTTGGGTGCACCTTCTATCACAGATTCGAAGGCAAGATCATTGTTGCTAAATGGATCCTTTCTAGAGAAGGGGTTTCTCTCGAAAGAAGTGAGTGGGAGGAAGTAGAACTTGATGAGTTAATTGTACCTTCTCCCGAATTGGAAAGTAGTTTATTGCAGAAATCAGCTCCAGTGATGCCTACACCAATTAGTGAGGAAGTTAATGATGATGATCATAAAACTTCAGATCAAGTTACTACCAAACCTCACGGTAATCATGTTCTGGAAATCATGTTACTAGACCATGACGATCCTACGAACTATGAGGAAGTGATGATGAGCCCAGATCCGCAAAATGGCTTAAGGCCATGAAATCTGAGATAGGATCCATGTATGAGAACAAAGTGTGGACTTTGGTTGACTTGCCTGATGATCGGCAAGCCATAGAGAATAAAATGGATCTTCAAGAGGAAGACGGACACTGATAGTAGTGTTACTATCTACAAAGCTCGAATTGTCGCAGAAAATGTTTTCGGCAAGTTTAATGTGTTAACTACAATGAGAATTTTTCACTTGTATCGATGCTTAAAAGTCTGTCCGAATCATGTTAACAATTACCGCATTTTATGAAATTTGGAAAATGGAAGTCAAACCCGCATTCCTTCATGGATTTCTTAAAGAAGAGTTGTATATGATGTAGCCAGAAGGTTTTGTCAATCCTAAAGGTGCTAACAAAGTGTGCAAAGCTCCGGTGATCCATCTATGGACTGGTGCAAGCATCTCAGAGTTGGAATATACGCTTTGATGAGTTGATCAAAGCATACAGTTCTATACACACTTGCGGTGAAGCCTGTATTTACAAGAAAGTGAATGGGAGCACTACAACCCTTCTCATAAGTATATGTGAATGACATATTGTTGATCGGAAATGATGTAGAATTTTCTGGAAAGCATAAAGGAGTGTTTAAAAGGAGTTTTTTCAAAGAAAGACCTCGGTGAAGCTGCTTACATATTGAGCATCAAGATCTATAGAGATAGATCAAGACGCTTGATAAGTTTTTTCAATAAGTACATACCTTGACAAGTTTTTGAAGTAGTTCAAAATGGAATAGTCAAAGAAGGAGTTCTTGCCTGTGTTGCAAGGTGTGAAGTTGAGTAAGACTCAAAGCCCGACCACGGCAGAAGATAGAGAGAGAGAATGAAAGTCATTCCCTATGCCTCAGCCATAGGTTCTATAAAGAAAGCCATGCTATGTACCAGACCTATTGTATATCCTGTCCTGAGTTTGGCAAGGGAGTACAATAGTGATCTAGGAGTAGATCACTAGACATTGGTCAAATTTATCCTTAGAGGACTAAGGAAATATTTCTTGATTATGGAGGTGATAAAGAGTTCATCGTAAAGAGTTACGTCGATGCAAGCTTTGACACCGATCTGGATGACTCTGAGTTTCGATCTAGATACATATTGAAAGTGGGAGCAAATAGCTAGAGTAGCTCCGTGCAGAGCATTGTAGACATAGATATCTGCAAAATGCATATGGATCTGAATGTGGCAGACCCGTAGACTAAAACTTATCTCACAAGCAAAACATGATCACACCTTAATGTTCTTGGGTGTTAATCACATAGCGATGTGAACTAGATTATTGACTCTAGTAAACCATTTGAGTGTTGGTCACATGTCAATGTAAACTATAGAGTGTTGTATCACATGACGATGTGAACTGTTGGTGTTAAATCACATGGCGATGTGAATTAGATTATTGACTCTAGTGCAAGTGGGAGACTGAAGGAAATATGCCCTAGGGGCAATAATAAAGTTGTTGTTTATATTTCCTTATATAATGATAAATGTTTATTATTCATGCTAGAATTGTATTAATCGGAAACTAGATACATGTGTGAATACATAGACAAAATAGAGTGTCCCTAGTATGCCTCTACTTGACTAGCTCGTTAATCAAAGATGGTTAAGTTTCCTAGTCATAGACATGTGTTGTCATTTGATGAACGAGATCACATCATTAGAGAATGATGTGATGGACAAGACCCATCTATTAGCTTAGCATAAAGATTGTTAAGTTTTATTGCCATTGCTTTCTTCATGACTTATACATGTTCCTATGACTATGAGGTTATGCAACTCCCAAATACCGGAGGAACACTTAGTGTGCTATCAAACGTCACAACGTAACTGTGTGATTATAAAGATGCTCTACAGGTGTCTCCGATGGAGTTTGTTGAGTTGGCATAGATCGAGATTAGGATTTGTCACTCCGAATGTCGAAGAGGTATCTCTAAGCCCTCTCAGTAATGCTCATCACTATAAGCCTTGCAAGCAATGTGACTAATGAGTTAGCTGTGGGATGATGCATTACGGAACGAGTAAAGAGACTTGCCAGTAATGAGATTGAACTAGGTATGATGATACCGACGATCGAATCTCGGGCAAGTAACATACCGATGACAAAGGGAACAACGTATGTTGTTATGCGATTTGACCGATAAAGATCTTCGTAGAATATGTAGGAGCCAATATGAGAATCCAGGATCCGTTATTGGTTATTGACCGAAGATGTGTCTCGGTCATGTCTACATAGTTCTCGAACCCGTAGGGTCCGCACGCTTAACGTTCAATGACGATTTGTATTATGAGTTATGTGATTTGACGTACCGAAGTTTGTTTGGAATCCCGGATGAGATCACGGACATGACGAGGAGTCCCGAAATGGTCGAGAGGTAAAGATTCATATATTGGAAGGTTGCATTTGGACATCAAAATGGTTTCGAGTGATCCGGGCATTTTTTCGGAGTACCAGGAGGTTACCGGAACCCCCGGGGAAAGATACGGGCCTTGTGGGCCATAGGAGGGAGGCTAATAAGCCCAAAAGGGGCTGGTGTGCCCCCCACAAAGGAGGAGGCCGAATTGGACTTGGGAAGGGGGCACCACCCCCCTTTCCTTCTCCTACTCCCTCTCCTTCCCCTTTTCCCCCTCCGGTAGAAGGAAAAAAGAGTGGAGCCGAATCCTACTAGGACTGGAGTCCTAGTAGGACTCCCCTCTCCCTGGCGCGCCCCTAGTTGTCTGGCCGCCTCCTCCCCTCCTTTATATATGGGGGCAGGGGCACCCCAAATACACACAAGTTGATCTTTAGCCGTGTGCGGTGCCCCCCTCCATAGTTTTACACCTCGGTCATATTGTCGTAGTGCTTAGGCGAAGCCCTGTGCCGGTAACTTCATCATCACCATCACCACGCCGTCGTGCTGACGGAACTCTCCCTCGGCCTCAACTACATCAAAAGTTCGAGGGATGTCACCGAGCTGAACGAGTGCAGATTGCGGAGGTGCCATGCGTTCGGTACTTGGATAGGTTGGATCGCGAAGACTTTTGACTACATTAACCATGTTACTAAACGCTTCCGCTTTCGGTCTACGAGGGTACGTGGACACACTTTCGCTACTCGTTGCTATGCTTCTCCAAGATAGATCTTGCGTGATTGTAGGCAAAAATTTTGAAATACTACATTCCCTAACAGTGGCATCCGAGCCAGGTCTATGTGTAGATGTTATATGCACGAGTAGAACACAAAGAGTTGTGGGTTATAATAGTCATACTGCTTACCAGCATGTCTTTGATTCGGCGGTATTGTTGGATGAAGTGGCCCAGACCGACATTACATGACTGCGTTCATGAGACTGGTTCTACCGCCATGCTTCGCACACAGGTGGCTAGTGGGTGTTTGTTTCTCCAAGTTTAGTTGAATTGAGTGTGACTACACTCGGTCCTTGTAGAAGGTTAAAACAACACACTTGACGAAAAATCATTGTGGTTTTGATGTGTAGGTAAGAATGGTTCTTGCTAAGCCCGTAGCGGCCATGTAAAACTTGCAACAACAAATTAGAGGATGTCTAACTTGTTTTTGCAGGCCGTGCTGTGATGTGATATGGTCAAGACGTGATGATATATAAATTGTTGTATGAGATGATCATGTTTTGTAACAGTTATCGGCAACTGGCAGGAGCCATATGGTTGTCGCTGTCGGCGTTCTGGGAACGGGGGTCCCCAGATTTGCCTGCCTGCGGCCTGCGGCATGGCTCAATGGGGGCCCAGCATGGCCTGTCTTCATCAGCGCAAGGCTCAAGACCCTCGCGAGGGGCCAAGCCTCGCGGGGCGGACGACACGGCGCATCCTCAGGCTGGCTCGCGAGGAGGCAGAGAGATCAAGGCGGGGTACCTCGCGAGGTGCCCATGACGCAAGCCATGACGATCGAGGGTGCCAGGCGGGCGCCAGCGCGCGCAGCGTCCTTCTTTCCTCTTTGGTGCAAAGGGGTCAAGCGCAGCCGCAGAGTACCGAGGCATCAGGCAAAGGTTGCCATTTCGGTGCAACGAGACCAAGACCAAGCAGACTAAGAGACGGAGGTCACCATGGAGCCCAGCACGGCGTCACCACAGAGCCTTTGGCAGGCGAAGACGAACTTTAGTCAGGATAAGTGTACTAGATGTTCCCCTTCGAATTGGCCAATTGTTGGCGCCCTTCCTGCTCAATATTTGGGAAGAGGCCCAGGGCCTTTGCCTATAAATAGGACTAGCCACCCATAGGGTAGAGGGATCCAGAATCGGCCAACCCAGGAACTAGCCAGGATCGAAATCAGAGAGAGAGAGAGAAGGGTGATTGAACTCCTCCTTGCAGTTCATCGCCCCAGCCAAGAACAGACCCTCGCGAGGCTGTTCTTCCTTGTACTGTTCATCATCATCAGCCCCAAGAGGCAATCCACCAACCACACACTGGAGTAGGGTATTACACCACAACGGTGGCCCGAACCAGTATAAACCTTGTGTCTCTTGTGCAGTTCTTTAAGTAGTTTAGATCTTTGCGAGACGGGGAGGTAGAAGGCGTGATCTCCGCGCGCACCCCAGTGTTCGAACCTTAAGGGTCTGCCGGAACCCGTGATCCGACATTTGGCGCACCAGGTTGGGGTGCGCCGGAATCTGTCTTCCACCACTCCGCTCTCCTCCGACCGTCGCATCCATGTCCGACGCTCGTCGGGCCCGCGCCGAGCGCCGGGCCGCCATCGCTTCCCGCGTCGCCCAGACGGCCCCCGTCAGTGGGCGTCCTCATCGTTCCCTGTCGCCCGCCGTCAACGCCGCCACCGGCCCGGCGGGGGGCGAGGAGCAAGCGTCGTCTCAGCATCCATCCGTGCGGCAAGACAGCCGCACCGCTACTCCATCGCTCGCCCCAGCCGGCTCTTCGTCCCGCGCGCTCCGCGTACCCTTGGAGGCTCGAGCTGCGCTCATCGCGGCAAACGAACTCCTGCGCTACCACCCCGTCGACGACGTCTACGAGGAGTGGCTCGACCGCGTCGCCGAGCTTGTCCGCGCCGCAGGGGGCTCTCCTGCGCCGTCCGCTCCGTTGCGCCGCACCCCGCCCCACGCGGGCAACGAAGCTCCAGGGGCGTACCAGCCGCCTCCTTTCCAAGAAGACGCCATGGCTCCAAGGCGCGTGGCCCCTGGGCGGAACCTGCTCCGTCAGATGCCAGCATAGCAAGAACGGAGCTGCCAAGAAGTCCCTCGCCCGCAAGGAGCTGCCAGGGCGCTCCCTCCTCCGGCACGCCGCGACCCTGCTCCAGCTCCGGCACGCCAAGACCCCGCGCTGCTCCTAGCTGCAGCGCGTAGGGACCCTCAAGACCAAGCTCTCCACCAGCCGAAGCCTCCCATAGCCACCGCAGGCTGCCGCGCCTACACCACCGAGCTGCGCAGCATCGCGTGGCCCAGCAAGTTCAAGCCAGACCTGCCTCCTCGCTACGACGGCACAACTGATCCCGCAGAGTTCCTCCAGCTCTATGAGCTGGGCATCGAAGCTGCCAGCGGGGATGAAAAGGTCAGGGCGAACTGGTTCCCCATGGCGCTCAAGGAAGGAGCTCGCACCTGCTCCTGAATCTGGCTCCAGGCACGATCTCTTCCTGGGACCAGATGCGCACCCGCTTCATCGCCAACTTCCAAGGTACTCGCGACCGGCCACCCGCCGTGAGCGACATGCGCGGCATCAAGCAACAACCTGGGGAGACCCTGCAAAAGTACATCCAGCGCTTCAACAGTGCGCGCCTCAAGATCCCCAAGGTGTCCGAGGAAGCCATCATCTCGGCCTTCTCCGATGGCGTGCGCGACGTCAAGATGAAGGAGGAGCTGGCGATGCATGAAGACCTCTGTACCTCCCTGGAGCTGAGGAGGGACGTCTCTCCCTCCTCGAGCTGCCTGCCGCGGACCCAGAAGAAAAGAAGCCCAAGGCCAAGGACGTGAAGCGCAAGGGGGCTGCCGTACTCGCAGTAGAACCAGACACCAAGCGGGGCAAGGATCTGCCCGAACCCTCCAGGGGCAGCCGGTACTGTGTGTACCACGACCTCCACACCCACAACACCAACGAATGTCAAGAACTCCGCGCCGTGCGAGAAGGAAGGATCGGCCATCGCCCTGACCGTGCCGACCGGGGCTACGGCCGAGGAGGAGGAAGAAACCCAGGGCGCTGGGAAGATCGCGGCCCGCGCCAGGGGTGGCGCGACCAGCCTCGCGAGGACCGCTGGCGGGACCTGCCTCGCGAGGGGGACTGGAGGGATCAGTCTTGTGAGGATCGCCCTCATGGCAACGCAGGCCTACCTCCGTTGCCGCTTCAGCCAAGGAGGAACGAAGACCGCCATCAAGAAGAGGGGGCTGGGGGCTTCCAAGAGCCACGTGCAATCGCCTGCATCCTGGGCGGAGCTCAAGCCCCAGGCTCTCAACGTATCTTCAAGCAGTTTGCCCGCGAAGTGAATGCAGTTCTCCCCAAGCTCGAAACAACGCGCCCCCTCAGGTGGTCGGCGTGCGCCATCACGTTCAGCTCAGCAGACCAGCTCAAGTGCGCGGCCACGGCCGGAGTCCTCCCGATGCTTTGCTCCCCAGTCATCAGCAACGTGCTGGTCACCAGGACCCTCATCGATGGAGAGGCAGGGCTCAACGTCCTGTCCGTGGAAACATTCAACAACCTCCAAGTGCCCTATGACCAGCTTCAGCCAACCAAGCCTTTCTCTGGAGTCACCGACGGTTCCACAGTCCCGATCGGGCAGGTCCGCCTCCCTGTCACCTTCGGGGCCCGCAGAAACTACCGCACCGAGCTCTCGACTTCGACGTCGCCCACATCCGCCTGTCGTACAACGCCATCCTCGGGTACCCAGCGCTGGCCAAGTTCATGGCCGTGACTGACCACGGCTACAACGTCCTCAAGATGCCAGGAAGTGGCAGCGTCATCAGGTGCCCTGTGAAGAGAAGGATGCAGTGTGTTCCCTAGAGCGAGCCTATCAGGCCGCGTCGCTAGAAGACCCAGATCGCGGAAGCGGGAGGCTTCCTGAGACCACCCCCAAGAAGAAGAAGACGTCGTCAAGCTCAGCCCCTCAGGAGGCAGGCCCTTCAGGGCCCGTGTCTACCTAGGGGGACCTCCCTTCCATCGCATAGGAAAGCGCGCCCAGCGCCCTCCTCAGGCAGGGCTTGGGGGCTCTCACCTGGAGGGCCACCGACCTAGCCAGGGTCATGAGGGAGGCGCTTGGGCACCATGTGGAGGCGTGCTTCGAAGCACGTTTCCCTCGAGAAGGAGCCAGGCAAGGAAGGTCATACCAGCAGGAGTTCGTTGACAAGGTCATTCAAGAACTACAGGAGTCAAGGATCATAAGAGGTTGCCACTATCTACCAGTCGTGGCCCCACATCCAGGCGAGGATGGTGGGCTGCGCGTCTGCGTCGACGTACCAGGGCTCAATCAAATCGCCACGATGGAGCGTCTCTGGCCCTCGCAAGTGGGGCGCTGCGGGGGTCCACCCCACAGCTATGTTCACATGCCTTACGGCCTACTGAGCATGGCTGAGGCGCACCAGCGCCTCATGAGGGGCATCATGGAGGCTCAGGAAGACAGGCGTTCCGCGGCCCTGGCGGAGATGAAGACAGCTCGCGAGGAGCCACCAGTGCCTCCGGAGCCTCCCGAGGCCCCGGGGCCTGGGGGCTCGTGAGGATCGGCTTCCGCAGCCAACCGAGTCTGCTGCACCAACACCACTTCGCCGACGACATCCTCAGGTGACATCTTTCAAGCTTCATTCCCAGCTAGGAGCGCCCTCCCAGGGTTGCATCACTCCCAGGCCACGTGGGTCCGTCCCTGCGGCATGTATCCCCTTTTATTTTTCGGTCGTTAGTTTGCCTTGTTGGGGGCGCCCCTCGGGCTGCATCATCCCCAAGCCGCTCGGGCTAGGCCCAGCGGCGTGTATCTCCCTCGCATTTATTTCCAACTATGCATTCGCCTATCACACTTGATTGCTTGATGCCTGTCCGCGGCATCCCTTCTTCTCCATGTCGGCCACTTGCACGTTAAAGGGGGGTGCCTGAGCATCGCGACTCAGGGCTCTTACTGGCTCTCCAGCCCTCACCCTCTGGCCTTGTCCACGGCATCGCAACCTGGCATACCAGCGACGGCTGAGACAAGCTCGAGGGCCGGGACCCGAGGACATAGAGTACCGGCATCTAACCAAATTTTGCAGGGACACATCTCAAGATACGGCCCAGTGCCAGGCGCAACCCGCCTAGAGGTAGGGCCTCGTGAGTCCCGCGCTGGCTCACGGGTGCCCAGATACACCTCACCTAGCCCTACCGTGCCGGCCACGTGTCAGGGCGGGGCTGTACACGCCCCGGGGGCTCCTCCCGGAGGGGAGCCCCCTCCCACATACCAGTGGAAGCACCATGCTCCGCGCTGGCTGACGACACTGCCGAGGAGCGGCTATGCCCGTACACATACGGAAGCGCTATGCTCCGCGCTGGTGATAAACAACTGAGGGTGGCCTCCGGGCCGCATTAACCTCAGGGAGCCCAGAGCTCAGTGGATAGCCTCATCGCAACGCCTCCCCTCGGGAGTGCCGCGCGAGGGGGCTAGGCACGGGGGCTACGACTGGGTCACGCCCAGACATACGCCGCCCAGCCAGGCCCCTCGGGCCTGGTTCGCCGCGCGTCTCTCCCTAAGCGGAGCCAAGGTATGAAGGCCGTTTGAGCGTCAAGGGGGACCCCTGAGCATCGTGACTCAGGGGCCTAACTGGTCCCATAGCCCTCACTCCTTAGTTCCAAAAGGCTATGCTGGGTGAGGTACGCACGGGGCCGAGCCCTGCAGACGTAGAACGGCAGCCCAGCTTACATCTCGCCTCAACACCCGCTGTTTGCGCGTTAAGGGGGACTCCTGAGCATCGCGACTCAGGAGCCTAACTGGCTCCGTAGCCCCTCACTCCTTAGTTCCGAAAGGCTATGCTGGGTGAGGTACGCGCGGAGTCGGGCTCTGCAGACGTAGAACAGAAGATACACCTACATCACGCCTCCCTACTTGTTGTTCGCGCGCCAAGGGGGACTCCTGAGCATCGCGACTCGGGAGCCTAATTTGTCACGTAGCCCCTCACTCCATTGGTCCCGTCCTGGTTTCCGGTCGGGGCTAATGTTGGGTGAGGCACGCGCGGGGCCGGGCTCTGCCGGCGTAGAACACAAGCAAGTAGGGAAGAAAAGCATAAAATTCAAGGAATTTAAAAGCAAATATTACAACCCATATTGTCGTCTCAGTACCAAACGCAAGTTTAAATGCCTCCCCGAGGCGTGATGCATGTGCAGGAATTGAAAGAAGAACAGGGATGGAATGGAGTCACTTGTCGGCGGTGAAGCTGTGTGGAGTGGCTTCGCCTCGTGGAGCAGCAGGGCCGGCAGCGCCTTGCTTTGGCCTGGTGCTGAAGGCCCGGAACTTCCCCAGCAGCGCCTCCGTGCGTCCCTTCACGGCTTCGACAGCGGCGGCAGCACCCTCGCTGCTCACCGGTTCCAGCAGGCCGTCGAGGTCGGCGTTGGGATCGCGAAGGTAGATGTGGGCGAAGACCCGCGTCAGCGCGGCAGAAGACAGGACGCGCGCCTCGGCCTCGGCCGCGGGGCCGATGCCAAGGGCGACATCCCCAAGGGCCTTAACCAGGAAGGGAAGCAGCTTGGCGGGGCCGTCCCCGTCACCGGCTAGTGGGCTGTCCAGGCCGCTCTCGTAAAGCGTCTTCAGCGAAGCGCGGGCATCTTTCTCCATGTCCGCGAAGGCCACGCGATCCTCAGCAAGAACCTTGGCCTTGCTCTCCAGCTCGACCCTCGTCGCCTCCAGCACCTCCCCCGGTGCACTTAGGCGGTCGCGGCGCTTCTTGAGCTTGGCCTCCGGCCCTCGATGGCCGCCTCGCGAGCCTTCATGCCTTCTTCTTGTTCCTGGCGAAGACGAACCTCCTTCGCGAGCTGGTCCCGCAGGCCTTGCAGCTCATCCTCCAGCGCCTTGCAACAACCGCGGACTTCAGCCACCTCTCCCAGGGCCGCATCTCGGGAAGCCTTCGCCTCGTGGGTGGCCTCCCTCTCTCCGTCACAGGCCATTGAGGCCTGAACCAACGCCGCCCGAATCGAAGCATCAGAGCGAATCCACCCCGAAGCCAGTTCCAGGCGCCCAGCCACCAGGCGAGGGTCGGCGCCGAGAAGATCCTGCCGCAGCCAGTCCAGTTCAGCAACGGCACGCTCCAGGATGGAAGAAGAAGGCAGAGAAACACCGGTGCGCTCCAAGACAACAGGAGGAGTTGGGGAAGCAACGCTCGGTGGAACGGGAGGAGAAAGTAGCGGCGGCGAGGCCGCAGTGTCCCGAGGCGGAGTCCGCTGCGCCTCCACAGCCGTAGCAGCGGCGCCAGACGAGGGCACCTCGGGAGTCGTTCGAGCCATGGGGGTTGGGCTCGCCCCAGCCAGCTTAGCCAAGCCTCGCAAGGATGAGCGGGCAGGAGAGGCCGGCGCGTCACGATCTCCCTCCCCTGCAGGCGAAGGCGTCGCCGCAGATGGGGCCTCGGGGGCTCCCTTCGGCTTCTTCGCCATGGGCGCCAGCCTATTCAAGAAAAGCAATCGTCAAGCCTCGTCGGCGGAACAAGAAACAAAGGATCAAGGATCAAGCACTTACGGGTCGTCGCCAGAAAGCTCTGGCTGCCTCCGGCCATACTTGAAGCCTGAGAGCCGGCTGGAGGGGTCGACCTCAGAAGCAGAAGGCGCGTCCACAGTTCGCCCCGGAGTCAGGACGGACCCATGGGGGATCGACCCGGTCCTGCCCCTCTTCGGGATCGAGGGCGAGCTCCCGCTACCCAACACGTCATCGTCATCATCATCATCATCGCTCAGCGAAAGGCGGAGAGTACGGGACCCGCGCCAGGGGAGGGGAGCCCTCGACTCTCCGTCGGTCGCCCCAGAGTCGGGCCCCTCTCCCCGCTCCTCTTCGTCCACCTCCTTGCTGGAGTCGCCGGAGGGCACATCCACCAGTCCTTCGGAAGCCGCCACGGGCACGAGCCCGTCCCCGTTAAAAACGGGCATGGACTCCACCACCTGCTCCCAGTCGTCGCGAAGGAACAAGGGCTTGGGAGCACCCTCCAACCTTGCCACCTCGCCCCCGACCAGATATTGGAGAACCGCGGTCACATCTTCTTCGCCCACAGCCGCGGGGCTCGGGTGAGGCCTCCACATTGGAGGAGAGTACTGCCGGAGTGGAGCCAGCTGGTGCTCCAAGAATAGGGATGGCAATGGGTCGGGTTTGGGGCGGGTGGAGCTGGTCCAAATCCAACCCATGACCCATCTTCCTACCCTCTGCCCATCCACCAAATTATCCATGGGCAAAACTTGTGCCCATGTCCAAACCCACTGGATACCCACATACTCATGGAGCTCCATGGGCATAGAAAAGTCAGCATGAAGCCTTCCCAAAGAGCAAATTAACTCATCATCATTCACTCACAAATGACAACATAAGCTACATGCATAAGTAGGCAACAAGTAATACGACGAGTCCTTAAGTGTGACATACCAGAGGTTGATTCTCCAGCATATAGCTCATGGAACAAGTTGCATATTTCCTGCCATTTCCCATTGATTCGCTCTTTCTACTATCATTGTCATATGGCCCCACATGTCATACGGGTATCCATTGGATATCCATGGAGCACAAACTATAACCATCCCCAACCCGGCTGTTCGTGGGTATCCATATCCATGGACCCATGGGCGAAAATGTGCTCCATACCCTTGCCCAACCGGGTCGGATATCCATGGGTATCCAGATCCGTGGATAAAATTGCCATCCCTATCCAAGAACTCCCTCAGCAGCAACGCACCGATCAACTTCGCCGCCGCCATGCTGGCCGGCCTCAAGTCCGCGTCCATCTTCTCCAGCACCAGTTTTGCGCGAGGGTCTATGAGCTCCACTCGGCCCCAGTCGCTGGAGCTCGTGGGCGGCTCCGCGGGAAAGATCGGCCTAGGATGGACGCGCCCGGCATCCACCAAGACCCACTTGCTCCTGAAGCCCTCAATCCTCTTCCCGGGATTCGAGGTGGCAATGGTGCCGCCATACGCAACGAAGCCCGCGCACGCGGAAGGAGAGCCGCGAGTGACCCGGAGGGAGAAGTAGTGGCGCAGCAAGGCCACCGAAGGCTGCACCCCTACGTGGGCCTCGCAGTAGTAAGCGAAGATCGCCAGAAGAAGAACGAAGTTGGGGTGGAAATGCAGAGCCTGCAAGTTGTAATGGCGGAGGACAGAGAAGAAGAACTCGAAGAAGGGATGCACCAGGCCCGCAGCAATGGAGCTTACAAAGAGAGGATAAAAGGTGCTCCCTCGGCCCTCAGGGGTGGCGGAGCCGGCCTTGAACACCTTCATCCTGTTGATGCCCCGCGCCGCCGCCATCCGGCGCAGCCGGGCAAGGCCGGCCTTGGACACATTCAGCGAGTCCAGAGTAGGAGAATACCAAGCTTTGGCCGGAGGCTGGCGAGGCGCCATGGCTTCTTAGGTCGCGCAGCCGGAGTAGATCTGGAAGTTTGGAGGAATAAAGGGAAGGCGCAAGAAAGGGGATCTAGGCAGCAACCGGAGAAAGCAAAAGGCAAAGTCTGGGCAAATGCCGCTCCTTTATCAACCTGCGCGGTTGCTGAAGCACTTGCGTCCAATCAACCGCCACGGGGCGCCCAAGGCCGCAGGCTGTTAGGGCCCGCGACACTTCGCCCTTGCCCTTTCGCCTCTCGGCACGGCCAAGTCCATGTGCGCCTTGGGCCCAGGGGCTACTGTCGGCGTTCTGGGAACGGGGGTCCCCGGACTTTCCTGCCTGCGACCTGCGGCGTGGCTCAATGGAGGCCCAGTGCGGCCCATCTTCATCAACACAAGACTCAAGACCCTCGCGAGGGGCCAAGCCTCGCGGGGCGGACGACACGGCGCATCCTCAGGCGCAGCCTCATCAGGCTGGCTCGTGAGGAGGTGGAGTACCTCGCGAGGTGCCCATGATGCAAGCCATGACGATCGAGGGTGCCAGGCGGGCGCCAGCGTGTGCAGCGTCCTTCTTTCCTCTTTGGTGCAAAGGGGGCAAGCGCAGCCGCGGAGTACCGAGGCATCAGGCAAAGGTTGCCATTTCGGTGCAACGAGACCAAGACCAAGCGGACTACGAGAAGGAGGTCACCATGGAGCCCAGCACGGCGTCACCACAGAGCCTTTGGCAGGCGAAGACCAACTTTAGTCAGGATAAGTGTACTAGATGTTCCCCTTCGAATTGGCCAATTGTTGGCGCCCTTCCCGCTCAATATTTGGGAAGAGGCCCAGGGCCTTTGCCTATAAATAGGACTAGCCACCCACAGGGTAGAGGGATCCAGAATCGGCCAACCCAGGAACTAGCCAAGATCGAAATCAGAGAGAGAGAGAGAAGGGTGACTGAACTCCTCCTTGCAGTTCATCGCCCCAGCCAAGAACAGACCCTCGCGAGGCTGTTCTTCCTTGTACTGTTCATCATCATCAGCCCCAAGAGGCAATCCACCAACCACACACTGGACTAGGGTATTACACCACAACGGTGGCCCGAACTAGTATAAACCTTGTGTCTCTTGTGCAGTTCTTTAAGTAGTTTAGATCTTTGCGAGATGGGGAGGTAGAAGGCATGATCTCCGCTCGCACCCCAGTGTTCGAACCTTAAGGGTCTGCCGGAACCCGTGATCCGACAGTCGCTTTATTGTATAAAATGCAATCGCCATGTAATTGCTTTACTTTATCACTAAGCGGTATCGATTGTCGTAGAAGCAATAGTTGGCAAGACGACAACGATGCTTCGATGGAGATCATGGTGTCAAGTCGGTGACGATGGTGTTAATGATGGTGCTCTGGAGATGGAGATCAAAGGCACAAGATGACGACGGCCATATCATATCACTTATATTGATTGCATGTGATGTTTATCCTTTATGCATCTTATTTAGCTTAGTATGGCGGTAGCATTATAAGATGATCTCTCACTAAAATTTCAAGGTATAAGTGTTCTCCCTGAGTATGCACCGTTGCGACAGTTCTTCGTGCTGAGACACCACGTGATGATCAGGTGTGATAAGCTCTACGTTCACATACAATGGGTGCAAGCCAGTTTCGCACACGCATAATACTCGGGTTAAATTTGACGAGACTAGCATATGCAGATATGGCCTCGGAACACTGATACCGAAAGGTCGAGCGTGAATCATATAGTAGATATGATCAACATAGTGATGTTCACCATTGAAAACTTCTCCATCTCACGTGATGATCAGACATGGTTTAGTTGATATGGATCACGTGATCATTTAGATGACTAGAGGGATGTCTATATAAGTGGGAGTTCTTGAGTAATATGATTAATTGAACTTTAATTTATCATGAACTTAGTCTTGATAGTATTTGCATAACTATGTTGTAGATCAATAGCTCGCGATGTAGCTCCCCATTTATTTTTGATATGTTCCTAGAGAAAAACTATGTTGAAAGATGATAGTAGCAATGATGCGGACTGGGTCCGTGATCTGAGGAGTATCCTCATTGCTGCACAGAAGATTTATGTCCTTGATGCACCGCTAGGTGACGGACATATTGCAGGAGCAGATGCAGACATTATTAACTTTTGGCAAGCTCGGTGTGATGACTACTTGATAGTTTAGTGCACCATGCTTTACGGCTTAGAACCGGGACATTAAAAACATTTTGAACGCCACGGAGCATATAAGGTGTTCCAAGAGCTAAAATTGGTATTTCAGACTCATGCCCGAGTCGAGAGGTATGAGACCTCTGACAAGTACTTTGCCTACAAGATGGAGGAGAATAGCTCAACCAGTGAGCACGTGCTCAGAATGTTTGAGTACTACAATTGCTTGAATCAAGTGGGAGTTAATCTTCCAGATAAGATAGTGATTGACAGAGTTCTGTAGTTGTCAGTGTCAAAACCGGCGGATCTCGGGTAGGGGGTCCCGAACTGTGCATGTAAGGTTGATGGTAACAGGAGATAGGGGACACGAAGTATTAGCTAGGTCCGGGCCCTCTCGATGAAGGCAATACCCTATGTCCTGCTTGATTAATATTGATGAGTATTGGGCTTACAAGAGTTGATCTACCACAAGATCGTAATGGCTAAAACCCTAGGAGCCTGTATGATTATGATTGCCTCTACGGACTAAACCCTCTGGTTTATATAGACACTGGAGGGGCCTAGGTTTGCACAAATTCGGTTACATAGAAAGGAAATAGTACATCCGGCCGCCTAGCTTGCCTTCCATGCAAAGGAGAGTCCTATCTGGACATGGGAGGAAGTCTTCTATCTTGTATCTTCATGGCCCAATAGTCTGGCCCACGTCACACAGGTCGGACGCCCGAAGACCCCTTAATCCAGGACTCCCTCAGTAGCCCCCGGACCAGGCTTCAATGACGAGGTGTCCGGCGTGCAGATTGTCTTCGGCATTGCAAGGCGGGTGCCTCCTCCAATCACTTCAAAGTACCTGACTTAAAGAGCTGTATTCGACCCTCCATTTAATGTCACACCCATTGGCTTCTGTACCTCCACACCTTCTGCTTCCACGTGTCGAGCGAATACAAGAGGTCAGGGTATTTTTTGCATAACCCCCCTCTGGCCACATAAGAGAGGCCTCTATTTAAAGGGACTGGATCTCAGATCCATTCCACACCCAGCGGAAAATCCTCATAGTCTTTGCCAGAGGAAACCATTCGACATGGCTAGCGTCCCTAGTTCCTCCTCCCGCCCTCACGGCTCTAAAAAAGGCGATTGGGAGAGATGCTTTGTATCCCATGAGCAGTTGGTTAAGCTCCAAACACAAGGATTCCTTCCCCCGCATCTGGTCCCTGTTTGAGCAGGATTGACCACCTTCACAGGGGAAGTTCTGGCGGAAAATTTCCCCAATCCAACCAGGGGGGAACGGGTGTGCTTCGTATATATCTTACTTGTTGAGAGGCGTCGGGTTTCCAATACACCCTTTCCTCCGTGGACTCCTGGAGTATTACGGCCTCCAACTGCACAACCTCACGCTGGCCTCTATCCTGCACATCGCGGGTTTTGTTGCCATGTGCGATCTTTTCCTGGGCTGTGAAGCCCACTTCAATTTGTGGAGGAAGCTATTCTGCCTCATCCCTCGCAACCGAGAAGGGTCGATATTCGAGGTGGGCGGCGCCGAAGTATGGCACATAGCCGGGACCGGATACCTGTCCGGTATGCCGAAGAAGGCGCCCGAAGAATGGCCCTCGGGATGGCTCTATATCGAGGATGTTGCTCTCCCCGACCCAGTGTGAAGGGGTCTTCCTGAATTTTCAAGTGCTCCACTGAAGAAATGCCATAGCTGGCGCCCCCGGAGTCTCGAGGAGGAAGATAGCGCGGAAGCCCATCAATTGATGGGCAAGATAAAGACACTTGCCCAGTCCAGATTATCAATAATCGAGGTGATGTCGACTTCCATAGTGCGGGGGGTCCAGCCACTTCAATACGGAGGGCTTCCCATGTGGCACTATAATGGGGAGGATGACGCCTCACGCTGCGGTCGGAAGGGTCCGGACACCCCCACCGCTTTGGTCAAAATATTGGCCGAACTGTACAAAGGGGAGAAAGAGGAGCTCTTCGTCTGAAATGTTGAGATGGATTTTCCATGTACAATCCTCCGAGCTCGGTGAGTTCTAATCCCACCACTTTACTTGATCCTCTCCCTGAATCGCTTTTAATGGATATTGACCCATCTATTCGTAACAGGAATGGCGGAAGGTCACCGAGGGGATTTATAGCCCCGCCCCACATCCAGAGGATCCCAACCGGGACCTAGACCCCGGATTCGAAGAGGATCCGGACATATTTGTGGAGCTCGAGGATGGAGTATTCTACCAGGCGAGCTATGATGGCACAGTAGTGCCAATCGTGGATGACTATCCCGGCCTCCTTCCTGCCTCATATGTAAGTAATCAAGAGACATCTTCTTCGAAAGAGCTTCCTCATTACGCCTCACCCATCGCACTATTTCGTGCTCCAAAGGGGAGGCGCTCGACGCCACAACGTGCACCAGAGGCATCTCCTAGGAGAGCGGTGCCCGCACCGAGCAAAACTTCAAAGAGAAAGGCGAATGACAATACGGCAGAACCTTCATCAAAGAGGTATGATTTTCAAACATGCCTCCTGGCAGTCATATCAAACTGTGACATTATCCGTTGTGTCTTATCAGGAAAAGCGTTCGCCGGACTATGTATGGGGATCCTGCCGGCCATGCCTCCACTAGTTAGATTCCAGACCCTGCCCTAAGGGCGGGGGCTGACACGGGAGTGGCGCCGGACTGTCCTTCCATAGAGGACTCGGATGATATGTATGTTACAAACTTTGAAGTGGAGAGTGCCATGAATCATCGGCGCCGGAGGGCCGCTCTCCGCGAGCCCGGCTTTTCAAAAGAGGCATTCAATGCCTTCAACTCGGCCGATGCATACATCCGAGCTGCTCGGGATGGACTTGCCAGAGCCACGGACTAGCATTTAAAAAATATGCGGGTAAGTGTAGATTTGATAATCATATACAATGTTCAAGAAAGCGGAAAGCGTAAGCGAAGCGGAAGGCCATAGCTTAGAGCAATGAGCGCCTAAGCGCAGCTTAATCGCACTTAAGCGTTTTTTGAAATTGGCTAGAATTTGACAGATTTTGAATGATATACGCAGGAAAATAGGAAGCATGGCACATGGGTAATTGAAGTAGCATCTGAAATACAGTTCACACAATAGCAAATACATATCAGGTTAGCATAGCAAGCAAAATAACAACTAAAATGCAGTTCAGTTCAAATAGACATAACCTAACAGATATCATGTGGACAGAATTTTGCCAAAATATGAAGGAAATAGTTCTTGAACATAGCCTAGTAATAAGATAAATAGCATATTTCCATTATTGCGCAAGCATACCAGCAAAAGAAGTGCAAAATTTGCCAAATTTTGGTCAAATTTAAATAAAAACACTTAATCTACCGCTTAGGGCAAAAGCGAAGCGCTTTGCCATCGCTCAGCGCTTAATCGCGCTTAAGCGTCGCTTAAAAACGCTTTCTTGAACACTGATCATATACCAGTAGCCCCCGAGACTTGAAGCGGTTGATACAACTGATTTAAGGATCATTGTATAATCAGGTACTCACGGAGAAGAACAGCCTGTTGTCTCAAGAGCTAGAAAAGTGTCAGACCCAGTTAGCTGTGGCTACCGCCGAATTGGAGAAATCCAAGGGGGCATCGTCGGGTAATGTTTCCCCGCTGTCGGGGGAAATGACACCTATGGGATCACTATGGTCCTTTTTTGCTACGGTTGGCGGGCGCGGTGTTGTGCAAAGAGCGGGTCTAGAAGGCAGCACGAGGATCGTTTACCCAGGTTCGGGCCGCAAGGATGGGTAATACCCTAGTCCTGCTTTGGTGTATATTTGAGTGTTCTTGAGTTCTTGAAATAGCTACGACATGTGCGTCGTCCAAAAAATACGAATCCTCTCTCAGTACGCCGCGGGCCTCCTTTTATAGTTAAAAGGGGCTGCCACAGTGGCACACAGGAGGTGGAAAGGTATACAGTAATCGAGTCTATCTCCTGGCACTGTAGGACACACGCGTTTAATGCGCTACCAATGTGCCCTTTTTGCTTTATCGGGGACAGCAAGGAAGCACGTCCAACTGTCGCCGCCTCGCCTGGCTTTGACGCGCGTCCAAACTGATGAGGCGTGTAGTGCCACGTTGGCTAGCTGCTGAGTTGGTGCGGTGGCTAAATCTTCACGAAGATCGGCATGCCACCATGCAGGTGCTTGTCGAGTCAGCCTAGAGGCCGCATGTCTCCACGCAGGTGCCTGCCTAGCTGGTGGGCTGGTAGCTGCATGGGAACGGCGGTGGAGTCTTGGCAGACGCGGGACTAGCTGCGGCCCCACGGATGTTTTCGGCAAGAGTATTGTCGAGGAGCCGACAAGGGCCTTGCCGCGGCATCTTGGTCGTCCCCGGCAAGGGTCTTGCCGGGGGTCTCGTGGGTATCCTCGGCAAGGATCTTGCCGAGGATCGTCGTCTTCTGGGCGCCATCTAGTCTTGTGTGTTTCTGGTTTCCACAAAGATTTGCATGCCACCATGGAGGTGCCTCCCGAGCCTCGGTTCCAATGATGTCGATGGCGTCGGAACTCACATGCTCAAGGGTGGTTGTGACGTTGGTGTTGGGCAAGTTGCCCTGGCAAGGTTCTTGTCGGGGCAGCGGAGGCCGCCCCGGCAAGGGCCTTGCCGGGGGAGTCCACCTCGCCCCTTTGCTCTTCGTGTTGCTGGCTTGGCGTTGTTCTGGCTGTCTTGTGGCTTTGCTTCCTTCCTCTGCCCCACTAGGTGCGGCCGCAGGCGCGGCTCCAACTGCCCGCGCACAAGTAAAGGGGTACAAAATAGGACCCCTCCTTTTGTGCACCGACACCCGCATCAGAAAAAAGTATAATCATACACCAGTAATATTAATATTGTTGTGTTTCCGCTAACGGGATCAGTAGATCAACTGAGGGAAAAGATGAAAATCACCCAGGCTGGTGAATAGGAGGCCAAAAGGCAACATGCGGCAGGCGGGCGTGTGCTGACGCGGGCCAGGGATGAAAAGAAACAAGCTGCAAGATTCCAATACCCTGCTGGGCAAAGAACTAAAAGATGTGCGAGCCCAGCTGGCTGACGCCGTCAAAGAGAATAGGAGGCTACAAGGCGGCATATTCAGTATGCGTTTGACTTTACCTTTATGTAATTTGGCAAAGAAATGATCTGACAGATTTATGTCTGCAGGTATGTTGACTGGCCATCCCGAAGAGGAAATGTCCGGCTCTCAAGGCGACCTTCTGCAAGAGTTGTCCCAATTGCACGAGCGAGATCGGCAAGCAATGCGGAGCATTGCCAAAGCTTTGTGGTCGTCCGCCTCTCCTCCAGGGAGTATGGAGGAGCTTGTGAAGCTATTCCAGGGAGCTCGGCGGCGCTTTCGATTATGGAAGATATCAGCCTGTCGAGAGGGTGCGCGAGAGGCCTGGGCCATGGTAAAAACACGATACACCTAGCTCGATCCGAATCATATGGCCCAGGTCAGACCTAAGGGGTCAGATGGAAAGGAAATTCCGGTTAGTTTGGTATACGACCAAGTAAAGGTAGCCGCCACATATTCCCAACAAGATTGTAAGGTAGACAGCCTGTTAGACGGCATAGAAGAAGAAGTTTTTGAGTCTAAATGACTATGTACTTCAATTGACAAATTTTTTCCTAGCCGGATTGTAAAACGATTGTCATGGCAGACCTTTTCGCTTCGACCTCTAGACCCGAAGGCTCGGAGTGTTTCCGAATACCCGCTCGGTAATATAAACCGGGGTATGCATGGAAACTAGGCATAGGGGTCATAGTTGCTTGAACAAACAAGTTGTATCCGGCTAGCTATGTTATATTACATTGTAATTGTAAGAAACATCTTCCAGGGAGAATAGTTTCGTTAAGGGTTCCTTTCCCTGGGCTAACAATATGCATGTCCGACTGTGATTGAAAAAATCGAAGTGTGAACGACATCTAGGGGTTCATAGTGTAATGAGTGTAACACGTCTTTAGTCCGCCAACCGAATATTCCCTTAAGAACGCTAGCTTTTGGCTTCACCTAGTCCGAGGTATACGTCCGGATGACCCGGCAGTAACAATCGCAAAGGTGCTCCCTTTATGCCGTAGCTGAACAAACGGGAACGTAGGGCATAAGCACGGGAGCCAGGCAACCCAGCTTGGCCAAAACTTAAGTCATAACGATGCATATAATGGCGAAGAAAAGGTACATATGCAGAAGAGGACACATATGTGTTGAGCTATTGATGCTCGGAAAAGAATAATAAGCTTCTGTAAAAGAAGCCCCCAGGTATTATGTGACGCCCCTGATTTGACCGTACACTTATCATACACGCAAACGTGTACGATCAAGATCAGGGACTCACGGGAAGATATCACAACACAACTCTACAAATAAAATAAGTCATACAAGCATCATATTAAAAGCCAGGGGCCTCGAGGGCTCGAATACAAGAGCTCGATCATAGACGAGTCAGCGGAAGCAACAATATCTGAGTACAGACATAAGTAAACAAGTTTGCCTTAAGAAGGCTAGCACAAATTGGGATATAGATCGAAAGAGGCGCAGGCCTCCTGCCTGGGATCCTCCTAAACTACTCCTGGTCGTCGTCAGCGGGCTGCACGTAGTAGTAGGCACCTCCTGAGTAGTAGTAGTAGTGGTAGTCGTCATCGACAGTGGTATCTGGCTCTTGGGCTCCATTGTCCGGTCGCAGCAATCGAGTAGAGAAAAGGGGAAAGGGGGAGCAAAGCAACCGTGAGTACTCATCCAAAGTACTCGCAAGCAAGGAGCTACACTACATATGTATGCATTGGTATCAAATGGAAAAGCGGGTATCATATGTGTTCTGAACTGCAGAATGCCAGAATAAGAGGGGGATAGCTAGTCCTTTCGACGACTATGCTTCTGGCAGCCTCCATCTTGCAGCATGTAGAAGAGAGTAGATGGTAAGTCCACCAAGTATCATAACATAGCATAATCCTACCCGGCGATCCTCTCCTCGTCGCCCTGTTAGAGAGCGAACACGGGGTTGTATCTGGCACTTGGAAGGGTGTATTTTATTAAGTATCCGGTTCTAGTTGTCATAAGGTCAAGGTACAACTCCAAGTCGTCCTGTTACCGATGATCACGGCTATTCGAATAGATTAACTTCCCTGCAGGGGTGCACCACATTTCCCAACACGCTCGATCCCCTTTGTCAGGACACACTTTTCTGGGTCATGCCCAGCCTCGGAAGATCAACATGTCGCAGCCCTACCTAGGCACAACAGAGAGGTCAGCACGTCGGTCTAAATCCTATGACGCAGGGGTCTGGGCCCATCGCCCATTGCACACCTGCACGTTGCGTACGCGACCGGTGAGCAGACCTAGCCTCCCTTATACAAGAGCAGGCATTCCAGTCCAACCCGGCGCACGCCGCTCAGTCGCTGACGTCACGAAGGCTTCGGCTGATACCACGACGTCGAGTGCCCATAACTGTTCCCGCGCAGTTGGTTAGTGCGTATAGGCCAGTGGCCAGACTCAGATCAAATACCAAGATCTCGTTAAGCGTGTTAATTGAATTATCCACGGACGCCGACCAGGCCCAGGCCCACCTCTCTCTTAGGTGGTCTCAACCTGCACTGTCGCTCCGCCACAAAGTAACAATCGGGGGCCGTCGGGAACCCAGGTCCACCACTACCTGGGTGGAACCACCTGCCCCTTCAACCCCCAACATCGGAATCACTTGCGGGTACTCAACGAGCCGACCCGACTTTAGTCACAACAAGTAATGTGTATAAAGTGTATAATATATACCCGTGATCACCTCCCGAGTGATCACGGCCCGATAGTATAGCATGGCAGACAGATAAGAATGTAGGGCCACTAATGATAAACTAGCATCCTATACTAAGCATTTAGGATTGCAGGTAAGGTAACAACAGTAGTAACAAGGACAGGCTATGCATCACAATAGGATTAACGGAAAGCAGTAACATGCTACACTACTCCAATGCAAGCAGTAGAGAGAAGAATAGGCGATATCGGGTTGATCAAAGGGGGGGGGGGCTTGCCTTTTAGCTCTAGCAAGAAGGAGGGGTCATCTTCGATGTAGTCGAACACAAGGACATCAGCAGCGGTCTCGGAGTCTATCGGAAAGAAGTAACATAGGGGGAACACAATAAATAACAGAGCAATCAAAGCATCACAAAACCTAACATGGCGATATGCGGTGATAGGGGTGACCTAACGCAGTACTAGAAGATGCTGGCGAAGGGGAAAAACATCCGGGAAAGTGTTCCCGGAGTTTGCCATTTTTGGACAGATGAAACGGAGGGGGACGGTTGCATGTTCGCTATGCTAGGGGCATGAGAAAGACGAACGAAAGGCATATTCGGATTCTACATATTTTTCTGATCATTTTTCATATATACAACTTTTCATCCGAGTTACGGATTATTTAATATGATTTTCCAAAGTATTATCAGTATTGTGGAATTTCTGGTTTTGATTTAATTCGAGTTGACCAAGTTAAATTGACTGGTCAAATAGGGAGGGAGTGGCCCACATGTCATAGGCTGTACCTAAACAAATAATGAAAACTAACTTAATTAAATGGGACCCACATGTCATAGGATAACAACTAATTTAACTAGTACTAATTAGCCTCTAATCTAACCTACTCCTAATTAACTGGGCCGGCCATTTGGTAAAGCCGTGCCTCACATACATATGTACGCATATGGTGGCCATGGCCATGGCAGAAGAGGCGTACGGGAGTGCCCAAGAGATGCCTGAGTGGCCAAGGCTCACGCAGAGCACCAAGCGAAAAGCAGCAGCAGGGTAGCAAGAGCAGCAGCAGTCTTGTGCCATGCTTCAGGCAGTAGCATTAGCATTAGAGAGCAGCAGCGGCAATAGCAGCGCGAGGACGCAGTCGGGCGGAGCTGCAAGCGGCGGTGGTGGCGGAGGCAGCAGCGGGCATCAACAATAGGCAGAGCAGCACAACAGCAGCAGACAACGACAGGGGCGCGGCACTGGCGGACGAGGTGTGGGCGCGGAGTAGGTGCAAGGGCGGATGGGCACGGCAACCACGGGCGAGGCGGGGCCCAGGCGCGGCGGCTGCGGGCGAGGCGTGGTCCGGGTGAGCAGGGGCACGGCAAGGGCAGGGGCTTGGGAGTGTGGGGCGAGACGCGGACGGTGGGGTGACTGCGAGCTCGGCCGGAGCTCGCGCGGCACGACGAGGAATCCAAAGGGGAACGGCAGGGGATCAACGCGGGACTCGCCAAGGGAGCGGTTGGCATGCTCGGGGAGGACGAAGCGGCGTAGATCGACGGCGCGAAGCCCGGTGGCTGTGGGGAAAAACCCGTCGATGCAGTGGTGGTGGTGCAGCCCTCGATGAACAGGGACTTGGAGGAGAAGCGGTGGTCGACGACGGTCCTCCTAGACAATTCCTCAAGCGCCGGGGAGCACGCAGGCCGCGGCAACGGCGATGAAACGCGCGGTCACCGCGCGATCTTGTGAGCTCGTTTTCGAGTGGATGGGGAGGGAGGTGATGGGGAATCAAGGGGGAACTCGACGAGGGCGAACTAGGGTTTCTCAAAGACGAGTTTATAGGCTGGGGGAAGCGACGTGGAGGGCATCCACGGCCATGGCGCACAAGATGTGCGCCACACACCTCTCTGCCTCCTGTAGCGAGGTGGAAGAAGGCCCTGGTTGGGTCGGGCTACACTGTTTGTTAGATGGGCCAAGTGCATAGTGCCCCTTTCTATTTTTCTTTTACCTATTTCTGTCTATTACCTTTTCTTTTCTATTTTCATCACTTTCTTGCATTGTTCTTCCACAAAAATTGATTTTTTGTAAAACATGAAAATTGTCTCATAATTACTATGCAATACTTTGCAGCTGTCCATAAAGTTTCACGTATTTTTGAAAAGCATAATTATTTGTTTATTTCAAAATGGCCAAATTTACTACTCTTGGGCCACTTTAAATATTTCTATGGGCATTTGGATAATTCAAATTGTGTTGGTTTCTTCATGAACATTAGTTACTGAATATTTGCAACACAACAGACAATCTCATTTTGCTGTTTGAATAAATATTATTTTTACTTTATTTTAAAATTGAGTTTGACTTGAATTTTGATCAAGTGACAATTGGATTAGTAAAATGGTCATGACATGGCATCATTAGGGAGAGTTTACTGTAGCATGAGCCTCCGGGTGTTACAAATCTCCTCCACTACAAGAAATCTCGTCCCGAGATTTAAGAGGTAGAGTTGAGGGGAAGGATTGGTTACTAAATTCTAACGAGCCTTCTCAATCTTGGTTGCTCTTCTTGAAGAGGTTGACCCCTTTCGTTGATGTCTTAATTTCTCTACTTCAAGTCCTCATGATGAAGTCGTCATCCTTTCTTCGGAGTCTTCATCATACTTACGAAAAGGATAAGGGGTAACATCAGAAGAACGGTCCTCCATAGGGTTGCTTATCTGGTAGATAACAACAAGGAAGATGGCGGAAAGTAACTCTCGAGTTGAAAGTTAAGAAAATATCAAGAGCAAAGTAAAGAGGTATCATGGGAAGTTTTGAGCAGGCATGCAATCGTTCGATGCCTGAAGCAGGGCGTGAAAGGGGTTCAAAGCAACGGGAATAATTATTGTGTGTGGTACCAAAATGGATCATCTCAAGGAAGGTGGCTCATTAATTCATATGAAGTCAAGCGCGAGGAATAACTTCGGAGATAGAGGTGTACAAGAGAGTCAGGTTTCGATCCTGTGGAACTATGGGTTATGGGCCCACCATGTGGGTTAAAAGAAGGAAGGGCATTGACATATTGCACGGTTATGATAGCAAGGTATGTCAGAGAATAACCGGCCAGTTATGTTGGCAGCATTGTTGGTACCAAGGGCGAGGGACGAAGAGAACCATTTTCCTGCTCGTTGAACGAGGCGGACCAATAGGCAAAGTTCTCGTTAATCGGTGGTTACTGGAATGTCATCAACAATTGTAACAGGGTCTTACTGATAGAGTGGTACAGCAAGGTGTTTACCTAAGCAAGGAATATTACTGCTTAGATCATATAGACTGCAAGAAAGGTTAAACAAAACTATGGAAAGAAAAATGTGATTATCAGATTAAACCGAACAATGGAAAGGAAAATGTGTTTAAACACATATTTCAGGGGTATATCCTTCCCATGGACAAGCAGAGCATGATATCTGTGACAAGATAAAAGTAGAAACCCCTTTAGGTAAGGGGAGAGGAATTTCATGACATTACCCATACAACAGTGTTTGGGTAATTGAGCAGGAAACATTTAGCATTGGGCTTCAAACGTTCTCGTTGACGAACGGAGTACCACAGACATGCTTCGAGATAGCACTGACATGGTCTTCAAGCAAAGGTCAGACTTTGGATACACGAAGGATTCATCAGGAACAACTTGTAGAATAAGTCTTACAATTCCTCATGGAAGAGTGGATAACCTTGCTGAAAAGGGAACTATAACAATAGGTCCTTCGGCCAGGTGTGTTAGGTATGACATCACCTTATCGGGCTATATAAATACCAATGTTATGACCCTTGGAAGATGCTCGAACCACCATATATGACCGAGATTCAGATCTGATTGGCGTTAGGATACCTCAGACTCCGGATGCTTGAGAAGAAAAGGTGCAACACAAATTGACGAGAAGACATTGTAAGATTCTCGGGAAATGAACTATGGAAGCGAGTTCCGAAACAAGAGTTCATCATTAAATCAAGGAGAGGGTGAGGAGGTGGCTGATGGACTCAGCGCCAATTCATTGAGATTTCCAAAAAGATGGATTTCCACAATTATATGAACAAGGAGATAACATTTGTCAGATCAAATGATATAATGGTGTATGCTCGAGGAAAACATACACAATTAAACATTGATTGAAAGGTGCACCCGAAATATGGGCTTAGGTAGCAAGATCAATGTTAGAAGGGTGATTCAATAAGCAATTGACTTAGAATGAAACTATCGACCAATAACTTACAAGCAATAGGGTTGCTAGAAGTTTTGACTTCACACATCATAGTTAAATGGGTGGTATCCTGGTTAGAAACAACACGGGGACCAAGATATGAATGGAGATGGCGAGAAGTATTACTATATCAAGAATTATTAAGAGGTGGTGAAATTCTCATGACATTCTTGACATAAAAGATGGTAATACTCCAAGGCAAAGAAGAACAAATGCTAGATAGTAAGGATCTCAAGGTATAACACAAAACATGAACAAGTTTGTGTTGAACGGAAGGCAATAAAGTGGTCAATGATAACACAAATCATTGAGGGCAGGGATGGTATTTCTCACCATGAATTCAGTTGATATCCTGGAAGAGCTCAGAATGCTAATGATGATCACGACACATTTGTCGAGATATTTCATGAAGATGTAATCGATCGATGATGGCATCAAGTCAAAGAATGAAGAAGCGAATGGCTATTGGAACCATGGGTACGACACAAACTCGAAATCAAGCTTTTTGTTCAAGACAAAATGATATGACGGGCAAGATCGATGTAACCTTAGCTCATCGTCGAAAGTTGTGCTCCGGGATTAAGGACCAGGTAGCATAGTTAAAATCGGCACGAGAATGATATAGCCAAGCAGGCTAGGGATGACGTGATCGAGTTCAAACTCGTAAGTAATGAAGGTTACCAAGAGCTGATTAATCACGGTGCGGACTTGAGTCGGTTATTGGTGTCTTTGAGTGTTTAATAACTCAGAGCCCGTGAAAAATTGGAATCAATGAGAATGTAGCACTTGATGAAGAACTCATAAGAAGTTATGTGGTTCCATGATAATCTCGAGATACCAGGGGGGTAATACTCGCCGACAGATCAAAGTAGAGGTTGGACTAGGGTAATGCTCTGCAAAAGACAAGTGCTCAAACTTGCACGAGAAATGAAATCAAGGAGAAACATGGTCGGAACCACTTCCATAGATACAAGATGAACTTATAACAAGGGGATAATTATTTGAAGAGAAGCTTCCATGATAAGGTATACATCGGGTCCATGGGCATGAACACAGGGTTCAAGGTCGACTCCCACGTGTTCAACACATAACCTTTCATTCACCTCTCATATTTCGAAAATGACAATAGTTGTTGAAATTTTTACCTGGTGCAATACCAGATAAGTATGACCCGCGAAATCTTTCGGGTTCACACGGATTAGGGAAGGCATAGGTTCAACCCATCAGGGTATCTTAGGAACATATACCACAAACTTCGGAGTAAATAATACAAGCTCGAAAGTAGAGCATGGTTCACAGAGCAGAGAATACAATTTACCAAAGGCATTATATACCCATGGAAAGGCTCGCAAGGTTATTCAATATGAAGGACACGGCCGGGTAAAATCCGACAAAGGGTCTGGTGGTCCACAAGGGATCTGATGTGAGCATTGGTACTCAACCAGAGGAAGAAAGAATGCAAGGAGGTCAGATTATAGAAACAACTGACTAACTCAAAGCTCAAATGCAAAGGAATTATGAATTCCAAGATAAGGGATCAGAAGCAATGCTCTGATTAGGGGTGGATAAGTTGAATAGCCTTAGGGGTACAATCGATGGCAATTTGGTTGGTCGAGATCCAACTCATGTTTAAAATGACGCCTGAGCCAGAAGGATAATCCTAGGATTCGACTGATGATTGTGAACATTTGCAACTTATTGAATCAATGGACTCAAAAATGATAGTGACCAAGGATGCCACTAGTATTTGTATACTTATGGAATTAACCATAATGCAAGCAAGCAAGAATTTCAAGAACAACTGGTGGTTGAGGATTTTTGAAAGATCAATTAGTATTTCAAAGACTTTGGTGAAACACATGAACAACTGGGGAGAAACAAATCCTTGGTGTGTGTGAGGATTAATTTGTAGGTGTATTCAGGTGACAAGGAACTGTCAGGCAGTAGGCACAAGGATTTTCGGAACAACAACGAGTATTTTGAGGTATCTCGTAATAACAATAGAAACTGGGGACTAAGGTAAGAATGGCAAGTGCATGTAGTTATCTATAGGGGTTGACGGTGGAAGGGAATTGCAAACGCAATGAGCACAAAGTCTTGAGAGAACATCAGAGAGTATCTTTGGAAATCCTTCAGTGCACAAAGCAATCATCTGGAGGGAGGGGCTCTTCGGGAGGAAGTATTTACGAGAACCTAGAGTTAGAGTTAGCAAAATTATTTAACCCGAGTAGATGAGAGATCAGAGTCCCGGAGTATAGACGAGGAATAAAAGATCCTAATACCACCCAAATGGCGACGTGGGCCCGTAAGACACACAACCATGTTAGTAAAAAGTTATGTAATGTCTAGACTCGACTTCGGCCAAGGAGTGTGGAAGGGGGATTCCTACAGGCAGTCGGCTCTGATACCAACTTGTGACGCCCCCGATTTGACCGTACACTAATCATACACGCAAACGTGTACGATCAAGAACAATGACTCACGAGAAGATATCACAACACAACTCTACAAATAAAATAAGTCATACAAGCATCATATTACAAGCTAGGGGCCTCAAGGGCTTGTATACAAGAGCTCGATCATAGACGAGTCAGCGAAAGCAACAATATCTGAGTCCAGACATAAGTAAACAAGTTTGCCTTAAGAAGGCTAGCACAAACTGGGATACAGATCGAAAGAGGCGCATGCCTCCTGCCTGGGATCCTCCTAAACTACTCCTGGTCGTCGTCAGCGGGCTGCACGTAGTAGTAGGCACCTCCTGAGTAGTAGTAGTAGTAGTAGTAGTAGTAGTAGTAGTAGTAGTAGTAGTAGTAGTAGTAGTAGTAGTAGTAGTAGTAGTGGTAGTCGTCATCGACAGTGGTATCTGGCTCTTGGGCTCCATCGTCTGGTCGCGGCAATCGAGTAGAGAAAAAGGGAAAAGGGGGAGCAAAGCAACCGTGAGTACTCATCCAAAGTACTCGCAAGCAAGGAGCTACACTACATATGTATGCATTGGTATCAAATGGAAAAGGGGGTATCATATGTGTACTGAACTGCAGAATGCCAGAATAAGAGGGGGATAGCTAGTCCTTTCGAAGACTACGCTTCTGGCAGCCTCCGTCTTGCAGCGTGTAGAAGAGAGTAGATGGTAAGTCCACCAAGTATCATCGCATAGCATAATCCTACCCGGCGATCCTCTCCTCGTCGTCCTGTTAGAGAGCGATCACGGGGTTGTATCTGGCACTTGGAAGGGTGTATTTTAGTAAGTACCCGGTTCTAGTTGTCATAAGGTCAAGGTACAACTCCAAGTCGTCATGTTACCGAAGATCACAGCTATTCGAATAGATTAACTTCCCTGCAGGGGTGCACCACATTTCCCAACACGCTCGATCCCCTTTGTCCGGACACACTTTTCTGGGTCATGCCCGGCCTCGGAAGATCAACACGTCGTAGCCCTACCTAGGCACAACAGAGAGGTCAGCACGCCGGTCTAAATCCTATGGCGCAGGGGTCTGGGCCCATCGCCCATTGCACACCTGCACGTTGCGTACGCAGCCGGTGAACAGACCTAGCCTCCCTTATACAAGAGCTGGCATTCCAGGCCAACCTGGCGTGCGCCGCTTAGTCGCTGACATCACGAAGGCTTCGGCTGATACCACGATGTCGAGTGCCCATAACTGTTCCCGCGTGGTTGGTTAGTGTAACACCCTCAATGCGACTATATCTCCCACGTGTCGAGGCACGACTTAGAGGCATAATCGCATTGAAGGCATATGTCGCAAGTGAGGTAATCTTTACACAACCCATGTAATATAATAAGGAAAAGGATACATAGTTGGCTTACAATCGCCACTTCACACAATTGCATGAATAAAGCATTACATCAATCAAATACACTCATGGTCCGACTACGGAACCAAAATAAAAGAAGAACCCCAAATGCGACAAAGGTCCCCGATCGACCCCAACTGGGCTCCACTACTGATCAACTAGAACGAAACAACACAAATGAACAAGGTCTTCAACGAGCTCCTCCTGAGCTTGGTTGCGTCATCTGCTCGGACTCATCGGCACCTGCAAGCTGGTTTTGGAAGTATCTGTGAGCCACGGGGACTCAGCAATCTCGCACCCTCGCGATCAAGACTATTTAAGCTTATGGGTAAGGTAAAGGTATGAGGTGGAGCTGCAGCAAGTGACTAGCATATATGGTGGCTAACATACGCAAATGAGGGCGAGAAGAGAAGGCAAAGCACGGTCGATAAAGTATGATCAAGAAGTGATCCTAGACTACCTACGTCAAGCATAACTCCAACAACCGTGTTCACTTCCCGGACTCCGCCGGAAAGAGACCATCACGGTTACACACGCGGTTGATTCATTTTAATTAAGGTCAAGTTCAGGTTTTCTACAACCGGACGTTAACAAATTCCCATCTGCCCATAACCGCGGGCACGGCTTTCGAAAGTTCAAATCCCTGCAGGGTGTCCCAACTTAGCCCATCACAAGCTCTCATGGTCAATGAAGGAATAGACCTCCACCCGAGACGTTCCGATCAGACTCGGTATCCTGGTACAACAAGACATTTCGACAGGGTAAAACTAAACCAGCAACACCGCCCGATGCGCCGACATCCTGATAGGAGCTGCACATATCTCATTCTCAGGGCAACACCGGATGAGACATCCTACGAGTAAAACCAGCCCTCAAGTTTCCCCGAGGTGGCCCCGCAGTCTACTCAGTTCGGACCAACACTTAGACAAGCACTGGCCCGGGGGGTTAAAATAAAGATGACCCTCGGGATGCGCGACTCCCAAGGGAAAAAGGCTAGGTGGCAAATGGTAAAACCAATGTTGGGCATTGCTGGAAAAGCTTTACTTAAGGCGAACTGTCAAGGGGTTCCCATTATAGCCCAACCGCGTCAGGGACGCAAAATCCGGGAACATAACACCGATATGACGGAAACTAGGGCGGAAAGAGTGGAACAAAACACCAGGCATAAGGCCGAGCCTTCCACCCTTTACCAAGTATATAGATGCATTAATTAAATAAGATATATTGTGATATCCCAACAAGTAAAACATGTTCCAACAAGGAACGGCTCCAATCTTCACCTGCAACTAACAACGCTATAAGAGGGGCTGAGCAAAGTGGTAACATAGCCAACCAACGGTTTGCTAGGACATGGTGGGTTAGAGGTTGAACATGGCAATTTGGGAGGCTGACAAGCAAGTGGTAGGCATCGTAGCAATGGCATAGCAAAAGAGCGAGCAAACTAGCATAGCAAAGATAGTAGTGATTTCGAGGGTATGATCATCTTGCCTGAAATCCCGCAAGGAAGAAGAACGAGTCCATGAAGAAGACAAACGAACATAGATGAACGGGTCCTCACAAACGCGACATTATCGGAACTAACCCGAAGAAGCAATCACCGGAAAAGAAGCACACAACATAGTCAACAACCAACACATCAACATGGCATGATGCACAATTAAGTATGATGCATGTCCGGTTTAATGAGGTATGGCATGACAAAGAGCACAAACAATCCTACAAATTAAGTGGCGCTCAATATGCAACGAGTTGCATATTGACGAAACACCACATGACTTATTTAGTTCGATCTCGTTTATGTACCCAACAATATTAAATGTTGTTAAACATGGCAAGAGGGTGAAGCAAATGAAAACTACCCAACTAGTCAAGTTTAAATGAGGCCGGAAACAACGAACAACAATTTCGGTAAATCCCCATGAGCATAAATTAGGTTTGGTACTGTTCTGCCCTAAACATAATTTTAGATTTGTTAAACATGCAAGATGATGCCACCATGTTAAACTAGGCAAAATTCTACCCCATTTACATATAAAGTTTATTAAAATCGGAGTTACGGTTATTTAGTTATGAATTAAACCGTTTTACATGGCAATATGGGAAAATATATGCAAACAACATTTTAAACATATTTAATATAGATGAAAGTTGCACACAAAATGAAACTACACAAAATTCTAAGCATCTTACATATATAACATGTTTTATTTAGACGCATGGACATTTGGTTATTAACAAAACAAAATAGTGGCATTCCTGTAATTATGCATGCACTGGAATAAAAGGAAAAAACGTCAGCAGGGAAAGGAAAAAAATAGCCGGGCCGGATCTGGTCTACCGGGCTGCACAGGACAGAGGGCGTTGGGTGTCCTCACCTAGTGGGCTGAGGCCCAGTTGGTGGGAGGCAGGGCTGGCAGATCACGGCTGGGCCTAGGAGGCGCTGCGAAAGAGGCGAAGCAGGGGTGCGGCAGCCCACGCAGAAAGGCGATGCGTCAACAGCGCGGACGAGCGCTCTGCTCGACTGAACAAAACAGACAGCAGCTGGGCACGAGGTTCAGAGAGGCAGCAGCAGCGGCGAATACGAGAGGTCCAGGAGGACTCCGGTGAGGCGGGCGGCGACATGGAGGCAGGGAAGAGGCTGGGATCGCAGGGCCTTGACGCGGGATGCGGTCAACGGACGCACAGAGGAGCAGTTGTGGGGCTTGGCGAACTGCTGCCGTTGTTGTGGCGATGAGGCAGCGAGTCGAGGAACTTGGCGCCCGGCAAGGGAACGATAAGGCAGCAGGGACACGGCGGGAACGACGCGGGAATGGAGGCAGGGCACGGATCCGAGGCGCGGGACAGAGGAGGTACGGGTGAGGTCCCCATCGAGGTCCGCCGGCATGGGACGGTTCAAGGACTGGTGCTCCTGCAGGGGAACATAGGGACGAGAGGGAGATTAAGGCATAGAGAAGAAGAATGGGAGGAAGGAGAGGGGCGACGAGCAGTTCCTGCTGGGGCTCCGGTGAGGCTGTGCTCGAGGTCGTCGGCGCTGCACGAAGATGGAGGAGCTCAGGTTCCTCCCGATCTGGACCTCAAGTGAGGCTGCGGGCGCTAAGACCTGATGAGGTCAGGGCGAGCGAAACAGGGGTGAACAGGGGCCCGGCGGCATGCTTCGGCGGGTGATGGCGCGAGACTTGGGGTGGATTCGCCGGGGACTGGCCGGAACGGAGCAGGTCAGAGGGGGTAGTCGCGGATCCGGCGAGGAGCGGCAGCGCTTTGAGCTCCTAATGGCCGGGAGGCAGTGCACGGGCGCGAGGAAGAGCTTGGTGGTGCGGGAGGATTTGGGTCGGGGCAAGGTGGAAGCTGCCGATTGGGGTGGTGCTGAAAACAAGGGAGAGTGGCGGCGGCCGAAAGGGAATGATGGGACAAGCCTCCTCGAATTTAGGGTTGGTCAAATATATATCTCAAGAATATTAGTTTAGGGGCTATCTCGTCCCTCCGATCAAGATCGGACGGTCGGGAAAATAAACTAGGGAGTCCAAATGAGGAAATGGTGATGTTTTGTAGACGTTTGGAGATGATCCGGATCCAACGGTAATGACATTCCGGGTCGGGTCCGGGACAACTTTCAGACGCGCGTGCGAGGAGGGCTGCGGGCTGACGAGAGAGGTTAGATAGGGCCTAGTGATGGGTGGGCTGTGTAGACGGTCTCGAGCTGAGAGAAGAGAATAGAGGGAGGCCCGGCATCTGTTTCCGGAGACCGAAAACGTCCGACGTTTTGACCGGCTACTATTGCCGCTATATTTATCCGTTGGGGCGTCAAACGAACTCCGATTGCGATGAAACTTGACAGGCGGTCTGTCTACACTATAATAAGACCGCACACCAAATTTCAACCCAATCCGAGAACATTTTCCGGCCACTTATAAAATAATATTTCGGACGTGCCGCGGGCGCGTGCGAGTGTGGTAGGGGTCAGAACGGACAACGGAGAGAACGAGGAGGCCGGGACGGATGCAAGTTTTGAAAACATGATGATGCAATGCACATGATGACATGATGAAATGCAACACACAAGCGAATGACATGGCAACGACGGCGAATAAGCGGAGGACACCTGGCACATCGGTCTCGGGGCGTTACAGTTAGTGCGTATAGGCCAGTGGCCAGACTCAGATCAAATACTAAGATCTCGTTAAGCGTGTTAATTGAATTATCCACGGATGCCGACCAGGCCCAGGCCCACCTCTCTCTTAGGTGGTCTCAACCTGCCCTATCGCTCCGCCACTGTCGGCGTTCTGGGAACGGGGGTCCCCAGACTTGCCTGCCTGCGGCCTGCGGCGTGGCTCAAATGGGGGCCCAACATGGCCCATCTTCATCAAGCACAAGACTCAAGACCCTCGCGAGGGGCCAAGCCTCGCGAGGTGGACGACACGGCGCATCCTCAGGCGCAGCCTCCTCAGGCTGGCTCGTGAGGAGACGGGGATATCAAGGCGGGGTGCCTCGTGAGGTGCCCGTGACGCAAGCCATGACGATCGAGGATGCCAGGCGGGCGCCAGCGCGCGCAGTGTCCTTCTTTCCTCTTCGGTGCAAAGGGGGCAAGCGCAGCAGTGTAGTACCGCGGCATCAGGCAAAGGTTGCCATATCGGTGCGACGAGACTAGAACCAAGCGGACTACGAGACAGAAGTCACCATGGAGCCCAGCACGGCGTCACCGCAGAGTCTTTCGCAGGCGAAGACCACCTTTAGTCGGGATAAGAGTACTTGCTATCCCCCTTCAAATTAGCCCGCCATTGTTGGCTCCCTTCCCGCTCGATATTTGGGAAGAGGACCAGGGCCCCTATAAATAGGGACGGACACCCACGTAGCAAGGGGTCGGCTTTCTTTGGGTTCGGTTCGCAGAGTTAGTTGGTCCGGCTAGCAAGCAGAGAGAGAGAGAGAGAGAGAGAGAGAGAGAGAGAAGGCGACGGAACTCCTCCTAGTAGTTCGTCGCCCCAGCCAAGAACAGCCCCTCGTGAGGCTGTTCTTCCTTGTATTGCCCATCATCATCAGCCTCAAGAGGCAATCCATCCACCACACACTGGAGTAGGGTATTACACCACAATGGTGGCCCAAACCAGTATAAATCTTGTGTCTCTTGTGTGATTCTTTAGGTGGCTTAGATCTTTGTGAGACGGGGAGGTAGAGGACGTGATTTCCGCGCGCACCCCAGTGTTCGAACCTTAAGGGTCTGCCGGAACCCGAAATCTGACATTTGGCGCCAGGTAGGGGTGCGCCGGAATCTGTCTTCCACCGCTCCGTTCTCCTCCGACCGTCGCATCCATGTCCGACGCTCGTCGGGCCCGCGCCGTGCGCCGGGCCGCCATCGCTTCTCGTGTCGCCCAGACGGCCCCCGTCGGTGGGCGCCCTCGTCGTTCCCCGTCGCCCGCCGTCAACGCCGTCACCGGCCCGGCGAGGGGCGAGCAGCAGGCATCGTCTCAGCACCCATCCGTGTGGCAAGACGGCCGCACTGCTACTCCATCACTCGCACCAGCCGGTTCTTCGTCCCGCGCGCTGCGCGCAACCTTGGAGGCTCGAGCTGCGCTCCTCGCGGCAAACGAGCTCCTGCGCTACCGCCCCGTCGACGACGTCTACGAAAAGTGGCTCGACCACGTCGCCGAGCTTGTCCGCGCCGCAGGGGGTTCTTCCGCACCGTCCGTTCCTCTGCGCCACACTCCGCCCCGCGCGGGCCACAAAGCTCTAGAGGCGCACCAGCCGCCTCCCCTCCAAGAAGATGCCATGGCTCCAAGGCGCTTGGCCCCTGGGCGGAACCCACTCTGTCAGGCGCCAGCGCAGCAAGAACGGAGCTGCCAAGAAGTCCCTCGCCCGCAAGGGGCTGCCAGGGCGCTCCCTGCTCCGGCGCGCCGCGACCCTGCTCCAGCTCCGGCGCGCCAAGACCCCGCCCTGCTCCTAGCTGCAGCGCGTGGGGACCCTCAAGACCAAGCTCTCCACCAACCGAAGCCTTTCGTGGCCACCGCGGGCTGCCACGCCTACACCACTGAGCTGCACAGCGTCACGTGGCCCGGCAAGTTCAAGCCTGACCTGCCTCCTCGCTACGACGGCACAACCGATCCCGCAAAGTTCCTCCAGCTCTATGAGCTGGGCATCGAGGCTGCCGGCGGGGATGAAAAGGTCATGGCGAACTGGTTCCCCATGGCGCTCAAGGAAGGAGCTCGAACCTGGCTCCTGAATCTGGCTCCGGGCACGATCACCTCCTGGGACCAGATGCGCACCCGCATCATCGCCAACTTCCAAGGCACTCGCGACCGGCCACCCGCCGTGAGCGACATGCGCCGCATCAAGCAACAACCCGGAGAGACCCTACAAAAGTACATCCAGCGCTTCAACAGCGCGCGCCTCAAGATCCCCAAGGTGTCCGAGGAGGCCATCATCTCGACCTTCTCCGACGGCGTGCGCGACGTTAAGATGAAGGAGGAGCTGGCGATGCACGAAGACCTCTGCACCTCCCTGGAGCTGTTCAACTTGGCGAACAAGTGCGCCAGGGCTGAGGAAGGATGCCTCTCCCTCCTCGAGCTACCCGCCACGGACCCAGAAGAGAAGAAGCTCAAGGCTAAGGACGCGAAGCGCAAGGGGGCTGTCGTACTCGCGGCAGAACCAGACTCAAAGCGGGGCAATGATCTGCCCGAACCCTCCAGAGGCAGCCGGTACTGTGTGTACCACGACCTCCACACCCACAACACCAACGAATGTCAAGAACTCCGCGTCGTGCGAGAAGGAAGGATCGGCCGTCGCCCTGACCGTGCTGACTAGGGCTACGGCCAAGGAGGAGGAAGAAACCCAGGATGCTGGGAAGATCGCGGCCCGCGCCCGGGGTGATGCGACCAGCCTCGCGAGGACCGCTGGCGGGACCTGCCTCGCGAGGGAGACTGGAGGGATCAGCCTCGTGAGGATCGCCCTCATGGCAATGCGGGCCTACCTCCGCTGCCGCCTCAGCCAAGGAGGAACGAAGACCGCCATCAAGACGAGGGGGTTGGGGGCTTCCAAGAGCCATGCGCAATCTCCTGCATCCTAGGCGGAGCTCAAGCCCCAGCCTCTCAACGTATCTTCAAGCAGTTTGCCCGCGAAGTGAATGCAGTTCTCCCCAGGCTCGAAGCAACGCGCCCCCTCAGGTGGTCGGCGCGCGCCATCATGTTCAGCTCGGCAGACCAGCTCAAGTGCGCAGCCACGGCCGGAGTCCTCCCGATGCTCTGCTCCCCAGTCATCAGCAACATGCTGGTCACCAAGACCCTCATCGATGGTGGGGCGGGGCTCAACGTCCTGTCCGTGGAAACATTCAACAACCTCCAAGTGCCCTATGACCAGCTTCAGCCAACCAAGCCTTTCTTCGGGATCACCGACGGTTCCACAGTCCCGATTGGGCAGGTCCGCCTCCCTGTCACCTTCGGGGCTCGCAGCAACTACCGCACCGAGCTCATCGACTTCGACGTCGCCCACATCCGTGTGCCGTACAACGCCATCCTCGGGTACCCAGCGCTGGCCAAGTTCATGGCTACGACTCACCATGGCTACAACGTCCTCAAGATGCCAGGAAGTGGCGGCGTCATCACCGTGCCCTATGAACAGAAGGATGCAGTGTGTTCCCTGGAGCGAGCCTATCAGGCCACGTCGCTAGAAGACCCAAATCACGGAAGCAGGAGGCTTCCTGAGGCCACCCCCAAGAAGAAGAAGACATCATCAGGCTCGGCCCCTCAGGAGGCAGGCCCCTCAAGGCCCATGTCTGCCTAGGGGGACCCCCCATCCATTGCATAGGAAAGCGCGCCCGGTGCCCTCCTCAGGCAGGGCTCGGGGGCTCTCACCTGGAGGGCCACCGACCTAGCCAGGGTCACGAGGGAGTCGCTTGGGCACCATGTGGAGGCGTGCTTCGAAGCACGTTTCCCCCGGGAAGGAGCCGTGCAAGGAGGGTCAGACCAGCAAGAGTTCGTTAACAAGGCCATTCAAGAACTACAGGAGACAAGGATCATGAGAGGTTGCCGCCGCCTACCAGCTGTGGCCCCACATCCAGGCAAGGATGGTGGGCTGCGCGCCTGTGTCGACGTACCAGGGCTCAATCAGATCGCCACGACGGAGCGTCTCTGGCCCTCACGAGTGGGGCGCTGCGGGGGTCCACCCACAGCTATGTTCGCATGCCCTACGGCCTGCCGAGCATGGCTGCGGCATACTAGCGCCTCATGAGGGGCATCATGGAGGCTCAGGAAGACAGGCGTTCCGCGGCCTTGGCGGAGATGAAGACAGCTCGCGAGGAGTCACCATTGCCTCCGGAGCCTCCTGAGGCCCCGGGGCCTGGGGACTCGTGAGGATCAGCTTCCGCAGCCCACCGAGTCTGCTGCACCAATGCCACTTCGCCGACGACATCCTCAGGTGACATCTTTCAAGTTCCATTCCCAGTTGGGAGCGCCCTCCCAGGGTTGCATCACTCCCAGACCGCGTGGGTCCGTCCCTGCGGCATGTATCCCCTTTTACCTTTAAGTCGTTAGTTTGCCTTGTTGGGGGCGCCCCTCGGGCTGCATCATCCCCAAGCCGCTCGGGCCAGACCCAGCGGCGTGTATCTCCCTCGCGTTTATTTCCGACTATGCATTGCCTATCACGCTTAACTGCATGGTGCCTGTCCGCCGCATCCTTTCTTCTCCATGTCGGCCACTTGCACGTTAAAGGGGGGGTGCCTGAGCATCGCGACTCAGGGCTCTTACTGGCTCTCCAGCCCTCACCCTCTGGCCTTGTCCATGGCATCGCGACCTGGCATACCAGCGACGGTTGAGACAAGCTCGAGGGCCAGGACCCGAGGACGTAGAGTACTGGCATCTAACCAAATTTTGCAGGGACACATCTCAAGATACGGCCCAGTGCCAGGTGCAACCCGCCTAGAGGTAGGGCCTCGTGAGTCCCGCGCTGGCTCACAGGTGCCCAGATACACCTCACCTACTCCAACCAGCGAGCTCTTGAACGACTAACGATCGACTAATGACTGCCATGGCAACCCCATCTTCTTTCTGTGATGAACCTACAGGATCCTTGGAGGGGACTGCGCTAGCCAAGGCCCTCACGAGGTTCCCTTCACCCTCGCCCGTGCGAACCGCTTGCACGTTAAAGGGGGGTGCCTGAGCATCGCGACTCAGGGCTCTTACTGGCTCTCCAGCCCTCACCCTCTGGCCTTGTCCACGGCATCGTGACCTGGCATACCAGCGACGGCTGAGACAAGCTCGAGGGCTGGGACCCGAGGACGTAGAGCAGAAAGGGGAGCAGAGGCGAGGGGGAAGGGGCTCGCGAGGACCTTGCCGAGCGACTCCGCTCCTACCAACACGCGAACTCGACGGCACACCAGGAATAATCCCCGACTCTCGAGATAAGTCACCTCCCACAGCGCTGGCTACCGTGGCACTACCCCCGCACCTAGGGCAATTCCGTACTAGCGACATTGCTTCCCTTTCTCACCAAGCAACGGCTGCTTGGGCACCAAAGGGGACCTCCTGAGCATCGCGACTCAGGGGCTCTTACCGGACCCCGGGTCGCTCACCTCCTGGCCTTGACCACGGCATCGCGACCTGGCATACCAGCGACGGCTGACGCCGCCTTGGGACTGGGACCTGTCGGCGTAGAGCACCAAGCCCTCGCGAGGTTCGAAAGGGAGAACTAAGCTATGACGAAATCAGCAACTCACACAAATCCATAGCAAAGGTCATATATTAACAAACGGGACTACAGACACCTTACAAGCCCCCGTGGGGCGCATTTTGATTCCTCGCAGGGAACGGATCCTAAGGAGTGCTAACTACACGGGCTCCTGCAGAAGATGCCATCATCAACAGTGGGCCGTCAGGCGCCGGCGCCAACCCCATCCAGAGTAGGGTCGGCGACGGCCTGACGAGCCCGCCCTGCTCCGGGAGCGGCGCCGGCTCGAGGGCTCGTAGCTGTCGTCGCTCGTCTCCGGAGTCGCGAAGATTTCGCTAGAGTCGCTGGACCCCCCAGCGCCCCCGCCAAGGGAGCGGTCGACGGGCCTGGCCCTCACCAGGGCAAGGTCCTGGCCACCTCTCCCGCGGCAACACTCCAGCCGGCGCCCGATCGCGTCGAAGACCTTGAAGAACATCACCGCAGTGCCATCATACTCCAGGTGGACCACGAAGACGCCCCTCTCCTTGCAAACCCGGGCGATTTCTCTCCAGCCGCGGGACAAGTAGACCTCGCCCGGGGCAACGACCACGACCTCAGCCTCGGTCGCGAGGGCGCTGCAGCCGGCGTGCTGCAGCCAGAGTTCCAGAGGCCCTCCTGGAGGGATGATGGAGGCGAAGAAGGGAGGCAGACGGATCCAGGACTAGAGAGGAACGACGACGTGGAGCACGAACTCCAGGGAGGAGCCCTCGGCGTGGACTCCAGGAGGAACAACCCACGCCTTCGTGACCCGACGGCGCCTACGACGGCGCCGGCCATGGAGATCAGCATCGACACCCTCGGGGCCCTCGGCGGGGGCGTACAAAGGAAGCGGGAACCCCGGCGGAGCCCGCTCGCACCGGGGCCTCGGCTCCACCTGCCGGTCTTCCTCGCCCAGGCTGCAAAGGGCGAGCCGTTTCTTCGGCGGGAGCGGGTCTGGCCCCTCTCGTGGAGCCTTTCCCTTCTCCGCTGCAGAGAACCGGCGGATCGGAGCCATCCCAGCAAGGCGGAGCAAGGATCGGGAAGAAGGAAAATCAAGGAGAGATGGACTGGAAGGGCACGCTTCGTACAGTACTTATAGCCGGCGAAGGCCAACCGCCGGCCTCCACGATCACAGGTAATCATGACACGATTTGCATGCAGGGACTTGTCCAGCTCGCGCGATCACCAAGGCATCGTGGGGAAGTGGAGTCGCCCACGTCCCATCAACCGCCACGCGGCGCCCAAGGCTGCAGGCTGTTAGGGCCCGCGGCGCTTCGCCCTTGCCCTTTCGCCTCTCGGCACAGCCAAGCCCATGCGCGCCTCGGGCCCGGGGGCTACTGTCGGCGTTCTGGGAACGGGGGTCCCCAGACTTGCCTGCCTGCGGCCTGCGGCGTGGCTCAAATGGGGGCCCAACATGGCCCATCTTCATCAAGCACAAGACTTAAGACCCTCGCGAGGGGCCAAGCCTCGTGAGGCGGACGACACGGCGCATCCTCAGGCGCAACCTCCTCAGGCTAGCTCGCGAGGAGACGGAGATATCAAGGCGGGGTGCCTCGTGAGGTGCCCGTGACACAAGCCATGACGATCGAGGATGCCAGGCGGGCGCCAGCGCGCGCAGTGTCCTTCTTTCCTCTTTGGTGCAAAGCGGGCAAGCGCAGCCGCGTAGTACCGAGGCATCAGGCAAAGGTTGCCATTTCGGTGCGACGAGACCAGGACCAAGCGGACTACGAGACGGAAGTCACCATGGAGCCCAGCACGGCGTCACCGCGGAGTCTTTCGCAGGCGAAGACCACCTTTAGTCGGGATAAGAGTACTTGCTGTCCCCCTTCAAATTAGCCCACCATTGTTGGCTCCCTTCCCGCTCGATATTTGGGAACAGGACTAGGGCCCCTATAAATAGGGACGGCCACCCACATAGCAAGGGGTCGGCTTTCTTTGGGTTCGGTTCGCAGAGTTAGTTGGTCCGGCTAGCAAGCAGAGAGAGAGAGAGAGAGAGAGAGAGAGAAGGCGACGGAACTCCTCCCAGTAGTTCGTCGCCCCAGCCAAGAACAGCCCCTCGCGAGGCTGTTCTTCCTTGTATTGCTCATCATCATCGGCCTCAACAGGCAATCCATCCACCACACACTAGAGTAGGGTATTACACCACAATGGTGGCCCAAACCAGTATAAATCTTGTGTCTCTTGTGTGATTCTTTAGGTGGCTTAGATCTTTGCGAGACGGGGAGGTAGAGGATGTAATTTCCGCGCACACCCCAGTGTTCGAACCTTAAGGGTCTGCCGGAACCCGAAATCCGACAGCCACAAAGTAACAGTCGAGGCCGTCGGGAACCCAGTGTTGGGGAACGTAGTAATTTCAAAAAAATTCCTATGCACATGCAAGATCATGGTGATGCATAGCAACGAGAGGGGAGAGTGTTGTCTACGTACCCTCGTAGACCGAAGCGGAAGCGTTGACGCAACGTAGAGGAAGTAGTCGTACGTCTTCCTGATCCGACCGATCCAAGCACCGTTACTCCGGCACCTCTGAGTTCTTAGCACACGTACAGCTCGATGACGCTCCCCAGGCTCCGATCCAGCAAAGCTTCGGGGATGAGTTCCGTCAGCACAACGGCGTGGTGACGATGATGATGTTCTACCGACGCAGGGCTTCGCTTAAGCACTACAACGATATGACCGAGGTGAATATGGTGGAAGGGGGCACCGCACACGGCTAAGGAACGATCACGTTGATCAATTGTGTGTCCTAGGGTGCCCCCTTGCCTCCGTATATAAAGGATCCAAGGGGGGGTGCGGCCGGCCCTATGGAGGCGCGCAGGAGGAGTCCTACTCCTACCGGGAGTAGGACTCCCCCCCTATTCCTTGTCCAATTAGGAGAGGTGGGAGAAGAGAGGGAAAGAGGGGGCGGCGCCCCTCCCTCCTAGTCCAATTCGGACTAGGGGAAGAGGGGGCGCGCGGCCTGCCCTGGCAGCCCCTTCCTCTTCTCCACTTTAGGCCCATGAGGCCCATTAACCCCCCGGGGGGTTCCGGTAACCCCCCGGTGCTCCGGTTTTATCCGAAACTTCACCGGAACGCTTCCGGTGTCCGAATATAGTCATCCAATATATCAATCTTTATGTCTCGACCATTTCGAGACTCCTCGTCATGTCCGTGATCACATCCGGGACTCCGAACTAACTTCGGTACATCAAAATGTATAAACTCATAATAACTGTCATCGTAACGTTAAGCGTGCGGACCCTACGGTTCGAGAACAATGTAGACATGACCAAGACACGTCTCCGGTCAATAACCAATAGCGGGACCTGGATGCCCATATTGGCTCCTACATATTCTACGAAGATCTTTATCGGTCAGACCGCATAACAACATACGTTGTTCCCTTTGTCATCGGTATGTTACTTGCCCGAGATTCGATCGTCGGTATCCAATACCTAGTTCAATCTCGTTACCGGCAAGTCTCTTTACTCGTTCCGTAATACATCATCTCGCAACTAACTCATTAGTTGTAATGCTTGCAAGGCTTATGTGATGTGCATTACCGAGAGGGCCCAGAGATACCTCTCCGACAATCGGAGTGACAAATCCTAATCTCGAAATACGCCAACCCAACATCTACCTTTGGAGACACCTGTAGAGCACCTTTATAATCACCCAGTTACGTTGTGACGTTTGGTAGCACACAAAGTGTTCCTCCGGCAAACGGGAGTTGCATAATCTCATAGTCATAGGAACATGTATAAGTCATGAAGAAAGCAATAGCAACATACTAAATGATCGGGTGCTAAGCTAATGGAATGGGTCATGTCAATCAGATCATTCAACTAATGATGTGATCTCGTTAATCAAATAATAACTCTTTGTTCATGGTTAGGAAACATAACCATCTTTGATTAACGAGCTAGTCAAGTAGAGGCATACTAGTGACACTCTCTTTGTCTATGTATTCACACATGTATTATGTTTCCGGTTAATACAATTCTAGCATGAATACTAAACATTTATCATGATGTAAGGAAATAAATAATAACTTTATTATTGCCTCTAGGGCATATTTCCTTCAGTCTCCCACTTGCACTAGAGTCAATAATCTAGATTACACAGTAATGATTCTAACACCCATGGAGCCTTGGTGCTGATCATGTTTTGCTCGTGGAAGAGGCTTAGTCAACGGGTCTGCAACATTCAGATCCGTATGTATCTTGCAAATCTCTATGTCTCCCACCTGGACTAGATCCCGGATGGAATTGAAGCGTCTCTTGATGTGCTTGGTTCTCTTGTGAAATCTGGATTCCTTTGCCAAGGCAATTGCACCAGTATTGTCACAAAAGATTTTCATTGGACCCGATGCACTAGGTATGACACCTAGATCGGATATGAACTCCTTCATCCAGACTCCTTCGTTTGCTGCTTCCGAAGCAGCTATGTACTCCGCTTCACATGTAGATCCCGCCACAACGCTTTGTTTAGAACTGCACCAACTGACAGCTCCACCGTTTAATGTAAACACGTATCCGGTTTGCGATTTAGAATCGTTCGGATCAGTGTCAAAGCTTGCATCAACGTAACCGTTTACGATGAGCTCTTTGTCACCTCCATATACGACCAACATATCCTTAGTCCTTTTCGGGTATTTCAGGATGTTCTTGACCGCTGTCCAGTGATCCACTCCTGGATTACTTTGGTACCTCCCTGCTAGACTTATAGCAAGCCACACATCAGGTCTGGTACACAGCATTGCATACATGATAGAGCCTATGGCTGAAGCATAGGGAACATCTTTCATTTTCTCTTTATCTTCTGGAGTGGTCGGGCATTGAGTCTGACTCAACTTCACACCTTGTAACACAGGCAAGAACCCTTTCTTTGCTTGATCCATTTTGAACTTCTTCAAAATCTTGTCAAGGTATGTGCTTTGTGAAAGTCCAATTAAGCGTCTTAATCTATCTCTATAGATCTTTATGCCTAATATGTAAGCAGCTTCACCGAGGTCTTTCATTGAAAAACTCTTATTCAAGTATCCCTTTATGCTATCCAGAAATTCTATATCATTTCCAATCAGTAATATGTCATCCACATATAATATCAGAAATGCTACAGAGCTCCCACTCACTTTCTTGTAAATACAGGCTTCTCCGAAAGTCTGTATAAAACCAAATGCTTTGATCACACTATCAAAGCGTTTATTCCAACTCCGAGAGGCTTGCACCAGTCCATAAATGGATCGCTGGAGCTTGCACACTTTGTTAGCTCCTTTTGGATCGACAAAACCTTCCGGTTGCATCATATACAACTCTTCTTCCAGAAATCCATTCAGGAATGTAGTTTTGACATCCATCTGCCAAATTTCATAATCATAAAATGCGGCAATTGCTAACATGATTCGGACAGACTTAAGCATCGCTACGGGTGAGAAGGTCTCATCGTAGTCAACCCCTTGAACTTGTCGAAAACCTTTTGCAACAAGTCGAGCTTTGTAGACAGTTACATTACCGTCAGCGTCAGCCTTCTTCTTGAAGATCCATTTATTCTCAATTGCTTGCCGACCATCGGGCAAGTCAACCAAAGTCCATACTTTGTTCTCATACATGGATCCCATCTCAGATTTCATGGCTTCAAGCCATTTTGCAGAATCTGGGCTCACCATCGCTTCTTCATAGTTCGTAGGTTCATCATGATCTAGCAGCATGATTTCCAGAACAGGATTACCGTACCACTCTGGCGCGGATCTCACTCTGGTTGATCTACGAGGTTCAGTAGTATCTTGTCCTATAGTTTCATGATCATTATCATTAGCTTCCTCACTTATTGGTGTAGGTGTCGCAGAAACAGTTTTCTGTGATGTACTACTTTCCAATAAGGGAGCAGGTACAGTTACCTCGTCAAGTTCTACTTTCCTCCCACTCACTTCTTTCGAGAGAAACTCCTTCTCTAGAAAGGATCCATTCTTAGCAACGAATGTCTTGCCTTCGGATCTGTGATAGAAGGTGTACCCAACAGTCTCCTTTGGGTATCCTACGAAGACACATTTCTCCGATTTGGGTCCGAGCTTATCAGGTTGAAGCTTTTTCACATAAGCATCGCAGCCCCAAACTTTAAGAAACGACAACTTTGGTTTCTTGCCAAACCATAGTTCATAAGGCGTCGTCTCAACGGATTTTGATGGTGCCCTATTTAACGTGAATGCGGCCGTCTCTAAAGCATAACCCCAAAACGATAGCGGTAAATCAGTAAGAGACATCATAGATCGCACCATATCTAGTAAAGTACGATTACGACGTTCGTACACACCATTACGCTGTGGTGTTCCGGGTGGCGTGAGTTGCGAAACTATTCCGCATTGTTTCAAATGTACACCAAACTCGTAACTCAAATATTCTCCTCCACAATCAGATCGTAGAAACTTTATTTTCTTGTTACGATGATTTTCAACTTCACTCTGAAATTCTTTGAACTTTTCAAATGTTTCAGACTTGTGTTTCATTAAGTAGATATACCCATATCTGCTTAAATCATCTGTGAAGGTGAGAAAATAACGATATCTGCCACGAGCCTCAATATTCATCGGACCACATACATCGATATGTATGATTTCCAACAAATTTGTTGCTCTCTCCATAGTACCGGAGAACGGTGTTTTAGTCATCTTGCCCATGAGGCACGGTTCACAAGTACCAAGTGATTCATAATCAAGTGGTTCCAAAAGTCCATCAGTATGGAGTTTCTTCATGCGCTTTACACCGATATGACCTAAACGACAGTGCCACAAATAAGTTGCACTATCATTATCAACTCTGCATCTTTTGGTTTCAACATTATGAATATGTGTATCACTACTATCGAGATTCATCAGAAATAGACCACTCTTCAAGGGTGCATGACCATAAAAGATATTACTCATATAAATAGAACAACCATTATTCTCTGATTTAAATGAATAACCGTCTCACATCAAACAAGATCCAGATATAATGTTCATGCTTAACGCTGGCACCAAATAACAATTATTTAGGTCTAATACTAATCCCGAAGGTAGATGTAGAGGTAGCGTGCCGACCGCGATCACATTGACTTTGGAACCGTTTCCCACGCGCATCGTCACCTCGTCCTTTGCCAGTGTTCGCCTAATCCGTAGTCCCTGTTTCGAGTTACAAATATTAGCAAAAGAACCAGTATCAAATACCCAGGTGCTATTGCGAGCTTTAGTAAGGTACACATCAATAACATGTATATCACATATACCTTTGTTCACCTTGCCATCCTTCTTATCCGCCAAATACTTGGGGCAGTTCCGCTTCCAGTGACCAGTCTGCTTGCAGTAGAAGCACTCAGTTTCAGGCTTAGGTCCAGACTTGGGTTTCTTCTCTTGAGCAGCAACTTGCTTGCCGTTCTTCTTGAAGTCCCCCTTCTTCTTCCCTTTGCCCTTTTTCTTGAAACTAGTGGTCTTGTTGACCATCAACACTTGATGCTCCTTCTTGATTTCTACCTCCGCAGCTTTCAGTGTTGCGAAGAGCTCGGGAATAGTCTTATTCATCCCTTGCATATTATAGTTCATCACGAAGCTCTTGTAGCTTGGTGGCAGTGATTGGAGAATTCTGTCAATGACGCAATCATCTGGAAGATTAACTCCCATCTGAATCAAGTGATTATTATACCCAGACATTTTGAGTATATGCTCATTGACAGAACTATTCTCCTCCATCTTGCAGCTATAGAACTTATTGGAGACTTCATATCTCTCAATCCGGGCATTTGCTTGAAATATTAACTTCAACTCCTGGAACATCTCATATGCTCCATGACGTTCAAAACGTCGTTGAAGTCCCGATTCTAAGCCGTAAAGCATGGCACACTGAACTATCGAGTAGTCATCAGTTTTGCTCTGCCAGACGTTCATAACATCTGGTGTTGCTCCAGCAGCAGGCCTGGCACCCAGCGGTGCTTCCAGGACGTAATTCTTCTGTGCAGCAATGAGGATAATCCTCAAGTTACGGACCCAGTCCGTGTAATTGCTACCATCATCTTTCAACTTTTCTTTCTCAAGGAACGCATTAAAATTCAATGGAACAACAGCACGGGCCATCTATCTACAATCAAACATACATAAGCAAGATACTATCAGGTACTAAGTTCATGATAAATTTAAGTTCAATTAATCAAATTACTTAAAGAACTCCCACTTAGATAGACATCCCTCTAATCTTCTAAGTGATCACGTGATCCAAATCAACTAACCCATAACCGATCATCACGTGAAATAGATTAGTTTTCAATGGTGAACATCATTATGTTGATCATATCTACTATATGATTCACGCTCGACCTTTCGGTCTCCGTGTTCCGAGGCCATATCTGCATATGCTAGGCTCGTCAAGTTTAACCTGAGTATTCTGCGTGTGCAAAACTGGCTTGCACCCGTTGTAGATGGACGTAGAGCTTATCACACCCGATCATCACGTGGTGTCTGGGCACGACGAACTTTGGCAACGGTGCATACTCAGGGAGAACACTTCTTGATAATTTAGTGATAGATCATCTTATAATGCTACCGTCAATCAAAGCAAGATAAGATGCATAAAAGATAAACATCACATGCAATCAATATAAGTGATATGATATGGCCATCATCATCTTGTGCTTGTGATCTCCATCTTCGAAGCACCGTCATGATCACCATCGTCACCGGCGCGACACCTTGATCTCATCGTAGCATCGTTGTCGTCTCGCCAATCTTATGCTTCCACGACTATCGCTACCGCTTAGTGATAAAGTAAAGCATTACAGCGCGATTGCATTGCATACAATAAAGCGACAACCATATGGCTCCTGCCAGTTGCCGATAACCCGGTTACAAAACATGATCATCTCATACAATAAAATTTAGCATCATGTCTTGACCATATCACATGACAACATGCCCTGCAAAAACAAGTTAGACGTCCTCTACTTTGTTGTTGCATGCTTTACGTGGCTGCTACGGGCTTAAGCAAGAACCAATCTTACCTACGCATCAAAACCACAACGAGAGTTTGTCAAGTTGATTTTAACCTTCGCAAGGACCGGGCGTAGCCACACTCGGTTCAACTAAAGTTGGAGAAACAGTCACCCGCAAGCCACCTTTGTGCAAAGCACATCGGGAGAACCGGTCTCGCGTAAGCGTACGCGTAATGTCGGTCGGGCCGCTTCATCCAACAATACCGCCGAACCAAAGTATGACATGCTGGTAGGTAGTATGACTTATATCGCCCGCAACTCACTTGTGTTCTACTCGTGCATATAACATCAAACCATAAAAACCTGGCTCCGATACCACTGTTGGGGAACGTAGTAATTTCAAAAAAATTCCTACGCACACACAAGATCATGGTGATGCATAGCAACGAGAGGGGAAAGTGTTGTCTACGTAGCCTCGTAGACCAAAGCGGAAGCATTGACGCAACATAGAGGAAGTAGTCGTACGTCTTCCCGATCCGACCGATCCAAGCACTGTTACTCCGGCACCTCCGAGTTCTTAGCACACGTACAGCTCGATGACACTCCCCGGGCTCCGATCCAGCAAAGCTTCGGGGATGAGTTCCGTCAGCACAACGGCATGGTGACGATGATGATGTTCTACCGATGCAGGGCTTCGCTTAAGCACTACAACGATATGACCGAGGTGAATATGGTGGAAGGGGGCACCGCACACGACTGAGGAACGATCACGTTGATCAATTGTGTGTCCTAGGGTGCCCCCTTGCCTCCGTATATAAAGGATCCAAGGGGGGGTGCGGCCGGCCCTATGGAGGCGCGCAGGAGGAGTCCTACTCCTACCGGGAGTAGGACTCCCCCCCCCCTATTCCTTGTCCAATTAGGAGAGGTGGGAGAAGAGAGGGAAAGAGGGGGCGCGCGGCCTGCCCTGGCAGCCCCTTCCTCTTCTCCACTTTAGGCCCATGAGGCCCATTAACCCCCCGGGGGGTTCCGGTAACCCCCCGGTGCTCCGGTTTTATCCGAAACTTCACCGGAACGCTTCCGGTGTCCGAATATAGTCATCCAATATATCAATCTTTATGTCTCGACCATTTCGAGACTCCTCATCATGTCCGTGATCACATCCGGGACTCCGAACTAACTTCGGTACATCAAAATGTATAAACTCATAATAACTGTCATTGTAACGTTAAGCGTGCGGACCCTACGGTTCGAGAACAATGTAGACATGACCAAGACACGTCTCCGGTCAATAACCAATAGCGGGACCTGGATGCCCATATTGGCTCCTACATATTCTACGAAGATCTTTATCGGTCAGACCGCATAACAACATACGTTGTTCCCTTTGTCATCGGTATGTTACTTGCCCGAGATTCGATCGTCGGTATCCAATACCTAGTTCAATCTCGTTACCGGCAAGTCTCTTTACTCGTTCCGTAATACATCATCTCGCAACTAACTCATTAGTTGTAATGCTTGCAAGGCTTATGTGATGTGCATTACCGAGAGGGCCCAGAGATACCTCTCCGACAATCAGAGTGACAAATCCTAATCTCGAAATACGCCAACCCAACATCTACCTTTGGAGACACCTGTAGAGCACCTTTATAATCACCTAGTTATGTTGTGATGTTTGGTAGCACACAAAGTGTTCCTCCGGCAAACGGGAGTTGCATAATCTCATAGTCATAGGAACATGTATAAGTCATGAAGAAAGCAATAGCAACATACTAAACGATCGGGTGCTAAGCTAATGGAATGGGTCGTGTCAATCAGATCATTCAACTAATGATGTGATCTCGTTAATCAAATAACAACTCTTTGTTCATGGTTAGGAAACATAACCATCTTTGATTAACGAGCTAGTCAAGTAGAGGCATATTAGTGACACTCTGTTTGTCTATGTATTCACACATGTATTATGTTTCCGGTTAATACAATTCTAGCATGAATACTAAACATTTATCATGATGTAAGGAAATAAATAATAACTTTATTATTGCCTCTAGGGCATATTTCCTTCACCCAGGTCCACCACTACCTGGGTGAAACCACCTGCCCCTTCAACCCCGAACATCGGAATCACTTGCGGGTACTCAACGAGCCGACCCGACTTTAGTCACAACAAGTAATGTGTATAAAGTGTATAATATATACTCGTGATCACCTCCCGAGTGATCACGGCCCGATAGTATAGCATGGCAGACAGACAAGAATGTAGGGCCACTGATGATAAACTAGCATCCTATACTAAGCATTTAGGATTGCAGGTAAGGTAACAACAGTAGTAACAAGGGCATGCTATGCATCAGAATAGGATTAACGGAAAGCAGTAACATGCTACACTACTCTAATGCAAGCAGTAGAGAGAAGAATAGTGAAAGTGCAACTATCCCTAGGTGGTTTTGGTAATTCATAACAACATATAGCTCATTGAGCTAATGCTATTCCAAGATGATCATTTCAGGAAAGCTCAATGATTGGCATGGCATGGATGGTGAAAGTGGAACCCTCAAAATGCTAAGGACAAAGGATTGGCTCTAGCTCATATGCTCAAGACTCTTCATTTTACATTTTAGTGGTCCAAGATCGCATTGAGTCCATAGGAAAAGCCAATACTATTAAGGAGGGATGAGGTGTTGCTTAATGAGCCTCTTGCTTCAAGTGCTTAATGATATGCTTCAAAACCCTCAACTACTTTCTCATATCCACTCTTGACCTAAACCCAAAGCCAAACTCGGTCATACCGATTCTTTCAGTCCGGCGCCGCCGAGTTTCACTTGTCATAGCCATTGCCAAACCCTAAGCAAATCGGTTCTACCGATAGGGATCTCGGTCTCACCGAGATGGGGTTGCAATCTGTTTGTTTCCTTTTCATAACTTTTTGGTCTCACCGAAAGAGCGGATCGGTCCCACCGAGATTGCAATGCAAACTCTCTGTTTCCTTTTTGTAACTTTTCGGTCTCATCGAAAGAGCAAATCGGTCCCACCGAGTTTGCCTGACCAACTCTCTGGTTAGCTAATTACCAAAATCGGTCTCACCGAGTTTGTGTAATCGGTCTCACCGAGATTACGTTATGCCCTAACCCTAACCATATCGGTCTCACCGAGATTACGTTATGCCCTAACCATATCGGTCCTACCGAGTTGCATGTCAGTCCCACCGAAAATCTCTAACGGTCACTAGGTTTACTATTTCTGTCCGACCGAGTTTGTTGATTCGGTCCCACGAGATTGGTAAATTGTGTAACGGTTGGATTTTGTGTGGAGGCTATATATACCCCTCCACCTCCTCTTCATTCGTGGAGAGAGCCATCAGAACACATCTACACTTCCAACTCATATGTTCTGAGAGAGAACCACCTACTCATGTGTTGAGGCCAAGATATTCCATTCCTACCATATGAATCTTGATCTCTAGCCTTCCCCAAGTTGCTTTCCACTCAAATCTTCTTTCCACCAAATCCAAATCCTATGAGAGAGAGTTGAGTGTTGGGAGACTATCATTTGAAGCACAAGAGCAAGGAGTTCATCATCAACACACCATTTGTTACTTCTTGGAGAGTGGTGTCTCCTAGATTGGCTAGGTGTCACTTGGGAGCCTCCGACAAGATTGTGGAGTTGAACCAAGGAGTTTGTAAGGGCAAGGAGATCGCCTACTTCGTGAAGATCTACCGCTAGTGAGGCAAGTCCTTCGTGGGCGATGGCCATGGTGGGATAGACAAGGTTGCTTCTTCATGGACTCTTCGTGGGTGGAGCCCTCCATGGACTCGCGCAACCGTTACCCTTCGTGGGTTGAAGTCTCCATCAACGTGGATGTAGGATAGCACCACCTATCCGAACCACGGGAAAAACATCCGTGTCTCCAATTGCGTTTGAATTCTCCAAACCCTTCCCTCTACATTCTTGCAAGTTGCATGCTTTACTTTCCGCTGCTAATATACTCTTTGCATGCTTGCTTGAATTGTGTGATGATTGCTTGACTTGTCCTAAAATAGCTAAAATCTGCCAAGAACTAAAATTGGGAAAAGGTTAAGTTTTTATTTGGTCAAGTAGTCTAATCACCCCCCCCCCCCTCTAGACATACTTTCGATCTTACAAGTGGTATCAGAGCTTTGGTCTCCATTTGCTTTGATTTCCATAGCTTTTGGTGGTCATAGCCTTGGTTTCACAACCTAGGAGAGTATGGCGTCCAGCGAGGGAAATTATCACCGTAGAGGTCCTTACTTTGATGGTACTAATTTTGCTAGTTGGAAGCATAAAATGAAAATGCATATTCTTGGACATAACCCCGCCGTTTGGGCTATTGTGTGTGTTGGTTTGCAAGGTGACTTCTTTGATGGGAGAGAACCAAACCGTGAAGCTACCGCGGATGAGTTGAAGATGTTGCAATACAATGCTCAAGCTTGTGATATTCTCTTCAACGGATTGTGCCCCGAAGAATTCAACAAAATCAGCTGTCTTGAGAATGCAAAGGAAATTTGGGACACTTTGATTGATATGCACGAAGGTACCGACTCCGTCAAGGAATCCAAATTGGATGTGCTTCAAAGTCAACTTGACAAGTTCAAAATGAAGGATGGCGAAGGTGTCGCTTAGGAAGTGAAGAGATGACCGATAGATTCATCATCAAGAAGATTCTAAGAGCCTTAGATGGAAAATATGATACCTTGTGCACATTGATCCAAATGATGCCCAACTACAAAGATCTCAAGCCAACGGAAGTAATTGGAAGAATTATTGCTCATGAGATGTCACTTAAGGATAAAGAGGAACTTCACAACAAATCAAGTGGTGCCTACAAAGCCTCATGCGAAGCCCCTACATCATCAAGTGAGAAACAAGACTTCAATGAAGAATTGAGCTTAATGGTGAAAAACTTCAACAAGTTCTACAAGAGTAGAAGCAAAGATAGAAGCTCCAAGTCAAGGTCCTACAATGACAAAAGATCTTCTAGTCGAGAGCGAAACTGCTACAATTGTGGAAGACCCGGACACTATTCCAATGAGTGTACGGCTCCCTACAAGAGAAGAGAAGACTCTCCAAAAAGAAGAAGCAAAAGAGAAGAATCACCATCGAGAGAAGGAGTAGAGATGATCGTTATGAACGAAGATACTCGGAGAAGCAAGGATTCAGGAAGGAAGGAAAAGTCATCAAGGAGCTACACAAAACGAAGACATCAAGCTCATGTTGGTGAATGGGTATCCGGCTCCGACTCCGACAGCCACTCCGAGAGAAGTTATCACTCCGATTCCGAATATACTCAAGATGAAGGTGTTGCCGGTCTAGCACTTGTGTCAACCAACTCCTACGACATATTTGACTCACCAAATGAAGGAATTGGAAGATGCTTCATGGCCAAAGGTCCTAAGGTAACACACCCCGAGTATGTTGATTTTAATAGTAATGAAGATGACTTGTTAAGTGATGATGATTTACTTGTTGACAACTCTAGTGATGAATACTATGATGAAACGTCAATTAATCATGCTAATCAAGATGAAACGAATGACAATGATAAGGAGAAGATTGAGTCTCTAACTAAAGAACTAAACACTCTTAAGTTAGCTCATGAAACTATCTTCGAAGATCATCGAGAACTTTTAAGAGCTCATGAGAAGTTCCGCTTTGAAAAGCTCAATCTTGAGCAAGAGCATGAGTTTTTAAAGGCAATCAATGATGATCTCCACAAGAAAAATTGTTCTTACATTGACAAGCGTTTACTATTATCCACTTACATGCCTCAAGTCAAGTCTAGTAACAAGGACAAGAAAGATTCTTCCTCTAGTAGTAACAATGATCATGCTAAATCCAATATTGTTGCTTCTAGTAGTTCTCTTGATTCCACTAATGATTCTCTTAGCCAAGTTACACTTGAGCAAGAAAATAGCTTATTGAAGGTAATTATAGAGAAAGGAGTGTACAAAAGCCTTGCCAGGAGTAAGCAATTCGAGGAGATTGTGCGCAAGCAAGGAAGGCACCGGAAGAATCAAGGTGTTGGTTTTGAACGAAAGTTCAATGCCAATGGAGTTGAGTGGGAAGAAGATCAATACCCCAAGACAAAGTTTGTTCCTCAACAAGAGAAGTATGATACTTCCTTCAAGGGGACACAAGCTCAAGATGATCTTCCACCACAAGACTACAAGCAAAAAGGCAAGGACAAGCTTCAAGAGGAAATTGATGCATTTGAAGAAGCTCCTAAGACCTTAGTCAAGTGGATTCCCAAGACCACTTCAAGTTCCACTTCATCAAGTATGACTACAACTCCAAGGATTCCCATCAAGATGGTGTGGATCCAAAAGAAGAAGAACTAGAGAGTTTTTGAGGGTGACTCCGCCAACATACTTCACTCTTATCATTTTGGCAAGAACAAGTGCAATCAACTTCCACATCTTGCACTAGTTCAAGGAGTCACAAACCCTCTTGTTGGTAAGACAAGGGACAAGGTAACCTAAAAGTTTTCATGGACATCATCTTGTGTGTGCATCACTCTATGTCTATGGATATCCTTGTTTGTTCCTTGTGGGACTAACCCATGTAGGTATTGAAAGTGCAATTCACTCAAATGGATAGCTCCAAGTGATCTACATCAACATTGAGCATCCACATCTTCAACATCTACATGAAGTCATCATCGACAAAACCCAAGGTTAGTTCATCCCTCTTAGGGGGGATATCACATCTAGGGGGAGCTTTACTCTAAGACTTGAGCTAAAGCAACTCTAAAGATGTGAACACAACAATGCTTTATGTAAAAGTGGTAACCCCACTTGAGCTTAAACGATGAGTATGACCTATGATCAAGTGTTCTCACTTGACTCCTAAGTCAATATACTCATATATAGATGACCTAGTCATCGCCAATTGCTTGATAGATTCTAGAATTCGTTGTGCATGCTTTGTCACATATTTCAATTGCCATTTTATTGTGTGAGCATGTTGGTTGCATATTTTACTCATTCGAGGACATCCACTTGTTGTTTTGATTGTTTGATTTTATTTCCTTTTGCCAAGTGGATGGACAAGAATGCCTAAGAACCTTCTCTAGCTATCTATGCTTTTCTCATCTCAAACTATGTTCAAGCTACATCACAAAATTTGATCAAATCAGATTCAAACCACTCTGTGTGAGGAGCACTCGAAGTCCCCGATTCGTCATAGACTTAAACCTCCAAAACCTCTTTGTGATTCTCGGTCTGACCGATATCCTACTTTTGGTCCTACCGAGATCATTAAGTTGATCTGAATTTTTGATCTCGGTGCAACCGATTTGAACCATTCGGTCACACCGAGTTGCAATAACTGTATACAGTTTTGCATCTCGGTGCCACCGAGTTGTTCCACTCGGTCACACCGACAGGGTCGGGCTATATATAGTCACGGGCAAAAATTTGGAAATTTCTCCGAACCCCTTCGCCCGCGCGATAGCTCGCTCTGCCAACGTGGTCTCCGGATCGTCTCCTCGCCGCCAGCCGCCTCCAGTCGTTGGTCTCCATCGCCGTCAACGGAATTCAACCCCGCTGTTGCTGCCGTAGCGAGTCTCCGCCGAACTAGGGTATGGACTCGATCTTTGTGCTATCCCCAATCTGATTCCTAGCACATTGTGATCATACTGTTTCTAGCCACGATTGATACACTCCTATCCAGTCAATACGTTCGTAGAATAGGATTGATTCAAAAATTTTAGGGTTAGGTTTCCGCCGAAACCATCTCGGACCCATCGAGTTGAAAAACTCGGTCCCACCGATTTGGCTCATGCCATTGCACAAGTAAGACTCGGTCTGGCCGAGAATTACTAATCGGTGTGACCGATTTTGGAACTTTGTGAAACCCTAGCAGTCTCGGTGCCACCGAACTGTGACTCGGTCTGACCGAGTTCACTAGTTTAGGTTCCAAAACTGCTTAGGTATCACCGAGTTTAAAAATCGGTAGATCCGAAATGATTTCTGTGGGAAACTAAAACTAAGGTTTTGAATCATTCTTTTGCAAAAATCTCTGCATTTTGTGATGCTTATCTATTCTACCTCATTTATAAACTATTCACAGGGTCAGCAGTCAGCTTTTTCATCATGTCTGATCAGAGTGACAGCCAGAATGTGTCAGAACAGCAAGTGCACATGAGTGAGGGCACTAGTCCCTCCAGTTCTTCAGATGAAGGCAGCAGGAGCACCCCTAGCAACCTGCCAAAAGCTACCACCAGACAAAGGAAGAAGAGAACCTCAGACTTAGAGGATGAGGACTATGTGGCAGAAGAGGAAGCAACTTCCAAGAGAGTTGTGCTCAAGAAGGAATATGGCCCAGCACAGAGCACAAAGCCAGGGATGAAAATCAAAAGGCCAGCAGGTAGGCAGCCTATGCCAAAGGCCAGAGCCTCAACTCAGATTCCTGAAAAGCCTGAACCCATAGAGGCTGCTGCAGAAGGGAAGAAGAGGAAGGAAAGGGTCAAAAAGACCACTTCTAGAGTGCTTGGGAGATCCTCAATCATGAGAGACTCTAAAGAGGAAGAGGAAGAAGAGGTTGCTGCACCAGCACCTAAGGCACCTAAGCTTATGGGTGATGCTATCAGGACAGGGGCTGCTGCATCAAAGCCCAAAGAAGCACCCAAAGCTGCCTCCAAGCCCAAGTCAGCTCCAAAGAGGAATACAAGGAGCATACCAGCTGCTGAGAAAAACAAGGCCCCAGTGCCTGACATTGCTGAAGAAGAAGGTCAAGTTCTGAGAAAACTTAAGCCCAAGATCCCAGACCACAATGATGCTCATCCTATGGCTGAGGACATGAAAATCAGAAGAGATTCAGGGCTCAGGAAGTGGAGAGAAGCAGATCCATATGCTTCAAGGAGAAGAACTGTTGTTGATTACAGGTTCCACACTAAGGAACAGCAGGACTTCTATGAGACAGTTTTGTTGGACAAGAAGCCCATTGTTTGTGACATGAGATGGGTTGATTGGGAGTACATCAAGGAAAATGAAGAGCACTATCCTGGAGTGTATGACAGCTTCAATGCTTGTGGAGTAGCAGACTTTGTTGGGCAGAAACTCACAAAGTGGAATGAAGAGCTAATCATGCAGTTCTACTCCACAGCACACTTCTATCCAGATGGAAAGATTGTGTGGATGTCTGAAGGTACGAGGTACCAATCTACAATTGCTGAATGGGCTCAGCTGATCAATGCCCCAGAGGAAAATGAAGATGACTTGGATGTCTATGCCAAGAAGAAGATGGACCACAACTCTATGTCCAACATGTACAAGGAAATTCCAAATGAAGCTCTTGATACTTTCAAGTTTGGGTCTATACATTATCTTCTGTCAGGATTGCCAACTATCAATTGGATTTTGAGGCACACTCTGTTGCCTAAGTCAGGTGATCACAAGATGATCAGAGGCCATGCAATCAATTTGCTTCATATATTTGATGTGCCACAAAAGTTCAAGGTGATGAGCCTCATGGTAGAGACCATTAAGAGGAGAGCAGCTGATCAGAAGAGGAGCTGTGGATATGCCCCTCAGATCCAGGAGCTAATTAACTCCAAGATGGGCACGGGCATATACCTACTGGACAAGGAACACCTGCCCATCCATCCAGACTTTGAGGACAATCAAGTTGTCATGAATGAGAATGAACCATCACCAATTCAAGCACAAGCAAAGAAGGAGAAGGCAAGGAAGGAGAAAGCTGCCAAGATGTCAACTCAAGAGGAGGCATCTGAATATTTCTTGAAAACCAAACAAGAGCAGCTTGGTTACTTGATTGCATCCACACTGAGGATTGTGAAAGGACTGGCCACCCTCACTCAGAATCAGCAGAGCTTAGAGAGGATCATAGAACAAAAGTTCTATGACATGGATGTCAAAGTAATAGAGATTCAGTCTGCAGTGAAGCAACTGCAAGATGACATGCAGGAGAGGAGAGGGAAGACTACAACTGATGCATTTGCCAGAGTGCCACGAGCTCCGAGGTCGACTGCAGTGCCAGTTCCTGACACCAGAGCCACCACCTCAGCTCCAGCTACAGCACCAGCCCAACCAGCTCTAGCATCTACCTCAGCTTCAACTCCAACCACGTCTACAGAAGGCTTCGTCCTTGGAGTGATCCAGACTCCACCACCACCAGAAGATCAAGCCTGAGAGTCGATCTAGCACTATGCATTTCCTAGGAACTTTTTGGTAACTTGTTGCCAAAGGGGGGAGAAAAATATATAGATCATAGGCTTCGAGAGAGAGAGTGTGTTGCTTTTATTCTCTCTTGCTTTATTTGGTGATTTTTCAAACTTTGTTTGCTTTTGTGTGAGATACTTTGATATGCTTGTGAGACATTGATGATCATGTGTTTGATCATAAGCTACACTTATGCATGCTTGATATTATCCTATCTATCTTATGTGATCATTCATTTTTCTTGGTGATGAGTGCATGTATTTAATTCTTATCATTTTGAGCGCTCTACCAAGATGTATGTGACATGGAAGAGTAATCAATGATTCTAACTCTTTGTGCATTTGCAGTCCAAAGCAAATCTTAAATATGCACAAATTTAGGGGAGGCTCTTACTTATCACATACTTCTCAAAGCAACGATATATTTCACTCTTATTATTATTTGTCGAAGGTTTGATCTATATGTTGTCATCAATTACCAAAAAGGGGGAGATTGAAAGTGCAACTATCCCTAGGTGGTTTTGGTAATTCATAACAACATATAGCTCATTGAGCTAATGCTATTCCAAGATCATTTCAGGAAAGCTCAATAATTGGCATGGCATGGATGGTGAAAGTGGAACCCTCAAAATGCTAAGGACAAAGGATTGGCTCTAGCTATATGCTCAAGACTCTTCATTTTACATTTTAGTGGTCCAAGATCACATTGAGTCCATAGGAAAAGCCAATACTATTAAGGAGGGATGAGGTGTTGCTTAATGAGCCTCTTGCTTCAAGTGCTTAATGATATGCTCCAAAACCCTCAACTACTTTCTCATATCCACTCTTGACCTAAACCCAAAGCCAAACTCGGTCATACCGATTCTTTCAATCCGGCGCCACCGAGTTTCACTTGTCATAGCCATTGCCAAACCCTAAGCAAATCGGTTTTACCGATAGGGATCTCGATCTCACCGAGATGGGATTGCAATCTCTCTGTTTCCTTTTCGTAACTTTTCGGTCTCACCGAAAGAGCGGATCGGTCCCATCGAGATTGCAATGCAAACTCTCTGTTTCCTTTTTGTAACTTTCGGTCTTACCAAAAGAGCAAATCGGTCCCACCGAGTTTGCCTGACCAACTCTCTGGTTAGCTAATTACCAAAATCGGTCTCACCGAGTTTGTGTAATCGGTCTCACCAAGATTACGTTATGCCCTAACCCTAACCATATCGGTCCTACCGAGTTGCATGTCAGTCCCACCGAAAATCTCTAACGGTCACTAGGTTTACTATTTCGGTCCGACCGAGTTTGTTGATTCGGTCCCACCGAGATTGGTAGATTGTGTGTAACGGTTGGATTTTGTGTGGAGGCTATATATACCCCTCCACCTCCTTTTCATTCGTGGAGAGAGCCATCAGGACACATCTACACTTCCAACTCATATGTTCTGAGAGAGAACCACCTACTCATGTGTTGAGGCCAAGATATTCCATTCCTACCATATGAATCTTGATCTCTAGCCTTCCCCAAGTTGCTTTCCACTCAAATCTTCTTTCCACCAAATCCAAATCCTGTGAGAGAGAGTTGAGTGTTGGAAGACTATCATTTGAAGCACAAGAGCAAGGAGTTCATCATCAACACACCATTTGTTACTTCTTGGAGAGTGGTGTCTCCTAGATTGGCTAGGTGTCACTTGGGAGCCTCCGACAAGATTATGGAGTTGAACCAAGGAGTTTGTAAGGGCAAGGAGATCGCCTACTTCGTGAAGATCTACCGCTAGTGAGGCAAGTCCTTTGTGGGCGATGGCCATGGTGGGATAGACAAGGTTGCTTCTTCGTGGACCCTTCGTGGGTGGAGTCCTCCATGGACTCGCGCAACCGTTACCCTTCGTGGGTTGAAGTCTCCATCAAGGTGGATGTAGGATAGCACCACCTATCCGAACCACGGAAAAAACATCCGTGTCTCCAATTGCGTTTGAATTCTCCAAACCCTTCCCTTTACATTCTTGCAAGTTGCATGCTTTACTTTCCGCTGCCAATATACTCTTTGCATGCTTGCTTGAATTGTGTGATGATTGCTTGACTTGTCCTAAAATAGCTAAAATCTGCCAAGAACTAAAATTGGGAAACGGTTAGGTTTTTATTTGGTCAAGTAGTCTAATCACCCCCCCTCTAGACATACTTTCGATCCTACAAATAGGCGATATCAGGTTGATCAAAGGGGGGGCTTGCCTGGTTGCTCTGGCAATGAGGGGTCATCTTCGATGTAGTCGAACACACGGACATCAGCAACGGTCTCAGAGTCTACCGAAAAGAAGTAACGTAGGGGGAACACAATAAATAACAGAGCAATCAAAGCATCACAAAACCTAATATGGCGATATGCGGTGATAGGGATGACCTAATGCAGTACTAGGCGATGCTGGCGAAGGGGAAAAACATCCGGGAAAGTGTTCCCGGTGATAGAGGTGACCTAACGCAGTACGAGGCGACGCTGGCGAAGGGGAAAAACATCCGGGAAAGTATTCCCGGAGTTTGCCATTTTCGGACAGGTGAAACGGAGGGGGGCGGTTGCATGTTCGCTATGCTAGGGGCATGTGAAAGACGAACGAAAGGCATATTCGGATTCTTCATAATTTTCTGATCATTTTTCATATATAAAACTTTTTCATCCGAGTTACGGGTTATTTAATATGATTTTTCAAAGTTTCATCATTATTGTGGAATTTCTGGTTTTGATTTAATTCGAGTTGACCAAGTCAAATTGACTGGTCAAATAGGGAGGGAGTGGCCCGCAAGTCATAGGCTGTACCTAAACAAATAATGAAAACTAACTTAATTAAATGGGACCCACATGTCATAGGATAACAACTAATTTAACTAGTACTAATTAGCCTCTAATCTAACCTACTCCTAATTAACTGGGCCGGCCATTTGGTAAAGCCGTGCCTCACATACATATGTACGCATAGGCGTACGGGAGTGCCCAGGAGATGCGTGAGTGGCCAAGGCTCACGCAGAGCACCAAGCGAAAAGCAGCAGCAGGGTAGCAAGAGAAGCAGCAGTCTTGTGCCATGCTTCAGGCAGTAGCATTAGCATTAGAGAGCAGCAGCGGCAATAGCAGCGCGAGGACGCAGTCGGGCGGAGCTACAAGCGGCGGTGGTGGCGGAGGCAGCAGCGGGCATCAACAATAGGCAGAGCAGCACAACAGTAGCAGACAACGAGAGGGGCGCGGCGCTGGCGGACGAGGTGTGGGTGCGGAGCAGGTGCAAGGGCGGATGGGCACGGCAACCACGGGCGAGGCGGGGCCCAGGCGCGGCGGCTACGGGCGAGGCGTGGTCCGGGTGAGCAGGGGCACGGCAAGGGCAGGGGCTTGGGAGTGTGGGGCGAGACGCGGACGGCGGGGTGACTGCGAGCTCGGCCGGAGCTCGCGCGGCACGACGAGGAATCCAAAGGGGAACGGCAGGGGATCAACGCGGGACTCACCAAGGGAGCGGATGGCATGCTCGGGGAGGTCCGGGGAGGACGAAGCAGCGTAGATCGACGGCGCGAAGCCCGGTGGCCGTGGGGAAAAACCCGTCGATGCAGTGGTGGTGGTGCAGCCCTCGATGAACAGGGACTTGGAGGAGAAGCGGTGGTCGACGACGGTCCTCCTAGACAATTCCTCAAGCGCCGGGGAGCACGCAGGCTGCGGCAACGGCGATGAAACGCGCGCGCGGTCACCGCGCGATCTTGTGAGCTCGTTTTCGAGCGGATGGGGAGGGAGGCGATGGGGAATCAAGGGGGAACTCGACGAGGGCGAACTAGGGTTTCTCAAAGACGAGTTTATAGGCTGGGGGAAGCGACGTGGAGGGCATTCACGGCCATGGCGCACGGGATATGCGCCACGCACCTCTCTGCCTCCTGTAGCGAGGTGGAAGAAGGCCCTGGTTGGGTCGGGCTGCACTGTTTGTTAGATGGGCCAAGTGCATAGTGCCCCTTTCTATTTTTCTTTTACCTATTTCCGTCTATTACCTTTTCTTTTCTATTTTCATCACTATTTTGCATTGTTCTTCCACAAAAATTGATTTTTTGTAAAACATGAAAATTATCTCATAATTACTATGCAATACTTTGGGGCTGTCCATAAAGTTTCACATATTTTTGGAAAGCATAATTATTTGTTTATTTCAAAATGGCCAAATTTACTACTCTTGGGCCACTTTAAATATTTCTATGGGCATTTGGATAATTCAAATTGTGTTGGTTTCTTCATGAACATTAGTTACTGAATATTTGCAACACAACAGACAATCTTATTTTGCTGTTTGAATAAATATTATTTTTACTTTATTTTAAAATTGAGTTTGACTTGAATTTTGATCAAGTGACAATTGGATTAGTAAAATGGTCATGGCATTGCATCATTACGGAGAGGTTACTGTAGCATGAGCCTCGGGGTGTTACATATTATGAGTGTATACATTTAAGGATGTGCACAGCATAGGTGTGCGGTGTGGTCACACAAGAGCTAAAGAGCTAAACGAAAAGTTAAAGAGAGGAAAAGAAAATAATGGAAACAAAAGGAGAAGAAGACGAACAAAGAGTCCGGCTTTAGGCGTAGAATCTTCGGAGTCTGGCGGCATTCCATGGGTTCGGCTCTAAGCGGTTGTCCGATGCATCACGCACGCGGTACACTCCTCCAATGAGAACTTCATCTATGATGAAGGGACCCTCCCACTTGGGCTTGAGTTTGTCCTTTTTCTTCTCTGGTAGGCGTAGAACAAGTTCGCCAATGTTATAAGTCTTGGCCCGCACTTCTCTGCTTTGATATCTGCGAGCCTGTTGTTGATAAAATGCGAAACAGGCTTTTGCGACGTCGCGCTCCTCCTCCAGGGCATCTAAGTCGTCCTGCCGATCAAGCTCGGCCTCTCTCTCTCTCTCTCTCTCTCTCTCTCTCTCTCTCTCTTCATACATGCGCACTCGATGTGAGTCATGAATAATGTCGCAGGGCAACACAGCCTCTACGCCGTACACCATGAAGAAGGGTGTATATCCGGTAGTGCGATTGGGCGTGGTCCGCAACCCCCAGAGTACGGAGTCGAGCTCCTCAACCCAGTGCTTGTCTGATTCTTTCAAATACCGCACTAGTCTAGGCTTAATGCCGCTCATAATAAGACCATTAGCTCGTTCGACTTGACCGTTTGTTTGTGGATGATAGACTGAGGCATAATCGAGTTTAATGCCCAATTTAGCACACCAGGATTTCACTTCATTGGCTATGAAATTGGAGCCATTATCAATGATGATGTTGTGTGGGACACCATAATGGTGCACGACATCGGATATAAAGTCTATCACCGGTCCAGCTTCGCCCGTTTTCACTGGTTTGGCCTCTATCCACTTGGTGAATTTATCTACCATGACTAGCAGATATTTTTTCTTATGGCTCCCTCCTTTAAGAGGCCCCACCATATCAAGCCCACAGACCGCAAAAGGCCAAGTAATGGGGATTGTTTGTAGTGCAGTAGGTGGCATATGGCTTTGATTGGCGAAGAGCTGGCATCCGACACAACATAGGACCAAGTCCTGTGTGTCTGCTCGGGCCGTCGTCCAGAAAAAACCTGTATGGAAGGCCTTACTTACAAGGACCCGAGCCTCGGCGTGGTGACCGCCGAGGCCAGCATGAATTTCGGCCAGGAGTTGCCGTCCTTCTTCTTCGGAGATACATCTTTGAAGGACTCCGGTAGCACTTTTCTTATAGAGCTCTCCATCATGGACCTTGTAGGCTTTCGAGCGCCGAACAATGCAACGAGCCTCATTCTGGTCCTCAGGGAGCTCTCGCCTATTAAGGTAGGCCAAGAACGGTTTGGTCCATGGGGTAATTACTGCCATGGTTAGATGGGCCGATGGTGTTATTTGGGTGGCCGAGCCCCTGATGATATCGGTATTTTGTTCGGAATCTGGGGGTCTAGTCGGATCCGGACTAGTGTTGCCGCTCTCATCCTGCCATACCACGGATGGCTTGAAGAGCCTTTCCAAAAAGATGTTAGGCGGGACGGGGTCGCGCTTGGCGTCCATGCGAGCGAGGACGTCTGCCGCTTGATTACCTTCTCGAGCCACATGATGGAACTCGAGTCCCTCGAACCGTGCTGATATTTTGAGCACAGCATTACGATAGGCTGCCATCTTTGGATCCTTGGCATCGAAGTCTCCATTTATTTGGGATATTGCAAGGTTTGAATCCCCGCGCACCTCCAGGCATTGTATGCCCATGGAGGTAGCCATCCGAAGACCGTGCAATAAGGCCTCATATTCGGCTGCATTGTTTGAGTCTGTGTATAATATTTGGAGTACATACTGGACCGTGTCTCCAGTGGGGGACTTTAAAACGATGCCTGCTCCTAAACCAACCAGCATTTTAGAGCCATTGAAGTACATGACCTAGTTGGAATATGTGCCGTACTCTTTAGGGAGTTCGGCCTCTGTCCATTCGGCGACGAAGTCGGCCAATACTTGGCATTTAATGGCCCGGCGTGGTTTGTATGTTATGTCAAATGGTAGGAGCTCAATATCCCACTTGGCAATCCGACCCGTAGCGTCGCAGTTATTTATTATGTCACTAAGTGGTACTTCGGAAGCCACTGTAATCGAGCACTCTTGGAAGTAGTGTTGTAGCTTCCGGGATGCCATGAATATCGCATATGCTATCTTTTGGTAATGAGGGTACCAGGATTTGCATGGTGTAAGGGCAGTGGATATGTAGTATACCGGTTTCTGGAGTGGGAACTTGTGTCCATCCTCCTCTCGCTCAATGACGACCACTGCGCTCACCACCTGGTGCGTTGCAGAGATGTATAATAACATCGGTTCACCGACGTTTGGCGCGGCTAGGATTGGGTTGCTTGCTAAAAGAGCCTTTATTTCCTCCAGCCTGGCCGTTGACGCTTCCGTCCACTCGAAGTGATCGTTTCATTGGAGAAGTTGATAAAGCGGCAATGCTTTTTCTCCTAGTCTGGAGATAAAGCGGCTTAAAGCTGCCATGCATCCGGCTAGTTTTTGGACCTGTTTAAGGTCGGTTGGTGTATCCAATTGTGACAAAGCTTGGATTTTGTCTGGATTTGCCTCAATTCCTATATTGGAAACGATGAAGCCGAGCAGCTTTCCAACGGGAACGCCGAAAACACACTTTTCCGGATTGAGCTTAATGTCATATGTCCGGAGGTTGTCGAATGTGATACGCAAGTCGTCGATTAACGACTCGACATGTTTAGTCTTGATGATGACATCATCCACATATGCTTCCACTGTCTTGCCAATTTGCTTCTCCAGGCATATTTGAATCATGCGTTGGTAGGTGGCGCTGGCGTTTTTAAGCCCAAAGGGCATAGTGTTGAAGCAGAAAGGCCCATATGGGGTGATGAATGCCGTTGCAGTTTGATCGGATTCCTTCATTTTAATTTGATGGTATCTGGAGTATGCGTCGAGAAAACACAGTGAGTCGTGTCCTGCAGTAGCATCAATGATCTGATCGATGCGGGGGATGTGGAATGGATCCTTAGGGCAAGCCTTATTGAGGTCTTTAAAGTCGACGCACAGGCGCCAGGATTTGTCCTTCTTTGGTACCATCACCAGGTTTGCTAGCCAGTCCGGGTGTTTTATTTCTCTGATGAATCCGGCCTCGATTAACTTGGCTAGCTCCTCCCCTATGGCTTGTCGTTTGGGTTTGGAAAAGCGCCGCAGTGTTTGCTTGACCGGCTTATATCCCTTCAATATATTGAGGCTGTGTTCGGCCAGCCTGCGTGGGATTCCTCGCATATCAGAAGGGTGCCGGGCGAATATATCCCAGTTCTCGCGCACGAACGTTCGTAGTGCGGCGTCAACCGTTGGGTCCAGCTGTGCCCCGATGGAAGCTGTCTTCTTGGGGTCCATCGAGTGGACTTGGAATTTGACTATTTCATCTACTGGTTTGAAGGAGGTGGATTTGGGACGCTTATCAAGGATTACGTTTTCCCTATCCACCGTAGAGCGTAGTGTTGGGGAACGTAGTAATTTCAAAAAAAATCCTACGCACACACAAGATCATGGTGATGCACAGCAACGAGAGGGGAGAGTGTTGTCTACGTACCCACGCAGACCGACTACGGAAGCGTTGACACAACATAGAGGAAGTAGTCGTACGTCTTCCCGATCCGACCGATCCAAGCACCGTTACTCCGGCACCTCCGAGTTCTTAGCACACGTACATCTCGATGACGCTCCCCAGGCTCCGATCCAGCAAAGCTTCGGGGATGAGTTCCGTCAGCACAACGACGTGGTGACGATGATGATGTTCTACCGACGCAGGGCTTCGCCTAAGCACTACAATGATATGATCGAGGTGGAATATGGTGGCAGGGGGCACCGCACACGGCTAAGGAACGATCACATGGATCAACTTGTGTGTCTAGAGGTGCCCCCTGCCCCTGTATATAAAGGAGCAAGGGGGAGAGGTGCGGCCAGCCTTGGGGCGCGCCAGGAGGATTCCAACTCCTACCGGGAGTAGGACTCCCCCCCCCCAATCCTAGTTGGAATAGGAATCCTCAAGGGGGAAAGAGAGAGAGGGGGGCCGGCCACCTCTCCTAGTCCTAATAGGACTAGGGGAGGGGGGAGGCGCACGGCCACCTTGGGCTGCCCCCTTCTCCTTTCCACTAAGGCCCACTATGGCCCATATGATTCCCGGGGGGTTCCGGTAACCTCCCGGTACTCCGGTAAAATCCCGATTTCACCCGGAACACTTCAGATGTCCAAACATAGGCTTCCAATATATCAATCTTTATGTCTCGACCATTTCGAGACTCCTCGTTATGTCCGTGATCACATCCGGGACTCCGAACAATCTTCGGTACATCAAAATGCATAAACTCATAATAACTGTCATCGTAACGTTAAGCGTGCGGACCCTACGGTTCGAGAATAATGTAGACATGACTGAGACACATCTCCGGTCAATAACCAATAGCGGGACCTGGATGCCCATATTGGTTCCTACATACTCTTTGAAGATCTTTATCGGTCAGACCGCATAACAACATACGTTGTTCCCTTTGTCATCGGTATGTTACTTGCCCGAGATTCGATCGTCGGTATCCAATACCTAGTTCAATCTCGTTACCGGCAAGTCTCTTTACTCGTTTCGTAATACATCATCCCGCAACTAACTCATTAGTTGCAATGCTTGCAAGGCTTAAGTGATGTGCATTACCGAGAGGGCCCAGAGATACCTCTCCGACAATTGGAGTGACAAATCCTAATCTCGAAATACGTCAACCCAACATGTAACTTTGGAGACACCTGTAGAGCACCTTTATAATCACCCAGTTACGTTGTGACGTTTGGTAGCACACAAAGTGTTCCTCCGGCACACGGGAGTTACATAATCTCATAGTCATAGGAACATGTATAAGTCATGAAGAAAGCAATAGCAACATACTAAACGATCGGGTGCTAAGCTAATGGAATGGGTCATGTCAATCAGATCATTCATCTAATGATGTGATCCCGTTAATCAAATAACAACTCTTTGTCCATGGTTAGGAAACATAACCATCTTTGATTAATGAGCTAGTCAAGTAGAGGCATACTAGTGACACTCTGTTTGTCTATGTATTCACACATGTGTTATGTTTCCGGTTAATACAATTCTAGCATGAATAATAAACATTTATCATGAAATAAGGAAATAAATAATAACTTTATTATTGCCTCTAGGGCATATTTCCTTCAGTATCCCACTTGCACTAGAGTCAATAATCTAGTTCACATTGTCATGTGATTTAACAGCAATAGTTCACATCACCATGTGATTAACACCCATAGTTCACATCGCCATGTGACCAACGCCCAGAGGGTTTACTGGATTCAGTAATCTAGTTCACATCGCTATGTGATTAACACCCAAAGAGTACTAAGGTGTGATCATGTTTTGCTTGTGAGAGAATCTTAGTCAACGGGTCTGCCACATTCAGATCCACATGTATTTTGCAAATTTCTATGTCAACAATGCTCTGCATGGAGCTACTCTAGCTAATTGCTCCCACTTTCAATATGTATCTAGACCGAGACTTAGAGTCATCTAGATTAGTGTCAAAACTTGCATCGGCGTAACCCTTTACGACGAACCTTTTGTCACGTCCATAATCGAGAAACTTTATCAGAATGCTGTAGTGCTCCCACTCACTTTCTTGTAAATACAGGCTTCACCGCAAGTTTGTATAAAACTATATGCTTTGATCAACTTATCAAAGCGTGTATTCCAACTCTGAGATGCTTGCACCAGTCCATAGATGAATCGCTGGAGCTTGCATATTTTGTTAGCACCTTTAGGATTGACAAAACCTACTGGTTGCATCATATACAACTCTTCTTTAAGAAATCCATTAAGGAATGCAGTTTTGTTTATCCATTTGCCAGATTTCATAAAATGCGGCAATTGCTAACATGATTCGGACAGACTTAAGCATAGATACGTGTGAGAAACTCTCATCGTAGTCAACACTTTGAACTTGTCGAAAACCTTTTGCGACAATTCTAGCTTTGTAGATAGTAACACTACTATCAACGTCCGTCTTCTTCTTGAAGATCCATTTATTTTCTATGGCTTGCCGATCATCGGGCAAGTCAACCAAAGTCCATACTTTATTTTCATACATGAATCCCATCTCAGATTTCATGGCCTTAAGCCATTTTGCGGAATCTGGGCTCATCATCGCTTCCTCATAGTTCGCAAGTTCGTCATGGTCTAGTAACATGACTTCCAGAACAGGATTACTGTACCACTCTGGTGCGGATCTCACTCTGGTTTACCTACGAGATTCGGTAGTAACTTGATCTGAAGTTTTATGATCATCATCATTAGCTTCTTCACTAATTGGTGTAGTAGTCACAGGAACAGATTTCTGTGATGAACTACTTTCCAATAAGGGAGAAGGTACAATTACCTTATCAAGTTCTACTTTCCTCCCACTCACTTCTTTCGAGAGAAACTCCTTCTCCAGAAAGTTTCCGAATTTAGCAAGAAAAGTCTTGCCTTCGGATCTGTGATAGAAGGTGTACCCAACAGTAACTTTTGGGTATCCTATGAAGACATATTTTTCCAATTTGGGTTTGAGCTTATCAGGACGAAACTTTTTCACATAAGCATCACAACCCCAAACTTTCTAAGAAACGACAACTTTGGTTTCTTGCTAAACCATAGTTCATATAGTGTCGTCTCAACGGATTTAGATGGTGCCCTATTTAACGTGAATGCAGCTGTCTCTAATGCATAACCCCAAAATGATAGTGGTAAATCGGCAAGAGACATCATAGATTGCACCATATCTAATAAAGTACGGTTACGATGTTCGGACACACCATTACACTGTGGTGTTCCAGGTGGCGTGAGTAGTGAAACTATTTCACATTGTTTTAACTGAAGGCCAAACTCGTAACTCAAATATTTTACCTCTGCGGTCATATCGTAGAAACTTTTATTTTCTTGTTACGATGATTCTCCACTTCACTCTGAAATTCTTTGAACTTTTCAAATGTTTCAGACTTGTGTTTCATCAAGTAGATATACCCATATCTGCTCAAATCATCTGTGAAGGTCAGAAAATAATGATACTTGCCACGAGCCTCAACACTCATCGGATCGCATACATCAGTATGTATTATTTCCAATAAGTTAGTTGCTTGCTCTATTGTTCCGGAGAACGGAGTCTTAGTCATCCTGCCCATGAGGCATGGTTCGCAAGCATCAAGTGATTCATAATCAAGTGATTCAAAAAGCCCATCAACATGGAGTTTCTTCATGCACTTTACACCAATATGACCTAAACGGCAGTGCCACAAATAAGTTGCACTTATCATTATTAACTTTGCATCTTTTGGTTTCAATATTATGAATATGTGTATCACTACGATCGAGATCCAATGAACCATTTTCATTGGGTGTGTAACCATATAAGGTTTTATTCATGTAAACAGAACAACAATTGTTCTCTAACTTAAATGAATAACCGTATTGCAATAAACATGATCAAATCATATTCATGCTCAACGCAAACACCAAATAACACTTATTTAGTTTCAACACTAATCCCGAAAGTATAGGGAGAGTGCGATGATGATCATATCAATCTTGGAACTACTTCCAACACACATCGTCACCTCGACTTTTACTAGTTTCTGTTTATTCTGCAACTCCCGTTTCGAGTTACTACTCTTAGCAACTGAACCAGTATCAAATACGGAGGGGTTGCTATAAACACTAGTAAAGTACACATCAATAACATGTATATCAAATATACTTATGTTCACTTTGCCATCCTTCTTATCCGCCAATCACTTGGGGTAGTTCCGCTTTCAGTGACCAATCCCTTTGCAGTAGAAGCACTTAGTCTCAGGCTTAGGACTAGACTTGGGCTTCTTCACTTGAGCAGCAACTTGCTTGCCGTTCTTCTTGAAGTTCCCCTTCTTCCCTTTGCCCTTTCCTTGAAACTAGTGATCTTGTCAACCATCAACACTTGATGTTTTTCTTCATTTCTACCTTCGTTGATTTCAGCATCACGAAGAGCTTGGGAGTTGTTTCCGTTATCCCTTGCATATTATAGTTCATCACGAAGTTCTACTAACTTGGTCATGGTGACTAGAGAATTCTGTCAATCACTATCTTATCTGGAAGATTAACTCCCACTTGATTCAAGCAATTGTAGTACCCAGACAATCTGAGCACATGCTCACTAGTTGAGCGATTCTCCTCCATCTTTTAGCTATAGAACTTGTTGGAGACTTCATATCTCTCAACTCGGGTATTTGCTTGAAATATTATCTTCAACTCCTGGAACATCTCATATGGTCCATGACGTTCAAAACGTCTTTGAAGTCCCGATTCTAAGCCATTAAGCATGGTGCACTAAACTATCAAGTAGTCATCATATTGAGCTAGCCAAACGTTCATAACGTCTGCATCTGCTCCTGCAATAGGTCTGTCACCTAGCGGTGCATCAAGGACATAATTCTTCTGTGCAGCAATGAGGATAAACCTCAGATCAAGGATCCAATCCGCATCATTGCTACTAACATCTTTCAATACAATTTTCTCTAGGAACATATCAAAATAAACACAGGGAAGCAACAACGCGAGCTATTGATCTACAACATGATTTACAAAATACTACCAGGACTAAGTTCATGATAAGTTTAAGTTCAATTAATCAAATTACTTAAGAACTCCCACTTAGATAGACATCCCTCTAATCCTCTAAGTGATCACGTGATCCAAATCAACTAAACCATGTCCGATCATCACGTGAGATGGAGTAGTTTTCAATGGTGAACATCGTTATGTTGATCATATCTACTATATGATTCACGCTCGACCTTTCGGTCTCTGTGTTCCGAGGCCATATCTGCATATGCTAGGCTCGTCAAGTTTAACCTGAGTATTCTGCGTGTGCAAAACTGGCTTGCACCCGTTGTAGATGGACATAGAGCTTATCACACCCGATCATCACGTGGTGTCTGGGCACGACGAACTTTCGCAACGGTGCATACTCAGGGAGAACACTTCTTGATAATTTAGTGAGAGATCATCTTATAATGCTACCGCCAATCAAAGCAAGATAAGATGCATAAAAAGATAAACATCACATGCAATCAATATAAGTGATATGATATGGCCATCATCATCTTGTGCTTGTGATCTCCATCTCCGAAGCACCGTCATGATCACCATCGTCACCGGCGCGACACCTTGATCTTCATCGTAGCATCGTTGTCGTCTCGCCAATCTTATGCTTCCACGACTATCGCTACCGCTTAGTGATAAAGTAAAGCATTACATCGCGATTGCATTGCATACAATAAAGCGACAACCATATGGCTCCTGCCAGTTGCCGATAACTCGGTTACAAAACATGATCATCTCATACAATAAAATTCATCATCATGCCTTGACCATATCACATCACATCATGCCCTGCAAAAACAAGTTAGACGTCCTCTACTTTGTTGTTGCAAGTTTTACGTGGCTGCTACGGGCTTAAGCAAGAACCAATCTCACCTACACATCAAAACCACAACGATAGTTTGTCAAATAGACTCCGTTTTAACCTTCGCAAGGACCGGGCGTAGCCACACTCGGTTCAACTAAAGTTGGAGAGACAGTCGCCCGCAAGCCACCTATGTGCAAAGCACGTCGGGGGAACCGGTCTCGCGTAAGCGTACGCGTAATGTTGGTCCGGGTCGTCTCGTCCAACAATACCGCCAAACCAAAGTATGACATGCTGGTAGGCAGTATGACTTATATCGCCCACAACTCACTTGTGTTCTACTCATGCATATAACATCAAACCATAAAACCTGGCTCTGATACCACTGTTCGGGAACGTAGTAATTTCAAAAAATTTCCTACGCACACACAAGATCATGGTGATGCACAGCAATGAGAGGGGAGAGTGTTGTCTACGTACCCACGCAAACCGACTGTGGAAGCATTGACACAACGTACAGGAAGTAGTCGTACGTCTTCCTGATCCGACCGATCCAAGCACCGTTACTCCTGCACCTCCGAGTTCTTAGCACACGTACATCTCGATGACGCTCCCCGGGCTCCGATCCAGCAAAGCTTCGGGGATGAGTTCCATCAGCACAATGGCGTGGTGACGATGATGATGTTCTACCGACGCAGGGCTTCGCCTAAGCACTACAACGATATGATCGAGGTGGGATATGGTGGCAGGGGGCACCGCACACGGCTAAGGAACGATCACGTGGATCAACTTGTGTGTCTAGAGGTGCCCCCTGCCCCTGTATATAAAGGAGCAAGGGGGGAGAGGTGCGGCCAGCCTTGGGGCACGCCAGGAGGAGTCCAACTCCTACCGGGAGTAGGACTCCCCCCCCCCCCAATCCTAGTTGGAATAGGAATCCTCAAGGGGGAAAGAGAGAGAGGGGGGCCCGCCACCTCTCCTAGTCCTAATAGGACTAGGGGAGGGGGGACGCGCACGGCCACCTTGGGCTGCCCCCTTCTCCTTTCCACTAAGGCCCACTATGGCCCATATGATTCCCGGGGGGTTCCGGTAACCTCCCGGTACTCCGGTAAAATCCCGATTTCACCCGGAACACTTCCGATGTCCAAACATAGGCTTCCAATATATCAATCTTTATGTCTCGACCATTTCGAGACTCCTCGTTATGTCCGTGATCACATCCGGGACTCCGAACAATCTTCGATACATCAAAATGCATAAACTCATAATAATTGTTATCGTAACGTTAAGCGTGCGGACCCTACGGTTCGAGAACAATGTAGACATGACTGAGACACATCTCCGGTCAATAACCAATAGCGGGACCTGGATGCCCATATTGGTTCCTACATATTCTTCGAAGATCTTTATCGGTCAGACTGCATAACAACATACGTTGTTCCCTTTGTCATCGGTATGTTACTTGCCCGAGATTCGATCGTCGGTATCCAATACCTAGTTCAATCTCGTTACCAGCAAGTCTCTTTACTCATTTCGTAATACATCATCCCGCAACTAACTCATTAGTTGCAATGCTTGCAAGGCTTAAGTGATGTGCATTACTAAGAGGGCCCAGAGATACCTCTCCGACAATTGGAGTGACAAATCCTAATCTCGAAATACGCCAACCCAACATGTACCTTTGGAGACACCTGTAGAGCACCTTTATAATCACCCAGTTATGTTGTGACGTTTGGTAGCACACAAAGTGTTCCTCTGGCATACGAGAGTTACATAATCTCATAGTCATAGGAACATGTATAAGTCATGAAGAAAGCAATAGCAACATACTAAACGATCGGGTGCTAAGCTAATGGAATGGATCATGTCAATCAGATCATTCATCTAATGATGTGATCCCGTTAATCAAATAACAACTCTTTGTCCATGGTTAGGAAACATAACCATCTTTGATTAACGAGCTAGTCAAGTAGAGGCATACTAGTGACACTCTGTTTGTCTATGTATTCACACATGTATTATGTTTCCGGTTAATACAATTCTAGCATGAATAATAAACATTTATCATGAAATAAGGAAATAAATAATAACTTTATTATTGCCTCTAGGGCATATTTCCTTCACGTAGTGCGGTTAACTCTTCGGCCGCGGGGGCCTCAGACAGTGCCTCGAGGGCTAGGGATGTTGTTTTGTTTTCGGCGTAGAGGGCTATGTCCGGATCACTAGCAAGAGTGATAATACCGTTGGGCCCGGGCATCTTGAGCTTCATATACCCGTAATGAGGTATAGCTTGAAAGCGTGTGAATGCATCTCGCCCCAACAGGGCATGATATCCACTATTGAAAGGGGCCACTTGGAAGGTTATCTCCTCGGACCAATAGTTCTCCGGCGTGCCGAATACCACATCGAGTGTAATTTTCCCCGCACATCGTGCCTCCCGGCTAGGAATGATCCCTCGGAAGGTTGTATTACTATGCTCGATGCGGCTCCTATCTATTTCCATTTTATTCAGTGTCTCCTCATAGATGAGGTTTAGTCCGTTGTCACCGTCCATGAGCACTTTAGTGAGCCAAAAGCCATCCACAATTGGGTTGAGGACCAAGGCGGCTGGTGCCGGACTGACCGGATTTTTGGTTTGTCACTGGCGTTGAAAGTTATGGCCATGTCGTTCCAAGGATTTATTGTTGTGACTTGGCAGACTTCGGCGAGGTCGCGGAGTGCCCTCTTGCGCCGATTGTTTGAAGCGAAAGTCTCGAAGACTGCCAATACTCTATGGTCATCGTGTTCTGGGGGGAGTTGCTCCGTGGTGTTTTTGGTGAGGATATCCTCGCCGCTCTTGGCCACTTGCCGGAGTATCCAACATGCTCTAAGGCTGTGGGTTGGCATGGTATCTGGTGTTGTGTGTATTTTGCATGGCCTATCAAGCCATCCCTCCAGAACGGTTCCGCGGCCCATGATGGGCTTAGATTTCTTTACTATTGGGTCGGGCGCCCCATGAGGGTGCATCCTTTTTGCCCGGACGAGGGGTTGAGTGGAAACCGGTGGTTCCCAGTGAGTTGCCTGAGTTTTCCAGGCGCTTTCCATTGCGCAGTACTTCTGTACTATGGTTGCCAAGTCAGCGAAGTGTTATATGTGACGACGGTTGATGGCGTTGAGGATTCCTTCATCCGTGCAATTATTGCAGAATACTGAGATCGCGTCTTCGTCACGGCAATCTTTAATTTTGTCTTTGACAAGGAGGAATATGGCCCAAAAGTGATGGACTGTTTCCTGAGACTGATGTCGTATGCACGTGAGATCACGCATATCTGGGTGGGTGGGTGGCTTTAGATCCGAACCCTGACCCAACTTGGGATCCGAAGTCTGAGGAACTTCCAAGCTTAATAGTTCAGGCTCCGGGATATCAACAGATTTTTCAGGTCAGTCGTCCGATTCTAGGTTCGGAGGACGGGGCATGTTGTTCCGCGGATGGGTATCTGGCTCTTCGAGCTCGTAAATTCGAACATAGTTCGTCCTCAATATAGAGGAAGAGTTGTTGATTTGCTCCTCTACTACCGCTATCTGATGGGTGATCGGAAAAGATTTGATTTCTCTCTGATCGGGTTTAAGTCCAATCCGATCATAGTCTATAGCGACCTCCAAGGCAGCGATGCGATCCAGGAGCTCGTTTAAAGACGACAACTCTGTCAGATCCAACCGTTTGGAGTATTCGGGGTCAACACGAAGGCGATTTTCGATGACCCAAGAAGTCATCGTCGGCTTAACGGGCGGACGGGCGGTCATGGTAAAGCGGCCCGGCCGGAGGGTTTGGCCTGAGGTCAGGGTTCCTCCGGAGGTGATACTGTCCTTGATAACAAGATGAGCCATCAATCATGTCTTTGACGTCGGAGAGGAACTCTCAATGAAAGCACCAATGTCGGTGTCAAAACCGGCGGATCTCGGGTAGGGGGTACCGAACTGTGCGTCCAAGGTTGATGGTAACAGGAGACGGGGGACACGAAGTTTTACCCAAGTTTGGGCCCTCTCGATGGAGGTAATACCCTACTTACTGCTTGATTAATATTGATGAATGTGGGGGTTACAAGAGTTGATCTACCAAGAGATCGTAATGGCTAAAACCCTAGGAGTCTGGCCTGTATGATTATGTTTGACTCTACGGACTAAACCCTCCAGTTTATATAGACACCGGAGGGGCCTAGGGTTGTACAAAGTCGGTTACAAAGAAAGGAAATAGTACATCTGGCCGCCTAGCTTTCCGTCCATGCAAAGGAGAGTCCTATCCGGACACGGGAGGAAGTCTTCTATCTTGTATCTTCATGGCCCAATAGTTCGGCCCACGTCACATAGGCCGGACGCCCGAGGACCCCTTAATCCAGGACTCCCTCACTAGTCACTATCACCAAGTTACTGGAACTTCGTGATGAACTATAATATGCAAGGGATGCCGAAAATGATTCCATGAGCTCTTCGCAATGCTGAAATCAACGAAGGTAGAAATCAAGAAATAGCATCAAGTGTTGATGGTTGACAAGACCACTAGTTTCAAGTAAAAGGGCAAGGGAAAGAAAGGGAACTTCAAGAAGAATGACAAGCAAGTTGCCACTCCCATGAAGAAGCCCAAAGCTAGACCCAAGCATGAAACTGAGTGCTACTACTACAAAGGAAATGGTCACTGGAAGTGGAACTGCCCTTGATACTTGGCGGACAAGAAGGATGGCAAAGTGAACAAAGGTATATTTGATATACATGTTATTGATGTGTACTTTACTAGTGTTTATAGCAACCCCTCGGTATTTGATATTGGTTCAGTTGCTAAGAGTAGTAACTCGAAACGGGAGTTGCAAAATAAACAAAGACTAGTTAAGGGCGAGGTGATGATGTGTGTTGGAAGTGATTCCAAGGTTGATAAGATCACCATCGCACACTCCCTTTGCCTTCGGGATTAGTGTTGAACCTAAAATAAATGTTACTTGGTGTTTCCGTTGAACATGAATATGATTGTATCATGTTTATTGCAAAACGGTTTATTCATTTAAGTCAAACAATAATCGTTATTCTATTTACATGAATAAAACCTTCTATGGTCATACACTCAATATAAATGGTTTATTGAATCTCGATTGTAGTGATACACATATTCATAATATTGAAGCCAAAAGATACTAAGTTAATAATGATAGTGCAACTTATTTGTGGCACTGCTGTTTAGATCATATTGGTGTAAAGCACATGAAGAAACTCTATACTGATGGGCTTTTGGAATCACTTGATGCTTGCGAACCATGCCTCATGGGCAAGATAACTAAGACTCCGTTCTCCGGAACAATGGAGCGAGCAACAGACTTGTTGGAAATAATACATACTGATGTATGCGGTCCGATAAGTGTTGACGCTCGCGGCGGGTATCATTATTTTATGACCTTCACAGATGATTTGAGCAAGTATGGGTATATCTACTCGATGAAAGATAAGTCTGAAACATTTGAAAAGTTCAAAGAATTTCAGAGTGAGGTGGAAAATCATCGTAACAAGAAAATAAAGTTTCTATAATCTGATCGTGGAGGTGAACATTTGAGTTATGAGTTTGGTCTTCATTTGAAACAATGCGGAATAGTTTCACAACTCCCGCCACCCGGAACACCACAGCATAATGGTGTGTCCGAACGTCGTAACCACACTTTATTAGATATGGTGCGATCAGTGATATCTCTTACTGATTTACCGTTGTCGTTTTGGGGTTATGCATTAAGACAACTACATTCACGTTAAATAGGGCACCATATAAAATCCGTTGAGATGACACCGTATGAACTGTAGTTTAGCAAGAAACCTAAGCTATCGTTTCTTAAAGTTTGGGATTGCGATGCTTATGTGAAAAAGTTTCAACCTAATAAGCTCGAACCCAAATCAGAGAAGTGCGTCTTCATAGGATACCCAAAAGAAAATATTGGGTACACCTTCTATCACAGATCTGAAGGCAAGATCATTGTTGCTAAATGGATCCTTTCTAGAGAAGGGGTTTCTCTCAAAAGAAGTGAGTGGGAGGAAGTAGAACTTGATGAGGTAATTGTACCTTCTCTCCAATTGGAAAGTAGTTCATCGCAGAAATCAGTTCCAGTGATGCCTACACCAATTAGCGAGGAAGTTAATGATGATGATCATAAAACTCAAGTTACTATCGAACCTCGTAGGTCAACCAGACTACGTTCCACACCAGAGTGGTATGGTAATCCTGTTTTGGAAATCATGTTACTAGACCATGACGAACCTACGAACTATGGAAGCGATGATGAGCCCAAATTCCACGAAATGGCTTAAGGCCATGAAATCTAAGATAGGATCCATGTATGAGAACAAAGTATGGACTTTGGTTGACTTGCCCGATGATCGACAAGCCATAGAGAATAAAATGGATCTTCAAGAGGAAGACGGACGCTGATAGTAGTGTTACTATCTACAAAGCTCGAATTGTCACAAAAAATGTTTTTGACAAGTTCAAGGTGTTGACTACAATGAGATATTTTTTTCACTTGTATCGATGCTTAAAAGTCTCTCCAAATCATGTTAACAATTGCCGCATTTTATGAAATTTGGCAAATGGATGTCAAACCCGCATTCCTTAATGGATTTCTTAAAGAAGAGTTGTATATGATGCAGCCAGAAGGTTTTGTCGATCCTAAAGGTGCTAACAAAGTGTGCAATGCTCCAGCGATCCATCTATGGACTGGTGCAAGCATCTCAGAGTTGGAATATACGCTTTGATGAGTTGATCAAAGCATACAGTTTTATACAGACTTGCGGTGAAGCCTGTATTTACAAGAAAGTGAGTGGGAGCACTACAACCTTTCCGATAAGTATATGTGAATGACATATTGTTGATCGGAAATGATGTAGAATTTTCTGGAAAGCATAAAGGAGTGTTTGAAAGGAGTTTTTTCAAAGAAAGACCTCGGTGAAGCTGCTTACATATTGAGCATCAAGATCTATAGAGATAGATCAAGACGCTTGATAAGTTTTTTCAATAAGTACATACCTTGACAAGTTTTTGAAGTAGTTCAAAATGGAATAGTCAAAGAAGGAGTTCTTGCCTGTGTTGCAAGGTGTGAAGTTGAGTAAGACTCAAAGCCCGACCACGGCAGAAGATAGAGAGAGAATGCAAGTCATTGACTATGCCTCAAGCATAGGTTCTATAAAATATGTCATGCTATGTACCAGACCTATTGTATACCCTACACTGAGTTTGACAAGGGAGTACAATAGTGATCTAGGAGTAGACCACTGGACATTGGTCAAAATTATCCTTAGAGGACTAAGGAAATATTTCTCGATTATGGAGGTCATAAAGAGTTCGTCGTAAAGAGTTACGTTGATGCAAGCTTTGACACCGATCTGGATGACTCTGAGTTTTGATCGAGATACATATTGAAAGCGGGAGCAAATAGCTAGAGTAGATCTGTGCAGAGCATTGTAGACATAGATATTTGCAAAATACATAAGGATCTGAATGTGGCAGACCCGTAGACTAAAACTTATCTCACAAGCAAAACATGATCACACCTTAATGTTCTTGGGTGTTGATCACATAGCAATGTGAACTAGATTATTGACTCTAGTAAACCCTTTGAGTGTTGGTCACATGGCGATGTAAACTATAGAGTGTTGAATCACATGACGATGTGAACTATTGGTGTTAAATCACATGGCGATGTGAACTAGATTATTGACTCTAGTGCAAGTGGGAGACTGAAGAAAATATGCCCTAGAGGCAATAATGAAGTTGTTATTTATATTTCCTTATATCATGATAAATGTTTATTATTCATGCTAGAATTGTATTAACCGGAAACTTGATACATGTGTGAATACATAGACAAAACAGAGTGTCCCTAGTATGCCTCTACTTGACTAGCTCGTTAATCAAAGATGGTTAAGTTTCCTAGCCATAGACATGTGTTGTCATTTGATGAACAAGATCACATCATTAGAGAATGATGTGATGGACAAGACCCATCCGTTAGCTTAGCATAAAGATCGTTAAGTTTTATTGCTATTACTTTCTTCATGACTTATACATGTTCCTATGACTATGAGATTATGCAACTCCCGAATACCGGAGGAACACTTAGTGTGCTATAAAACGTCACAACGTAACTGGGTGATTATAAAGATGCTCTACAGGTGTCTTCGATGGTGTTTGTTGAGTTGGCATAGATCGAGATTAGGATTTGTCACTCCGAATGTCGGAGAGGTATCTCTGGGCCCTCTCGGTAATGCTCATCACTATAAGCCTTGCAAGCAATGTGACTAATGAGTTAGTTGCGGGATGATGCATTACGGAACGAGTAAAGAGACTTGCCGGTAATGAGATTGAACTAGGTATGATGATACCGACGATCGAATCTCGGGCAAGTAACATACCGATGACAAAGGGAACAACGTATGTTGTTATGCGGTTTGACCGATAAAGATCTTCGTAGAATATGTAGGAGCCAATATGAGCATCCAGGTTCTGTTATTGGTTATTGACCGGAGATGTGTCTCGGTCATGTCTACATAGTTCTTGAACCCATAGGGTCCGCACGCTTAACGTTCGATGATGATTTGTATTATGAGTTATGTGATTTGATGTACCGAAGTTTGTTCAGAGTCCCGGATGAGATCACGAACATGACGAGGAGTCTCGAAATGGTCGAGAGGTAAAGATTCATATATTGGAAGGTTGCATTTGGACATCGGAATGGTTCCGGGTGATTCAGGCATTTTTTCGGAGTACCAGGAGGTTACCGGAACCCCCGGAGAAAGATATGGGCCTTATGGGCCATAGAAGGGAGGCTAACCGGCCCACAAGGGCTGGTGTGCCCCCCACAAGGGAGGAGGCCGAATTGGACTTGGGAAGGGGGCGCCACCCCCTTTCCTTCTCCGACTCCCTCTCCTTCCCCTTTCCTCCTCCAGTAGAAGGAAAAAAGTGTGGGGTCGAATCCTACTAGGACTGGAGTCCTAGTAGGACTCCCCTTTCCCTGGCGTGCCCCTTGTTGGCCGGCCTCCTCCTCCCCTCCTTTATATACGAGGGAAGGGGGGCACCCCAAAGACACACAAGTTGATCTTTACCCGTGTGCGGTGCCCCCCTCCACAAATTTACACCTCGGTCATATTGTTGTGGTGCTTAGGCGAAGCCCTGCGCCGGTAACTTCATCATCACCGTCACCATGCCATCGTGCTGACGGAACTGTCCCTCGGCCTCAACTGGATCAAGAGTTCGAGGGACGTCACCGAGTTGAACGTGTGCAGATCGCGGAGGTGTCGTGCGTTTGGTACTTGGATCGGTTGGATTGCTAATACATTCGACTACATCAACCACGTTACTAAACGCTTCCGCTTTCGGTCTATGAGGGTACGTGGACACACTCTCCCCGCTCGTTTCTATGCTTCTCCTAGATAGATCTTGCGTGATCGTAGGCAAAAAAATTGAAATACTACGTTCCCCAACACCTGGTGACTGCCACGTTGCAGATGGTGGGGGTGCAGAGCATCGGGAGCGTGCCAGCGCCAGCCGTGGTTGCGGGGTGGTCCCTTGAGTCGAAGGTGAGGTCGGCCATAGGCGCTTGGTGGCGCTCCTCTCTGTATGTGGGCGGCGCCCACTTGGCAAAAGAACTGCTTGACGTGGCGGTCCGAGGCCGATGCTTGTGATCCGCCGAGGATGGCCGCAACGACATGAGGCGCTGGCGCCGTGAAACGTGTGATAAAAAGGTCGTGCAGCTGAAGGAAATATGCTCTAGAGGCAATAATAAAAGTTATTATTTATTTCCTTATATCATGATAAATGTTTATTATTCATGCTAGAATTGTATTAACCGGAAACACAATACATGTGTGAATACATAGACAAACAGAGTGTCACTAGTATGCCTCTACTTGACTAGCTCGTTGATCAAAGATGGTTATGTTTCCTAGCCATAGACATGAGTTGTCATTTGATTAACAGGATCACATCATTAGGAGAATGATGTGATTGACTTGACCCATTCCATTAGCTTAGCACTTGATCGTTTAGTTTGTTGCTATTGCTTTCTTCATAACTTATACATGTTCCTATGACTATGAGATTATGCAACTCCCGTTTACCGGAGTAACACTTTGTGTGCTACCAAATGTCACAACGTAACTGGGTGATTATAAAGGTGCTCTACAGGTGTCTCCAAAGGTACTTGTTGGGTTGACGTATTTTGAGATTACGATTTGTCACTCCGATTGTTGGAGAGGTATCTCTGGGCCCTCTCGGTAATGCACATCACCCAAGCCTTGCAAGCATTGCAACTAATAAGTTAGTTGCGGGATAATGTATTACGAAACGAGTAAAGAGACTTGCCGGTAACGAGATTGAACTAGGTATTGAGATACCGACGATCGAATCTCGGGCAAGTAACATACCGATGACAAAGGGAACAATGTATGTTGTTATGCGGTCTGACCGATAAAGATCTTCGTAGAATATGTAGGAGCCAATATGAGCATCCAGGTTCCGCTATTGGTTATTGACCAGAGACGTGTCTCGGTCATGTCTACATAGTTCTCGAACCCGTAGGGTCCGCACGCTTAAAGTTCGGTGACGATCGTAATTAGGGTTTTTGTGTTTTGATATACCAGAGGTTGTTCGGAGTCCCGGATGTGCTCACGTACATGACGAGGAGTCACAAAATGGTCGAGACATAAAGATTGATATATTGGAAGCCTATATTTGGATATCGGAAATGTTCCGGATGAAATCGGGATTTTACTGGAGTACCGGGGGGTTACCGGAACCCCCTCGGGGGTTAATGGGCCTACATGGGCCCTAAGGGAGAAGAGGAGGGCCGGCCAGGGCAGGTCGCACGCCCCCTCCCTCCTAGTCCAAATAGGACAAGGAAGGGGGGGCGCCCCCTTTCCTCTTTCCCCCTTCCCCTTTCCTTCTCCAACAAGGCAATAGGGAGAAGTCCTACTCGCGCACCCCTAGGGTCGGCCGCACCTCCCCATCTCCCTCCTTTATATACGGGGGCAAGGGGGCACCCCATGACACACAAGTTGATCTTCGTGATCGTTCCTTAGCCGTGTGCGGTGCCCCCTTCCACCATATTCCACCTCGGTCATATCGTAGCGGTGCTTAGGCGAAGCCCTGCAGCGGTAGAACATCATCACCGTCATCACGCCGTCGTGCTGACGAAACTCTCCCTCAACACTCGGCTGGATCGGAGCTCGAGGGACGTCACCGAGTTGAACGTGTGCAGAACTCGGAGGTGCCGTACGTTCGATACTTGGATCGGTCGGATCGGGAAGACGTATGACTACTTCCTCTACGTTGTGTCAATGCTTCCGTTGCCGGTCTACGAGGGTACGTAGACAACACTCTCCCCTCTCGTTGCTATGCATCACCATGATCTTGCGTGTGCGTAGGAAATTTTTTGAAATTATTACGTTCCCCAACAACAGCTCCTCCCAGGAGGCCACTGAAGACTCCGGCAAGCCCATGAGCCAGGCGCGCGACACGCCCGTGAGGGCCATGGGTAGCCAGTTTGCCATTGCCTTGTCATTGCCGCCAGCCACCAAAACAGCCTCCGCGTATGCCTAGAGAAACCCCGTCGGGTCCGCACGCCGTCGTAATGAGGCGACAGCTCCGGTCTGAACTTGGGCGGCTACTGCACCCGCCGCAAGGCAGGGGTGAAAGCTCTGAGACCCACGGCTCCCCCGAACACACCCATCGGTCCGGTCGGTGGTGCGACGCCCGCCATGAGAGCCAAACGGCGTGGTGGAGTGTGGCGAGCGGAGAGGCGAATCTTCAACGCACCCCTACCCAGCGCCAAATGTCAGATTCTCGGCTCCGCAGACCCTGGATAGATTCGAACTCTAGGGTATGTGCGAAGAACTCGACCTCCCTAGCCTGCCTACTCGTCGATCTCACAGCCTGGCTCAATGAACAGGAAGGAAACAAGACAAGGCAGTTTATCCAGGTTCGGGCCACCTTGCGGTGTAAAACCCTACTCCTACTTTGTGGTGGATTAGCCTCGAGGTGGGCTGAGGATGAACTAGTAGAGTACGAGAACAACCTCACGAGGTGTGTTCTTGTGTGGGTGTGAGCTGGTGAGGGAGGAGTGGATTCGACCCCCCTCTATGGTAGTAGCTAGGCTATATTTATAGTGGCCTTGGTCCTCTTCCCCCAAAATGAAGGCGGGAAGGGATCCCCACAACGGCTAAATTCGAAGGGGGACAACTAGTACATCTTATCCTGACGAAAGGTGGTCTTCGCCTGCAAAGCTTCTGGTCGTGACGCCGTGGTGGGCTCGGTGATGACCTTCGTCCTGCCATCCCGAGGGTCTTGGTCTTGTTGCATGAGAATGGAAACCTTTGGCTGATTCATCGGGACTCCATACCCGCGCTTGCCTCCTTAGTACCAAAGAGAAAACTGTTGTACTGCGCCCGCTGGCGCCCGCCTGGCCTTGGTCGTCATGGCTTGCGTCATCCGAACCTCACGAGGTGGAAAGCTTGCATAGAGATCTCCGCTCCTCAGGAGCCAGCCTGAGGAGGCCGCTCCTCCTGGAGGTCTTGGTGTCGTCCGCCTTGCGAAGCTTGGCCCCTCGCGAGGGTCTTGTGTTGGTGACGCTGAAGGTAGGCCATACCAGGCCGTCGGTGGAGCCACATTGTGGGCCGCGGGCAGTCAAGTCTGGGTACCCCCGTTCCCAGAACGCCGACAGTTACAATCCCTCCAACATCAATCATATGACCATTCATTAAAAAAATGAATCTCCAACTAATTTTGTGATGAACTAGGGTTCATATGGAAACTACATAGAATCTCTCCAACTAGTTACTAGAGTTCATATTCAACTCCATACATCATATAGAATCAAGCTAAACAAACCTAGCATCAATCAAAATTAAAATCTAGTAGGAAAATAGGGTTTATTTGGACCAAATAATGCATCGAATCGAATGCTTTTTGACTAAAACTAATTGGAGGGATTGAGAGAGCTTACTTTTCTCGTTTTGGAGCCATATCGATCCGCAAAATGGTGAAGAAACGAAGAAGATCAGAGGAGGGGAGTGGGGGGAGGGGTGCTCTCTATTGGTAGGCGACGCGGCGCAGTCGCGGGAGAGAAGATGGGGGCTGGAGTTCGTGGGTGGGCCCCGCGCCCCGGTCTTTAGCGGTAGGGTTGCATAGCCTACCGCTTAGGACTCTGGCGGTAGGGTGGGCCGCAGGAGACGTCTGTCGTTTACTCGGGTTGACGTGGATGAGTGAGCTATCGCCTAGACTTCTAGCGCTAGCCTTTACAACCCTACCTTTAAGGACCCTGGCGATAGGAAAAAGGCTCAAATCTCGAAAAACTTTCAAACCGGGGTCAAATCCGGCTAAACTTTTCGAAAAAGGTCAAAACACAAAAATTAGCCATGTGTGAAGAACTTTGTGTGATGTGATGAAGAACTGCCGCTTGATCGTCAACAATTTCTGGCGCGGATGTTTTTATTATTAAATTTGCAGTATCGTTTTAGAGGATCTGTTCAGTCATTGTTTGCGCGATACCGTAAATCAGTATATCCCTCAAACGTTTTTTGCGGTACCGATTTATAGCTGATCTGGAGATGCTCTAAGTGTGATTCAGAAAAAGTACGAGAGAGTTAGCAGCAGCAAGTCAATAAAGACAAACTAGGGTGGGTGTCGGCCGAGGAAGCGAGAGAAAGAGGAGCGCACGGAAGGTGTCTTCTTTCGAGAGGGAGAGGGGAGAGACCAAGGGAAGCTTCGCCGAGGATGGCCGCCGTCCCTCCGCCGGAGACCGCGCTCTCCTCCGCGGCGGACGGCTCGGATGACGAGGATGGGGACCAGTGCCGCATCTGCCGCTTCCCAGCCGAGGCGGATCGCCCTCTGCGCCGCCCCTGCGCCTGCAGCGGCAGCATCAGGTTCGTCCACGACGACTGCCTCCTCCGATGGCTCGCCACCAGCCGCCAATCCCGGTGCGAGGTATCCCTCTAGTCTTCGCCTCCGCCTGCCCTCTCTCGGCATCGATCATATCCGCCATGAATGGTCCATGCCCTTGTTTGCTAATTTCGATTCATGCTGTTGCTGTGTGGTTTGCGCTTAGCTTAATCTCCGAGTTCCAATTCGACGCGATGCTCATGTTCCTCTGCTCCTTCGATCAGGTGTGCAGCCGCGAGATCACCATCAGCCCTCTCTACGCTCCAAACGCCCCTGCGAGGCTGCCCCTTTCCGAATTCATGCTCGGCTTGGCCAACAAGGTCATGGGTTGGGTTATCGTGCTGCTCTCCCTCGTCGTCGCGGTCCTCGTCTGGGAATTCATCATGCCCGTTACCACTCTCTGGACATGGCGTCTCGCTCTCTCCAGGAGCTTTGCTCAAGTGCGACACCTGCTCTCCCTCCGGCTCTCCGCCACCTCCTTCTTTGCAGATGGGTTCTACAGGTTCAGGTTCATGCCTTCCGTGGATACCATATTCGCCTGTGTTTCTATCAGAAGAGCCTTCGTCAGGGACCTTGGCCATTTTAGACAGCTTAACGGGCTCGCCAGAATTGGTGCTGATGCTGTTGCTCCATTTGCTCTCTGGGTTGCTCGCCTGGAAACTCACCTTCAGAACAGATTTGGGGGATTGGATAGCCTGCAAGTCCTTGCGCTGCATACTGTGGAAGCTTCCTTGATGGTACGCTTCTTGTTTTGATCTCCCCACTGTCCTCTGACTGTACATTTATCGTTTTCCTTTTCTGAGGGAACGTCCACAAGCTTTGCACATCTTATGACTAAGTAGAGAAGCAAATTCTAATTCACAAGAGCCTGGCATTAAGGGTTTTTTCATCCAACACCAACTACTGTTTCTTGTTTACTGTGATGGGAGGATTCTACATTCTACCTGCAGGAGTAGAATACTGATTAATGAAGTTATATTCTAGAGATTAAGCACATCTTGTCATGGTTTTGCTTAACACTGGTCATAGTAGAGTATAACTTCAGTTCAAAGGGAAGATGCCGCTTACGGTCCTGGCTATTGCTAGTAATAGCAAAACTTAAATGATTTGGTCATCACATGGACCAAAATAGTACGAGTTCTTTTGTAAAACTGGATGGCGTTCAGTTCTTTACCTTTTTCCTACCCTGCAATTGGGCGAGACATCATCAATATGGTTTGCTGTCCATCAGTCTGGACCCTGGAGGCGTAGAAAGTGCAATGTTGGATGACTATTCCTAATATGTAGGTTTAGGATTTCTTAGGCCATTATTTTGAGTGCACCTCCATGAGTGGCTAACCTTGTCCTCCTTGGTGCTTTAATCATTGTGTTGTTGCTGTAGCTTTTGTTACCTTGTTGGGCTAGTTCCACCATGGTTTTAATTAACATTTTTGGACAATGCTTCAACACCACATGTGGATGCTTTATTACTTTTGTAGGATGGAGGCTTCAGATATCTTCTGCTTATCTTTTTTAATATACTTAATTGCGGAAAATTCTAACTAAATCATTTTCTATTCAGGTGGTAATAGTTGATATAGGCATTGCTTTCATGTTTGGTTTTGTTCCCTTCACGTTGGGAAGGATAATCCTATGGTGCGTTTCGTGTTTCAATTTTGGAAATGTGGTTGATGTCAACTCATACGCTTCAACAGCTTATATCCTTTTAATTGGATATGGATTTATCTTTTCACTGGGTGTAACTTTTGCTGGGATGCATACTTTCCATCAATACTCGAGGGGAGAGCGACTTCTGATTGCCATTTTCTTCAAGATCTTGGCTGATGGGACATGCTGGTTGTTGAGCCCCTTTAGATGGCTGCATCGTATACATGTAATGATCCGCAAGACATTCTCTCTCTGCCAGATGTTCTTCAGAGGGATCGCAAATTTGATCACTTTTGCCAACTTTTCTCTTAATGTCATAAACATGATTATAGTATTCCCCTTGCTCTTTGGCTGGTCTCTTGATATCTGTACTTCGAAAATGTTTGGTGCAACAATACATCAAAGGTTCAAACTTCTGTGGGCTTCATCCTTTTCTTCTATTACTCTACATTGGCTTACTGGATGCATCTTTTTGATACTACGCTCCAAATTGTCCAGTCTTCTTCGCCCGGTATTTATCGTACTGTATTTGTGGTCTCATCATTTCGTAGTGCATGCAGTATATGTTTCAGGGGTGTAACAGTAATTTTTTTGTTTGCTTGTGAATAGATACTGAGGCCAGGAGTTAGTATTCCATTTTTCCATCTTGCTGAAGAGCATAATGTGAAACCATGCATGCGCGAACCATTCTATATTATCTCTTTCAAGAAGTTTCCTCGTCTTTTTGTTGGCATTATCAATGTTGGTATGGTCTTTCTTGTTCCTGTTCAAATCGCTGGTGGATTGGCACCTAAGTTGTTCCCATTAGATATCATGTAAGTATTCTTTTTTCTTCTTCATCTTATGCATCTGCCAGTCTTTGGTGATTCAACGCATTTATTTTAATATTATGAACTGTAGCTACTTCGATCCACCTACTAAGGGCACATCATTTTGGCAAGCGCCACGGACCTACGCAGAGTTACTTTCTGGCATTGTCCTTCTGAGGTTTCTCATTTGCAATACACTCAAATACCTTCAACCTCGCAAACTGGTGGAGAAGATACTGCGAAATTGGTTTGCCACTACTGGACAAGCTCTTGGTCTATTAGATTTGTTGATTGTCCAGCCTGACGGAGCATCTGGACATGAGGTTAGTAATAGTGTCGCACCAAATGACCAGTATGGCAGCACTTACGAAGCTATGGCTAATAGGTAAACTCCCATATTTTTGTTCACTCAAGGGACTGTACATTCTGCACTATTTGTAACCTGATGCTCCCACACCCATTCTCTAATATGATCTAATTTTATTTCTTTATGATTTCATTGTTGACTATTCATTTAAGATACATGCATTCTGGTGGTTAGGCAGTACTGTTGGTGTTTGTTCTTTTTGCACACTTTTATCTTTAGAATGAAGAGGGTACCCTATCTCGGTATATATCTTCCCAAATGTGTCTCGTCACAGGAATTTCCATCTTTTGGGGGTTAAACATTGTATAGGTGGTTCTAGTATGCCACAGAACTGGTAATCGAATATTTGGATCCTCAAACTTGTACAAACTGGATCAAATATTGAAGTGAGATCCATATATGGTTGTACTGTCTGACATTACTTCCATATGGGCACTATGGATCATGTAAAAACAATACTTCAAACACTGTTCCAAATATAGGTCAGTTAACTGCTATTCGGACCCCTCCCGATATGAGAACATGCTATTCGAGCCATTAACTGGTAGGTCCAGTTAATTTGTCTGACAAGCCGATTTATCAGCTGTCAGGCTGAATTATTGGCTGGGTCAATTAACTGCTAGGCCTTTTTTAGCCCAAAACTGGCCCGTTCCCTCCCTATGTTTCAATGTTCAGGTTTATGGCCTTCCAGATCGGCTGCAACATCAGAACATCAAGGCAACAATTTCCTTGTTGCTATGTAGCCTAGGATTGCATATTTAGATACTTAGTACATTGCATGTTGCTATATAGCCTAGGATATATTGATATGGCCCTAGTTGACCACCTGATAAATGGGTTACCGATAAATTTAGTTAAATGGCTGATTCACCGTTTAATCCCTACCCAGCACCCAACTGATATGGTACCAGTTACCGATATCCTGAACATTGACTTCAAGAAACAAATATGCGTACCATTGTTGCATCTTCAGTACGGCAATTTTAGTCTTCAGTCAAAATAAATTATATTTTCTTTGAATTCTTTTTCTAATCTCGTTTTTATTTCCTATACTTGCCTGCTCATTTTTTTACCATTCAACTAATTAATGTTTTGCAAACTCAAGATGTTGGCTGCACAATTTTTCTAGAAGATATTTACCCTTCTTACACATTGTAACAGGAGATTTGTTGCAGTTCGAATGACACTACTTGTAGTGCTAGCATGGTTGACTGTTGTGATACTCAACACTGTTGTGCTTATCTTTCCAATCTCAGTTGGGCGTGCATTATTGTTGGCCATCCCTCAGCTGCCAGTAGCAGGTGGATTGAAGTCCAATGGTAATAATTGCTCAGAGATGATCACTGAAATTCCTCTGTAAATGAAGTGAATGTTTGTTTATGTTATTCATCTTATTTGGGCTTACTTGGGTAATCTTTCTTTTAGATCTGTTTGCGTTTGCTGTTGGATTTTGCACCATATCAACTATTATTGCCGCCTCTAGAGATTCATTTGTCTACATGACATCTGGGAGAACATGCCTTCTAGCTTCTGTTATCTGCAAGTGGGGTATAACTGCTCTGAAGAGCTCTCCTCTTTTGTTCATATGGGTGAGCATTTTAATTGAGGTGGTTTCATTTTTATTTTATTTTGATAATACAGTTCAGTAACTTGTTGTTTGTTGCCAGATTGTTATCATTCCCATTCTAATAGGATTGCTGGTTGATTTTCTCCTGATATCACCCTTCAAGTTCCTGGTTGATTTTCTGGTGATGTCACCCTTCATTGTGCCCTCTGATGACATTCCAGTTCTAGACTTCTTCAGCATTTGGTTCCTGGGGATGCTATTGCTAAAATTCTGGACTAATTTGGTGAGATGCAACTTGTCTTGTCACTTTTCTGATGTCTTAACTTGTATTTATCATGTATGCACCATACTTGGCATAATCAGGCGATCGCAATTATTTGGGAAAATTTGCTACTCTCCTCCGTTCTAAAATGCTTGTCGTAGTTTAATTTTGAACTAAAACCATGACAAGTATTTTGGAAAGGAGGGAGTACATGACACCAAAATTGTACCAGTTGCAAAATGCATAGTTTCCTTGCTAAAGCGAATTATCAAAATGAACAGTGCATATTTTATTTTAGTCCATCTCATTTGCAAAGCTGTTTTGTTGTTATTAGTCACAATATTTTTGTAATTGACTCTTCCCATTGAGAAAGCCTGCAATATTTAATTCGTCTCCCGTGCCGCCTCAGGCATGCTATCAAGTATCAATTGCCAATATCTGCCCAATGATGGCTGAGTTTCTATTCTGACTGATCTTGCAATGGGCACATGGTTACTTAATGTAGTAGTTTGCTGGTAATTTGCCAGGTTATTCTAATTAGATATTTTTGTTACCATTGTTGAAGGCTCATTGGACAAGGGACGCGCCTTTCCTGGCTCATTTCATTGATGGAAGATGGGACTGGAAGCTTACTCGGGCAAAGGATGATGGCTTTGCAGGGTTGAGGGCAAAGTGGGTCTTGCAAGATATATTGATGCCTATCACCATGAAGCTAGTGATTGTTCTGTGTGTTCCTTATGTGCTTGCGAAGGGCCTTTTCCCAAGGTTTGGCTACTCTGCTGCGGTGAACTCGACGGTGTACCATTTCGCATGGCTGGGCAGCCTCGCCTTATATGCGCTCTGCTACCTTGCCAAGGTATTCTGGGGTGTCCTGGTGAAACTCCACGATTCTATCAGGGATGAGCGCTATATTATCGGGCAGAGGCTGCAAGACTACACTGACAGCAGCTGAAGGCCCTTCTCCTTGCAACTCAGTTTTCTATAGTAGTTAGGTTTAAACATAACAACAGTCGGCAACAGGAAGCGAAGAGGCCGTGTTACAGATGGAGATGATACAGTGAGATGTCGGAGAGGTAGTTTGCTTGTAAATATGGATGTAGTTTTAGTTGCCATCACCTGTTGGTCACGATCTTTTGTGCCGGTTCGGTAGGTTGCTGAGTCTTGATTATTTGATCGTAATCGTGGTTGTAATAGCCTATGGTTCTTAGGAATCTCAGACACCTTTTGCGATCGTCATTACATGAGGGCCTTGGTCTGGTGCTGATTCGGGCAATGTTATCAAATTCTGAGGTTTTCGCTTGTTTCTGGGGCTGTAGCCATATGGGTGTGGTGTTTCTCGGCATTTTGGTAGCCCTCAGGACCCATGGGTCGTGCACTCATGTTCTGCTGCCGATTCAGGCATGTTGCAAAATCTATCATTTGGACAAATTTCACATAACTTTGCCGCTAGCCAGAAAACATTTTTTGTTGGTATGTTGTAACCGTGGGTGTCGTGTAGGGAGGCAGGGGAAAGAGCTCTCATAATATGTTGTACTCCTAGTTTTTTGACACTCAACAAAAAGATATGTTGCAGTTTTTCCTTCTTCTGAGACGGGGTAGGCTGTAGTTTCCACAGACCGACAATCAGCTAACCACATCATATATAACAAATGTACACATAAGATAGTATGCTTTCAAAAATAATAATTTAATTTACACTCAACGAGGATAAGGGAGGGCCACGGGAAGATATAGCAGAAAGGGTTTATCCATAAAAGCAAGTTGAGATCCAGGAATGACTCCTACTAGACTGCCTCTTCGACGCTTCCTCAGATTCCTAACAGCTTTTGGCCTGCCCAGCACCTTGTATGATTTAGTTTGCGGCTGGCATGTCTTTCTGCTCCCATTTAAAGAAATAAGATCAGGAGAGTACTTGAATGAATAATGGGCATCATTGAACAAAAAAAATATATGATTAACTGTAGTTACAATTCCGTTTATGGAAAGCACATGATCAATTTTATTATTAGTATGCACCTACCACAAAATTTGACATACAGAAGGGCATTAGCAAACAGCCAGTAGTAAAGTAAAAATGGACAGCGTTTGCATAACGCAAATCCGTCTTCAATAAAAAATTACAAGTTAATTGATTTTTGTAATAGCAAGAACCTACTATTTGCCACCTCTATTACACTGCCGTTTTACAAAAACATAAATACTCTGTAATACAGAGTACAGTTTGTGTTTCTAAGGTCCAGATTCTAAGTGTGTCACATGTGCCACTGTATTAATCATGGACCATATTGTGGTTGAGAACAAAGTTAGGCTGGTAATCACGACTCCTTTCTTATTAGTATTTTTTTGCAAGATGCTAAATAAATATATTCCATGATAGACACATTTCAAATTATTTCAGTTAAATATTCATGAGTAGATTGAGAGCTTCCACCTTTGCACTGGATATATTATTAGACCTGGAAATTGCTCTCCTGCCCAGATTGACGTGCACGGTGACACTGGCTTGTGACAAATCGATGCCCAAATTTTCCATTGCATTAGTCAAAGCCGTAAATAGGCTGTTTAAGAAGAATTACAAATAATAGTTGAGTGAGTCAAAGCTGTTCAAGATGAATGTCAAAAGAACATGTAGGAATACCAAATGCAGAGCAATTGATCAGAAAAGAAAATGTATCTAAATGGATGACGAAGATAATTCCATCCTCAAGGTTAACAAAAAGATGCAAACATACGGAATCACTTCTTATGAACTGCAGTGAATAACATGTGTGTATTTTGCCCAACCCAATACTGGGTGGACATGTATCCAAGTGTATCCATGGCATAACATGTACTCCCTTCGTTCTTAAATATAAGTCTTTTTAGAGATTTCAACATGAACTACATACGGATGTATATAGACGTATTTTAGAGTGTAGATTCACTCATTTTGCTCCATATGTAGTCCATATTGGAATCTCTAAAAAGAATTATATTTAGGAACGGAGGGAGTATTCGATATAGGTATCAGATACGGATATGAAACCTTGTATTGGGGCATCAGAGGCGACTAGGGTAAATATTTATACATTTACATACACTTTTTCCATCATACACACACTGGAGTATGAAGAAATGCATAAAATATCAGGCAAGAACAAGTTGAGAAATCTTTTGCAGTTAACATTATATGTACCATAAACGATAGCAATCCCTTTCTTCGTTCCAGTAACTCTAAAACTACTAGTAGCAATTATCAGTAAGGAAAATTTCACAGAATTTTGCAAAGGCTGGAAACATACTTTTGGGAGTACACGCTGGAAACAGTTATGGTACCCTCATCTATAGTCAATTCTTCTTTTTCATTGCTCATTTCACTGTCCACAAGGCAATCCGCTGGACATGGAAGCTCTTGCCATTGGGACTGGTACTGTGATTCTATAATATCTGAGAGAAAAAGGAGAGCAATTAGCACTCATTGTTGAATAGTACAATCTAAAAGGCTAACAACTCACACAGACTATATTATCTACGTATACCTGCATTTAACTTGGCTGGTTCTACTACCGTTTCAGCATTTTGCAGCATTTCTGGCATGGTGGGGATACTGTTGTCCAGAAAGTTCCCAGCAGAGCAATTTTTTGTTGTGGGTGCTGCTACACCTGGCATGAGGTCAACTGGTACTCGGTTGCTACTCTGTTATAATATAACATGTTATTTCAATAATTTTAAGGTTTCAACACCAGGCATTGCTGAACGTTACTAATCCATCTGTTCAGAAACATACCTAGAAAGAGTGCAGTGAAACATCCCTAACTTTAACAACTAATATAAAATTTCCAATTATTGACTGCATGGAAATGATAACATCAGATTTGGCCAGATTTTCTTTCTTAACACGACAATATTTGATTTCAACTAACATATCAGAAGTTAAATATGAGATACTGCGCCACTGTTCAGCAGTGTATATTCTTGAGCACAAGGAGTAAAATATGACAGCCATAAATCATAACATGATGTATGAGTTACTATTATTGGTTTACTGTTTTTTTCCAAACAGAAGAATTCGGTTAATTACCTATGACTGAATCATTGTGCATATACCTACGGTGAACGCTAGTCGCGACTTACTGACAAAATTCAAAAGATTTGCGGTGCTAAATTATAGTGAACTTCACCTTTGCACACTTTCCATCATGGAAATTCTATGGTAGAACTTTCTACTCGGCTGCATAGGATTTCAGAGATAGAGATTTCCAGTGAACAGCAATGAAATAAGTTGCTAGTTGCAGATCTAATAAACGAACCGGACAAATTTCTCCTGAATGTGTACTGGAAAGTAAATTCGAAATAATCTATAATTTCTGTTGATGCTTTAGTGGTGCAAATTGTAATGGCTGTCATGTTAATCTTTATTTAGGCTGCCACATATGATATTTTCATATAATTCTTTCACATACAAATTTGACTGTCATGACAAAGCAAATAGCAGGCACGCTTACGTAATGAATACGGGACAGTGAAATGTGGATTACCCAAGGCGCCAATTTTGTATTTTCTTGGTTCCAGTCTCCACCAGCACATGCTTCATGGTTTTGTACCTTTTCTTGTAAGAATTTGACATATTCAATCACCTGCAGAGGATAACAACTGCTTATGTGCACTGGAGTATAGACACAGGTATCCTTATCGAAATAGGGGAAAGGGAGTGATGAGAAAGGGAAGAAAACAAGGACCTCCAAAAGGAATGTGGCCTTATCTCTCTTCTGGTCACTTTGTGGTACAAGATCACGGAGTATCTGAAATCTGCATTGCAGTTAGTAATGCTAAGAGTTATTGGTAGATAGGGGGTAATATCACAGAAAGAATAATATAGTTCATAATGGATTGGCTAGGGTGGGCAGTTGGGGGCTTGCCTCTCATTGATTTTGCAGCGACGTCTCTGCTCGGTAGCGGAATGCTTGGACCTCGGGGAGCCCGGTGCTTTGTGGTCTCCCCCGCTGCCAGCTTCGATTTCCACTGCAATATGGCATTGTACGGTTGTACCAGATTCATTGACACGAGTTCATAGATGATGTGAAGGGGTTGACAGAAGAAAACTGACTTATATCACTGAGGCAGAAGCCTGAACCAGAGCCGTCTCCGCCGCTGGAGGCACAGGACGAGGCTCCGGCAGGATGTACTCGATTCTGCATGAGAGAGGAGACCGGTCCCGCCGCCTGCCCTAGCCAGCCGACCACCGCACGGCAACCAAATCCTGCACAAACTGAAAAGGAGAAGAGGAATTTGGATCAAATTTGCTGCAGTAAAGGAGAATCAACCCAGGACAATCAAAGCTAGGGTTTCATTACGCAAAATCCAAGCTAGGTTTCGTCAGCGACAATTCCAAGGAATTAACCCATGTTGGGATAGATCTTCACTCCACGCCACTGCAGTAACGGAGGAGTATTTGAAAGAAGAATACCTTGGGGTGGAGATCCTCAGACCAAGGAGGAGCGAAGCAAAACTGCCACCGCCGCCTCCACCGCCGCCGTCGCCGGAAAAGAAGATCGGAGCGGCGCGGGGGTTTAATGAGTTTTTTTCTCAGTCAAAATTGTAAGGTGCGCGGAGAAAAACTTGTAGGGACATTTTTGCAATTAGCCAATTAGGGTAACTCAAAAATCTGATCTCTCCAAATCCAAATCGACCGTAAATGTCTAAAGCGGATGGTCAGGACACTTTGGGTTGGATATCGTGGTTATCAAATTTGTTCACATCACCCGTAAACTGGCATCAAACAGGGAGGTTTGGGGAAGTCAGGACGTTGTCATGTCGAACTTCGAAGCCTCATACCCATCCATAACCTTTTCCGGCCGCGTCTGCTTCAGCCTCGCATTCACTCCGACAAATCGGCCTATTCGCATTCATGATGGCGCAACGATCGAGAAGCCTATCCCGACTTTAAAGCCGATCAGACTTCTCCTTCGTAAACCCTACCCTGCACAGTCCTCATCCTTTCTCACACATCCACCGACCGCCGCACATCATCACACCTCCGACCACCACGAATGGCCAAGAGGTGCAACACCAAGAAGTGGTCGTCGGTGCTGTTATATTTATGTCGAATATTATGTACGCAAGGGGTTACGTGGCCTTGGAGTTGTGATTGGTGTGGTTAGATAAGAGTTGTGTAGGAGTCCAACACGTTGTATCCGAGGCCTTTTATATACGGAGGGGCACCACACGTTATAATCCATGACGACTTGATAGTAACGGGTACGCGGGGAGCCGATGGCTTGTGCCGGCGCCCGGGCGGTCGGTGTTGTGGTATCTTGGGAAGGAGCGCCCGTAGTCATGCCCCGGGGATGTAGCCATATTGGTGAACCTCGTTAACAAATATCGTGCATCGATGCGTCGTCTATGATCTTGCATTAGCGTTTTATTCTAGCAAGTGGTATCATGAGCAAGGTTGCGAGAAGGCTATGCGGAAGATTATCCGGAGGTACGAGGATCATGCTCGACGGGTGCCATGGAACGTCCGTTTGGTGCAAGGTGGAGCATGGCGGCATCGCGGATGCGGTCGGTGGTGTCGGACACTTTGGGCAGGAGGTCTGGACCGTTCGATGGGCTGTGGTGATAAGGATCGGCTAGATGTGGCGATCGGACCAGCGTAGTGGCTGTTGAAGACGTAGAGGCGACGGATCCAGCTCGCGATCAGACCCACGACCAGACGTTGGGGGCGATCGGATACATCGAAGTATGAGAGCATCGAGATGGTGCGCTCGGTGTTGTACAAAGGGCGCGGCACTACGGACGGATTGTGTGGGCGACGTGGATAGCCAAGATACGACACGGCTCATGCACGAATGATGCGCGAGGTAGCGATGGTAGGGTTAGTACGCGTGACGGGGCAGTATAAATCGCTGGCGAGAACCAAGGTCAGAGGTGACGGCGTGAGCTGTTCGTCGGATACGGCGACGAGTTTTTTCCAAGATGCATGGACCGAGAGAAGGAAGGTTACGATACAAGACTGTGCGTACAACGCAAGGAAATAGGCGTGTTTGTTCAGGAGTCCAACGGATGCCATGGAGAAACCACCGGTTGTGATACGTGTACAAATTGAATTTTGCGAGTTTCCTTTTGTATGCATGTAGGGCCGGTTCGGACTAGTGCACAGGCACGGTGGTCCATGGCTTGCATGCATGTACAGTTTTGGATTGAACAAAAGATAATCTGTGTGGATGCATGTTCGGCCGGCATGATTGTTGGAGTTGGGTTCTGACTACGGCTGCTGCTTGGAATCCGTGATGCCGTGACGGTTTAGACTCGTTTTTTTATAAATAAAAGGTAGATCTCGTTCTACCTTATGCATTTTAAAACAGCCACAATATGATAATCAAAGGTCAATTACATAAAACTTATGTTACACACCGTGGTGCAGAGGCCATAAGTTGCCTCGGAAAAGGAAAATAGGGGGGTCGGAAGAAAGTACATGGCATCAGTTAAATATCTATGCTAGAAACTAAGTTGATGTACTTAGGAAACTAAATACTCTATATCTGTCGGTGTTCTGGGAACGGGGGTCTCCAGACTTGTCTGTCTGCGACCTGCGGCGTGGCTCAATGAAGGCCCAGTGCGGCCCATCTTCATCAACACAAGACTCAAGACCCTTGCGAGGGGTCAAGCCTCGCGGGACGGACGACACGGCGCATCCTTAGGCGCAGCCTCATCAGGCTGGCTCGCGAGGAGGCGGAGAGATCAAGGCGGGGTACCTCACGAGGTGCCCATGACGCAAGACATGACGATCGAGGGTGCCAGACGGGTGCCAGCGCGCGCAACGTCCTTCTTTCCTCTTTGGTGCAAAGGGGGCAAACGCAGACGCGGAGTACCGAGGCATCAGGCAAAGGTTGCCATTTCGGTGCAACGAGACCAAGACCAAGCGGACTACGAGACGGAGGTCACCGTGGAGCCCAAGACAAAGTCATCACCAGAGCTTTGCGCAGGTGAAGACTGCTTTTGTCAGGATAAGTGTAGTAGATGTTCCCCTTCGAATTGGCCAATTGTTGGCGCCCTTCCCGCTGAATATTTGGGAAGAGGGCCAGGCCCTTTGCCTATAAATAGGACTAGCCACCCACAGGGTAGAGGGATCCAGAATCGGCCAACCCAGGAACTAGCTAGGATCGAAATCAGAGAGAGAGAAGGGTGACTGAACTCCTCTGTTCATAGCCCCAGCCAAGAACAGAACCTCGCGAGGCTGTTCTTCCTTGTACTGTTCATCATCATCAGCCCCAAGAGGCAATCCACCAACCACACACTGGAGTAGGGTATTACACCACAACGGTGGCCCGAACCAGTATAAACCTTGTGTCTCTTGTGCAGTTCTTTTAGTAGTTTAGATCTTTGCGAGACGGGAAGGTAGAAGGCGTGATCTCCGCGCGCACCCCAGTGTTCGAACCTTAAGGGTCTGCCTGAACCCGTGATCCGACATTTGGCGCGCCAGGTAGGGGTGCGCCGGAATCTGTCTTCCACCACTCCGCTCTCCTCCGACCGTTGCATCCATGTCCGACGCTCGTCGGGCCCGCGCCGAGCGCCGGGCCGCCATCGCTTCCAGCGTCGCCCAGACGGCCCCCATCGGTGGGCGTCCTCGTCGTTCCCCATCGCCCGCCGTCAACACCGCCACCGGCCCGGCGGGGGGCGAGCAGCAAGCGTCGTCTCAGCATCCATCCGTGCGGCAAGACGGCCGCACCGCTACTCCATCGCTCGCCCCAGCCGGCTCTTCGTCCCGCGCGCTCCGCGCATCCTTGGAGGCTCGAGCTGCGCTCATCGCGGCAAACGAACTCCTGCGCTACCGCCCCGTCGACGACACCTACGAGGAGTGGCTCGACCGCGTCGCCGAGCTCGTCCGCGCCGCAGGGGGCTCTCCTGCGCCATTCGCTCCGCTGCGCCGCACCCCGCCCCGCGCGGGCAATGAAGCTCCGGGGGCGTACCAGCCGCCTCTTTTCCAAGAAGACGCCATGGCTCCAAGGCGCGTGGCCCCTGGGCGGAACCCGCTCCGCCAGGTGCCAGCACAGCAAGAACGGAGCTGCCAAGAAGTCCCTCGCCCGCAAGGAGCTGCCAGGGCGCTCCCTGCTCCGGCACGCCAAGACCCCATGCTGCTCCTAGCTGCAGCGCGTGGGGACCCTCAAGACCAAGCTCTCCACCAGCCAAAGCCTTTCGTGGCCACCGCAGGCTGCCGCGCCTACACCACCGAGCTGCGCAGCGTCGCGTGGCCCGGCAAGTTCAAGCCAGACCTGCCTCCTCGCTACGACGGCACAACTGATTCCGCAGAGTTCCTCCAGCTCTATGAGCTGGGCATCGAAGCTGCCAGCGGGGACGAAAAGGTCATGGCGAACTGGTTCCCCATGGCGCTCAAGGAAGGAGCTCGCACCTGGCTCCTGAATCTGGCTCCAGGCACGATCTCTTCCTGGGACCAGATGCGCACCCGCTTCATCGCCAACTTCCAAGGTACTCGCGACCGGCCGCCCGCCGTGAGTGACATGCGCTGCATCAAGCAGCAACCTGGGGAGACCCTGCAAAAGTACATCCAGCGCTTCAACAGTGCGCGCCTCAAGATCCCCAAGGTGTCCGAGGAAGCCATCATCTCGGCCTTCTCCGATGGCGTGCGCGACGTCAAGATGAAGGAGGAGCTGGCGATGCATGAAGACCTCTGCACCTCCCTGGAGCTGTTCAACTTGGCGACCAAGTGCGCCAGGGCTGAGGAGGGACGTCTCTCCCTCCTCGAGCTGCCTGCCACGGACCCAGAAGAGAAGAAGCCCAAGGCCAAGGACGTGAAGCGCAAGGGGGCTGCCGTACTCGCAGCAGAACCAGACACCAAGCAGGGCAATGATCTGCCCGAACCCTCCAGGGGCAGCCGGTACTGTGTGTACCACGACCTCCACACTCACAACACCAACGAATGTCAAGAACTCCGCGCCGTGCGAGAAGGAAGGATCGGCCGTCGCCCTGACCGTGCTGACCGGGGCTACGACCGAGGAGGAGGAAGAAACTCAGGACGCTGGGAAGATCGCGGCTCGCGCCAGGGGTGGCGCGACCAGCCTCGCGAGGACCGCTGGTGGGACCTGCCTCGCGAGGGGGACTGGAGGGATCAGCCTCGTGAGGATCGCCCTCATGGCAAGGCAGGCCTACCTCCGCTGCCGCCTCAGCCAAGGAGGAACGAAGACCGCCATCAAGACGAGGGGGCTGGGGGCTTCCAAGAGCCGCGCGCAATCGCCTGCATCCTGGGCGGAGCTCAAGCCCCAGCCTCTCAACGTATCTTCAAGCAGTTTGCCCGCGAAGTGAATGCAGTTCTCCCCAAGCTCGAAGCAACGCGCCCCCTCAGGTGGTCAGCGTGCGCCATCACGTTCAGCTCAGCAGACCAGCTCAAGTGCGCGGCCACGGTCGAAGTCCTCCCGATGCTTTGCTCCCCAGTCATCAGCAACGTGCTGGTCACCAGGACCCTCATCGTCGGAGGGGCAGGGCTCAACGTCCTGTCCGTGGAAACATTCAACAACCTCCAAGTGCCCTATGACCAGCTTCAGCCAACCAAGCCTTTCTCCGGAGTCACCGACGGTTCCACAGTCCCGATCGGGCAGGTCCGCCTCCCTGTCACCTTCGGGGCCCGCAGCAACTACCGCACCGAGCTCATCGACTTCGACGTCGCCCACATCCGCCTGCCGTACAACGTCCTCAAGATGCCAGGAAGTGGCGGTGTCATCACGGTGCCCTGTGAAGAGAAGGATGCAGTGTGTTCCCTGGAGCGAGCCTATCAGGCCGCGTCGCTAGAAGACCCAGATCGCGGAAGCGGGAGGCTTCCTGAGACCACCCCCAAGAAGAAGAAGACGTCGTCAGGCTCAGCCCCTCAGGAGGCAGGCCCTTCAGGGCCCGTGTCTGCCTAGGGGGACCTCCCTTCCATCGCATAGGAAAGCGCGCCCGGCGCCCTCCTCAGGCAGGGCTCGGGGGCTCTCACCTGGAGGGCCACCGACCTAGCCAGGGTCACGAGGGAGGCGCTTGGGCACCATGTGGAGGCGTGCTTCGAAGCACGTTTCCCTCGAGAAGGAGCCAGGCAAGGAAGGTCAGACCAGTAGGAGTTCGTTGACAAGGCCATTCAAGAACTACATGAGTCAAGGATCATGAGAGGTTGCCACCGTCTACCAGCCGTGGCCCCACATCCAGGCGAGGATGGTGGGCTGCGCGTCTGCGTCGACGTACCAGGGCTCAATCAGATCGCCATGACAGAGTGTCTCTGGCCCTCGCAAGTGGGGCGCTGCGGGGGTCCACCCCACAGCTATGTTCGCATGCCTTACGGCCTGCTGAGCATGGCTGCGGCGCACCAGCGCCTCATGAGGGGCATCATGGAGGCTCATGAAGACAGGCGTTCCGCGGCCCTGGCGGAGATGAAGACAACTCGCGAGGAGCCACCAGTGCCTCCGGAGCCTCCCGAGGCCCCGGGGCCTGGGGGCTCATGAGGATCGGCTTCCGCAGCCAACCGAGTCTGCTGCACCAACACCACTTCACCGACGACATCCTCAGGTGACATCTCTCAAGCTTCATTCCCAGCTGGGAGCGCCCTCCCAGGGTTGCATCACTCCCAGGCCGCGTGGGTCCGTCCCTGCGGCATGTATCCCCTTTTATTTTTCGGTCGTTAGTTTGCCTTGTTGGGGGCGCCCCTCGGGCTGCATCATCCCCAAGCCGCTCGGGCCAGACCCAGCGGCGTGTATCTCCTTCGCGTTTATTTCCAACTATGCATTCGCCTATCACGCTTGATTGCTTGATGCCTGTCCGCGGCGCTGGCTCACGGGTGCCCAGATACACCTCACCTAGCCAAGGGCGACATCCCCAAGGGCCTTAACCAGGAAGGGAAGCAGCTTGGCGGGGCCGTCCCCGTCACCGGCTAGCGAGCTGTCCAGGCCGCTCTCGTAAAGCGTCTTCAGCGAAGCGCGGGCATCTTTCTCCATGTCCGCAAAGGCCACGTGATCCTCGGCAAGAACCTTGGCCTTGCTCTCCAGCTCGACCCTCGTCGCCTCCAGCTCCTCCCCCAGCGCACTTAGGCGGTCGCGGCGCTTCTTGAGCTTGGCCTCCCGGCCCTCGATGGCCGCCTCGCGAGCCTTCATGCCTTCTTCTTCCTGGCGAAGACGAACCTCCTTCGCGAGCTGGTCCCGCAGGCCTTGCAACTCGTCCTCCAGCGCCTTGCAACAACCGCGGACTTCAGCCACCTCTCCCAGGGCCGCATCTCGGGCAGCCTTCGCCTCGAGGGTGGCCTCCCTCTCTCCGTCACAGGCCGTTGAGGCCTGAACCAACACCGCCCGAATCGAAGCATCAGAGTGAATCCACCCCGAAGCCAGTTCCAGGCGCCCGGCCACCAGGCGAGGGTCGGCGCCAAGAAGATCCTGCAGCAGCTGGTCCAGTTCAGCAACGGCACACTCCAGGATGGAAGAAGAAGGCGGAGAAACATCGGTGCGCTCCAAGACAACAGGAGGAGTTGGGGAAGCAACGGTCGGTGGAACGGGAGGAGAAAGTAGCGGCGGCGAGGCCGCAGTGTCCCGAGGCGGAGTCCGCTGCGCCTCCACAGCCGTAGCAGCAGCGCCAGACGAGGGCACCTCGGGAGTCGTTCAAGCCATGGGGGCTGGGCTCGCCCCAGCCAGCTCAGCCAAGCCTCGCAAGGATGAGCGGGCAGGAGAGGCCGGCGCGTCACGACCTCCCTCCCCTGCAGGCGAAGGCGTCGCCGCAGATGGGGCCTCGGGGGCTCCCTTCGGCTTCTTCGCCATGGGTGCCAGCCTATTCAAGAAAAGCAATCATCAAGCCTCGTCGGCGGAACGAGAAACAAAGGATCAAGGATCAAGCACTTATGGGTCGTCGCCAGAAAGCTCTGGCTGCCTCCGGCCATACTTGAAGCCTGAGAGCCGGCTGGAGGGGTCGACCTCAGAAGCAGAAGGCACGTCCACAGTTCACCCCGGAGTCAGGACGGACCCGCGGGGGATCGACCCGGTCCTGCCCCTCTTTGGGATTGAGGGCGAGCTCCCGCTACCCAGCACGTCATCGTCATCATCATCATCATCGCTCAGCGAAAGGCGGAGAGTACGGGACCCACGCCGGGGGAGGGGAGCCCTCGACTCTCCATCGGTCGCCCTAGAATCGGGCCCCTCTCCCTGCTCCTCTTCGTCCACCTCCTTGTTGGAGTCGCCGGAGGGCACATCCACCAGTCCTTCAGAAGCCGCCACGGGCAAGAGCCCGTCCCCGTTAAAAACGGGCATGGACTCCACCACCTGCTCCCAGTCGTCGCGAAGGAACAAGGGCTTGGGAGCGCCCTCCAACCTTGCCACCTCGCCCCCGACCAGATATTGGAGAACCGCGGTCACATCTTCTTCGCCCACAGCCGCGGGGCTCGGGTGAGGCCTCCACATTGGAGGAGAGTACTGCCGGAGTGGAGCCAGCTTGTGCTCCAAGAACTCCCTCAGCAACAACGCACCGGTCAACTTCGCCGCCACCATGCTGGCCGGCCTCAAGTCCGCGTCCATCTTCTCCAGCACCAGTTTTGCGTGAGGGTCCATGAGCTCCACTCGGCCCCAGTCGCCGGAGCTCGCGGGCGGCTCTGCGGGCAAGATCAGCCTAGGATGGACGCGCCCGGCATCCACCAAGACCCACTTGCTCCTGAAGCCCTCAACCCTCTTCCCGGGATTCGAGATGGCAATGGTGCCGCCATACGCAACGAAGCCCGCGCACGCGGAAGGAGAGTCGCGAGTGACCCGGAGGGAGAAGTAGTGGCGCAGCAAGGCCACCGAAGGCTGCACCCCTACGTGGGCCTCACAGTAGTAAGCGAAGATCGCCAGAAGAAGAACGGAGTTGGGGTGGAAATGCAGAGCCTGCAAGTTGTAATGGTGGAGGACAGAGAAGAAGAACTCGGAGAAGGGATGCACCAGGCCCGCAGCAATGGAGCATACAAAGAGAGGATAAAAGGTGCTCCCTCGGCCCTTAGGGGTGGCGGAGCCGGCCTTGAACACCTTCGTCCCGTTGATGCCCTGCGCCGCCGCCATCCGGCGCAGCCGGGCAAGGCCGGCCTTGGACACATTCAGCGAGTCTAGAGCAGGAGAATACCAAGCTTTGGCCGGAGGCTGGCGAGGCGCCATGGCTTCTTAGGTCGCGCAGCCAAAGTAAATCTGGAAGTTTGGAGGAAGAAAGGGAAGGCGCAAGAAAGGGGATCTGGGCAGCAACCGGAGAAAGCAAAAGGCAAAGTCTGGGCAGATGCCGCTCCTTTATCAACCTGCGCGGTTGCTGAAGCACTTGCGTCCAATCAACCGCCATGCGGCGCCCAAGGCCGCAGGATGTTAGGGCCCGCGGCGCTTCGCCCTTGCCCTTTCGCCTCTCGGCACGGCCAAGTCCATGCGCGCCTTGGCCCCGGGGGCTACTGTCGGCGTTCTGGGAACGAGGGTCCCCAGACTTGCCTGCCTGCGACCTGCGGTATGGCTCAATGGAGGCCCAGTGCGGCCCATCTTCATCAACACAAGACTCAAGACCCTTGCGAGGGGCCAAGCCTCGCGGGGCGGACGACACGGCGCATCCTCAGGCGCAGCCTCATCAGGCTGGCTCGTGAGGAGGCGGAGTACCTCGCGAGGTGCCCATGACGCAAGCCATGACGATCGAGGGTGCCAGGCGGGCGCCAGCGCGCGTAGCGTCCTTCTTTCCTCTTTGGTGCAAAGGGGGCAAGCGCAGCTGCGGAGTACCGAGGCATCAGGCAAAGGTTGCCATTTCGGTGCAACGAGACTAAGACCAAGCGGACTACGAGACGGAGGTCACCGTGGAGCCCAAGACAGCGTCATCACTAGAGCTTTGCGCAGGCGAAGACTGCTTTTGTCAGGATAAGTGTACTAGATGTTCCCCTTCGAATTGGCCAATTGTTGGCGCCCTTCCCGCTCAATATTTGGGAAGAGGCCCAGGGCCTTTGCCTATAAATAGGACTAGCCACCCATAGGGTAGAGGGATCCAGAATCGGCCAACCCAGGAACTAGCCAGGATCGAAATCAGAGAGAGAGAGAAGGGTGACTGAACTCCTCCTTGCAGTTCATCGCCCCAGCCAAGAACAGACCCTCGCGAGGCTGTTCTTCCTTGTACTGTTCATCATCATCAGCCCCAAGAGGCAATCCACCAACCACACACTAGAGTAGGGTATTACACCACAACGGTGGCCCGAACCAGTATAAACCTTGTGTCTCTTATGCAGTTCTTTTAGTAGTTTAGATCTTTGCAAGACGGGGAGGTAGAAGGCGTGATCTCCGCGCGCACCCCAGTGTTCGAACCTTAAGGGTCTGCCGGAACCCGTGATCCGACAATATCCTTCATGCGTGTAGCCCTGTTCATCCAAAGGGATAAGAGTTGGACTGCATATTGTCTGGTATAAGAGGGCGACCAGCGCTTGAAATGGAATACCCTGTCGTTTCTGGCGTGCCATAATGTGACGGCACAAGCAGCAAAAAGAACATGCACTTCCCTGGTAGAAGGCCAACAGAAATGGAGTTGTTGCACAAACGCCAGAATGTCCGGGGAGCAGGAGGCATGGCTGGCCACACTCAACTTGTTCCAAATTGCATCAGCCGGTACGCAACACAGAACTATGTGATTGATGGACTCAGTAGCTGGGCAGATATCTTAGTCAGGGTGAGTAACAACTGGGTACCACTTCTTCTTTGTCATATTGTCCCGTGTGTTGAGCCGCCCCAAAAAGCGAGCCAAAGAAAAATCCGATATTTGAGAGGGATGATAGGATCCCAGATCCAATGCGCGAATGTGCAAGACACGCCTCTGAAATTCAGTAACCCGTAGATGTACGCGGTACTGACCTCTTTGTTGCAGATGGCGGTTCGACGAAGGTCTGGGTGAGCCAAATTGGGCAGCACGTCCAACAGAAAAGAATTGAGGCGATGCAGCTCCTAAACCGCTGAGCTTGATAGGTTAGGATGCAACTGGACAACCCAGCGGCCATTGTCAAACTGAGAGGCGACGAAGCAACGACTATCCCTTGCATATGAGTACAAGACTGGTAGGACGAAGCGAAGGTGGCCGACCCCTAGCCACTTGTGATGCCAGAAAGAGATCATCTTGCCACCATCGAGAGAGCAATACGTCGAGGCCATAACCAGGGAAATGCATTCCTTGAAGCCCTTCCAAATAGCGGTGTCTCTGCTGGCTGGGCCATGTGGTATGCGAGTATAGCAGTACCGATGGGCGAACCACTGATAGCAGGGGACATCGGAGTTTTGTAGAACCCTGGCAGTGAACTTGCATAACAGTGCATTATTGTGCGCCGTGAGGTTCCGAACTCCCAGCACACTGGTGTATCTAGGCAAAGAAACATATTCCCATGCGACCAAACATTGACCACCCTTGATAGAATTCTTTGAAAGAAATATGCCCTAGAGGCAATAATAAAGTTATTATTTATTTCATTATATCATGATAAATGTTTATTATTCATGCTAGAATTGTATTAACCGGAAACATAATACATGTGTGAATACATAGACAAACAGAGTGTCACTAGTATGCCTCTACTTGACTAGCTCATTGATCAAAGATGGTTAAGTTTCCTAACCATAGACATGAGTTGTCATTTGATTAACGGGATCACATCATTAGGAGAATGATGTGATTGACATGACCCATTCCATTAGCTTAGCACATGATCGTTTAGTATGTTGCTATTGCTTTCTTCATGACTTATACATGTTCCTATGACTATGAGATTATGCAACTGCCGTTTACCGGAGGAACACTTTGTGTGCTGCCAAATGTCACAACATATCTGGGTGATTATAAAGGTGCTCTACAAGTGTCACCAAAGGTACTTGTTGGGTTGGCGTATTTCGAGATTAGGATTTGTCGCTCCGATTGTCGGAGAGGTATCTCTGGGCCCTCTCGGTAATGCACATCACTTAAGCCTTGCAAGCATTGCAACTAATGAGTTAGTTGCGGGATGATGTATTACAGAACGAGTAAAGAGACTTGCCGGTAACGAGATTGAACTAGGTATTGAGATACCGACGATCGAATCTCGGGCAAGTAACATACCGATGACAAAGGGAACAACGTATGATGTTATGCGGTTTGACCGATAAAGATCTTCGTAGAATATGTAGGAGCCAATATGAGCATCCAGGTTCCGCTATTGGTTATTGACCGAAGACGTGTCTCGGTCATGTCTACATAGTTCTCGAACCCGTAGGGTCCGCATGCTTAACGTTACGATGACAGTTATATTATGAGTTTATATGTTTTGATGTACCAAAGGTTGTTCGGAGTCCCGGATGTGACCACGTACATGACAAGGAGTCTCAAAATGGTCGAGACATGAAGATTGATATATTGGAAGCCTATGTTTGGATATCGGAAGTGTTCCGGGTGAAATCGGGATTTTACCGGAGTACCGGGAGGTTACCGGAACCCCCCCGGGGGCTTAATGGGCCTACATGGGCCTTAGTGGAAAAATGAGGGAAGCAAGGGAAGTGTGGGGCGCGCCCCCCAAGGCCCAAACCGAATTGGTTTAGGGCAAAGGGGGCCGGCCCCCCCTCTTTCCTTCTTCCCCCCTCCCATGTCCTAATCCAACTAGGAAAGGGTGGGGGGGGGGGGTCCTACTCCCGGTGGGAGTAGGACTCCTCTTGGCGCGCCTATGCCCTGGCCGACCGCACCCCTTGCTCCTTTATATACAGGGGCAGGGGGGCACCCTAGAGACACAACATTAGATCATTGATCTCTTAGTCGTGTGTGGTGCCCCTCTCCACCATAGTCCACCTCGATAATACTGTAGCGGTGCTTAGGCGAAGCCCTGCGTCGGCAGAACATCAACATTGTCACCACATCGTCGTGCCAAAGAAACTCTCCCTCAACACTCGGCTGGATCAGAGTTCGAGGGACGTCATTGGGCTGAACGTGTGCTAAACTCGGAGGTGCCGTACGTTCGGTACTTGATCGGTCGGATCGTGAAGAGGTACGACTATATCAACCGCGTTGTGCTAACGCTTCCGCTTTCGGTCTACGAGGGTACGTAGACAACACTCTCCCTCTCGTTGCTATGCATCACCATGATCTTGCGTGTGCGTAGGATTTTTTTTGAAATTACTACGTTACCCAACAGTGGCATCCGAGCCAGGTTTTATGCGTAGATGTCATATGCACGAGTAGAACACAAGTGAGTTGTGGGCGATATAAGTCATACTGCTTACCAGCATGTCATACTTTGGTTCGGCGGTATTGTTGGATGAAGCGGCCCGGACCAACATTACGCGTACGCTTACGCGAGACTGGTTCTACCGACGTGCTTTGCACATAGGTGGCTGGCGGGTGTCAGTTTCTCCAACTTTAGTTGAACCAAGTGTGGCTACGCCCGGTCCTTGCGAAGGTTAAAACATCACCAACTTGACAAACTATCATTATGGTTTTGATGCGTAGGTAAGAACGGTTCTTGCTAAGCCCGTAGCAGCCACGCAAAACTTGCAACAACAAAGTAGAGGACGTCTAACTTGTTTTTGCAGGGCATGTTGTGATGTGATATGGTCAAGACGTGATGCTATATTGTATGAGATGATCATGTTTTGTAACCAAGTTATTGGCAACTGGCAGGAGCCATATGGTTGTCGTTTTATTATATGCAATGCAATCGCCCTGTAATGCTTTACTTTATCACTAAGCGGTAGCGATAGTCGTGGAAGCATAAGATTGGCGAGACGACAACAGTGCTACGATGGAGATCAAGGTGTCGCGCCGGTGATGATGGTGATCATGATGGTGCTTCGGAGATGGAGATCACAAGCACAAGATGATGATGGCCATATCATATCACTTATATTGATTGCATGTGATGTTTATCTTTTATGCATCTTATCTTGCTTTGATTGATGGTAGCATTATAAGATGATCCCTCACTAAATTATCAAAGTATAAGTGTTCTCCCTGAGTATGCACCGTTGCGAAAGTTCTTCGTGCTGAGACACCACGTGATGATCGGGTGTGATAAGCTCTACGTTCAAATACAACGGGTGCAAAACAGTTGCACACGCGGAATACTCAGGTTAAACTTGACGAGCCTAGCATATAACAGATATGGCCTCGGAACACAGAGACCGAAAGGTCGAGCGTGAATCATATAGTAGATATGATCAACATAGTGATGTTCACCATTGAAACTACTCCATCTCACGTGATGATCGGACATGGTTTAGTTGATTTGGATCATGTGATCACTTAGAGGATTAGAGGGATATCTATCTAAGTGGGAGTTCTTAAGTAATATGATTAATTGAACTTAAATTTATCATGAACTTAGTACCTGATAGTATCTTGCTTGTCTATGTTGATTGTAGATAGATGGCTCGTGCTTTTGTTCCGTTAAATTTTAATGCGTTCCTTGAGAAAGCAAAGTTGAAAGATGATGGTAGCAATTACACGGACTGGGTCCGTAACTTGAGGATTATCCTCATTGCTGCACAGAAGAATTACGACCTGGAAGCACCGCTGAGTGCCAGGCCTGCTGCTGAGGCAACTAAGAACGCTAAGAACGTCTGGCAGAGCAAAGCTGATGACTACTCGATAGTTCAGTGTGCCATGCTTTACGGCTTAGAACCGGGACTTCAACGATGTTTTGAACGTCATGGAGCATATGAGATGTTCCAGGAGTTGAAGTTAATATTTCAAGCAAATTACCGGATTGAGAGATATGAAGTCTCCAATAAGTTCTACAGCTGCAAAATGGAGGAGAATAGTTCTGTCAGTGAACATATACTCAGAATGTCTGGGTACCATAATCACTTGACTCAGCTGGGAGTTAATCTTCTGGTTGATAGTGTCATTGACAGAGTTCTTCAATCACTGCCACCAAGCTACAAGAGCTTCGTGATGAACTATAATATGCAAGGGATGAATAAAACAATTCCCGAGCTCTTCACAACGCTAAAGGCTGTGGAGGTAGAAATCAAGAAGGAGCATCACGTGTTGATGGTCAACAAGACCACTAGTTTCAAGAAAAAGGGCAAAGGGAAGAAGAAGGGGAACTTCAAGAAGAACAGCAAGCAACTTGTTGCTCAAGATAAGAAACCCAAGTCTGGACCTAAGCCTGAAACTGAGTGCTTCTACTGCAAGCAGACTGGTCACTGGAAGCGGAACTACCCCAAGTATTTGGCGGATAAGAAGGATGGCAAGGTGAACAAAGGTATACGTGATATACATGTTATTGATGTGTACCTCACTAATGCTCACAGTAGCACCTGGGTATTTGATACTGGTTCTGTTGCTAATATTTGCAACTCAAAATAGGGGCTACGGATTAAGCAAAGATTGGCTAAGGACGAGGTGACGATGCGCGTGGGCAATGGTTCCAAAGTCGATGTGATCGTGGTCGGCACGCTACCTCTACATCTACCTTCGGGATTAGTATTAGACCTAAATAATTGTTATTTACTGCCAGTGTTGAGCATGAACATTATATCTGGATCTTGTTTGATGCGAGACGGTTATTCATTTAAATCAGAGAATAATGGTTGTTCTATTTATATGAGTAATATCTTTTATGGTCATGCACCCGTGAAGAGTGGTCTATTCTTATTGAATCTCGATAGTAGTGACACACATATTCATAATGTTGAAGCCAAAAGATATAGAGTTGATAATGATAGTGCAACTTATTTGTGGCACTGCCGTTTAGGTCATATCGATGTAAAGTGCATGAAGAAACTCCATACTGATGGACTTTTGGAACCACTTGATTATGAATCACTTGGTACTTGCGAACCGTGCCACATGGGCAAGATGACTAAAACGCCGTTCTCCGGAACTATGGAGAGAGCAACAGATTTGTTAGAAATCATACATACAGATGTATGTGGTCCGATGAATGTTGAGGCTCGTGGCGGATATCGTTGTTTTCTCACCTTCACAGATGATTTAAGCAGATATGGGTATATCTACTTAATGAAGCATAAGTCTGAAACATTTGAAAAGTTCAAAGAATTTCAGAGTGAAGTTGAAAATCATCGTAACAAGAAAATAAAGTTTCTATGATCTGATTGTGGAGGAGAATATTTGAGTTATGAGTTTGGTCTACATTTGAAACAATGCGGAATAGTTTTGCAACTCACACCACTCAGAACACCACAACGTAATGGTGTGTCCAAACGTCGTAATCGTACTTTACTAGATATGGTGTGATCTATGATGTCTCTTACTGATTTACCGCTATCGTTTTGGGGTTATGCTTTAGAGACGGCCGCATTCACATTAAATAGGGCACCATCGAAATCCATTGAGACGACACCTTCTGAACTGTGGTTTGGCAAGAAACCAAAGTTGTCGTTTCTAAAAGTTTGGGGTTGCAATGCTGATGTGAAAAAGCTTCAACCTGATAAGCTCGAACCCAAATCGGAGAAATGTGTCTTCATAGGATACCCAAAGGAGACTGTTGGGTACACCTTCTATCACAGATCCGAAGGCAAGACTTTTGTTGCTAAATTCGGAGGTTTTCTAGAGGAGTTTCTCTCGAAAGAAGTGACTGGGAGGAAAGTAGAACTTGATGAGGTAACTATACCTGCTCCCTTATTGGAAAGTAGTTCATCACAGAAAATGGTTTCTGCGACACCTACACCAATTAGTGAGGAAGTTAATGATGATGATCATGAAACTTTAGATCAAGATGTTACTGAACCTCGTAGGTCAACCAGAGTAAGATCCACACCAGAGTGGTACGGTAATCCTGTTCTGGAAGTTATGTTACTAGACCATGACGAACCTACGAACTATGAAGAAGCGATGGTGAGCCCAGATTCCGCAAAATGGCTTGAGGCTATGAAATCTGAGATGGGATCCATGTATGAGAACAAAGTGTGGACTTTGGTTGACTTGCCCGTTGATCGACAAGCAATTGAGAATAAATGGATCTTCAAGAAGAAGGCTGACGCTAACGGTAATGTTACTGTCTACAAAGCTCGACTTGTTGTGAAAGGTTTTCGACAAGTTCAAGGGATTGACTACGATGAGACCTTCTCACCCGTAGCGATGCTTAAGTCTGTCCGAATCATGTTAGTAATTGCCGCATTTTATGATTATGAAATATGGCAGATGGATGTCAAAACTGCATTCTTGAATGGGTTTCTGGAAGAAGAGTTGTATATGATGCAACCAAAAGGTTTTGTCGATCCAAAGGGAGCTAACAAAGTGTGCAAGCTCCAGCGATCCATTTATGGACTGGTGCAAGCCTCTCGGAGTTGGAATAAACGCTTTGATAGTGTGATCAAAGCATTTGGTTTTATACAGACTTTTGGAGAAGCCTGTATTTACAAGAAAGTGAGTGGGAGCTCTGTAGCATTTCTAATATTATATGTGGATGACATATTGTTGATTGGAAATGATATAGATCTCGGTGAAGCTGCTTATATATTAGGCATAAAGGGATACTTCAATAAGAGTTTTTCAATGAGAGACCTCGGTGAAGCTGCTTATATATTAGGCATCAAGATCTATAGAGATAGATCAAGACGCTTAATTGGACTTTCACAAAGCACATACCTTGAAAAAGTTTTGAAGAAGTTCAAAATGGATCAAGCAAAGAAAGGGTTCTTGCCTGTGTTGCAAGGTGTGAAGTTGAGTAAGACTCAGTGCCCGACCACTTCAGAAGATAGAGAGAAAATGAAAGATGTTCCCTATGCTTCAGCCATAGGATCTATCATGTATGCAATGCTGTGTACCAGACCTGATGTGTGCCTTGCTATAAGTCTAGCAGGGAGGTACCAAAGTAATCCAGGAGGGATCACTGGACAGCGGTCAAGAACATCCTGAAGTACCTAAAAAGGACTAAGGATATGTTTCTCGTTTATGGAGGTGACAAAGAGCTCATCGTAAACGGTTACGTTAATGCAAGCTTTGACACTGATCCGGACGATTCTAAATCGCAAACCGGATACGTGTTTACATTGAACGGTGGAGCTGTCAGTTGGTGCAGTTCTAAACAAAGCGTCGTGGCGGGATCTACATGTGAAGCGGAGTACATAGCTACTTCGGAAGCAGCAAATGAAGGAGTCTGGATGAAGGAGTTCATATCCGATCTAGGTGTCATACCTAGTGCATCGGGTCCAATGAAAATCTTTTGTGACAATACTGGAGCAATTGCCTTAGCGAAGGAATCCAGATTTCACAAGAGAACCAAGCACATCAAGAGACACTTCAATTCCATCCGGGATCTAGTCCAGGTGGGAGACATAGAAATTTGCAAGATACATACGGATCTGAATGTTGCAGACCCGTTGACTAAGCCTCTTCCACGAGCAAAACATGATCAACACCAAGGCTCCATGGGTGTTAGAATCATTACTGTGTAATCTAGATTATTGACTCTAGTGCAAGTGGGAGACTGAAGGAAATATGCCCTAGAGGCAATAATAAAGTTATTATTTATTTCCTTATATCATGATAAATGTTTATTATTCATGCTAGAATTGTATTAACCGGAAACATAATACATGTGTGAATACATAGACAAACAGAGTGTCACTAGTATGCCTCTACTTGACTAGCTCATTGATCAAAGATGGTTAAGTTTCCTAACCATAGACATGAGTTGTCATTTGATTAACGGGATCACATCATTAGGAGAATGATGTGATTGACATGACCCATTCCGTTAGCTTAGCACACGATCGTTTAGTATGTTGCTATTGCTTTCTTCATGACTTATACATGTTCCTATGACTATGAGATTATGCAACTCCCGTTTACCGGAGGAACACTTTGTGTGCTACCAAATGTCACAACGTAACTGGGTGATTATAAAGGTGCTCTACAGGTGTCTCCAAAGGTACTTGTTGGGTTGGCGTATTTCGAGATTAGGATTTGTCACTCCGATTGTCAGAGAGGTATCTCTGGGCCCTCTCGGTAATGCACATCACTTAAGCCTTGCAAGCATTGCAACTAATGAGTTAGTTGCGGGATGATGTATTACAGAACGAGTAAAGAGACTTGCCGGTAATGATATTGAACTAGGTATTGAGATACCGACGATCGAATCTCGGGCAAGTAACATACCGATGACAAAGGGAACAACGTATGATGTTATGCAGTTTGACCGATAAAGATCTTTGTCGGTGTCAAAACCGGCGGATCTCGGGTAGGGGGTCCCGAACTGTGCGTCTAAGGCGGATGGTAACAGGAGGCAGGGGACACGATGTTTTACCTAGGTTCGGGCCCTCTTGATGGAGGTAAAACCCTACGTCCTGCTTGATTTATTCTTGATGATATGGGTATTACAAGAGTTGATCTACCACGAGATCGGAGAGGCTAAACCCTAGAAGCTAGCCTATGGTATGATTGTATGTTGTCCTATGGACTAAAACCATCTGGTTTATATAGACACCGGAAAGGGATAGGGTTACACAAGGTCGGTTACAAAGGAGGAGATATACATGTCCGTATTGCCTAGCTTGCCTTCCACGCCAAGTAGAGTCCCATCCGGACACGAGATGAAGTCTTCAATCTTGTATCTTCATAGTCCAACAGTCCGGCCAAAGGATATAGTCCGGCTGTCCGGAGACCCCCTAATCCAGGACTCCCTCAGTAGCCCCTGAACCAGGCTTCAATGACGATGAGTTCGGCGTGCAGTGTTGTCTTCAGCATTGCAAGGCGGGTTCCTCCTCTGAATACACCACGGAAGAATTTGAATACAAGGATAGTGTCCGACCCTGCAAAATAAGTTCCAGAGAATAATATTTCTACAAATCCAATCTACTGACACGTTTTGGCAACACGACATTGTGCCATGGCCCGGTGATTATTCGAACCGTTTCCTTTAACTTGCCCCGCACATAACGCGAGGCAGTTTATTGACACGTCTTGTCAAAGCAGAGATCGTCTCCCCCTTATTACGGGATTCTCATCAATACGGGCGTGGGTAACCCAACCGCGCCATCGATTACGGTGCTTGGGGGATAAGCGAGTTTTACCAGGCTAGTGGGGACGCATAATTTCGTCCGCCCATATAAAGGGATAAGGATTCACCTTTTCATCCATGCCTTCTTCCTCCTTTGCTCATCCATTTTCGCACACTCGAGCTCCAGCGCCCAAGTCCGCACTTCCCACCTCAACCCTCTCCAACCATGTTCGGAGCGGGAGGCAGGTGGATGGTCTCCTCCGTCACGGAGGGACACATCAAGAAGCTGAGGAGAGCCGGATACCTGCCCGACGACATCGCACACCGGCTCCCAGATGAGGGGCAGCTCATTCCCACCCCCAGGCCCCATGAGAGGGTAGTGTTCCTTACCCATTTCCTCCGCGGACTAGGATTCCCTCTCCACCCATTCGTCTGGGGGCTCATGTTCTACTATGGCCTAGATTTCCATGATCTGGCCCCAAACTTCATCCTCAATATCTCGGCGTTTATCATCGTGTGCGAGGCCTTCCTCCGCATCCAGTCCCACTTCGGCTTATGGCTGAAGACCTTCAATGTCAAGCCGAAGGTAGTGAGCGGCCGCCAGGCGGAGTGCGGAGGCGCCATGCTGGGCAAGATGCCCAACGTCACATGGCTCGAGGGCTCCTTCGTGGGGACCATAAAGGGGTGGCAATCGGGGTGGTTCTATATCACCAAGCCACGTGACCCCGAATGGGCAGCGGCCCCCGAGTTCCGATCTGGCATCCCCACGCGACTCACCTCCTGGCAAGAGAAGGGCCTGTCCTGGGGTAGTTCGGTAGAGCTGACCGGACTCCAAACATGTATCCAAAACATGGTGAGCAAGAAGCTCAAACTCGTCAATGTAGTCCAGGTCATGCTCATCCGCCGGATCCTCCCGTGTCAACGACGAGCTTTCAACTTGTGGGACTTCGACCCGGCCCAGCACCAAACTCTGAACAGGCTCTTCGACACAACACACGAGGATGCCTGGAAGGTGCTATTCAAGGGCGCCGAGGTCCCTCCCTCCCTCACCGAGGACCGCGGGCTAAGCGCGAAGCGTCGAGCGCATTCGGTGAGTTCTATACATTCGGTAGGATATTTTATTTCCCCTAGCTTAATTATGTGCGGGGTCTGATCTCCATGCCTTTGACAGGATTGGGTGGAGACGTTGGGGCAGATTAACTGTCCGGCCCCTCTGCCCGAAGACACTGCGGACGCTCTCCTTACGGAGATGCTGACTCCGGCCCCTTATAAGGTGCCGTAGAAGACCAAGAAGGCCAAGGGAACCCGAAAGAGTTCCCGATGCCAGGCGTTATCGGACTCATCGTTCGATAACTCTACGACACACTCCTCCCCCGAAGATGAGGAGGAAGAAGAAGATGCTCCCCCTTCAGATGGGGGGGACAAGAAAAGGAAGGCCGACCCAACCAAGGGGGCCGAAGGGTCCAAGAAGGGAAGGATCCTCCTTCCGGACTACTCCACCACCGCCGCCGAAGGCGAAGATGAGTGGCTGCTCAGGGCCAAGCCCCTGGCGAAGTTGTAAGTATCTGGATGCCAGAGTAGTTCATAGCATACCTTTGTCGCACCGCTTCTCCTAACGCCGAATTATAATTATGCACACCGCCATGAGCCCGTATCGATGTATCGTCGGACGGCTCCCTGGGCTCGTCGGATATGGATAGCGATCCACTTCTGACCGCCACCTCCCCTTGCCCTGCGGACGACGCCGAGGTGTTGTCTCAAGAGGCATCGGGTCAAGGGGAGACAGTCCCGGAGGCGCCTCAAGGCGACCTTCCGCACTCGGGGAGTAGAGGGAGTAAGGCTCCCGAGGGCTCCGAGTTCGGCCCTCAGCCGAACACCGCGCCGGAACCTCCAATGGTTTCGGACTCAGGCAGGCGGCCTCCCTCCAAAAGGGGCAAGACGCCTGTGCCGGTGACCCCTGTCCAACCAGAGGCACCGGACACTCTGCTGGGAGCGCTTCGCAGCGCTTCCATCGACGAAGAGCACCGCACTATTATGAGTGCCGTGATCCAGAAGGTTCAGTCCGCTTAGAGCGGATTGACTGAAGCCTGTGCCAGTCTTCTAACAGGCTTTGAGGTAAGTTTTTAAAATATGGGGAAAAATATTACCGCATAGACAGTAGCCCCTGATGCTCTGTTTGGTGTTCACAAAGAAAAGCCGAACAGAGGATCAAACAATATCGCAGGAGTCTAATATAAGTATGTCAATATGCGTATGAAGGCTTCGCTGTTGGCATCTGCCGCACTGACTGCGGAGGTCGCCGCACTGAAGCAGGACCTTAAGGGGTCCAAGGACGAGCTCGGCCTTGCCAAGAGGTAGCTCGAGGAGAACAAAGGTAAGTAATACCTAGTCTATGGATATATATATAAAAATAATGCGATTGCAAAATGATAGGATCATCGTAAATTTGCCAGGGGCCATGACCGAGGTGGCAACCCTGAAGCAAGCGCTATCCGAGGCCGAAAACAAAGTGGCCAAGGAGCGCACCGAGCGGAAAAGGCATGAGGCACGGGTGGGCGAGGTGCAGCAAGAGCTCGAAGCTCTCGTGTCGAAGCACGAGGCCTTGGAGTGTGACTCAAAGACGCAAGAGTCCGAGCTTGCCGCGGCCCTTGAGAGCGCGAAAAATGCCAAGGCTGAAGCCTAAAAGGCCCTCTAGGAGATTGATGCGATGAAGAAGATAGCGGCGGGTAAGGCATTCTATATGCAAAGCAAGCATGTGAAAGTAAATTACTTGTTACTTACCCGAATCCGGAGCTCTCCAGGAGCATTCGCAGATTTGCCCCGCAGCGTGTCGGATGCCGCAACGTTTTACCAGGCCGAGGAGGGAAGCTCAATGAAGAAGTTGTTCTGGGCCCAATATACTGGGACCGAACACCCGGTGCCTATGAGCGACCAGCTAAAGCAGCTAGTCGAGCTACACAAGGCGACCGAACAGGCCATGGAGGGTTTTATAGTCCGGCTGTGGCCTGGCGAGGCCCTTCCGAACAACTACTTCGGCCTGGTGAGGTGGCTTGTGGATGCCTGCCCACGGCTGGAAGTCGTCAAGCGGTCCGTCTGCATCGAAGGTGCACGCCGGGCTTTCGCCCGTGTGAAGGTGCAATGGGCCAAGCTAGACGCCGTGAAGCTGATCAAGGAAGGGCCGCCGGAGGGCAAGGAGCATCGCCACCCCGAGATGTACTATGAGGGTGTCTTGAAGGGTGCTCATCTCGTAGCGGACGAGTGTACGAAAGATATAATATTCGAGTAAACTTGCTCGTGTAATCCTGTAGTTATGAAAACTTGTTCATATGCGCTATGCAACGCTTGTTTGAATTTAAAATATTACCTTCTGTTTGGTTGTTTATCCAATCTGAGAGATGGCTAGTCCTCGGCTTCTGCCCCCATGCCACGAGTGCTGGGGTGTTCGGGATAAACTTGAGCACTCTTGTTCCCATTTTTGGGTCATTCGAGGGAGGTGCTCAGCACAACAAACAAGGCAACCGGACTAATAATGCTTTATCACTCTCACTTAGCCATAGAATTCTATAATTTTAAATTTCAGCGAAGCCCCTGGTATTCGGAAGGCCGAATTCGGGGTGCGATACACGCTTTTAAGCTGGACAGGACCGACTCCTCGCTCTAAGCGGCATAAGTCTTCAGGGACTCGAAAACCTCTCAAACAGCGACCAGTCTCTTGCCTTATCATGACAGTCAGTTTTAGCTTTCTCTACTGAGGTGCTTAGCCCAGTAGAACCGAGGCACAATCGTAGTAGTTCTCCTAGTGCTACCTTAGCCGATAGAGCGGAACGTAAGGTACCAAAACATAGGATCCGGGCAAACCCAACTATTGACCAAAGACATGATTCAGAGCTGATGCATATAATGCTATAAGTTCGGGGTGCCGCACTGTTGAAAGTGTTCGGACTTCTCACGCCGTGTTATGGGGTATGCATAAGCCCCTAGCGTATTGTTCGTACCAGAGTGTACGGTTGCAAGGTGTCATTAATGAACACACACACACACACACACACACACACACACACACACACATATATATATATATATAAGAATGCAATAATAGTCTTAATGCTACGCATTGTTTATTCAAAAAGGTGCGTTAAAGCAGAATGATACATGCTGTGCAATAAGCAAAAACTAGGACTGTTTGACATGTCCCTTCCAAGGGCAAGCTGAGGAATAGTATTAAAGCAAATATTTCACTCGTTATCGTAATCCACCTGGGAGTTCCATGGTGTGACGTAGCTTTCTGCCTCCTTGGTTGCTGCATCATGTGTTCGGCAATCATGCTGCCGGTCAGGGTTTCCAGAGATTAAAGTCCTGAAAAGAGAAAAATAACATGGCGGGAAGCCCCTAATGCGGTTTAAGCCGCGTCTTGGAGCGTGCCGTAGTTGTGCCCCCTTCCCCACCTATGCCCATGGTATTTTTAATGCGTAATTATGTATGCATGGCACGAATTTCGCTGTTAGACGGGACCGGGGTGGGGGCCGCATTGCTACGCGAGCTCAGATCGTGCCAGGCGGTCTAGTTGCTGATTACTCCGAGCGCGCTTGAAGGTGTCCGGGTCTTGAAATGCCGAACTGGTGGATTGCCTTGAGAGGCTGCTTTGTGCTTCTGCTGCGAGGGCCGCAGTGTGCTCCTCCGTGCGGAGAGAGCGCTCTGTGTTTCCATTAACTGTGATGACCCCCCGAGGTCCTGGCATCTTGAGCTTGAGGTATGCATAATGCGGTACCGCATTGAATCTCGCAAATGCAGTTCGCCCGAGCAGTGCATGATAACCACTGCGGAACGGGACGATATCGAAGATTAATTCTTCGCTTCGGAAGTTATTCGGGGATTTGAAGACCACTTCCAGTGTAATTGAGCCTGTGCAATGGGCCTCTACACCTGGAATGACGCCTTTAAAGGTCGTTTTTGTGGGTTTGATCCTTGAGGGGTCTATACCCATTTTGCGCACTGTGTCCTGGTAAAGCAGGTTCAGGCTGCTGCCGCCATCCATAAGGACTCGAGTGAGGTGAAATCCGTTGACGATTGGGTCTAGGACCAGTGCGGCGAATCCGCCATGACGGATACTAGTGGGGTGGTCCCTGCAATCGAAGGTGATCGGACAGGAGGACCATGGGTTGAACTTTGGGGCGACTGGCTCCAACGCATATATGTCCCTGAGCGCACGCTTCCGCTCCCTCTTGGGGATGTGGGTTGCGTATATCATGTTCACCGTCCACACTTGTGGGGGGAACCTCTTTTGTCCTCCGGTGTTCGGCTGCCGGGGCTCTTCCTCGTCATTGCTATGTGGCCCCTTATCTTTGTTTTCGGCAATTAACTTGCCGGCCTGCTTGAATACCCAACAATCCCTATTGGTGTGGTTGGCTGGCTTGTGGGGGGTGCTGTGTATTTGACACGAGCGATCAAGTAGGCGGTCCAAACTGGACGGGCCCGGAGTGCTTCTTTTAAATGGCTTTTTCCGCTGATCGGGTTTAGAGCCTTTGAATCCGGCATTGACTGCCGTATCCTCAGTATTATTGCTGTTAATGCGGCGCTTATGTTTGTTGCAACGTGACCTGCTATTGCCGTCCTTGGTGTTTGAAGTACCATGGTTCTTTGATATGTTATTACTGCGAGCCAGCCAGCTGTCTTCTCCCGCACAAAAGCGGGTCATGAGTGCCGTGAGGGCTGCCATAGATTTCAGCTTTTCCTGACCAAGGTGCCGGGCTAGCCACTTGTCGCGGATGTTGTGTTTGAAAGCTGCTAGGGCCTCTGCATCCGGACAGTCGATGATTTTATTTTTCTTTGTTAGGAACCGAGTCCAGAATTGCCTGGCCGATTCTTCTGGCTGCTGAATTATGTGGCTCAAGTCATCGGCATCTGGTGGTCGCACATAAGTGCCCTGAAAGTTGTCGAGGAATGCGGCTTCCAGATCTTCCCAACAGCTAATGGACTCTGCTGGCAAGCTATTAAGCCAATGCCGTGCTGGTCCTTTGAGCTTTAGTGGGGGGTATTTGATGGCGTGTAAGTCATCACCGCGGGCCATGTGGATGTGGAGGAGGAAATCCTCGATCCATTCCGCAGGATCTGTTGTGCCGTCGTATGATTCAATATTTACGGGTTTGAAACCCTCTGGGATTTGATGATCCATTACTTCGTCTATGAAGCATAGGGGGTGTGCGGCGCCTCCGTACTGGGCTATGTCATGACGCAGCTCGAATGAGTCGTGTCCGCTGTGGTCGGCCCGACCGGACTTACTTTTACTGTATTCGGCGTGACGTTTATCGTCTTGCATAGTGGCACGCCCTCGTGATCCGTAGATCGATCTTGCATGTTTTGCTTTGTCCTCCAATACGTCTCGCAGGTCTGGCGTATTTCCCCATGCCTTTTTATTTGAATGGCGTCGGGGTGCAGGCTGAGTTTTGGCTGGAATGCCTCTCTATCACGGCCATGAGGTGGCCGATCAGCCGCGTCATACGCTTCTTCCTCCAGTCAGGGTAGCAACCTGCATTTTGGGTAACTCTTGGAGGGGCGCTCGAGTTTATATTCCTAGGCCGCGAGGACTTCAGTCCATCTGTCAGCTAGCAGATCTTGATCAGCTTGAAGCTGCTGCTGCTTTTTCTTAAGGCCATTTGCCGTGGCTATAAGCCAGCGCTTGAAGCGCTCTTGTTCGATGGGATCCTCTGGCACGACGAATTCGGCATCGTCGAGGCTTGCCTCGTCTTCGGAGGGGGCATGTAATTATCGTCCTCCGCCTCTCCATCTGCCGCTCTCTCTGGAGGGCTGGCCTTTCCATCCTCCTGTCCTAGATCATGCCGGAGGGGATTGTTGCCATCTTCGGCACTATCCGGAGTGTTATTATCTCCTGTGCCAGTATCACCACTTCTGCTTTGGCGGGACTTAGAGAGGCGCCGCCGACGTTGGCGCTCGGGTTGCTTCTTGGAGGAGTCATCCTTCGCTGTCTCATCGCCATTGCCTTCTTTGGGTGTGTCCACCATGTATATATCGTATGATGATGTGGCTGTCCAGTGCCCTGTGGGCAGTGGTTCCTCTTCGTCTCCTGCATCGTCGTCCATACCGTCGATGTCTTCAGAGTCGAAGGCGAGCATGTTGGTTAAGTCGTCGATAGTGGCTACTAAGTGGGTGGTGGGTGGGCAGCGAATTTCTTCGTCATCCGCATCCCAATCCTGCCAGACATAGTTCGGCCCGGATCCTCTTGACAAGGAGAGAGACCTTAATGAGTTCAGTATGTCGCCAAAGAGCGAGTGCTGAAAAATATCCGCGGAGGTAAACTCCATGATCGGCGCCCAATCGGATTCGCTAGGAATGGGCGCAAGCGGTTCGGAGTCCGTGGCTGGAGAAGGGTCCGGCAGTCTGACAACACGGCTCTCGCACAGGGTAAGGTCGATGTTCGGCTCGATCGCCGCTGAGGGTAAGGCCTCCGTGGCGGGGTCCATCCACCCGTCCATGGACGGCGCAACTGGCTCCGAATTGAGGGTCGGAGCGGCTGCCGGTGCGATCTCCTGAACACTGTCTGATGGTAGAGCTAAATCATACTCATCGTGACCGTGTGACGCATAAGGCAGAGGCTTGAATCCGTCGAAGATCAAGTCTCCGCGGATATCGGTCGTGTAGTTTAAGCTTCCACACCTGACCTGGTGGCCAGGGGCGTAACTTTCGATCTGCTCCACATGGCCAAGCGAGTTGGCCCGCAGTGCGAAGCCGCCGAACACAAAGATCTGTCCGGGGAGAAAAGTCTCACCCTGGACTGCATCGCTATCGATGATAGAAGGAGCCATCAAGCCTAACGGCGACGATACAGAGGAACTCTCAATGAAAGCACCAATGTCGGTGTCAAAACCGGCGGATCTCGGGTAGGGGGTCCCGAACTGTGCGTCTAAGGCGGATGGTAACAGGAGGCGGGGGACACGATGTTTACCCAGGTTCGGGCCCTCTTGATGGAGGTAAAACCCTACGTCCTGCTTGATTAATATTGATGATATGGGTAGTACAAGAGTAGATCTACCACGAGATCGGAGAGGCTAAACCCTAGAAGCTAGCCTATGGTATGATTGTATGTTGTCCTACGGACTAAAACCCTTCGGTTTATATAGACACCGGAAAGGGCTAGGGTTACACAAGGTCGACAAAGGAGGAGATATACATGTCCGTATTGCCTAGCTTGCCTTCCATGCCAAGTAGAGTCCCATCCGGACACGAGACGAAGTCTTCAATCTTGTATCTTCATAGTCCAACAGTCGGGCTGTCCGGAGACCCCCTAATCCAGGACTCCCTCAATCTTCATAGAATACGTAGGAGCCAATATGAGCATCCAGGTTCCGCTATTGGTTATTGACCGGAGACGTGTCTCGGTCATGTCTACATTGTTCTCGAACCCGTAGGGTCCGCACGCTTAACGCTATGATGACAGTTATATTTTGAGTTTATATGTTTGGATGTACCGAAGGTTGTTCGGAGTCCCGGATGTGATCACGGACATGACGAGGAGTCTCGAAATGGTCGAGACATGAAGATTGATATATTGGAAGCGTATGTTTGGATATCGGAAGTGTTCCGGGTGAAATCGGGATTTTACCGGAGTATCGGAGGTTACCGGAACCCCCCCGGGGGCTTAATGGGCCTACATGGGCCTTAGTGGAAAAAGGAGGGAAGCAAGGGAAGTGTGGGGCGCGCCCCCCAAGGCCCAAACCGAATTGGTTTAGGGTAAAGGGGGCCGGCCCCCCTCTTTCCATCTTCCCCCTCCCAATTCCTAATCCAACTAGGAAAGGCAGCGGGGATTCCTACTCCCGATGGGAGTAGGACTCCTCCTGGCGCGCCTATGCCCTGGCCAGCCGCACCCCCCTTGCTCCTTTATATACAGGGGCAGGGGGGCACTCTAGAGACACAACATTAGATCATTGATCTCTTAGCCGTGTGCGGTGCCCCCCTCCACCATAGTCCACCTCGATAATACTGTAGCGGTGCTTAGGCGAAGCCCTGCGTCGATAGAACATCAACATCGTCACCACGCTGTCGTGCTGACGAAACTCTCCCTCAACACTCGGCTGGATCGGAGTTCGAGGGACGTCATTGGGCTGAACGTGTGCTGAACTCGGAGGTGCCGTACGTTCGGTACTTGATCGGTCGGATCGTGAAGAGGTACGACTACATCAACCGCGTTGTGCTAACGCTTCCGCTTTTGGTCTACGAGGGTACGTAGACAACACTCTCCCTCTCATTGCTATGGATCACCATGATCTTGCGTGCGCGTAGGAATTTTTTGAAATTACTACGTTACCCAACATTCTTGCCTTGCCAGAAGAATGCACGGAGCAAACCTTCGAGCTTTTCAATAGATTCCTTGGGCCATGGAAAGCAAGTCATGTAGTAACTGGGAATACTGGCGGGCATTGAGTTGATCAAAGTGAGGCGACCACCCCAGGACAGAAAAGTAGTAAGCCAGCCAGATAGTCTTCTGTCAACCCTATGTATGACTGGCAGAAGCACACGATGCTTGATTTTGTGAAGAGAAAGTGGAAGCCCTAGATATGTGCATGGAAAGGACGAAACTGGGCATCCAAAAAGGCAGCAATCTCATTTGTAGTGTCATGGTCAATGCAGATAGGAATCAACGTACTCTTGTGGTAATTAATCTGTAATCCCGAAAAAGCAGAGAAGGCCACTAGAATCTGCTTGATGATTGTAGCTTGCTGGGTATTTCCCTGGAAGAGGATCAAGGTATCATCTGCATACTGCAGAACTAAATTGCCAAATTCAAACTGTGAGCAGCAAAGTCTCTGTAGAACATCAGCAACCAAAATGAATAGGCACGGAGATATGGAGTCCCCCTGCCTTAGCCCTCTCTTGGCAAGAATGGAATCACCAAGCTCCCCATTGACCATAACCCGAGAAGTCGCCGAGGTCAGAATATCATGAATCCTGGTAATCCATCGTTGAGGGAAACCTCGAGCCTCCATAATACTAAACAGACCAGACCAGCTAACTATGTCAAAGGCCTTCTGAAAGTCTAACTTGAGGACCACCATAGGCAATTTTCTCTTGTGAATAGTTTGCACCATGTCCGCAGCCATAACAAAGTTTTCAACAAATGAACGACCCTTAGTGAAGCCAGACTGAAGTGAGTGAATCAGCTCGGGTATCTGGTGTTGAAGCCTTCTTGCAAGAACCTTTGTACCAAGCTTAGGCACGCTGCATACAATAGAGATGGGCCGAAAGTCACACAATTCGAGAGGAGTTTCTTTCTTAGTCAAGAGAGAGATGTAAGCCGTGTTAATCCCAGCAAGATCAACCTGGTGATGGTACAATAGTGTGAAGAGAAGTTGCAGGTCCTCTTTAATATTAGGATGAGAGGCCTTGAAGAATTCGTTCGTGAAGCCGTCTGGCCCAGGACTTATGTTGTTTGGAGAGTGATTAATCGTGCTAACAATTTCAGCCCAAGCGAATTCCTCTTTAAGACAAGACAAGTCCAGGACCCCATAGAGATCACCAAGCTGCACTGTTGGCAAGGATGGAGATGGTTGTCTCAACAAATCAGAGAAGTAGCGTGTAGCCAGCTGGAGCTTATTTTGGATATCAAAGAGCTCCGCACCATCGTGAACAAGGACCTTAATCTTGTTACGCCTGGCTTGACAATTAATTGTTGCATGGAAGAACTTATTGTTTGTTGGGAAACGTAGCATGAAATTTCAAAAAAATTCCTACGCTCACACAAGATCTATCTAGGAGATGCATAGCAACAAGAGGGGGAGAGTGTGTCTACGTACCCTCGTAGACCGAAAGCGGAAGCGTTTGACAACGCGATTGATGTAGTCGAACTTCTTCTCGTTTCGGTCGATCAAGCACCGAACGTACGACACCTTCGAGTTATGCACACATTCAGCTCGATGACGTCCCTCAAACTCTTGATCCAGCAAAGTGTCGATGGAGAGTTCCCTCAGCACGACGACGTAGTGACTGTGATGGTGAAGTGATCCGTGCAGGGCTTCGCCTAAGCACTACGTGAATATGACCAAGGGTGTAATCTGTGGAGGGAGGGGCCGCAGACAGCTAACAGATGTTGTTGTGTGTTCTAGACGCCTCCGCCTTCATATATATAGGTGGGAGGGAGAGGGAGCAGCCAAGGGGGCGCCCAAGTAGGAGGAATCCTACTTGGGGCCCTAGTGCAATTGCTCCCCCCTTACCATAACTTCCGGAGGGGGAAGGAAGGAGGAGGGAGGCCGAATCCCTCCCCTTCCTTCTCTCTTCCCCTCTTTCCTTCCCCTCCAGGTTCAGCCTATATGGGGGCACAGCAGCCCATGCTGGTTGCTGCGTTTCCCCTCTTGGCCCATTAGGCCCATATCTTTGTCGGGGGTGCCCGGAACCCCTTTCCGGTGACCCGATATGTACCCGGTACCCCCGTAACACTTTCGGTATCCGAATACTATCGTCCTATATATCAATCTTTACCTCTCGACCATTTCGAGACTCCTTGACATGTCTGTGATCTCATCTGGGACGCCAAACAACATTCGGTCACCAAATCACATAACTCATATAATACAAAATTGTCATGGAACCTTAAGTGCGGACCCTATGGGTTCGAGAACTATGTAGACATGACCGAGACACTTCTCCGGTCAATAATCAACAACGGAACTTGTATGCTCATATTGGTTCTCACATATTCTACGAAGATCGTTATCGGTCGTACCGTAATGACAACATACATTATTCCCTTTGTCATCGGTATGTTACTTGCCTGAGATTTGATCGTCGGTATCTTCATACCTAGTTCAATCGCGTTACCGGCAAGTCTCTTTACTCGTTTTGTAATACATCATCCCGCAACTAACTTATTAGTCACATTGCTTGCAAGGCTTCTTATGATGTGCATTATCGAGAGGGCCCAGAGATACCTCTCCGATACTCGAAGTAACAAATCCTAATCTCGATCTATGCCAACGCAACAAACACCTTCGGAGATACCTGTAGAGCATCTTTATAATTACCAAGTTATGTTGTGACGTTTGATAGCACACAAGGTATTCCTCCGGTTTCCGGGAGTTGCATAATCTCATAGTCGAAGGAATATGTATTTGACACACTGGTACGCATCGGTGCTATACAAACGGTTTTTAACCCCCTTTCCGTGATGGCATTTGGAACTGTTGCCAAGTGAGTGTGGGCGATAGGGGGGTCCTTCCCACATGACCCTGAAACCATCGGGGATAGGCCCTCCCGGGACACGGGCTGGGGCAAAATGAGCTCGTGTGCGATCGGGCGAGGCATCGAAACCCAATCATTTCCATTTGTTTGTACATCCCACATGGTGAATCCCAGAAAAACATTTTCGTTTGTTTATACATCCCACACGGTGAATCCCAGAAAAACATTTCCATTCGTATGTAGATCACACACAGTCAATCCAAGGAATACGTTTCCGTTCTTATGTACATCCCACATAGTCAATCTAGGGAAAACGTTTCCGTTCGTATGTGTTGGAGAACATAGTATTTCAAAAAAATTGCCTACGCACATGCAAGATCCAACTAGGTGATGGATAGCAACGAGCGGGGAGAGAGTGTGTCCACGTACCCTCGTAGACCGAAAGCGATCGTTTAGTAACGCGGTTGATGTAGTCGAACGTCTTCGCGATCCAACCGATCCAAGTACCGAACGCACGACACCTCCGCGATCTGCACACGTTCAGCTTGGTGACATCCCTTGTACTCTTGATCCAGCTGAGGCTGAGGGAGAGTTTCATCAGCACGACGGCGTGATGACAGTGATGATGAAGTTACCGACGCAGGGCTTCACCTAAGCACTACAACGATATGATCGTGGTGGAAATCTGTGGAGGGGGCACCGCACACGGCAAAGACAACTGTCAACTTGTGTGTCTATGGGGTGCCCCTCCCCCGTATATAAAGGAGGGGAGGAGGGGAGGGCCGGCCCTCTCTATGGCGTGCCCAAGGGGGAGTCCTACTCCCAGTAGGAGTAGGTTTCCCCCCTTTCCCTAGTTGGAGTAGGAGAAGAAGGAAGAGGGAGAGAGAGGAAAGGAAAGGGGGGCACCCAATTTGGATTGGGCTTGGGGGGGGGGGGGGCTCTACCTGTCTGCCTCCTCCTCTCTCCCACTAAGGCCCAATAAGGCCCATTGACTCCCCGGGGGGTTCCGGTAACCCCCCGGTACTCCGGTAAATGCTCGAACTCATCCAGAACCATTCCGATGTCCAAACATAGCCTTCCAATATATCGATCTTTATGTCTCGACCATTTCAAGACTCCTTGTCATGTCTGTGATCACATCTGGGTCTCCGAACTACCTTCGGTACATCAAAACACATAAACTCATAATACCGATCGTCATCGAACGTTAAGCATGCGGACCCTGCGGGTTCAAGAACTATGTAGACATGACCGAGACTTACTTCGGGTCAATAACCAATAATGGAACCTGGATGCTCATATTGGTTCCTACATATTCTACAAAGATCTTTATCGGTCAAACCGCATAACAACATATGTTGTTCCCTTTGTCATCGGTACGTTACTTGCCCGAGATTCGATCATCGGTATCTCAATACCTAGTTCAATCTCGTTACTGGCAAGTCTCTTTACTCGTTCCATAATGCATCATCCCGCAACTAACTCATTAGTCACATTGCTTGCAAGGCTTATAGCGATGTGCATTACCGAGAGGGCCCAGAGATACCTCTCCGACAATCGGAGTGACAAATCCTAATCTCGATCTATGCCAACTCAACAAACACCATCGGAGACACCTGTAGAGCATCTTTATAATCACCCAGTTACGTTGTGACGTTTGATAGCACACTAAGTGTTCCTCCGGTATTCGGGAGTTGCATAATCTCATAGTCATAGCAACATGTATAAGTTATGAAGAAAGCAATAGCAATAAACTAAACGATCATATTGCTAAGCTAACGGATGGGTCAATTCAATCACATCATTCTCTAATGATGTGATCCCGTTCATCAAATGACAACTCTTGTCCATGGCTAGGAAACTTAACCATCTTTGATTAACAAGCTACACTGGTGCGCGTCGGTCCTAAACAAACGGTTTTTAACCACTTTCCGCGACGGCATTTGGAACCGTCGTCAAGTGAGTGTGGGCAATAGGGGGATCCTTCCCACACGACCCAGAAACCGTTGGGGATAGGGCCCCTACAGTACTCCTACTCGTTTCTGCTTGCATTGCCATCACAATCGGTATTCTGTGGTGCTATGTTTACGATGCGCGGCCCATCACAAATGGTTCATTATTATAGAACGTGTATGATGCGCGGCCCATCACAAACGGTTCACCGTTAAGAAGATTAGCTAATTGTCGTATGAGTGTCAGACAGGATTACGAAATGTCAGACCATCGTAACATCATCGTACACGATAACTATCACACACATTATTCTATGGTGCAACGTTTATGATGCATACTTCATCAGAAACATGTCATGGTTGCAAATCATGTACGATAAGGCAACTAACACAAATGTTTAGTTTGCCCACACTGTCGGTGTCAAAACCGGCGGATCTCAGGTAGGGGGTCCCGAACTGTGCGTCTAAGGCGGATGGTAACAGGAGGCAGGGGACACGATGTTTTACCCAGGTTCGGGCCCTCTTGATGGAGGTAAAACCCTACATCCTGCTTGATTAATATTGATGATATGGATAGTACAAGAGTAGATCTACCACGAGATCAGAGAGGCTAAACCCTAGAAGCCAGCCTATGGTATGATTGTATGTTGTCCTACGGACTAAAACCCTCCGGTTTATATAGACACCGGAGGGGGCTAGGGTTACACAAGGTCGGTTACAAAGGAGGAGATACACATATCCATATTGCCTAGCTTGCCTTCCACGCCAAGTAGAGTCTCATCCGGACACGAGACGGAGTCTTCAATCTTGTATCTTCATAGTCTAACAGTCCGGCCAAAGGATATAATCCGGCTGTCCGGAGACCCCCTAATCCAGGACTCCCTCACACACCGTTTGTGATATTGTCTGACATCGCACACGCTTTGCAAACAGCAACTATGTGCATGCTTGCACACGTTTCCTCTCTGTGAACTATCTCCGATTATGGTGCATATCGCAAACGTTTGTGTTCTACCAACCGTGTGTGCCGTAACAACCTGGGGAGCATAATTTCACCATAATTTAATTGCTGCTTTTCCAAATTGTACCAGATTTGGATTTGGATTTGATTGTATGCTACAGCTTTATTCATATCCATCAGGTTCAAACAACCAATGCATTATTCGATTCATAGGTATATATGTTCAAGAATTACATAAGAACCAAATAAAGAATGATGAACCACAGTTGTATACTTGTACTATTAAAGACGGTAAAGAAAGATGCGAATTATATTCTGGTTGCTGAACAAGGTGAAGTGGAATGCCCATGTTGTGCCCTCCTCCATGCAGAAGGCACGCACGACTCTAGTCCAACCCCTTGTGATGGCCGACCGCCCATCCTTCACGGTCTTCATGAAAACATCTAGATAATCATCGTGGTCTGGTAGAAATATTTTAACCTTTGCATGCCCACCAATCATGTAGTTTGAGAGGTAATCTTCAGTAAACTGCTTTGGCAACCACTACAAAGGAAAAAGATTCAGACATTGTCATCTAACACAACTCATTATGGGCAGTAAAAAGAAGGCTGCAGAGTTCTTACTTACCATCCCATAGTTCGCTGTTGTCTTGGATAAAGTGTAAACAAATAGTTTAATTGCCATCTTTGGATCCATTTTACTAACAATCTTTATCAGCTTCCTTACTTGATGCTGGTTCATCGACATCTCATTGCCCCATACATAGAGAGGGTCGAAACGCGGATCTTTACTAATGACATATGTACCTAAAAGCACCAAGTTAATATTAGAAGCTAAACAACAATTGCACAATGATGTAGTACAATACTCTTTTATAATATGTCTATATACATCCATATGTGGTAGTCCATTTGAAATCTCTAAAAAGATAAATATTTAGGAACGGAGGGAGTATCTTATAACATCCAATATACTCACATATTAGATGAATTAACATCTTATATATGGGCCGGAAGGAGTTTAGTTCATTCTTACAAATTATCTGTTGCTGTATCCACGGGTTACAGTTAGTTTGAGCTAGTTCGGGCTCAAATATCCTTAAAGTATATCTAAACATGAGGGCTAGTTTGAGCTAGTTGCATCTATAACCCACCAAAAAAACTAGTATCCAACCCAAGAGGTGCTAATTGGAGCTAGTTCTCCTAGTGCATTTATTGTCAATCTAACCCTGCCATCCAAACAACTCTTTGGATGGAGTTAGTTTAGGGTTAGTAATGAGCTAGAAACTAACTCTAACCTCTAGCTAAGTTGAGTATCCAAACAGGGCTGTGTTGTTGCTGTTGTTGCTGCTGCTCTTCTACGTATATCTAGACATCATTAGAACATTAATGTAACACTCTTCCTTGTTGCTATGTAGCCTAGGATTGCATATTTAGACATTAAGTACAGTGCATGTTGCTATGTAGCCTCAAATATATTACATATGACCCTAGTTAACATAAGGAAAAATGGGTAGCAGATATATTCAGTTAAAAGTCCGATTCACCAATTAGTCCCTTATCAGCCGACGACCTATATGGTACCAGCTATCGATATCCTGAACAGTGAGCAGATATAAGCCATGGTATGAAACTAACCTCGATGGAAAACAACAGTCGTTCCCAAAATTGTCCAAGCATGTTAAGCACAACAGGCTAAACATCAACCAAAATTACACATGTCAAACAAAATAATCTCCAAAATATAGCTTCAGTGTGCAGGTTTAAGCATGCTAGTAAAGCAAAACAAGTGGAAAGGTGTGCTAACTGCAACAGGCCAAACATTTAACAACAAGCAAACATGGTCATTCAAACTGGTATTGTGCCGGTCTAAGTACACTAGTTATGGTTAAATAAAAATGGGAAGGCGTGTTAACTACAAGATGCAACAACCAAATGTTGTCATTCATAGTGGTATTGTTGAAACTGGTACTGATGAAATTGAACTGCACAGTTCATACGTGCACATATAGAACATCATGTTGTAAATGACTGGAATAAACAAGGCATACTACGAACAACCAAAGATAGCATTTGAAACTGAACATATGCTAACTACAAACAACCGAACAATCAAAAAACTTTAAAAGAGGCATATGCTAGCTATAACAGGCTTAACAGCAAGCAAATATATGCATTCCTATCGGTATGTTTAAACTGGATTGATGAAATGTACTGCACAATAAATAATTGCACATATAGAGAATCACATCATGAACAACTGAAATAATCAAGGCATACTGCAAACAACTAGAAATAGCAATTAAAACTGGACATATTCTCACTACACTACAAAAGGGACTCGACAAAACAAATCATGGGTTTCCCCCTATGAAGAGGCACGACAAAACAAATCATGGGTTTCCTCACTTGTCACGGATGGGCTCGTTCCCGTGGGAAGAGCACGGACCCTGGATGCGCTTTATGTTGTCGCAGATGGGCTCCTTCCCCTTGAAAGAGCACGACAGTAGGGTGCCTCCCTGATGTCATAGATGGTCGCTTTCCCCTTGGAAGAGCAGACGAGCTCTCTCCCCTTGGAAGAGCCAGAGAGGGTGCCCTCCTCGTGGTCGCTGTCGATGAGGTCTGACTTGTAAGCTGTGGATCCCAAGCCAAAGTCGCAGAATATGTCCTTCAAAAATGACAAAAGGGGCTCGATGGCAATGTAGAATGGAAAATTGTTGACAGCGAGCCAGAGGAGATCAGCGGCGGGGCCATGGATGAGATCGACGACGGTTGAACCCGAGGGGTTGGGGGTGGGCCACTTAACCTGTGACACAGCCCGCCTCAGGGCATGGCTGTCGATGACCTCGATGTGATAGCCGGCGGATGAGACATGCCCGCATACTCTATCCCGCTACTTGAGTGCCTGCCGCCAGTAATGGTCATCAGCTTCCTCGGCGACGTCGGGCGAAGAGACTGCTATACACCTCTTTTGGGCCAGTCTCTCCTCGAGTTCCACGGGAAGCGTAGCCGGGCTTAGGCTGCGATGCTATGGAGTGGGGGATGGGGATGGGGATGGAGATCTGTGGGAAACGGGGCGTTTGGCAGGCGTCATCTAAGAAACTCAGGGTGGCATGGGTATGGAGATTGGTGGGTAAGCTGCACGGGCAAACCGGCAGATGTTGACAATGGAGGCCTTGCGGTGGCGGCGGCAGCGGCGGTGGGGACTTTGCTAGGGTTTCAAGTGAGGGAGGGTGTGTGTGTGTGCGCGCACGCCCGAGGAGGTTTTGGTGTGTGTGTGTGTGTGTGTGTGGAGGGGGGCACGGGGTGTTTGAGGAAATGACGCGGGTACTGAAATTTTTACTATGCGGGAGTCAAACGCGGGAGTGAAATGCTGGGCTATTGAATTTTTTTATGATAGTGCATCACACACGGTCCAGAGATAACAACCGTGTGTTATGAAACAGAAAAACCCTCGAGGCGGGCAGATATTTTCTGAGGATGCAGGCAGGATTGGGAACAATAAACACCTCACACGGTCCGGAGATAACAACTGTGTGTTATGAAACAGAAAAACCCTCGAGGCGGGCAGATATTTTTGAGAGGGGGAGCCTCGTGGAGCCCAATGTATCGTGCGGATGTGTGCATGACAGGTGCACTGACGTGGCACACTGTTAGTTTGAGTGAACCGTGTCTGTTGCGTCATCTGACTTGTCTAATGTTCATAAATTTGGCGAAAAATGACACGGGAGAGGGTCAGAACACGAACGCACTTGCATGTGGACCAAATTTATGTATCAAAAGGGTGGTTTGATTTTCAAATACCAAATGCAACTTCGAGGTGGCACCTCTCTCGCAAAGCGCACGGTATTGCTTGTCCCCACCCCCTCGTGTCGTCACGAAGGGAATCCTAAGCTATGAATGCATGCCCCCTCCCCCTCAACCGAGGTTCACCTAGCAAAGTGCGAAGTAGCTAGCAGCCCCCCTCCTCCCTCGTGTTGGCACAAAGGGAATCCTAAGCTATGAATGCATGCCCCCCAACCGAGGTTCACTGTAACAAAGTGCGAAGTAGCTAGCAGCCCCCTCCCTCGTGTCGACATGAAGGGGATCCTAAGCTATGAATGCATGCCCCTCCAACCGAGGTTCACCTAGCAAAGTGTGAAGTAGAGCTAGCAGCCCCCTCACTCGTGTCAGCATGAAGGGATTCCTAAGCTATGAATGCGGGCCCCCCAACCGAGGTTCACCTAGCAAAGTGCGAAGTAACTAGCAGCCCCCTCCCTCGTGTCGGCACGAAGGGAATCCTAGCTAAGCTATGAATGCATGCCCTCCCCCCCAACCGAGGTTCACCCTAGCAAAGTGTGAAGTAGCTAGCAGCCACCCCTCCCTCATGTCGGCACGAAGGGAATCCTAAGCTATGAATGCACATGCCCCCCAATCGAGGTTCACCTAGCAAAGTGCAAAGTAGCTAGTAGACCCCCTCCCTTGTGTCGACACAAAGGGAATCCTAAGGTATGAATGCATGCCCCCCAACCGAGGTACACCCTAGCAAAGTGCGAAGTAGCTAGCAGCCACCCCTCCCTCGTGTCGGCATGAAGGGAATCCTAAGCTATGAATGCACATGCACCCCCCAACCGAGGTTCACCAAGCAAAGTGCAAAGTAGCTAGCAACCCCCCTCGTGTCGGCACGAAGGGAATCCTAAGCTATGAGCATGCCACCCTCCTCCCAACCGAGGTTCACCTAGCAAAGTGCGAAGTAGCTAGCATCCCCCAACCCCCTCGTGTAGGCATGAAGGGAATCCTAATTAAGCTATGAATGCATGCCCCCCCACTCGAGGTTCACCTAGCAAAGTGCGATGTAGCAACCCGCCCCCCACACACTTTCAGTCGGCGGGCCAAAGAGGCATATATCACCAAGATGGATCGTAAAATGGACCAAGAATAATCCACCTTGGTCGTACAACCTCTCTCTTGTTGTTGGTCAAAGTGATGGCCGTCCATGCGACCCCGAAGATGGGCTAGCTCGCCGATAATCACGCAAGTAGCTAGTCCCCGAAGACAACCACTGCATGCGTGTGGCCCAAAAATATGTATGGAGAGGTGTGTTTTTGAGTAACAATGGAACAACTTTGATATGGCGCCGTGATTTTGAACTAGAAATCCCCACACTGAGTGAGGATTAGGTTGACGATGCATATGTATGTTACACCACACTTCAAGCCAACGACGGGGATTCATATATGCATGCATGCGTGCATAGTATATGCGCTCAAACCTAATTGGGTCTGAATCTCACCATGACCTATACTACGATAACACGAACCAAATGAAGAATCCGCCATGGTAACCTATCATGTTATTGGTCAAGGTGATCATGGATGTCCATGCGGGCCCACGAATATATAGGCTTGTCGCCGATAACCACGCGAGGGAGTGTATCGTTTGAAGGCAACCACTACATGCATATGTATGGAGGTGATGCGTGCATGCATGTTTTAATACACAACATTGATCTGGCGCATGTGTCAAAAATCGCACACTAGCTCCCCACACAGAGCGAGATCAGTTCATGATGGTGTTGTTGTACTAGCCACTTCGACTCGATGGGAGGGATTCATGCGTACACATGCAGGTGTGTGTGCTCAAAGTGTATCATGCATGTCATCCCAGAGAAAAAATAATAATCCCCTCCTAAGTCAAATTAACCTCTCTTGTTGTTAGGCAAAAAGAAGCGATGGACCAAGCGAGCCCATAGATGGAAAGCATCGATATCGCTGATAACAGCTTAAGTGGGTGCGAGAGGACAACCACCCTCTTTGCATGTGGGCCAAACATATATATGTTGAATACCCAAAATGCACAACTTTGATGTGCCACATGCCTCAAAAACTAAACCATGCACCCACACAGAGCGAGGTTCATATCAAGCGTACTACATATTATGGTCCCCTTCCCCCCTCTTCACCACATACTATATGTTCCTGCCGTAATATATGTACAACCCAAAAGAATCCTCATCGATGGTGAAATTAATTAACCTCTCCCGATGCAGGTCAAAGTGATGCATGCATGCATGCATCGATGATGGCCTCGTGGGCCCACAGATGGAAGCGTCACACGTGAGTGTCCTAGCTAGGATATATATGCATGTGGCCCAAAAAGGTGTTGTGTGATGTTTGAATAACCAATTTCACAATTTTGATGTGGCACGTGCCTCGTAACCAAAAAGTCCCGACACTGAGTGAGGTGTACTTGTTCACGGACGCATACGTATAGTATATATGCTAGTCCCCTCCCACCTCTTCGACGCGTACTATATACCACCATAACACAAACAAAAAAGATTCTACCTTGCTGGTCAAATTAACCTCACTGCCGGCTGTTCGTCAAAGTGATGGACGACGACCTCACGGGCCCACAGAAAGCGTTACACGCGAGTATCGAGTGTCGTGTAGTACAACCATCGACTGCATGTGGCCAAAACATTTATGTATGAAAGGGTTGTGTAATGTTTTAAATAACGATTTCACGCCTCTGATGTGGCACCAGCCTACCTAACAAAACGGCCAACCCACACGGTGGCTCACAACTCTTAGTGTACTGCGAGCCACTCGCCACCCCGAGACGCACACACACACACACACACACCGCGAATCCACCGCAACTACGATGCATGTTAAATTAATTATCCCACGGTGAACATACATGTTACCAAAGGAGGGACGTTTTAATTTCAAAAAAATCACAGAGATCATTAAGACGTTTTAGTACATTGATTGATTGATTTTCTATGGGTATAATATGCAAAAATCAAATTTGAGCTACATGCACACGTGACAGTGCACCTAAATGGATTGCAAAAACACATGTCTCTCACTGGGTGCATGTTTACTCCCCGTGCAACAAATTTCAAACATTGAGAATCTTGATTTTTAAATTCTAGCACATCCAAAACTTATTTGAAGTTCCTGAAACTTATTTGAAGTGGCATTGTACTTTTTTTTGTCAAATTTGAGACCAGTTTTAATGTAATCTTTATCTAATTATATACGGAAGATTATTAATAATTGGGAACCAATATCCCAAACAGATTATTTATTCGAACCGTGAGCGTTAGACCAACAATGGATACGTGCCATGCCTCAGTTAAGCAATAAAGCGACATAATTAATCATCCAAATAGAAAAACAATATACGTGCCGCTGTGCGACCCGTGTGACATGCCAGCAGGCGTGAGTTGACGGGACGCATCTGCCGCGCAGGTAGACGGGGAGGCGTGCGTGCAGGTGTGTGAATTGACGGAGGCGTGCTCGCTGCGCAGTGTCATCGGGAGGCGTGCGAGTAGCTGTGTGAAACTTTGGTGGGCATGCCAGTAGTCCGGTGCGCAGGCTCACCGGGAGGCGAGCCATCGGGTTGACCGCCGCCCGCCTCTCTCCCACTACTCCCACTACTCCATAGTTATGGTTCGCCCGAGCGGCCGCACCCCCCATCCTCGCTACGCACACACAATCCTCTCTCTCCGCTCTCATCCTTGACACCGCTCTCAGTCCTCAAAGCCGTCAGTGTATGAGGATGTCGCCGAAGCTCCCCATCGGAGGGAGTGGTGACGCCGGGGCTACTAAAGCACCGGAGCACGACGTGGAGATGGATCGAACTATGTACGCTTGAGTATGCTTAATGATGGTTGAACTATGTACTTATGGTTGAACTATGCTTATGTACGTGTACGCTTACTATCTATGTCTGAGTATGTTAAATATTTCACCAAATTTTGGTAAAAATTACAATGGGGGACCAATAAACCAGGATGGAGGTAGTATGTCAATCACACACGGTTCCCAAAATTGGAACCATGTGCAATGACTTCCATTTTGCCCGCTACGTCAATCACACACGGTTCACTCTAGCAAACCGTCGCCCCAAAATTTGTTGTGGGATAGAAAACCCTCACCACCCAATTCAAAAAGTAAAAAAGAAAATCCTCACCATCCCCGCGTCACAAAAACCCTCACCCCACCCGCCACCCCCTCGGCCCCTCCGGTACGTTCCCCATTCACACCTGCACAAGCTCCTCCGCGTCTATGCCATGACACCATCTATCACGGAGGTAAACACTTAGCTCGACGCCTGCCGCCACTAGGCTGCCGGCAAAGCCCACCGCATTTCGCCACTTCTGCTTGCTGCCGCCTATCGCCATCGACTTTCTAGACGCTGCTCGCGGTCGACCCAGCTCCGCTCGGTTGGGGAATCTGCCGTACTGAGGGTTCTTTCTCATGGACGACAAGGTAACTAATTTAATGAGATAATATCTCATCTCTTATCCCAGTTCATCTGCCTCCTTTAATCACCCGGCGGAAATCGCCGTGAATTCATTTTTATTCGAGCTAATTTGAGGGTTTTCTTTCATTCATAGAATGTACAGTGCGCCAACACTTCAGGACTTGGCGACCGCCGCCAGAGATTCCATCTCATCGTACCTGATAACTTGAGGACGCGCGCAGTATGTTTTATCTCACCCTAAATCGGTTGGCATGGCCTACTTTCCTGAACATATTCTAAATATTGTTACATTTGGATAAAAGGTGCCACATGCGCCATATACGTCAAAGGGGATTTTCCCCTCTTCTGTCTATATTAGGCAAATTAATGATGTATTGTTCTTTCGACTACTCTCATATTTCCATGACATCATGTTTACCCTATCTGTTTAATTATAGACTTTTGTCCTTTGATTTCAACTGCTGTACAATTCTTTCAATTTGGGCCCATATTTGCATGTTACCATATTTTCTTTAACAACCCTACCATTTTCTGTAGGACATCCCTCGCTATGCAACAGATTATGTAGTGCACAATTTTTCCCTTTACATACATCAAGGCTCCACGAATGTCATACTGCACACAAACCATGGATTTACAATTGTTGCTAATGTAAGACTTGATGAACGTGGTGACTCCTATTTTGGCACTGGCTTTTGGAATGAAATTGCAAAGTTTTATGTACTGAAAGCTGGCACTAAAATTGCACTGCACATAGAAGGGCCTGGTCATGAGATATATGCTAACTTCCCCGACAAAATCATCCATCCAGACTTTGTTCGAAGTAAGTTTTCTTTTCAACTATCTACATATGTTGACTTACCCAGCAATGTCAAATGAATTGTGTAGTATTTAAGCAACCAATTGTTATTCCCTTTTCTTACTATATTCCTACCTAATAACTTCTGGTTACCAATACACTTTTATATTGCCCTGTTTTAACTAAATATTCCCTGTACTCCCATTTCTATCAGAAAGCGCCGCTGGCAAGTAGACTCCGGAGGTGGAGAACGGGGCTGCCAACAAGCGGAGGTGGGGCGAGCTAGAACCGCAAGCGACTCCAGCAGGCCTAGACTTAATCAGCAGCCTCCCCGATGATATGTTGAGTGTCATCATCTCCCTCCTCTCAATCAAATATGGGGCGCGGACAACCCTCCTTTCCCGGCAGTGGCGCCCCCTATGGAACTCCAGCCCTCTCGACCTCATCGACACCCACGAGCTCTGCCATGGCTATCACAAAAGCTTGGATGCGTTCTCCAAGATCCTCGGCAGTCACCTTGGCCCAACCAAAGGCCTTAGAATGGGAAAGTTCCGTTCCAACGGCAAGGACCGAGCCAAGCTTGACGGCTGGTTCCGATCCCCCGCCCTAGATCGACTCGAGAGCTCACTTTTGATGATGGGCATATGCAGTCGCTGAGGGAGTCCTGGACTAAGTGGTCCTCTCGGGCGTCCGACCTGTTATCCATGGGCCGGACTGATGGGCTGTGAAGACATGAAGGCCGAAGACTGCACCGTGTCCGGATTGGACTCTACTTGGCGTGGAAGGAAAGCTTGGCGACCGAAGATTCCTTCTTATGTAACTGACTCCATGTAAACCCTAGATCCCCTCGGTGTCTATATAAACCGAAGGGGATAGTCCGGAAAGGACACCACATATACTCATTACCATACCCATATAGGCTAGACTTCTAGGGTTTAGCCATTATGATCTCGTGGTAGATCAACTCTTGTAATACTCATATTCATCAAGATCAATCAAGCAGGAAGTAGGGTATTACCTCCATAGAGAGGGACCGAACCTAGGTAAACATCTTGTCCCCCGTCTCCTGTTACCATCGATCCTAGACGCACAGTTCGGGACCCCTTACCCGAGATCCGCCGGTTTTGACACCGACATTGGTGCTTTCATTGAGAGTTCCGCTGTGCCGTCGACAAAAGGTTCGATGGCCCCTTCAATTGTCAATAATGACGCTATCCAAAGAGGAACCTTCCTCCCCGGACAGATCTTCGTATTTGGCAGCTTTGTACTGCGGGCCAACTCGCTTGGCCATCTAGAGCAGATCGACAGCTATGCCCCTGGCTATCAGGTCAGATTCGGAAGCTTGAACTACATCATGGATATCCATAAAGACTTGATCTTCGAGGGATTTGAACCCGCGGTGATCGCTCCCCCTCATCCCGATGAACGTGACTTAAATCTGTCATCGGATCACACCCAAGAGATGGTCCCTGCGGCTGCAACGACCTTAGAGTCGAAGCAGATCGAGCCATCCGAGGCCGCAGAGTCGGCGGTGTTGGAGCCGCACATGGACTCAACACCCTGCAATATTCCCTTTAACAGAACTTTGGGCTCGTCTTCGGCTATAAGTTCCGGATTGTGTACGCCCGCGGACACCGAGCTAGATCGGTTATCGATCTTCGAGTTCCGACAAGGAGCAAGGCCAAGACCCGCCATTCACTGGACGTTGGACGGCTACCTCTTCGTACGACGTGTACATGGTTGATACACCTAAAGGATCTAGCGATGACAAAGAAGAGCCAGATGCGAATAAAACCTCCGAGACACAGTCCAAGCGCCGGCGGTCCAAGCGCCGCCCCAAGCCCCGCCGCTCAAAGGACGGCAACACTGGCACCGGAGAAAATAGTACTCCGGGCGATGCCGAAAACAATGAAGACCCTGTCGGGGCTACATCCGAACAGGAACACGACAGCAGGCAAGACAACCCTGACGAATAGGCTGTAGAAGATGACTCAAAGGATGATAGTTACCGTCCACCCTCCGAGGAAGAGACAAGCCTTGGCAACGAAGACTTCATCGTGCCTGAGGATCCTCTTGAGCAGGAGCGCTTTAAGCTTTAGCTCATAGCCACTGCAAGGAGCCTGAAAAAGAAACAACAGCAGCTTCAAGCTGAACGAGACCTGCTCATCGACAGATGGACTGATGTCCTGACAACCAAGGAATACGGCCTCAACCGCCCAGCCAAGAGCTACCTGAAACGCAGACTGCTACCTCAATTCGATGAGGAGGCACTGGAGCACATATCTCCCTCATGTAATGCGGATCGACCACCACATGGTCGGGATAGGGCAGCGGAACGGCCACCCCACGGTCGGGATAAAGCGGCAACTCAGGCCGAACAGGAGACCGCCCACCACCCCGTCAAAATAGGGACGGAAGAGTCCGGAGTCATATGTATGACCTCCGACAGACTCTGGATAGTAGAGCAGGACACACAAGATCGATCTACGGATCATGAGGATGTGCCTTGAGGCACGACGACGGCTACCTATTCGGACGTGACAAACCTAACCACGTTGGAGCCGAATGCCACAGACGGACTCCTTCAGAGCTCCGCCACGATGCAGCCCGATATAGAGGCGCCGCACACCCGCTCTGCTTCACAGATGAAGTACTGGATCATGAATTCCCCAAGGGGTTCAAGCCCGTCAATATCAAATCATACAACGACACAACCGATCTTGCAGTATGGATCGAGGATTTTATTCTCCACATCCACATGGCCCGAGGAGACGACCTCCACGCCATCAAATACCTCCCATTAAAGCTCAACGGACCAGCTCGGCACTGGTTAAATAACCTGCCTGAGAACTCCATCGGCAGTTGGGAGGACTTGGAAGAGGCTTTCCTCGACAACTTCCAAGGAACTTATGTCCCGCCACCAGATGCCAATGACCTAAGCCACATAGTTCAACAACCCGGAGAATCAGCCAGAAAATTCTGGACTAGATTCCTAACCAAAAGGAACCAGATCATTGACTGTCTGGATGCCGAGGCCCTAACAGCCTTCAAGCACAGCATCCATGACGAATGGATAGCACGCCACCTCGGACAAAAAAAGCCAAAGTCAATGGCACCCCTTATGGCACTCATGACCCGCTTTTGCGCAGGCGAGGACAGCTGGCTGGCTCGTAGCAAAAACACAGCCAGCGAGGCAGGCCCGACCGAGGCCAAGATCAGCACCGGCAAGCTCCAGTGCAATAGACACAAACGCCGAAGCAACGACGACAACACCGAGGACACCATAGTCAACGCCGGATTCAGTGGCTCCAAGTCCGGCCAACGGAAGAAACCCTACAAAAGAAACAACGAAGGACCTTCCAGCCTGGACCGCATAATCGAACGTCCGTGCCAAATTCATGGCACCCCAGATAAGCAAGCCAATCATACCAACAGGGATTGTTGGGTCTTCAAGCAGGCTGGCAAGTTGAATGCCGAAAACAAAGAAAAGGGATCACAAAGTGAGGACGAGGATGAAGAGCCCTGTGATAACCCACAAGTATAGGGGATCGCAACAATTTTCGTGGGTAGAGTATTCAACCCAAATTTATTGATTCGACACAAGGGGAGCCAAAGAATATTCTCAAGTATTAGCAGCTGAGTTGTCAATTCAACCACACCTGGGAACTTAATATCTGCAGCAAAGTATTTAGTAGCAAAGTAATATGATAGTAGTGGCAACGATAGCAAAAGGTAATGGTAGCAAAAGTAGTGTTTTTGGTATTTTGTAGTTATGATAGCAATAGCAACAGAAAAGTAAATAAGCGAACAACAATATATGGAAAGCTCGTAGGCAATGGATCAGTGATAGAGAATTATGCCGTATGCGGTTTATCACGTAACAGTCATTACCTAGGGTGACACAGAACTAGCTCCAATTCATCAATGTAATGTAGGCATGTATTCCGAATATAGTCATACGTGCTTATGGAAAAGAACTTGCATGGCATCTTTTGTCCTACCCTCCCATGGCAGCGGGGTCTTAGCGGAAACTAAGGGATATTAAGGCCTCCTTTTAATAGAGTACCGGACCAAAGCATTAACACATAGTGAATACATGAACTCCTCAAACTACGGTCATCACCGGGAGTGGTCCCGATTATTGTCACTTCGGGGTTGCCGGATCATAACACATAGTAGGTGACTATAGACTTGCAAGATAGGATCGATAACTCTCATATATTGATGAAAACATAATATGTTCAGACCTGAAATCATGGCACTCGGGCCCTAGTGACAAGCATTAAGCATAGCAAAGTCATAGCAACATCAATCTCAGAACATAGTGGATACTAGGGATCAAACCCTAACAAAACTAACTCGATTACATGATAAATCTCATCCAACCCATCACCGTCCAGCAAGCCTACGATGGAATTACTCATGCACGACGGTGAGCATCATGAAATTGGTGATGAAGGAAGGTTAATGATGACGATGGCGACGGATTCCCCTCTCCGGAGCCCCGAACGGACTCCAGATCAGCCCTCCTGAGAGGTTTTAGGGCTTGGCGGCGGCTCCGTATCATAAAACGCGATGAATCCTTCTCCTCTATATTTTTCTCCCCGAAAGCAAATATATAGAGTTGGAGTTGAGGTCGGAGGAGCTCCAGGGGGCCCATGAGGTAGGGGGGCGCGCCCAGGGGGGGGGGGGGGGCAGGTGCACCCCCACCCTCGTGGCTAGGGTGTGGGCCCCTGGTCTTCATCTTTTGGAAGGATTTTTTTATTATTTCCAAAAATATGTTCCATGAAGTTTCAGGTCATTCCGAGAACTTTTGTTTCTGCACATAAATAACACCATGGCAATTCTGCTGAAAACAGCGTCAGTCCGGGTTAGTACCATTCAAATCATGCAAGTTAGAGTCCAAAACAAGGTAAAAGTGTTTGGAAAAGTACATACGATGGAGACGTATCAACTCCCCCAAGCTTAAACCTTTGCTTGTCCTCAAGCAATTCAGTTGACAAATTGAAAGTGATAAAGAAAAACTTTTTCAAACTCTGTTTGCTCTTGTTGTTGTAAATATGTAAAGCTAGGATTCAAGTTTTCAGCAAAGATTATAAACTAACCATATTCACAATAACGCTTAGGTCTCATGTTTACTCATATCAATGGCATAATCAACTAGCAAGCAATAATAATAAATCTCGGATGACAACACTTTCTCAAAACAATCATAATATGATATAACAAGATGGTATTCGCTAGCCCTTTCTGAGACCGCAAAACATAAATGCAGAGCACCTTTAAAGATCAATGACTGACTAGACATTGTAATTCATGGTAAAAGAGATCCAGTCAAGTCATACTCAATGTAAACTAACAGTAATGAATGCAAATGACAGCGGTGCTCTCCAACTGGTGTTTTTTAATAAGAGGATGATGACTCAACATGAAAGTAATTAGATAGGCCCTTCGCAGAGGGAAGCAGGGATTTGTAGAGGTGCCAGAGCTCGGTTTTGTAATAGAGGTGAATAATATTTTGAGCGGTATACTTTCATTGTCAACATAACAACCAAGATATGGCGATATCTTCCATGCTACACACATTATAGGCGGTTCCCAAACAGAATGGTAAAGTTTATACTCCCCCTCCACCAACAAGCATCAATCCATGGCTTGCTCGAAACAACGAGTGCCTCCAACTAACAAGAGTCCCAGGGGGAGTTTTGTTTGCAATTATTTTGATTTGATTTGCATGAAGCATGGGACTGGGCATCCCGGTGACCAGCCATTTTCTCATGAGTGAGGAGCGGAGTCCACTCCTCTTGAGAATAACCCGCCTAACATGGAAGATACGGACAACCCTAGTTGATACATGAGCTATTCGAGCATACAAAACAGGATATTTATTTGAAGGTTTAGAGTTTGGCACATACAAATTTACTTGGAATGGCAGGTAGATACCATAAATAGGTAGGTATGGTGGACTCATATGGAATAACTTTGGGGTTTATGGGATTGGATGCACAAGCCGTATTCCCGCTTAGTGCAGGTGAAGGCTAGAAAAAGACTAGGAAGCGACCAGCTAGAGAGCGACAACAGTCATGAACATGCATTAAAATTAATCAACACCCAATGCAAGCATGAGTAGGATATAATTCACCATGAACATAAGTATCGTGAAGGCTATGTTGATTTTGTTTCAACTACATGCGTGAACATGTGCCAAGTCAAGTCACTTAAATCATTCAGAGGAGGATACCACCCTATCATACCACATCACAACCATTTTAATAGCATGTTGGCACGCAAGGTAAACCATTATAAGCTCCTAGCTAATCAAGCATGGCACAAGAAACTATGATCTCTAGTTGTCATTGCAAACATGTTTATTCATAATAGGCTGAATCAGGAATGATGAACTAATCATATTTACAAAAACAAGAGAGGTTGAGTTCATACCAGCTTTTCTCATCTCAGTCAGTCCATCATATATGGTCATAATTGCCTTTCACTTGCACAACTGAACGATGTGGATAATAATAATAGTGCACGTGCATTGGACTAAGATGGAATCTGCAAGCATTCAATAAGCAGGAGAAGACATGGCAGTATGGGCTCTTTTGTCAGATCAACAATAATGCATATAAGAGCCACTTCAATAATTTAATTATGGTCTTCTCCTATCGACCCCCAAAAAAGAAAATAAATAAAACTATTTACATGGGAAAGCTCCCAACAAGCAAAAAGAAGAACAGGAAACCTTTTTGGGTTTTCTTTTTAATTACTACTACAAGCATGGAAATTAAAACTAGCTAAAAGCTACAACTATTTTTTTGTTTTTCTTAAGGTTTATTAAACACACAAGAAGAAAGCATAAAAAGGAAATAAACTAGCATGGATGATACAATAAAAAGTATGAGCACCAACATCTAGCAATGAGTGTGTGAACATGAATATAATGTCGGTGAGAAATACATACTCCCCCAAGCTTAGGCTTTTGTCCTAAGTTGGTCTATGGCCACGGTTGGCCTGGCGGATATCCATAGTAATAGTTGGGGTCGTACTGCGATGCAGCAGTCATTGCATCGTGGGCTGTAGCTTGGAGGCGAGCTATCTCAGCTCTCCTCTTATACTCTTCCGCCTCCTCTCTGGTTATAAAATATCTCCTTTTTGCCTGAAAGTCAAAGAAAGTAGAAGCAGGTAGAGCGACGTGATAGGTGCGTTGTCTGTCAAAGATTAGTCGGTACTGGAAGAACTGATCGTTCCTCTCAACAAACTGGTGACGAACCATAGCCTCATAATCCAAATAAGCAGGGGGCAACTCAATATCATCTTCACGTATGGTTATACCAAGAAAATTAGCCATGTGGGTTGCATAAATTCCACCAAAGAAATCTCCATTAAATCTATTAAGATGCAACCTACGTGCAACAATGGCTCCCAAATTATAAGATTTATCTCCTAACACAGCACTCTTAAGAATACTGAGGTCAGGGACACACATGTGACATGCCTCATCTTTACCATTAATGCATCTACATATGAAGAGAGTAAAATAATGTATCGCAGGAAAGTGAATGCTCCCTATGGTAGCTTGTGTTATATCTCTAGATTCCCCCACAGTTATACTAGCAAGAAAATCTCTAAATTCAGATTTGCGAGGTTCCCTAACATTACCCCGTTGTGGAAGTTTGCAAGCAGTGGTAAAATCCTCTAAGTCCATCATATCAGATTTTTCATAAAGATCAAACAGGACAGTTGGAGAATTACGTGAAGATGAAAATTCAAACCTCCTCACAAAGGAACTAGTGAGATGGTGGTACTGGCGGCACTTTTCCTCCTCGAAACTTACAAGATCAGTGTTACGCAAATATGCATTAAATTCTTCCTTGATTTCCGCTCGATCCATAAAGTCCTCTGAAGGCCATTCACAGGGCTGCACTGGAGCGTCCCTTGGTGGGTCATCATCAACATCATGCATTGCAAGCCTGGGCTCTTGTTTCCTTGAAGAGCCACCTTGGTACATTTTCCTAAACATATTTCTTCCTCTGAAAAATTTCTGAAATTTTTAGTAACTTTAAAATAAAAGTGAACCAAACTCAACAATATTGATAGCAACTACTCCTACAAGTGCCTAGAGCCTATATCATGCATCAAAACTATTTGGAACCATATAAATTTGACATGCAAGCTCAAGAATAGGGTCACCTAGGCAGCACAAATTTGCAATGAATAAAGCACTAGAACAAAAACTAATTGGACCATTGGAGGAGTCACATACCAAGGAACAATCCCCCAAGTAGTTTGGTGAGAGGTCCTTTGAGCAAGGAGATAAAAAATGGCAGCAAAATGAGCTTGGACTCGGGTTTGAACTGGATAATCGTGTTTGTGGGAGGCAGAAGGAGTGTGTGGGTGCAGGAATAAGTGGAGGAGGGCCACCATGGGCCGACGAGACAAGGGGCGCGCCTAGGGGGTAGGGCGCGCCCTCCACCCTCGTGGCCAGGTGGATGCCCCCCGTGCTGTGTTCTCAGTGCCAAATATTCTCAAATATTTCAGAAAAAATCATATTTAAATTTCAGGGCATTTGGAGAACTTTTATTTTTGGGGTATTTTTATATTGCACGGATAATTCAGATAACAGACAGAAAATACTTATTTTTATTTTATTTAATATAAATAACAAAAAGTAAAAGGAGGGTACAGAGAGTTGTGTTTTCTAAATTCATCCATCTCATGATCATCAAAAGGAATCCATTAACAAGGTTGATGAGGTCTTGTTAACAAACTCATTCCGAATAACATGGAACCGGAGAATCTTCGAATAACACTAGGTTAGCTCAATGGGGATATGCACATCCCCAATAATAAGAATATCATATTTCTTCTTGACAGTAGGAAGAGGAAATTCAAAACCTCCAAAAATAATCGATGGAATTTTTCCAATAGAATTGATACTGTGGACTTGAGGTTGTTTCCTCAGAAAGTGTACCGTATGCTCATTACCATTAACATGAAAAGTGATATTGCCTTTGTTGCAATCAATAACAGCCCCTGTAGTATTCAAAAAGGGTCTTCCAAGAATAATAGACATACTATCGTCCTCGGGAATATCAAGAATAACAAAGTCCGTTAAAATAGTAACGTTTGCAACCACAACAGGCACATCCTCACAAATACCGACAGGTATAGCAGTTGATTTATCAGCCATTTGCAAAGATATCTTAGTAGGTGTCAACTTATTCAAATCAAGTCTACGATATAAAGAGAGAGGCATAACACTAACACCGGCTCCAAGATCACATAAATCAGTTTTAACATAGTTTCTTTTAATGGAGCATGGTATAGTGGGTACTCCTGGATCTCCAAGTTTCTTTGGTATTCCACCCTTAAAAGTATAATTAGCAAGCATGGTGGAAATTTCAGCTTCCGGTATCTTTCTTTTATTAGTAACAATTTCTTTCTGTACTTAGCATAAGGATTCATTTTAGGCATATCAGTTAATCGCATACGCAAAAAGATAGGTCTAATCATTTCAGCAAAGCGCTCAAAATCCTCATCATCCTTTTTCTTGGATGGTTTAGGAGGGAAAGGCATGTGTTTCTGAACCCATGGTTCTCTTTATTTACCATTTTTCCTAGCAACAAAGTCTCTCTTATCATAACGTTGATTCTTTGATTGTGGGTTATCAAGATCAACAATAGGTTCAATTTCTATATCATTATCATTGCTTGGTTGAGCATCAACATGAACATTATCATTAACATTATCACTAGTCTCAGGTTCATTACCAGATTATGTTTCAGTATTAGAAATAGAAATATCGTTTGGATTCTTAGGTGTTTCAGCAATAGGTTCACTAGAAGCATGCAAAGTCCTATCATTCTTCTTTTTCTTCCTTTTAGAAGGACTAGGTGCATCTATATTATTTCTCTGAGAATCTTGCTCAATTCTTTTAGGGTGGCCTTCAGGATACAAAGGTTCCTGAGTCATTTTACTAGTTCTAGTAGCCACTCTAACAGCATAGTCCTTATTCTTACCATTCAATCCATTGAGCAAATCATTTTGAGCTTTAAGTACTTGTTCTACTTGAGTGGTAACCATAGAAGCATGTTTACTAATAAGTTTAAGTTCACCTTTGACATTAGCCATGTAATCACCCAAGTGTTCAAGCATATCAGCAATGTGTTTTAATTCTCTACCAAAATAAGCATTGAAGTCTTCTTGCTTAACCATAAATTTATCAAACTCATCTAAGCATGGGCTAGCAAACTTAGTAAATGGGATTTCAGCTTTATCATATCTATAGGGAGAATTTACCTTTACTACATGTGTCGGGTTATCAAGACCATGTGTTTCTTCAATAGGTGATGGATTAAAACCATATATTTCTTCAACATGCGGTAAATTAAGACCATGTATTTCTTCAATAGGAGGTAAATTCTTAACATCTTCAACTTCAATACCCTTTTATTTCATGGATTTCTTTGCCTCTTGCATATCTTCAGGACTGAGAAATAGAATACCCCTTTTCTTCGGAGTTGGCTTAGGAATTGGATCAGGAAGTGTCCAATTATTTTCATTAGTCAACATATTATTCAATAGAATTTTAGCTTCATCGGTGTTCTCTCCCGGAAAACAGAACCCGCACAACTATCCATGTAATCTCTGGAAGCATCAGTTAGTCCATTATAAAAGATATCAAGTATTTCATTTTTCTTGAGAGGATGATCAGGCAAAGCATTAAGTAATTGGAGAAGCCTCCGCCAAGCTTGTGGGAGACTCTCTTCTTCAATTTGCACAAAATTATATATATCCCTTAAAGCAGCTTGTTTCTTATGAGCAGGGAAATATTTAGCAGAGAAGTAATAAATCATATCCTGGGGACTGCGCACACAACCAGGATCAAGAGAATTAAACCATATCTTAGCATCACCCTTTAATGAGAACAGAAATATTTCAAGGATATAAAAGTAGTGAGTTCTCTCATCATTAGTGAATAGCGTGGCTATATTATTTAATTTAGTAAGATGTGCCATAACAGTTTCAGATTCATAGCCATAAAAAGGATCAGATTCAACCAAAGTAATTATATCAGGATCAACAGAGAATTCATAATCCTTACCAGTAACAGAGATAGGTGAAGTAGCAAAAGCAGGGTCAAGTTTCATTCTAGCATTAAGGGATTGCTGCTTCCATTTAGCTAATAACCTCTTTAGATCATATCTATCATTGCAAGCTAAAATAGCTCTAGCAGATTCTTCATCCAGAACATAACCCTCAGGAACAATAGGCAATTCATATTTATTAGGGGGAGAGTCTTCATCATCACTTTCGTCAATATTATCAGTTTCAATAATTTCATCCTCTCTAACCCTAGCAAGTTGTTCATCAAGAAATTCAACAAGTGGCATAGTAGTATCAAGCGCAGAAGTAGTTTCATCATAAGTATCATGCATAGCAAAAGTGGCATCATCAATAACATGCGACATATCAGAATGAATAGCAGAAGCAGGTTTAGGTGTCGCAAACTTACTCAGAACAGAAGGTGAATCAAGTGCAGAGCTAGATGGCAGTTCCTTACCTCCCCTCGTAGTTGAGGGATAAATCTTGGTTTTTGGATCTCTCAAGTTCTTCATCATGATAAGCAGACATAAATCCCAAGTGACTCAAAGAATAGAACTATGCTCCCCGGCAATGGCGCCAGAAAATAGTCTTGATAACCCACAAGTATAGGGGATCGCAACAGTTTTCGAGGGTAGAGTATTCAAGACAAATTTATTGATTCGACACAAGGGGAGCCAAAGAATATTCTCAAGTATTAGCAGCTGAGTTGTCAATTCAACCACACCTGGAAACTTAATATCTGCAGCAAAGTATTTAGTAGCAAAGTAATATGATAGTAGTGGTAACGATAGCAAAAGGTAATGGTAGCAAAAGTAGTGTTTTTGGTATTTTGTGGTGATGATAGCAATAACAATGGAAAAGTAAATAAGCGAAGAACAATATATGGAAAGCTCGTAGGCAATGGATCGGTGATAGAGAATTATGCCGGATGCGGTTCATCATGTAACAGTCATAACCTAGGGTGACACAAAACTAGCTCCAATTCATCAATGTAATGTAGGCATGTATTCCGAATATAGTCATATATGCTTATGCAAAAGAACTTGCATGACATATTTTGTCCTACCCTTCCGTGGCAGCGGGGTCCTAGCGGAAACTAAGGGATATTAAGGCCTCCTTTTAATAGAGTACCGGACCAAAGCATTAACACATAGTGAATACATGAACTCCTCAAACTACGATCATCACCGGGAGTGGTCCCGATTATTGTCACTTCGGGGTTGCCGGATCATAACACATAGTAGGTGACTATAGACTTGCAAGATAGGATCAAGAACTCTCATATATTGATGAATACATAATAGGTTCAGATCTGAAATCATGGCACTGGGGCCCTAGTGAAAAGCATTAAGCATAGCAAAGTCATAACAACATCAATCTCAGAACATAGCGGATACTAGGGGTCAAACCCTAACAAAACTAACTCGATTACATGATAAATCTCATCCAACCCATCACCGTCCAACAAGCCTATGATGGAATTACTCACGCACGGCAGTGATCGTCATGAAATTGGTGATGAAGGAAGGTTGATGATGACGATGGCGACGGATTCCCCTCTCCGGAGCCCCGAACGAACTCCAGATCAGCCCTTCCGAGAGGTTTTAGGGCTTGGCGGCGGCTTCGTATTGTAAAATGCGATGAATCTTTCCCCTCTATTTTTTTCTCCCCGAAATCAAATATATAGAATTGGAGTTGAGGTCGGAGGAGCTCTAGGGGGCCCACGAGGTAGGGGGCGTGCCCAGGTGGGCAGGCGCGCCCCCACCCTCGTGGCTAGGGTGTGGGCTCCTTGGTCTTCATCTTTTGCAAGGATTTTTTATTATTTCCAAAAAGATGTTCCATGAAATTTCAGGTCATTGCGAGAACTTTTATTTCTGCACTGTAAGTGCATCTAGTGCCACCCCTAGTTGGTTTTGGAGTATTGACGACAAACCTAGTTGAGGGACTAATGTGTTTGTGAGAATTGCAGGATAACACAGGTAGAAGTCCCTCATTGATTCGGTTTTCCCACCAGAGATGACCCCTAAAAATGTATGAAGACATTGAAGTCAAAGGTGGTATATGAAGATATTCACATTGAAGACTATGACAAGAGAAGACACCGCATGACGCCTATGGAGCTCAAAGACTTAGATCTTTCGTAGTTCTTTTTCTTCTGTGTTGAGTCATAGGAACCATCGTGCTGCTAAGTGGGGTCCAAGAGAACCAGTCAGAATGACTGAAGTGATGCTTAAACAAAAACCTATGTCTTCGAGTGAAGACTATGAGAGCAAATCTTGTCCAGAGTCGGACAAGTCAGCTTTGCTTGTAGCCCAAGTAAAGTTGCCGTGTGAGTTTGAAATCTGACTGTTGGAACACGTGTCAGTTCCTTAGTGACCCAGGGTCATTTCGGACAAATCAGGTCGGGTTGCTAAGTGGCTATAAATAGCCCACCCCCTACAACCATAAACGGTTGGCTGCTCAGATTCAGAGTACGGCTTTTGTCATTTGAGAGCAACCCACCTCGAAGCCTTTGAGAGAGAATTCCTTGCGAGGATAAAGCCCTAACCACCCAGAGCCAAAGAGAATTAGGCATCACTTAAGTCTTCTTGTCTGAGTGATATGAAGACTTATTACACTTGAGGACTGTGCATCCTCCAGCCGGTTAGGCGTCGCGTTCTGAGCATCCAAGAGACATTGTGGATTGCCGGTGAACGAAGTCTGTGAAGGTTTGGGAGTCTACCTTGAAGACTTACCAGAGTGATTGGGCGAGGTCTGTGTGACCTTAGCTCAAGGGGAATACGGTGAGGACTGGGTGTCCTGAGCTGCGTGTTCAGGACTGGGTGTCCGGGACTGTGTGTCCTTTGGTTTAAATACCTAGCCGCCCTAACCAGACGTATAGTTGTCACAGTAACTGGAACTGGTCCAACAAATCTTTGTCTTCAACGAGTCACTGGTTTCATCCTTCCCTTCTCTTTACTTACTGTTACTATGTGTGAAGTCATTGTATGTTTGCTCTATATTTTGTCTTCACTGAGTGACTGTGTGATCTGTTTGGCTTCTTAATATCTTCCTGCCTGATCCTTACTACCTAGCTACTATTAGTCATCGTCCTTTCACTTCATTGAATACATGACTATGGTTTATCTAGTGTAGTCTAACTTCCGCTGCATGATAATAGGTTTATTTCTATTGTTTGTCTTCAAAACTTCCATGTTTTGAAGACTTTCATAAAAATCGCCTATTCACCCCCCTCTAGTCGATATAACGCACTTTCAATTGGTATCAGAGCAAGGTGCTCCCTTGTTCTGTGTGATTCGGTTTAACCAACTGGAGTTTTAGCTATGTCAACTGCAAGGATAATTAAAGTCTCCGCTGTGTGTCCCGTCTTCGATGGAACTGAATATCCCTACTGGAAGAATAAGATGCACATGCATCTTGAAGCCATTGATGTCGACCTATGGTATGTCATCAAGAATGGCGTTCCCAAGGCTGGAGAAGGTGTCACTGCTGCTGATGTCAAGAAGTTCGTTCAACTGGACTCTACTGCCAAGAACATTATCTGTGGCCATCTGACCAAAGGACAGTATGGCCGTGTGAGCGCTTTGGAAACATCTAAGCTGGTCTGGGACTGGCTCTCCAAGGTCAACGAAGGCGTCTCAACCCAGAGAGATCAGAGAATCAGCGTTCTTCGCAACCTCTTCAACCGCTTCAAGCGAAATGACAATGAGAATGTCCAGCTCACATTTGACCGACTCACTGACATCACAAATGAGCTTCAAGCCCTCGACGCCACTGAGATCACCAAGCATGAAGTCGTCAAGACACTACTGAGATCACTTGACAGTTCGTTTGACACCCTAGCCCTGATGATTCAAGAACGACCTGATTTCAAGGCACTCGATCCATCTGACATACTTGAGAGGCTCAACACACATGAGTTTCAGCTATCTGAGAAAAGAGATATCTATGGTCCAAACTATGGGCGAACTCGTGCCCTGAAGGCAAAAGCTGTCTCCTCATCTGAAGAAGAATCTGACAGCAGTTCTGACGATCCTGGAGACATTGGAAAGGAACTTGCTATGCTCGTAAAGAAGTTCCAAAGATTCACCAAGAAGAAAGGCTTCATAAAGTCTTCACGATCAAGCTCAAGGAATGATGAAGCTTCTGCTCATGACTACAAGAAGAAAACATGTCACAAGTGCAAGAAAACTGGCCACTTCATCTCTGAGTGTCCGCAGTGGGACAATGAGAACAGAAAGAAGAAGAAGAGCAAGGAATATGGCTCTGACGACAAGAAGAAGAGAAAATACTCAAAGTCTTCTTCCAAGTCTTCCTCAAAGTCTTCATCACACAAGAAGAGCTCATCTGGCAAGGCACGTGCGTTTGTTGGCAAGGAAATGGATTCAGAGGAGGAGTCCGCTTCTGAGGAGGCTGAGGTGGAGTCTGAGGAGGAGTCTGATTTTGGTGTTGCAAGTCTGGCTACAACATACGTTGCCAAGTCCATCTTCAGCACTGAAGACAATGACTTCACCACCAACGCCGATGCAACTGACAAGGACGACTCTGCTCCTACCTACTACTTCATGGCACGCAATGCCAAGGTAAACACCCGCACTACTCACTATCAAACATCTAGTGACGATGACTCTGATTGTGATTCAAGACCCAGCTACAAAACACTTGCTAAAATTGCAACTGAATGACAGAAAGCCATGGAACATATTCAAAAACTATTAGACAAAAGCGATGATCTGTTGGGCGCTGAAATGACTCGATCTGAATCCTTAATTGAAGACATAAAAAATCTTCACGTTAAGTATGAGGAACTTGAAAGTCGTCATGAAACACTCTCAACAACTCATGAAAAACTTTCCTATGAATATCTTCAAAGGAAGCAAGATCTTGAGAAATTGAGAGCGGCTCATGAAGATCTTCAAAAGGAAAACGAGTCACTTCTCGCCGAACAGATCAGTTCCGCTCAGGAAGGATTTGACCCACCATGTCTTAAATGCATTGAGTGTGATAATGCTGCTTCTGTTGCTGAATGTTCTACTGCTGCTACTGTTGCAATATCTTCAACTGTTGATGTGGTAACTAACCCTTCTACCGAGGATACTACTGCGATTGCTGATGAGAATGCTAGGTTGAAGACATTGCTTGTAACAGGGATGTACAAAAGTCTTAAAGGGCATCAGACACTATGTGATGTCCTCAAAAGGCAGATTCTGAACCGAAACCCGAGGAAAGAGGGTGTCGGGTTCATAAGGAAAATGAATGCTGATGGCTCTTACTGGAAACCCGAGCAGTATCCCAAAACCACATGGGTTGCTGCAAAGGAACCTTTAGCAGATCCATCCAGTCTATCTGGCTTCACTTGTGCTAACCCCATTGTCATTGATGAATCCTTTGATGCAAACTATAAACTATTTAAGAATCAGAATGGTGAAGTGTTTGCCAGGTACATTGGTACTAACTGCAGGAATGGACCGCCTATGAAGAAGATCTGGGTGCCAAAAGGTGTTTGGAAAATCTTCCTGTGAATGTCATCATGACACCACAGATGAAGAAGACAAACCCCAGACCACAGGCTTCATATGGCCCAAAGGCTTCACACAGACAGAGGACTCACCTGAGTCGCACTAATGCAAATGTTTTGCAGGGAAACCATACTCCGGCCTATGAATATGAGCGCGGTTCATCGAACCGCCATGTTCATAAGACCAAAAACTATTCTGCTTATTCTTATGAGTATTATTGTCCACCTGCAAGACTTTTTGCTAGAGCCCCAAAGCCAAAGTTTTCAGACGCTACACTTAGACTTATCGCTTCTAAGCCACCCTTGAAGATGTGGGTGGTTAAGAAGGCTTAACTCTCTTTTGCAGGGAAAGGTCTCCAGCAGAAAACCAAAATCTTCTGACGCTATCGCTGGGGACCTTAAACATCTTGTAGGGCGCAAGATCAAATGCCCGAATGGTCTTACTATGTACTTCGTTCCTGAATCGCTTGCTACTCTCCCTATCGGTCCTAATCTGGATCTAAGCTTTCATAACCCACTAGTTCGTCAAATGTTTTTGCTTCACAACTCTCTTCGTGAAGCCTATCCCCCTAACTGCACTGTAGGGTACGACACCAGCGTCTACAGAATGGATTATTGATAGTGGGTGTACAAATCACTTGACTGGCAAAAGAAGCCTTCTGATGGACTCAACCTTACGTCCATCCGACAAGAGCCACATCACATTTGCTAACACTGGTAAAAGTAAGGTATTGGGTCTAGGTAGAGTTGCAATCTTAAAGGATCAACACATGGATAAAGTCATGCTTGTTGAATCCCTTGGCTTCAACTTAATGTTTGTCTCAATGCTATGCGATTTGAACATGATCGTAATATTTGGAAAATATCGTTGCCTTGTTCTAATGGAATCTGACAAGTTTCTAGTGTTTTAAGGGTATCGGAAAGATGATCTGTGCGTGGTAGATTTCTCAGCAGGACCACAGCTTGCCGTATGTCTTCTAGCAAAAGCTTCAGAATGCTGGCTCTGGCATCGGAGGCTTGGACATGCTGGCATGAGGAACCTCCACACCCTTGCAAAGAAGAAGCATGTCATAGGCATCGAGGGTGTCAAGTTCAAGAAAGATCACTTGTGCGGTGCCTGTGAAGCAGGAAAGATGACGAGGGCCAAACATCCCTCGAAGACAATCTTGACTACAACTCGACCCTTCGAACTGCTTCACATGGATCTTTTCGGTTCCACTCATTACTCAACTCTTACTACTACTGCTTGTCTCTATGGCTTCGTCATTGTTGATGATTATTCTAGATACACTTGGGTGCATATAATCCTTTACAAGACTGAAGTGCAGGATGTCTTCAGACGCTTCGCCAATCGAGCAATGAACAACTATGGCGCCAAGATAAAGCACATCAGAAGTGACAATGGCACTGAATTCAAGAACACTGGCCTTGATACATATCTTGATACCTTGGGCATCACACATGAATTCTCAGCCCCGTACACGCCACAGCAGAATGGCGTCGTCGAACGCAAGAACAGAACACTCATTGAGATGGCCAGAACAATGCTAGATGAATACAAGACTCCAAGAAAATTCTAGCCTGAAGCCATTGATACTGCATGCCATACAATCAATCGTGTTTATCTTCACAAGCTTCTGAACAAGACATCGTATGAGCTCCTCACTGGCAAGAAGCCAAATGTCAGTTACTTTAGAGTATTTGGCGCAAGGTGCTGGATCAAGGACCCACATCACACTTCAAAGTTTGCCCCAAAAGCACATGAGGGTTTTATGCTTGGATATGGAAAGGATTTGCACTCCTACAGAGTCTTCAACCTCTTTCATTATAAAGTGGTTGAAACCGTGGATGTGCGGTTCGATGAGACTAACGGTTCACAAAGAGAGCACCTGCCAAATGTGCTAGATGAAGTTCCATCCAGTGAATCAATCAAGCTAATGGGAACTGGAGAAATCATACCTTCTGAAGCTCATCCTGAAGAGGAAATCATCATCTCTGCACCAGATCAACCTGAAGACAATGCTCAACCTGAAGACAATCCCTCCAACAACGACAATGATCAGCAAGAGCAAAGTCTTCGCCCTGTACATCCTCGTGTTGCCAATGAAGTGCAGATTGAGAGAATAATTGACAGCATCAATGCATCTGGTCCACTCACTCGATCAAGGGCAACCCAGCTGGCAAATTTCTGTGGGCACTTCGCATTCGTCTCAATATCAGAACCCAAGAAAGTGGAAGAAGCCTTCATGGAACCTGAATGGATTCAAGCTATGCAAGAAGAGCTTCAATAGTTTGAGCTGAATAATGTATGGGAACTGGTTAAGCGTCCTGATCCTCGGAAGCACAACATAATAGGCACAAAATGGATATACCGCAACAAGCAAGATGAGCATGGTCAAGTTGTCAGAAACAAAGCTCGTCTAGTTGCTCAAGGATATACTCAAGTGGAAGGCATTGACTTCGATGAAACATTTGCTCCTGTGGCTAGACTTGAAGCTATACGCATACTGCTGGCCTATGCAAATCATCACAACATACTTCTTTATCAAATGGATGTGAAGAGTGCCTTTCTCAATGGAAAGATTGAAGAAGAAGTGTATGTTGCACAACCACCTGGCTTTGAAGATCCAAAACATCCTGATATGGTATACAAGCTCAACAAGGCACTGTATGGCCTCAAACAAGCCCCTCGGGCCTGGTATGACACACTCAAATACTTCCTGAAGAGCAAAGGCTTCATACCTGGTTCCCTCGACCCCACTCTCTTCACGAAGACATATGATGGTGAACTGTTTGTGTGCCAAATATATGTGGATGACATTATCTTTGGCTGCACCAATCAGAAGTACAGTGAAGAGTTTGGATATATGATGCAAGAGCAATATCAGATGTCCATGATGGGAGAGCTGAAGTTTTTCCTCGGTCTTCAAATACGACAGCAACGCAATGGCATCTTCATATCTCAAGAGAATTATCTCAAAGATTGCCTTAAGAAGTTCGGTATGCAAGACTGCAAAGGGTTCACGACGCCAATGCCAGCCAAGCATCATCTGGGTCCTGACGACAATGGTAAAGAGTTCGATCAAAAGGTATACCGCTCCATGATTGGTTCTTTTCTTTATCTATGTGCATCTAGGCCAGATATTATGCTTAGTGTTTGCATGTGTGCTCAATTTCAAGCGGCACCAAAGGAGTCTCATCACTTAGCTGTGAAGCGAATTCTTCGATATTTGGCTCACACCCCAACTCTAGGATTATGGTATCCAAAGGGCTCAGAGTTTGATCTGGTTGGATTCTCGGATGGTGATTATGCTGGTGACAAGGTGGATCGCAAGTCTACATCAGGCACATGTCATTTTTCTGGGACGATCACTTGTATGTTGGTCTTCAAAGAAGCAGAACTGTGTATCTCTCTCCACTGCTGAATCTGAATACATTGCTGCTGGATCTTGCTGCGCTCAGCTTCTGTGGATGAAGCAAAACCCTCAAGGACTATGGCATTCATCTGAAGCAAGTGCCACTCTACTGCGACAACGAAAGCGCCATCAAGATTGCCAACAACCCTGTTCAGCACTCGAAGACAAAGCACATTGAAATTCGTCATCACTTTCTCAGAGATCATGTTGTGAAGGAAGATATTGATATCATACACGTCAACACTGAAGAGCAATTGGCAGATATCTTCACCAAGCCCTTGGATGAGAAGAGATTTTGCAAGTTACGGTGTGAGGTAAATATCCTGGAATCCTCAAATGTCCTGTGATCAGGTACACATCCTAACCCTTATGCATATTGATGACTTAGATGTGCAACGCACGAAGTAAAGTATATCTTCAATCAATGAAGACATACATTCTAAGTGTGAATACATTAATGTGGAATTTGACTTCGGAGCGCCACGATAATTGTGCGCCGTGTCTGGTTCTAATACTTCCTATATGGTGGGTAACGCCACCACCAAATGTTCTATTTGAAGTGTTTCACTCATGGCGTTACCTTGCTATGTCTTCACATTTGGTTTAGTTTCAATCTCAACATGTTTTCATGATTATCTTCACTATGTTGATGATATATATATACTAGTGTTCAGTCCTCTACAACATTCACTTATAGCTATGTCTTCTTGTTGAATCTTTTGATCTAAGTGAATGTGATCGGACCCTAACCTCTCTGTGCTCTCTATCTCAAACTCTATCTCTCCAAATCATATGCATTCTATTGAAACTGTCGAATGTCTTCTCTCGTCCTTGTTAGCAGAAGATACAGAGACAAACATTAAGTCAGTTTTCAATGCTCATTCCTCCACATGAAACCCGGAGAAGTAGGAACGACCACCCGACAATCCAGGCGTGCGTGAGACGTGGAACAAACCCCAATATACTGCATGATGGCCACGTGTTCCTCAGATGTGAATCGCCAGGGGCACCTGTGTAATAACGCAGTGCCGCCCTTGTACCTATAAATACACCCTTCACAGCGGTCATTATCTCTTCTTCCACTCTCGCACGAATCCTAGCGCCACCGCTAGCCCTCGACGACGCCGGCGATGAAGCGCTTCACTGCCGCAACCTCTCTGACGCCGTCTTCATGCCGACCGCGGACATCGTCCTCTCCGCCATCGCCGTAGGTGTCCTCCGTCGCCAAGTTAGGGCACGGAAGATCTAACTGCTCGGCCTCCTCTTCCACTCCGTCTAGCAGTTCCCAGTGTGGTAAATAAAACTTCCTTTTACGGCCCCTTTTGATCCTATGGCTTTGTCACTTTCTACCACAAGAAGTTTCTATTCACACAAGTTGGATATCTTTCATACTGCATCTCATAACGTGCCTAGTATATTCACTTATGCTTCACAAGTAGTTAGATTCCTCACTTGTACTGATCTCTGGATTCATACAAATCTGGAACCAACTCCTTATCTATGAGTGAATGTCTTCGCGCGATGAGGTCAATGTCTTCTAAACTGATTTATCTTCAAAATCTTCTGAGAATGCATATGACCTCTTCCCTTTCCCTCGCACCTTAATGCTATCACAGGTACATGTCCGTGGGAGAATCCCTTGGTTCTCATAGTCTGCATTCATTTGCATAATTCTTACAACATCATATAAATTCTCCCGAAGCCAGTTCCTGTTTGTCCAGCAAGAGAAAACCTTTGAAGCCTTTGAATGTTTTGAATCCTTTCAGTTTGAAGTTCATGGTTGCAGAGAAGTCAGTAAGGAAGGGTGGCATACAGCGTCGTGGGGGAACATCAAGATATTTGCCTGATGACCTCTCAGAGCTTTACAAGACAGATCCTGAAGAGGATTATAATCAGCGCAAGACCCGAATCCAATGGATTCAAAGATATTGGGCAGAACAATGGTTCAAATACCGGTTTGTGACCCAGGAATATGCTGAGAAAAATGCCATCAAAAGACTGTGGGGAGACATCCTATACAAGAATCTTCAACCCAGGTCCAGAGAAGAAGCCATTGAACAAGGCTTCTATCCCTGCATGGTCCGTGGGCCACAGCCTGCAGATGCACACCCATCGTCACTACTATGGTGTCGTGACGACAATCTGTTCAAGCGCGACTTCCAGCTTGCCAAGAACTCAGCAAAGCAGAACACGAAGTCTTTTGGATTAGACTTCAACCCTGGTCCTTCTGCTCCAAGGGCTGATGGCACACACGATGCAGAACCCAATGTCGTCAGTCCTTTCTACAACCTGGCAGGTCTCATCACCCATATCTTGGTTCAAGGGACAACCGTGAATGAGCCTGCAGCTGACGCTGAATCAAATGAAGCGCCTGCAACGCCGACGCCAAAGAAGTTGAAGAAGCCCAAAGCTTCAAAGCCTGCCCCTTCACCAAAAATCTCAAGGGCGAAGCCACTGGCAACTGCACCTCCTGAAGACAGTGTGCAGTCTGAAGATTTATCACGCATCTCCAAGCCCCAGAAGGCCAAGATGCCTCTGCCACACACCGTCCAAGAGCTAACAGCTGCTGCCATTCTATGCAATGATGACATTGATCTGTCAAGTGATGAAGATCTTGCAGATGACGCTCTCGAGCAACTCATCAAGAGCAAAGAAGAAGCAGAAATCTTCAATGATCTGCCTCTCTTTGATGTAACAATCATCCACAACTTCATTGACGAGTGGTTTGACACGCCAAAATCAGCTTTGATGATCTGCAGCTACCCATTGGCCTCAGTGTCGCCTTCCAAGGCGCCATTGCTTCAGAGCTAGCCATCGCCCAGCGCGTTGTTGAACTGAAGCAGAAGATTGACTATGAAAAGGCTCAGTTCAAGAAGCATATGGCTAAGCTCAGTGTGCAAGAAGTGAAGAACTTCAAGATCATGATGCACGAGCTGAAGGAAGCCTTTCTGAAGAAACATGCAGAAGCTCAGGGTTCGTGTGAGCGCATGAAGGCTCTGGCTGACAGATATGTGCAAGCCTACAATGAGGCTGAGAGGCGCAAGGCCCTTGGGCGTCTTGGCATTGACCCCAGGATGGCCGCAAAGAAGAAGAAGAAGCCTGCTACGGCTGAACCCGACGCACCAAGGCAGGAAGCAGTTCCGATTGTCTTCCCAACTAGACTGACTGGCTCGAAGCCAAAAAGCCGGTCAACCGCTTCAGTGCTCAAGAAGACAAGGACTGCTGAGGCTGAAGGAAGGAAGAGAAAACATCCTGAAGCCTCTGCTACTGCCTCCGCCAAGAAGAAAAGAAAGACCAAGAAGGAACAGGCTGCTCCCACAGAGCCCTTGATTGTTGAACCCATTTCCATAGTTCACCCCGATGCTAATCCAGAAGAACGTCAACTGACTGTCCATGAGCCTGCTTTCACAGAGGCTCATGAAGCTGAAGACATTGGTCAACATGACCATGTTGAAGATGATGCAGCCCTTCCTCAGCTAGAGCACCAACAGGTATCATCGCCTGTGCTAATGCACAGCAAACTCATCAGCATTGGTCATCCAATGACGCCAATTGCACAGGATGCTTCATGGGCGGATCGCCCACAAGAGGAAGAAGACATTGAGGCCCAGCCAACACCAACTCCACAGGCATCGCCCGCGTTGCGCAGGCTTCGCAAAGGTCCAAGGCCTCAAGTCTCTGCATCTGAAGACAAAACTGCTGAAGACAATCCAGCTGCATCAGCCGCAGAAGAAGAAGAAGTCCCACAAGCTACTACTCCCCTGCCCCACCAAGAAGCCGTTCTCGAGGAGAACGTGATCGTGACCGACCCTCTAGCTCGTCAAGTGGAGGTTGAAAATCTAGGGGCTGCCACCACCAACACCACTGAAGCCACTGACGCTGTCATGGCTGAAGCTAATATGGAGCCTTCACCCCCAACAGCACCAGAAGTCAATGAAGCCACCAACACCAATTAAGCTAATATGGCTTCATTGACTTCTGGTGCTATTGGGGGTGAAGGCTCCATATTAGCTTCAGCCATGACAGCGTCAGTGGCTTCAGTGGTGTTGGTGGTGGCAGCCCCTAGATTTTCATCCTCCACTTGACGAGCTGGAGGGTCGGTCACGATCACGTTCTCCTCGAGAACGGCTTCTTGGTGGGGCAGGGGGAGCCCTTGCAACTTATGAAGACAATTCCTTATCCTTTACAATTTCACACATTATATTCCCCGTTGAAAACTTCAACTAGTTTGTCATCAATCACCAAAAAGGGGGAGATTGTAAGTGCATCTGGTGCCACCCCTAATTGGTTTTGGAGTATTGACGACAAACCTAGTTGAGGGACTAATGTGTTTGTGAGAATTGCAGGATAACACAGGTAGAAGTCCCTCATTGATTCGGTTTTCCCACCAGAGATGACCCCTAAAAATGTATGAAGACATTGAAGTCAAAGGTGGTATATGAAGATATTCACATTGAAGACTATGACAAGAGAAGACACCGCATGAAGCCTATGGAGCTCGAAGACTTAGATCTTTCGTAGTTCTTTTTCTTCTGTGTTGAGTCATAGGAACCACCATACTGGTAAGTGGGGTCCAAGAGAACCAGTCAGAATGACTGAAGTGATGCTTAAACAAAAACCTATGTCTTCGAGTGAAGACTATGAGAGCAAATCTTGTCCAGAGTCGGACAAGTCAGCTTTGCTTGTAGCCCAAGTAAAGCTGCCGTGTGAGTTTGAAATCTGACCGTTGGAACACGTGTCAGTTCCTTAGTGACCCAGGGTCATTTCAGACAAATCAGGTCGGGTTGCTAAGTGGCTATAAATAGCCCACCCCCTACAACCATAAATGGTTGGCTGCTCAGATTTAGAGTACGGCTTTTGTCGTTTGAGAGCAACCCACCTCGAAGCCTTTGAGAGAGAATTCCTTGCGAGGATAAAGCCCTAACCACCCAGAGCCAAAGAGAATTAGGCATCACTTAAGTCTTCTTGTCTGAGTGATCTGAAGACTTATTACACTTGAGGACTGTGCATCCTCCAGCCGGTTAGGCGTCGCGTTCTGAGCATCCAAGAGACATTGTGGATTGCCGGTGAACAAAGTCTGTGAAGGTTTGGGAGTCTACCTTGAAGACTTACCAGAGTGATTGGGCGAGGTCTGTGTGACCTTAGCTCAAGGGGAATACGGTGAGGGCTGGGTGTCCTGAGCTGCGTGTTCAGGACTGGGTGTCCGGGACTGTGTGTCCTTTGGTTTAAATACCTAGCCGCCCTAACCAAACGTACAGTTGTCACAGCAACTGGAACTGGTCCAAAAAATCTTTGTCTTCAACGAGTCACTGGTTTCATCCTTCCCTTCTCTTTACTTACTGTTACTCTGTGTGAAGTCATTGTATATTTGCTCTATCTTTTGTCTTCACTGAGTGACTGTGTGATCTGTTTGGCTTCTTAATATCTTCCTGCCTGATCCTTACTACCTAGCTACTATTAGTCATTGTCCTTTCACTTCATTGAATACATGACTATGGTTTATCTAGTGTAGTCTAACTTCCGCTGCATGGTAATAGGTTTATTTCTATTGTTTGTCTTCGAAACTTCCATGTTTTGAAGACTTTCATAAAAATCACCTATTCACCCCCTTCTAGTCGATATAACGCACTTTCGTGCACATAAATAACACCATGGCAATTCTGCTGAAAACAGCATCAGTCCAGGTTAGTTCCATTCAAATCATGCAAGTTAGAGTCCAAAACAAGGGCAAAAGTGTTTGGAAAAGTAGATACGAGGAAGACGTATCACCCCGGCAGCCGAACATCAGGGGACAGAAGAATCCCCCCCCCCAAGTCAAAATGGTGAACATGATATACGCCACGCACATCCCCAGAAAGGAGCGCAAACGAGCACTCAGGGACGTCTATGCGGTAGAGCCAGTCTTCCCAAAGTTCAATCCATGGTCGTCATTTCCGACCACCTTCGATCAACGAGATCATCCGACTAGTATCCGCCACGGCGGTTCGGCCGCACTGGTCCTTGACCCAATCATCGACGGATTCCACCTAACACAAGTCCTGATGGATGGTGGAAGCAGCCTCAACCTGCTGTACCAAGATACAATACGGAAGATGGGCATTAATCCCTCATGAATCAAACCAACAAAGACTACCTTTAAAGGAGTCATACCAGGTGTAGAGGCCCGCTGTACGGGCTCAATCACGCTGGAGGTGGTTTTCGTTTCTTCGGACAACTTCCGAAGCGAAGAGTTAATCTTCGATATCGTCCCCTTCCGCAGCGGCTACCACGCACTGCTTGGACGAACCGCATTTGCTAGATTTAATGCAGTGCCACACTATGCTTATCTCAAGCTCAAGATGCCCGGTCCACACGGCGTCATAACAGTCAATGGCAATACGGAACGCTCCCTCCGAACAGAGGAGCAAACCGCCGCCCTAGCAGTAGAAGTACAGAGCGGCCTTCTCAAGCAGCATTATAATCCAGGTGCTGAGCCCCTGGACACCATCAAGAGGGTCCGGACTACACTGCAACAGGACAACGCAACTCGTCAAGAGCTCGACTAGCAATTCGACCTCTGTCCCAGCCCCAATGAGGTAGTGGCATTCGTACCACGCGTACACAATTACACACTCAAAATTCCATGGACATCGACGGAGGCACGAGATAACCCGAGGTCTATAATTCGGCCAGACCAATCCCGGACACACATACCTTTACTTCTTTTTCTTGTTTCAGGCACCCCTTTTCCGCGGGCCTGATGTCAAGTCCTTTCAAAGGACTGGAATACAACGGAGGCAAGCAGCACATGTGTGTAGGGTAACCTTTATACATTCTTCTTGACGGTATTCATACTTATTTCTCAGGACCCGCACGCTTCGCCCTATTGATTCCGACATGTTAAATGGCCGAATACTTCTCGCACCATCTGTACAAGATACACCTTGACGTATCCATCCAGTTATAATAAAAATGGTTCGTGGCCCAACTTCTGTGGTTTTCGCTTCTTTGTTTTATTTCGATCTGCCTATTTTCTGCATCGACACCCTTTTACGTTTCATATTCGCTAGGGGCTACCTATCGCCCCACAATACGGCAGCATAGTCCGAACACTTCTTATATATAAGTTCGGCACCCCGAATTTAGCATTATATGCATTGGCTCCGAATCATGTCTTTGGTCAATAGTTGGGTTGCCCGGCTCCTGTGCTTGCTACCCTACGTTCCGCTCCATCGGCTAGGGTAGTAAAGGGAGAACTACTGCGATTGTGCCCTGGCTTTGACCAGACGAGCACCTCAGTAGAGAAAGCCGAAAACTGACTGTCATGATGTGGCGAGAGCCGGTCAGCTACTCGAGGGTTACAAATTGTTGGAGATTTTTTCCGCGTTATGCGAGAGATCGGCACTTCCTGATCAGATGCTGACAATACTCTGGCTTAAACCAGGGGCTGCTCCCATGCTTTATTATAAAACTCCTATGGCTAAGTGAGGGCGTTAAAGCCATAAAGTCTGATTGCCTTGTTCGTTGCGCTAAACAACTCCTTCAAGGACCATGTAATTGGATCAAGATTGTTTAGATTCCATCCCGAACACCTCCGTACTATCTATGTGAGGGCAGAAGCTGACGACTGGCCAACCCTCAGAATACACACAACACGGCCGCACAGGAGGAAACAATTCAAAGCATAATTACTTTACAACAACTGGCTTTGTTCCCATAATACAAGAGAAAGGCAACATGAATACATTCATTCAAATACAATGTCCTGCGAACATTCCGCCGCTACAAGTCGAGACCCTTCTACGACATCCTCGAAATATCGCTTGGGTGTGCGGTGCTCATTGCCCTCCGGCGGCCCGCTGGTGACTTCAACAGCGTTCATCTTCGCCCACCACATCTTGCAGCGAGCGAATGCCATACGGGCACCTTCAATATAGACAGAGCGCTTGATAACGTCCAGCCGAGGACAGGCGCTCACCATCCGCCTCACGAGTCCGAAGTAGCTGCTAGGCATAGCTTCGGCTGGCCACAACCGGATTATCAAATCCTTAATGGCTAGTTCGGCCACCCTATGCAGCTCCACCAGCTGTTTCAGCTAATCGGTGAAGGACACGGGATGCTCTGGTGCCGCATACTACGACCAGAAGAGCCTCTCCGAAGAACCCCCTCCTTCGGCTCGATAGAACTCCACGGCGTCTAATACACTACGTGGCAAATCCGCAAAAGCCCCTGGGGAACTCCGAACCCGGGTTAGTAAAAGGTACTGCTTCTCCGCATACTTGCTTTGCATCTTAAATGCCTTAACCACTGTGATCTTCTTGGCCTCCTGGATCTCTTGGAGGGCGGCTTGGGCCTCATTCTATGCGATCTCCATGCTCTGACGAGCCTTGGTGAGTTCGGTCCCTCGAACCGACGCATCATGCTCCAAGGCCTCGCATTTTTTCACTGCATCCTGGAGCTCCCGGTGGACTTCTTTAACCCGGGCCTTTAGCTTCTTACGGGCGGCTTGCTGCTGGACGGCCTGCTCCTCGGCCTCGCCCAGGGCCTTCCTCAGGGCCTGGACCTCGTTCGCGGCTTTTGCACATATCACAATACCGCTGTTAATATACAACGCTTATCCTTTCCCGAACATATAGTAAGTCATTCCTCACCTTGCGTCTCCTGGAGCCGAACCTTAACCTCGTCGAGCTCGTTCTCGGTCCGCTCCAGCCTTCACTTTAGCTCGGAGACCTCGGCAGCATGCGAGGTCGCGGCCAACAGGGACGCCTGCTTATCAATACATATTCAGTCAGCCTCTTATAATTAGGGATTGATCCCTTGTCTGGTTCTCCTCGCCGAACACCGGACAACGTCTCAGGGGCTACAGACTATACGGGTTTTTTCTCTTTCTTACCTCGAAACCTGTTAACAGGCTGCTGTAGGCTTCATTCAGCCCGCTCTTGGCAGACTGAACCTCCTCGATCACCACACCCATAAGGATATGGTGCTCGTCCACGACGGAGGCGCTTCGTAGCTCCCTCATCAGGTCATCTGGCGCTCCTGGATGGACAGGTTCCACCGGTGGAGGCGACGCACCCCCTCCTTCAAAGGGGGCTGCTCGCCCGACTCCGGAGCGATATGGGTCTCCGGAATCGTATTCGGCTGAGGGACGAACTGGATACGGCCCTCTTTGCCAGTCTCCATGGGGATTGGCTCCCCTATGTGTCCGGCAGTGGAGGTCCCGCCTTGTGGCGCCTCCCGGACAACGTCCTGGGCTCCTCCCTTCGGAGCGGTCCTCCGGGATAACACTTCGGTGTCGTCCCTAGCCCCGGGGGAGTAAGCAGGCAGTGGCGACATGCTCGCCATCTCCGACGAACCCAACGAACCTCCAGATGAGGATCGCTGGATAAGGCCACAGGCCGGACTGCAATAGTGTGGATTAACCATGTTAGAATAATAAAAAGAAAGGACTGGATGTGCACATAAATAAGCCATGTCACTTACGATGCGGCCCGAGGCCTAGCACGGGGGCGACGTTCCGGACTACTGTCAATGTCCCACACGGTGTTGACCGCTGTGGCGCCCTTCCCCTTTTTGGGCGCTTTCGCCTCCAGATGTGCCGAGGCCACCCTCTTTTTCTTCTTCTCCTCGGGAGGAGGGTTGTTTTCCTCCTCCTCCTCTTCCTCGTCATTGTCCTCAGGGACAGAGGAATGGGCCTCGTCATCTTTGGATGTCGTGTCCGAAGTGCCCTTGCAACGAGGGCCACTCTTGGCCCCCTTGGCCTTCTTCTACGGCGCCGTATACGGCGCCGACACTAGCATCTAGGCGCGGGATGACTGGTTCTTCGGGCAACGGAGCCAGACATTGGATCCGCTTCGCCCTCTCCACCCAGTCCTGTGGGAGCAATACTAAGATCTCAGACATCATCCTCGAAACATTTAAGTTGGGAATACGTCAAAAGTAACATACCTTGCTGGTGGGGCGGTTACAATTGTGACCATGGTCTGAGTCCGTGGCCGGTGGCTTCTCGTTGCCCTTAAAGTGCAACTTCCAGGCCCCTTCGTGAGAAGTATCGAAGAGCCTTTTCAGGGTCTGGTGCTTCTTCAAATTGAACTCCCATAAAGGGAGGCTTCAGCGCCGGCACGAAAGAATCCAGTGGACTAGCATCACCTGGATAACGTCAATGAGCTTGACATCCTTGGTCACCATGCTTTGAACGCGCGTCTGCAGGGCTATCAGCTCGTCAGGAGAACACCAGTCCGGACTCTTCTCGACCCAGGAGGTGAGTCGCATGGGAGCACGGGAGCGGAATTCGGCAACTGCGGCCCAAGTGGTGCTGCGAGGTTCTGTGATGTAGAACCACTGCTTCTGCCATTCCTTTACTGTCTCCACAAAGGTGTCTTTGGGCTAGGATATGTTGGATAGCTTGCTCACCATGGACCCTCCGCACTCCTCGTGCTGGCCATCCACCACCTTCGGCTTCACGTTGAAGACTTTGAGCCACAACCTGAAGTGGGGATGGATGAGGAGGAAGGCCTCACACACGACGATAAACACCAAGATGTTGAGGAAGAAATTCAGGGACTGATCATGGAAATCTATCCCGTAATAGTACATCAGCCCGCAGACGGAAGGGTGGAGTGGAAACCCTAGCCCGCAGAAGAAATGGGGGATGAATACTACCCTCTGTGTGGGCTCCGGCGTGGGGACGACTTGTCCCTCGGCTCGCAGACGATGGGCAATCTCCTTCGCCAAATCTCCGGCCGCCCGGAGCTTAGTAATGTCCTCCTCCTTGATAGAGCAGACCATCCACTTGCCCTGACCACCAGATCCAGACATGGTTGCTTGAGTGGAAAGGAGATGAGAACTTGGGCGCTGGAGCTTGAGATCGGAAAGGCGGAGATGGAGAGAGAGCGTGAGGAGAGGAAGAGGGAATCCTTATCCCCTTATAAAGGCATCAAATATTAAATGCCTTCTCACTTGCCTTAGGATTCGCCTGTTCCCTAGGGCTGTATAAACGGCACAGTTGAGTTACCCATGCCCGCATTGATGAGAATCCCGCAATAAGGGGGCATGATCTCTGTTTTGACAAGACATGCCGATAGCAACCCCGTCTCGAAGCATGGAATGGCAAAAGAAAAATGGTTCGAAATTATAACCGGACAGACGTGATGTCGTGTTGGAAAAAAGCTGTCAACAGATTAGATTCATGCAAATATTATATTCTCTCTACGGTTGTGTATGGTGTGCGTAACAGGTTAGGATACTATCATTGCATCCGAAGACTATCTTGGAGTTCAGAGAAAGGGGAACCCGCCTTGCAATTTCGAAGATAATCTGCACGCTGGACTCCTTGTCATTGAAAGCCAGGTTTAGGGGCTACTGAGGGAGTCCTGGACGAAGGGGTCCTCAGGCGTCCGGCCTGTTATCCATGGGCCAGACTGATGGGCTGTGAAGACATGAAGGCCAAAGACTGCACCGTGTCTGGATTGGACTCTACTTGGCGTGGAAGGCAAGCTTGGCGACCGAAGATTCCTTCTTATGTAACCGACTCCATGTAAACCCTAGATCCCCTCGGTGTCTATATAAACCGAAGGGGATAGTCCGGAAAGGACACCACATATACTCATTACCATACCCATATAGGCTAGACCTCTAGGGTTTAGCCATTACGATCTCATGGTAGATCAACTCTTGTAATACTCATATTCATCAAGGTCAATCAAGCAGGAAGTAGGGTATTACCTCCATTGAGAGGGCCCAAACCTGGGTAAACATCGTGTCCCCCGTCTCCTGTTACCATCGATCCTAGACGCACAGTTCGGGACCCCCTACCCGAGATCCGTCGATTTTGACACCGACAGTCACTGCCAACATCCGCACTCCGCCTCGCGCCCACGCTGCACGTCGCCAAGTTCAGGAACTGCCATTTCCCGCCCCTTAATGACGCACCCACTCTTATTCTACCACGACTGAAGCACCTCGAGCTCGTCGCCGTCTGCCTCTCAAAGGGTGACATGGATCGCCTGCTCCGTGGCTGTACTGCACTCGAGTACCTTCGTCTTTAGGCGATCAATGGGTCGAGTACCTTCCACATGACCTCCATGACTCTCCGGACTATTTATGTGTGTTGATGATGCGGCAGGAAGACATCACAAAAGGTGGACCATGGTATGGTCATCCAGGACACACCCGCACTTGAGAGATTACTTGTAGTTGATCAAGAAGGTCCAACAAGAATCAATGTCATTACTGTGCTGAAATTGACAGTGGTGGGCTTCTCGTCTGACAAGTACTCCGAACTTGTTATTGGATCCACACCCGTTCAGGTACAACAACTGCCTTCTACCTCTCCTTCTACAAATTAACATTATTTATAATTTTGAAGATGTTTGTTCGTCTGTCATTCAAAAAATGATTCCGACAAGCTTGACCCTGAAACTGCGCATAGTGAAGGTCTTGGCACTAGAATCTATCGGGCCCAACCTGGAGCAAGTTATCAATTTCCTGATATGCTTTCCGTGCCTGGAGAAGCTATATATCGAGGTGATGTTCCTTCCTTGTTAAATTTTAACCATAAGGGAGTTCAATTTGTGACACCTTTTTCCAAGTTTACAATGACAATGCACTACGATTTCTGAAGGTTCTTTTGGAGGATTTCAGTACATACATGCCCCCTCCCATATTGGTTGCTTGATCCATATGGTTACAGTCAATAAGCATTTCTCCTTTGGATTCATCTGTACTAGTTTTCTTAGGGAACTTTTCATCCACTCCAACCTCTTGTGAAGAAGGCTACATTTTTCTAGAATGTAATCAAATGCCCATGTTAATCACGTTAGATCGAAGATGGCATGTTAGTGCATTTTACAAATCCTGCAAACCAAATAGCTAGGCCTGTAGTAATGTTCAAAACGGCATGTAGGCACTAACATGTTTTCTTCTTTTACAGATAAGATTAGGCCTGTGGTGGATAATGTGATAAAATAATAATCACATCGAATGCCTAGATCTGCATCTCTCAGAAATTACTTTGAACTCCTACCGAGGGACCTTACCGGAGATTATATTTGCCAGGTTCTTTGTTCTCAGAGCAAGGGTGCTGAAGGAAATGAGGTTTGCCCTGCATTTATTTCACAAAAATGAATGGTCTGTTGATCAGCGCCGGCGCCTGCGGCAGAATGGAGTAGGCTCCAAAAATGTTGACTTTCATTTTGGAACTTCAGATGACAGAGTAATCGGAAGTCATCGGGTCAACCCCATACACGACTTCTCAGTGGCTGACCCCTTTGCAAAAATTGTGAGGTTTCGAAGCCAGACTTAGAAGCGGTGATATTAGTTTGAACCTCTCTGATATCCATGTTCAGTGCATCAGCGTGAGCGTTTGTAGTTGATGAGCTGAATTTCATTTCTAATATCAGTTTGAACCTTGTGATCTTCGAATTTGAGCCATATAACTCTGGAATTTGAACCTTGTAACATTTCGAGATTTTGTGGTACAATTGTTGAAATGGCATCGTCTGAGACTCGTATATTGCTAGCACTATTTTGACCTTAATATGCAACGGTCTTAGATTTTATTACCATTCTCGAATCAGTTTACCTTGTCGATCTCACAGCACACGATCTGTATAGCTAACTCGACTGTGATCTTCGACATTATTGCACACAATTCGTTTCTTCCACCGTGTGCACTATAGAGTGCAGAATTAATTATCGCACTTGAGTGTCCATCATCACCCTTCTGTGTAACTTTGACCTCATCACCCAAGGGTAAACTTATGACCGATGTCATTCCACACACTTCGTTTTTACAAAGCTTTTTGCCAATAAACACCCACGATTTGTCCCTCTTCTAGCTGACGCGTGGCCAACCTAGCCGGGCGGGAAGCTTGCGCGGTAAACAGCGCGGTAGAGCGGGAACAGGCTCACTGATGATACCTTTGCCGCCTCTTTGAGCCCACGCCTAGGGTGCGGTGTTGTCAAGCGTGCATTGGATTCTAGAATCCTCCGCTATGAACACCGTGACAAGACGTGATGATTACAGGCCGGCCGGCCCCCATTTATTACAGCGGCCATTTAACCTACCCTTGTGTCTCTTCAACCTTTCGATCGCGCCCCACCATTGCAAGAAGCACACCCACCACGAGAAATTCTTAGAGGGTATCCCGCGCGGCTCCAGTGGTGCTCCGAGCGGCTGCCGACGACGAGCAGAAGTTCACCATGTGTGCCGTGGTGGACACCCACAGAAGGTTCATGGACCTCTCGATGGTGTACACCAATGACCCGGTCTGGGCAGAGCACTCCATCCACATCATGGAGCTATTGCTTGCCGAGGAGAAGTACAAGGTGGTCGGGTTCGACCTCGAGTAGACCCGCGCTCGTGCCGGGTGTCATCCTAAGGTCGTCGTCGCCCAGTTGTGCATGCGTGCTACCTCTTGAGCAGTGCGTTGGTTTTTCCCTGAAGAGGAAGGGATGATGCAGCAGAGTAGCGTAAGTATTTCCCTCAGTTTTTGAGAACCAAGGTATCAATCCAGTAGGAGGCTATGCGCGAGTCCCTCGTACCTGCACAAAACAAATAAATCCTTGCAACCAACATGATAAGGGGTTGTCAATCCCTACACAGCCACTTACGAGAGTGAGATATGATAGATATGATAAGATAATATTTTTGGTATTTTTATGATAAAGATGCAAAGTAAAATAAAAGCAAAGTAAAAAGCAAAGGAAATAACTAAGTATTGGAAGATTAATATGATGAAGATAGACCCCGGGGCCATAGGTTTCACTAGTGTCTTCTCTCAAGAGCATAAGTATTCTACGATGGGTGAACGAATTACTGTTGAGCAATTGACAGAAATGAGCATAGTTATGAGAATATCTAGGCATGATCATGTATATAGGCATCACGTCCGAGATAAGTAGACCGACTCCTGCCTGCATCTACTACTATAACTCCACTCATTGACCGCTATCCAACATGCATCTAGAGTATTAAGTTAATGAAAACAGAGTAACGCCTTAAGCAAGATGACATGATGTAGAGGAATAAACTCATGCAATATCATGAAAACCCCATCTTGTTATCCTCGATGGCAACAATACAATACGTGCCTTGCTGCCCCTACTGTCACTGGGAAAGGACACCGCAAGATTGAACCCAAAGCTAAGCACTTCTCCCATTGTAAGAGAGATCAATCTAGTAGGCCAAGCCAAACTGATAATTCGAAGAGACTTGCAAAGATAACCAATCATACATAAAAGAATTCAGAGAAGATTCAAATATTATTCATAGATAGACTTGATCATAAACCCACAATTCATCGGTCTCAACAAACACACCGCAAAAAGAAGATTACATCGAATAGATCTCCACAAGAGAGGGGGAGAACATTGTATTGAGATCCAAAAAGAGAGAAGAAGCCATCTAGCTAATAACTATGGACCCATAGGTCTGAGGTGAATTACTCACACTTCATCGGAGGGGCTATGGTGATGATGTAGAAGCCCTCCGTGATCGATGCCCCCTCCGGCGGAGCTCCGGAACAGGCCCCAAGATGGGATCTCGTGGATACAGAAAGTTGCGGTGGTGGAATTAGGGTTTTGGCTCCGTATTTGATCGTTTGGGGGTACTTAGGTATATATAGGAGGAAGGAGTACGTCGGTGGAGCAACAGGGGGCCCACAAGGGTGGAGAGCGCGCTTGGGGGGGGGGGGGGTAGGCGCGCCCCCTACCTCATGGCCTCCTCTTTTGTGTCTTGACATAGGGTCCAAGTCTCCTGGGTCTTGTTCGTTGAGAAAATCACGTTCCCGATGGTTTCATTTTGTTTGGACTCCGTTTGATATTCCTTTTCTTCGAAACCCTAAAATAGGCAAAAAACAACAATTCTGGGCTGGGCCTCCGGTTAATAGGTTAGTCCCAAAAATAATATCAAAGTGGATAATAAATCCCAATAATGTCCAAAATAGTAGATAATATAGCATGGAGCAATCAAAAATTATAGATACGTTGGAGACGTATCAAGCATCCCCAAGCTTAATTCCTGCTCGTCCTCGAGTAGGTAAATGATAAAAACAGATTTTTTGATGCGGAGTGCTACTTAGCATAATTTTAATGTAATTCTTCTTAATTGTGGTATGAATGTTCAGGTCTGAAAGATTCAAGATAAAAGTTCATATTGACATAAAAATAATAATACTTCAAGCATACTAATAAAGCAATCATGTCTTCTCAAAATAACATGGCCAAAGAAAGTTATCCCTACAAAATCATATAGTATGGCTCTATGCTCTATCTTCACCACACAAAGTATTTAAATCATGCACAACCCCGATGACAAGCCAAGCAATTGTTTCATACTTTTGACATTCTCAAAACTTTTTCAATCTTCACGCAATACATGAGCGTGAGCCATGGATATAACACTATAGGTGGAATAGAATGGTGGTTGTGGAGAAGACAAAAAGGGAGAAGATAGTCTCACATCAACCAGGTGTATCAACAGGCTATGGAGATGCCCATCAATAGATATCAATGTGAGTGAGTAGGGATTGCCATGCAACGAATGCACTAGAGCTATAAGTATATGAAAGCTCAACAAAAGAAACTAAGTGGGTGTGCATCCAACTTGCTTGCTCACGAAGACCTAGGGCAATTTGAGGAAGCCCATCATTGGAATATACAAGCCAAGTTCTATAATGAAAAATTCCCACTAGTATATGAAAGTGACAAAATAAGAGACTCTCTACTATGAATATCATGGTGCTACTTTGAAGCACAAGTGTGGTAAAAGGATAGTAGCATTGTCCCTTCTCTCCTTTTCTCTCATTTTTTTATTTGGGCCTTTTCTCTTTTTTTATGGCCTCTTTTCTTTCCTTTTTTTATTTTTCGTCCGGAGTCTCATCCCGACTTGTGGGGGAATCATAGTCTCCATCATCCTTTCCTCACCGGGACAATGCTCTAATAATGATGATCATCACACTTTTATTTTCTTACAACTCAACAATTACAACTCGATACTTAGAACAAAATATGACTCTATATGAATGCCTCTGGCGGTGTATCGGGATATGCAATGACTCATGAGCGACATGTATGAAAGAATTATGAACAGTGGCTTTGCCACAAATACGATGTCAACTACATGATCATGCTAAGCTATATGACAATGATGGAGTGTGTCATAATAAACGGAACGATGGAAAGTTACATGGCAATATATCTCGGAATGGCTATGGAAATTCCATAATAGGTAGGTATGGTGGCTTTTTTGAGGAAGGTATATGGTGGGTGTATGATACCGGTGAAAGGTGTGCGGTATTAGAGAGGCTAGCAATGGTGGAAGGGTGAGAGTGCGTATAATCCATGGACTCAACATTAGTCATAAAGAACTCATATACTTATTGCAAAAATCTACAAGTTATCAAAGCAAAGTATTACGCGCATGCTCCTAGGGGGATAGATTGGTAGGAAAAGACCATCGCTCGTCCCCGACCACCACTCATAAGGAAGACAATCAATCAATAAATCATGCTCCGACTTCATCACATAACGGTTCACCATAGGTGCATGCTACGGGAATCACAAACTTTAACACAAGTATTTCTCAAATTCACAACTACTCAACTAGCACAACTTTAATATCACCATCTTCATATCTCAAAACAATTATCAAGCATCAAACTTATCATAGTATTCAACACACTCATAAGAAAGTTTTATTATTCTTATAAATACCAAGCATTTTAGGATTATTTAAGAAAATTACCATGCTATTTAAGACTCTCAAAATAATCTAAGTGAAGCATGAGAGATCAATAATTTCTATAAAACGAATCCACCACCGTGCTCTAAAAGATATAAGTGAAGTACTAGAGCAAAACTATATAACTCAAAAGAATAAGCGAAGCACATAGAGTATTCTAACCAATTACAAATCATGTATGGCTATCTCAAAAGGTGTGTACAGTAAGGATGATTGTGGTAAACTAACAAATAAAGACTCAAATAATACAAGACGCTCCAAGCAAAACACATATCATGTGGTGAATAAAAATATAGCTCCAAGTAAAGTTACCGATAGAAATAGACAAAAGAGGGGATGCCCCGGAAGCTTTGGCTTTTAGGTGTCCTTAGATTATCTTGGGGGTGCCATGGGCATCCCCAAGCTTATGCTCTTGCAACTCCTTGTTCCATAATCCATCAAATCTTTACCCAAAACTTGAAAACTTCACAACACAAAACTTAAAGTAGAAAATCTCGTGAGCTCCGTTAGCGAAAGAAAACAAAATACCACTTCAAGGTACTGTAGTGAATTCATTCTTTATTCATATTGGTGTTAAAACTACTTTATTCCAACTTCTCTATGGTTTATAAACTATTTTACTAGCCATAGATTCATCAAAATAAGCAAACGACACATGAAAAACAGAATCTGTCAAAAACAGAACAGTCTGTAGTAATCTGTAGCTAGCGCAAGATCTGGAACCCAAAAAATTATAAAATAAATTGCTGGACGTGACGAATTTATCTATTAATCATCTTCAAAAATAATTAACTAAATATAACTTTCCAAATAAAAATGACAGCATTTCTCGTGAGCGCTAAAGTTTCTGTTTTTACAGCAAGATTAACAAGACTTTCCCCAAGTCTTCCCAACGGTTCTACTTGGCACAAACACTAATTAAACACAAAAAACACAACCTAAACAGAGGCTAAATAAATTATTTATTACTAAACAGGAGCAAAAAGCAAGGAATAAAAATAAAATTGGGTTGCCTCCCAACAAGCGCTATCGTTTAACGCCCCTAGCTAGGCATAAAAAGCAAGGATAGATCTAGGTATTGCCATCTTTGGTAGGCAATCCATAAGTGGTTCTCATAATAGATTCATAAGTTGATTTAATTTTCTTTCTAGGAAAGTGTTCCATGCCTTTCTTAACGGAAATTGGAATCTAATATTTCCTTCCTTCATATCAATAATTGCACCAATCGTTCTAAGGAAAGGTCTACCAAGAATAATAGGACATGAAGGATTGCAATCTATGTAAAGAACAATAAAATCTATGGGCACATAATTCCTATTGGCAACAATAAGAACATCATTAATTCTTCCCATAGGTTTCTTAATAGTGGAATCCGCAAGATGCAAGTTTAGAGAGCAATCGTCAAAATCACGAAAACCTAACAAATCAGACAAAGTCTTTGGAATCGTGGAAACACTAGCACCCAAATCACATAAAGCATAGAACTCATGATATTTAATCTTAATTTTAATAGTTGGTTCCCACTCATCATAAAGTTTTCTAGGGATAGAAACTTCCAATTCAAGTTTTTCTTCATAAGATTGCATCAAGGCATCAACGATATGTTTAGTGAACGCTTTATTTTGACTATAAGCATGAGGAGAAGTTAGCACGGATTGCAACAAGGAAATACAATCAATCAAAGAGCAATTTTCATAATTAAATTCCTTGAAATCCAAAATAGTGGGTTTAGCAATATCTAGGGTTTTAATTTCTTCGATCCCACTTTCATCAATTTTAGCATCAAGATCTAAAAACTCCGAATTCTTGGAATGCCTTCTAGGTAAAGGTGGATCATATTCAGTCCCATCATTATTAGGATTCATATTGCAAAACAAATATTTAATAGGGGACACATCAATAACTTTTAGATATTCATCTTTATTTTCATAGGAACTAGAACACGCTCTTATAAAGGCATCTTTCTTAGCACGCATCCTAGCGGTTCTTTCTTTGCACTCATCAGTGGAAATTCTCATGGCTTTGAGAGACTCATTGATATCATGCTTAGGTGGAATAGATCTAAGTTTCAAAGAATCAACATCAAGAGAAATTCTATCAACGTTCCTAGCCAACTCATCAATCTTAAGCAATTTTTCTTCAATCAAAGAATTGAAATTCTTTAATGTTATATTCAAAATAAGAGGGCATCTTATTATAATTTCCGTAAGAATTGTTGTAGGAATTACCATAATTATTAGAGGGATTACTAGGATAAGGCCTAGGATTAAAATTTCCTCTATACGCGTTGTTACCAAAATTGTTCCTACCAACAAAATTCACATCCATAGATTCATTATTATTCTCAATCAAAGTAGACAAGGGCATATCATTAGGATCATAAGAAACACTTTTACTAGCAAATAATTTCATAAGTTCATCCATCTTTCCACTCAAAACATTAATTTCTTCTATCGCATGCACCTTTTTATTAGTAGATCTTTCAGTATGCCATTGAGAATAATTAACCATAATATTATCTAGGAGTTTAGTAGCTTCTCCTAAAGTGATTTCCATAAAAGTGCCTCCCGCGGCCGAATCTAAAAGATTTCTAGAAGCAAAATTCAATCCAGCATAAATTTCTTGTATAATCATCCACAAATTCAAACCATGAGTAGGGCAATTATGTATCATTAATTTCATCCTCTCCCAAGCTTGTGCAACATGTTCATGATCAAGTTGCTTAAAATTCATAATATCGTTTCTAAGGGAGATGATCTTAGCGGGAGGAAAATACTTAGAGATAAAAGCATCTTTGCACTTATTCCATGAATCAATACTATTTTTAGGCAAAGAAGAGAACCAAGCTTTAGCACGATCTCTAAGCGAAAAAGGAAATAGCTTCAATTTAACAATATCATTATACACGTATTTCTTCTTTTGCATATCACACAAATCAACGAAGCTATCTAGATGGGTAGCGGCATCTTCACTAGGAAGGCCGGAAAACGGATCTTTCATGACAAGATTCAGCAAGGAAGCATTAATTTCACAAGATTCAGCATCGGTAAGAGGAGAAATCGGAGTGCTAATAAAATCATTGTTGTTGGTATTGGTAAAGTCACACAATTTAGTGTTATCTTGAGCCATCGTGACAAGCAAGAAAACTAACACACAAGCAAACAAAAAGCAAGCGGACAAAAAGAGGCAATAGAGAAAGAGAGGAAGGATAGAGAGAGAGAGGGTGAATAAAACGGCAAGGGTGAAGTGGGGGAGAGGAAAATGAGAGGCAAATGGCAAATAATGAAATGTGGAAGATAAGGATTGTGATGGGTACTTGGTATGTTGACTTTTGCGTAGACTCCCCGGCAACGGTGCCAGAAATCCTTCTTGCTACCTCTTGAGCACTTCGTTGGTTTTTCCCCGAAGAGGAAGGGATGATGCAGCAGAGTAGCATAAGTATTTCCCTCAGTTTTTGAGAACCAAGGTATCAATCTAGTAGGAGGCTACGCGCGAGTCCCTCGTACCTGCACAAAACAAATAAATGCTCGCAACCAACGCGATAAGGGGTTGTCAATCCCTACACGGCCACTTATGAGAGTGAGATCTGGTAGATATGATAAGATAATATTTTTGGTATTTTTATGTTAAAGATGCAAAGTAAAAATAAAAGCAAAGTAAATAGCAAAGTATTGGAAGATTAATATGATGAAGATAGACCCCGGGGCCATAGGTTTCACTAGTGGCTTCTCCCAAGAGCATAAGTATTCTACGGTGGGTGAACGAATTACTGTTGAGCTATTGATAGAATTGAGCATAGTTATGAGAATATCTAGGCATGATCATGTATATCGGCATCACGTCCGAGACAAGTACACCGACTCCTCCCTGCATCAACTACTATTACTCCACTCATCGACCGCTATCCAGCATGTATCTAGAGTATTAAGTAAATGAAAACCAGAGTAACGCCCTAAACAAGATGATGTGATGTAGAGGGATAAACTCATGCAATATGATGAAAACCCCATCTTTTTATCCTCGATGGCAACAATACAATACGCGCCTTGCTTCCCCTACTGTCACTGGGAAAGGACACCGCAAGATTGAACCCAATGCTAAGCACTTCTCCCATTGCAAGAAAGATCAATCTAGTAGGCCAAACCAAACTGATAATTCGAAGAGACTTGCAAAGATAACCAATCATACATAAAAGAATTCAGAGAAGATTCAAATATTATTCATAGATAGACTTGATCATAAACCCACAATTCATCAGTCTCAACAAACACACCGCAAAAAGAAGATTACATCCAATAGATGTCCACAAGAGATGGGGAGAACATTGTATTGAGACCCAAAAAGAGAGAAGAAGCCATCTAGCTAATAACTATGGACCTGTAGGTCCAAGGTGAACTACTCACACTTCATCGGAGGGGCTATGGTGATGATGTAGAAGCCCTCCGTGATCGATGCCCCCTCTGGCAGAGCTCCAGAACAGGCCCCAAGATGGGATCTTGTGGATACAGAAAGTTGCGGCGGTGGAATTAGGGTTTTGGCTCCGTATCTGATCATTTGGGGGTACGTAGGTATATATAGGAGGAAGGAGTACGTCGGTGGAGCAACAAGGGGCCCACGAGGGTGGAGGGCGTGCATGGGGGGGGGGAGTAGGCACGCCCCCTACCTCATGGCCTCCTCTTTTGTGTCTTGACGTAGGGTCCAAGTCTCCTGGGTCTTGTTCGTTGAGAAAATCACGTTCCCGAAGGTTTCATTCCGTTTGGACTCCATTTGATATTCCTTTTCTTTGAAACCCTAAAATAGGCAAAAAAACAACAATTCTGGGCTGGGCCTCCGGTTAATAGGTTAGTCCCAAAAATAATATAAAAGTTTATAATAAAGCCCAATAATGTCCAAAACAGTAGATAATATAGCATGGAGCAATCAAAAATTATAGATACGTTGGAGACGTATCAGTGCACCACCACGTCCTCGCCTACCACTACTGCCTGGCCACAAGGCCTTGCGAGCGTTTCGCCAGGTTTGTCAACAACCCCCACTACATGTCCGCTACGGTGGACATCACCAACGATGTAAAGGCGCTCGAGAATTCAGGCATCGCCTGCCAGAATCTTGTCGACATCCAGGGCAAATACAAGATCAGGGGCAGCATGGAGCATGAGAAGGACTAACCAGTTCACCTCCCCAAGGCCATCATCAACCCCTACTACAGAGACATGAAGGATTCGTGCAACAAGGACATGCGTGACTGGCACTCGGCCTGGATGGAGAAACTCGACAAAGCTCATGTCGTGTACGTGGCCAAGGAGGCTTACACGAGCTACGACATGTACAGGCGGATCGTTGACATGAGGAAGTCCCTGTTGGAAATATACCCTAGAGGCAATAATAAAATGGTTATTATTATATTTCTTTGTTCATGATAATTGTCTATTATTCATGCTATAATTGTGTTATCCGGAAATCGTAATACCTGTGTGAATACATAGACCACAACACGTCCCTAGTGAGCCTCTAGTTGACTAGCTCGTTGATCAAAAGATAGTCTTGGTTTCTTAACTATGGACATTGGATGTCATTGATAACAGGATCACATCATTAGGAGAATGATGTGATGGACAAGACCCAATCCTAAGCATAGCTCAAAGATCGTGTAGTTCGTTTGCTGTAGCTTTTCCGAATGTCAAGTATCATTCCTTAGACCATGAGATTGTGCAACTCCCAGATACCGTAGGAGTGCTTTGGGTGTGCCAAACATCACAACATAACTGGGTGACTATAAAGGTACACTACAGGTATCTTCGAAAGTGTCTGTTGGGTTGGCACGAATCGAGACTAGGATTTGTCACTCCGCATGACGGAGAGGTATCTCTGGGCCCACTCGGTAATGCATCATCATAATGAGCTCAATGTGATCAAGTGGTTGATCATGGGATCATGCATTACAGTACGAGTAAAGTGACTTGCTGGTAAATAGATTGAACGAGGTATTAGGATACCGACGATCGAGTCTCGGGCAAGTAACGTACCGATTGACAAAGGGAATTGTATACGGATTGATTGAATCCTCGACATCGTGCTTCATCCGATGAGATCATCAAGGAGCATGTGGGAGCCAACATGGGTATCCAGATCCCGCTGTTGGTTATTGACCGGAGAGTCGTCTCGGTCATGTCTGCATGTCTCCCGAACCCGTAGGGTCTACACACTTAAGGTACGGTGACGCTAGGGTTGTTGATATTAGTATACAGTAACCCGAAAGTTGTTCGGAGTCCCGGATGAGATCCCGGACATCACGAGGAGTTCCGGAATGGTTCGGAGGTGAAGATTTATATATAGGAAGTCAAGTTTCGGCCATCGAGAAAGTTTCGGGGGTAATCGGTATTGTACCAGGACCACCGGAAGGGTCCCGGGGGTCCACTGGGTGGGGCCACCTATCCCGAAGGGCCCCATGGGCTGAAGTGGGAGGGGAACCAGCCCCTAGTGGGCTGGTGCGCCCCCTTTGGGCCTCCCCCTGCGCCTAGGGTTGGAAACCCTAGGGGTGGGGGGCGCCACCCTTGCCTTGGGGGGCAAGCCACCCCCTTGGCCGCCGCCCCCTAGGAGATTGGATCTCCTAGGGCCGGCGCCCCCTGAGGGAGTCCTGGATTAGGGGGTGTTCGGGTAGCCGGACTATACCTTCAGTCGGACTCCTGGACTATGAAGATACAAGATTGAATACTACGTCCCGTATCCGGATGGGACTTTCCTTGGCGTGGAAGGCAAGCTTGGCGGTGCGGATATTCAAGATCTCCTACCATTGTAACCGACTCTATGTAACCCTAACCCTATCTAGTGTCTATATAAACTGGAGGGTTCTAGTCCGTAGGAGGACAACTTCATCAACTCCATAGACAACAATCATACCATAGGCTAGCTTCTAGGGTTTAGCCTCCTTGATCTCGTGGTAGATCTACTCTTGTACTACCCATATCATCAATATTAATCAAGCAGGACATAGGGTTTTACCTCCATCGAGAGGGCCTGAACCTGGGTAAAACATCGTGTTCCCTGCCTCCTGTTACCATCCGGCCTAGACGCACAGTTCGGGACCCCCTACCCGAGATCCGCCGGTTTTGACACCGACATTGGTGCTTCCATTGAGAGTTCCTCTGTGTCGTCACCGTTAGGTCTTATGGCTCCTTTGATCATCAACAATGATGCGGTCCAGGGTGAGACTTTTTTCCCCGGACAGATCTTCGTCTTCGGCGGCTTCGCTCTGCGAGCCAATTCTCTTGGCCACTTGGAGCAGATCGAAAGCCACGCCCCTGGCCATCAAGTCAGGTTAGGAAGCTTAAACTACACGGCTGACATCCGCGGAGACTTGATCTTCGATGGGTTCGAGCCACGGCCAAGCGCGCTGCACCTTCTCGAGGGGCATGATCTAGCTCTTCCTCCAGGTAGTGTCCTGGAGGCCGCACACGCATCGGTTCCGACCTCTAACTCGGAGCCTATTGCGCCAATCGAGGACGAGCAGTTGGACGCCACCTTGGGGGCTGCGATCCTAAAGGCGATCGAGCCGAACGCTAGCCCCGCACTCTGCATGATCCGTGACTTCGAGGATCCGGACTCCTCCCGGGACTCCGAACCCCCCGCGCCCCTGCCGATCGAATCCGATTGGGCGCCGATAATGGAGTTCACCGCCGCAGACATCTTTCAGCACTCGCCTTTTGGCGTCATCCTGAATTCTTTTAAGTCTCTCTCTTTGTCAGGAGAGCCCTGGCCGGATTACGGTCAGCGAGGATGGGATACGGACGACAAAGAAATTCAAAGCCCACCCACCACCCACTTGGTAGCCACTGTCGACAATTTAAACGACGTGCTCAACTTCGACTCCGGAGACATCGACAGCATGGATGATGATGCAGGAGATACCAACGAACCAACGCCCATAGGGCATTGGGCAGCCACCTCACCTCACGATGTGTACATGGTGGATACCCCTAAAGGAAGCGACAACAAGGAAAAAGGGGATGGAACGGGAGATCGACCCCCCGAAAAGAAATCAAAGCGTCGGTGTAAACGCCGACCCAAGCCCCGCCTTGATAAAAACCCAGCCATAGAGCAGGACAAGCCGGTAGACGACGAGCAGGCCTTAGAGCAACCGTCCGAACAGGGCAACATGGATGGAGAAACCGAACATCCCTCCTCCGGCGAAAACGGCATTCCGGACGACCTCACGCCGGATAAACCCATGGAGCAGAAGAATCTCCATGAGAGGCTTGCTGCAACTGCACGCAGCCTGAAAAAGCAGAAGCGAAAGATAAAAACAGCAGAAGATGCACTCCGGATTAGATGGAGCAAAGTAATCAATACCACAGATAAATACGGTGACAATCGCCGCACTAAAAGCTATCCGAAAAGAAAGCTACTGCCTGAATTTGACGAAGAGGCCCTAGAGCCCTCGCATTCAAAAAATGAGAAAGCCACATGGTCGGATAGACGACCCCAGAAAGCGGCAAGCGGTGCCGCACTTAAATCGGCATGCGATCCACTTAAGGATTCACATCATGGCCCAGTCAGGTCCATTTATGGGCCAAGAAAGCAAGCTCTCATAAGCAATGCTATGAAGCCATCATTAGAATCCGGCACACCCAAATACAGGGGAGCCGCACACCCCCTATGTTTCACCGATGAGGTCATGGACTATGAATTTCCAGAGGGATTCAAACCCGTAAACATAAAGGCATATGATGGAACAACAGACCCTGGAGTCAGGATCGAGGATTATATCCTCCACATACACATGGCTAGAGGAGATGATCTCCACACCATAAAATATTTACCCCTTAAGCTTAAAGGGCCAGCCCGGCATTGGCTCAAAAGCCTTCCTGAAAACACAATTGGAAGTTGGGAAGAGCTCGAGGATGCTTTCCGAGCAAATTTTCAAGGGACCTATGTCCGCCCCCCCGGATGCAGACGATCTTAGTCACATAACTCAACAGCCCGGAGAATCAGCTCAGCAGTTCTGGAATAGATTCCTCACTAAAAAGAATTAGATAGTCGACTGTCCGGACACCGAAGCATTAGCAGCTTTCAGGCATAATGTCCGAGACGAATGGCTCGCGAGACACCTTGGCCAAGAAAAGCCAAGAACAATGGCCGCACTAACATACCTCATGACCCGCTTTTGTGCAGGGGAAGACAACTGGTTGGCAAGGTGCAGCCCCAGCGACCCAAGTACATCCGAAACTAGGGATGGAAATGGAAAACCGCGATGCAACAAGGACCGTCGCCGGACTAAGGACAAAAGTCCGAAGAGCACGACAGTCAATGCCGGATTCAAAGGCTCACGACAAAATCAGGCAAAATCGCCCCCCAGGATAAGAGGGACCATCCATCCAACCTAAATAAAATCCTGGACAGGATATGTCAGATACATAGTACTCCCGAGAAGCCTGCTAACCGTACCCACAGAGATTGTTGGGTTTTCAAACAATCTGGCAGACTCAATGCCGAACACAAGGGGCTCGACACACCAAGCGAAGACGAGGACGAACCCCAAAAGCAGAGTACCAGGAAACAAAAGAACTTCCCACAAGAAGTAAAAACAGTGAACTCACTTCACATAACAAAACGTGCGGCGCCCGTAAAGGTATCCACCACACGGCCCATCCCCAAAGGGTCCGGCCACTGGTTGTCAAAACTGATCATCTTCGATCAGCTAGATTATTCTAGAAATATCAAGAATGCAGGCTGGACTGCCTTGATACTCGATCCAATAATTGGCGGACTCCAGTTTTCAAATGTCCTTATGGACGGCGGCAGTGGACTAAACCTGATATATCAGGATACAATCCAGCACATGGGGATAAACCCAGCAAGAATCCGCCGCAGCAAAACCTCCTTTCAAGGGGTAATACCTGGTCCGGACACACGTTGTATGGGTTTTCTCCGGCTCGAAGTCATATTCGGCTCTGCCGATAACTTCCACCGCGAAAAGCTGACCTTCCATATCGTCCCGTTCTCAAGTCGCTATCAAGCACTACTGGGACGCGAAGCTTTCGCTCGCTTTAACGCAATACCGCATTATGCATCTCTTACGCTTAAGATGCCTGGTCCATGAGGCATCATCTCTTTGAAGGGGAAGCACTAAAGTGCGCCTCCCCAAACGGAGGACTGTGCGGCCGCCTTGACAGCCCCACAGCAAAATGGCCTCACCGGCCAAAAAACTTCAAAATAGGTCATTAAAGACCACGAACGCGGATAGACGAGTTCGGTACAAAATCATCATTGATGCAGGCTTAGTGGCCATATACCCCCGCACTAGGGGCTCCATGCATATACAATAAGAGACAATAGAGCTCAATTTTATATATTTTACTTTACACTTTGTTTATTTTAAACTTTTGTTCGGCACGACCCGTTTTCAACTCAGTTCCTCTCTTTTATAGATGAACGTCGTGCGGCGCCCGTCCAGGATACGACACAACAGAGACACAGGCGCAGACGTGCAGTAGGGACCCGTCCTAAAGGATTCTTTTTAGATTAAGACCCTGCGTAAACCTTTTTTTACTGTCTCTTGTTGCTACACATCATGGTTTTTTCTGATATAACCAAGGAGGAGGCTGGCGTCTTGGCATGTGGCCACATCAGAATTTTTGCACGTACCTGGACACTAGGGGCTTTTTTAATAAAGAGTGTTGTTTTGCCCGCACTCATAAAGACCGAATACCTTAGGGAGTGCTCGGCGTCGCGAGTTTTGGCATTATATGCATCAGCTCCGAATCATGTCTTTGGTCAAATGTTGGGTTGCCCGGCTCCTGAGTTCGGCTACCTTACGTTCCGCTCTATTGACTAAGGTAGCACTAGGAGAACTACTGCGATTTTGCCCCGGTTCGGCCAGGCGAGCACCTCAGTAGAGAAAGCCGAAAATGACTGTCATGATGTAGCGTGAGACTGGTCAGCCACTCGATGACCTATCGGAATCTATCGGATTCCTTCGCTTTAACGAAGGGCCGCTTCCCGGTCAGGCACATACGCGCCCCGAACTCGGATGAGCGCAGTCGCCACTAAGGAGCTACCTAAATAGTCTCACTGTCAAGCTCCTATGGCTAAGTGAAAGTGTTAAAGCATTATAGTCCGGTTGCCTGGCCCGCTGCGCTATCACCTCCTTTGTAGGACCAAGACGTTGGGTTAAGTGTGAAAATGCGTCTTCTGCTAGCACCCCCGCACTATGTGCATGGGGGCTGAAGCCAACGACTGCCATCTTTCAGATTTTATATATTAAAACGGCCGCACAGGAGGTGTTCCCAATACTTGAAGGCACCAGTATAAAAAGGCCACTACAATTTATCAAAATATTAATTTATAATTACATATGCTATCATAACATAGCATCTTTCGAGCACTGCGTCTCTATTACACAAGCGCCTTCAAGGACTTCCTGAAAATAGTGCTCGGAGGGTACTCGGCTTTTGTCCGAATCTCGGGATGCAACAACGATGGTCTCCGATCTCCCCGGCCACAGATGATCTATGACGTACTTCATGGAAAGTCCGGACAACCTATTCAGTTCGGCCCATTGAGCCGAACGATCGTCCACTGCCAGTGTACGCTCTGGATTGTGAAACTGCGACCAGAAAAGCTTTTCCACTTCGTGATCTTTCTGACCTCGAAAGTGTTTGGTCGCATCAGCAGTACTCGCTACCAAATCCAGATAGGTATCCCCCACACTCCACATCCGGTCCAACGGAGCAAACTTCGGGTCGCAAAATTTCCTTCGCAGCATAAAGGGCTTTCCAGCCGCAATCTGTTCGGCCTGACGCAGCTCCTCCTTCGCAGCTCTCATCGCAGAGCGCGCGTCCTTGGCATTGGCAGCGGCCTTCTCTAAGTCCTTCTATTTCGCCTGGTCTTCTTGTTCAAGAAGTCTGAAACGGTCTGTAGCGCTTTTTAACTTTTCAGCCATCTCGGCCATCTCTTCCTTGCTTCGGCAATGAGCAGCCTGTTCGGCTCTCAGCTCTTCAAGGGCTTTCTTGGCGGCCGCATCACTTTCTCTGGCTTGTTCTTTAGCTCGGGCACGTTCTGCCCTAAGACTCTCCACGGCGGCCGCACCATCTGCGTCAAGCACACACATTGTAAGACACATGCATCAAACTGTTCTTACCTCATGCCGCCCAGGGAATTGCATACCTTGAGACTCCTCAAACCGCTTGTTGACAAGCGTGATGTCGGCTTCTGCCGCGTCCAGTTGCCGCTTTAGTTCGGCAAAATCGTCCGTTCGGCTCGATTCCGGACACCCTGCCGCCTACATTCAAAGGCGACATCTTAGACCTGGGATTATGATCCTCCGCGGGCCGTCATTTCTTGACGACGCGCAGAGTCTCAGGGCTACTATCTACACAGGGCGCATTTTATTCATGCGCAACTGCCAAAAGTGTACATTATCTAACGTACCTTGAAACCCGTCAGTAAACTCTTGACGGCCTCATGCAATCCACTCTCTCCGGATGAAATCCTTTCAATCACCGTGCCCATCAATGCACGGTGCTCCTCTGAGATACAAGCTCGCCCCAGCAGAATCTTTAGCTCCTCCGACCGAGCACCTGACGGTGCCGGACTTGTCCCATGACCTCTTTTGAAGGCTGGACACGGAGAACCTCGGGGGGCCACATAGCTATCTTCCGCCCTGCCGGATTCAAAGAAACCCTCCGCGATGACACCTCAGGATCGCCCGCCTCGCTAGGCGGCATGGCAGGGGGAGGCGTCCCGCTCTCCATCATCTCCGGAAGGAGATCCCCCGAAGACGAGCTCTGCTGAAGGGCTGAGGTCCGAGCTACAAGGTAAAAGTTTGGTTAATCTTCTCAGACATAAATCAAGGACTTCCCTCATTCCTCAAAAGAAAAATCTTTCTCTACTTACGGCTCGCTGGAGGGCTGATCCCCTTGAGGGCGTAGTCCGGCCGAGGAAGTCCCCGGCGCCGGACCCTCTGACAAGGACTTTCGCCCCCGCTTCGCGGCTATGGTTTCTGGGTCGTCAGAGGCGGCTCTCTTCTTCCCCTTAGGAGAGGAACTGTCGGTTCCTCCCTTCGGAGCAGCCTCCTTCGAGGAGGCCATAGTTTCCTTGTCCTCCCCCTTGCTTCCCTCCAAAGGCATTGTCTCCAGCATCCTGACCAGCATGGGATCCGGCCTGGTTTCGAGAAGGGGAGACGGACACCTGATCAGCTTTTCCTTCGCTATCCACTCCTGTTTAAAAGGACGGCTCTTTTAGGGGCAAGTTTATGACAATTATACGGATAGAAGGTCCGGGCACAAGGTTGCTTACTTGAGTATCCGGGCGATTGCGGCTTAGGCCTGCGTCCTCGGTTAAATCCGGACACATCTCTTGTGATCCGAAGAATAGTTTGTACATCTCCACGGGCGTTGCGCCCATAAAGTTCTGGAGAGCTTGCGGTACCTCTGGATTAAACTCCCATAGGCGAAGGGGGCGTCGTTTGTCGGGCAATATTCAGCGAATCAGCATGACCTGCATCACCTTGACCAAGCTAAGGTCTCCTTCCAAGAGATCCTTAATTCGGCCCTGTAACAAGGGCACGTCTTTGGGCAAACCCCAATTTAACCCTCCGTTGACCCATGACGCTAGCCGTGGTGGGGGACCCGAGCGAAAGGCAGGAGGTGCCACCCATTTGGTGCTCCGGGGAGTGGTGATATAAAACCACTCTCGTTGCCACAAGCCTAGCTCCTCTTGAAAAGAGCCCTCGGGCCATGGAACATTAGCATTTTTGCTTATAACAGTGCCTCCGCAATCTGCGTGCCGTCCCTCGATCATCTTCGGCTCCACTTTGAAGGTCTTGAGCCATAGTCCGAAGTGAGGGGTAACACGGAGGAACGCTTCGCACACAATGATAAACGAGGAGATATGGAGGATGGACTCCGGAGCTAAGTCGTGGAATTCCAACCCATAATAAAACAGCAGTCCCCTCACAAAGGGATCCATTGGGAAGCCCAACCCCCGAAGGAAGTGAGACATGAACACCACGCTCTCACCGGGCTGGGGACTGGGAATGAACTGCCCTTGAGCAGGCAACCTATGTCGAATTTCACCGGTCAGGAACTTAGCCTCTCTCAACTTTAGTACGTCCTCCTCCGTGACGGAGGAGGGCATCCATCGGCCTTGAAGGTCGGAACCGGACATTGTCGAAGGTCCGAGGCGCCCAGAATCTGGAGCCTAGGGTGTTGGAACTCGAGGCGACGGGCGAACTTGTTTTGGATTGGAGAAAAGATAAGGCCCCGGTCTCTTTATAAGAGGCTGAATACCAGGAGCCCTCCCCGTAACCGTTTGGGACTCGCCTTTAATCGAGGAAACATGCTAACGGGCACGATTGGGTTACCCATGTCCGTATTGATGAGAATCCTGTAAAGGGGGGGGGGGTACACGATCTCTGCTTTGACAAGACGTGCCAAGGAAACCGCCTCGCAAAACATGCTGAGGTGAAAAAGTAAAAACAATTCGTAAAGGACTTGGCCGTAGTGCGATGGCGCACTGCGGAATACGTCAGCAGATTTGATTTGTGTTATTATTATTCTCTCTATGGCAATATGTGGAAGCTTATTTTGCAGAACCGGACACTACTCTTGGTGTTTACAATCTTCTATGAAGGACTTGGAGGAGGAACCCGCCTTGCAATGCCAAAGACAATTTGCGTGTCGGACTCGTCGTCATTGAAGCCTGGTTTAGGGGCTACTGAGGGAGTCCTGGATTAGGGAGTGTTCGGGTAGCCGGACTATACCTTCAGCCGGACTCCTGGACTATGAAGATACAAGATTGAAGACTACGTCCCATATCCGGATGGGTCTTTCCTTGGCGTGGAAGGCAAGCTTGGCGATGCGGATATTCAAGATCTCCTACCATTGTAACTGACTCTATGTAACCCTAACCCTATCCAGTGTCTATATAAACCGGAGGGTTCTAGTCCGTAGGAGGACAACTTCATCAACTCCATAGACAACAATCATACCATAGGCTAGCTTCTAGGGTTTAGCCTCCTTGATCTCGTGGTAGATCTACTCTTGTACTACCCATATCATCAATATTAATCAAGCAGGACGTAGGGTTTTACCTCCATCGAGAGGGCCCGAACCTGGGTAAAACATCGTGTTCCTTGCCTCCTGTTACCATCCGGCCTAGACACACAGTTCGGGACCCCCTACCCGAGATCTGCCGGTTTTGACACCGACACCCCCTAGGGACCCTATATATAGTGGGGGGAGGGAGGGCAGCCGCACCCAAGCCCCTGGCCTCTCCCTCTCCCTCCCGTGACACTCCTCCGTCTCCTTGCGCTTGGCGAAGCCCTGCCGAGATCACCGTTGCTTCCACCACCACGCCGTCGTGCTGCTGGATCTTCATCAACCTCTCCTTTCCCCTTGCTGGATCAAGTTGGAGGAGACGTCTTCCCAACCGTACGTGTGTTGAACGCGAAGGTGCCGTCCGTTCGGCACTTGGTCATCGGTGATTTGGATCATGACGAGTACGACTCCATCAACCCCGTTCTCTTGAACGCTTCCACGCGCGATCTACAAGGGTATGTAGATGCACTCCTCTCTCCCTCGTTGCTAGATGACTCCATAGATTGATCTTGGTGATGCGTAGAAAATTTTAAAATTCTGCTACGTTCCCCAATAGTGGCATCATGAGCTAGGTCTATGCGTAGTTTCTATGCACGAGTAGAACACAAAGCAGTTGTGGGTGTCGATATTGTCAATTATCTTGCCGTTACTAGTCTTATCTTGATTCGACGGCATTGTGGGATGAATCGGCCCGGCCCGACCTTACACGTACGCTTACGTGAGACTGGTTCCACTGACTGACATGCACTAGTTGCATAAGGTGGCTGGCGGGTGTCTGTCTCTCCCACTTTAGTCGGATCGGATTCGATGAACAGGGTCCTCATGAAGGGTAAATAGAAATTGGCAATTCACGTTGTGGTTTTGGCGTAGGTAAGAAACGTTCTTGCTAGAAACCTATAGCAGCCACGTAAAACTTGCAACAACAATTAGAGGACGTCTAACTTGTTTCTGCAGCAAGTGTTTTGTGATGTGATATGGCCAAATGATGTGATGAATGATATATGTGATGTATGAGATGATCATGTTCTTGTAATAGGAATCACGACTTGCATGTCGATGAGTATGACAACCGGCAGGTGCCATAGGAGTTGTCTTTATTTATTTATGACCTGCGTGTCAACATAAATGTCATGTAATTACTTTACTTTATTGCTAAAGTGTTAACCATAGTAGTAGAAGTAATAGATGACGAGACAACTTCAAGAAGACACGATGATGGAGATCATGGTGTCATGCCGGTGACAACGATGATCATGAAGCCCTGAAGATGGAGATCAAAAGGAGCAAATGATATTGGCCATACCATATCACTATTTGATTGCATGTGATGTTTATCATGTTTTACATCTTATTTGCTTAGAACGACGGTAGCTTAAATAAGATGATCCCTCGTAATAATTTCAAGAAAGTGTTCCCCCTAACTGTGCACCGCTGCGAAGGTTCGTTGTTTCGAAGCACCACGTGATGATCGGGTGTGATAGATTCTAACGTTCGAATACAACGGGTGTAAGCCAGATTTACACACGCAATACACTTAGGTTGACTTGACGAGCCTAGCATGTACAGACATGGCCTCGGAACACGGAAGACCGAAAGGTCGAGCATGAGTCGTATAGAAGATACGATCAACATGAAGATGTTCACCGATGTTGACTAGTCCGTATCACGTGATGATCGGACATGGCCTAGTTAACTCGGATCATGTTTCACTTAGATGACGGGAGGGATGTCTATCTGAGTGGGAGTTCATTGCGTAATTTGATTAGATGAACTTAATTATCATGAACTTAGTATAAAATCTTTACAATATGTCTTGTAGATCAAATGGCCCACGTTGTCCTCAACTTCAACGCGTTCCTAGAGAAAACCAAGCTGAAAGATGATGGTAGAAACTATACGGACTGGGTCCGGAACCTGAGGATCATCCTCATAGCTGCCAAGAAAGATTATGTCCTAGAAGCACCACTAGGTGACGCACCCATCCCAGAGAACCAAGACGTTATTAACGCTTGGCAATCATGTGCTGATGATTACTCCCTCGTTCAGTGCGGCATGCTTTACAGCTTAGAACCGGGGCTCCAAAAGCGTTTTGAGAGACACGGAGCATATGAGATGTTCGAGGAGCTGAAAATGGTTTTCCAAGCTCATGCCCGGGTCGAGAGATATGAAGTCTCCGACAAATTCTTCAGCTGTAAGATGGAGGAAAATAGTTCTGTCAGTGAGCACATACTCAAAATGTATGGGTTGCATAACCGCTTGACTCAGCTGGGAGTTAATCTCCCGGATGACGCGGTCATTGACAGAATCCTTCAGTCGCTTCCATCGAGCTACAAGAGCTTTGTGATGAACTTCAATATGCAGGGGATGGAAAAGACCATTCCTGAGGTATATTCAATGCTGAAATCAGCAGAGGTGGAAATCAAAAAGGAACATCAAGTGTTGATGGTGAATAAAACCACTAAGTTCAAGAAAGGCAAGGGTAAGAAGAACTTCAAGAAGGACGGCAAGGGAGTTGCCACGCCCGGTAAGCAAGCTGCCGGGAAGAAGCCAAAGAATGGACCCAAGCCTGAGACTGAGTGTTTTTATTGCAAGGGAAGTGGTCACTGGAAGCAGAACTGCCCCAAATACTTAGCGGACAAGAAGGCCGGCAACACTAAATGTATATGTGATATACATGTAATTGATGTGTACCTTACTAGTACTCGTAGTAGCTCCTGGGTATTTGATACCGGTGCGGTTGCTCACATTTGTAACTCAAAGCAGGAGCTGCGGAATAAGCGGAGACTGGCGAAGGACGAGGTGACGATGCGCGTCGGGAATGGTTCCAAGGTCGATGTGATCGCAGTCGGCACGCTACCTCTACATTTACCTACGGGATTAGTTTTAAACCTCAATAATTGTTATTTAGTGCCAGCTTTGAGCATGAACATTGTATCAGGATCTCGTTTAATTCGAGATGGCTACTCATTTAAATCCGAGAATAATGGTTGTTCTATTTATATGAGAGATATGTTTTATGGTCATGCTCCGTTGGTGAATGGTTTATTCTTAATGAATCTCGAGCTTAATGTTACACATATTTATAGTGTGAATGCCAAAAGATGTAAAGTTGATAATGATAGTCCCACATACTTGTGGCACTGCCGCCTTGGTCACATAGGTGTCAAACGCATGAAGAAGCTCCATGCAGATGGACTTTTGGAGTCTCTTGATTATGAATCATTTGACACGTGCGAACCATGCCTCATGGGTAAAATGACCAAGACTCCGTTCTCAGGAACAATGGAGCGAGCAACCAACTTATTGGAAATCATAAATACTGATGTGTGCGGTCCAATGAGTGTTGAGGCTCGCGGTGGCCATCGTTATGTTCTCACCCTCACTGATGACTTGCGTAGATATGGGTATGTCTACTTGATGAAACACAAGTCTGAGACCTTTGAAAAGTTCAAGGAATTTCAGAGTGAGGTTGAGAATCAACGTGACAGGAAAATCAAGCTCTTGCGATCAGATCATGGGGGAGAATACTTGAGTCACGAATTTGGCACACAGTTAAGAAAATGTGGAATAGTTTCACAACTCACGCTGCCTGGAACACCTTAGCGTAATGGTGTGTCTGAACGTCGTAATCACACTCTATTGGATATGGTGCGATCTATGATGTCTCTTACAGATTTACCGCTGTCATTTTGGGGCTATGCTTTAGAGACTGTCGCATTCACTTTAAATAGGGCTCCGTCGAAATCCGTTGAGATGACACCGTATGAATTATGGTTTGGGAAGAAACCTAAGCTGTCGTTTCTAAAAGTTTGGGGATGTGATGCTTATGTCAAGAAACTTCAACCTGAAAAGCTCGAACCCAAATCGGAAAAATGTGTCTTCATAGGACACCCTAAAGAAACTATTGGGTATACCTTCTACCTCAGATCCGAAGGCAAGATCTTTGTTGCCAAGAATGGGTCCTTTCTAGAGAAAGAGTTTCTCTCGAAAGAAATAAGTGGGAGGAAAGTAGAACTTGATGAAGTATTACCTCTTGAACTGGTAAGTGACGCAGCTCAAGAAAATGTTCTTGAGGTGCCAGCACCGACTAGAGAGGAAGTTGATGATGATCATGAATCTTCAGATCAAGTTGCTACTTAACTTGGTAGGTCCACGAGGACACGTTCCGCACCAGAGTGGTACGGCAACCCTGTCTTGGAAATCATGTAGTTAGACAACGGTGAACCTTCGAACTATGAAGAAGCGATGGCGGGCCCGGATTCCGGCAAATGGCTGGAAGCCATGAAATCCGAGATAGGATCCATGTATGAAAACGAAGTATGGACTTTGACTGACTTGCCCGATGATCGGAGAGCCATAGAAAATAAATGGATCTTTAAGAAGAAGACATACGCGGATGGTAATGTGACTATCTAGAATGCTCGGCTTGTCGCTAAGGGTTATCGACAAGTTCAAGGGGTTGAATACGATGAGACTTTCTCACCCATAGCAAAGCTGAAGTCCGTCCGAATCATGTTAGCAATTGCCGCATTCTATGATTATGAGATATGGCAAATGGACATCAAAACGGCGTTCCTTAATGTTTTCCTTAAGGAGGAATTGTATATGATGCAGCCGGAAGGTTTTGTCGATCCTAAGAATGCTGACAAGGTGTGCAAGCTCCAACGCTCGATTTATGGGCTGGTTCAAGCATCTCAGAGTTGGAACAGTCGTTTTGATGAGATGATCAAAGCGTTTGGGTTTACGCAGACTTATGGAGAAGCCTGCATTTACAAGAAAGTGAGTGGGAGCTCTGTAGCATTTCTCATATTGTATGTGGATGACATACTGTTGATGGGAAATGATATAGAATTCTTGGAAAGCATAAAGGCCTACTTGAACAAGTGTTTTTCAATGAAGGATCTTGGAGAAGCTGCTTATATATTAGGCATCAAGATCTATAGAGATAGATTGAGACGCCTCATTGGTCTTTCACAGAGTACGCACCTTGACAAGATATTGAAGAAGTTCAAAATGGATCAGTCAAAGAAGGGGTTCTTGCCTGTATTGCAAGGTACGAGATTGAGCACGGCTCAATGCCCGACCATGACAGAAGATAGAGAAAAGATGAGTGTCGTCCCGTATGCCTCGGCCATAGGGTCTATCATGTATGCTATGCTGTGTACCAGACCTGATGTAAACCTTGCTGTAAGTTTGGTAGGAAGGTACCAAAGTAATCCCGGCATGGAACACTGGACAGCGGTCAAGAATATCCTGAAATACCTGAAAAGGACTAAGGATATGTTTCTCATTTATGGAGGTGACGAAGAGCTCGTCGTAAAGGGTTACGTCGATGCTAGCTTCGACACAGATCTGGATGACTCTAAGTCACAAACCGGATACGTGTATATTTTGAATGGTGGGGCAGTAAGCTGGTGCAGTTGCAAGCAAAGCGTTGTGGCAGGATCTACATGTGTAGCAGAGTACATGGCAGCCTCGGAGGCAGCACAAGAAGCAGTCTGGGTGAAGGAGTTCATTACCGACCTAGGAGTCATACCCAATGCGTCAGGCCTGATGACTCTCTTCTGTGACAACACTGGAGCTATTGCCCTTGCCGAGGAGCCCAGGTTTCACAGGAAGACCAGGCATATCAAGCGTCGCTTCAACTCCATTCGTGAAAGTGTTCAAAATGGAGACATATATTTTTAAAGTACATACGGACCTGAATGTGGCAGATCCGTTGACTAAACCTCTCCCTAGAGCAAAACATGATCAACACCAGAACTGCATGGGTGTTCGATTCATCACAATGTTACTAGACTATTGACTCTAGCGCAAGTGGGAGACTGTTGGAAATATGCCCTAGAGGCAATAATAAAATGGTTATTATTATATTTCTTTGTTCGTGATAATTGTCTATTATTCATGCTATAATTGTGTTATCCGGAAATTGTAATACATGTGTGAATACATAGACCACAACACGTCCCTAGTGAGCCTCTAGTTGACTAACTCGTTGATCCAAAGATAGTCTTTGTTTCCTGACTATGGACATTGGATGTCATTGATAACGGGATCACATCATTAGGAGAATGATGTGATGGACAAGACCCAATCCTAAGCATATATAGCTCAAAGATCGTGTAGTTCGTTTGCTGTAGCTTTTCCAAATGTCAAGTATCATTCCTTAGACCATGAGATTGTGCAACTCCCGGATACCGTAGGAGTGCTTTGGGTGTGCCAAACATCACAACGTAACTGGGTGACTATAAAGGTACACTACAGGTATCTCCGAAAGTGTCTGTTGGGTTGGCACGAATCGAGACTGGGATTTGTCACTCCGCATGACGGAGAGGTATCTCTGGGCCCACTCGGTAATGCATCATCATAATGAGCTCAATGTGATCAAGTGGTTGATCACGGGATCATGCATTATGGTACGAGTAAAGTGACTTGCCGGTAACGAGATTGAACGAGGTATTAGGATACCGACAATCGAGTCTCGGGCAAGTAACGTACCGATTGACAAAGGGAATTGTATACGGATTGATTGAATCCTCGACATCGTGGTTCATTCGATGATATCATCGAGGAGCATGTGGGAGCCAACATGGGTATCCAGATCCTGCTGTTGGTTATTGACCAGAGAGTCGTCTCGGTCATGTATGCATGTCTCCCGAACCCGTAGGGTCTACACTTAAGGTTCGGTGATGCTAGGGTTGTTGAGATATTAGTATACGGTAACCCGAAATTTGTTCGGAGTCCCGGATGAGATCCAGGATGTCACGAGGAGTTCCGAAATGGTCCGGAGGTGAAGATTTATATATAGGAAGTCAAGTTTCGGCCATCGGGAAAGTTGCGGGGGTAATCGTTATTGTACCGGGACCACCGGATGGGTCCCGGGGGTCCACCGGGTGGGGCCACCTATCCCGGAGGGCCCCATGGGCTGAAGTGGGAGGGGAACCAGCCCCTAGTGGGCTGGTGCGCCCCCCTTGGGCCTCCCCCTGCGCCTAGGGTTGGAAACCCTAGGGGTGGGGGCGCCACCCTTGCCTTGGGGGGAAGCCACCCCCTTGGCTGCCCCCCTACGAGATTGGATCTCCTAGGACCGGCGCCCCCCTAGGGACCCTATATATAGTGGGGGGGAGGGAGGGCAGCCGCACCCAAGCCCCTGGCCTCTCCCTCTCCCTCCCGTGACACTCCTCCGTCTCCCTGCGCTTGGCGAAGCCCTGCCAAGATCATGGTTGCTTCCACCACCACACCGTCGTGCTGCTGGATCTTCATCAACCTCTCCTTTCCCCTTGCTGGATCAAGTTGGAGGAGACGTCTTCCCAACCATACGTGTGTTGAACGTGGAGGTGTCGTCCGTTTGGCACTTGGTCATCGGTGATTTGGATCACGACGAGTACGACTCCATCAACCCCGTTCTCTTGAATGCTTCCGCGCGCGATCTACAAGGGTATGTAGATGCACTCCTCTCTCCCTTGTTGCTAGATGACTCCATAGATTGATCTTGGTGATGCGTAGAAAATTTTAAAATTCTGCTACGTTCCCCAACAGTCCCTCCTTCCCCGAAACGTCCAGGGATCCAGCCGGAAGCAGAGCAATGGCAAGTGTCGTCGCAACAATAAGTAGATGATTAGATCCTCGTTTCTCCTACTTTAGTATGCATGTAATTGCTTTCTTTGGTGTGTGGAAATGTTATGTGTGTAGTCACTTGTGTAATTGTATGCTTAATTTGGTTATGCAATGCTGTCCTTTTAAGTATATATGTTGATGCCCTATAGACAGAGCGTAGATGTTGTGCAGGCAAAGAAAATCACATCGCCCACAGACTAAACAATGGAACCCGTCGGTGATGTTTTCAAGAATCACTCACAATTGTATACCAGCAATCGTTTGCTCACAACACACACGGCTTGTTAGCAGTAATCGTCTGTGTTGTTATCGGTCTTCGCATATGTTTCCGATTACAGACCTGTTTGCCTCGTATCACACACATCTTGTTCATTTGAACCATTTCTGTTCTCATGTCTCAACGCAAACAGTTCATCTGAGTGAACCGCATGCCGTATATCGAACACACCTTTGATCTGGCTGACCGTTTCTTTTGTGTTGCCTAATCACAAACAGTTCATCCGAGTGAACCGTATGCTGTACATCGCACACACCTTCATCTAGCTGCCCGTTTCTTTTGTTCCTCCTGATCGCAAACGGTTAATTGAGCTGAACCGTATGCCCTGCATCGCACACACAACTAAAATATTAACCGTGTTTGATGCATCCTCCATCGCAAACATTTTGCACCTTTTTTGATGGTTATTTACACCACCATTTGCGATTATGGCATCACACATAGTTTCATCGAAGGGTCTCTGATCATAATGTCACGTTAGCAGCATCCCGTAGTAGTGCTAGTCAAGTAGAGGCATACTAGTGACACTCTGTTTTTCTATGTATTCACACATGTATTATGTTTCCGGTTAATACAATTCTAGCATGAGTAATAAACATTTATCATGATATAAGGAAATAAATAATAACTTGCCGATCATCAGGCAAGTCAACCAAAGTCCACACTTTGTTCTCATACATGGATCCCATCTCAGATTTCATGGCCTCAAGCCATTTTGCGGAATCTGGGCTCATCATCGCTTCCTCATAGTTCGTAGGTTCGTCATGGTCAAGTAACATGACCTCCAGAACAGGATTACCGTACCACTCTGGTGCGGATCTTACTCTGGTTGACCTACGAGGTTTGGTAGTAACTTGATCAGAAGTTTCATGATCATCATCATTAGCTTCCTCACTTACTAGTGTAGGAATCATTGGAACTGATTTTTGTGATGAGCTACTATCCAATTTGAGAGAAGGTACAGTTACCTCATTAAGTTCCACTTTCCTCCCATTCACTTCTTTCGAGAGAAACTCCTTCAATAGAAAGGTCCATTCTTAGCAACAAATATCTTGCCTTCGGATCTGTGATAGAAGGTGTACCCAACAGTCTCCTTTGGGTAGCCTATGAAGACACATTTCTTCGATTTGGGTTCGAGCTTATCAGGTTGAAGCTTTTTCACATAAGCATCACAGCCCCAAACTTTAAGAAGCGACAACTTGGGTTTCTTGCCAACCCACAATTCATATGGTGTTGTCTCAACGGATTTAGATGGTGCCCTATTTAACGTGAATGCAACCGTCTCTAAAGCATAACTGCAAAATGATAGCGGTAAATCAGTAAGAGACATCATAGATTGCACCATATCTAATAAAGTACGATTATGATGTTCGGACACACCATTACGCTATGGTGTTCCGGGTGGTGTGAGTTGCGAAACTATTCCGCATTGTTTCTAATGAAGACCAAACTCGTAACTCAAATATTCTCCTCCATGATCAGATCCTGGAAACTTCATTTTCTTGCTACGATGATTTTCCACTTCACTCTGAAATTCTTTGAACTTTTCAAATGTTTCAGACTTATGTTTCATCAAGTAGATATACCCATATCTGCTCAAATCATCCGTGAAGGTCAGAAAATAATGATATCCGCCACGAGCATCAACACTCATTGGACCGCATACATCAGTATGTATTATTTCCAATAAGTCTATTGCTCATTCCATTGTTCCGAAGAACGGAGTCTTAGTCATCTTGCCCATGAGGCATGGTTCGCAAGCATCAAGTGATTCATAATCAAGTGATTCCAAAAGCCCATCAACATGGATTTTCTTCATGCATTTTACACCAATATGACCTAAACGACAGTGCCATAAATAAGTTGCACTATCATTATTAAACTCATATCTTTTCGCTTCAATACTATGAATATGTGTATCACTACTATCAAGATTTAGTAAAAATAGACCACTCATCAAGGGTGCATGAACATAAAAGTTATTATTCACATAAATAGAGCAACCATTATTCTCCGATTTAAATGAATAACCATCTCACATCAAATAATATCCAGATATAATGTTCATGCTTAACGTTGGCACCAAATAACAATTATTCAGGTCTAAAACTAGTCTTGAAGGTAGATGTAGAGGTAGCGTGCCGACGGTGATCACATCGAGTTTGGAATCATTTCCCACGCGCATTGTCACCTCGTCCTTAGCCAATCTTCGCTTAATCCATAGCCCCTGATTTGAGTTGCAAATATTAGCAACAAAACCAGTATCAAATACCCAGGCGCTAATGTGAGCATTAGTAAGGTACACAACAATAACATGTATATCAAATATACCTTTCACTTTGCCATCCTTCTTATCCACCAAATACTTGGGGCAGTTCCGCTTCCAGTGACCAGTCCCTTTGTAGTAGAAGCACTCAGTTTCAGGCTTAGGTCCAAACTTGGGCTTCTTCACTTGAGCAGCAACTTGCTTGCTGTTCTTATTGAAGTTCCCCTTCTTCCCTTTGGCCCTCTTCTTGAAACTGGTAGTCTTGTTGACCATCAACACTTGATGCTCCTTCTTGATTTCTACCTCCGCAACTTTTAGCATCCTAAAGAGCTCGGGAATTGTTTTATCCATCCCTTGCATATTATAGTTCATCACAAAGCTTTTGTAGCTTGGTGGCAGTGATTGAAGAACTCTGTCAATGACACTATCAACTGGAAGATTAACTCCCAGCTGAGTCAAGTGACTGTGGTACCCAGACATTCTAAGTATGTGTTCACTGACAGAACTATTCTCCGCCATTTTGTAGCTGTAGAACTTATTGGAGACTTCATATCTCTCAATCCAGGCATTTACTTGAAATATTAACTTCAACTCCTGGAACATCTCATATGCTCCATGACGTTCAAAACGTCGTTGAACTCCCGGTTCTAAGCCGTAAAGCATGGCACACTGAACTATCGAGTAGTCATCAGCTTTGCTCTGCCAGGTGTTCATAACATCCGGAGTTGCTCCTGCAACGGGTTTGGCATCGAGCGCTGCTTCCAGGGCATGATTCTTCTATGCAGCAATGAGGATAATCCTCAAGTTACGGACCCAGTCCGTGTAGTTGCTACCATCATCTTTCAACTTAGCTTTCTCTAGGAACACATTAAAATTCAACAGAACAACATCACGGACCATTTATCTACAACAACATAGACATGCAAAATACTATCAGGTACTAAGTTCATGATAAATTAAAGTTCAATTAATCATATTATTTAAGAACTCCCACTTAGATAGACATCCATCTAATCATCTAAGTGATCATGTGATCCATATCAACTAAACCATGTCCGATCATCACGTGAGATGGAGTAGTTTTCAATGGTGAACATCACTATGTTGATCATATCTACTATATGATTCACACTCAACCTTTCGGTCTCAATGTTCTGAGGCCATATCTGCATATTCTAGGCTCGTAAAGTTTAACCCGAGTATTCCGCTTGTGCAAAACTGGCTTGCACCTATTGTATGTGAACGTAGATCTTATCACACCTAGTCATCACGTGGTGTCTCGGCTTGAAAAACTGTAGCAATGGTGCATACTTAGGGAGGACACATATACCTTGAAATTTAGTGAGAGATCATCTTATAATGCTACTGTCGTACTAAGCAAAATAAGATGCATAAAGGATAAACATCACATGCAATCAAATATAAGTGATATGCTATGGCCATCATCATCTTGTGCCTTTGATCTCCATCTCCAAAGCACCGTCATGATCACCATCGTCGCCGGCTTGACACCTTGATCTCAATCGACGCATCGTTGTCGTCTCACCAACTATTGCTTCTACGACTATCGCTACCACTTAGTGATAAAGTAAAGCAATTACATGGCGATTGCATTTCATACAATAAAGCGACAACCATATGGCTCCTGCCCGTTGCCGATAACTGTGTTACAAAACATGATCATCTCATACAACAATTTATATAATCACGTCTTGACCATATCACATCACAACATGCCCTGCAAAAACAAGTTAGACGTCCTCTAATTTGTTGTTGCAAGTTTTACGTGGCTGCTACGGGCTTCTAGCAAAAACCGTTCTTACCTACGCATCAAAACCACAACGTAGTATAGTGATTGCTTTTTGGTCTTCAGAAAGAACCCTGCTCATTGAAACCGATTCAACTAAAGTTGGAGAAACAGACACCCACTAGCCATCTGTGTGCGAAGCATGTCCGTAGAACGAGTCTCATGCAAGCGTACACGTAATGTCAGTCTGAGCCACTTCATCCAACAATACCGTTGAATCAAGAATCAACTAGTGACGGCAAGCAATATGTATATACCCACGCCCACAACTCCTTTGTGTTCTACTCGTGCATATAACATCTAGGCATAGACCTGGCTCAGATGCCACTGTTGGAGAACGTAGTATTTCAAAAAATTTGCCTACGCATCCACAAGATCCAACTAGGTGATGCATAACAACGAGCGGGGAGAGTGTGTCCATGTACCCTTGTAGACTGAAAGAGGAAGCATTTAGTAACGCGGTTGATGTAGTCGAACGTCTTCATGCTCCAACCGATCCAAGTACTGAACGCACGACACCTCCGTGATCTGCACACGTTCAGCTCGGTGACGTCCCTCGTACTCTTGATCCAACTGAGGCCAAGGGAGAGTTTCGTCAGCACGACAGTGTGATGACAGTGATGATGAAGTTACCGACGCAGGGCTTCGCCTAACCACCACAACAATATGACCGAGGTGGAAATCTGTGGAGGGGGGCACCGCACACGGCTAAGACAATTGTCAACTTGTGTGTCTATGGGGTGCCCCCTCCCCTGTATATAAAGGAGGGGAGGAGGGGAGGGCCGGCCCTCTCTATGGCGTGCCCAAGGGGGAGTCCTACTTCCAGTAGGAGTAGGTTTCCCCCTTTCCCTAGTTGGAGTAGGAGAAGAAGGAAGAGGGAGAGAGATGGAAGGAAAGGGGGGCACCCAATTCGGATTGGTCTTGGGGGGGGGGGGGTGCCCTCCACCTGTCCTCCTCCACCTCTCTCCCACTAAGGCCCAAATAAGGCCCATTGACTCCCTGAGGGGTTCCGGTAACCCCTGGTACTTCGGTAAATGCCCAAACTCATCCAGAACCATTCTGATGTCCAAACATAGCCTTCCAATATATCGATCTTTATGTCTCGACCATTTCAAGACTCCTCGTCATGTCTGTGATCACATCCGGGACTCTGAACTACCTTCGGTACATCAAAACACATAAACTCATAATACCGATTGTCATCGAACGTTAAGCGTGCGGACCCTACGGGTTCGAGAACTATGTAGACATGACCAAGACTCACTTCCGGTCAATAACCAATAGCGGAACCTGGATGCTCATATTGGTTCCTACATATTCTACGAAGATCTTTATCGGTCAAACCGCATAACAACATACGTTGTTCCCTTTGTCATCAGTATGTTACTTGCCCGAGATTCGATCGTCGGTATCTCAATACCTAGTTCAGTCTTGTTACTGGCAAGTCTCTTTACTCATTCCGTAATGCATCATCCCGCAACTAACTCATTAGTCACATTGCTTGCAAGGCTTATAGTGATGTGCATTACCGAGAGGGCCCAGAGATACCTCTCCGACAATCAGAGTGACAAATCCTAATCTCGATCTATGCCAACTCAACAAACACCATCGGGCACCTGTAGAGCATCTTTATAATCACCCAGTTAAGTGTGACGTTTGATAGCACACTAAGTGTAAACTAAACGATCATAGTGCTAAGCTAACGGATGGGTTAAGTCAATCACATCATTCTCTAATGATGTGATCCCATTCATCAAATGTCAATCTTTTCCATGGCTAGGAAACGTATCCATTTTTGATTAACGAGCTAGTCAAGTAGAGGCATACTAGTGACACTCTGTTTGTCTATGTATTCACACATGTACTAAGTTTTCGGTTAATACAATTCTAGCATGAATAATAAACATTTATCATGATATAAGGAAATATAAATAACAACTTTATTATTGCCTCTAGGGCATATTTCCTTTAGTATGTACATACCACACAGTCAATCCAGGGAATACGTTTCCATTCATATGTACATCCCACACAGTCAATACAGGGAAAATGTTTCCATTTGTATGTACATCCCACTCAGGTTTATTTGTAGGCTCGTGTGTGATAGGTGTAACTATCACACACGCTCTGCCTTGGTTAACCATTTGCTTTTATCAACTACATCACACACGATTTGATGAAGAAAACTATGTGGCATTGGGCTATCCATCACACACGCTTTAACTACTAGAACCGTTTGCAAAGTTCCATGACACATTTTGCAGGTTTATTAGTTTACAATTAATAATTCCAGTATTACGAAAATTCACATTTCATATCGAACAATTGTTTGCCAATTTCATATCAGGCACATAAATATATTTTAACATCACAGTACGATAGCTACCTGAAAACAACACAATACAACATATAGCTAGTTCAGCTTCATAAGAACAATATTAAAACAATATATTCCTTTCCCTAATCGAGGTCATCCAGGCTCGTCTTATCCACCTCTGCTTTCAGTTCAGTAAGAATCTATTTTGCAGTGGCCACCTGGGAAAGTGCCTCCTTCTCCAACACCATCTTAGCAAAGTCCGATTTAAAAAATCTGAGCTCATTCTCTACCTTCCTCTTTTTATCCTGCATCTTCAAATATTCTTTAGCGTTGACAACACTTTCTCTATGCCTACCTCTATTCTCTTCCTCATACATGCTCCACAACTTTGCTAGGCACATCTTCAAAGACTGTGTCCACTCTTGATCAACCCACTCCAAGTAAGAACACTTTCGTTCATCCTAATAATATTTAAAACTAGATCAGCAACAATTGTAGGGGAAATGGGTTTATAGCAACATAGAAAATCACCAATACTTATTTTCAAAAACTGAATAAACAGGTTAATTATGACATATCTTCTCAAAAAAATCAATGTGCAAATCAATTAATTGCTACTGAGACAACAACCAAATTCTGAAACATCAGAAGCTATAATTGACTACAACAATGCTACAAGTTCTTACTCATATAACTATAAATAACAAATTGAACATTTTATGAGGAAGGTAAATATAACTACAACAACATAGCGACAGTGTTTGGATGACAGCAAATTGATACTAACAGGTGTATACATGCACTAATTTAGTAACATAGAACTAATAGCACTACTGCCGTCCATTATGTATGCCAAAACTGGTGTAAAGACATCTGTTGCTACATCTCGCACCGGTGCCCTGCACTAGCGAGTCGATGTAGCAGAAAAAAATCAGGGAACCAGACTCCGGAGAACCTAGTTGCTTTGATGCCCAGTTCCTTCGTGCCATAAAGATTTAGTATTTTACTGTTTGGCTGCTCAGATGTGTGGACCAAAGTTGGCTGCACAAACTGCTGAAGCGGTGCCATATAATTTTCTAATGACACTGCTGATGAGATGGCAACATTTTTAGATACTAGGTACAAACTGTGACACTGTCTTAGGATGCGTTTGGTTGAAGGTGTGGTATGAATGGGTTGGGACCGTGACAATGTCTGAATCACATCTAACAAAATGATTTGTAACAATGAAAGAGGGTCTAACTTTATTTGCACATGCCAGAAACTTCCTCCCACTGTCCACAAATTCAAACGCAACTAGCTTCACGCATGGAGATTGATGGTGACAACGAGCAGACAGATCTTCAGCCACCTCGCTCCATTCATTGCAGCTGATGGTCCTAGGGAGCTACAAGAGGAAGAAATGACTCAAATCGACCGCTGGGTGGAAATCCTTCATTCCAAGTCATAGCCCGAGAGAGAGAGAAGAGAGGCATACCCGGGTGGTGAAGGAGTCATCGTCGAAGGAGGAACCGCTGCAGAGGTCATTGAAGAAGACCATGGCGACCCCGGAGGTAGGATGCGAGACGGCGAGAGCGAGGAAGCAAGCGAGGAAGCATATCATGCCCAATATGTGACTCTATCCTAAAGGAACTCGAAGGTCCCACCAAGGATAGAACCGCAAATTGACACGCTTTTGCAAGGTGGATATCATTACAACGTACCATTACATAAAAATTGGGGATACATACAAAGCATAGAAATGCCGCAAGAATACATCAACATCATACATGAGAGCAACGTCCGACTACGGATGAAACACAAACAGAAGCTCAACGACATCCACCCTGCTAGCCTAGGCTGCCGACCAGGAACCTAACCCAAGATCAACGACGAAGAAGAAGAACTCCTAGACAAACATCGCTCTCACGTCAAGATCATCGCATTACCTGTACCTGCAACTGTTGGTGTAGTAATCTTTGAGCCACGAGGACTCAGCAATCCCATTACCATGGGTATCAAGACTAGTAAAGCTTAATGGGTAAGGAAGGGGTAAGGTGGTGATGTTGCAACAGCGACTAAGCAATGTATGGTGGCTAACTCACGAGTACAAGGGTAAGATGAGAAACTACGTAAACGGACGCAAACTAGTAATGATCAAGAAGTGATCCTGAACTACTTACATTCAAACATAACCCCACCGTGTTCTATTCTCGACTCACTCGAAAAGAGACCGTCACAGTTACACACGCGGTTGGTGTATTTTAATTGAGTTTACTTCATGTTCACTACAATTGGATATTAACAAATTCCCATCTGCCACATAACCGCGGGCACAGTTCTCGAAAGTTTAAATCCTGCAGGGGTGTCCCAACTTAGCCCATGACAAGCTCACGATCCGCGAAGACAATCCTCCATCGCGGGACCCTCCGATCAGACTCGGAATCCCGGTGCACAAGACATTTCGACAATGGTAAAACAAATCCAGCAAGACCTCCCGATGCACCGACCTAGCCTAATAGGAGTTGCACGTATCTCGTTCCCAGGGTACATCGGATGGGACAAGCTACGAGTAAAACCAGCCCTCGAGTTTCCCCGAGGTGGCCCCGAAGGCTGCCCGTTTGGGACCAATACCATCAGAACTGCCCCCTGCTATGTAGAAAGAATCCTCGGGTTCATGACGCCCTATGCCAATTAATTATTTAGTTCAAGTATTATTATGGCAAATGTTAAAACCAATGTTGGGCCTTGCTAGAAGAGTTTTATTCAAAGCGAACTGTCAAGAGGGCCCATAACCCTCACCTGTTAGGGACGCAAAATCAAGGAACATAACACCGGTATGACGGAAACTAGGGTGGCAAGAGTGTAACGAAACACCAGCAAAAGGCCGAGCCTTCCATCCTTTACCAAGTAAATAGATGCATTAATTAAATAAGAGATATTGTGATATCCGATGATATCCATGTCCCAACATGGAACAACCTGCAACTAGCAACGCTATAAGAGGGGCTGAGCAAAGCGGTAACATAGCCAAACAACGGTTTGCTAGGAAGGGTAAAAATGTTAGAGGCTATCATGGCAATTTGGGAGGCTCGATAAACAAGTGGTAGCTAGCGCGACATAGCGATGGCATCAAGAAAACTAGCATAGCAAAGATAGTAGTGAGATCCAAGGTGACAGTCATCTTGCTTGAAATCCTGCTAGGAAGAAGAACGAGTCCATGAAGAAGACGAAGCCACGTAGTCGAACGAATCCTCACAATCGCAACGTAACAGGAACTATCGAGAAGGAGGACAACTAGAAAGAAGCAAACAACACGGTAAACACACAACACATAACAAGACATGATGCTCAACGAAGTATGATGCATGACAAGTCTACTTGATGCTACACATGGCAAGAGATGATGCATACAAGAACATCACATCAAAGCAAGTTTAAATGAGGCCGGAAACAACATATAACAATTCCGGTAAGTCCTCCTATGCAAATTTCGAAATTGGTCCTGATCTGAATAACACATTATGTTGAAGTGGTTAAACAGCAAGTTAAACTGCACCAAGATGATCTAAATGGTTTTCTAGTCAAGTTACATATAAAGTTTGTTTAATTCGGAGCTACAGCCTAGAAGATATGAACAAAACAAGTTAAACATGGCATTGATGCAAAAATGCATACAAACATCAAGTAAACACACTCAAAACATGGATGCAACAAGGTAACATGAAACTACATGTAAAATGAAGCAAGTTTCATGTAGAGCATGTTCCAAACGGAGACACGATTCAACACATGCACACGAAACAAGTTTCACACACAATCTGCCCAAAACAACATCTAAGCACTTTGCAATCAAGGAAACAACACGCTACAGGAAACATATGGACGCAAACATGACATGCACTCAAAGTACAAATTACATGCTTCAATTATCATTAAGGTTCAGGTTCATAGGCATCAAGATTAAACCAAGATGACCAATGCAAAAAGCAACTTAATAACACAGATTATGACTTAGTGAAAAACAGGGCATACATGAGCAGAGTTAACATGTTGACATGTTGGAGGCATGAAACAATGATGATACAGTGCAAGATCATGGCAAACAAAAGTGTGGCACTAAAGTGCAGGTTACACATGGTAAAACATGATTACTAAGCATCTCCATATGATCCCTAGATCAATGGAAAACAACAAGACAAGATGCAACATGATATAAGATGATTCTCAGACTTGGAGGAAATCCGGGAATGCAAAACAATAACATTATGATGCTGACGTTAGAGGCACATAACAGCAAGCATAGCAACTTTAATAATTATGCAAAAGACATGGGCATGTAGTAGAGATTATATAATTCAACTTAGACCAAGGGCACACGTTAAGATGATGCATGGAGTAATTACTATGATACTTGCAAAAAGGAACATGCTGTTAACAGGATGACAGATTTAGCATGATGGCAACTTGAGAGCAAGAAAGAGTCAAACTACAGCAAGTTATATGGCAACCAAGGGCATGGCATCAAAGTATGCATGACAAGGAGCAAATAGCATCAAGGCATCATATACATATGGCTAATGGACTAGTGGGAACCATCAAGACAAGTTTGAATGTTGTAACAGTTACAGCAAGTGTAGAACAGCAACATCAGCATAACATGTTTGCAAGCTTGGAACAGAGGTCATATGATGTCCAAAATTATTAAACTTGGCATGTGGACAAATTACTCATAGCATATTTCAATTCATGTAATTGGAGTAACTCCAAAAGAGGCATAGATTAATCAATAATGAGCTCACAACATGGCATCATGAAATTAACATAAAACTAGAACATCATTTAGGCATGTTCATGGTAATGGAAACACATGCTACAAGACATATATGAGGCATCAAAAGGCATAGCATGATAGAGCATAACATGGACATCAAAACATGTGAACTAGGCATCTCTAGATTATGCATCGAATAGATGGTAGCATCAAATTAACATGGAAACACCAAGTAACAGTTACAGACTTAGCAAAAATCACTAAGTTTAGAAATCAGCAACATCAAGTAGCACACTTTACAAGATTGTGCTAGTCACCACAAGGCACATAAAAATACATGGATTGCACCACTGTAAAGATGGCATGAAGATGCTCCTAAAACATGTAGACATGATGCTCAAAAGATGAACACACAAAACGCTATGAAAAATACAAATCAACAAGTTATGACAATCTTCAGCAGTTAACAGCAACATGCACTTTTGCAACAATGATTAAGGCATCAAGGTTAATAGTAAAATGCATGCAAACTACGCCATCATGTAGAGCATTCAGAGATGAACAATTTGACATATCATATGCCCAAAACGGAGCAATATGCACAAAGTTATGACATGATGAAGATGCACACATGATGTGAATTTTTCAGGGACTTAGAGAAAAATCACCACCTCGGAAAAGTGGGACGGGATGGTACTGGGACGAGCCGGTGCGGTGGGGACGTTTGGAACGGGGGCCGAGGCCGTTCAGGGATGGGGCTGTCCCGGCGGCGGGTCAAAGACGATGGAGACGGCCTCCGGCGACACGATCACGATGAGGGGAAGCGGATCCGGGTCGTGGCTCATCGGATATGGCCGGAGCAAGGGAGGAGACAAAGGGCTACGACAATTGGAAACTCCGGCGGCTCCTGGGGGTCGCCGGCGAGACGGCAGGGTCCGCCGTGGAGGCGACGCGGTGGTGGAGCGGCGCCGGCGAGCTGATGCGGCGGCGGGGCGGCGCGATGTGGTGCACGGTGAGGCGGGGCGCTCAGGGCGAGCGGCGGCCGGATGGGCTCATGCGGGCCCGATCCAGGCTCGGCGGGCCGCGACGGTGGGTGGGATGTGCACGGTGGTGACATGGTGAGCTCCGGTTGGCCCGGGCTATCGGCATGGACGCGTCCGGTGGCGACGAACATGTCCGGCGCGGTGTGGAGGGGAAAATCTAGGGTTTGATGTGGAATTTCGGGGGAGATGGCCTATTTATAGGTAGATGGAGCTAGGAGAGGCCAAATGAGGTGCGATTTTCGCCCACACGATCGTGATCCAAGGATGGAGAGCAAGGAGGGGGTTTAGATGGGCTAGTGAGCTGTTATGAAGGGGTGCTGGGCTGCAAAGAGAAGGAGGGTTTTTGGTCAACACGGTTAATCGTTGGGGCATCAAACGACCTCCAAATGGAACGGAATTTGACAGGCGGTCTACCGGTGATATAGCAAGACCACTCGACAAATCTCGGCCCATTCTGAGAATGTTTTTCTCCCGCTCACGAAACAAGAACTGGAGGTGCAACGGGTGCATGTGGGAGTGTCGGATTCCGAAACGGACAACAGAGAAAGTGACCGGATGCAAATTTTGGAAACATGCAGATGACATGCAGATGATGACACGGCAAAGTGCAACACGCAAGCAAATACCATGGCAACAACGGCAAATAACTGGAAGATGCCTGGCGCATCGGTCTCGGGGCGTTACAAAGCGGCTATAGCTTAGGAAGGAAGGAAGGAGGAAACAGGGGAAATGTGACTTATGGTCGGGGAGAAAAGGGGGTGGGGAAGGGGGGAGGGGGCGGGGTAGATACTTTGGCGGTAGGCCAAAAATTTGGAAATGTGGAGGGAAACTTTGCACAGTGCCGCCAGACACCATTCACTTTCAACGATTATGTGCATCGATTCTTCTGCTTCACGCACATGGGATGAATTTGATAATTCAAAATTTGGTGGAAATTTCCCCGGGTACACCATTGCATAATTTAACATCGCTTTCTAATTTGGGCACACAAAAGAGCGTACAACACGCAAACCACACTTGCTGAATTGAGCAATTTTAGTAATTAAACAGAGCCAGTTGACCTAAACATTGCTCTAACAAAAGACCAGCATTAAAAACAAAGCCTAAGTACGCATAATTTTACCAAATCTGCCGCACTCCGGCCTATGCATCACCGGTGTGAGATAAGACGTCGATGACTTGTCCTGGTGAAATGCCGCCGTTGGTGTACTCCGTGTTCCCCTGCTGAAGTCGACCGCGTCCTCGTCCTCGTCCTTGGCGTCGTCCTCAAGGTTGTAGTACTCGTAGTAGTGGCTGCGCCAGAGCTCGCGTTGGTACTCCACCGCATGTTCCTCGATGGACAGACTCTTCTCTACCTCGACCTCGGCCACGCGCAACTCCTCCTCTCGTCGCTCCTCGATCTCCACCACCTCCTACATCTCGAGCTCCTGCTCGGCGATCTCATGAGGAAGCAGGTGCTCGATGGCCACCGCCGCCTTTTTGTACGTGGGTTTCATGCTGGATTCCGAGGTGGCCTAGAATATCTTGGTGTGTGCGTCCTCGATCTTGGCGTGGATGGCCTTGACCCGGGCCAGGGCGACATCGGTGGCACGGACGGCAGCTCGAGCGCTCTTGGAGTTTGCATCCACCGTCGCAGCAGCAGCTGCAGCCGCCTCGGCTGCCACAGCTGCCCTGTCGGCTGCCGCAAACGCCCTCTCGGCGGATGCGACCGCGCTCAATGCGGATGCCGCGACACTCTCGGCGTAGGCAGCCGCGCTCTCGATGCAGGCGGCGATGCTCGGGGAGGACACGACCATCGTATGGGCCTTCACGAAGTGTTTCCACGGCATCATCTTTGCAAGAAGGGGGTGCGGGAATGGGGATCGGGATTCGTGGATTCGGGGGTTGCCGGCACTAGAGCGGACGAGCCGACGAAGCTTAAGGATGAAGATTTAAATAGACCCAAAAAATTTCATCGCAAATGGTTCCTACAAACAAATTGTGTGTGATGTTGTGGATATTTTTTATTAGCTGTGAAAGACGAATTTGGAGTAAAGTGGCAATAGATGGTGTTTTAAATGTACGAGAAAATTTGTAGTACTAATACAACTGTCATGTCAAATTTTGGAAAATTTCAGGGGTCATTTGACCTTTTAAGACATGTAAGTGATTTTCTAGCCATTTAATGACCGTAATTGAAATTTGAACTACATGTACATGCAACAGCTAACCATAATAGTTTGCAAAGTCATATTCTTGTGTACTTGTGTGCGATTTAATTCCATGTGCAGTAAATTGGAAGGAATTTTCAAACATATTGGTCTAACGGCTATGACACAATTAAGCATGGAGTGGCATGACATTTAAATTCCAAAAAATTAAAAAATATCAGAAACACATGAAACCTTGTTAGATGTAATGTCATGCCACCAAGATGATGTGGTAAAAAGTTTGGCATGTTTAACGAAAGTTTGGACACACACCCCTCACAAACCGAAGTAACTCACTAGAAGGCTCATGGTTCCGAGAGGGAACAATGCATGTTTGATGATGAATGGGAGATAGCTTCTTCTTACGGCCTTCAAATTTTTTCTATGTGTAACATGCACTAATACAACTGTCATGTCAAATTTTGGAAAATTTTAGGGGTCATTTGACCTTTTGAAGACATTTAAGTGATTTTCTAGCCATTTAATGACTGTAATTCAAATTAGAACTAGATGTACATGCAACGGCTAGCCATAACAGTTTGAAAAATCATATTTCACTACTGCAGGATGCTGCTAATGCGACACTACGATCAGAGACCATTCGATGAAACTGTGTGCGATGCAATAATCGCAAACAGTGGTGTAAAAACCCGTCAAAAAGGTGCAAAATGTTTGCGATGACGGATGCATCAAACACGGTTCAGATATTAGTTGCGTGTGCGATGCAGGGCATACAAGTCAATTCAATTAACTGTTTGCGATGAGGCAACACAAAAGAAACGGGGAGCCAGATGAAGGTGTGTGCGATTTTCAACATACGGTTCACTCGGATGAACTATTTATGATTAGGCAACACAAAAGAAACGGTCAGCCAGATCAACATGTATGCAATATACAACATGCGGTTCACTCGGCCTTGTCGTCGGTGTGTGACCTCTGTGGCAACCGTTTGCTCCCCACTAGCCTCTTCTTGTACCGTGGCAACAATCCACCACCTCTTCGCCTTTCCCTCTTGATTTGGAACTTCTTTTGCACACTCTTCCTCCCTCCATTTGCCTTCACCCTTCCTTCTGCCATTGTTCGATCGTCTTCTCCATGGAAGGAACAGGCCGGAAACGACCCCGTTATTCTTGCCCCGATCTAAAAGATGACATGGTGGAGGAACTCATTGATCGGTGCGACGTCTTCACCTCAGCTAGCATGGCAGGTTCATTTAAGACCATTCTCGACTGAACTAATAACATCATTACAAGCAACCCAAGGGTCCAGGAGCGGTTTGATCTCCCCTATCTTCTTCACCGTGACCCTGATCACTGGCACGGTGATGACGAAAGCCTCGCCTTGTGCAAGTTGATGCCGCTTGATAATGATACATGTGATGTTAAGATGCCATCCCTTGAGCGTAAGGCTTGGGCAGGTGCAAATGGAGATTGGGTTGTTTATATTGGGTACAACTACGAGTGGGAACTTGTGAATGTGTACACTCGTCACCGGGTTCCACTTCCAAAAATCTCAGACTACCCTGAAGTTGAGCACATCGGTATTCTAAGTACATTCAAATACGATCATGGTGACTGTCGTCTACGGAAGATAGCAATTTGTCGAGTTCCCAACCGCTCTTGGGATTACATGAACTATGAAGTTGTTGCTATCTTCGCCAAGCTTGTTGCCGCCCTTGCTTTTTTGTACATGGATGAGTACTATGATGCAATTCAATACGAGGGTCTTGTGTTTGCTGCCACCACTCATGGCACTGTTTTTGCATGGAATCCTTATGGTTTCGGTACGTTTGTCTTCCAGCGTAATTATAATTGTTTCATCCACATGCATGCAGGTTAGCTAGCTAGTTTCCCTTTACTAATTAACCTTCTTGTGTTTTCAAGGTCCTGTGAGCATTCCACCACCTATACTTGAAAATTTTATAACCAAGGGGGAGAGGACGATGGCGATGATCGCGAGCATGAGGACGAGCAGGACCCATATACTCAGTGGCGCCTGGCAAGTTATTCTGATGGATCACCTCTTCTTGTTTGTATATAGGGCACTGCTGATGTTACTAGGCAGCAGGTGTTGTCTCGCATGGTCGCGCTCTCCGAACATATTCCAACATCCATTGCAGGATATTCAGGATGGATACTAGTTTGCTAGCGCCAACACCTTCTCCCTGGTTCAGTATTGATAGTCTTGGAGAAAACTCGCTCTTCCTTGGACAAAAATATCCAATGATGGTGAAAGGCGATCCAGCTGCTGTTGACACAACATTAACATTGTTATTCGAGTGCGCCTTCTATCAAAATGGATACACAAAATAGCACATCATGTCGGGTGCCATTCCATGATAGCATGCCAAGTTTCATGAATTTCAGACGAGTTTTGGATTTACTAGAATTTAAAACCAAAGTATCTCAACGTTTTGCCGGCAATCAATGGTGCCCTGGTGTTTGAAATTCATTCCCATTTCTTGCATGGGACCTAAGCATGCAACCAAGGACACAGATTTGATTTTTTGACCAATTTATATGTATTACAGCATGTGCATGTAGTTCAAATTTGAATTATGCACATAATGCATTCAAAACTCAATTAATGCATTAAAATATCCAAACGAACCCTGAAAAATCCCAAAACTGACACAACGCTCCTGTTGTTCTATGTTGACACGAGAAATTTTTTGAAAGCGATAAGAGGCAATGGATATCGTTTCATCCCCAAACGTGAGACGTTCCCTACCGAAACCATCGGGCATGTTGTGAGAAGCTCTGGTTTGTGAGAAGCATATCCCCAAACCTGCCCCAAATGGGCCAAAAAAATTTACCACGGCATGTTGATGCCGCTCCATGATAGCATAGAAAGTTTCATGGATATCAGACGAGTTTTGGATTTACTAGAATTTAAAAACCAGGTATCTCAATGTTTGCGGCCGAGTGACTGTGGCAGGTTGTTTGACATTCATTCCCATTTCTTGCATGGGACCTAAGCATGCAAAAAGGACGCATATTTGAATTTTCAACCAATTTATATGCATTAGAGCTTGTGCATGTAGTTAAAATTTGAATTATGCACATAAATGCGTTGAAAACTCAAGTAATGCATAAAAATGTCCAAACGAACCCCGAAAAATCCCAAAAATTGACACAACACTCCTGTTGTTCTATGTTGACATGAGAAATTTTTTGAAAGCAATAAGAGGCAATGGATATTGTTTCATCCCCAAAGGTGGGTGGTGACCCACAAGTGTAGGGGATCTATCATAGCCTTTCCGATAAGTAAGAGTGTCGAACCCAACGAGGAGCAGAAGGAAATGATAAGCAGTTTTCAGTAAGGTATTCTCTGCAAACACTGAAATTATCGGTAACAGATAGTTTTGTGATAAGGTAATTTGTAACAAGTAACAAGTAGTGAAAGTAAATAAGGTGCAGCAAGATGGCCCAATCCTTTTTGTAGCAAAGGACAACCCTGGACAAACTCTTATATAAAGGAAAACTCTCCTAAGGACACATGGGAATTATTGTCAAGCTAGTTTTCATCACGTTCATATGATTCACGTTCGGTACTTTGATAATTTGATATGTGGGTGGACCGGTGCTTGGGTACTACCCTTACTTGGACAAGCATCCCACTTATGATTAACCCCTATTGCAAGCATCCACAACTACAACAGAAGTGTTAAGGTAAACCTAACCATAGCTTGAAACATATGGATCCAAATCAGCCCCTTACAAAGCAGCGCATAAACTAGGGTTTAAGCTTCTGTCGCTCTAGCAACCCATCATCTACTTATTACTTCCCAATGCCTCCCTCTAGGCCCAAATAATGGTGAAGTGTCATGTAGTCGACGTTCACATGACACCACTAGAGGGATGACAACATACATCTCATCAAAATACCGAACGAATACCAAATTCACATGACTACTTATAGCAAGACTTCTCCCATGTCCTCAGGAACAAATGTAACTACTCACAAAGCATATTCATGTTCATAATCAAAGGGGTATTAATATGCATAATGGATCTGAGCATATGATCTTCCACCAAGTAAACCAACTAGCATCAACTACAAGGAGTAATCAACACTACTAGCAACCCACAGGTACCAATCTGAGGCTTGGATACAAAGATTGGATACAAGAGATGAACTAGGGTTTGAGATGAGATGGTGCTGGTGAAGATGTTGATGGGGATTGACCCCCTCCCGATGAGAGGATCGTTGGTGATGACGATGGTGATGATTTCCTCCTCCCGGAGGGAAGTTTCCCCGGCAGAATAGCTCTGCCGGAGCCCTAGATTGGTTCTGCCAAGGTCCCGCCTCATGGCGACGGAGTTTCGTCCCGTGAGCTTTCTTATGATTTTTTCCTCGACGAAAGACTCCATATAGCCAAAGATGGGCATCGAAGGGCCACCAGGGGGCCCACGAGGCAGGGGGCGCGCCCAGGTGGTAGGGCGCGCCCCCACCCTCGTGGACGGTGGGTGCCCCCTCTAGTAGTTCTTTCGCCCAATATTTTATATATATGCTGAAACGTGCTCCCGTGAAGTTCCAGGACTTTTGGAGATGTGCAGAATAGGTCTCTAATATTTGCTCCTTTTCCAGCCCAGAATTCCAGCTGTCGGCATTCCCCCTCTTCATGTAAACCTTGTAAAATAAGAGAGAATAGGCATAAGTATTGTGACATGATGTGTAATAACAGCCCATAATTCAATAAATATCGATATAAAAGCATGATGCAAAATGGACGTATCGACTCCCCGAAGCTTAGACCTCACTTGTCCTCAAGCGAAAGCCGATATCGAAAAATATGTCCACATGTTTAGAGATAGAGGTGTCGTTAAAATAAAATACGGACATGAGGGCATCATGATCATTCTTAGAACAGCAACATATATATATATATATTGTCATATGATCTCCTATGCTAAAGTAACAATTCATTCGCATACTCAAGTATGAATCAGAAGCTTCATTGAAAACTAGCAAACTATAATCTCAGTCATTGAAGCAATTTCAATTTATCCTAACATAGGAAAGAGTCAATATAAAAGCTTCTCAGCAAGTCCAGATACTCAACCATCTTTTAGTCTTTCATAATGGCTAACACTCACGCGATATTTATGGTTATGAAGTTTTAATCGGACACAGAGAAAGATAGGCGCTTATAATTTTGCTCCCAACCTTTTACCTCAAGGGTAATGTGAACAATAATAGTTCATGAAAACCCACAACCAATTAGCCATATATATCAAGATCTTTCCAACACATTGTGCTTGCCAAAGGATAAAATGTAAAAAGGAAAGGTGAAGATCACAGTGACTCTTTATATGAAGTAATAGACAAGAATAAAAGATAGGCCCTTCGCAGAGGGAAGCAGAGGTTGTCATGTGCTTTTATGGTTGGATGCACGAAATCTTAATGCAAAAGAACGTCACTTTATATTGCCACTTGTGATATGGACCTTTATTATGCAGTCCGTCGCTTTTATTTCTTTCACATCACAAGATCGTATAAAGCTTCTTTTCTCCACAGTAATAAGTCATACATATTTATAGAGCAATTCCTATTGCTTGCAACGATGACAACTTACTTGAAGGATCTTACTCAATCCATAGGTAGATATGGTGGACTCTCATGGCAAAACTGGGTTTAGGGATATTTGGAAGCACAAGTAGTATCTCTACTTGGTGCAAAGAAATTGGCTAGCAAGAGAGGGAAAGGCAAGCTCAACATGTTGGATGATCCATGACAATATAATTTATCTCATATGTAAGAAAACATAACCCATTACGTTGTCTTCCTTGTCCAACGTCAACTCTTTAGCAAGTCATATTTTAATGAGTGCTCACAATCACAAAATATGTCCAAGATAGTATATTTATATGTGAAAACCTCTCTTTCTTTATTACTTCCTATTAATTGCAATGATGACCAAAACTATGTTTGTCAACTCTCAACAACTTTTATTCATAATACTCTTTATATGTGAAGTCACTACTCTCCAAAAGATCCATATGTCTCTTTATTCCTTTTTATTTCTTCTCTTTTATTCTATTCCCTCAAGATCATAGCAAAATAATCAAGCCCTTGACTCAACACTAATCTTTATTATATATAGCTCATGGACTCGATTACATAGAAGGATAATAAAGCAAAACTAAAACTAGATCATACTAAAAATTTATTTTACTAGATCAAGATATTACCAAAAGGATCGAACTAAGAAAAACGGTAAAGATAAAAGTGATGTTGATATGATACCGGGGCACTACCCCAAGCTTGGCAGTTGCCAAGGGGAGTGCCCATACCCATGTGTTTATGTCTCCTTCTTCGGAGGTGGTGATGATGGAGTCGTTGATGATGTGGGCTTCTTCCTTAATTTGTGCTTGAGGATAGAATTTTGCCCCCTTAGTTCCTCGATCTCCCGCTCAAGGCTTAATACATTTTTGCATAGTTCTTGTTTGTTCTCCTATAAGAGACGAAAAGGGATAAACTCAATCTTAGGTTTCTTTGCTCTATTGGGGAGGCTTGACTTTTTGAATTCCACATGCATGTCCCCAGGTTGAGGAAATGGGACTTCATCTTCATATGAGCTCGTCTCCTGCTTTCCCCTAGGCTCATAGTCTTCTTCTTCCTCCGTGGTCCAACCACAATGCTCCAAGTCCCCGTAGAATTTATGATCTGCAAGGTAATCAGCCATGTAGCTTTCTCCCTCCGAATCTTGGGATGACATATTGCTCCAATCTGCAGCAGAAACAACTCGAAACAAGGAAAGAGGATTTTTGCGTGGTACGGTGCTCAAAACCTCTGGGAGATTATATAATGAATTTTTACCGACCAAAAGAAGTATCGTGCAAGAAAACGGAGTCCGGAGAGCACACGAGATGCCCACGAGGCAGGGGGCGCACCCAGGGGGTAGGGCGCGCCCTCCACCCTCGTGGAAGCCTCGTGTCCTTTCCGGTCTGCTTCTTATTTTCCTATTTTCTTAAATATTCCAAAACGAAGAAAAATTGCCATTAGAACTGTTTTGGAGTCGGTTTACTTACCATACCACGTACCTATTCCTTTTCGGAGTCTGAAACATTCTGGAAAGTGTCCCTTATGTATTCCTCCGGGGTTACGGTTTCAATAACATTAGTTTCAACATTTATAGGATTACCTAAGATATAATGTTTGATTCTTTGACCATTCACTACCTTCGGATTTGTGCCTTCAAAGGTGTTAATTTTTATGGCACCAGAACGGTAGACCTCCTCGATGACGTAAGGACCTTCCCATTTAGAGAGAAGTTTGCCTGCAAAAAATCTTAAACGAGAGTTGTATAACCATACATAATCACCTACATTAAACTCACATTTTTGTATCCTTTTATCATGCCATCTTTTAACTTTTTCTTTAAACAACTTGGCATTCTCGTAGGCCTGGGTTCTCCATTCATCAAGTGAGCTAATGTCAAAAAGCCTCTTCTCACCGGCAAGTTTAAAGTCATAGTTGAGCTCTTTTATAGCCCAATATGCCTTATGTTCTAGTTCAAGGGGTAAGTGACATGCTTTACCATAAACCATTTTATATAGAGACATACCCATAGGATTTTTATATGCAGTTCTATAGCCCATAATGCATCATCAATTTTCTTGGACCAATTCTTCCTAGATCTATTAACAGGCTTTTACAAAATTAATTTAAGCTCTCTATTGCTAAGTTCTACTTGACCACTAGATTGTGGGTGATATGGAGATGCAATTCTATGATTAACATCATACTTAGCAAGCATTTTACGGAAAGCACCATGAATAAAATGTGAACCACCATCAGTCATTAAATATCTAGGGACTCCAAACCTCGGAAAAATAACTTCTTTAAGCATCTTAATAGAGGTGTTATGATCAGCACTACTAGTTGGAATAGCCTCTACCCACTTAGTAACGTAATCAACAGCAACTAAAATATGTGTACACCCATTAGAGGAAGGAAACGGTCCGATATAATCAAAGCCCCAGACATCAAATGGTTCAATAACAAGTGAATAATTCATAGGCATTTCTTGACGTCTACTAATATTACCAATTCTTTGACATTCATCATAAGACAAAACAAACTTACGGGCATCCTTGAAGAGAGTAGGACAATAAAAACCAGATTGCAATACCTTATGTGCAGTTCTATCTCCAGCATGGTGTCCTCCATAAGCCTCGGAGTGGCACTTGCGTAGGATCTATTCCTGTTCATGCTCAGGTACACAACGTCTAATTACACCATCTACTCCTTCTTTATAAAGATGTGGGTCATCCCAGAAGTAATGTCCTAAATCATAGAAGAACTTTTTCTTTTACTGGTGTGTGAAACTAGGTGGTATAAATTTAGAAACAATATAATTAGCATAATCAGCATACCATGGAGCAGTACGAGAAGCATTTATGACAACTAATTGTTCATCAGGAAAGCTATCATCAATAGGTAGTGGGTCATCAAGAACATTCTCTAACCTAGACAAGTTGACTGCAACGGGGTTCTCAGCTCCCTTTCTATCAATAATATGCAAATCAAATTCTTGTAGCAAGAGGACCCATCTAATAAGTCTAGGTTTAGCATCTTTCTTTTCCATAAGATATTTAATAGCAGCATGATCAGTGTGAATAGTTACTTTAGAATCAACAATATAAGGTCTGAACTTATCACAAGCAAATACAAATGCTAAAAATTCATTTTCAGTAGTAGCATAATTTCTTTGGGCATTGTGAGTTTTACTAGCATATTGAATAACATTTAATTTCTTATCAACTCTTTGTCCTAGAACAACCCCTACATCATAATCACTAGCATCACACATAATTTCAAAGGGTAAATTCCAATCAGGAGGTTGAACAATAGGTGCAGAAACCAAAGCTTTCTTAAGTATTTCAAATGCTTCTACATAATCATCATCAAAGACAAAAGGAACATCTTTTTGTAAGAGATTAGTCAGAGGCCGAGAAATTTTAGAGAAGTCCTTAAAGAACCTCCTGTAAAAACCGGCATGACCAAGGAAACTTCTTATACCTTTAATGTCCTTAATGAACCTCCTGTAAAAACCGGCATGACGAGGGGTTATCTACGAAATTTAGCAAAATTAAACTCATGAGACATATCCCCTAAACCAACAGAAACAATATCCTTATTGCAGTCTATCTTAGCATTAACAGTATTCAAGAAGGGTCTACCAAATATAGTGGGACAAAAGTCATCTTGTGGGGAACCAAGAACAAGAAAATCAGCAGGATATTTAACTTTCCCACACAAGACTTCAACATCTCTAACAATCCCAACTAGTGAAATAGTATCTGTATTGGCAAGCTTAATAGTAACATCAATCTCTTCTATCTCAGCAGGTGCAATATCATGCATAATTTCTTTGTATAAGGAATGAGGCATTGCACTTGCACTAGCACCCATATCACATAAGCCATGATATCAATGATATCCTATTTTAATAGAAATAACATGCATGCCTACAACAGGTCTATGTTTATTTTTAGTATCAGGTCTAGCAATTCTAGCAGATTCATTGCAGAAGTAAATAACATGCCCATCAATATTATCGGCCAATAGTTCTTTAACCATAGAAACGCTAGGTTCAACTTTAATTTGCTCAGGGGGTTTAGGTGTTTTAATATTACTTTTGTTAACCAAAGTTGAAGCTTTAGCATGATCCTTTATTCTAACAGGGAAAGGTGGTTTCTTGATATAAGCAGTAGGAACAACAGGATCATTATAAGTGATAGTATTTTCTTCAACTTTAATAGGTGCAACTACTTTTACTTCAATGGGAGGATTATATTTAAACCACTTCTCCTTAGGGAGATCACCATGAGTAGCAAAGGATTCACAGAAAGAAGCTACTATCTCAGAGTCAAGTCCATATTTAGTGCTAAATTCACGGAAAGCATCGGTATCCATAAAAGATTTAACACAACTGAACTTAGGTGTTATACCTGACTCCTTACCTTCGTCGAGGTCCCAATCTTCAGAGTTGCGTTTAATTCTTTCCAATAAATCCCATTTGAATTCAATAGTCTTCATCATAAAAGATCCAGTACAAGAAGTATCGAGCATGGAGCGATTACTGAGAGAAAGCTGAGCACAATTTTTTTGAATAATCATTTATTTTGAGAGCTCATGATTGGGGCATGAATATAACATTGACTTAAGATTCCCCCAAGCTTGAGCGATGCTTTCTCCTTCGCGAGGCCAAAAATTATATATATAATTACGATCACGATGAACAAGATGCATAGGATAAAACTTCTGATGAAATTCCAATTTCAATCGTTGGTAGTTCCATGATCCAATATTATCACATAGCCTCAACCATGTCAATGCATCTCCCTTCAAAGATAAAGGGAAGACCTTCTTCTTGATAACATCCTCGGGCATACCTGCAAGCTTGAATAATCCACAAACTTCATCCACATAGATTAGGTGCAAATCGGGATGTAATGTTCCGTCACCTGTGAAAGGATTAGCGAGCAGTTTCAGTAGGTTCAGTAGGTTCATGGAATTTCAAAGTAAACATTTTCAGTAGGTTCAGTAGATTGAGGAGCAACTCTTTGCTCTACTGGTCGGGGTGAAGATACCCCGAACAAGCCCCTCAAAGTATTATGTTCCATAGTAACAAGTGACAGTAAATTTCAGCACACTATATAAAATTTTCCTTACCAAATTCCACCTACCAAAGGCGCTTCACACCCTGGCAACGGCGCCAGAAAAGAGTCTTGATGAGCCACAAGTGTAGGGGATCTATTATAGCCTTTTCGATAAGTAAGAGTGTCGAACCCAACGAGGAGCAGAAGGAAATGATAAGCAGTTTTCAGTAAGGTATTCTCTGCAAGCACTGAAATTATCGGTAACAGATAGTTTTGTGATAAGTTAATTTGTAACGAGTAACAAGTAATGAAAGTAAATAAGGTGCAACAAGATGGCCCAATCCTTTTTGTAGCAAAGGACAAGCCTGGACAACCTCTTATATAAAGGAAAGCGCTCCCGAGGACACATGGGAATTATCGTCAAGATAGTTTTCATCACGTTCATATGATTCACGTTCGGTACTTTGATAATTTGATATGTGGGTAGACCGGTGCTTGGGTACTGCACTTACTTGGGCAAGCATCCCACTTATGATTAACCCCTATTGCAAGCATCCGCAACTACAACAGAAGTACTAAGGTAAACCTAACCATAGCTTGAAACATATGGATCCAAATCAGCCCGTTACGAAGCAACGCATAAACTAGGGTTTAAGCTTCTGTCACTCTAGCAACCCATCATCTACTTATTACTTCCCAATGCCTCCCTCTAGGCCAAAATAATGGTGAAGTATCATGTAGTCGACGTTCACATGACACCACTAGAGGGATGACAACATACATCTCATCAAAATATCGAATGGATACCAAATTCACATGACTACTTATAGCAAGACTTCTCCCATATCCTCATGAACAAACATAACTACTCACAAAGCATATTCATGTTCATAATCAAAGGGGTATTAATATGCATAATGGATCTGAAGATATGATCTTCCACCAAGTAAACCAACTAGCATCAACTACAAGGAGTAATCAGCACTACTAGCAACCCACAGGTACCAATCTGAGGTTTGGATACAACGATTGGATAGAAGAGATGAAATAGGTTTTGAGATGAGATGGTGCTGGTGAAGATGTTGATGGAGATTGACCCCCTCCCAATGAGAGGATCGTTGGTGATGACGATGGTGATGATTTCCCCCTCCCGGAGGGAAGTTCCCCCGGCAGAACAGCTCCGCCGGAGCCCTAGATTGGTTCCGCCTCATGGCGGTGGAGTTTCGTCCCGTGAGCTTGCTTATGATTTTTTCCTCGATGAAAGACTCCATAGAGCCAAAGATGGGGATCGGAGGGCCACCAGGGGGCCCACAATGCAGGGGGAAAGCCCAGCGGGGTAGGGCGCGCCCCCACCCTCATGGACGGTGGGTGGCCCCCTCTGGTACTTCTTTTTCCCAATATTTTTTATATATTCTGAAACGTGCTCCCATGAAGTTTCAGGACTTTTGGAGATTGATACGTCTCCAACGTATCTATAATTTTTGATTGCGCCATGCTATATTATCTACTGTTTTAGACATTATTGGGCTTTATTATCCACTTTTATATTATTTTTGGGACTAACCTATTAACCGGAGGCCCAGCCCAGAATTGCTGTTTTTTTTGCCTGTTTTAGGGTTTCTAAGAAAAGGAATATCAAAGGGAGTCCAAACGGAATGAAACCTTCGGGAACGTGATATTCTCAACGAACAAGACCCGAGAGACTTGGACCCTACGTCAAGAAAGGAAAGAGGACGCCACGAGGTAAGGGGGCGCGCCTGCCTACCCCAGGCGTGCCCTCCACCCTCGTGGGCCCCCTGTTGCTCCACCGACGTACTCCTTCCTCCTATATATACCTACGTACCCCCAAACGATCAGGTATGGAGCCAAAACCCTAATTCCACAACCATAACTTTCTATATCCATGAGATCCCATCTTGGGGCCTGTTTCAGAGCTCCGCCGAAGGGGGCATCAATCACGGAGGGCTTCTACATCAACACCATAGCCTCTCCGATGAAGTGTGAGTAGTTTACCTCAGACCTACGGGTCCATAGTTAGTAGCTAGATGGCTTCTTCTCTCTTTTTGGATCTCAATACAATGTTCTCCCCCTCTCTTGTGGAGATCTATTCGATGTAATCTTCTTTTTTCGGTGTGTTTGTTGAGACCTATGAATTGTGGGTTTATGATCAAGTCTATCTATGAATAATATTTGAATCTTCTCTGAATTATTTTACGTATGATTGGTTATCTTTGCAATTCTCTTCGAATTATCAGTTTGGTTTGGCCTACTAGATTGATCTTTCTTGCAATGGGAGAAGTGCTTAGCTTTGGGTTCAATCTTGCAGTGTCCTTTCCCGGTGACAGTAAGGGCAGCAAGGCACGTATTGTATTGTTGCCATCGAGGATAACAAGATGGGGTTTTTTTCATATTGCATGAGCCTATCCCTCTACATCATGTCATCTTGCTTAAGGCGTTACTCTATTTTTAACTTAATACTCTAGATGCATGCTGGATAGCGGTCGATGAGTGGAGTAATAGTAGTAGATGTACGCAGGAGTCGGTCTACTTGTCTCGGACGTGATGCCTATATACATGATCATACCTAGATATTGTCATAACTATGCTCAATTCTATCAATTGCTCAACAGTAATTTGTTCACCCATTGTAGAATACTTATGCTCTCGAGAAAAGCCAGTAGTGAAACCTATGGCCCCCGGGTCTATCTTTATCATATTGATCTCCTACTACTTAGTTATTTCCTTTGCTATTTACTTTGCCTTTATTTTACTTTGCATCTTTGTCATAAAAAATACCTAAAATATTATCTTATCATATCTATCAGACCTCACTCTCGTAAGTGGCCCTATAGGGATTGACAACCCCTATTTGCGTTGGTTGCGAGGATTTATTTGTTTTGTGCAGGTGTGATGGACTCGCGCGTAGCCTCCTACTGGATTGATACCTTGGTTCTCAAAAACTGAGGGAAATACTTATGCTACTTTGCTGCATCATCCCTTTCTGTTCGGGGAAAACCAACGCAGTGCTCAAGAGGTAGCAGAGATGTGCAGAATAGGTCTCTAATATTTGCTGCTTTTCCAGCCCAGAATTCCAGCTGCCAGCATTCCCCCTCTTCATGTAAACCTTGTAAAATAAGAGAGAATAGGCATAAGTATTGTGACATAATGTGTAATAACAGCCCATAATGCAATAAATATCGATATAAAAGCATGATGCAAAATGGACGTATCAGTGGGACGTTGCCTACCGAAACCATCAGGCTTGTTGCGAGAAGCTCTGGTTTGTGAGAAGCATATCCCCAAACCTGCCCCAAATGGGACAACAAATTTACCATGACATGTTGATGCCGCTCCATGATAGCATAGAAAGTTTCATGAATTTCAGGCGAGTTTTGGATTTAGTAGAATTTAAAAACCCGGTATCTCAATGTTTGCGGCCGAGTGATCGTGGCAGGTTGTTTGACATTCATTCCCATTTCTTGCATGGGACCTAAGCTTGCTACCAAAGACATAGATTTGAAGTTGCAACCAATTTATATGCATTAGAGCATGCACATGTAGTTCAAATTTGAATTATGCACATAAATGCATTGAAAACTCAATTAATGCATAAAAATGTCGAAACGAACCCCGAAAAATCCCAAAAATTGAGACAACACTCCCTGTTGTTCTATGTTGACACGAGAAATTTTTTGAAAGCAATAAGAGGCAATGGATATCGTTTCGTCCCCAAAGGTGGGACGTTCCCTACCGAAACCATCAGGCTTGTTGTGAGAAGCTCTGGTTTGTGAGAAGCATATCCCCAAACCCGCCCCAAATGGGACAAAAACTTTACCACGGCATGTTGATGCCGCTCCATGATAGAATAGCAAGTTTCATGAATTTCAGACGAGTTTTGGATTTACTAGAATTTAAAAACCAGGTACCTCAATGTATGCGGCTGAGTGACCGTGGCAGGTTGTTTGACATTCATTCCCATTTCTTGCATGGGACCTAAGCATGCAACCAAGGACACAAATTTGAATCTTCAACCAATTTATATGCATTAGAGCATGTGCATTTAGTTCAAAGTTGAATTATGCACATAAATGCATTGAAAACTCAATTAATGCATAAAAATGTCCAAATGAACCCCAAAATCACAAAAATTGACAAAACACTCATGTTGTTCTATGTTGACACGAGAATTTTTTTGAAAGCAATAAGAGGTAATGGATATCATTTCGTCCCCAAAGGTGGGACGTTCCCTACCGAAACCATCAGGATTGTTGTGAGAAGCATATCCCCAAACTCGCCCCTAATGGGACAAAAAAATTTACCACGGCATGCTGTGACCCCATTATGTAATTCAAATCAAGACAAAAAATCAAGTAGATCCCACACAGTTTATTATCACCAACCGTGTGAGATGCAGCACAAAATATCTTGGAGCACCGTTGGATTATAGTATGCATACGGATTACGCGAGAAGGTACGACGGCTACAGTCCATAGCCCGCTCTGAATAAGGGACTGTGTCTGATGACACTTTGCGCGCCAGTTTTTTTGCTGAAGCAATTCCAAATTTTTGGCTTCCATGAAAATATCTACCTCCCCGCCCCCTCCCCCTTACCAAAAGCCACATTTCCCCTGTTTCCGCCTCCCTTTCCAAGTTGAAACCTTCACTCCTTGCTTGCAGCGCCGCCTCCTCACCGGCGACCCTCCTTCACACTGCTCGGCCTCGCCTATCCAGGCAGGTAATCCACACCCGACCCCCATCCTCCTCCTTCCACATCCCACATGCCCCGACCGGCGGCGCAAGCGGGACACCTTTCACCCAAATCACCGACCTCTCCACCAAATAAGCGCCGCCCCTAAGCCATGGTGCACGCAGTATAGCCAGGATCTCAAGGAGCATTTGGCAGTGGAGAAGCAAATCGCGGCTGCATGCGCAGATGAGGTCACGATGGCTACCATTCGTGCCGACCAATAGATCATGGAGGAGCACCTCGCCGTCGAGGACACCATTGACGCCTCGCGTGCTGACGCCGCAACGCGATTGGCTGCTTTAAATGATAGTTTATGGCCTTTTCTCGAGGACACCGTCGGTGCCTTCGATGAAGACTACGAGGTGTTCTCTCAGCGTGCACGTGCTTACCTCATCTCGAGAGCCAGCAGGTTGGTGCCCGGAGTGGCTCAGGCAACTCACCACTACGACGAGTGCACCCAAGATGTGGAGGCCTTGCCCTCTTCCATGTCCAAGGAGCCAATCGTCATCGATATCTCCGACAATGAGTAGTAGCTTGTCTTATTACCTCACTATAAGGACCCATGTTCAGCTTGCTAGCTACTGCCTTTCCTTAACAAATTCTAGTGAATTGTCCTATATAATTTTACCATGCAATCTTCTACTCTAGTGTATATGTTCTATATGTCATGCAATGTGGTGTTCAGTTAACTGTTTGGTTCAATTCTGCAAATGTGATGTTCAATTCTTCAGGGTGCAATTTTCCAAGTTGTCAAGCATGCTTGGTTTGGTTAACTGTATAATCTTTGATAACCACAAGTATAGGGGATCAATTGTAGCCTCTTTCGATAAGTAAGAGTGTCGAACCCAACGAGGAGCTAAAGGTAGAACTAATATTCCCTCAAGTTCTATCGACCACCGATACAACTCTACGCACGCTTAACGTTCACTTTACCTAGAACAAGTATTAAACTAGAAGTACTTTGTAGGTGTTTTTGGATAGGTTTGCAAGATAATAAAGAACACATAAATAAAAAGTAGGGGCTGTTTAGGTAAAGAAGCAATAAAGTTAGTATACCTAGTGTGGAAAAGTGGTGGTAGGAGTTGCGAAATTGTCCCTAAGCAATTGACTACTTTACTAGACCGATAACAAGTTTTATGTGGGAGAGGCCACTGCTAGCATGTCATCCCTGACTTGGAATTTTATGCACTTATGATTGTAACTATTAGAAAGCATCCGCAACTACTAACATTCATTAAGGTAAAACCTAACCATCACTTCAATCCCGTATGCATCAATTTCTATGCTAGGTTGAAGCTTCTGTCACTCTTGCCCTCCAGTACGTAGTCCTACCAACATACAACTAACCCTATGGTGTGATCCACGCACGCGCTCATATGATGGGCACCAAAGGACATCAACATAACCACAAGCAAATTAAACCAATCATAGCAATTCACCAATTACAGATAGGACAACGAAAATCTACTTAGACATCATAGGATGGAAACACATCATTGGATAATAATATGAAACATAAAGCACCATGTTCAAGTAGAGGGTATAGCGGGTTGCGGAAGAGTGGACCACTGTAGATAGATGGGGGAAGGTGATGAAGATGTTGGTGAAGATGACGGAGGTGTTGGTGTAGATCGCCGTCACATGACGATGGCCCTGGCGGCGTTCCGGCGCCACCGAGAGAGAGGGGGAGAGAGCCCCCCTTCTTCTTCTTCTTCTTCTTCTTCTTCCTTGACCTTCTCCCCAGATGGCAGAAGGTTTCCCCTCTGGTCCATGGCCTCCATGGCGGCGGAGGGGCTAGAGCCCCTCTGAGATTGGATTTGTCTCTCTGTTTCTGCGCTTTTCTGCCTTCCAGATTCTGGCCCTTCACCGTTTCTTATATTCCTGGAGATCCGTAACTCCGATTGGGCTGAAATTTTAACACGATTTCTATCCGGATATTGTCTTTCTTGCAGCTAAAGAAGGGCAGCAACCGCCTTACGGGGTGGCCACGAGGGCCCAGGGTGTGTGAGGGAGTCCTGGATTAGGGGGTCTCCGGACAGCCGGACTATATCCTTTGGCCGGACTGTTGGACTATGAAGACACAAGATTGAATACTTCGTCCCGTGTCCGGATGGGATTCTACTTGGCGTGGGAGGCAAGATAGGCAATACAGATATGTATATCTCCTCCTTTGTAACTGACCTTGTGTAACCCTAGCCCCCTCCGGTGTCTATCTAAACCAGAGGGTTTTAGTCTGTAGGACAACATACAATCATACCATAGGCTAACTTATAGGGTTTAGCCTCTCCGATCTCGTGGTAGATCAACTCTTGTACTATTCACATTTTCAAGAATAAATCAAGCAGGACGTAGGGTTTTACCTCCATTAAGAGGGCCCGAACCTGGGTAAAACATCATGTCCCCTGCCTCCTGTTACCATCCGCCTTAGACGCACAGTTCGGGACCCCCTACCCGAGATCCGCCGGTTTTGACACTGACATTGGTGCTTTCATTGAGAGTTCATCTGTGTCGTCATCATTAGGCTTGATGGCTCCTTTGATCATCGATAGCGATGTAGTCTAGGGTGATACTTTCCTCCCCGAACAGATCTTTGTATTCGGTGGCTTCGCACTGCGGGCCAACTCGCTTGGCCATCTGGAGCAGATCGAAAGCTACGCCCGTGGCCACCAGGTCAAGTTTGGAAGCTTAAACTACATGGCTGATATCCGCGGAGACTTGATCTTCGACGGATTTGAGCCCCTGCCGAGTGGGCCACACAATCACGATGAGCATGATTTAGCTCTACCATCGGATAGTTTTCAGGAGATCGCACCAGCAGCCGCTCCGACCCTCAATTCGGAGCCTATTGCGCCATCCATGGATGGGTGGATAGACCCCGCCATGGAGGCCATATCCTCAGCGGCGATCAAGCCGAGTATTAACCTTACCCTTCATGAGAGCCGTGATGCCAAGCTGCCGGATCCTTCCCCGGCCACAGACTCCGAACCGCCTGCGCCCGTGCCTATCAAATCCGACTGGGCGCCGATCATGGAGTTCACCTCTGCGGATATCTTTCAGCACTCGCCCTTCACCGACATACTAAACTCATTAAGATCTCTCTCCTTGTCAGGAGAGTCCTGGCCGAACTATGTTCGGCAGGATTGGGATGCGGATGACGAAGAAATTCGTCGCCCACCCACCACCCACTTAGTAGCCACTGTCGACGATTTGACCGACATGCTCGACTTTGATTCCAAAGACATCGACGGTATGGACGACGATGCAGGAGACGACCAGGAACCACCGCCCATAGGGCACTGGACGCCCACTTCATCATATGACGTATACATGGTGGACACACCAAAAGAAAACGACGACGAGGAACGGAAGTGTCAGGACCCTGATTCCAAGCCACATCGATCTAGCCGGTAACACTTCATATCACTTTGCGGCCTCACGCACGGTATCCCACGGTGTCGCCTTACCATGGCCCGGGACCGTTTGCGCCTTTTGGCTCACGTATATGACAGTGTCGCTAGCATCCATATGACAGAGAACCCGGGCCGACATGGCTAGTCGTGAACCCAAAGCGGCACAGACCTATGGAGACAGGCATACATGAATCGCATCGAACATGTCGGTCATCAACGAGTGATTCCGGGCTGTAGCACTGGGCTAACATGACTCCGGGGATCCCGGGCTGTAGCAGGCTAGGCAGGACTCCGGAGATCACCATGTGACATTTCCTCGAAGGGACAGACATAGGGATGAAGTGAAACACATGCCGGCCAGTCAAGTGCCCTGAACAGTAGTACTGGGCTAGCAGGACTCCGGTGAACCGGGCTGTAGCGGACTACTATGGCTCGAGGAACACTAGACTACATTTCCCCATAAGAAAGGCTGTGAAGGATAAACAACTAGATTGTCGGATCCCACTCATATCAAGCATTTCAATCATACACACAAGATGCCCGATATGAGTACATACAACATGGCATCACAACAAAACTCTACAACTCAAGTACTTTGTTTAAAGGCTCCAGGGAGCCATACATAACATATTCATACAGATAGGGGTCACATGACCCGACACTCAAGTCATACAATCATACAAGCACATGCGGAAGCAACTAGTCTGAGTACACACTCTAGAAAGAAAGAAGGCTTCTCGAAGCCTGTCTATCTACATAGGGCCCTCCATGGCCGGGATCACCACCTGGGTGGCTAGTCACTCGTCGACGTCAAGGTCTACATAAAACCCATCGGAGGGGGCAGTGTTGTCGTCTGAAAACAATAAATAAGCAAACATGAGTACAAAGGTACTCAGCAAGTCTTACATCAGAACCTACTATACATGCTCATTCTCAAGAAGGTGTTGGGGTTTATGCAGCAAGCCAGCTTTGACTCTTGGCTAAGCTATCCTACGGAACCTCTTTAGTAAAATAGTTTTCGCACACGAGTCCACTACTCACCAACACAATACTCCACCGTGGATCCTCCCTCGTATCCTGCGAGAGGGCCATCCTCGGTACTCACACTTATCTTGAGTCTTTTAGTAGTATCCATTAACTTGTCTATGAACTGTATAGGCAACCAAGTAGTCCTTTACCGCGGACGCGGCTATTCGAATAGTTTTATACCCTGCAGGGGTGTACTTCGTCATACACGCTTTCACCGCTTACCGCCGTCTACACGACATGTACTCGGCAACCTTCAAGCGGAAGCCTTGCGAGGGTGTCGGCCACGGCCTACCTAAACACCTAAGCCCCTAGTCCAGGTTTATCGCCTATCCAGGTTCCATCCGCAGGGAGTCCGGCCGAGGTTTCCACATACGGCCCCGAACGATGTGAACAGGGTTCCCGAGGCACCAAACGGGTGACTCGGTACACCGTGCCACGGTGTATCTACCGCAACATAGCCCACCCCTAGGGTCAGCGCTACGCACGGCCGCCAACACATATCCTACAAACACCAGAAACTAATTGCAACTCCTGGACAGAGTACTAGGGTGGCTAAGAAGCCGAGAGGGTCCATTTGTTTCGGGCCCAATGTACGGTAGTAACTACATCTTAAATCACACATACAGATCTCAGTTCTTATGGACGGCCTCAATGAAACAACCCACCATGTACTCCTACATGGCCTCTCATCGATACCTTTACCAAACATGTTCAACACATCCCACATATTACTGACACAAGCATTTCACTCTAGCCCATCACCCAGATGAACCAGACCTGACACAACTCTAAGCATAGCAGGCATAGCAAGGTAGGAATCACAAAACATGGCTCAATCAACTCCTACACATGCTAGTGGGTTTCATCTAGTTGCTGTGGCAATGACAGGTCATGCAGAGGATAAGGGTTCAACTACCGTAGCACACAGCAGTTTGAATCGTGTTGTCTTAATGCAGTAAACAAGAGTAGGAGCGAGAACATGCGTTGTATCGGAATGATCAATGGTTGCTTGCCTGATGGAGTGGTAACGGGATACTGCCCTTCAGTTGGATACTCGTGAATATCCTCGGAGGCAGAACCTACCACGAAGAACACAACCGAGCACAATCAACACATGACGATATGCAACAATATGATGCATGCTATGACATGGCAATATGAATGTGTTTTGGCCTAATGCAAGCTAAAACAGAAAGGGGTGAACTCATTTGAATCCAAGATTCAAATATTAGCTCATTAATTATTGCATTTATAGGGCATTTCCTTATTCTGCTTAAACAGTAGGGTAAACTTGTTTTGTCATGCATGAAACCATTACAGATGGATAGATTGAATTTTTCTGATAATTTTTCATATATAATTCATCTCATTTGGAGTTATGGTTGAATTTCTATGAATTTTTGAAGTTTGAACTATTTTCTGGAATTTTCTTAATAAAAATAATTCCAGAAAAGCAATTACTGCATCAGCAATGTGTCAGGGTGACATCAGCAAGTCAAAGGCGCCAGCCAGGTCAAACCTGACTGGTGGGGCCCCCTGGTCAGTGTCTGTGTGCACTAACCACGCTTAGTTAGCCTAATTAACAGGCGGGGCCCACTAGTCAGTGACTATACTAATTAACTAATCTATTTAGATAGCACTAACAGGGTAATTAGCCGGGCGGGGCCCGCATGTTAGTGAGAGGTGGGGGGGAGTCAACCCACGTCAGCAGGTCAAACCTCCCCGGTCAGTGGGTCAAAGCCTGCCGGCGTTTAGCCGCCGGCGAGGCCAGACGCGGTGGCGCGCTGCGGAAATCGCCCACGGGGCACCATTTGGTGCGCGGAGAGCAGCTACGGGTAGCTGGGGTCAACCCGCGGCGTTTGGTGGTGGTGGTTGGGCTCGGGGTGGCCGGGAACATCGCCGGCGACGAGCCTTGCGGTCGCCGGAGTCAGGCGAAAGTGAGCCCGAGGCTACGGGGCACGTCGAGGCGCGTGGTGAGGTGCGTTGTGCCCCTAGGGATGCAGTGAAGATGATAGGCTAGGTGGCGTGGCCGGAGTTTGGCCGGAGACACGTCGGCGATGAGCTCCACGGTGGCGGGTGCGGGTGAGCTTCGTGTGCTCGCTGTGGTGCACAAGAAGAGGAACGGAGAGGTTGGGGAGGTGCAACAGCTCACGGCGATCACGAAGAGGTAGACGGCGTGGTCGGGGACGAGTTGATGCGGCGGCGACGTCGAAGGGGATCTCCGGCGAGGCTCGGTGAAGACGAGGGCGAAGAAGTCGTTGCAGAGCGTGTGAGCGCTCGGGGCTTGGCTGCTCGAAGGAGTTGACGACGGCGGAGAGGATGGACACGGTGGTGCATCACGGGGACGTCGGTGGACGGGGTTTTCACGGTGGCGCGAGCTCAGCAGCGTCGGCCATGGCGGAGGGGAGCGAGAGAGAGAGGCAGGGGGCAAGTGAGCGTGTCCAGGGGGTCGAGGCGGCGACGTGGAGCCGGTCCAGGGGGTCGAGGCGGCGAGGGGAGGAAGTAGGACGGCAGCCAGCTGCGTGGCGCGCGCTGGTGCCGCCGTCGAGCACCTGCCTGCCTGCCTGGCCAAGCCAAGCTGCTCACTGGCACGGCGGCTGGGCTGGGCCGGCAGGTGGGCCTGGTGGGTAGCGCCAGGTAAGGTTCTTCTCCCCTTTTTTTGATTTTGTTTTCTTTTCTATTATTCTGTAGCTTTAGGGCTTTAATTAAAATACCTAGGCACTTCCTAAAATCCTGAAAATATTTGTGAGCCCTATTAGGATTATTCCTAACAGCAAACAATTACTTTCAGAATTATTTGAGCACTTGAATTATTTAATAGCATTTAAATGCCCAAATTCAAATATTTATGAATTAAATCAGTGACCTTTTGTTGACCTAGAAAAATGTGCACCTATTTTCCCAAAGGTTCTAACCCAAGGCAAAGAGGGTGAACATTTTAGAAGGGCATTTCAGGTTCATTGAATTTATTTTTAGTAAACCCTAGTTGATTTCAGGGGGGGTGCTGGGGGTTCTGTCTTCCCCATTTCAAGTTTCTGATGAAAGTAAACATGATGCACACTCTAATGCATGGTCTAGCTAGGGTGTGACAACTCACCCCCACTCAATAGAATCTCGTCCCGAGATTTAGGATCATCTAGAAAGAAGGTGGGGTACTCGAGTCGAAGACGATCCTCCCTTTCCCAAGTGGCTTATTCCTCGGAATGGTGTGGCCATTGAACCTTGAGAAACTTGATATTATGACGTCGAGTGGTACGCTCGGCTTGATCAAGGATACGAGCGGGGTATTCCCGATAAGAAAGGTTATCTTGTAAATCAAGCATTTCGTGGTCCACTCCATGGATAGGATCCGCGAAGCAACGCCTGAGTTGCGAAACGTGGAAGACATCGTGAACTCTGGAAAGATGCGGAGGTAGTTCCAATTGGTAGGCAACTTCTCCTCGTTTGGCAAGAATGCGAAAGGGTCCAATGTAACGAGGAGCCAATTTGCCTTTGATACCGAAGCGATGGGTTCCCTTTAACGGGGTAACCCGAAGGTAAGCCTTCTCGTCAACTTCAAAGGTCATAGGCTTATGTTTACGATCATATTGACTCTTTTGGCGAGATTGGGCTGTTTTCAATTTCTTACGAATAACGCGAACCTGCTCTTCTGCTTCCTGAATCATATCCGGGCCAAAGAGTTGTCTTTCCCCGGTTTCTGACCAGTTAAGAGGCGTTCGACATTTCCGTCCATAGAGAACTTCGAAGGGAGCTTTGCCCAAACTAGCTTGATAACTATTGTTATAAGCAAACTCCGCGAATGGAAGGCATTTCTCCCAACTCATTCTGAACGAGATAACAGAAGCTCGGAGCATATCTTCCAGAATTTGATTGACTCGCTCTACTTGACCACTTGATTGAGGATGGAAGGCGGTGCTAAAGGAGAGATGAGTTCCCATAGCATTTTGGAAACTTTCCCAAAATCGAGAGGTGAAGAGACTTCCACGGTCTGAGTTAATTTCCAATGGGACACCATGAAGAGACACTATTCGGGAGATGTATAAGTCAGCTAGCTGGCTAGCGTTGATACTCTCACGAACAGGTAGAAAATGGGCTACTTTGGAAAGACGGTCGATCACGACGAAGATGGCATTATTCCCTCCCTTGGTCCTGGGAAACCCAGTAATGAAATCCATACTGATTTTATCCCATTTCCATTCAGGGATAGCCAAAGGTTGAAGGGTGCCAGCAGGCCGTTGATGCTCTGCTTTAACACGACGACAAACGTCGCAATTAGCAATGTATTGAGCGAGTTCTCTCTTCATCCTAGTCCACCAAAACCTCTGGCGTAGGTCTTGATACATTTTAGTACTACCGGGATGAATGGTGAGAGGGGACTCATGAGCTTCCTTAAGGATCAGTCGCCTCAGGTTTCGCGCCTTTGGAACCACTAGGCGATTCCCAAAGTATACGACACCTTGATCATCAATGGAGAAACAATTCACGACTCCTTTCTTAACGTTTCTCTTGATACGGGAAATTCCCGGATCTACCTTCTGTGCCTTGATGACCTGATCCGTAAGGGTAGGTTCCGCCACCAGGGTGGATAGGAATCCTCGAGGAACAATGTGAAGATTAAGCTTGCGAAATTCCTCATAGAGAAGTGGTTGACTTTGTTGTAACATCAGGTTGTTACAGTAGGACTTACGACTTAGTGCATCAGCCATGACATTGGCTTTGCCGGGGGTGTAAGTTATTCCTAAGTCGTAATCTGAGATCAACTCGACCCAACGTCTTTGCCTGAGATTCAAATCTGGTTGGGTGAAGATATATTTCAAACTTTGGTGATCGGTGAAGATCTCGCAACGATTACCGAGAAGGTAATGTCGCCAGGTTTTGAGTGCATGGACTACGGCTGCAAGCTCTAGATCATGTGTGGGATAATTTTCCTCATGTGGGTGTAATTGCTGTGAAGCATAGGCAATTACCTGACGATCTTGCATGAGTATGCAACCTAGTCCTTGTCGCCAGGCGTCGCAATAGATAATAAAGTCCTTGGAGAAATCTGGTGGTACCAGTACGGGAGCAGATGTCAGGCGTCTTTTCAGTTCCTGAAAACTGAACTCGCACTGTGGAGTCCACTCGAACCTTTTATCTTTCTTGAGGAGTTCAGTTAGAGGTTTAGCAACCTTGGAGAAATTCTCGACGAAGTGGCGACAATAGCTCGCTAGGCCAAGGAAACTCCGAACTTGCTTGACCGTTTCAGGTGGAGTCCAATCAAGGACGGCTTGAACTCGCTCGGGATTGACAGCAATACCCTTACCAGAGATTACATGGCCTTGATAGGTCACTTCTGACAACCAAAATTCACACTTGGAGAATTTGGCATAAAGGCGATGCTCTCGAAGTTTCATCAATACCAGCCTTAGATGTTCGGCATGCTCCTCTTCATTCTTGGAGTAGATGAGTATGTCATCAAGGTATACTACGACGAATTTGTCCAAGTACTCCATGAAGACTGAGTTCATTAACCGAGAAAAAAGTAGCCGGGGCATTGGTTAAACCGAAGGACATGACGGTGTACTCGTATTGGCCGTAACGAGTAACAAAGGCCGTTTTGGGAATGTCTCCGTTTCTGATTTTGATTTGATGGTAGCCCAACCGCAAATCCATCTTGGAGAAGACTGAGGATCCAGCGAGCTAATCATACAGGTCGTTGATCCTGGGAAGCGGGTATTTGTTCTTGATGGTGACCAGATTGACAGGTCGGTAATCCACAACCATTCGATCCGTTCCATCCTTCTTCTTGACAAAGAGGACGGGGCAAGCCCAAGGAGAGGAGCTAGGACGGATGAACCCCTTGTTCAAGGACTCATCGAGTTGGTTCTTAAGCTCGGCTAGTTCTAAGGGTGCCATCTTGTAGGGTCTTCTAGAAATTGGAACGGTTCCTGGAACAAGGTCTATTACAAACTCAACATCCCTGTCGGGTGGAACGCCTGGCAGTTCTTATGGAAAGACATCCGGAAAGTCTCGGACTACCGGAACATCCTCAAGATCTGGAAGAGGGTTGGCATTTAGGGAGTAAAGTTGGTGCTTGGCCACTCGAGTTAAGACATTAACTGTCTTGCCCGAGGGGTGAGTAAGTTGAACGGTTCTAGTGGCACAATCGATCTTGGCATGATGAGCCGACATCCAGTCCATACCCAAGATGATGTTTATGTCAGAGGACTTGAGAGCTATTAAAGATGCAAGGAAGACAAGTCTATCGACAAGAATTTCGTTCCCATGGCTTACCCTAGAAGTTTGCCATTTGGAACCCGGAGTTTGAATTACCATGGAAGTGGGCATGTCACAGAATGTCGTGTTATGCAACCGAGCATAATTCTCGGATATGAATGAATGAGATGCTCCAGTATCAAAAAGAACAGATGCCGGATGGCAGTTAACAAGGAGCGTACCAAGGACGATGTTGGGATCCTCATGAGCCTCCTCGGCTGAAACATAATTAACATGGCCACGTGCAGTGGTGGCCGGCTTGGCGTACAAAGTCTTTCCCGCGGGCTTACCACAGCCAATGGACTTTCCAGCTTGATTGGGGTTGTTCTGGGGACACTCTCGACTATAGTGACCCGGCTCTCCACACCTGAAGCATGTTACCATAGTGGGGCGTGGAGCAGCATTAGCAGCGGGGCCACCATAGGGCTTGGGCGGTGCGAATTGCTGGTTGGGACGAGGCGCCTCAAAGGATGGCCTCGGGGTGAATCTGGGTGGCAGTGCTGTGCTTGGAATCCACACCCGGCGCTTCTAAGCTCCAGAGCCGGATGAAGACCCAAAATCACGGGAGTGCTTGCGTGAAGTGTCATAATCAGTCTGGCCTGTCTCTGCAGTGATAGCTTTATTGACCAACTTCTGAAAGGATGTGCACTCGTGCAGACGGAGATCGCGGCGAAGCTCAGGGCTAAGTCCCTTGCGGAACCTTGCCTGCTTCTTGGCGTCAGTAGAAACCTCTTCAGGAGCATAGCGTGCCAGGTTCCCAAACTCTCGGCTATATGCATCCACAGTCAGCCTTCCTTGGGTGAAGTTGCAGAAGTCCTCCCTCTTGCGATCCATGAGACCTTCCGGAATGTGATGCTCACGGAAAGCCTCGCTGAACTCAGCCCGGGTAGTAATTTGACCGACCGGGCGCATAGCTTCGTAGTTTTCCCACCAATGGCTAGCGGGGCCCTCGAGATGGTAGGCAGCATAGGTAACCTTGTCGGCTTCGGCTACATTGGCAGAACGTAGCTTGTGGGTGATGCTGCGAAGCCAATCATCCGCGTCGAGGGGCTCGACGGAATGGTTAAACTTTGGTGGGTACAGCTTGATAAAGTCATTGATTGACACCAAGTCATTTCGTGGGTGGCATGCAGTGTTCTGCTCAATCCGCTCCAGTAGGCGGTTGGTCTCATGCTTGTTTCTTTCCGCCTCCAGCATCACTTCGGCCAGAGAAGGCGGGTGAGGCAGATTTTCACCTCTAGCTGCACTGGCTTCCCCCCGCTCCGGGATAGCAGGGTTGCCGCGGGTGTTGACCATCCTAGGAGGAAACAAGACAACGGTTTAGACAAGGACGGCTCAAACTTAACAAGGAAGTGCAGAATGTAAAGGATAACACGGAATGCAGAGATGCTCATTCGTATGCCATGGTAATATAAAACTGCCATATATACACCAACGGTCATACACGTCATACATAGTTTAGTACAAGCCCAGGCTACAGTACAACTATGAAAGTAGACGTTACATCTCATCGGAGGCATTCCAAGTTCCTATACATTATTTGTCTACACCTCCGGAATCGATTACACGCCAAGTCATATTCCACAAGTCACGCAGGACAGTGGAGATACAACTACTACAATACTAGTGGTACTACTACTAACTCAGACAGCTCCGTAGTAGTCCTCATAGAAGTCACCTCCATAGCCTGGAAGTTCAACGTGATCATCCAGAAACAGACGGTCCTGAGGAGCCTGTGGACCATAGGGGCTAGGATGAGGTCTTGGACCAACAAACGGTGGCCTGCGGGGACCACGGGGTGGGGTGATGCCTCCCACATCACGCCAATCCACCATGTCTGGCAGAGCTGATCTCACAGGATACAAATCCCTTGTATCCATACATCCAGCTTGCACCGCAGGTGCAAACCGAGTCAATGTGGCCCAATGATCAGCACGAGTATTAAAAAGCTCCAGCCTCAAGGCCCGATTCTCTCGGTCCTTATCTTCGAGCATCTCCGCGGTGGTACGAGTTAATGAGTCCTCCTGAGTGGAGTCAGCATAGATAGCCTGAAGATACCCTTGCGCTCCCGGAAGTGAAGCTGGCATGTAACGGAAGTCAGTGTTCCGAAGCAGGCCAGTCCGGACTCGCAAGATGGTCATCATGGAGTAGGCTGCATCCTGCATAGCCATCTCAACGGTAACCCGAGTCCATAGGAACAGTGAAGGGGCTCGGTAGATCCAGGATAGGAAGGAAATATCCTGACGGTGCAGAAATACTGGCTTTGATTAAAGTCGCGGAACTGCTCTTCGACAGTGTATTCGGGATACCAACGGTATCCTGTCTTGATCATGACCCGGACTAACATAGCAGTATGACCGGGCACGTCGAGGCACCTGGTCAGGCGAACCACTTGGTTTTGAGGACGGTTGGCCATCTGAAAGCACAACCACAAGACAAAGACATCAGAATTCCTAGGGAAAATTGGACAGCATAACGGCTGTAAATGCTCAGAAAAAGAATTGAGACATCCACAACAGTTCACAATACCGCTCAACAGCATCATATCAAGGTTCTGATTCAAATAGCAACATACTAAAATAGTAGAAACTGGACTGGGACTCGTAGCAATAATCCTATAAACTACTACGGATTAGTAACACGTGAACCTGATAGAAGAAGAGAGCCTAGTCCTTAACCCACGTTGAATGAGAAGAGAATGACTCAGATCAGAGGCATAGGGTAAAGGAGTAAAAGAACCTTACGTTCCATCCCACAATCAATTCCCTTACATATAACTAAAGCATTTCTAGACTCGACATCGACCAGTTTGGCTCAACGAACCTACAGGCAGTCCGGCTCTGATGCCAACGCTGTCAGGACCCCGATTCCAAGCCACATCGATCGAGCCGGTAACACTTCATATCACTTTGCGGCCTCACGCACGGTATCCCACGGCGTCGCCTTACCATGGCCCGGGACCGTTTGCGCCTTTTGGCTCACATATATGACAGTGTCGCTAGCATCCATATGACAGAGAACCCGAGCCGACATGGCTAGTCGTGAACCCAAAGTGGCACAGACCTATGGAGACAGGCATAAATGAATCACATCGAACATGTCGGTCATCAACGAGTGATTGCGGGCTGTAGCACTGGGCTAACAGGACTCCGGGGATCCCGGGCTGTAGCAGGCTAGGCAGGACTCCGGAGATCACCATGTGACATTTCCCCGAAGGGACAGACATAGGGACGAAGTGAAACACATGCCGGCCAGTCAAGTGCCCTGAACAGTAGTACTTGGCTAGCAGGACTCCGGTGAACCGGGTTGTAGCGGACTACTATGGCTCGAGGAACACTAGACTACATTTCCCCATAAGAAAGGCTGTGAAGGATAAACAACTAGATTGTCGGATCCCACTCATATCAAGCATTTCAATCATACACACAAGATGCCCGATATGAGTACATACAACATGGCATCACAACAAAACTCTACAACTCAAGTACTTTGTTTAAAGGCTCCAGGGAGCCATACATAACATATTCATACAGATAGGGGTCACATGACCCGACACTCAAGTCATACAATCATACAAGCACATGCGGAAGAAACTAGTCTGAGTACACACTCTAGAAAGAAAGAAGGCTTCTCGAAGCCTGTCTATCTACATAGGGCCCTCCATGGCCGGGATCACCACCTGGGTGGGTAGTCACTCGTCGATGTCAAGGTCTACATAAAACCCATCGGAGGGGGCAGTGTTGTCGTATGAAAACAATAAATAAGCAAACATGAGTACAAAGGTACTCAGCAAGTCTTACATCAGACCCTACTATACATGCTCATTCTCAAGAAGGTGGTGGGGTTTATGCAGCAAGCCAGCTTTGACTCTTGGCTAAGCTATCCTACGGAACCTCTTTAGTAAAATAGTTTTCGCACACGAGTCCACTACTCACCAACACAATACTCCACCGTGGATCCTCCCTCGTATCCTGCGAGAGGGCCATCCTCGGTACTCACACTTATCTTGAGTCTTTTAGTAGTATCCATTAACTTGTCTATGAACTGTATAGGCAACCAAGTAGTCCTTTACCGCGGACGCGGCTATTCGAATAGTTTTATACCCTGCAGGGGTGTACTTCGTCATACACGCTTTCACCGCTTACCACCGTCTACATGACATGTACTCGGCAACCTTCAAGCGGAAGCCCAGCGAGGGTGTCGGCCACGGCCTACCTAAACACCTAAGCCCCTAGTCCAGGTTTATCGCCTATCCAGGTTCCATCCGCAGGGAGTCCGGCCGAGGTTTCCACATACGGCCCCGAACGATGTGAACAGGGTTCCCGAGGCACCAAATGGGTGACTTGGTACACCGTGCCATGGTGTATCTACCGCAACATAGCCCACCCCTAGGGTCAGCGCTACGCACGGCCGCCAACACATATCCTACAAACACCAGAAACTAATTGCAACTCCTGGACAGAGTACTAGGGTGGCTAAGAAGCCGAGAGGGTCCATTTGTTTCGGGCCCAATGTACGGTAGTAACTACATCTTAAATCACACATACAGATCTCAGTTCTTATGGACGGCCTCAATGAAACAACTCACCATGTACTCCTACATGGCCTCTCATCGATACCTTTACCAAACATGTTCAACACATCCCACATATTACAGACACAAGCATTTCACTCTAGCCCATCACCCAGATGAACCAGACCTGACACAACTCTAAGCATAGCAGGCATAGCAAGGTAGGAATCACAAAACATGGCTCAATCAACTCCTACACATGCTAGTGGGTTTCATCTAGTTACTGTGGCAATGACAGGTCATGCAGAGGATAAGGGTTCAACTACCGTAGCACACAACAGTTTGAATCGTGTTGTCTTAATGCAGTAAACAAGAGCAGGAGCGAGAACATGGGTTGTATCAGAATGATCAATGGTTGCTTGCCTGATGGAGTGGTAACGGGATACTGCCCTTCAGTTGGATACTCGTGAATATCCTCGGAGGCAGAACCTACCACGAAGAACACAACCGAGCACAATCAACACATGACGATATGCAACAATATGATGCATGCTATGACATGGCAATATGAATGTGTTTTGGCCTAATGCAAGCTAAAACAAAAAGGGGTGAACTCATTTGAATCCAAGATTCAAATATTAGCTCATTAATTATTGCATTTATAGGGCATTTCCTTATTCTGCTTAAACAGTAGGGTAAACTTGTTTTGTCATGCATGAAACCCGTACAGATGGATAGATTGAATTTTTCTGATAATTTTTCATATATAATTCATCTCATTTGGAGTTATGGTTGAATTTCTATGAATTTTTGAAGTTTGAACTATTTTCTGGAATTTTCTGAATAAAAATAATTCCAGAAAAGCAATTACTGCATCAGCAATGCGTCAAGGTGACATCAGCAAGTCAAAGGCGCCAGCCAGGTCAAACCTGACTGGTGGGGCCCCCTGGTCAGTGTCTCTGTGCACTAACCATGCTTAGTTAGCCTAATTAACAGGCGAGGCCCACTAGTCAGTGACTATACTAATTAACTAATCTATTTAGTTAGCACTAATAGGGTAATTAGCCGGGCGGGGCCCGCATGTCAGTGAGAGAGGGGGGGGGGGAGTCAACCCACGTCAGCAGGTCAAACCTCCCCGGTCAGTGGGTCAAAGCCTGCCGGCGTTTAGCCGCCGGCGAGGCCAGACGCGATGGCGCGCTGCGGAAATCGCCCACGGGGCACCATTTGGTGCGCGGAGAGCAGCTACGGGTAGCTGGGGACAACCCGCGGCGTTTGGTGGTGGTGGTTGGGCTCGGGGTGGCCGGGAACGTCGCCGGCGACGAGCCTTGCGGTCGCCGGAGTCGGGCGAAAGTGAGCCCGAGGCTACGGGGCACGCCGAGGCACGTGGTGAGGTGCGTTGTGCCCCTAGGGATGCAGTGAAGATGATAGGCTAGGTGGCGTGGCCGGAGTTTGGCCGGAGACACGTCGGCGACGAGCTCCACGGTGGCGGGTGCGGGTGAGCTTCGTGTGCTCATTGTGGTGCACGAGAAGAGGAACGTAGAGGTTGGGGAGGTGCAGCAGCTCACAGCGATCACGAAGAGGTAGACGGCGTGGTCGGGGACGAGTCGATGCGGCGGCGACGTCGAAGGGGATCTCCGGCGAGGCTCAGTGAAGATGAGGTCGAAGAAGTCATTGCAGAGCGTGTGAGCACTCGGGGCTTGGCTGCTCGAAGGAGTTGACGACGGCGGAGAGGATGGACACGGTGGTGCATCACGGGGACGTCGGTGGACGGGGTTTTCACGGTGGCACGAGCTTTGCAGCGTCGGCCATGGCGGAGGGGAGCGAATGAGAGAGGCAGGGGGCAAGTGAGCGTGTCCAGGGGGTCGAGGCGGCGACGTGGAGCCGGTCCAGGGGGTCGAGGCGGCGAGGGGAGGAAGCAGGACGGCAGCCAGCTGCGTGGCGCGCACTAGTGCCGCCGTCGAGCACCTGCCTGCCTGCCTGGCCAAGCCAAGCTGCTCGCTGGCGCGGTGGCTGGGCTGGGCCGGCAGGAGGGCCTGTTGGGTGGCGCCAGGTAAGGTTCTTCTCCCTTTTTTTTGATTTTGTTTTCTTTTCTATTATTTTGTAGCTTTAGGGCTTTAATTAAAATACCTAGGCACTTCCTAAAATCCTGAAAATATTTGTGAGCCCTATTAGGATTATTCCTAACAGCAAACAATTACTTTCAGAATTATTTGAGCACTTGAATTATTTAATAGCATTTAAATGCCCAAATTCAAATATTTATGAATTAAATCAGTGACCTTCTGTTGACCTAGAAAAATGTGCACCTATTTTCCCAAAGGTTCTAACCCAAGGCAAAGAGGGTGAACATTTTAGAAGGGCATTTCAGGTTCATTGAATTTATTTTTAGTAAACCCTAGTTGATTTCAGGGGGGGTGCTGGGGGTTCTGTCTTCCCCATTTCAAGTTTCTGATGAAAGTAAACATGATGCACACTCTAATGCATGGTCTAGCTAGGGTGTGACAGGAAGGACGCATCGAAGGGTTGTTCCCTCGAGAAACAGTCAAAGCGGCAGCGTAAACGCCGCTCCAAATCCTGCCTCGATAGAAACAACGATCATATAGACCCAACGTTAGAGCAGGGTGAACCATCGCCCGACCACGGCAACACGGAGAATCAAACCGAACAACCCGACTCCGTCAAAGATAACAATCCGGACGACATCACACTGGACAGGCTCCCGGAGCAACAGAATGCCCATCAAAGGCTTGTTGCCACTGCGAGGAGTCTGAAAAAGCAGAAGCAAAGGCTCAGGACTGCACAAGACACACTCAGAATTAGATGGAGTGAAGTACTCAACACTGCAGCGAAGTATGACGGTAATCGCCACACCAAGAGCTACCCGAAGCGAAAGTTGCTACCTGAATTCGATGAGGAGGCCTTAGATCCCCTGCCATTAAAAAACAAAATGGCCATCCGGTCGGATAGACGACCCCATGACCAACATAGAGCGGCAAACGACGCCGCACATAAGCCAATACGCGATTTGCGTAAGGGCTCGCATCAAAAGGACGGCGCAACCAGATCCATCTACGAACCACACAAGCGTGCTCCAGTATGCAATGCAACACAACAAACATCTGAACACCACGGTACACCCAAATACAGGGGTGCCTCACACCCCCTATGTTTCACCGATGAGGTGCTGGACCACGGATTTCCAGAGGGATTAAAACCCGTAAACATAGAGGCGTACGACGGAACGACAGACCTTGGGGTCTGGATTGAGGACTACATCCTCCATATCCATATGGCTCAAGGAGATGATCTCCACACCATCAAGTACTTACCCCTCAAGCTCAAAGGGCCAGCTCGGCACTGGCTTAAAAGCCTCCCCGAAAGCTCCATTGGAAGCTGGGAAGAGCTCGAAAATGCTTTTTGGGTAAATTTTCAAGGGACTTATGCCCGACCGCCGGATGCAGACGATTTCAGTCATATAACTCAACATCCCGGAGAGTCAGCCCGAAAGCTTTGGAACAGGTTTCTTACTAAAAAGAACCAAATAGTCGACTGCTTGAACACCGAAGCCTTAGCAGCTTTCAAGCACAGCGTTCAAGACGAATGGCTTGCCAGACACCTCGGCCAAGAAAAGCCGAGAACAATGGCAGCATTAACAATCCTCATGACCCGCTTTTGCGCGGGCGAGGACAGCTGGTTAGCCCAATGCAGCACCAGCGACCCAAGTACATCCGAAGTCAGGGATGGAAACGGGAAATCATGACGCAGCAAAAACAAGCGCTGGAATAAAGAAATTAGCCTGAAGAGCACGACGGTAAATGCCGGATTCAGAAGCTCTTGGCCAGGTCAGCAGAAGCTACCCTCCAAAGGCAACATAGATGAACCGTCCAGCCTAAACTAGATTCTGGATAAAATATGCCAGATCCACAGCACCCCCGACAAGCCTGCAAATCATACCCATAGAGAATGTTGGGTTTTCAAGTAGTCCGGCAAGCTCAACGCCGAACATAAGGGGCATGATACACCAAGAGAAGACGAGGATGAGCCTCGCAAGCAAAGCACTAGGGAACAAAAGAAATTCCCACCAGAAGTCAAAACAGTAAACGTGTTACACGTGATAACGGGGAGAAACAAAGCGGCACTCCTAGAGACACATGCCTGAGGGCCTATCACCGCGGAGTTCTGCCACTTGTCATCCCAACCGATCACTTTTGACCATCGGGATTACTCGGCAAGTATCCGATGTGCAGGATGGGCTGCCTTGGTATTAGACCCAATAATCGACGGGTACCACTTCACACGAGTCCTGATGGACGGCGACAGCAGTTTAAACCTGATATATCAGGACACAGTCCGTAACATGGGGATACACCCAGCAAAAATTAGCCATAGCAATACTACCTTTAAAGGAGTAACGCCAGGCCCAGAAGCCCATTGCACGGGCTCCCTGCTACTAGAGGTTATATTCGGCTTTCCCGATAACTTCCGCAGCGAAAAGTTAACCTTCCACATCGCTCCATTCCAAAGTGGCTATCAAGCACTACTTAGACGCGAAGCTTTCGCTCACTTTAACGCAATACTGCATTACGCTTCTCTCATGCTTAAGATGCCCAGTCCACGCGACATCATCACAGTAAATGGAAATATTGAGCGCTCCTTGCGCGCGGAAGACCGTGCGGCTGCCCTGGCAGCCGCACACTAAGCGGCCTCATGTAACACCCCGAGACCGATGTGCCAGGTGTCTTCCCGTTATTCGCTGTTGTTGCCTTGTCATTGCTTGCGTGTCATGCATTGCATATCATGTCATCATGTGCATTTCATTTGCATACATGATCATCTCATGCATCCGAGCATTTTCCCCGTTGTCCGTTTTGCATTCCGGCGTTCCGTTCTCCTCCGGTGGTCATTTCTACCTTTCTTTCACGTGTGGGGATTAAACATTTCCGGATTGGACCTGAGACTTGCCAAGCGGCCTTGGTTTACTACCGGTAGACCACCTGTCAAGTTTCGTACCATTTGGACTTCGTTTGATGCTCCAACGGTTAACCGAGGGACCGAAAAGGCCTCGTGTGTGTTGCAGCCCAACACCCCTCCATTTTGGCCCCAAACCCACCAAAACCATCTCCATCATCTCGGTCGTTCGATCACGATCGCGTGGCCGAAAACCGCACCTCATTTGGAGCTTCCTAGCTCCCTCTACCTCTATAAATAGACCCCTTCATTTTCGTTTTCAGATCCTTTCCCCGAAACCCTAAAACTCATCCGTCGGTGCCGCCAGACATGTCCGTCTCGTCAGCGGACGCGTCCACCCCGACCGGCCACGTCGCCCGACCAATGGCGCGCCGCCATGTCACCGTCGCCACCGCCCTCGGCCTATCCCCTTGCGCCACATCAGCCCGCGCCGCGCCCTCTCTCTCCTCTCCGCCGCGCGGCCCAGATCCGGCCCGCGCGGGCCCGGTCGCCGCCGCCGCCGCCCGAGGCTCTCACCTCCGCGCGCCGCGCTCGATCCCCGCCGCCCCGTCGTCATCAACCAGTCGCCGCGCCGCCCGGCCGGAGCGCGCCACCGCCGCCATCCAACTCCGGCCATCACCGGCGACGGGCGCCGCACCGCTCATCCGACCCCGCTGGCCGCCTCCCGCGTTCCCAGGCCGCCGCCCCGCGCCGGGGTCCGGCCGGATCCGGCGAGATCCGGCCCGGATCCGCCATCTCTGGCGAGATCCCGCGACTTCCGGCCACCGTCGTCGCTGTCTCTCGTCGTTGCTCCGGCGAACTCCGTCCGCGCCTCGGATTCTGTGCTCAAACCCTAGATCTATTTTCGGAGAGGTATAAATTTCCACTAAGTCCCCGAAATTCCCAGATCCATATGCCTATGTTCGTCGCATCGTAACTTTGCATCCGTAGATCCGATTCATGCATATAGCATATCAAATTGTTCGTCTCAGAGAGTACATCATTTCATTACATTGCATCATTTTCATTTGAGTTCATATTGATGCCCGAAATGCTGTTAGAAGAGGGCTACTTGAGATAATTGTCAGATCTGCTACTCCATGTTAGACATTTGTCATTTTTGCAATGATTATTGTGTGCATGATATGCCCTGATGCTCTACATATGTTTTGTTAAGGGTTTTGTCATCTTTCTAGAGGTGCAACCCATGTATTTTTGTGATGTGTGTGGTGACTAGTGCAAGCTTGCAATGTGAGGCTCTTGGTAATTCTGTTTTCAGGGACTTAGCATTTCCACTAAGTCCTTGAGCTGTTTAGTTCATGATGCCATATGTTTCATGTTGTTTCCTAGTGATCCGTGCCTCTTATGAGGATGATCAGTAAGGATGTTTTGTTAATCTTGTAGTGATCTATCCATCCATGTCTTTGTTTGCTATTATGGAGCACCCTAGCTTGAGTCAATCAAGCTCTACTTTTGCTACTTTGTGAATCTGGGCAGATTGTCAACTTGTTTGCAATTTTGCCGATGTTGTTGTAGTTGATCCGTGCATGCTATGTTATTGTTCTTGCCATGTCTAGCTTGTATTTTGTGTATTCTTGATGGGTGTATGCTTAGCTTATCATGGCTTGCATCGTAGTGAGTGCATTGAGCTCGTAAACATGCCTACTTGATTTCTGTCTTCAGCATGCTCCAGTTTTCACCAAGTCTGAAAACTGATTATGTTTTTGCCATGTTCACATGCTTGCAATTGTATTTTGTGATCCCTTTTGGCTCAAGGTCACTAAGGGACTTTTGTTAAGCTCTTTGAGTAGCTCCATGCCATGCTTTACTTTGTCATGTTCAGATCCTATAGCATATAGTTTTGTTGCTCCGAAGAGTGCTATCTGATCTGAAATTCCAGACAAGTGTTAATTTCACTAAGTCTGAGATCTGTTTACCATATGCATTTTTGCCATGCTTGTTTGAACATGTTAATGGATGAATTGGCCGTAGCTCAGTGCTAGACTTTTGTTAAGCATCTTGAATGCATCCCTGCCATGTATTGTGTTGCCATGTTTGGGTGCTGTAGCATGTTCATCTCATTGCATTTAGTTGGCTACTTGCTGCAAATCACAGACCGGTGTCATATTTGAATCGCTTGCCATTTCCAAACCGTAACTCCGATTCCGGTGATCTTTATATCGTTTTCAAGCAATTTCATCTCATCTTTCTAGTGGCACACTTGATTTTAAAAGTTGAGGCCAGGTTCATGCATTCCTTGTCAAATCATGCATATGCATCGCATACCGCATCTCGCATATCGTATCATGTTCATGTGTTGGTTGTTTACTATGTTGTGTGCTTCTTTTCCGGTGTTTGCTTCTTCGGGTTGGTTCCGATATCGTTGCGTTTGTGAGGATCCGTTCGACTACGTCCGTTTGTCTTCTGCATGGACTCGTTCTTCTTCCTTGCGGGATTTTAGGCAAGATGATCATACCCTTGAAATCACTACTATCTTTGCTTTGCTAGATGCTTGCTCTTTTGCTATGCCTATGCTGCGATACCTACCACTTGCTTATCATGGCTCCCATATTGTTAAACCAAGCCTCTAACCCACCTTGTCCTAGCTAACCATTGTTTGGCTATGTTACCGCTTTGCTCAGCCCCTCTTATAGCGTTGTTAGTTGCAGGTGAAGATTGAAGTTTGTTCCTTGTTGGAACATGGAGATGTTGTTCCTTGTTGGAACATGTTTACTTGTTGGGATATCACAATATCTCTTATTTAATTAATGCATCTATATACTTGGTAAAGGGTGGAAGGCTCGGCCTTATGCCTAGTGTTTTGTTCCACTCTTGCCGCCCTAGTTTCCGTCATATCGGTGTTATGTTCCTGGATTTTGCGTTCCTTACGCGGTTGGGTTATAATGGGAACCCCTTGACAGTTCGCTATGAATAAAACTCCTCCAGCAAGGCCCAACCTTGGTTTTACCATTCGCCACCTAGCCTTTTTCCCTTGGGAGTCGCGCATCCCGAGGGTCATCTTTATTTTAACCCCCCGGGCCAATGCTTGTCTAAGTGTTGGTCCAAACTAGAGCCACTTGCGGCGCCACCTCGGGGAAACTTGAGGGCTGGTTTTAGCTATACGTAGTGTTCATCCGGTGTTGCCCTGAGAACGAGATATGTGCAGCTCCTATCAGGATGTCGGCGCATCGGGCGGTCTTGCTGGACTTGTTTTACCATTGTCGAGGATGTCTTGGAGTACCGGGATACCGAGTCTGATCGGAATGTCTCGGGAGGAGGTCTATTCCTTCGTTGACCGTGAGAGCTTGTGATGGGCTAAGTTGGGACACCCCTGCAGGGATTTGAACTTTCGAAAGTCGTGCCCGCGGTTATGGGCAGATGGGAATTTGTTAACGCCCGGTTGTAGAAAACCTGAAGTTGACCTTAATTAAAATGAATCAACCGCGTGTGTAACCGTGATGGTCTCTTTCCGGCGGAGTCCGGGAAGTGAACACGGTTGTTGGAGTTATGCTTGCCGTAGGTTGTTTTAGGATCACTTCTTGATCATACTTTTATCGACCGTGCTTTGCCTTCTCTTCTCGCTCTCATTTGTGTATGTTAGCCACCATACATGCTAGTCGCTTGCTGCAGCTCCACCTCATACCTTTTACCTTACCCATAAGCTTAAATAGTCTTGATCGTGAGGGTGTGAGATTGCTGAGTCCCCGTGACTCACAGATACTTCCAAAACCAGCTTGCAGGTGCCGATGAGTCCGTGCAGATGACGCAACCAAGCACAAGGAGGAGCTCGATGAAGATCTTGTCCTTTGTGTTGATCCGTTTCCAGTTGATCAGTAGTGGAGCCCAGTTGGGGTCGATCGGGGATCTGTGTAGCATTTGGGGTAGTCTTCTTTTATTTTGGCTCCGTAGTCGGGCCCTGATTGTATCTGGCTGATGTAATGCTTTATTCATGTAATTGTGTGAAGTGGCGATTGTAAGCCAACTATGTATCTCTTTCCCTTATGTATTACATGGGTTGTGTGAAGATTACCTCACTTGCGACATTGCTTTCAATGCGGTTATGCCTCTAAGTCATGCTTCGACACGTGGGAGATATAGCCGCATCTAGGGCATTACACCTCACCATCTAAAGCATCTGACATGTCATTAAGACGACATACTCGGCTGGACGAGTCCGGTGCAGCTATATGTAATCGATACATGTTTGATGGCCATACCCCTATTACAATAAAAGGGACTCAACGCACGCAAACAAGTGGCAATTATCAACTTTACTCATCTTGAACTATACATGGTTTCTTTAGTATAACCTACCTTTTTGCACGATAACTTTTCAACTAAGTTCCTCTATTTTACAGATGACCATCGTGCTACACCCGTCCAGGATACGGCACAATGGAGACACAGGTGCAGACATGCAGCAGGGACCCGTTCCGAGGATTCTTTTTAGATTAAGACCCTGTGTAAACCTTTTTTACTTTCTCTTCTTGATACACATCCCTTGGATTCTCAGTACAATTGAGAAGGATGTTGACGTCTTGGCATGTGGCCACGTCAGAATGATGCACGTACCTGGACACCAGGGGCTTATTACAAAGGGCACTGTTTAGGCCCGGTTTACACCATAAAGACCGAATACCTTAGGGAGTGTTCGGCGTCGCGAGTTTGGCCTTATATGCATCAGCTCCGAATCATGTCTTTGGTCAAATGTTGGGTTTGCCCGGCTCCTGTGTTTTGCTGCCTTACGTTCCGCTCTATGGGCTAAGACGGCACTAGGAGAACTACTGCGATTGTGCCCTGGTTCATCCGGACGAGCACCTCAGTAGAGAAAGCCGAAAACTGACTGTCATGATATAGCGTGAGACTGGTCAACCACTCGATGACCTACCGGAATCTTCGGGACTCCTCCGCCTTAACGAAGGGATGTTTCCCGGCCAGGCATGTACGCACCCCGGATTCGGATGAGTGCGGAGCCACCAGGGGCTATATAGTAGCCCCACTGTCAAACTCGTCTGGCTAAGTGAAAGTGTTAAAGCATTATAGTCCGGTTGCCTAGTTTTCTGCGCTATCACCTCCTTAATGGACCAAGACGTTGGATCAAGTGTGAACATGCATCTTCTGCGAACACCCCCGCATTATATGCGTGGGGGCTGAAGCCAACGACTGCAATCTTTCAGGTTATATACATATATACATAAACGGCCGCACAGGAGGCATCATAGTACTTTCGGGCAAAAGTATAAATACATCCTTGATAAACTTAATAAAACATTGTTTTTAACAAAGGGAATACATGTCACTCAAACATAATATTCTTGGAGCACTGGGCCTCTATCAAACGAGCGCCTTCAAGAACTTCTTCAAAATAGTGCTTGGCAGCCACTCGGCCTATGGCCGAACCCTGTGCCGCAACAGTGGTGGCATCCATCTCCGCCCAATATGTTTTGACACGGGCAAGGGCCATCCGCGAGCCTTCTATGCATGCCGACCTCTTCATCGCATTAATGCGCAGCACTGCACCAAGGAACTGCTGCACCAAACTAAAATAGTTGATCGGCTTTGGCCTTTCCGGCCACAGGTGATCCACAACAGACCTCATGGCGAGTCCGGACAATCTATTCAGCTTGGCCCATTCGGCAAGCTGATCAGTCAGTGGAAGCGGACGCTCTGGAACGTTAAATTGCGACCAGAATAGCTTGTCCACTTCACGATCTGTTTGATCTCGGAAGTATTCGGCCGCATCGACAGCACTCGCCGCCAAGTCCAGATATGCGTCTGCCGAACTCCACAGCCGATCCAGAGGGGCATACCGGGGATCTCCAAACTTCCTCCGCAGCATAAAGGGCTTCCCAGCCACAATATCCCCGGCTTCATGTAGTTCCTCCTTCTTCGCTCTCATTGCAGAGCGGGTGTCTTTGGTCGCCATCGTGGCCTTTTCCAGGTCCGTCGCCTTCGCCCGGTTTTCTTCTTCCAGAAGCTGGCAGCAGTCGGCTGTATCTTTTAACTTTACGGCCATCTTGGCCATTTTCTCTTTGCTCTTGCAATGCACGGCCTTTTCGGCTCTTAACTCTTCGGCCACCTTTAAAGCGGCCGCATTACTACTCCTTGCTTGCTCCTTGGCTCGGGCAAGCTCCGCCCGAAGGGTCTCCACGATGGCAGCTCCATCTGCAGTCACAACATATTAAAGATATTGGCATCATGCTGATCTTATTATGTGACGATCACCAGAAAAATCACTCACCCTATGCCTCGTCAAGCCGCTTGTTGACAAGCACGATGTCGGCATCTGCCGCATCCAGTTGCCGCTTTAGTCCGGCAAAGCCATCAGTCCGACTAGCCACCGGAGCTTCAACCACCTACACACAAAGGCGGTCTGGCTATTACCTGGGACTACGATCCTCTGTTTGCAGCCGTTCTTGATGACAACCAGAGTCTCAAGGGCTACTATCTACACAGGACACACCTAAATATGTGCGGTACTATAAAAAATGTACATCATTTCACGTACCTCAAGACCCGCCAGTAGACTCATAAAGGCTTCATGCAACCCACTTTCGGCGGACGAAATCCTTTCAATCACCGTACTCATCAATGTACGGTGCTCTTTTGAGATAGTCGCTCGATCTAGCAGATCCTTCAGTATGTCCGACCGCATACCAGATGGTGCTGGACTCTTTCGATTGCTCTCTTCAAGTGCCGGATACTGGGGACTTCGGGTGGCCATAGGATTACCTTCTGGCCTTGCTGGATTAGGAGAAACCCTCCGCGACGACACTTCAAGGTCGCCCGCTTCTTGAGCTGGGGAGTCCGGGGGAGGCGTTTCGCTCTCCATCATCTCCAGAAGAAGATCCCCTGAAGACAAGCTCTGCTGAGAAGGGCTAAGATCTGAAATGCAAGATAAATGCTTCGGTTATTTTCCTCAAAAGTAAGGTAGGATGTTTTCACTATTAAGTACTTTTTGATTACTTACAGCTCGTTAGAGGGCTGATCCCCGCGCGGACATTGTGCGGCAAGAGCACCCTCTGAAGGAGGACCCTCTGGTGGAGATTTCTTCTCCCATTTGGAAACCTTGGTTTCCGGATATTCATAGGTAGTCGTCTTCCTTCCCCGGGGCGAGAGAATGTCAGATTCTTCCCCTTCGTTATCCTCCCTCATGGAGGCGCTCATTCCCTCGGTTGGAATAGGTAGCGGTGGAGGCCCGCTTTTGCCCTCTTTATTCCCCCCCCCTTCATCTTCCTTTGAGGGCACCAGGCAAGGCGCTGGCTCGAGCATCTTTTCCAGCACCGGATTATCCAAGCCTTCAGGAAGGGGGGCCGAACACCGGATCATCTTCGCCTTTGTTATCCAGTCCTGGTCAAAGAGCGATTCTTCAGAATGATGTCATGATAAATAAAAGGACAGTGTGTTCGGCCATGGGATTACTTACTTGGGTCGCGGTGCGGTTGCTGCTCAGGCCCACGTCCTCGGTAGTGTCCGGACACTCTATTTGGGGTTCGAAGAATGATTTGTACATCTCCTCATGCGTTAGGCCAAGGAAATTCTGAATAGTGCGCGGTCCTTCCGGGTTGAATTCCCACATGCGGAGAGGCCGACGTTTGCAAGGCTGGACTCGACGAACTAGCATAACTTGCATTATCATAACCAGACTGAAATGTCCCTCGAAGAGATCTAGGATGCGGCTCTCTAGTATGGGCACGTCCTTGGCTGGACCCCAGCTCAGCCCCCTGCTAATCCATGACATCAATTGTGGTGGAGGGCCCGAGCGGAAAGTGGGGGCAGCTACCCACTTGGCACTTCAGGGAGCTGTGACGTAAAACCACTCCCGTTGCCACAATCCGGACACCTCTGGAAAGGAACCCTTCGACCATGGAGCATTAGCAATTTTGCTTATTAGAGCACCTCCGCACGGTGCGTGCTGCCCCTCGACCATCTTCGGCTTCACATCAAAGGTCTTGAGCTGCAGGCCGAAGTGAGGGGTAATGCGGAGGAAGGCCTCACAAATGACAATAAATGACGAGATGTGAAGGAGGGAATCCGGGGCTAGGTCGTGAAAATCCAGCCCGTAGTAGAACATAAGACCCCTAACAAAGGGATCCAGAGCGAGGCCTAGTCCTCGGAGGAAGTGGGAGACGAACACAACGCTCTCGTTGGGTTCGGGAGTAGGGATGACCTGCCCTCGGGCGGGCAGCCTATGCGAAATTTCGGCGGTCAGGTATCTGGCCTTCCTCAACTTCTTGATGTCCTCCTCTGTGACGGAGGAAGGCATCCACCGGCCCTGAAGGCTAGATCCGGACATGATTGAATGTCCAAAGCACCTGACCTGCGGGGAGGATTTGATTGAGCACGAGAGGGAAAAAAGTAAAAGCCTTGTCCCTTTATAAAGAGGGTGAATATCAAGCGTCCTCCTCGTGGCCGTTTGGGACTTGCCTAAGATTTAGGAGTCCTAGGCATGGTTGGGTTACCCATGTTCGTATTGATGAGAATCCCGTAATAAGGGGAACATGATCTCTGCTTTGACAAGACGTGTCAAGAAACCGCCTCGCATTATGTGCGGGGCTGGTTAAAGAAAAACGGTTCAAATAATTGCCAGGCCATGGCATGATGTCATGCTGCCAAAACGTGTCAGCAGATTAGATTTGTGGAAATATTATTCTCTCTACGGTGGTATGTGGAACTTATTTTGCAGGGTCAGACACTATCCTTGTGTTCAAACTCTTCTATGGTGTATTCGTAGGAGGAACACGCCTTGCAATGCCGAAGACAACACTCCGCGCCGGACTCATCGTCATTAAGCCTGGTTCAGGGGCTACTGAGGGAGTCCTGGATTAGGGGGTCTCCAGACAGCCAGACTATATCCTTTGGCCGGACTGTTGGACTATGAAGACACAAGATTGAAGACTTCGTCCCATGTCCGGATGGGACTCTACTTGGCGTGGGAGGCAAGCTAGGCAATACGGATATGTATATCTCCTCCTTTGTAACCGACCTTGTGTAACCCTAGCCCCCTCAGGTGTCTATATAAACCGGAGGGTTTTAGTCCGTAGGACAACATACAATCATACCATAGGCTAACTTCTAGGGTTTAGCCTCTCCGATCTCGTGGTAGATCAACTCTTGTACTACTCATATTATCAACAATAAATCAAGCAGGACGTAGGGGTTTACCTCCATTAAGAGGGCCCGAACCTGGGTAAAACATCGTGTCCCCTGCCTCCTGTTACCATCCGCCTTAGACGCACAGTTCGGGACCCCCTACCCGAGATCCGCCGGTTTTGACACCGACAACGCGCCTGACCCCCTGGGGCACGCCCCCTTCCTCGTGGCCCCCTTGGGCATCGTCTCACGTTGTTCTTCCCCAAAATCACATATATTCCAAAAAAAATCTCTGTCAGTTTTTATCCCGTTTGGACTCCGTTTGATATGGATTTTCTGCGAAACAAAAAAACATGCAACAAACAAGAACTGGCACTGGGCACTGGATCAATATGTTACTCCCAAAAATAGTATAAAAATTTGCCGAAATTATATGAAAGTTGTATAATATTGGCATGGAACAATCAAAAATTATAGATACGACGGAGACGTATCAATCTTCTATTAGGGGTATGTTATATTGTGCAATGTGGTGCTCAGTTAACATTTGGTTCATATGTTGTGGTGTTTAGTTAACTGTTTGGTTCAATTCTGCAATGCGATGTTAAATTGTTGTTGGTGCATTCTGTTATTGTATACCATCCGATAAATAAATCGAATTTGGATGTACTAAATACATGAGAAACAAATACATTTGCTATATTTCCAAGTTGTTAAGCATGCTTGGTTTGTTTAACTCTCTAATCTTCTATTAGGAGTATGTTATATTGTGCAATGTGGTGCTCAGTTAATGTTTGGTTCATTTGTTGTGGTGTTTAGTTAACTACTTGGTTCAATTCTACAATGTGATGTTCAATTGTTGTGGGTGCATTCTGTTATTGTATGCCATGTGAGAAATAAATCGAATTTGGTTGTACTAAATACATGATAAACAAATACAATTCCTATATTTCCAAGTTGTTAAGCATGCTTGGTTTGGTTAACCATCTGATCTTCTATTAGGAGTATGTTATATTGTGCAATGTGGTGCTTAGTTAACGTTTGGTTCATTTGTTGTGGTGTTTAGTTAACTACTTGGTTCAATTCTGCAATACGATGTTCAGTTGTTGTGGGTGCATTCTGTTATTGTATACCATGTGAGAAATAAATCAAATTTGGCTGTACTAAATACATGAGAAACAAATACAATTGTTACATTTCCAAGTTGTTAAGCATGCTTGGTTTGGTTAATTGTCTGATCCTCTATTAGGAGTATGTTATATTGTGCAATGTGGTGCTCAGTTAACATTTGGTTCATTTGTTGTGGTGTTTAGTTAACTGTACATGCATGGTCCGTTGTCTAATAGTACATTATTGTGCAATTAAAGGAACCATTCTAATATTTAGGTTTTTAATAATTTGGTCTTGCACATGTAGGTCCTGCTGTCAGAGGTTTTGACCCACTGTTCGGCCCTTTTTGCATATGGGGAAATGAGTTGTCCATGAATATCAATCAAGTCAAGAAACTCAGAAAGACTGTTAGGATAAAGAAATCAGTGACAAAAAACAACAAGATCTTTGTTTGCACAATGAAGAAGACATAAATTCACTACAAGATGGTACTAACTATTATACCTTGCCTTTTTATTCCTTTGTCCCATTTCCAATATAGAGAAGATATTTATGCACATCCTTGTTTTTAGGCCTTTCCAAAGCAGTTCACTCATGATTACCTCTCAAACCACCTCTATGGTCAGGAGGCGAGGAAGGTTTTAATACAACACCCATGGTTCAATATTGAAGTGTTTCTGAAGAGGACGAAGGATGGACGGTCCATCATCCATAGGCACTGGCCTAAAATTGCAAACACCTTCAACATGAATGAAGGATCGATATTCACCTTCTGCTTCAGCAGTTTTCTAAATGAGATGCGTCTGTCTATATACCGTCTATGATGTTAATTTTGAAAGGTTCTACATGTTGCATGTGAAACTTGGTGTTGGTGCAGTTGTGTAATGGGGTAGCTGAGTGCTGAAGCTATATCATGTTGTACTCTGATGTATTTCAATTATGAAATCATGCTTCCTTAATATGGAAATGGAATATATTATGTGCTTAATATGAATGTCAATTAGATTAATAAATGGATTATTATTAATAGGGCAATTAGCCTGCTAATGGCGAATTAGCCTGCTTATTGGGTTTTGCTATTCCAAACGGTTATTGAGAAAATACCGTGGGTAATGACCTCAGGCACCGCACATAGTTTCAAGGAATAAACCATGTTGGATCAATGAACAATCACAGACGACCTTCTCTTGAAAACTGTTTGCGTTAGGCCATCTTGCACAAACGTTTACCACATAAAAACTGTGTGTGATGGCAGCCTTTGCCACACAGTTTCTTCTACGTACCGTGTGTGATGCATTCAATAACGCAAATAATAAAATTGTTAATATCGTGTGCAATGGCAACGCTATCACAAACGATTTAATGGGGAAATTGTTTGTGATCTACCTGTGAATGGAAACATTTTCCTTTGAGCGACTGTGTAGGATGTACATATGAACGGAAACGTTTAGCGGGGACTGACTGTGTGGGATGTAGTTGCGACTAGAAACACTTTCGCCTGTATATTTGTTTTTAGCTCTATTGTATGTATTACCGTATTTTTGCACTCGTCGGTCATACACAACCTCATTTTGCCGAGTGTGTGTGCCAGGAGGGCATATCCCTGACGGTTTCTGGGTCATGTGGGATGGACCCCTTATCGCCATCACTCACTAGGCGACGGTTCCAAATGCCGTCACAGAAATGGGTTAAAATCCGTTTGTATAGCACCGACGCGTACCAGTGTTAGTGTACTTGTGTGCGATTTAATTCCATGTGCAGTAAATTGGAAGGAATTTTCAAACATATTGGTCTAACGGCTATGACACAATTAAGCATGGAGTGCCATGGCATTTAAATTCCAAAAAAAATAAAAAAATCAGAAACACATGAAACCTTGGTTGATGTAATGTCATGCCACCAAGATGATGTGATAAAAAAAGTGGCCTGTTTGACGAAAGTTTGGACACACACCTCTCACACACCGGAGTAACTCACTAGAAGGCTCGTGGTTCTGAGAGGCAACAATGCATGTTTGATGACGAATGGGAGATAGCTTCCTCTTACGGCCTTCAAATTTTTTCTACGTGTAACGTGTACTAATACAACTGTCATGTGAAAATTTGGAAAAATTTCAGGGGTCATTTTACCTTTTGAAGACATTTAAGTGATTTTCTAGCCATTTAATGACTGTAATTCAAATTTGAACTACATCTACATGCAACGGCTAACCATAACGGTTTGAAAAATCATATTTGTGTTCTTGTGTGCGAGTTAATTCCATGTGCAGGAAATTAGAAGGAATTTTCAAACATATTGGTCTCACGACATGGGCACATGCATATGTATGCATGGAGTGCCATGGCATTTTAATTCCAAAAAATAAAAAATGATCAGAAAAACATGAAACCTTGCTTGATGTAATGTCATGCCACCAAGATGATGTGGTAAAAAAATGGCATGTTTGACGAAAGTTTGGACACACACCCCTCACAAACCGGAGCAACTCACTAGAAGGCTCGTGGTTCTGAGAGGCAACAATGCATGTTTGATGACGAACGGGAGATAGCTTCCTCTTACAGCCTTCAAATTTTTTCTAAGTGTAACGTGTACTAATACAACTGTCATGTGAAAATTTGGAAAAATTTCAGGGGTCATTTTACCTTTTGAAGACATTTAAGTGATTTTCTAGCCATTTAATGACCGTAATTCAAATTTGAACTACATCTACATGCAACGGCTAACCGTAACAGTTTGAAAAATCATATTTGTGTACTTGTGTGCGAGTTAATTCCATGTGCAGGAAATTAGAAGGAATTTTCAAACATATTGGTCTCACGACATGGGCACATGCATATGTATGCATGGAGTGCCATGGCATTTTAATTCCAAAAAATAAAAAAAATTATCAGAAAAACATGAAACCTTGCTTGATGTAATGTCATGCCACCAAGATGATGTGGTAAAAAATGGCATGTTTGACGAAAGTTTGGACACACACCCCTCACAAACCGGAGCAACTCACTAAAAGGCTAGTGGTTCTCAGAGGGAACAATGAATGTTTGATGACAAACGGGACATAGCGTCCCCTTACGGCCTTCAATTGTTTTCTACAATTAACATGCACTAATACAACTGTCATGTGAAAATTTGGAAAATTGCAGGGGTCATTCGACCTTTTAAAGACATTTAAGTGATTCTCTAGCCATTTATTAACCATAATTCAAATTTTAACTACATCTACATGGAACGGCTAACCACAACGATTTGAAAAATCATATTTGCGGATTTGTGTGCGAGTTAATTCCATGTGGAGTAAATTCGAAAGAATTTACAAACATATTGGTCTCATGGCATGGACATATGTACATGCATGGAGTGCCATGGCATTTAAATTCCAAAAAATTAAAAAATGATCAGAAAAACATGAAACCTTGCTTGATGTAATGTCATGCCACCAAGATGATGTGGTAAAAAATTGGCCTGCTTGACGAAAGTTTGGACACACACCCCTCACAAACCGGAGCAACTCACTAGAAGGCTAGTGGTTCTGAGAGGGAACAATGCATGTTTGATGACGAACGGGAGATAGCTTCCCCTTACAGCCTTCAAATTTTTTCTACGTTTAACATGCACTAATACAACTGTCATGTGAAAATTTAGAAAATTTCAGGGGTCATTTGACCTTTTAAGGACATTTAAGTGATTTTCTAGCCATTTAATGACCGTAATTCAAATTTAAACTACATCTACATGCAATGGATAACCATAATGGTTTGAAAAATCACATTTTTGTGTACTTGTGTGCGAGTTAAAAAAATCTCCAGACGATGTAAATATCTGGTGTTCAAAAAACAAAATGTAAAGATCTGGCAAGACAACCGGCCCCCACACGGTTGGCAATCTATTTCGTGCCTCGAGGTTTGGAAGGTGAATGACGGGGGTTATTAATCAGCCATGGTTTTGTATTGGAAACCGTCAGCTATTATGTTCACACACAGATTCTAATGCGGGAATCGTGTGTAATTCAAGCTACAGTACTTGTAAATTCTGGCGACCGGCGTGTGTACTGTTCCCATCGATCTAGATTCCGACCACCAATAAATACTACCTTGCTCATGTCGTCCCGCCTGCATTCTCATCTACATCCTCCCCTTGCTCGCCTTCTCTCTCTCTCTCTCAAAGCTCTGCCATGGCGCCTCCGATCTACCACGCGCCGACGAGGAGTCACCGCCCCCGAGGACGCTCATTTGAAGAGCAGCGACAAGGAGGACCCCTACGCGCCGTCGGAGGAGGTTGCGCCGGACCCCCCAACTTTGGATTAGTTTTGGGCCAGTACAATCTTTGTCTGTGGAAGTCACTGCCGCCGGCTGAGAAAGCCGGGCAAGTGGCATTCAAGAAGGAGATGGAAGAGGAGGAAGCCAGGCACCAGGTGGCCCGTGAAGCCCGTGATGCTGCCTGGGAAAATGAGAAGGTGGAGCTTTGGGGGTAGGCGCGTCGTCGTGCGGAGGAGGTGTATGAAGACGGGTACTCCGCGAGGAAGGTCAAAGGCGCTAGGCACCTCATCGCTGCATGGAGGTGGGCCGATAAGCTCCCGCATTCCATCGCCGAGGAGCTCTGGTGGGTGCCCAACAAATTGGCAAGATCGTCCGCGCTCGTCTGCTAGCAAGAGGCAGATCGGTACGTCAAGCGCTGCGAGGCGGAGGAGGCGGAGTACTGCCTCCATGCTGGGAAGACGCCGCGCATCAGGAGGGATTATTAGTTTTAGTATTGTCCGTTTTCAATTTTATGCATTGTACCTAGTAGTTAAGTATCATCACGTATATGTGATGATATTATATATATTCTGTGATGAACTAATGCACAATTAATATATATATTATAAATTCCATTTTCTATCTATTTTTGTATACTAATTTGAATCTATCCGTTATCATCCACATATATAGAATGGAAAGTGTATATACACACATTGAAACATAACATATAAGAACGGAAAACAGAGTACACACATTGAAATAGAGCAATTAACAGAGCAATACTATGATTGCTATTAATACATAGCTATCCACATCGAAATGACTCCACAAAATAAAATGCATCCATGAGATAATGACCAGCAGCCCTTGCCTACAGTAGCTCTTGGCTCTGCCTGAACTCGTGCAGGCGTTTGTCCAAGTGATCGACACACTCGTGGTACATCTGGAGCGCGATCTCGAGATCCAAGTTGGCTATTTCATCGGAGGTCACCAGCTCGAGGATGTGACGGCCATGTTCCTCTACTATGCCCAGGTGGACACCTGGGCCAAGGAGGCGGTCGAGCCTACCGACCGGCGCATTGGCATCAAGCGGGCCGCAGACAAGGCGAACAGCGCAACCTATGCGAACGGTGCGGCGGGCGTCCGGTGCAAGTACGACATGGCTGGCCTCTGGTACAAGTACGGCGCAGAGGGCCTCTGCCCACTCCTGGCGAGGAATGAAGGTACTGACGGGACGTGTACCCAGCTGCGACGCCATGTCGACAGCAGGCAAGCGCCGATGGATCCGCTCTTGTTGTGCGTCGCGCCGCGCCTCTCGCTCTGCGGCGCTCCAATGGTCTTGCCGTGCGGTAAGCCGCACCCTATCAGCATGGACACGCCTAGCTTGTTATGCGGCACGCCATCGATCATGTTGTGCGGTGAGCTGCAGCCTCTCGGTGCTGACATGCCTATCTTGATCCGCGGTGCTCAAGCGTAATGCGCCAAGGGTCTGCTCAACCCCGGTGATGACACGCATCACGGCATCGTCCATTGCGTTGTTGGGGAGCGCCTCGGCCTCGACGGGCCGTGGCACCTTCTCGTTTTCCTCATCGACGAGGTTGATGGCAGAGGTGGCGCTTTGGTGGGTTGGCATGCTTGGGGAAAGGTGGATGTGCTACAGGCTGCGCTTGTTGCCTCTGTGCATCGCGCGCCGCCTAGGTTTATGCGCAATATCGCTAGGTGGCCAAAAACAGGTGAGGAAATGGCAGGAAACAGTGGCGTGTTCATAAAATGCCATCAATTAATGGAAACTTAGCATATAAGGAACATTGAGCTAGCACAAGAAGTAGATGATGATCATATGAACACGGACCATACTACGGAACCCGTCGGTGATGAATTCATCAATCGCAAATAGTTGTATACTAGCAAGCGTTTGCCCACAACACACACGGCTTATTCTATCACAAACAGGTCGGATGGATCAACTGTATGCCACGTATCGCACATAGTCAAAAAGTAATGCGGTAGACCTTCTTTAACATGTGTTGAGAAAAACAAAAAAATTCAAAACAAGGACCTTGAGGTTAATTCCACCCCACAACACACACGGCTTATTCCATCACAAATAGGTCGGATGGATCAATTGTATGCCATGTATCGCACATTGTCAAAAAGTAGTGCGGTAGACCTTATTTAACATGTGTTAAGAGATGGGTGACTGGATGGGAAGTTGTCAAAATTTCAAACCCCACTGATGGGGTCCCATCAGTGGGTTTTGAAATTTTGACAACTTCCCATCCGGTCACCCATCTCGTGGCCACTCCAGCCTGAGCACAGTTAACTTGAGATTTCTCTTAGAGGAGCTATTGGTGGAACAGCTAGTCCTTGCTGATATAGGATGCCTCTTCACATCCTCATGGCTTACCCGGATGACCCCCGGTCACCCAATGGCCAATAGATGTTGTGTAGACAAAGCATATCACATACGTCTTATTAGAAGCAATCGTCTGTGTTATTATATATTGGTCTTCGCACACATTTCTGTTTACAGATCTGTTTGCCGCTTATCGCACACATCCTGTTAACTTGAATCATTTCTGTTCTCTTGGCTCAAAGCAAACAGTTCATCCAAGTGAACTGTATGACGTATATCATACACACCTTGATCTGGCTGACCGTTTCTTTTGTGTTGCCTAATCACAATAGTTCATCCGAGTGAACCGTATGCTGTATATCACACACACCTTCATCTGGCTGCTCGTTTATGTTCTGCTTCCTCATCGCAAATAGCTCATTGAACTTAACCATATGCCCTTCATCGCACACACAACTAAAATCTGAACCGTGTTTGATGCATCCATCATCGCAAATGTTTTGCACCTTTTTTGACGGGTTTTTTACATCACCGTTTGCAATTATTGCATCGCACACAGTTTCGTCAAAGGGTCTCTCATCGTAGTGGCGCGTTAGCAGCATCTTGCAGTAGTGACATGAGGAAAGCAATAGCAATAAAATTGAACAATCAGCATGCTAAGCTAACAGATGGGTCTTGTCCATCACATCCTTCTCCTAATGATGTGATCCCATTCATCAAATGACAACACATGTCTATGGTTAGGAAACTTAACCATCTTTAATTAACGAGTCAGTCTAGTAGAGGCTTACTAGGGACACGATGTTTTGTCTATGTATCCACACATGTATCAAGTTTCCGGTTAATACAATTCTAGCATGAATAATAAGCATTTATCATGATATAAGGAAATATAAAATAACAACTTTATTATTGCCTCTAGGGCATATTTCCTTCAGTCTCCCACTTGCACTAGAGTCAATAATCTATATTACATTGTAATGATTCTAGAACCCATGGAGTCTTGGTGATGATCATGTTTTGCTCATGGAAGAGGCATAGTCAACGGGTCTGCAACATTCAGATCCGTGTGTATTTTGCAAATTTCTATGTCTCCCTCCTTGACTTGATCTTGGATGGAGTTGAAGCGTCTCTTGATGTTTTTGGTTCTTTTGTGAAATCTGGATTCCTTTGCCAAGGCAATTGCTCAGGTATTATCACAAAAGATTTTCATTGGACCTGATGCACTAGGTATTACACCTAGATCGGATATGAACTCCATCTAGACTCCTTCATTTGCTGCTTCCGAAGCAGCTATGTACTCTGCTTCACAAGTAGATCCTGCCACGATGCTTTGCTTGGAACTGCACCAACTGACAGCTCCACCATTCAATATAAATACGTATCTGGTTTGTGACTTAGAGTCATTCGGATCAGTGTCAAAGCTAGCATCAACGTAACCATTTACGTCGAGCTCTTTGTCACCTCTATAAACGAGAAACATATCCTTAGTCCTTTTAAGGTACTTCAGGATGTTCTTGACCGATGTCCAGTGATCCACTCCTGGATTACTTTGGTACCTTCCTACTAAACTTATAGCAAGGCACACATCAGGTCTGGTACACAGCATAGCATACATGCTAGAACCTATGGCTGAGGCATAGCGAATGACTTTCATTTTCTCTCTATTCTACATAGGTCGGGCATTGAGTCTGACTCAACTTCACACGTTGTAACACAGGCAAGAACCCTTTCTTTGACTAATCCATTTTGAACTTCTTCAAAACTTTATCAAGGAATGTGCATTGTGAAAGTCCAATTAAGCGTCTTGATCTATCTCTATAGATCTTGATGCCCAATATATAAGCAGCTTCACCAAGGTCTTTCATTGAAAAACTCTTATTCAAGTGTCCTTTTATGCTATCCAAAAATTCTATATCATTTCCAATCAACAATATGTCATTCACATATAATATTAGAAATGCTACAGAGCTCCCACTCACTTTCTTGTAAATACAGGCTTCTTCGTAAGTCTGTATAAAACCATATGCTTTGATCACATTATCAAAGTGTATATTCCAACTTCGAGATGCTTGCACCAGTCCATAAATGGATCACTGGAGCTTGCACACTTTGTTAGCACCTTTAGGATCGGCAAAACCTTCTAGTTGCATCATATACAACTCTTCTTTCAGAAATCCATTAAGGAATGCAGTTTTGACTTCCATTTGCCAGATTTCATAATCATAAAATGCGGCAATTGCTAACATGATTCAAACAGACTTAAGCATCGCTATGGGTGAGAAACTCTCATTGTAGTAAACTCCTTGAACTTGTCAAAAATCTTTCGCGACAAGTTGAGCTTTGTAGACAGTAACATTACCATCAGCGTCAGTCTTCTTTTTGAAGATCCATTTATTCTCTATGGCTTGCCGATCATCGGGTAAGTCAACCAAAGTCCACACTTTTTTCTCATACATGGATCCTATCTCGGATTTCATGGCCTCAAGCCATTTATCGGAATCTGGGCTCATCATCGCTTCCTCATAGCTCGTAGGTTCGTCATGGTGTAGTAACATGACTTCTAGAATAGGATTACCGTACCACTCTGGTGCGGAACATGCTCTGGTTGATGTACGAGGTTCAGTAGTAACTTGATCTCAAGTTTCATTATCATTATCATTAGCTTCCTCTCTAGTTGGTGTAGGATCACGTGAACGGTTTTTTGTGATGAGCTACTTTCCAATTCGAGAGAAGGTACAATTACCTCATTAAGTTCCACTTTCCTCCCACTCACTTCTTTTGAGAGAAACTCCTTCTCTAGAAAGGATCCATTCTTAGCAACAAAGATCTTGCCTTCGGATCTGTGACAGAAGGTGTACCCAACAGTTTCTTTTGGGTATACTATGAAGACGCACTTATCCGATTTGGGTTCGAGCTTATCAGGCTGAAGCTTTTTCACATAAGCATCGCAACCCCAAACTTAAACGACAACTTAGGTTTCTTGCCAAACCACAGTTCATACGGTGTCATCTCAACGGATTTAGACAGTGCCCTATTTAACGTGAATGCAGCTGTCTCTAATGCATAACCCCAAAATGATAGTGGTAAATCGGTAAGAGACATCATAGATCGCACCATATCTAATAAAGTACGGTTACGACGTTCGGACACACCATTACGCTGTGGTGTTCCAGGTGGCGTGAGTTGTGAAACTATTCCAAATTGTTTTAAATGAAGGCCAAACTCGCTCAAATATTCGCCTCCGTGATCAGATCTTAGAAACTTTATTTTCTTGTTATGATGATTCTCCACTTTACTCTGAAATTCTTCGAACTTTTCAAATGTTTCAGACTTGTGTTTCATCAAGTAGATATACCCATATCTGCTCAAATCATCTGTGAAGGTCAGAAAATTACTATACCCGCCGCGAGCCTCAACAATCATCGGACCTCATACATCGGTACATATTATTTCCAATAAGTCAGTGGCTCGCTCCATTGTTGTGGAGAACAGATTTTTAGTCATCTTGCCCATGAGGCATGGTTCGCAAGCATCAAATGATTCATAATCAAGTGATTCCAAAAGTCCATCCGTATGGAGTTTCTTCATGTGTTTTACACCAATATGACCTAAACGGCAGTGCCACAAATATGTTGCACTATCATTATCAACTTTGCATCTTTTGGCATCAATATTATGAAAATGTGTATCACCACGATCGAGATTCAATAAAATAGACCACTCTTCAAGGGTGCATGACCATAAATTTATTACTCATATAAATAGAACAACCGTTATTCTCTGATTTAAATGAATAACCATCTCGCATCAAACAAGATCCAGATATAATGTTCATGCTCAACGCTGGCACCAAATAACAATTATTCAGGTCTAAAACTAATCCCGAAGGTAGATGTAGAGGTAGCGTGCCAACAGCGATCACATCGACCTTGGAACCATTCCCGATGCACATCGTCACCTCGTCCTTAGCCAATCTTCATTTAATTCGTAGCCCCTACTTTGAGTTACAAAAATGAGCAACCGAACTAGTATAAAAAAACCCAGGCGCTACTACGAGCATTAATAAGGTACACATCGATAACATGTATATCGAATATAGCTTTGTTCACTTTGCCATCCTTCTTATCCGCGAAATATTTGGGGCAGTTCCGCTTCTAGTGACCAGTCCCTTTGAAGTTGAAGCACTCAGTTTCAGGCTTGGGTCCAGACTTGGGCTTCTTCCCGGGAGTGGAAACTTGCTTGCCATTCCTATTGAAGTTCCCCTTCTTTCCCTTGCCCTTTTTCTTGAAACTAGTGGTCTTGTTAACCATCAACACTTGATGCTCCTTCTTTATTTCTACCTCCGCAGCTTTGAGCATTGCGAAGAGCTCGGGAATTGTCTTATCCATCCCTTGCATATTATAGTTCATCACGAAGCCTTTGTAGCTTGGTGGCAGTGATTGAAGAACTCTGTCAATAACACTATCGATCATCTGGAAGATTAACTCCCAGCCGAGTCATGTGGTTGTGATACCCAGACATTCTGAGTATGTGTTCATTGACATAACTGTTCTCCTCCATCTTGCAGCTATGGAACTTGTTGGAGACTTCATATCTCTCAACTCGAACATTTGCTTGAAATATTAACTTCAATTCCTGGAACATCTCATATGGTCCATGACATTCAAAACGTCTTTGAAGTCCCGATTCTAAGCCGTAAAGCAGGGCACACTGAACTATTGAGTATTCATCAGATCGAGCTTGCCAGACGTTCATAACATCAGCATCTGCGCCCATAGCAGGCCTTTCACCTTTCAACTCTTCAAGGGTGCATCAAGGACACAATTCTTCTGTGCAACAGTGAGGATAATCCTCAAGTTACGGACCCAGTCCGTGTAGTTGCTACCATCACCTTTCAACTTAGCTTTCTCTAGGAACGCATTAAAATTCAAGGGAATGGTAGCACGGGCCATTGATCTACAACATAGATATGCAAAAACTATCAGGACTAAGTTCATGATTAATTAAGTTCAATTAATCAAATTACTTAAGAACTCCCACTTAGATAGATATCCCTCAAGTCATCTAAATGATACGTGATCCAAATCAACTAAACCATGTCCGATCATCACGTGAGATGGAGTAGTCATCAATGGTGAACATCTCTATGTTGATCATATATACTATATGATTGACGCTGGACCTTTCGGTCTCCAGTGTTCCGAGGCCAAGTCTGTACATGCTAGGCTCATCAAGTTTAACCCGAGTATTCCTCATGTGCAAAACTATCTTACACCCGTTGTATGTGAACGTAGAGCCTATCACACCCGATCATCACGTGGTGTCTCAGCACGATGAACTGTCGCAGCGGTGCATACTCGGGGAGAACACTTATACCTTGAAATTTGGTGAGGGATCATCTTATAATGCTACCGCCGTATTAAGCAAAATAAGATGCATAAAAGATAAACATCACATGCAATCAAAATATGTGACATGATATGGCCATCATCATCTTGTGCCTTTGATATCCATCTCCGAAGCACCGCCATGATCTCCATCGTCACTGACTTGACACCATGATCTCCATCGTAGCGTCGTGGTCGTCTCGCCAACTATTGCTTCTACAAATATCGCTAACACATAGTGATAAAGTAAAGCAATTACATGGTGCTTGAATTTCTTACAATACAGAGACAACAATAAGGCTCCTGCTGGGTTGCCAATAACTTTTACAAAACATGATCATCTCATACAATAACGTATATCACATCATGTCTTAACCATATCACATCACAACAGGCCCTGCAAAAACAAGTTAGGCGTCCTCTACTTTGTTGTTGCAAGTTTTACGTGGCTACTATGGGCTTCTAGCAAGAACCATTCTTACCTATGCATCAAAACCACAACAGTGAATTATCATGTTTGTTGTTTTAAGCTTCAACAAGGACTGGCCATAGTAAAATTCGATTCAATTAAAGTTGGAGAAACAGACACCCGCCAGCCACCTTTATGCAAAACTAGTTGCATGTCTGTTGGTGGAACCGGTCTCATGAACGTGGTCATGTATGGTTGGTCCGGGCCGCTTCATCCAACAATACCACCGAATCAAAATAAGATGTTGGTGGTAAGCAGTATGACGATCACCGCCCACAACTCTTTGTGTTCTACTCGTGCATATCATCTACGCATAGACCTGGCTCAGATGCCACTGTTGGGAAACATAGCATGCAATTTGAAAAAATTCCTACGCTCACGCAAGATCTATCTAGGAGATGCATAACAACGAGAGGGGGGAGTGTGTCTACATACCTCATAGACCGAAAGCGGAAGCGTTTGACAACGCGGTTGATGTAGTCGAACTTCTTCTCGTTCCGACCGATCAAGCACCGAACGTACGGCCCCTCCGAGTTCTGCATACGTTCAGCTCAATGACGTCCCTCAAACTCTTGATCCAGTGAAGTGTCAAGGGAGAGTTTCGTCAGCACAACGGCATAGCGACGGTGATGGTGAAGTGATCCACGTAGGGCTTCGCCTAAGCCTTATGTGAATATGACCGGGGTGTAATTTGTGGAGGGAGGCGCCGCACACGGCTAACAGATGTTGTTGTTTTTTCTAGGCGCCTCCCCCTTCATATATATAGGTGGGAGGGAGAGCGAGCAGCCAAGGGGGCGCCCAAGTAGGAGGAATCCTACTTGGGGCCCTAGTGCAATTCCCCCCCCCCCTTACCATAACTTCCGGAGGGGGAAGGAAAGAGGAGGGAGGAGGGAAGGAAGGGGGAGGCCGAATCCCTCCCCTTCATTCTCTCTTCCCCTCTTTCCTTCCCCTCCATGTTCGGCCCATATGGGGGGCACAACAGCCCATGATGGCTGCTTCATTTCCCCTCTTCGCGCATTAGGCCCATATCTTTGCCGGGGGTGCCTGGAACCCCTTTCCGGTGACCCGATATGTACCCGGTACCCCCGGAACACTCCCGGTGTCCGAATACTATCTTCCTATATATCAATCTTTACCTCTCGACCATTCCGAGACTCCTCGTCATGTCTGTGATCTCATCCGGGACTCCAAACAACATTCGGTCACAAAATCACATAACTCATATAATACAAAATCGTCATCGAACGTTAAGCGTGCGGACTCTATGGGTTCGAGAACTATGTAGACATGACCGAGACACCTCTCCAGTCAATAACCAACAGCAGAACCTGGATGCTCATATTGGTTCCCATATATTCTACGAAGATGTTTATCGGTCGTACCGTAATGACAACATACATTATTCCCTTTGTCATCGGTATGTTACTTGCCCAAGATTCGATCGTCGGTATCTTCATACCTAGTTCAGTCTCGTTACCGGCAAGTCTCTTTAGTCATTCCTTAATACATCATCCCACAACTAACTTATTATTCACATTGCTTGCAAGGCTTCTTATGATGTGCATACCGAGAGGGCCCAGAGATACCTCTCTGATACACGGAGTGACAAACCCTAATCTCGATCTATGCCAACCCAACAAATACCTTTGGAGATACCTGTAGAGCATATTTATAATCACCTAGTTACGTTGTGACATTTGATAGCAAACAAGGTATTACTCCAGTATCCGGGAGTTGCATAATCACATAGTCAAAGGAATATGTATTTGACATGAAGAAAGCAATAGCAATAAAACTGAATGATGAACATGCTAAGCTAACGGATGGGTATTGTCCATCCCGTTCATCAAATGACAACACATGTCTATGGTTAGGAAACTTAACCATCTTTGATTAACGAGCCAGTCTAGTAGAGGCTTACTAGGGACACGGTGTTTTGTCTATGCATCCACACATGTATCAAGGTTCCGGTTAATACAATTCTAGCATGCATAATAAACATTTATATGGTATAAGGAAATATAAAATAACTACTTTATTATTGCCTCTAGGGCATATTTCCTTCATTGTTCTCATCCCCGGAGACACACCAACACAGTTGGGCATGGCGAAGCCAGAGTGCAGTTTGCCACAGAATAAACTGCTCTGCTTTCGCAGAAATGAACCTTCTTAGAACCACCTCGAGAGAGGACTGATGACCCACAAGTATAGGGGATCTATCGTAGACCTTTCGATAAGTAAGAGTGTCAAACCCAACGAGGAGCAGAAGGAAATGACAAGTGGTTTTCAGCAAGGTATTCTCTGCAAGCACTGAAATTATCGGTAACATATAGTTTTGTGACAAGATAAATCGTAACGGGTAACAAGTAAATAAAGTAACTAAGGTGCACCAAGGTGGCCCAATCCTTTTTGTATCAAAGGACAAGGTTGGACAAACTCTTATATAAAGCAAAGCGCTCCCGAGGACACATGAGAATTGTTGTCAAGTTAGTTTTCATCATGCTCATATGATTCACGTTCGTTACTTTGATAATTTGATATGTGGGTGGACCGATGATTGGGTGCTGCCCTTTCTTGGACAAGCCTCCCACTTATGATTAACCCCTCTCGCAAGCATCCACAACTATGAAAGAAGAATTAAGGTAAATCTAACCATATCATGAAACATATGGATCCAAATCAGCCCCTTACGAAGCAACGCATAAACTAGGGTTTAAGCTTCTGTCACTCTAGCAACCCATCATCTACTTATTACTTACCAATGCCTTCCCCTAGGCCCAAAAAAATGGTGAAGTGTCATGTAGTCGACGTTCACATAACACCACTAGAGGAGAGACAACATACATCTCATCAAAATATCGAACGAATACCAAATTCACATGATTACTTATAATAAGACTTCTCCCATGTCCTCAGGAACAAACGTAAGTACTCACAAAACATATTTATGATCAAGATCAGAGGAGTATTAATTATCATTAAGGATTTGAAAATATAAACTTCCACCGGATAAACCAACTAGCATCAACTACAAGGAGTAATCAACACTACTAGAACCCCACAGGTACTAATCTGAGGTTTTGGGACGAAGATCGAATACAAGAGATGAACTAGGGTTTGAGAGGAGATGGTGATGGTGAAGATGTTGATGGATATTGACTCCCTCTCGATGAGAGGATCATTGGTGATGGCGATGGCTTTGATTGACCTGTCCTGGAGGGATGTTTCACTGGCAGAACAGCTCCGCCAGAGCCCTAGATTGGTTCTGCCTAGGTTCCGCCTCGAGATGGCGGCGCCTCTCCCGAAATCTTCCTTCTTATTTCTTCCAGGTCAAAACACACCATATAGCAGAAGATGGGCGTCGGAGGCCTGCCAGGGGCCCCACAAGGATGGGGGATGCGCCCTCCACCCTTGTGGCTGGCTGGTGGCCCCCCCTCTGGTATTTTCTTCGCCCAATATTTTTTATATATTCCAAAAACATGCTCCGTGAAGTTTTAGGACTTTTGGAGTTGTGCAGAATAGGTCTCTAATATTTTCTCCTTTTCTAGTCCAGAATTCCAGCTGCCGGCATTCTCCCTCTTCGTGTAAACCTTATAAAATAAGAGAGAAAAGGCATAAGTATTGTGATATAATGTGTAATAATAGCCCATATTTCAATAAATATCAACATAAAAGCATGATGCAAAATGGACGTATCAACTCCCCCAAGCTTAGACCTCGCTTGTGCTCAAGCGAAAGCTGATATCAAAAAATATGTCCACATGTTTAGATATGGAGGTGTCGATAAAATAAAATACGGACATGAGGGCATCATGCTTATCTTTAGAACAACAACATATAATGCCATATAATTTCTTATGCTAAAGTAACTATTCATTCACAAGATAGAGTATGAATCAGAAACTTCATTGAAAACTAACAAACTATGATCTCAGTCACTGAAGCAATTGCAATTTATCATAACATCGGAAAGAGTCAATTAAAGAGCTTTTCCGCAAGTCCACATACTCAACTATCATTTAGTATTTCACAATTGCTAACACTCACATGATACTTATGGTTTCAAAGCTTCAATCGGACATAGAGAAAGATAGGGGCTTATAGTTTCACCTCCGAACTTTTTACCTCAAGGGTAATGTTAACAATAATACTTTATGAAAACCTACATCCAAGTGGATATATACATCCGGATCTCTCCAACATGTAGTGCTTGCCAAAGGAAACGTGTAAAAAGGAAAGGTGAGGATCAACATGACTCTTGTATAAGGATAGAAGATAAAAGTAAAAGATAGGCCCGTCACAAAGGGAGGCAGAGGTTGCCATGTGCTTTTATGGTTGGATGCACAAAATCTTAATCCAAAAGAACGTCACTTTATATTGCCGCTTGTCATAAGGAACTTTATTATGCAATTCGTCGCTTTTATTTCTTCCGTATCACAAGTTCGTATAAAGTTTATTTTCTTCACACTAATAGATCATACATATTTAGAGAGAAATTTTTATTGCTTGCACCGATAACAACTTACTTGAAGGATCTTACTGAATCCATAGGTAGGTATGGTGGACTCTCATGGCAAAACTGAGTTTAGGGATGTTTGGAAGCACAAGTAGTATCTCTACTTGGTGCAAAGAATTTGGCTAGCATGAGAGGGAAAGGTAAGCTCAACATATTGGATGATCCATGACAATATAACTTCTATTCGGATATAAGAAAACATAACCTATTATCTTGTCATCCTTGTCCAATCATCAAATTTTTAGCATGTCATATTTTAATGAGTGCTCACAATTACAAAAGATGTCCAAGATAGTATATTTATATGTGAAAGTGCAACTATCCCTAGGTGGTTTTGGTAATTCATAGCAACATATAGCTCATTGAGCTAATGCTATTCCAAGATGATCATTTCAGGAAAGCTCAATGATTGGCATGGCATGGATGGTGAAAGTGGAACCCTCAAAATGCTAAGGACAAAGGATTGGCTCTAGCTCATATGCTCAAGACTCTTCTTTTTACATTTTAGTGGTCCAAGATCACATTGAGTCCATAGGAAAAGCCAATACTATCAAGGAGGGATGAGGTGTTGCTTAATGAGCCTCTTGCTTCATGTGCTTAATGATATGCTCCAAAACCCTCAACTACTTTCTCATATCCACTCTTGACCTAAACCCAAAGCCAAACTCGGTCATACCGATTCTTTCGATCCGGCGCCACCGAGTTTCACTTGTCATAGCCATTGCCAAACCCTAAGAAAATCGGTTCTACCGATAGGGATCTCGGTCTCACTGAGATGGGATTGCAATTTCTCTGTTTCCTTTTTGTAACTTTTCGGTCTCACCGAAAGAGCGGATCGGTCCCACCAAGATTGCAATGTAAACTCACTGTTTCCTTTTCGTAACATTTCGGTCTCACCGAGAAGAGCAAATCGGTCCCACCGAGTTCACCTGACCAACTCTCTGGTTAGCTTATTACCAAAATCGGTCTCATCGACTTTGTGTAATCGGTCTCACCGAGATTACGTTATGCCCTAACCCTAACCATATCGGTCCTACCGAGTTGCATGTCAGTCCCATCGAAAATCTCTAATGGTCACTAGGTTTACTATTTTGGTCCGACCGAGTTTGTTGATTCGGTCCCGCCGAGATTGGTAAATTGTGTGTAACGGTTGGATTTTGTGTGGAGGCTATATATACCCCTCCACCTCCTCTTCATTCGTGGAGAGAGCCATCAGAACACATCTACACTTCCAACTCATATGTTCTGAGAGAGAACCACCTACTCATGTGTTGAGGCCAAGATATTCCATTCCTACCATATGAATCTTGATCTCTAGCCTTCCCCAAGTTGCTTTCCACTCAAATCTTCTTTCCACCAAATCCAAATCCTGTGAGATAGAGTTAAGTGTTGGGGAGACTATCATTTGAAGCACAAGAGCAAGGAGTTCATCATCAACACACCATTTGTTACTTGTTGGAGAGTGGTGTCTCCTAGATTGGCTAGGTGTCACTTGGGAGCCTCCGACAAGATTGTGGAGTTGAACCAAAGAGTTTGTAAGGGCAAGGAGATCGCCTAATTCGTGAAGATCTACCGCTAGTGAGGCAAGTCCTTCGTGGGCGATGGCCATGGTGGGATAGACAAGGTTGCTTCTTCGTGGACCCTTCGTGGGTGGAGCCCTCCGTGGACTCGCGCAACCGTTACCCTTCGTGGGTTGAAGTCTCCATCGACGTGGATGTAGGATAGCACCACCTATCCGAACCACGGGAAAAACATCCGTGTCTCCAATTGTGTTTGAATTCTCCAAACCCTTCCCTTTACATTCTTGCAAGTTGCATGCTTTACTTTCCGCTGCCAATATACTCTTTGCATGCTTGCTTGAATTGTGTGACAATTGCTTGACTTGTCCTAGAATAGCTAAAATCTCTCAAGAACTAAAATTGGGAAAAGGTTAAGTTTTTATTTGGTCAAGTAGTCTAATCACCCCCCTCTAGACATACTTTCGATCCTACAAGTGGTATCAGAGCTTTGGTCTCCATTTGCTTTGATTTCCATAGCTTTTGGTGGTTATAGCTTTGGTTTCACAACCTAGGAGAGTATGGCGTCTAGTGAGGGAAATTATCACCGTAGAGGTCCTTACTTTGATGGTACTAATTTTGCTAGTTGGAAGCATAAAATGAAAATGCATATTCTTGGACATAACCCCGCCATTTGGGCTATTGTGTGTGTTGCTTTGCAAGGTGACTTCTTTGATGGGAGAGAACCAAACCATGAAGCTACCGCGGATGAGTTGAAGATGTTGCAATACAATGCTCAAGCTTGTGATATTCTCTTCAACGGATTGTGCCCCAAAGAATTCAACAAAATCAGCCGTCTTGAGAACGTAAAGGAAATTTGGGACACTTTGATTGATATGCACGAAGGTACCGACTCCGTCAAGGAATCCAAATTGGATGTGCTTCAAAGTCAACTTGACAAGTTCAAAATGAAGGATGGTGAAGGTGTCGCTGAAATGTACTCTAGGCTTGCTCTCATCACAAATGAGATTGCCGGCTTAGGAAGTGAAGAGATGACCGATAGATTCATCATCAAGAAGATTCTAAGAGCCTTGGATGGAAAATATGATACCGTGTGCACATTGATCCAAATGATGCCCAACTACAAAGATCTCAAGCCAACGGAAGTAATTGGAAGAATTGTTGCTCATGAGATGTCACTTAAGGATAAAGAGGAACTTCACAACAAATCAAGTGGTGCCTACAAAGCCTCATGTGAAGCCCCTACATCATCAAGTGAGAAACAAGACTTCAATGACGAATTGAGCTTAATGGTGAAAAACTTCAACAAGTTCTACAAGAGTAGAAGCAAAGATAGAAGCTCCAAGTCAAGGTCCTACAATGACAAAAGATCTTCTAGTCGAGAGCGAAACTTCTACAATTGTGGAAGACCCGAACACTATTCCAATGAGTGTACGGCTCCCTACAAGAGAAGAGAAGACTCTCCAAAAAGAAGAAGCAAAAGAGAAGAATCACCACCAAGAGAGAGAAGGAGTAGAGATGATCGTTATGAACGAAGATACTCACGGAGAAGCAAGGATTCGGGAAGGAAGGAAAAGTCATCAAGGAGCTACACAAAATGAAGACATCAAGCTCATGTTGGTGAATGAGTATCCGGCTCCGACTCCGACAGCCACTCCGAGAGAAGTTATCACTCTGATTCCGAATATACTCAAGATGAAGGTGTTGCCGGTCTAGCACTTGTGTCAACCAACTCCTATGACATATTTGACTCACCAAATGAAGGAATTGGAAGATGCTTCATGGCCAAAGGTCCTAAGGTAACACACCCCGAGTATGTTGATTTTAATAGTGATGAAGATGACTTGTTAGGTGATGATGATTTACTTGTTGACAACTCTAGTGATGAATACTATGATGAAACGTCAATTAATCATGCTAATCAAGATGAAACGAATGACAATGATAAGGAGAAGATTGAGGCTCTAACTAAAGAACTAAACACTCTTAAGTTAGCTCATGAAACTATCTTCGAAGGTCATCGAGAACTTTTAAGAGCTCATGAGAAGTTATGCTTTGAAAAGCTCAATATTGAGCAAGAGGATGAGTTTTTAAAGGCAATCAATGATGATCTCCACAAGAAAAATTCTTCTTACATTGACAAGCGTTTACTCTTATCCACTTACATGCCTCAAGTCAAGTCTAGTAACAAGAACAAGAAAGATTCTTCCTCTAGTAGTAACAATGATCATGCTAAATCCAATATTGTTGCTTCTAGTAGTTCTCTTGATTCCACTAATGATTCTCTTAGCCAAGTTACACTTGAGCAAGAAAATAGCTTATTGAAGGGAATTATAGAGAAAGGAGTGTACAAAAGCCTTGCCGGGAGTAAGCAATTCGAGGAGATTGTGCGCAAGCAAGGAAGGCACCGGAAGAATCAAGGTGTTGGTTTTGAACGAAAGTTCAATGCCAATGGAGTTGAGTGGGAAGAAGATCAATACCCCAAGACAAAGTTTGTTCCTCAACAAGAGAAGTATGATACTTCCTTCAAGGGGACACAAGCTCAAGATGATCTTCCACCACAAGACTACAAGCAAAAAGGCAAGGACAAGCTTCAAGAGGAAATTGATGCATTTGAAGAAGCTCCTAAGACCTTAGTCAAGTGGATTCCCAAGACCACTTCAAGTTCCACTTCATCAAGTACGACTACAACTCCAAGGATTCCCATCAAGATGGTGTGGATCCAAAAGAAGAAGAACTAGAGAGTTCTTGAGGGTGACTCCGCCAACATACTTCACTCTTATCATTTTGGCAAGAACAAGTGCAATCAACTTCCACATCTTGCACTAGTTCAAGGAGTCACAAACCCTCTTGTTGGTAAGACAAGGGACAAGGAAACCTAAAAGTTTTCATGGACATCATCTTGTGTGTGCATCACTCTATGTATCTGGATATCCTTGTTTGTTCCTTGTGGGACTAACCCATGTAGGTATTGAAAGTGCAATTCACTCAAATGGATAGCTCCAAGTGATCTACATCAACATTGAGCATCCACATCTTCAACATCTACATGAAGTCATCATCGACAAAACCCAAGGTTAGTTCATCCCTCTTAGGGGGGATATCACATCTAGGGGGAGCTTTACTCTAAGACTTGAGCTAAAGCAACTCTAAAGATGTGAACACAACAATGATTTATGTAAAAGTGGTAACCCCACTTGAGCTTAAACGATGAGTATGACCTATGATCAAGTGTTCTCACTTGACTCCTAAGTCAATATACTCATATATAGATGACCTAGTCATAGCCAATTGCTTGATAGATGCTAGAATTGGTTGTGCATGCTTTGTCACATATTTCAATTGCCATTTTATTGTGTGAGCATGTTGGTTGCATATTTTACTCATTCGAGGACATCCACTTGTTGTTTTGATTGTTTGGTTTTATTTCCTTTTGCCAAGTGGATGGACAAGAATGCCTAAGAACCTCCTCTAGCTATCTATGCTTTTCTCGTCTCAAACTCTATTCATGCTACATCACAAAATTTGATCAAGTCAGATTCGAACCACTCTGTGTGAGGAGCACTCGGAGTCCCCGATTCATCATAGACTTAAATTTCCAAAACCTCTTTGTGATTCTCGGTCTGACCGATATCCTACTTCGGTCCTACCGAGATCATTAAGTTGATCTGAATTTTCGATCTCGGTGCAACCGATTTGAACCATTCGGTCACACCGAGTTGCAATAACTGTATACAGTTTTGCATCTCGGTGCCACCGAGTTGTTCCACTCGGTCACACCGACAGGGTCGGGCTATATATAGGCACGGGCAAAAATTTGGAAATTCGCCCGCGCGATAGCTCGCTGTGCCAACATGGTCTCCGGATCGTCTACTCGCCGCCAGCCGCCTCCAGTCGCTGGTCTCCATCGCCGTCAACGGAATTCAACCCCACCGTTGCCGCTGTAGCGAGTCTCCGCCGAACTAGGGTATGGACTCGATCTTTGTGCTATCCCCAATCTGATTCCTAGCACATTGTGATCTTATTGTTTCTAGCCACGATTGAAACACTCCTATCCAGTCAATGTGTTAGTAGAATAGGATTGATTCGAAAATTTTAGGGTTAGGTTTCTGCCGAAACCATCTCGGACCCACCGAGTTGAAAAACTCGGTCCCACCGATTTGGCTCATGCCATTGCACAAGTGAGACTCGGTCTGACCGAGAATTACTAATCGGTGTGACCGATTTTGGAACTTTGTGAAACCCTAGCAGTCTCGGTGCCACCGAACTGTGACTCGGTTTGACCGAGTTTACTAGTTTAGGTTCCAAAACTGCTTCGGTATCACCGAGTTTAAAAATCGGTAGATCCAAAATGATTTCTGTGGGAAACTAAAACTAAGATTTTGAATCATTCTTTTGCAAAAATCTCTGCATTTTGTGATGCTCATCCACTCTACCTCATCTATAAACTCTTCACAAGGTCAGCAGTCAGCTTGTTCATCATGTCAGATCAGAGTGACAGCCAAAACCTGTCAGAGCAGCAAGTGCACATGAGTGAGGGCACTAGTCCCTCCAGTTCCTCAGATGAAGGAAGCAGGAGCACCCCAAGCAATCTGCCAAAAGCTGCCACCAGACAAAGGAAGAAGAGAACCTTAGACTCAGAGGATGAGGACTGTGTGGCAGAAGAGGAGGCAACTTCCAAGAGAGTTGTGCTTAAGAAGGAATATGGCCCAGCATAGAGCACAAAGCCAGGGATGAAAATTAAAAGGCCGGCAGGTAGACAGCCTATGCCAAAGGCCAGAGCCTCAACTTAGATTCCTGAAAAGCCTGAACCCAATGAGGCTGCTGCAGAAGGGAAGAAGAGGAAGGAGAGGATCAAAAAGACCACTGCTAGAGTGCTTGGGAGATCCTCAATCATGAGAGATTCTGAAGAGGAAGAGGAAGAAGAGGTTGCTGCACCAGCACCTAAGGCACCTAAGCTTATGGGTGATGCTATCAGGACAGGGGCTGCTGCATCAAATCCCAAAGAAGCACCCAAAGCTGCCTCCAAGCCCAAGTCAGCTCCAAAGAGGAATACAAGGAGCATACCAGCTGCTCAGAAGAACAAGGCCCCAGTGCCTGACATTGCTGAGGAAGAAGAAGGTCAAGTGCTTAGGAAGCTTAAGCCCAAGATCCCAGACCACAATGATGCTCATCCTGTGGCTGAGGACATGAAAATCAAAAGAGATTCAGGGCTCAGGAAGTGGAGAGAAGCAGATCCATATGCTTCAAGGAGAAGAACTGCTGTTGACTACAGGTTCCACACAAAGGAACAGTAGGACTTCTATGAGACAGTTTTGCTTGATAAGAAGCCCATTGTTTGTGACATGAGATGGGTTGATTGGGAGTACATCAAGGACAATGAAGAGCACTATCCTGGAGTACAAGACAGCTTCAAAGCTTGTGGAGTAGCAGACTTTGTTGGGCAGAAGCTCACAAAATGGAATGAAGAGCTGATCATGCAGTTCTACTCCACAGCACACTTCTATCTAGATGGCAGGATAGTGTGGATGTCTGACGGCACTAGATACCAATCTACAGTTGCTGAATGGGCTCAGCTGATCAATGCCCCAGAAGAGCAGGAAGATGACTTGGATATCTATGCCAAGAAGAAGATGGATCACAATTCCATGTCAAACATGTACAAGGACATCCCAAATGAAGCTCTTGAAACTTTCAAGTTTGGCTCAGTGCATTATCTTCTGTCAGGGCTGCCAACTATCAACTGGATCCTAAGGCACACCTTATTGCCCAAGTCAGGTGATCACAAGATGATCAGAGGCCATGCAATAAATTTGCTTCATATATTTGATGTGCCACAGAAGTTCAAGGTGATGAGCCTCATGGTAGAGACCATTAAGAGGACAGCAGCTGATCAAAAGAGGAGATGTGGATATGCCCCACAAATTTAGGAGTTAATCAACTCAAAGATGGGCACAGGCACATACTTGTTGGACAAGGAACATTTGCCTATTCATCCAGATTTTGAAGACAATCAAGTTGTGATGAATGAGAATGAACCATCATCAGTTCAAGCACAAGCAAAGAAGGAGAAAGCAAGGAAGGAGAAAGCTGCCAAGATGCCAACTCAAGAGGAGGCATCTGAGTATTTCTTGAAAACCAAGTAGGAGCAGCTTAGTTACTTAATTGCATCCACACTGAGGATTGAGAAAGGACCGCCCACCCTCACTCAGAATCAGGAGAGCTTAGAGAGAATCGTAGAACAAAAGTTCTATGACTTGGATGTCAAAGTAACAGAGATTCAGTCTGAAGTGGAGCAACTTCAAGATGACATGCAGGAGAGGAGAGGGAAGACTACAACTAATGCATTTGCCAGAGTGCCACGAGCTCCGAGGTCGACTGCAGTGTCAGTTCCTGACACCAAAGCCACCACCTCAGCTCCAGCTACAGCACCAGCCCAATCAGCTCCAGCATCTACTTCAGCTTCAACTCCAACCACGTCTACAGAAGCCTTCGTCCGTGGAGTGATCCAGACTCCACCTCCACCAGAAGATCAAGCCTGAGAGTCGATCTAGCACTATGCATTTTCTAGGAACTTTTTGGTAACTTGTTGCCAAAGGGGGAGAAAAATGTATAGATCATAGGCTTCGAGACAGAGAGTGTTGCTTTTATTCTCTCTTGCTTTATTTGGTGGTTTTTTAAACTTTTTTTCCCTTTGGTTGAGATACTTTGATATGCTTGTGAGACATTGATGATCATGTGTTTGATCATAAGCTACACTTATGCATGCTTGATATATCTTATCTATCTTATGTGATCATTCACTTTCTTTGGTGATGAGTTCATGTATTTCATTCTTATCTTTTTGAGCGCTCCACCAAGATGTATGTGACATGGAAGAGTAACCCATGACTCTAACTCTTTGTGCATTTGCAGTCCAAAGAAAATTTTAAATATCCACAAATTTAGGGGGAGCTCTTACTTATCACATACTTCTCAAAGCAACGATATATTTCATTCTTATTATTTGTCGAAGCTTTGATCTATATGTTGTCATCAATTACCAAAAAGGGGGAGATTGAAAGTGCAACTATCCCTAGGTGGTTTTGGTAATTCATAAAAACATATAGCTCATTGAGCTAATGCTATTCCAAGATGATCATTTCAGGAAAGCTCAATGATTGGCATGGCATGGATGGTGAAAGTGGAACCCTCAAAATGCTAAGGATAAAGGATTGGCTCTAGCTCATATGCTCAAGACTCTTCTTTTTACATTTTAGTGGTCCAAGATCACATTGAGTCCATAGGAAAAGCCAATACTATCAAGGAGGGGTGAGGTGTTGCTTAATGAGCCTCTTGCTTCATGTGCTTAATGATATGCTCCAAAACGCTCAACTACTTTCTCATATCCACTCTTGACCTAAATCCAAAGCCAAACTCGGTCATACCGATTCTTTCGATCCGGCGCCACCGAGTTTCACTTGTCATAGCCATTGCCAAACCCTAAGCAAATCGGTTCTACCGATAGGGATCTCGGTCTCACCGAGATGGGATTGCAATTTCTCTGTTTCCTTTTTGTAACTTTTCGGTCTCACCGAAAGAGCGGATCGGTCCCACCGAGATTGCAATGTAAACTCACTGTTTCCTTTTCGTAACATTTCAGTCTCATCGAGAAGAGCGAATCGGTCCCACCGAGTTCACCTGACCAACTCTCTGGTTAGCTTATTACCAAAATCAGTCTCACCGAGTTTGTGTAATTGATCTCACCGAGATTACGTTATGCCCTAACCCTAACCATATCGGTCCTACCGAGTTGAATGCCAGTCCCACCGAAAATCTCTAATGGTCACTAGGTTTACTATTTTGGTCCGACCGAGTTTGTTGATTCGGTCCCACCGAGATTGGTAAATTGTGTGTAACGGTTGGATTTTGTGTGGAAGCTATATATACCCCTCCACCTCCTCTTCATTCGTGGAGAGAGCCATCAGAACACATCTACACTTCCAACTCATATGTTCTGAGAGAGAACCACCTACTCATGTGTTGAGGCCAAGATATTCCATTCCTACCATATGAATCTTGATCTCTAGCCTTCCCCAAGTTGCTTTCCACTCAAATCTTCTTTCCACCAAATCCAAATCCTGTGAGATAGAGTTGAGTGTTGCGGAGACTATCATTTGAAGCACAAGAGCAAGGAGTTCATCATCAACACACCATTTGTTACTTCTTGGAGAGTGGTGTCTCCTAGATTGGCTAGGTGTCACTTGGGAGCCTCCGACAAGATTGTGGAGTTGAACCAAGGAGTTTGTAAGGGCAAGGAGATCGCCTACTTCATGAAGATCTACCGCTAGTGAGGCAAGTCCTTCGTGGGCGATGGCCATGGTGGGATAGACAAGGTTGCTTCTTCGTGGACCCTTCGTGGGTGGAGCGCTCCGTGGACTCGCGCAACCGTTACCCTTCGTGGGTTGAAGTCTCCATCAACGTGGATGTAGGATAGCACCACCTATCCGAACCACGGGAAAAACATCCGTGTCTCCAATTGCGTTTGAATTCTCCAAACCCTTCCCTTTACATTCTTGCAAGTTGCATGCTTTACTTTCCGCTGCCAATATACTCTTTGCATGCTTTCTTGAATTGTGTGACGATTGCTTGACTTGTCCTAGAATAGCTAAAATCTGTCAAGAACTAAAATTGGGAAAAGGTTAAGTTTTTATTTGGTCAAGTAGTCTAATCACCCCCTCTAGACATACTTTCGATCCTACAAGTGGTATCAGAGCTTTGGTCTCCATTTGCTTTGATTTCCATAGCTTTTGGTGGTCATAGCCTTGGTTTCACAACCTAGGAGAGTATGGCGTCTAGCGAGGGAAATTATAACCGTAGAGGTCCTTACTTTGATGGTACTAATTTTGCTAGTTGGAAGCATAAAATGAAAATGCATATTCTTGGACATAACCCCGCCATTTGGGCTATTGTGTGTGTTGCTTTGCAAGGTGACTTCTTTGATGGGAGGGAACCAAACCGTGAAGCTACCGCAGATGAGTTGAAGATGTTGCAATACAATGCTCAAGCTTGTGATATTCTCTTCAACGGATTGTGCCTCGAAGAATTCAACAAAATCAGCCGTCTTGAGAATGCAAAGGAAATTTGGGACACTTTGATTGATATGCACGAAGGTACCGACTCTGTCAAGGAATCCAAATTGGATGTGCTTCAAAGTCAACTTGACAAGTTCAAAATGAAGGATGGTGAAGGTGTCGCTGAAATGTACTCTAGGCTTGCTCTCATCACAAATGAGATTGCCGGCTTAGGCAGTGAAGAGTTGACCGATATATTCATCATCAAGAAGATTCTAAGAGCCTTGGATGGAAAATATGATACCATGTGCACATTGATCCAAATGATGCCCAACTACATGTTTACTTTTGATCTCCAATGAATTCAAATCCATTCCATCACAAAACCCTGGAGTGAAGATAATATGATTTCTTCCAATTAAATAAATGAAAAGGGTTTCGAAAAGATTTGAATTCCATTTGGAAATATTCCAAATTCAGAAACATTATGCAACTCAATGATTTTCATGAGAGAAGATAAAATGACTTCTTCAAATTATATGAAATATGAGTTGGAAGTTGAAAAGAATAAAATTGAAAGTCCCTTTGAAGGAATTTTGAAAACCCCTTTCATTTGGAGTTATTTGGCTTTTATTCTAATTATTTTTCTTCTAAAAATAAATAAATGGAGATAAGGGTAAAATGATTCCCTTAAATGTAAAATTAGGAGAAAATAAATTTGAAATAAGTTTGTGTTGGGGAACGTAGTAATTCAAAAAAATTCCTATGATCACGCAAGATCTATCTAGGAGAAGCATAGCAACGAGACAGGAGAGTGTGTCCATGTATCCTCGTAGACCAAAAGCGGAAGCGTTTAGTTAACACGGTTGATGTAGTCTAACGTCTTCATGATCCAACCGATCCAAGTATCGAACGTATGGGACCTCCGTGTTCAGCACATGTTCAGCACGATGACGTCCCTCGAGCTCTTAATCCAGTAGAGGGTCGAGGGAGAGTTCCTTTAGCACGATAGTGTGGCGATGATGTTGGTGATGTGATCCACGCAGGGCTTCGCCTAAGCACTACGACAATATGACCGAGGTGGTAAAATATGGAGGTGCACCGCACACGGCTAAGAAACAACTGTTGTGCTTTGGGGTGCCCCCTGCCCCCGTATATAAAGGAGGAGGGGAGAAGGCCGGCACCAGGGGCGCGCCAAGGAGAGGGGAGTCCTACTAGGACTCCAGTCCTAGTAGTATTCGCCCCCCTTTTTTCCTTCTACCGGACGGGGAAAGGGGGAAGGAGAGGGAGTAGGAGAAGGAAAGAGGGGGCGCCCCCTTCCCAAGTCCAATTCGGCCACCTCCCTTGTGGTGGGTGCACCAGCCCCTTGTGGGCTGGTTAGCCTCCCTCCTATGGCCCATATGGCCCATATCTTTCCCCGGGGGGTTCTGGTAACCCCTCTGGTACTCCGGTATGTACCCAATACACTCCGGAACCCTTCCGGTGTCCGAATACTATGTTCCAATATATCAATCTTTACCTCTCGACCATTTCGAGACTCCTCGTAATGTCTGTGATCTCATCCAGGACTCCGAACAAACTTCGATCACCAAACCACATAACTCATAATACAAATCGTCATTGAACGTTAAGCGTGCAGACCCTACGGGTTCGAGAACTATGTAGACATGACCGAGACACATCTTCCGTCAATAACAAATAGCGGAACCTGGATGCTCATATTGGTTCCTACATATTCGATGAAGATCTTTATCGGTCAAATCGCAATAACAACATATGTTATTCCCTTTGTCATCGGTATGTTACTTGCCCGAGATTCGATCGTCGATATCATCATACCTAGTTCAATCTCGTTATAGGCAAGTCCTTTTACTCGTTCCGTAATGCATCATCCTGCAACTAACTCATTAGTAACATTGCTTGCATGGCTATAGTGATGTGCATTACCGAGAGGGCCCAGAGATACCTCTTTGACACTCTAAGTGACAAATCCTAATCTTGAGCTATGCCAACCCAACAAACACCTTTGGAGACACCTGTAGAGAATCTTTATAATCACCCAATTACGTTGTGATGTTTGATAGCACACAAGGTGTTCCTCCGGTATTCGGGAGCTGCATAATCTCATAGTCAGAGTAATATGTATAAGTCATGAAGAAAACAATAGCAATAAAACTAAATGATCATAATGCTAAGCTAACGGATGGGTCTTGTCCATCACATCATTCTCTAATGATGTGGTCCCATTCATCAAATGACAACACATGTCTATGGTTAGGAAACATAACCATCTTTGATCAACGAGCTAGTCAAGTAGAGGCATACTTGGGACACTCTGTTTTGTCTATGTATTCACATGTGTACTAAGTTTCCAGTTAATACAATTCTAGCATGAATAATAAACATTTATCATGATATAAGGAAATATAAATAACAACTTTATTATTCCCTCTAGGGCATACTTGTAACACCCCGTATGTAACCTGCCATATTTGTATTCCAACTCTTGCCATTTCCGGCACTAAGTTATGATATTTCCTCGTTGTTGGGTTTTTTCTTCGTGTTGCTTTTGTCTTTGTCGTGCATATCATATCATGTCATCATGTGCATCGCATTTGCATACGTGTTTGTCTCATGCATCCGAGCATTTTCCCCGTTGTCCGTTTTGCATTCCGGTGCTCCTATGTCCTCCGGTGTCCCCCTTTACCTCTTTTCGTGTGCGGGTGTCTAACGTTCTCGGATTAGACCGAGACTTGCCAAGCGGCCTTGGTTTACTACCAGTAGACCGCCTGTCAAGTTTCGTGTCATTTGGACTTCGTTTGATACTCCAACGGTTAACCGAGGAACCGAAAAGGCCTCGTGTGTGTTGCAGCCCAACACCTCTCCAAAGTGGCCCAAAACCCACCTAAACCCCTCCATCATCTCAGTCGTTCGATGATGATCACGTGGCCGAAAACCGTGCTCAATTTGGAGCCTCCTAGCTCCCTCTATCTATAAAAGGCATCTCCCCCCGAAAATCCCGGATCCACTCCAACCCTAACCCTAGCCCCCGCTCCATCCACGCGTCGGACACGTCCGGGCTGCGCCGGACGTTTCGCGCCGCCGCCCCACAGCCACTGGCGTCGTGCCACGTGTCCCGCCGGCCACCTCCCGCGCCGCGGCACGCCTGGGCCCGAGGAGGGCCCCAGAGACCCATCCGCCGCCCGGTCGTCTCCCCGCCGCCCGACCGACCCGCGCCGCCCTCCGCCTTGCCGGCGTTTGCCTCCACCGCCGCCAGCAGCGCAGCCGCCCTCGCCGGTCGCCGTCGACGCCGGCAAGCCACGCCAATCCTGCTCCGCCCCGACGCCGCACCCGCGCCGGCCCTGCGCCACCTCCGGCGACCTCCGCTGCCCCGGCCGACCTCTCCTTCCTCTTCTCCGGCAACTCCTGCTGCCACCGCCCGTCTACTCCGTCAAGAAGCTCCGGCGAGCTCAAGATCCAACCTCGGTTCACGTGCCCCAGATGAACCCTAGATCCCGAAGGTCATTTTTCTACTAAGTCCCCAGCATTTTTATCATACTTTATCACATCATAACTTTGCACCCGTGGCTCCGTTTTGGGCGTGTAGCATATCAAATTGTTCGCCTCGATGTGTACCTCATTTCATTCCATTGCACCATGTTCATTTGAGTTCATCTTGATGCCCTAAATGTTGTTGCAAGAGTGCTATGTAATGTTAGTTTCAGATTCTTAACAGATATTGGACATTTGTCATTTTTTCCATGTTTAATGCGTGCCTCCTATGAACTTGAGCCCTACATGTGTTTTGAAGTATGCCATGCCATCTTTACAGGGGTGTATGCCATGTATTTTTGTGATCTTTGTGGTGACTAGCACAAGCATGCAAAGTAGCTCTCGTGATGTTGCTGATTTCAGGGACTTAGAAATCTCCTAAGTCATTTTCCTGTTGATATTTTTATGCCATGTATTCATGTTGCTACAGAGTGATTCATGCCTCTTTTGAGCATGTTCAGTAAGGATGATTTTGAGTTATTGTTGTGCTCTATCCATCCATGTCTTTGTTTGCAATTATGGAGCAACCTAGCATGACTCAATCTTGCTCTACTTTTTCTATAAAATGTTCCTGGCAGATTGTTTACATGTTAATCAATTTTGCCGAGGTTGTTGGAGTTTATCCTTGCATGCTATGAGAGTGTTATTGCCATGGTTAGCTTATTTATCATGTCTACTTGCTGGGTGTATGCTTAGTTTGTCATGCAATGCCTTGTGGTGAGTGCATCGAGCTCGCAAACATGCCTACGAGAATTTGTTTTTGCCATGTTCCAGTTTTCTGCTAAGTCTGAATCTGTTAACGAAAGTTGCTATGTTCGCATGGTTTCCATTGTATTTTCTGATCCCTTTTGGCTTATGGTCAGTAAGGGACTTTTGTTGTATGCTTTGAGTATCTTCATGCCATGCCTTGCTTTGCCATGATATGTTCCTGTAGCATGTTTTTATCTTGCTCTAAACATTGCTTCCTGATGTTAATTCCTGACATGTTGGTTATTTCACAAAGTTTGTGAACCTGTTATCTTTTGCACTTTGGCCATGCTTGTTTGAACCTGCTACTGATTGATTTAGCCGTAGCTTAGTGTTCATCTTTTGTCAAGCATCTTGAGTGGATCCCTGCCATGTGCTTTTTTTGTTATGTTAGAGTGCAGTAGCTTGTTGTTCTTGATGCATTTAGATGGCCTCGTGCTGTTAATCGCAGATCGGTGCCATATTTGTTTTGCTTGTCATTTGCAAACCGTGCATCCGATTCCGGTGATCTTTATATCGATTTCGACCGAAATAAACCCATCTTTCCAGTGGAACTCTTGGTTTTCCAAGATGAGGCCTGATTCAATCTTTTCCTTCCGGAGCATGCATATGCATTGCATATCACATCCCGCATATCATGCCATGTTTTGCATCATGTTGCTTGCGCATTGCACTGTGGTTGATTGTGTCTCCCTTTGCTTGTGGTCTTGCTTTGTGTAGAGCCGTGAGACGAGTACGTGATCGAGGAACCCATTGAGTACACTTACGAGGATCAAGCTAACGTGAACTCGGAGAACTTTGCAGGTAAGATGACCATACCCTCGAAATCAGTTCTATCTTTGCTTGCTAGATGCTCGCTCTATTGCTATGCCTATGCTACAATACCTACCACATGCTTTATCATGCCTCCCATATTGCCATGTCAACCCTCTAACCCACCTTGTCCTAGCAAACCGTTGTTTGGCTATGTTACCACTTTGCTCAGCCCCTCTTATAGCGTTGCTAGTTGCAGGTGAAGAGTGGAGTTTGTTCCTTGTTGGAACATGTTTATTGTTGGGATATCATTGTTATATCTTGTTGACTTTAATGCATCTATATACTTGGTAAAGGATGGAAGGCTCGGTCTTTTGCCTGGTGTTTTGTTCCACTCTTGCCGCCCTAGTTTCCGTCATACCGGTGTTATGTTCCTTGATTTTGCGTTCCTTACATGGTTGGGTTATAATGGGAACCCCTTGACAGTTCACCTTGAATAAAACTCCTCCAACAAGGGCCAACCTTGGTTTTACCATTTGCCTCCTAGCCTCTTTTCCCTTTGGTTCCGCGGACTCAAGGGTCATCTTTATTTTAAACCCCTGGGCCAGTGCTGTTGGGGAACGTAGTAATTTCAAAAAAATTCCTACGCACACGCAAGATCATGGTGATGCATAGCAACGGGAGGGGAGAGTGTTGTCTACGTACCCTCATAGACCGGCAACAGAAGTGTTGACACAACGTAGAGGAAGTAGTCGTACGTCTTCCCGATCCGACCGATCCAAGCACCGAACGTACGACATCTCCGAGTTGTAGCACACGTTCAGCTCGATGACGATCCCCGGACTCCGATCCAGCAAAGTGTCGGGAAGAGTTCCGTCAGCACGACGGCGTGGTGACGATCTTGATGTTCAACTGTCGCAGGGCTTTGCCTAAGCACCAATACAATATTATCGAGGATTATGGTGGAAGGGGGCACCGCACACGGCTAAGAAAATGATCACGTGGATTAACTTGTGTGTCTAGGGGTGCCCCCTGCCCCCGTATATAAAGGAGCAAGGGGAGGAGGCCGGCCGGCCCTATGGCGCACCAAGGAGGAGTCCTCCTCCTAGTAGGAGTAGGACTCCTACTAGGAGGGGGAAGGAAGTGGGGAGGGAGAAGGAAAGGGCCCCCCCTCTCCTAGTCCAATTCGGACCAAGGGGGGACGAGGCGCGCGGCCCACCCTGGCTGCCCTTCTCTCTCTCCACTAAGGCCCATATGGCCCATTACTTCTCCGGGGGGGTTCCGGTAACCCTCCAGCTCTCCGGTTTTCTCCGAAATCACCCGGAACACTTCCGGTGTCCGAATATAGCCATCCAATATATCAATTCTTATGTCTCGACCATTTCGAGACTCCTCGTCATGTCCGTAATCACATCCGGGACTCCGAACTAACTTCGGTAAATCAAAACTCATAAACTCATAATATAACTGGTATCGAAACCTTAAGCGTGCGGACCCTATGGGTTCGAGAACAATGTAGACATGACCGAGACATGTCTCCGGTCCATAACCAATAGCGGAACCTGGATGCTCATATTGGCTCCCACATATTCTACGAAGATCTTTATCGGTCAGACCACATAACAACATACGTTGTTCCCTTTGTCATCGGTATGTTACTTGCCTGAGATTCGATCGTCGGTATTGTCGGCGTTCTGGGAACGGGGGTCCCCAGACTTTCCTGCGTGCGGCCTGCGGCGTGGCTCAAAGGGGGCCCAGCACGACCCATCTTCATCAACACAAGACTCAAGACCCTCGCGAGGGGCCAAGCCTCGCGGGGCGGACGACACGGAGCTTCCTCAGGCACGGCCTCGTCAGGCTGGCTCGCGAGGAGGCAGAGAGATCAAGGCGGGGTACCTTGCGAGGTGCCCATGACGCAAGCCATGATGACTTAGGGCGCCAGGCGGGTGCCAGCCCGCGCAGCGTCCTCCTTTCATCTTTGGTGCAAAGGGGGCAAGCGCAACCGCAGAGTACCGAGGCATCAGGCAAAGGTTTCCATTTCGGTGCAACGAGACCAAGACCAGGAGGACTACGAGACGGAGGTCACCGTGGAGCCCAAGACGGCGTCATCACCAGAGCTTTGCGCAGGCGAAGACTGCTTTTGTCAGGATAGTTGATACTTGTTGTCCCCCTTCAAATTAGCCCGCCATTGTTGGCTCCCTTCCCACTCAATATTTGGGAAGAGGACCAGGGCCTCTATAAATAGGACCAGCCGCCCACATAGCAAGGGGGTCGGAAAAAAAGGGGTTGGACGGGCGAGTAAGAGTAAGGCAGTGAGTGAGAGAGAGAGAGAAAGGTGGCTGAACTCCTCCCAGCAGTTCATCACCCCAGCCAAGAACAGACCCTCGCGAGGCTGTTCTTCCTTGTATCGTTCATCATCATCATCATCAGCCCCAAGAGGCAATGCACCCACCACACACTGGAGTAGGGTATTACACCACAACAGTGGCCCGAACCAGTATAAACCTTGTGTCTCTTGTGCAGTTCTTTCAGTAGTCTAGATCTTTCCAAGACGGAGAGGTAGAAGACGTAATCTCCACGCGCACCCTAGTGTTCGAACCTTAAGGGTCTGCCGGAACCCAAAATCCGACATTTGGCGCGCCAGGTAGGGGTGCGCCGGAATTCGTCTTCCACCGCCCCGTTCTCCTCTGACTGTCGCATCCATGTTCGACGCTCGTCGGGCCCGCGCCGAGCGCCGGGCCGCCATCGCTTCCCGCGTCGCCCAGACGGCGCCCGTCGGCGGACATCCTCGTCGTTCCCCGTCGCCCGCCATCAACGCCGCCACCGACCCAGTGGGGGCGAGCAGCAAGCGTCATCTCAGCATCCATCCGTGCGGCCAGACGGCCGCACCGCTACTCCATCGCTCACACCAGCTGGTTCTTCGTCCCGCACTCTCTGCGCCCCCTTGGAGGCTTGAGCTGCGCTCCTCGTGGCAAACGAGCTCCTGCGCTACCGTCCCATCGACGACGTCTACGAAGAGTGGCTCGACCGCGTCGCCGAGCTCGTCCACGCCGCGGGGTGCTCTCCCGCGCCGTCCGTTCCGCTGCGCCACACCCCGCCCCACGCGGGCAACGAAGCTCCGGAGGCGTACCTGCCGCCTCCTCTCCAAGAAGACGCCATGGCTCCAAGGCGCGTGGCCCCTGGGCGGAACCCGCTCCGTCAGGTGCCAGTGCAGCAAGAACGGAGCTGCCAAGAAGTCCCTCGCCCGTAAGGAGCTGCCCGGGCGCTCCCTGCTCCGGCACGCCGCGACCCTGCTCCAGCTCCGGCACGCCAAGACCTCGCGCTGCTCCTAGCTGCAGCGCGTGGCGACCCTCAAGACCAAGCTCTCCACCAGTCGAAGCCTTTTGTGGCCACAGCAGGCTGCCATGCCTACACCACCGAGCTGCGTAGCGTCGCGTGGCCTGGCAAGTTCAAGCTAGACCTGCCTCCTCATTACGATGGCACGACTGACCCTGCAAAGTTCCTCCAGCTCTATGAGCTGGGCATCGAAGCTGCCAACAGGGACGAAAAGGTCATGGCGAACTGGTTCCCATGGCGCTCAAGGAAGGAGCTCGCACCTGGCTCCTGAATCTGGCTCCAGGCACGATCTCTTCCTGGGACCAGATGCGCACCCGCTTCATCGCCAACTTCCAAGGTACTCGCAACCGGCCACCCGCCGTGAGCGACATGCGCCGCATCAAGCAACAACCCGGAGAGACCCTGTAAAAGTACATCCAGCGCTTCAACAGCGCGCGCCTCAAGATCCCCAAGGTGTCCGAGGAGGCCATCATCTCGGCCTTCTCCGATGGTGTGCGCGACATCAAGATGAAGGAGGAGCTGGCGATGCAAGAAGACTTGTGCACCTCCCTGGAGCTGTTCAACCTGGCGACCAAGTGCGCCAGGGCTGAGGAGGGACGCCTCTCCCTCCTCGAGCTGCCTGCCGCAGACCCGGAGGAGAAGAAGCCCAAGGCCAAGGACGTGAAGCGCAAGGGGATTGCCGTGCTCGCGGCAGAACCAGACACCAAGCGGGGCAAAGATCTGCCTGAGTCCTCCAGGGGCAGCCGGTACTGTGTGTACCACGACCTCCACACCCACAACACCAACGAATGCCAAGAACTCCGCGCCGTGCGAGAAGGAAGGATCGGCTGTCGTCCCGACCACGCCGATCGGGGCTACGGCCGAGGAGGAGGAAGAAACACAGGACGCTGGGAAGACCGTGGCCCGCGCCAAGGGTGGCGCGATCAACCTCGTGAGGGTCGCTGGCGAGACCTGCCTCGCGAGGGGGACTAGAGGGATCAGCCTCGTGAGGATCGCCTACAGGGCAACGCATGCCTCCCTCCACTGTCGCCTCAGCCAAGGAGGAACAAGGACCGCCATCAAGACGAAGGGGCAGGGGGCTTCCAGGAGCCACACGCAATCGCCTGCATCCTGGGCGGAGCTCAAGCCCCAGCCTCCCAACGCATCTTCAAGCAGTTTGCCCATGAAGTGAATGCAGTCCTCCCCAGGCTTGAAGCAACGTGCCCTCTCAGGTGGTCGGCATGCGCCATCACATTCAGCTCGGTGGATCAACTCAAGTGTGCGGCCACAGCCGGAGTCCTCCCGATGCTTTGCTCCCCAGTCATCAGCAATGTACTGGTCACCAGGACCCTCATCGATGGTGGGGCAGGGCTCAATGTCCTGTCCGTGGAAATGTTCAACAATCTCCAAGTGCCCTACGACCAGCTTCAGCCAACCAAGCCCTTCTCCGGAGTCACCGACGGCTCCACGGTCCCGATTGGGCAGGTCCGCCTCCCTGTCACCTTCGGGGCACGCGACAACTACCGCACCGAGCTCATCGACTTCGACGTCTCCCACATCCGCCTGCCGTACAACGCCATCCTTGGGTACCCAGCGCTGGCCAAGTTCATGGCCGTAACTCACCATGGCTACAACGTCCTCAAGATGCCAGGAAGTGGCGGAGTCATCACGGTACCCTGTGAAGAGAAGGATGCAGTGTGTTCCCTGAAGCGAGCCTTTCAGGCCGCGTCACTGGAAGACCCGGATCGTGGAAGCAGGAGGCTTCCCGAGACCACCCCCAAGAAGAAGAAGACATCATCTGGACCGGCCCCTCGGGAGGGGGGCCCCTCAGGGCCCGCATCTGCCCAGGGGGAGCCTCCTTCCATCGCATAGGAAAGCGCGCCCGGCGCCCTCCTCAGGCAGGGCTCGGGGGCTCTCCCCTGGAGGGCCACCGACCTGGCCAGGGTCACGAGGGAGGTGCTTGGGCACCACATGGAGGCGTGTTTCGAAGCACGTTTCCCTCAAGAAGGAGCAAGGCAAGGAAGGTCAGACCCGCAGGAGTTCGTCGACAAGGCCATTCAAGAACTACAGGAATGAAGAATCATGAGAGGTTGCCGCTGTCTACCGGCTGTGGCTCCCCATCCAGGCGAGGATGGTGGGCTGCGCATCTGCATCGACGTACTAGTGCTCAACCAAGTCGCTACGATGGAGCGCCTCTGGCCCTCACGAGTGGGGCGCTACGGGGGTCGGCCCCACAGCTACGTTCGCATGCCTTACGGCTTGCCGAGCGCGGTTGCTACGTGCCAGCGCCTCATGAGGGGCATCATGGAGGCTCAAGAAGACAGGCGTTCCGCAGCCTTGGCGGAGATGGAGATGAGTCACGAAGAGCTACCAGTGCCTCCGGAGCCTCCTGAGGCCCCTGGGCCTGGGGGCTCGTGAGGATCGACTTCCGCGGCCCACCGAGTCTGCTGCACCAACATCCCTTCGCCCTCGACACCCTCAGGTGACATCTTAGAAGTTTCATTTCCAGCTGGGAGCGCCCTCCCAGGACTGCATCGTTCCCAGGCCGCCTGGATCTGTCCCTGCGGTATGTATCCCTTTTATTTCATGTCGTTAGCTTGCTTTATTGGGGGCGCCCCTCGGGCTGCATCATCCCCAAGTCGCTCGGGCCAGGCCCAGCGGCATGTATCTCCCTTGCGTTTATTTCCGGCTATGCATTCTCCCATCATGCTTGATTACTTGATGCCTGTCCACGGCACCTCTTCTTCTCCATGTCGACCACTTGCACGTTAAAGGGGGGGTACCTGAGCATCGCGACTCAGGGCTCTTACTGGCTCTCCAGCCCTCACCCTCTAGCCATGTCCACGGCATCGCGACCTGGCATACCAGCGACGGCCGAGACAAGCTTGAGGGCCGGGACCCGAGGACGTAGAGTGCCGGCATCTAACCAAATTTGCAGGAACACAGCACAAGATAAGGCCCGGTGCCAGGCGCAACCCGCCTAGAGGTAGGGCCCCGTGAGTCCCGCGCTGGCTCACGGGTGCCCAGATACACCTCACCTAGCCCTACCATGCCGGCCACGTGTCAGGGCGGGGCTGTACACGCCCCGGGGGCTCCTCCCGGAGGGGAGCCCCCTCCCACGTACCAGTGGAAGCACCATGCTCTGTGCTGGCTGACGACACTGTCGAGGAGCGGCTATGCCCGTACACATGCGGAAGCGCTATGCTCCACGCTAGTGATAAACAACTGAGGGTGGCCCCTCGGGAGCGCCGCGCGAGGAGGCTGGGCACGGGGGCTGCGCCTGGGTCACGCCCAGACGTATGCCACCCAGCCAGGCCCCTCAGGCCTGGTTCGTCGCGCGTCTCTCCCCGAGCGGAGCCAAGGTATGAAGGCCGTTTGAGCGTCAAGGGGGACCCCTGAGCATCGCGACTCAGGGGCCAAACTGGTCCCATAGCCCCTCACTCCTTAGTTCCGAAAGGCTAATGCTGGGTGAGGCACGTGCGGGGCCGGGCTCTGCAGACGTAGAACGGTGGTCCCACTCGCATCTCACCTCATCACTTGCTGTTTGCGCGTCAAGGGGGACTCCTGAGCATCGCGCCTCAGGAGCCTAACTGGCTCCGTAGCCCCTCACTCCTTTGGTCCCGTCCTGGTTTCCGGTCAGGGCTAATGCTGGGTGAGGTACGCGCGGAGTCGGGCTCTGCAGACGTAAAACGGAAGATCCACCTACATCACACCTCCCTATTTGTTGTTCGTGTGCCAAGGGGGACTCCTGAGCATCGCGACTCAGGAGCCTAACTGGCTCCGTAGCCCCTCACTCCTTTGGTCCCGTCCTGGTTTCCGGTCGGGGCTAATGCTGGGTGAGGTACGCGCGGGGCCGGGCTCTGCCGGCGTAGAACACAAGCAAGTAGGGAAGGAAAGCATAAAATTCAAGGAACTTAAAAGCAAATATTACAGTCCATACTGTCGTCTCAATACCAAACGCGAGTTTAAACGCCTCCTCGAGGGATGATGCATGTGCAGGAATTAAAAGCAGGACAGGAGCAGTAGCGGAGTCACTTGGCGGCGGTGGAGCAGCGCGGTTGGCCCCGCCTCATGGAGTAGCAGGGACGGAAGCATCCTGCTTCGACTTAGTACTGAAGGCCCGAAACTTCCCCAGCAGAGCCTCCGCGTGACCCTTCACGGCCTCGGCAGCGGCGGTAGCACCCTCGCCGCTTACTGGCTCCAACAGGCTGTCGAGGTCGGCACTGGGGTCGCGAAGGTGGATGCGTGTGAAGACCCGCATCAGCGCAGCAGAAGACAAGACACGTGCCTTGGCCTCGGCCGTGGGGCCAAGGCCAAGGGTGACATCCTCAAGAGCACGAACCAGGAAGGGAAGCAACTTGGCGGGGCCATCCTCGGCGCCGGCCAGCGGGCTCTCCAGGCCACTGGCGTAGAGCATCTTCAGCGAAGCACGAGCCTACTTCTCCATGTCTGCGAAGGCCAACCGCCGGCCTCCACGATCACAGGTAATCATGACACGATTTGCATGCAGGGACTTGTCCAACTCGCGCGATCACCGAGGCATCGTGGGGAAGCGGGGACGCCCACGTCCAATCAACCGCCACGCGGCGCCCAAGGCCACAGGCTGTTAGGGCCCGCGGTGCTTCGCCCTTGCCCTTTCGCCTCTCGGCACGGCCAAGTCCGGGCGCGCCTTGGGCCCGGGGGCTGCTAACGGCGTTCTGAGAACGGGGGTCCCCAGACTTGCCTACCTGCGGCCTGCGGCGTGGCTCAAGGGGGGCTCAGCACGGCCCATCTCATCAACACAAGACTGAAGACCCTCGCGAGGGGCCAAGCCTCGCGGGGCGGATGACACGGAGCTTCCTCAAGCACGGCCTCATCAGGCTGGCTCGCGAGGAGGCGGAGAGATCAAGGCGAGGTACCTCGCGAGGTGTCCGTGACGCAAGCCATGACGACTCAGGGCGCCAGGCGGGTGCCAGCCCGGGTAGCGTCCTCCTTTCCTCTTTGGTGCAAAGGGGGCAAGCGAAGCCGCGTAGTACCGAGGCATCAGGCAAAGGTTGTCATTTCGGTGCAACGAGACCAAGACCAGGAAGACTACGAGACGGAGGTCACCATGGAGCCCAAGACGGCGTCATCACCAGAGCTTTGCGCAGGCGAAGACTGCTTTTGTCAGGATAGTTGATACTTGCTGTCCCCCTCCAAATTAGCCCGCCATTGTTGGCTCCCTTCCCGCTCAATATTTGGGAAGAGGACCAGGGCCTCTATAAATAGGACCAGCCGCCCACATAGCAAGGGGGTCGGAAAAAAGGGGTTGGACGAGCGAGTAAGAGTAAGGCAGTGAGTGAGAGAGAGAGAGAGAGAGAAAGGTGGCCGAACTCCTCCTAGCAGTTCATCACCCCAGCCAAGAACAGACCCTCGCGAGGCTGTTCTTCCTTGTATCGTTCATCATCATCAACCCCAAGAGGCAATCCACCCACCACACACTGGAGTAGGGTATTACACCACAACGGTGGCCCGAACCAGTATAAACCTTGTGTCTCTTGTGCAGTTCTTTCAGTAGTCTAGATCTTTGCGAGACGGAGAGGTAGAAGACGTAATCTCCGCGCGCACCCCAGTGTTCAAACCTTAAGGGTCTGCCAAAACCCGAAATCCGACATTTGGCGCGCCAGGTAGGGGTGCGCCGGAATTCGTCTTCCACCGCCCCCTTCTCCTCCGACCGTCGCATCCATGTCCGACGCTCGTCGGGCCCGCGCCGAGCGCCGGGCCACCATCGCTTCCCACGTCGCCCAGATGGCGCCCGTCGGCGGACATCCTCATCGTTCCCCGTCGCCCGCCATCAACGCCGCCACCGGCCCGGCGGGGGGTGAGCAGCAAGCATCGTCTCAGCATCCATCCGTAGAGGCATACTAGTGACACTATGTTTGTCTATGTATTCACACATGTATTATGTTTCCGGTTAATACAATTCTAGCATGAATAATAAACATTTATCATCAAATAAGGAAATAAATAATAACTTTATTATTGCCTCTAGGGCATATTTCCTTCAGTCTCCCACTTGCACTAGAGTCAATAATCTAGTTCACATTGTCATGTGATTTAACATCAATAGTTCACATCATCATGTGATTAACACCCATAGTTCACATCATTATGTGACCAACACTCAAAGTGTTTACTGGAGTGAATAATCTAGTTCACATCGCTATGTGATTAACACCCAAAGAGTACTAAGGTGTGATCATGTTTTGCTTGTGAGAGAAGTTTAGTCAATGGGTCTGCCACATTCAGATCTGTATGTATTTTGCAAATGTCTATGTCTACAATGCTCTGCCCGGAGCTACTCTAGCTAATTGCTCCCACTTTCAATATGTATCTAGATCGAGACTTAGAGTCATCCAGGTCTGTGTCAAAACTTGCATCGATGTAACCCTTTACGGCGAACCTTTTTGTCACCTCCATAATTGAGAAACATATCCATATTACACTAAGGATAATTTTGACCGCTGTCCAGTGATCTACTCCTAGATCACTATTGTACTCCCATGCCAAAATCAGTGTTGGGTATGTAATAGATCTGGTACACAGCATGGCATACTTCATAGAACCTACGGCCAAGCCATAGGGAATGACTTTCATTCTCTTTCTATCTTCTGCCATGGTCGGGTTTTGATTCTTTACTCAATTTCACACCTTGTAACACAGGCAAGAACTCTTTCTTTGACTGTTCCATTTTGAACTACTTCAAAATCTTGTCAAGGTATTTACTCATTGAAAAAACTAATCAAGCGTCTTGATCTATCTCTATAAATCTTGATGCTCAATATGTAAGCAGCTTCACCGAGGTCTTTCTTTGAAAAACTCCTTTCAAATACTCCTTTATGCTTTGCAGAATAATTCTACATTATTTCTAATTAACAATATGTCATTCACATATACTTATCAGAAATGTTGTAGTGCTCCCACTCACTTTGTTGTAAATACAGGCTTCACCGTAAGTATGTATAAAACTATATGCTTTGATCAACTTATCAAAGCGTATATTCCAACTATGACATGCTTGCACCAGTCCATAGATGGATCGCTGGAGCTCGCATATTTTGTTAGTACCTTCAGGATTGACAAAACTTTCTGGTTGCATCATATACAACTCTTCTTTAATAAATCCATTAAGGAATGCAGTTTTGTTTATCCATTTGCCAGATTTCATAAAATGTGGCAATTGCTAACATGATTCGAATAGACTTAAGCATAGATACGAGTGAGAAACTCTCATCGTAGTCAACACCTTGAACTTGTCGAAAACGTTTTGCGACAATTCTAGCTTTGTAGATAGTAACACTACTATCAACGTCCATCTTCCTCTTGAAGATCCATTTAATCTTAATGGCTTGCCGAACATCGGGCAAGTCAACCAAAGTCCACACTTTGTTCTCATACATGGATCCCATCTCAGATTTCATGGCTTCAAGCCATTTTGCGGAATCTACGCTCACCATCGCTTCTTCATAGTTCGCAGGTTCATCATGATCCAGTAGCATGACTTCCAGAACAAGATTACCGTACCACTCTGGTGCGGATCTTACTCTGGTTGATCTACGAGGTTCAGTAGTAACTTGTTCTGAAGTTTCATGATCATCATCATTAACTTCCTCACTAATTGGTGTAGGTGTCACAGAAACCATTTTCTGTGATGAACTACTTTCCAATAAGGGAGCAGGTACAGTTACCTCATCAAGTTCTACTTTCCTCCCACTCACTTCTTTCGAGAGAAACTCCTTCTCTAGAAAGGATCCATTCTAAGCAACAAATATCTAGCCTTCGGATCTGTGATAGAAGGTGTACCCAACTGTCTCCTTTGGGTATCCTATGAAGACACCTTTCTCCGATTTGGGTTTGAGCTTATCAGGATGAAACTTTTTCACATAAGCATCACAACCCCAAACTTTAAGAAATGACAACTTTGGTTTCTTGTTAAACCACAGTTCATATAGTGTTGTCTCAACGGATTTAGATGGTGCCCTATTTAACGTGAATGCAGCTGTCTCTAATGCATAACCCCAAAACAATAGTGGTAAATCAGTAAGAAACATCATAGATTACACTATATCCAATAAAGTACAGTTGTGACGTTCAGACACACCATTATGCTGTGGTGTTCCAGGAGGCATGAGTTTGTGAAACTATTCCACATTGTTTTAATTGAAGACCAAACTTGTAACTCAAATATTCGTCTCTGCGATCAGATCATAGAAACTTTATTTTCTTGTCACGATGATTTTCCACTTCACTCTGAAATACTTTGAACTTTTCAGACTTATGTTTCATCAAGTAGATATACTCATATCTGCTTAAATCATCTGTGAAGGTCGGAAAATAATGATACTTGTCGCGAGCTTTAATATTCATCAGACCACATACATCAGTATGTATGATTTCCAACAAATCTGTTGCTCGCTCCATTGTTCCGGAGAACGGAGTCTTAAGTCATCTTGCCCATAAGGCATGGTTCGCAAGCACCAAGTGATTCATAATCAAGTGATTCCAAAATCCCATCAGCATGGAGTTTCTTCATGCGCTTTACACCAATATGACCTAAACGGCAGTGCCAAAAATAAGTTGCACTATCATTTTTAACTCTGCATCTTTTGGTTTCAATATTATGAATATGTGTATCACTACGATCGAGATCCAATGAACCTTTTTCATTGGGTGTGTAACCATATAAGGTTTTATTCATGTAAATAGAACAACAATTTATTCTCTTACTTAAATGAATAACCGTATTACAATAAACATGATCAAATCATATTCATGCTCAATGCAAACACCAAATAACACTTATTTAGGTTCAACACTAATCCCAAAAATATAGGGAGTGTGCGATGATGATCATATCAATCTTGGAACCACTTCCAACACACATCGTCACTTCACCCTTAACTAGTCTCTGTTTATTCTGCAACTCCTGTTTTGAGTTACTAATCTTAGCAACTGAACCAGTATCAAATACCGAGGGGTTGCTACGAACACTAGTAAAATACACATCAATAATCTGTATATCAAATATACCTTTGTTCACTTTGCCATCCTTCTTATCCGCCAAATACTTGGGGTAGTTCCATTTCCAGTGACCAGTCCCTTTGCAGTATAAGCACTTAGTCTCAGGGTTAGGATCAGACTTGGGCTTCTTCACTTGAGCAGCAACTTGCTTGCCGTTCTTCTTGGAGTTCCCTTCTTCCCTTTGCCCTTTTCTTGAAACTAGTGGTCTTGTCAACCATCAACACTTGATGTTTTTCTTGATTTCTACCTTCGTTGATTTCAGCATCACGAAGAGCTTGGGAGTTGTTTCCGTTATCCCTTGCATATTATAGTTCATCACGAAGTTCTACTAACTTGGTGATGGTGACTAGAGAATTCTGTCAATCACTATCTTATCTGGAAAATTAACTCCCACTTGATTCAAGCGATTGTAGTACCCAAACAATCTGAGCACATGCTCCCTAGTTGAGCGATATTCCTCCATCTTTTGGTTATAGAACATGTTGGAGACTTCATATCTCTCAACTCAGGTATTTTCTTGAAATATTAACTTCAACTCCTGCAACATCTCATATGGTCCATGACGTTCAAAACGTCTTTGAAGTCCCGATTCTAAGCCGTTAAGCATGGTGCACTAAACTATCAAGTAGTCATCATATTGAGCTAGCCAAACGTTCATAACGTCTGCATTTGCTCCTGCAATAGGTCTGTCACCTAGCGTTGCATTAAGGACATAATTCTTCTGTGCGGCAATAAGGATAAACCTCAGATCACGGATCCAATCTGCATCATTGCTACTAACATTTTTCAACACAATTTTCTCTAGGAACATATCAAAATAAACATATGAAAGCAACAACGCGAGCTATTGATCTACAACATAATTTGCAAAATACTACCAAGACTAAGTTCATGATAAATTAAAGTTCAATTAATCATATTACTTAAGAACTCCCACTTAGATAGACATCCCTCTAATCCTCTAAGTGATCACGTGATCCAAATCAACTAAACCATGTCCGATCATCACGTGAGATGGAGTAGTTTCAATGGTGAACATCACTATGTTGATCATATCTACTATATGATTCATGCTCGACCTTTCGGTCTCCGTGTTCCGAGGCCATATCTGTATATGCTTGGCTCGTCAAGTATAACCTGAGTATTCCGCGTGTGCAACTGTTTTGCACCCGTTGTATTTGAACGTAGAGCCTATCACACCCCATCATCATGTAGTGTCTCAGCACGAAGAACTTTCGCAACGGTGCATACTCAGGGAGAACACGTCTTGATAATTAGTGAGAGATCATCTTAAAATGCTACCGTCAAACTAAGCAAAATAAGATGTATAAAAGATAAACATCATATGCAATCAAAATATGTGACATGATATGGCCATCATCGACTTGCGCCTTTGATTTCCATCTCCAAAGTATTGTCATGATCTCTATCGTCACAGGCATGACACCATGATGTCCATCATCTTGATCTATATCAATGTGTCGTCGCGTGGTCATCTCGCCAACAATTTCTCTTGCAACTATTGCTATCGCATAGCGATAAAGTAAAGCAATTATTGGGCACTTGCGTCTTATGCAATAGAGAGACAACCATAAGGATTTCGCCAGTTGCTGATAACTTCAACAAAACATGATCATCTCATACAACAACTTATATCTCATCACGTCTTGACCATATCACATCACAACATGCCCTGCAAAAACAAGTTAGACGTCCTCTACTTTGTTGTTGCAAGTTTTACGTGGCTGCTACGGGCTTAGCAAGAACCAATCTTACCTACGCATCAAAACCACAACGATAGTTTGTCAAGTTGGTGTTGTTTTAACCTTCGCAAGGACCGGGCGTAGCCACACTCGGTTCAACTAAAGTTGGAGAAACTAACACCCGCCAGCCACCTGTGTGCAAAGCACGTCGGTAGAACCAGTCTCGCGTAAGCATACGCGTAATGTCGGTCCGGGCCGCTTCATCCAACAATACCGCCGAACCAAAGTATGACATGCTAGTAAGCAGTATGACTTATATCACCCACAACTCACTTGTGTTCTACTCATGCAAATAACATCAACACATAAAACCTGGGCTCTGATACCACTGTTGGGGAACGTAGTAATTTCAAAAAAATTCCTACGCACACGCAAGATCATGGTGATGCATATCAACAAGAGGGGAGAGTGTTGTCTACGTACCCTCATAGACCGGCAACGGAAGTGTTGACACAACGTAGAGGAAGTAGTCGTACGTCTTCCTGATCCGACCGATCCAAGCACCGAACGTACGGCACCTCCGAGTTCTAGCACACGTTTAACTTGATGACTATCCCCAGACTCCGATCCAGCAAAGTGTCGGGAAGAGTTCCGTCAGCACGACGGCGTGGTGACGATCTTGATGTTCAACTGTCGCAGGGCTTCGCCTAAGCACCACTACAATATTATCGAGGATTATGGTGGAAGGGGGCACCACACACGGCTAAGAAAACGATCACATGGATCAACTTGTGTGTCTAGGGGTGCCCCCTGCCCCCGTATATAAAGGAGCAAGGAGAGGAGGCCGGCCGGCCCTATGGCGCACCAAGGAGGAGCCTCCTCCTAGTAGGAGTAGGACTCCTACTAGGAGGGGGAAGGAAGTGGGGAGGGAGAAGGAAAGGGGGCGCCGCCCCCCCCCCCCTCTCCTAGTACAATTCGGACCAAGGGGGGAGGAGGCGCGCGGCCCACCTTGGCTGCCCTTCTCTCTCTCCACTAAGGCACATGTGGCCCATTACTTCTCCCGGGGGGTTCCGGTAACCCTCCGGCTCTCCGGTTTTCTCCGAAATCACCCGGAACACTTCCGGTGTCCGAATATAGCAGTCCAATATATCAATTTTTATGTCTCGACCATTTTGAGACTCCTCGTCATGTCCGTGATCACATCCGGGACTCCGAACTAACTTCGGTACATCAAAACTCATAATATAACTATCATCGAAACCTTAAGCGTGCGGACCCTACGGGTTCGAGAACAATGTAGACATGACCGAGACATGTCTCCAGTCAATAACCAATAGCGGAACCTAGATGCTCATATTGGCTTCCACATATTCTATGAAGATCTTTATCGGTCAGACCGCATAACAACATACGTTGTTCCCTTTGTCATCGGTATGTTACTTGCCCGAGATTCGATCGTCGGTATCTCAATACCTAGTTCAGTCTCGTTACCGGCAAGTCTCTTTACTCGTTTCGTAATGCATCATCTCGCAACTAACTCATTAGTTGCAATGCTTGCAAGGCTTATGTGATGTGCATTACCAAGAGGGCCCAGAGATACCTCTCCAACAATCGGAGTGACAAATCCTAATCTCGAAATACGCCAACCCAACATGTACCTTTGGAGACACCTATAGAGCTCCTTTATAATCACCCAGTTACGTTGTGACGTTTGGTAGCACACAAAGTGTTCCTCCGGCAAACGGGAGTTGCATAATCTCATAGTCATAGGAACATGTATAAGTCATGAAGAAAGCAATAGCAACATACTAAACGATCGAGTGCTAAGCTAACGGAATGGGTCAAGTCAATCACATCATTCTCCTAATGATGTGATCCCATTAATCAAATAACAACTCTTTGTCTATGGTTAGGAAACATAACCATCTTTGATTAACGAGCTAATGAAGTAGAGGCATACTAGTGACACCTGTTTGTCTATGTATTCACACATGTATTATGTTTCCGGTTAATACAATTCTAGCATGAATAATAAACATTTATCATGAAATAAGGAAATAAATAATAACGTTATTATTGCCTCTAGGGCATATTTCCTTCAAGTGCTCCTCTGAGTGTTGGTCCAACCTAGAGCACCGTGCGGGGCCGTCCCTTGGCAACTTGGGTTACGTTAGCTCCCGTACGCTTAGCTTATCTGGTGTGCCCTGAGAACGAGATATGTGCAGCTCCTATCGGGATTTGTCGGCACAGTGGGTGGTCTTGCTGGACTTGTTTTACCATTGTCGAGATGTCTTGTAACTGGAATTCCGAGTCTGATCGGGCTGTCCTAGGAGAAGGAATATCCTTCATTGAATGTGAGAGCTTGTGATGGGCTAAGTTGGGACACCCCTGGAGGGATTTGAACTTTCGAAAGCCGTGCCTGCGGTTATGGGCAGATGGGAATTTGTTAATGTCCGGTTGTAGAAAACCTGAAACTAAACTTAATTAAAATGAATCAACAGCGTGTGTAGCCGTGATGGTCTCTTTTCGGCGGAGTCCGGGAAGAGAACACGGTCTCGTGTTATGCTTGAACGTAGGTTGTTCTAGGATCACTTCTTGATCATAGTTTCTCGACCATGGCTTGCCTTCTCTTCTCGCTCTCTTTTGCGTATGTTAGCCACCATATATGCTAGTGCTTGATGCAGCTTCACCTCATACCTTTTACCCTACCTATAAGCTTAAATAGTCTTGATCGCGAGGGTGTGAGATTGCTGAGTCCCCGTGACTCACAGATTATTTCAAAACCAGATGCAGGGACCGATGATACCGCTCCAGGAGATTCGACTGAGCTCAAGTGGGAGTTCATGAGGACTCAGGATGATACTACGTTTCCTTTCCAGACGACCAGTAGTGGAGCCCAGTTGGGGCGATCGGGGACATTATGCATTTGGGGTTGTCTTTATTTTGGTTCCGTAGTCGGACCTTGATTGTATCTGGATGATTGTAATGATATATTTATGCTATTGTGTGACGTGGCGATTGTAAGCCAACTATGTACCTCTTTCCTTATTCAGTACATGGGATGTGTAAAGACTACCCCTCTTGCAACATTGCTTACAATGCGGTTATGCCTCTAAGTCGTGCTCCGACACGTGGGAGATATAGCCACATCATGGGCGTTACAAGTTGGTAATTAGAGCCTTCCCCGACTTAGGAGCCCCCTGCTTGATCAAATCGCTGGCGTTGTTGAGTCTAGAAAAATGTTTTGAGTCTTTTAGGATTATATATATTGGAGAGTAGGATTCTTTTTACTCCTCGGTCCCTTCGTCGCTCTGGTGAGGCATCCTGACGTAGAGTTTTTACTCTTCTCTTCTCAAATTTCACTAAAGAAAATTCAGGATCACGCGGGTATCTTGGAATCGTTCCGATAATTTTGTGACGAGAACATTGTTCTTGGTGCCTCCTGACATTTACGGGTTGTGGTAGTGTCCCAGGGAGTTAAGCTCCGAGGTGTTGTCGTCACAATTTTATTGTTGCAGTTCTGGAATATCTGAGTTTCACCGACATCGAAAATCTCTTTTATGCAGTTGTTGGTGAGACAACCTCGACGCCACCCAGTACTGGGGCGGGAGTTCGGGAGTATTGCCATAACTCGTATAACGGATGCTTTTCGAAGGTTGAGGTAAATGATTTCCGAAGGTTTCTTGGTTATGTGTTGAAGGATGGATACAACTGGATGTAGGATTTGCTAGCTTTGGGTGAGATATTATGCTTCCCCTATATCCCCAACACCTGATTGCATAACTGGGAAAATTTCGGGAGTTTCATAGGTGGGAATTCATGTAGCTCTAGTATTTCTTCCGCAGATATTTGGTTTGTGATTGGGTAATCCTTACCAAGTATTTGTTCATGTCCGTACGTTGTTGTTTTATCCATCTACCTCTATCTAAGTGGCTTCTCAATTTATGGAAGTGTGACCATTTAATATGGAATTCATTCGTTCATTTTGTTCAGATGTTAGGTCTATATGTTGCAATTTCGATCCATTTGATTCAGCTTGAATATATGTCTGTCAAGATGCTAACGGATGTCACCCTCTTCAGGATGGCTCCTCCAACACGTCAGAATCCTAAACCGCCACCACAACCTCCACCTCCGGAGGCATGGCAAGCTGTGATGGCTGCTACCAATGCCAACACGCGGATGCTTATGCAACTCTTCCAAGAGTGCAACCAAGGAAATCAAGGCCATGGCAACAATCGGAATCAGTTTGCTACACTCAACCAGTTCCTCGCAAACCAGCCAAAGACCTTCAGCAACTGTGTCACGGCAACAGACGCTGATGATTGGCTCGTGGATATCTGCAAGCATTTCGAGTGCAGCAACGTCAGGCTTGAGGACTTTGTCAAGTTTTCTTCGTTCCAACTCAAAGACCAAGCTGCAGAGTGGTATCAGCAATACAAAGATTCCAGAGGAGTTCGTGTGATTACCTGGGATGAATTCTGCCAAGACATCAAAGCTCACCACATTCCTCAGAGTGTTGTCGAGAGCATGCGTGAGGAGTTCCACAATCTAAAGCAAGGCAGCTTGTCTGTTTACCAGTACAACATCATGTTCCAGAAGCTCGCTCGTTTTGCTAAGAAAGACGTCCCTGACGAGAAGAGCATGATTTATCAGTTTAGAGGTGGCCTTAGAGAAGATCTGCAACTAGCTCTTGTGCTTTTTGAGCAGAAGAAGTACAGTGAGTTCTACAACATGGCACTGAAACAAGAGACTGCTCAGCTTAAGTGCGATGCTTCCAAGAAACGAGTCAGGGATGCAACTCCTTCTTCCTCAACTCAAGTGGCAACTAAGCAGCAAAAGTATTGGTTGCCTCCTCCTCTGTTCTGTCAGCCTTATCAGCAGAAGAGCAAAGGTGGTAATGGATCTTCCCACCCATCCAACCCAGGCTTTCAGAACAAGACTTCGTCTCATGCTCCAAGATCAAGTGCTCCGTATCACCGTCCGCTCTCGGAGGTTACGTGCAACAAGTGTCAGCAGAAGGGTCACTATGCAAACAAATGCTTCAATCAGAGGCGTCTTCCTCCTCCTCCTATGAGATCTGCCAGCACCACAGTGGTCAAGCATAATCCCAAGTTTGCAAAGGTCAACATGATGAACGCAACTCAGGCCGAGGACTCTTCAGAAGTGATCATGGGTAACTTTCCAGTTAACTCTACTCCTGCGAAAGTCCTTTTTGATACTGGTGCATCGCATTGTTTCATGTCAAGATCATTTGTTTCAAAGCATGACTTCGTTTCGGAAATGTTGGTTAAACCTATCGGAGTGGTTTCTCCGGCCAAGTCTATGAGGGCTACCACGATGGTCCCGGATGTTACTATCACGATGGGCAACTATAAGTTTCTGTCTTCTCCAATGGTCATTGGTGACTCGGATATTGATCTTATTCTCAGAATGGACTGGCTTTCTAAGCACAAGCCTCAGCTTGATTGTGCTGCCAGTTAGATTCAATTGACACATTCGTCTGAGGATGTAATCGTCTTTGTCGCTCGTGATGATACCATTTGACTGTTTTCTCTCAACGAGAAGGGCGAGTTGGATGCCATATCTCAGATTCCAGTCGTTTGTGAGTATCAAGATGTCTTTCCAAAAGAGCTTCCATGTAACATCCCAAATTTTCAATTTAAAATGTTATACAATAGATCATCATTGCATGTCATATTTATTTGCATTTTGGTTGATCCTAGAAATTTCACGCAACTCAAGGACCCTCGGGGAGATTGGGGATTTCGTTATTTTCATATTTGAGTTGTCTCAAATTTTGAAAATAGGATCATTTGATTTTATTTATTTTATCTTCAATTATTTCAATCATAAAAATTATGAGAGAGGGAATAAAATGACTTTCCCAAAATAAAAAATATTGAGGATTTAATAAAAAAATCAAATAACATTTTTTTGGTTTTATTTGCTATTTTTTTGACATTAGGAAAAATTGCACGTTTTCAAAAATTGCATTTAGGTCCAAGAAAATGTTCATCTTGTTCTAAATATTTTATTTAGACGGTGAAAATTTGTTTTGGCATTTTTAGAATTTTATTTATTTTTCTAGAATTTTTTTTAGTTGCAGCGTTATTGTTTAAAAAAAAGAGACCCCGCGCCTGACTGGGGCAAGGGCCCAGCCGAGCCAGGCCGGCCCAGCCTGCCGCCGCCTCCCGCCCGGGTCGAGACAGGAGTCCCGACCGCCGCCGCCATCGAGTCCGGGGAGGACACGCCTCCTGAGGCCGCCCCCTTCCCCAAGTCCGCCGGGACCCTCCCCCCCCTTTATAACCCCGCCGGACCCTCCTGCAGCCCCACACCGCCACCGCCTCCCAACACCGCCGCCCCGCGCCGCCTGCCGTCGCCGCCGCACGCCGCAGCCGCCGCCGCACGCCGCTTGCCGCCCCTGCCGCCGCCCGGAGCCGCCGCCCCGCCGCCCCGTACCACCTGCCGCCGCCCGGAGCCCCGAGCCGAGGTAGCCGCCGCCCTGGTTTTCTGAGAAAAGTCGTTTTGGTTTTTTAAGAAAACCCTAGTTTTCGTTTTTTTAATAGATCGGTTTTTTCGGTTTATTTATATAGCGAGCATTCGTTCATTTTAACGAACATATTCATCGTTTAGTTCCAGTTAACGATCGTTCGTTCGTTAACCTGTTCGTCATTTTTCTTTTCTCGGATTAAATCCACGATTTTTCTGATCACGATTTCTGATCCGATGTTCGTTTTAGTTTAACTTTTCGGTCGTTTATCGGAATCAGGCAATTCAAGCGCCTGGAGTTTCGTCTTGAAACCCTCTTTCCGTTTAACCAACTCAAACAAGTTTTTGCCTTTGTAAAAATTGCCCTAGATCCAGAATAGTAAACAAAGCCTATTTCTTTTGTCGTTTGTCTTTCGTTGCTTCGTTCGATTTGGTTCTTTTGCCAACCCGAGTTCTTAAGTTGAACTTTCTGGTTAGATCTTTTATTCGAGTTTTACTTGTGCATTAGTTGAGTACTTATTGTATGCTTGTTTGTTTGTGATAGAGTACCCGGATTGTGCCGCTTACTACTTCGAATCGCTAGGTTTCACGGATCATTAGCAAGGCAAGTAACACTTTGATCATACCTCTTTACTAGGATCTAAATAAATTGTGGGTTTGGGAAGTAGTTGAGGTAGTACCTATTACCTATTTATTATCAAACCTTTGGGAGTTACTTCTATGTTTGCTTATTATGCCATGCTATGCTAGTAGACGTGGATTAGGTGAATGAAATCCATGACAGATGTGAGATTGATAATTTAATGGTTTATCTAAGGTGGCAACTTAAACACACATCTGGGTGGATTGAGGCACCTGGGTATTCCAGCGATTGCCTATTTTTCTTTTGGACCGCCACCCAGACTCAAAGGGATCATGAGATTTTTCATACTGGAAACTTCCGTGTGCAGCCACAAGCTACTATGGGCTCTAGCATAGTTGACTAAGACGTGCGAACTCTTACAGTGGTAGACTAGCAGATGTAGGGGATGTAAGTTGGTACGGTCTACCCGATCGTAAGGTGCTAGCGCTTCTGAAAGACTATGTCTCAGTCATCCATTTCTCAAACACCATGTAGTGCGAGAATCCTAACGGAGGAGATCGAGTCTTGTGGGGAAAAGTGCGCAAACCTCTGCAGATTGTATAAACTAATCATGGTTAGCCGTGTCCCCAGTTATGGACATCTTGAGTATCTAGTACTTGGATTATCATGTGAATCTCATCATTTTACTCTAATTAATTTTGTTGGGTTTTAATGATGATGCTTAATTTGGGATTGAGAATGATGTCAACCATTCTCAATGTTTAACAACTACCATGATAGTTAAATAAAATTTATTCCTTTGCAGTAGGGAAAAATTGGCTTTACGCAAAACTATAACCATAGAGCTTTCCACCAGCCAAATATGCATGTAGTATAGCATTATTCTTTTATTGCTCTCTATGTGTTACATTGCCAGCATATTCCATGTGCTGACCCATTTCGGGCTGCAACGTTCATGTTGCAGACTTTTCAGACGACGAGTAAGGTGCCTTTTAGGTCGTGGTTCTATACTCAGTGATGCCGTTGGAGTTGATGGACTCACTTATCTTCCAAGCCTTCCGCTGTTATTGTTATTAGATGGCCTTAAGCCATATTTATTGTAATAAGTTCTCTTTTGAGACTCTCGATGTAATAAGTGTGTGATTGACACTCTGTTATAAATCCTTCAAGTACTGTGTGGTGTCAGCATTACTGGTCCAGGGATGACACCTGAGCACAGAGATTGGACCGTTTGAGGTCTGGTCGCTACAAGATGGTATTAGAGCACAAGCTGACTGTAGGACACGACCACTAAGCTAAAGCCCTAGATCACTACTCACTCTTCTCATTCTGACCTCTCATCTTTTCTACTCTTTTAGGATGGCAGATGCAAGGAACAAGTTCACGCAGCCGGATGAAGATACACCCTTTGGACGTCACTTGAAGTCACTAGGTATCTGAACATAGGAGTACCAAGCTTCACCGGGACCTACAACGCCACATTACCTGAAGAAGAGCGTTGGATGATTCAAGTTCAAGTTCCAGGAAGGACGTTCATGCCAGTCACTGAGCCCATAGAGTTTTCATTTTATGCACCCACATGGAGTCTAGGAAAGAGCATGGTAGCTCACATCACCATGGGACGCATTGGAGAAGTTTACCGCAATGATCTCAAGGATACTATCTACCAGATTTGTGGGCGCCTAGATGAGCACTGGGAGATGATCAGCACCAAGAAGGATAGATCAATTTCAGCTTTTATCTAGGAGTTAAACCAGCACATTCGACGTCGGGAGAACCAAATGTGCGCAGACATGATAGATCTGAAGAAGGCGAGGACAAGAATCAAGGAATTGGAGGAAGAACTCAAGGCTACATGTGAAGATTATGAAGAGGAAATCGAAGTATTAGTGGAGAAGAATGACGATCTGATCAAGAAGATTGGAATATTTATGGGGACCCTACACTAGTAGACGAAGACGAAGAACCCAAGGAGATTCTCCCCGAAGACTACATCATCATCGACGACACCGACTCGGATCCAGATGATAGCGATGATGACTATGTTGATGAAGCTGGAGCAGATATCATGGAGTCTGCAACCGAAGAATATTTCTAGTAGACCACCCCAATAGTAGTAGTAGTCCACCATGTAAATATAGTAGTCCGAGCACTTTTGCGATAGTTAGACCGATTGTATGCCCTTGTTTGATTGAATAAAGTGAATTGTTTGTTTTTGCCTCATGTGCATATGGGTAGTGTTTTCTCTCTAGACCCCTCTCTATTCTTAAATCTCATCTTTTCTAAACCCTCAGATGCCTCAGCGACGTGACCCCGGATTTACCTTCCCATCGGATCTCACTCAGTTGATCCAGCAGCAGAACACGTTGATGCAGTTGCTAGTCCAGAATCAGAATCAGTGGAACAACAACAACAACCCACCACCACCTGTTGATCACTTAGCCTGCTTTCTTAGGCTGAATCCGCCAGTGTTTTCCAGTAGCACCGAGCCGATAGTAGCAGATGATTGGCTCCGCAAGACAGCAAGGGAGTTGACCATGGCAGGATGCACAGATGTGGAAAAGGTGAAGTTTGCCGTGCACCAGCTTGAAGGACCCGTAGCATCATGGTGGGAGAATTTCACAGCCACTTTCCCTGTCGACACTGTCACATGGGACCAGTTTCAGCAGGCTTTCCGTACTGCCCATGTTTCAGCAGGAGCTATGGCCATGAAGAAGCGAGAGTTTCGCAACTTGCACCAAGGAGGACGGACAGTTGGCCAGTATGTGGAGGACTTTTAGTAAGCTAGCATGTTATGCCCCAGATGACGTTGCTACAGATGTAGCTAAGCAAGAGAAGTTTCTAGAAGGACTGAATGATGAGTTGAGCATGTAGTTGATGGTAGCAACCTTCAACAACTACCAGGAGTTGGTAGACCATGATCTCATGATTGAAGGGAAGCAGCAGCAAATTGAGAACCGCAAGAGGAAGTATGGACAAGGGAAGTACAATTCAGGAGCTCAGCAAAAGCCACATTTTACCCCTAGACCGGGAGGACATTTTCAGCATACCCATGGAGGAGGTAGCTCGCACAATCATAATGGCACCAAGAATGGTAATAGGAATGGAGGAAGCAACGGCCAGAACCGTACAAACCCATCAACCCCAGCCAAGAGAGACCTGATCCAAGTCACTTGCTTTAAGTGCCAGAAGACCGGACATTACGCTAATGAATGTCCTGAAGCCCAGAATGGAAGTGGCAATGGTAGCTCTGGGAAGAAGCCGAACCCTTTCAATAGGGGACATTTGAACCACGTAAATGTGGAGGAGGTTGAAGCCCAGCCCGATGCAGTAATAGGTAAGTTTTGGGTTAAGTCATTTACTGCACTCGTTCTTTTTGATACTGGTGCATCGCATTCATACATATCTAGGGGATTTGTGGATAAGTATAAATTTCCAACCCAAGCCCTTAGGTCACCCATGTTAGTAACCTCGTCTGGAGCAGAGTATATGGCTAGTCTATGGTGTGATCGGTTACCATTAAGGATTGGTAACTACGTATTTCCCTCATACTTAATAGTATTGGAATCTCAAGGATTGGATGTGATATTAGGCATGGATTGGTTATCAAAGTATGAAGGGAACATTGAATGTGCCAGTAAGTCAATTTTGCTTACCACCCCAGAAGGGAGAAGGATCAAGTATGTATCCCGGCATGTGCCGAAAAGGACTCAAGTAAATTGCCTAACAGGAGTTGTGCAGGAGGAAGTACCAGTAGTGAAGGATTTCCCTGATGTATTTCCAGAAGAGTTGCCAGGCATGCCACCGGATAGAGATATTGAGTTTTTGATTGAGCTTTTGCCAGGCACAGGGCCAATATCTAAGAGACCATATAGAATGCCCGCAAAGGATTTGGAAGAGATTAAGGAGTTACTGGACAAAGGTTATATTCGCCCAAGTTCTTCACCTTGGGGATCGCCGGTACTTCTAGTAGAAAAGAAGGATGGATCGTTAAGGATGGTTGTTGATTATCGAGGATTGAATGAAGTAACCATCAAGAACAAGTACCCACTACCGATGATCAATAATCTGTTTGATCGATTGCAAGGAGCTAAGGTATTTTCCAAGATCGATCTGCAATCAGGATACCATCAGTTGAAGATTCGAGGACAGGATATACCTAAAACGGCTTTTACCACCAGGTATGGGCTGTACGAGTATACTATTATGTCATCTGGCCTGACTAACGTGCCTGCATATTTCATGGACATGACGAACAAAGTATTTATTGAGTTCTTGGATAAGTTCGTCGTAGTGTTCATTGATGATATCCTGGTTTACTCGAAGAATGAAGAGGAGCATAAGGAGCATTTTCGTTTGGTACTTGGTAAGCTCAGAGAACATCAGTTATATGCCAAGTTTAGCAAATGTGAGTTTTGGTTGAAAGAAGTTGGATTCCTTGGACACGTTATATCTGGAGAAGGTATAGCAGTAGATCCCACTAAGGTTGACACTGTGACAAATTGGGAAGCCCCAAAAACAGTTGGAGAGATCCGGAGTTTTCTTGGACTTGCAGGATACTACCGGAGATTCATTGAAAATTTCTCGAAGATTGCAAAGCCTATGACGGAGTTATTGAAGAAGGATACCAAGTTCATATGGACTGAGGAATGTGAGGCCAGTTTCCAAGAGTTGAAGAAACGCTTGGTTACATCACCAGTGTTGATTTTGCCAGATCAGACCAAGGATTATGAGGTGTATTGCGACGCTTCATGTCGAGGACTTGGAGCAGTGCTTATGCAAGAAGGGAAGAGTTGTTTCCTATGCCTCACGACAGCTTAAGCCTCATGAGTTGAATTATGCTATGCATGATTTGGAGTTAGAAGCCATAGTGCATGCATTGAAGACTTGGAGACATTTTCTCATTGGAAACCATTGTGAGGTGTACACAGATCACAAGTGTTTGAAGTACATTTTCACATAGAAGGAGTTGAATCTCAGACAAAGGAGATGGTTGGAACTCATCAAGGATTATGATATGAGATTGCATTATCACCCCGGAAAGGCTAACGTAGTAGCTGACGCATTGAGCCGTAAAAGTCATGTCAACACCTTAATGACGGGAGGTTTACCAAGGGAGTTAGCCGAGAATCTTCGTGAGCTATGTTTGGAGATAGTTCCAAGAGGCTATGTAGCAGCATTGGAGATTCAATCTACTTTGATGGATAAGATCAGAGAAGCCCAGAAGACTGACAAGGAGATTGCTTCTATTAAGGAGAAAATAAGCAAAGGAAAAGCTAAAGGATTTCGTGAGGATGAGCACGATACCTTATGGTTTGAAGACCATGTTTATGTGCCTAATAATTCGGAGATCAGGAAGTTAATTCTACAAGAGGCCCATGACTCACCATATTCGATTCACCAAGGAAATACCAAGATGTATTTGGATTTGAAGGATATTTTCTGGTGGACCGGAATGAAGAAGGATATTGCGGAATATGTAGCCGTTTGTGATGTATGTAAGAGAGTAAAGGCAGAGCATCAGAAGCCAGCAGGATTGCTACAGCCATTGCCGATACCCGAATGGAAGTGGGATAAGCTAGGCATGGATTTTATCACAGGACTGCCCAGAACTCATTCAGGCTATGACTCGATTTGGGTTGTAGTCGATCGTTTGACAAAGGTAGCTCATTTCATTCCAGTAAAGACTACCTATACCAGTGCCAAGTTAGCAAAGATATACATGACCAGAATCGTATGTCTGCACGGAGTTCCAAGGAGCATTGTATCAGATAGAGGAACCCAGTTTACCTCAAAGTTCTGGAATCAGTTGCATGAAACTTTGGGTACCAGGCTAGAGTTCAGTACAGCTTTCCATCCACACACAGATGGACAGACCGAGAGAGTCAATCAGATTTTGGAGGATATGCTGAGAGCATGTGCGCTAGATTACAGATCTAGCTGGGATGAGAATTTGCCATACGCAGAGTTCTCCTATAACAACAGTTATCAATCCAGTTTGAAGATGGCCCCTTTCGAAGCCTTGTACGGAAGGAGGTGCAGGACCCCGTTGTTGTGGGATGAAGTTGGAGACCTCCAGTTGTTTGGACCAGATCTGATTAAGGAGTCTAAACAAAAGGTAAAATTGATTCGCGATAGGCTCAAGGTAGCCCAGTCCAGGCAGAAGAGCTACGCAGATTCAAAATGCAAGGAGACAGTTTACGAAGTCGGAGACCGGGTTTATCATCAAGTATCTCCACTTTGAGGAGTTAAGCGCTTTGGAGTTAAGGGAAAGTTAGCGCCACGTTTTGTAGGACCATACAAGGTTTTGGAGCGTATGGGAGAAGTAGCTTATAAGTTGGAATTGCCCGGAGGATTGTCAGGAGTTCACGACGTGTTCCACGTTTCCCAATTAAAGAGGTGCCACGCATAGATGGCTGATATACCGCTAAGGGATACAGTGCTGCTAGAAGCGATTCAGTTGGACAGTGATTTGACCTATGAAGAGAAACCAATCAAAATTCTTGAGTATGCCAGCCGAGTCACCCGTAGCAAGGTTATCAAGTTTTGCAAAGTTCAGTGGAGCCACCACACGGAAGATGAAGCCACCTGGGAACGAGAGGAAGATCTGTTGAAGGCCCACCCTCACCTATTTTCTAGCCAACCCGAATCTCGAGGGCGAGATTCATCTTAAGGGGGGGTAGGTTTGTAACATCCCAAATTTTGAATTTGGAATGTTATACAATAAATCATCATTGCATGTCATATTTATTTGCATTTTGGTTGATCCTAGAAATTTCACGCAACTCAAGGACCCTCGGAGAGAGTTGGGGATTTCGTTATTTTCATATTTGAGTTGTCTCAAATTTTGAAAATAGGATCATTTGATTTTATTTATTTTATCTTCAATTATTTCAATCATAAAAATTATGAGAGAGGGAATAAAATGACTTTCCCAAAATAAAGAAATATTGAGGATTTAATAAAAAACAATCAAATAAGATTTTTTTGGTTTTATTTGCTATTTTATTTGAATTTAGGAAAAATTGCATATTTTCAAAAATTGCATTTAGGGCCAAGAAAATGTTCATCCTGTTCTAAATATTTTATTTAGACGGAAAAAAATTGTTTTGGCATTTTTAGAATTTTATTTATTTTTCTAGAATTTTTTTTAGTTGCAGCGTTATTGTTTTAAAAAAAAGAAACACCGCGCCCGGCTCGGCCAAGGGCCCAGCCGAGCCAGGCCGGCCCAGCCTGCCGCCGCCTCCCGCCGGGTCGGGACAGGAGTCCCGACCGTCGCCGCCGCCGAGTCCGAGGAGGACATGCCTCCCGAGGCCGCCCCCTTCCCCAAGTCCGTCGGAACCCCCCCCCCCCCCTTTATAACCCCGCCGGACCCCCCTGCAGCCCCACACCGCCGCCGCCTCCCCATGCCGGCTACGCCGCCGCAACCACCGCCCCGCGCCGCCTGCCGTCGCCGCCGCACGCCGCAGCCGCCGCCCCGCACCACCCGCTGCCGCCCGGAGCCCCGCCGGAGCCTCACCGGAGCCCCGAGCCAAGGTAGCCGCCACCCTGGTTTTCTAAGAAAAGCTGTTTCAGTTTTTTTTAGAAAACCCTAGTTTTCGTTTTTTTAATAGATTGGTTTTTTGGTTTATTTATTTAGCGAGCGTTCGCTCGTTCGTTCATTTTAACGAATGTGTTCATCATTTAGTTCTAGTTAACGATCCATTCGATTTGGTTCTGTAAAAAATTTTGTCTCTGTAAAAATTGCCCTAGATCCCGAATAGTAAACGAAGCCTGTTTCTTTTGTCGTTTGTCTTTCGTTGCTTCATTCGATTTGGTTCTTTTTGCCAACCGGAGTTCTTAAGTTGAACTTTCTGGTTAGATCGTTTATTCAAGTTTTACCTATGCGTTAGTTGAGTACTTATTGTATGCTTGTTTGTTTGCGATAGAGTACCCGGATTGTGTCGCATGCTACTTCGAATCGCTAGGTTTCACGGATCATCAGCAAGGCAAGTAATACTTTGATCATACCTCTTTACTACCCAGTTTTAGTGCATTAGATCAACCCTCACACATTGCATGATTAGGATCTAAATAAATTGTGGGTTTGGGAAGTAGTTGTGGTAGTACCTATTACCTGTTTATTATCAAACCTTTGGGAGTTACTTCTACGTTTGCTTATTATGCCATGCTCTGATAGTAGACGTGGATTGGGTGAGTGAAATCCATGATAGATGTGAGATTGATAATTTAATGGTTTATCTAAGGTGGCAACTTAAACACACATCTGGGTGGATTGAGGCACCTGGGTATTCCAGCGATTGCCTGTTTTTCTTTTGGACCGCCACCCAGACTCAAAGGGGTCATGAGATTTTTCATACTGGAAACTTCCGTGTGCAGCCACAAGCTACTATGAGCTCTAGCATAGTTGACTAAGTCGTGCGAACTCTTACAGTGGTAGACTAGCAGATGTAGGGGATGTAGGTTGGTACGGTCTACCCGATCGTAAGGTGCTAGCGCTTCTGAAAGACTATGTCTCGGTCATCCGTTTCTCAAACACCATGTAGTGCGAGAATCCTAACGGAGGAGATCGAGTCTTGTGGGGAAAAGTGTGCAAACCTCTGCAGAGTGTATAAACTAATCATGGTTAGCCGTGTCCCCGGTTATGGACATCTTGAGTATCTAGTACTTGGATTATCATGTGAATCTCATCACGTTACTCTAATTAATTTTGTTGGGTTTTAATGATGATGCTTAATTTGGGATTGAGAATGGTGTCAACCATTCTCAATGTTTAACAACTACCATGATAGTTAAATAAAATTTATTCCTTTGCAGTAGGGAAAAATTGGCTTTACGCAAAAATGTAACCATAGAGCTTTCCACCAGCCAAATATGCATGTAGTATAGCATTATTCTTTTATTGCTCTCTATGTGTTACATTGCCAGCATATTCCATGTGCTGACCCATTTCGGGCTGCAACGTTCATGTTGCAGACTTTTCAGATAACGAGTAAGGCGCCTTTTAGGTCGTGGTTCTATACTCAGTGATGTCGTTGGAGTTGATGGACTCACATATCTTCCAAGCCTTCCGCTGTTATCGTTATTAGATGGCCTTAAGCCATATTTATTATAATAAGTTCTCTTTTGAGACTCTTGATGTAATAAGTGTGTGATTGCCACTCTGTTATAAATCCTTCAAGTATTGTGTGGTGTCAGCATTACTGATCCAGGGATGACACCTGAGCACAGAGATTGGACCGTTTGAGGTCTGGTCACTACATTCCAGAAATGCCTCCTCACCGGCCAGTTGAATTCGTCATCGATCTTGAGCCTAGCACGGAACCTGTTTGCAAACGTCCTTACAAGCTTGGACCTGAAGAGTTGAAGGAGCTGAAGAAACAACTCGATATTCAAGAGCGTATGGGTCTCATTCGACCAAGTTCTTTTCCATGGGGTTGTGGTGTTCTTTTCGTCAAGAAGAAGGATGGAACGGACCGACTTTGTGTCGACTACCGTCCATTGAACAAGAAGACCATAAAGAACAAGTACCCACTTCCCAACATCAATGAGCTTTTCGAACAACTCAAAGGTGCTCAAGCATTCTCCAAGCTTGACCTCCGTATGGGCTATCATCAGATTCGCATTCGTGAAGAAGATATCCCCAAGACAGCGTTCAGAACAAGCTATGGTTCATATGAATACACTGTCATGTCTTTCGGCCTTGTCAATGCTCCTCCAACATTCTCTCGCATGATGAACTTCATCTTCAACGCCTACACAAATGACTTCGTCTTGGTCTATCTCGATGACATTTTGGTCTTTTCCAAGAACAAGGAGGATCATGCCAAGCACTTGAGATTGGTGCTGGATAAACTCAGAGAACATCAGTTCTATGCGGAGTTTTCAAAGTGTGAGTTTTAGCTCGATGAGGTTCTCTACCTTGGGCATATCATCTCCGCCAAGGGCATAGTTGTTAATCCTGAGAAGGTGTCTGCAATTGTGAATTGGGAACCGCCTCAGAATGTGAAGCAACTCCGCATCTTCCTTGGGATCACAAGCTATTGTCAAAGGTTCGTTGAGAACTTCTCAAAGATCGTGAAGCCTCTTTCCAACCTCCTGTAGAAGCATGTGAAGTATGTCTGGTCTCCTGAATGTGACATCGCTTCCAACACCATCAAAGAGAAGTTAGTTACAGCTCCAGTTCTGACTCCTCCTGATGAATCCAAACCGTTTGAAGTTTTCTGTGATGCTTCCCTTCAAGGTCTCGGTGTAGTGTTGATGCAAGAGAAGAAAGTTGTGGCCTATACCTCTCGCCAGTTGAAGCCCAACGAAAAGAACTACCCCACTCATGACCTCGAGTTGGCGGCAGTTGTCCATGCTCTTTTAACATGGAGACATCTCTTGTTGGGAAGGAAAGTGGACATGTTCACCGATCATCAAAGTCTCAAGTACATCTTCACTTAGCCAAACCTCAACCTCAGGCAGACTCGTTGGGTCGAAATGATTCAAGAGTATAATCCGAGTATCGAATATACTCCAGGCAAGGCCAATGTAATTGCTGACACATTGAGCAGAAAGGCTTGCTGCAACAGTTTGATTATCAAGCCCTACCAACCAGAGCTTTGTGAAGCTTTCCGCAAACTTAATCTCCAAGTTGTTCCTCAAGGATTCCTTGCCAACCTCCAAGTCTCTCCTACTCTGGAAGATCAGATTCGTGAGGCTCAACTTCTTGATACTATGGTGAAGAAGGTGAAGATTGGGATTGCCAACAGTCAACCCAAGTACAAGTGCTATCGTCTTGATGACAAGGATACTCTTTTCATCGAGGATCGGATTGTTGTTCCTAAAGGTGACCTTCGTAAAGTCATTATGAACGAGGCTCACAATTCACTCCTCTCTATTCACCCTAGAAGTACAAAGATGTACCATGACCTCAAGCAATCGTATTGGTGGACTCGAATGAAGCGCGAGATTGCTCAGTTCGTGAATGAATGTGATGTCTGCAGAAGAGTGAAATTAGAACACCAACGACCAGCTGGTCTCCTCCAACCTCTTTCCATTCCAGAATGGAAGTTTGACCATATTGAGATGGACTTCGTGACTGGATTCCCCAAGTCCAAGTGTGGCAATGATGCTATCTTTGTTGTCATCGACAAGCTCACCAAAGTGGCTCATTTTCTTCCTATCAAAGAATCTATCACATCAGCTCAGTTGGCAGAGCTATATACCTCCAGGATTGTCTCCCTGCACGGCATTCCGCAGTTGATATCTTTAGACCGTGGTAGCATCTTCACCTCTAAGTTCTGGGATTCTTTTCAGAAGGCCATGGGCACCAGCATTCGCTTCAGCGCAGCCTTTCATCCTCAAACTAGTGGCCAAGTCGAGTGAGTCAATCAAATTCTTGAAGATATGCTCAGGGCTGGTGTCATTTCTTTCGGTATGAAGTGGGAAGATTGTCTTCCATATGCCGAGTTCTCCTACAACAACAGCTTCCAAGCGAGTTCGGGCAAGGCCCCATTCGAGATTCTCTATGGCAGGAAGTGTCGTACTCCTATGAACTGGGCAGAGACTGGTGAACGCCAACTTCTTGGCAATGACTTGATCACAGAGGCTGCAGAAATGTGCAAAGTCATTTGTGAAAATCTCAAAGCCGCGTAATCGCACCAGAAGAGTTACTATGATAGCAAGCATCATGACTTGGCTTTCGAGATCGGAGACCATGTCTACCTCTGTGTCTCTCCAATGAAAGGTACTCGTCGCTTCGGTATCAAAGGGAAGCTTGCCCCTAGATACATGGGCCCTTTCAAGATCATTGGCAAAAGAGGCGATTTTGCCTATCAACTTGAGCTTCCATCCAACTTTGCAAATGTGCATGACGTGTTTCATGTGTCTCAGCTTCGCAAGTGTTTCAAGACTCCTGACCGCACCATCAACTTCGAAGAGATTGATCTCCAAGAAGACCTGTCTTATCATGAGCATCTCGTTGCTATTCTTGAAGAAACTGAGCACAAGACTCGCAACAAGTCTATCAAATTCCTGAAAGTGAAGTGGTCACATCATTCTGACCATGAAGCCACCTAGGAACGAGAGGACCACCTCCGTTCTGAATATCCGGAGTTTTCCAGTCCTAGATCTCAGGACGAGATCCTTTCGTAGTGCTGGAGTGTTGTAACACCCCGTATGTAACTTGACATATTTGTATTCCAACTCTTGCCATTTCTGGCACTAAGTTATGATATTTCCTCGTTGTTGGGTTTTGTCTTCGTGTTGCTTTTGTCTTTGTCATGCATATCATATCATGTCATCATGTGCATCGCATTTGCATACGTGTTCGTCTCATGCATCCGAGCATTTTCCCCGTTGTCCGTTTTGCATTCCGGTGCTCCTATGTCCTCCGGTGTCCCCTTTTACCTCTTTTCGTGTGCGGTTGTCTAATGTTCTCGGATTAGACCGAGACTTGCCAAGCGGCCTTGGTTTACTACCAGTAGACCGCCTTTCAAGTTTCCTGCCATTTGGACTTCGTTTGATACTCCAACGGTTAACCGAGGAACCGAAAAGACCTCGTGTGTGTTGCAGCCCAACACCTCTCCAAAGTGTCCCAAAACCTACCTAAAACCCCTCCATCATCTCGGTCGTTCGGTCATGATCGCGTGGCCGAAAACCGTGCTCAATTTGGAGCCTCCTAGCTCCCTCTAGCTATAAAAGGCATCTCCCCCCGAAAATCCTGGATCCACTCCAACCCTAACCCTAGCCCCCGCTCCATCCGCGTGCTGGACACGTCCGGGCCGCGCCGGACGTTCCGCGCCGCCGCCTCACAGCCACTGGCGTCGCGCCACATGCCCCGCCGGCCGCCTCCCGCGCCGCGGCCCGCCTGGGCCCGAGGAGGGTCCCACGAGGCCCATCCGCCGCCCCATGCCGCCCGGTCGTCTCCCCGCCGCCCGACCGACCCGCGCCGCCCAGTCATCTCCCCGCCGCCCGACCGACCCGTGTCGCCCTCCGCCTCGCCGATGTTTACCTCCACCGCTACCAGCCACCGCAGTCGCCCTCCCCGGTCGCCGTTGACGCCAGCAAGCCACTCCAACCCCGCGCCGCCCCGACGCCGCGCCCGCGCCACCTCCGGCGACCTCCGCTGCCCCGGCCGGCCTCTCCTTCCTCTTCTCCGGCAACGCCGGCCACCACCTCCCGTCTACTCCGGCGAGCTCGAGATCCAACC